>CM029400.1:17500000-18750000 GCA_017139565.1 Luffa aegyptiaca
AATTTGAGATATTTTCTCTACTCGCCCCCTTCCCTGTGGACCGACCCTGGAATACTCCAGGTATTACTTGGTAGTGCATAATTATACTTGGATTAATGTACAACAACGATATATTCTTTAGTAATTCAAGGTAATTAGAAGCAATTAAATTTGCCTATCAAGTTTTTGCGCCGTTGCGGGGAATGGCAACAGTAGTTTAGAACGTCTTTTATTATTTCTTATTCAGTGTATTGTGCTATTACAACCATCTGACTTGAGTGGGTCTTTTTTCAGGTGTGTTAGGTGGTGCACCCAAGAAATGGTTGCGCTGAACCCACAAAATCCTCCCGTAAATCCATACAATTGGCTGATGATAGAGATCAACGAGGCATTAGAGACTATGCAGCCCCAAGGATGTGCAATTTCAACCCTGGAATTGTACGTCCCAAGCTTGACACTGAAAGGTTTGAACTTAAGCCTGTTATGTTTCAAATGCTTAATGCAGCAGGAAAGTTTGGAGGAAGTGCATCAGAAGATCCTCACTCTCACCTCAATCATTCCTCGACATTTGCAACAAGTCATCATTCCAGGAGTTACCCCAGAACAACTTCAAGTCATATTATTTCCTTACTCGCTACGAGATGCTGCTAAGGTATGGTTAAATCAGCACCCTCCAAATTCCATTGCTACATGGAACGACCTGGCAGAAAAATTTTTGGAGAAATATTTCCACCAACAACAAACTCCAGATTGCGCAAGGAGATTATAACTTTCTCACAACAAGAGGATGAGTCACTGAGCAATGCGTGGGAACGATTCAAAAATTTATTGCAAAAATTTATTCAAAATTTATTAAAAGGTTATGTACATTGGCAACCCATACAGAACAATTCTAATACAAATTAGGCTAAGCATGCATAAGATATAAATCTAAGAATATAATAACTTACTTGTTGAAGACTTTCTTCAACGAACTCCCATCAAGAATAATATTATCACAGTAGGGACACTACCACCAAGATCTTCCCTGCTATATCTCTAAGACTAGGAACCAAGTTGTGGGACTTGGTGTTCTTGAATTTTGGGGAAAACAGAATTTCACTTGAATGTTGTAAAATTCTTAGAGGAAAATTTTTGCTTGAGAGCAAACTGTTGTGTTCCAACTGGGAAGGCGTTATGTGTTTATATAGAATAATGTCATGCATACCCCTTTTTCTAGTCGTATTAGGATAAAGATTAATTAATTGATAATTAATTACTTTTCCCAGTCCGTAATAGGATAGAGATTTATTTAATTAATTAAATCAAATTAATTAATTTCATTTAAATCATATTTAAATGAACATCTCCCCTATAATCTATAGTTTTTAATTAAATCAATTTAATTCATTTAAATAATTAATGAACAATTCTCCAATTAATTAATTACACAATTAAATATCTCATATTTAATTTAAGCCTACAATTAAATCGTATTAGTTGTATTTCTCTCATTTTATAAAGTTTAATCTTAAATAAACTTTATATTATAATGTATCACAAGCATTATATTAATGGGGGCTTTGCACAGATAGCAAAAACCGGCAAAAATATTGTAAAAATAGCAAAAAAATAAATTATTGTTCGAAAATAGCAAAAAATACGTTAGATTACGAAAAATACCCTTAGTATATCCAATAGTCTATCAGTCCCTATTATTGATAGTCACTGATAGACTTCGATTAATCGGAGTCTATCAATGATAAATACTGATAGACTTTGATGATAAGCTTCAATTAATCGGAGTCTAGTAGTGATAGACCATGATAGAATTTGATTAGCGAAGTCTATCAGTGGGTATCACTGATAGACTCTGATAATCATAATGTATAAGTTTTTATCGTGTTAATTCAAGCCGATCAGTGATAGCCACTGATAGGAAAACAATTTAATTCAAGGCTATTAGTTCAGTTTAATTCAAGGCTATCAGTTTCTATCCATCAGTTTAATTACAGTCTATCAGTGATAATCACTATAGAAAAACCGTTTAATTCAAGGTTATCAGTTTCTATCACTGATAGAAATCAATTCAATTTTAATTCAATCACTGATAGAAATCAATTCAATTCAAGACTATTAGTTTCTATCACCGATAGAAACCAATTTAATTGAAGTTTATCAGTTTCTATCAAAATCAATTTAATTGAAGTTTATTGACTTGTATCACTGATAGAAATTAGTTTAATTCAAATCTATCATTTTCTATCGAAGATAGAAATCAGCTAATTGAAGTCTACCAGTTTCTATCCTGATAGAAATCAGTTAATTATCAATTAATTGAAGTCTATCAATGATTGTTACTGATAGATATCAATTTAATTGAAATCTATCAGTAAAGTACTTTCCATTGCAATCATCTCGGTAATTAGAAACTCAGCCAAAATTATTATACTACAATCATAAATTGAACAAAAAATTTAAGTCTCTTGTGGTAATTAGAACATAAAATCCAAAAATAACCATACGAACAAGCGACTCTTAATCAACAATATAATTTTTAAAGCCTAGCACACAAGCTCCGTGACCACCACCATAAAATTGCTATTCTTGTATTCTTTGTATTTCATTATCTATCAATTATAGTCCGTGATAGACTTTGATCAGTGATAGTTAGTGATAGACTACGATTATCCGGAGTATATTAGTGATATACTTTGATATACCTATACAACACTCACCAAAATTGCTATTTTGTATTCTTGACTTCGTGAATTAAAAAGAAGGCCAACAAGAGTTAGCTCAATTGACAAACAGAGGGAAAAAAAGCATAGTAATCAACAAGACTCCAAACCTCATAAATGCACAGAAAATACAAATTAAAAAAAAAAATTGTTGCGGTTAGAAGTAATGCTGTGGAGGGAAGAAGAAAGGAAAAAAGAAAAAAAAAAAAGAAAAGAGAAATGGTGATGCGAGGGAAGAAATAAAGAAAAAAAAAGAAGAGAAATGGTGCGGCAAATAAAGAAAAAAGAAAAAACAAAAAAAAAAGAGGAAATGGTGCGGCAAATAAAGAAAAAAGAAAAACAAAAAAAAAAAAGAGAAATGTGCGGCAAATAAGAAAAAAAAAACAAAAAAAAAAAACAAAAAGAAGAGAAATGGTGCGGCAAATAAAGAAAAAAGAAAAACAAAAAAAAAAAGAAGGGAAATGGTTGTTGATTTTTTGCCAAAAAGTTGTTTAAGGGTAAAAGGGAATTATTAAAATGTATTCTAATTTTTGCCATATTTGCAATTCTTTTTAACTTGTGCTAAATTTGCTATTATATATAATCAATTTTGCCACCCACTGCAATTACTCTTTATTAATTGTATCTCTACAATTTAACTTAATTTCCATAATGAATTTGAACTATTCAAATTCTTTTTAGACTAATTGTTCCTAATTACCCTTATGAGCTAGCAGGGGGACCTAATGGACATCAATCAGAAGCTCCAATGATATAAGGTAACTGACTAAACTCATTAATCAGGTTCACCATATTCATTAACTGCGGGTCACTCCAATAAAGACCCACAGTTGCACTCTTCTCACTGTAGAATGTTTCTATGTCCACAAATATAGATCAATATCGGATAAGCCAATCCTTCACGATGTGTTCGTAACGCCAGCTAGGTCAAATTACCGTTTTACCCCTGGGTTACCTTTGTCTCCTTAAGTACCACTGATTCCGCTAATGAACAACCCGTTTATGGTCCAACCAGTAAAAGAAGTCCTTCTCGGGCCAGGAGAGGATGGGTGCCCTTAATTAAGACCCGAAATCAACCCTTAAGGGAACACTCATCTACTTGCCCTAAAGACGGGAAGGAGTGAATTTCATCTTGTGTTGTTATGTTCCTAGCCCCACTCGGCCTTATCCCTGAAAATGGTAGGCTTATTGAGTCGGCGAATCCGGCCACTCTGACCCGTACAAATCTAAGGATAATCCCTCATGAAAGGAGTCCATAACACACTTAGGATTACGATTGAGTTACCTAGGTCATCCTATTGAAATAGAAACCTAATTAGTCCAATGGTGTTATATCTCTAGTGGCTAGTATTTCGCGGTCCGGTCTGATGCAAACTCAATGCATAGGATACCCCCACTCGCATGTCCACTGCATGAAACACAGTGGATCAATGCGTTTGTATCGAATACAAAGTGGGTCGTATCACAGAGTGTTACCAGGATAAAGTATCCAGCCTTATCCCTATACTATAGACCCTTTAGGTTGTTACTTGAATATTGATCCCCGTATGTCTCCACATACAATTCAAGTTTCATAAAACAATCTTGGATGTTTAGTTATTGGATTTCATGTTAATTATTGCAAGACTAAGAATAACAAATTCAATAACTTCTTATTGAATAATTTTAATAACTCTTTATTGATGTTAATTAATTGGTTACATTTACTATCCACGAGTTTTAGGGCATAAACCCAACACCAAGAGCGTTAAACGCTAGCTAAAGCCTCCATTTTGCCTTCAAACCCAAGGCTAAGCGTTGAAGAAGCTATCCTGTGGTGTCAAGACCCTGGATAAGGATCCACAGCGTTGAGCTTTTCATCTCGGCGTTGGAAAGGCATGCTCCTTAGTTTTCCATCCGAATTGTCGAGACGTCACTTCTTCGTCAACCTCTGTCCGTAGCATTGAGACATTATGGACATCGTCTCAACACTACCTCCAAATACTATAAATAGTTCGTTTTGTCTTAGCAAAATTAGGTTAGATTTTATTGCATGTGTATTTTATTTTCGGTTGTATTTCGTTTTCCAACTTTATTTCATTATTTTCTTAAATTATTTTAGGCTTAGTTTTAGATTAATAAAGTTTATTATGGAGCTTAGTTTAGTGTTTTTAATGTCTAGCTAAACTTCTTTTCGTTGGTTCAGGTGTTAATTATTGTTAATTTTGTAACGTGGGAGAGACTTAGAGCCACTAATTGTATTAAAACTCTTTGAGTATTGAATCTTAGTCTTCAATTGAATTGCCAAGCATGGTTTGATTGTTGAATTGACGCTTCAATTTTCTTGTATGCGATGCATGATCCATAATTTTCGTGTTGAAGCAAGATTTAGTAGTGCATAATCCAGCTCATGTGTGTGATTTTAGAGCTTTTCCCGGTGAATCATAACATGCATGATAAGATTAAAGACTAAAATTGCAATTGATTAAATCAGAGCTCCTAGTTTTATTAATTGTTTTGATCGTCTCTTAAACTTAATGCGATTGCTCTTATTTTTGCGTGGAATACTATTCGTATCCAATTTAAATTAGGCAATTAAAGGGTTAAGTACAATGTTGAATCTTATTGACTTCTTTTACCCTAATCACTTTTCCGGCATATTTAGATTAGTAAATTGGACAATAATTCAAAGAGTTAAAATTGGATAGTTAGATTAAATCGATGATCACATTAAAAAAATTAGCCTAATTGACACTGGACAACGATTCTTAAACTTGATTGTTTTCCCCGCTTTATTTTAATTCTTGCAATTTAAAAATCTTGAAAATTTTATTTTGGTCTAAACAACCGTCGCTATCGATTAATTACTCAAATTAAAAGATAAATCAACAAATTGTTCCCACTGTTCGACCCAGACTACTGTTACTACAAATAGCTTTGGGTCAGTCATAAACTTTTAAGGTAAAACTTAACTCCAAAATAACCTAATTTTGAAATACAAGGTGTTACATATTGAGTCTTCTAAGTCTTGAATCTTCTGAAATCTCTGAATTCTATGGCTTCTTACTCTACTGAATTCTAACTACCCAAAATGAAAAGTTACCTCCTCTATTTTAGAGTATTGATGGACCTTGTATAAACTTGAGCTAGGTTGACTTTTGATCGAAGGACTTCTCAAGGGTCCTAATCAAATAAATTATGAATCTCGGGCTCTATACCACTTCGCAGTAGGTAGTGATCTAACCTGATTTTGAAATGCAAGGTGTTACATGTTGAGTCTTCTAAGTCTTGAATCTTCGAAATCTCTAAATTCTTTGGTTCTTACTCTTCCGAATTCTAACTGCCCAAATGAAAAGTGACCTCCTCTATTTTAGTATTGATGGACCTTGTATGAACTTGACTAGGTTGACTTTTGATCAAGGATTGTCGAGGGTCCTAATCAAATAAAATTTATGAAATCTCTGGCTCTATACTACTTTGCAGTAGGTAGTGATCAGGTTGTCCATAGGGAAGGAAGAATTTCTTTTATCTTTAGTATTATGGGTAACCGAAACAGTAAGGTTTTTGAAAAGCAATTAACGCAAATGGCAAATTAAATGTCGGAATTAAAATTCACACAAATAATAACGAGGGAATTAAAACCGATTAATATTCTGTGTGAAATCGTCCAGATTAGGGGTTTCCTTGGATTCTTTGTTGTTTTGGTTTCCTTGATTGATTATTAAGAGTTGATTTAGTGCATAATTACGAGTCTGAGATTGCTTCTTGGCTAACCACAACTCTCCATCGTACTTATCTTGAGTTAAAATTTAACTAACTAACCCGATCCTCCATCGAAGCTAACTACTTACTTATTGGTAATTACGTCTGCTACCCCTCATGCATTAATTGATCCTACCAACGAAGTTAAATCTAATTAACCTAGTTAGGCAACTCGATCCTCCATGTGAAGTACCCTATTAAAATTAATTGCATTACAATCTTGGATCCGAAATTCATTAATTAAACATAGAATACTTCCCAATTTAATTATCTAATTTTCCTATGATTGATTAGGGCCCTATCAAGCAAGCTACGAAATCTCACAAAGAAAAGTTGATAGGAATGATTCAAACCTAGTGAATAAATCGATCATGGTAATGAAATATCGAAGTGATCCAATTCGATAAAGCATTCACAACGATTGTTTAAACAAGAATTCATAGAAACAACATAAATATCCAACAAAATCTCAATAAATGCATTCACATATAATTACTATATGGGGCAGCGTAGCTCGGGTCTTCAATAATTTTCCTTCATTTTTGGAGCGTTTGACACTTGAAATGGGGTCTAGACACTAAGCTCTCAGGATTTCCAGCCTTCTTTTTGCTCTTAACTCCCAAATTGGCTAAGTATAAGCTTTCTCTTTTTTTAGCATCATAATGTTCCAAATTGCTTCTAAGGCCTCTAATGCTTGATTTCCTACAAATTAAACAAATTAAACGTTAAATTCATGATAACTAATACGTAATTCCTGGACTAAATTGGTACTATCAACTTTTAACCCAAAATGAAAAGAAGTCTCCTCTTTTCACAAGCTCAGGCTAAATTAGTTATGAGTTCAAATACGATGTGGCACAATGTGATTGGGACTAACTTACATTGTTTAATGGATCAATGATAACATGTAAAATTATTTGATTTGCCCAATTTTCATGTCTTTTCATTTGATGATTTGGCCACTTATGTTTTGCCAATTGATGTAACACTAAGAGTTGTATTTTGAAGAAATTGACAATGAAGGGACAAACGTTTCTTCCACTAGTGTGGCTATGGATGCAATAAGTTAGTGGTATTGATGAGGATCATATTAGAGGATATGAATTTGGAGTTCCGAAAATTGTCTATATTGGCTCAAAGAGATTGAAATTATGCCAAAACTTGTAGAAAGCTATAAAATGGCCGGAGGGGAAATGTCCTAAAATGGCATCTTTGATATCTCATTTACTCGAATCTCAAGTATGCAATACTAGTAGAATTAATGTAGGTTTATGTTCATGTTTTCTTATATTTGACACATACGTTTTTTGGGATTCTCCTAATTATTATTTTTGGTTAATACTAGCAAACAACATTCTAATGCTACAAATGAACTATGGTTAGCAATTACATTATTACTAACTTAATTGTATCTTTACCTTTGGTAACTATTTATTACTCATTCTTATATTCCATTTTAATTTTAGTAATTATTGGCAACTATATTTTAGATGACCAAGACTTTCACAAATTGTTTATTATATTAGAATTGCATTTTATATTTCCTTATTGGTAAAGAGTATTAACAATAATAATATTCTTTACTAGTGCAAGTTACTATATTGGTGTGGCACAGAAGAGGTAGGTGCATATGATGATGGTTTTGAATGACCTAAGAGTTATTGTTCATAATGTTCCTCCTTAATTTGTTCGCAAGTCATAAAAGTTTGGATGGACTGAAATGAAATATGATGCAATTTATGGAGGTCCAATTGAGAAAATGGTTGTTGTTGGTAATCCACAGTTGTATGATCTTCTAACAAATTATGATAATTATGTACATTACTTATTATTTATGAAAATAATTTTATATTCATTTATTTCATTCTTTGAAATATTTTTTTGGTTGATAATAGAAATACTTCAGACAAATGGAGTATCTTGACTACAACACAACTAATGTTAGTTATTTGGATTTCTGATAACATCATATTTTGTAACTAATGAAAGGTATATTGATAAAGTTTATGTTGTGATAATCTCCGAGTTAATGATATAATTACTATATATTTTGTGGGATAATGTGAATGTTGTATGAAAGTTTATCTTAATAACAACATATTTTTATGGTATCCATATCTTTTATGGAAACATATATATCTTCATTATTTGACTTTTATTATGTAAAAAGTATTCAAAAACACTAGCGGACTAGCATTATCAACATGTTAGAAAAGTTAAAAAAAATATACAATAATTGCATTCATCAAACACTATAAAAAAAAAACTATATAAATGCTATATAGGACAAATCTCCTCGTTCAGTGGCTAATTATTGCTTCATTTTTTTCGCATAGTTTTCCCTCCAAGTTAAAACTAAAACAATATTTTATAAAGAGGTATATATGCTATTAAAAGGTTTTTTTTTTTTTTTTTTTGTAGTTTTTCTTGTAATATTAATAAAACTTAGAGGAATTAAAACAGAGAAAAATGGAGGAAATGTGAAGAAACAAACACCTAAAAATTAAGGTTGAGTCGTGGGTATCTCGCTCTCTTTAAGTAGATTCAAGCCCTCTACGATGTATAATTTTTTATCAACCACCAATGCAGGAGGTTTTCTCTAGTCTTTCCCTTCCAGGAACAACAACTCAACTACAACATTATGTAGCTCAAACCACTCTACACCAAGAGGTTGAGCTCAAAGCTCCACAACAAAGAAAACCCCTCTTTTGGTCAACAAGAAATATGAGAAAGTTGAAAGATAAGGTTGTAATTGTTTGTGTTGAAAGTGTTTGTGTGATAGGTTTCTATATAAGAATTTTAGATCTAGGAATTTAATCAAAACTAATAATTAAATATGTTCAAACAAAAACTCTCTCATTAAATACGTTTTTCTTAAGACTCTCTCATCAAATACGTTTTTCCCTTTTAAATGAAAGAAAACTCTCAAAATTAATTTCTAAAAAGAAACTCTTACTTAAATATTAAAATGTTACAACAAAAACAATATAACTTATCGTGAGTTGTCATGACTATTGATGAACATTATAAAAGGCAAATGCATTAAATGAATCTCAAATATAGATTTCAAGAAATTTCAAACACTTGGTAGGGTGTATGAGAGGAATATTAGTGGCCAAAAACTCTTGAAACAAAGTGAAAAAAACATTTGGATTTGAAGAAGAATGAATCTTTTGATAAACTACTGCCTCATTTCATATCTAGTAGTAATAGTGACGATGATGGGTAAGCCATCTTCAGCAGGTTCAAAAACTATGAAGCCGTTGACTTCATGGAAGGTGGTGATTTATAATGAATTGAGTCCAGGCTTCAGCTTATCCGTTCATTGCAAATCAAAAAATGACGATTTGGGTGACCATTTGCTACCCGTGGGTCAAAATTTCTCTTGGAAGTTCAAAGAAGATTTATTTTCAACCACTCGTTTTTGGTGTACTCTAAGAACCTCATCAAACAAACAGGTGATAATGGACGTATTTTGGCCAGAGAAACACGATTGGCTTTCTTCTAGATGCGGCCATGGGTTTTGCATTTGGGTTGCTCAAGATGATGGCATTTATTTGCTGAATATTCCTAAAAATTCAATGGAGTTTGTGCGTAAGTGGGAGAACTAGTCAAGATTAATTTTGGGAGAGGTATCTCCTTTGGTGGAGATTGTAATAAGACTTCCTACATCCATAGCTATTGGAATATTTTCTTCAAATAATTTTCCAACAAGTTTATCCATATTATGTACTTTCAATAGGTTCATCCCATTTCAATACTAACAAATATTGTCAAAAAGAGCAAAGTTCAACTGACATAAAGTTTATAACTCTTGACCAAAAGGTCAGAGGTTTAAATTTCCTATCTCACATATGTTGTCAAAAAAATACTAAAAAAAATATTTTAAATCAACATACTACTACGAGTATGAGACTATTTTAAGAAAGTATAAGTTTTATCTAATAATGTTAAAAGTTCTAAATTTTTAAAAATTCTATCACATGAGAGACAAAAGAAGATCATTGAATGAGGGTCCAAGGGATGCCCGAGCTTGTCTAAACTTTGGAAACTATGACTTAGTATTATGTTTTGCTTTATTGCAATGTCATTGGGTTATGTCTTAATGGCTTGCACTCTACATTTCATTTTCCATGTGTTGAGATGTTGAGATTGAGCAGAGCATTTGGCTTTAAAAATTATTATTACTATTATTTAAAATGGGTATATACTATGTGTATATTTTTGAAAATACAATTCGGTTCTTTTGTAAACCTGAATGGTTCGATTTGCTTCTCGATTGGACCCCAAAACTAATAAAATCAAATCAATGTTCACTTGTGGTCTCCTCACACAATCTAACCACATTTGATTTAGAAACAACTCTCGTTGTTTTTACCTCTAAATTTCTATTATGTGCCAAACAAATATTCAACATAAAATTATAATTAGATAATTCCTTACAACACGTTAGTGATTTCCATCATTGAAACTAAAAGAAAAATTAAAACAATTTGATTTTATTTTCCTATCATTGTGGGTTAGTTGTAGTTGGACCAAAATAATATAGTTTTCATTTCTCTAGCATAATGAATTGAATGTAGTGTAATAGTCTAATCCCAATAGGAACATGACATTTTCCTTTCTAGGTTAAATTAATCTAATTAATCTACAAAAATAAGATGGGCATCTATTATACATTATAGCATGTATAGTCTTTTGAACTAAAAAAAAGCATGTATAGTCTTAGTAATTAACTTGAATTGAGCTAACATAGAGATAAAATAATCTCAATAATAGGCAACATGGACTCTATAGTATTTTATAAAACCCAGGTGAATCATATTAAACCATTAAACAGATAAGTTTTTTTTTTTTTTTTTTTTGATAATATGCGGGGTAGGGGATTTGAACCACGAACCTTGTGGTTATCAATACAACTTTATGTCAGTTGAGCCATGCTCTTGTTGGCAAAGGAAAAAAAAAAAAAAAAAAAAAAAAAAAAACCAACATGATATGCTTGGCCTTTTTTTTTTTCTTCTTTTGAGGGAAAAAAAATCAATTCTAAGCTTTGTTGGGTACTATCAATTTTCACCATAAACTTTTAATTTCATCAAATTAGACCTTAAACTTAGACAAGTATTTAATTTTTATCCTCTATTCAAATTTTGTTGATTCACCAACTAATTTTAACCAAAAATAAAAAACAATGCAAAAATCTTTATAGATTCATTAATTTAAATAAAATCAAGTTTTACACAATATTAAATTACATCAATGTACAAGTTAACTATTGAATAACCTTACCAAAATTAAAAATTTCAATATGTATGTTTTATAATACATTAAACACATATAGAATAATTTTATTTTAGTGACTTTTCGAATGAGAACTAATTAAGAGGGTTAGAATTGCAACAATTTGAAGGTTAAGATTTGAACACTTATCTAAATTTGAGGTGCAATTTGATGAAATTGAAAGTTTATAGTAAAAGTTGATATATGACTTGATAGGTCTGTGAATAAAATTTTATTAATTTTTTTCGAAATAGAAATTGAATTCTTTTTTTTTATTATTATTATTATTATTTTGAAAATAAAATTTTATATTCTCAAAAAAAAAAAAAAAAAGCTCTCAACTTTCTTATAAAAAAAATTAATATAAACGATTGTTCGTTTCATGATTAGGGTGCCATTAATGGAGGTTGTCTTTATATCTTATCTTTGCCCACTGTTAGACAAAATGTAGTATAGTCGGCATGTATCCTCAACCAAAAGGTCAGAGGTTCGAATTACCCACTCCAAATATTGATCTACTCAAAAAAAAAAAAAATAGTATAATTGTTTAAATAATATATTACCAAATGAATTAAACAACAAAATAAGATACGCAAAATGCTTAGAATAATAAAACGTGGGATAGTTGATAAACATTTTTATAAATATTTGTCCTTCATATATAAAACTCTAAAGATTGATCAAACTTAATCTCAACAATGAAAGTTTATACTTCATTTATTTCATTACTTTTATTGAAATTAAAATAATATTTCTATTCTTGAATTAAAATGAATTTTTTTTTTTTTTTTTTTGAAAAGAATTAAAATGAATTCCATTAAATTTGAAATGATCTGAAAGTTTATTTAAAAAAAAAATTAAATGAAAAAGAACATAATTAAAATACAATTAAGTTTTAAAACATATAAAATAGCTATACATGAAGTTTTTGAATATAAAACATATAAAAATACATCATAACTTTTCAAAAAAAAAAAAAAACTAAAATACATCATAAATGTGATGCAAGTAGATGTTTTCTAAATATATTTAAGACGAGGAACAACCAAATGGGTAACTTGTTTAAATAAGTTTATGAAAAAAATTGGGGTTCAAATAATTTTGGATAATATTTTTACATTTTTCTCCCCCTTGATCTAACCCACCTAACTTGTTAAATGTTAGCTTAGGCAAGTTAATTAGATTTATAGGCGACATAATTAATTATTTGATTGTAATATTCATTGTAATATTCATTTTAGACTTTCAATTTTATCTTCATGGTTAACTTAGGTATGAATTAACTATAATATTTGCAGACTCCATATTTGGTGCGACTGCTTTTAAATTTTTGTGTTTTTTTAAAAAATTACATTACATATAAAAATAGGATTTAGCCGAGAATGCACATTAGCCAAAAAACAAAAAGATAATTATAATATAGGCATAAAGAAGAATATAAAAATGAAATGTTATCTTTTTTTTTTAAAAAAAAAAAATGAGCTAAGACTTGTTAGTAAAAACCCAACATGCATTACCAATGAGTTAAGAACCAAAAATTTCAAATGATTTTCAAGAAATATTAAAATGAATTGTTATCTTTTTTTTAAAAAAATAAATCTAGAACTTTCTCCCAAAATATCTAGGTTGCTATGAGTTTTCAAGAAAACCTTTGCCTCTTTCCTCCTCTCCCATGAGCCACCTTCCATAATTTTTTTCTTCTCTCTAACAAGTTCATCTCCCTTTTCTCCCACCATTTTTTTACTCTCCCAAACAACACCATTTTCATCTTTTTCTCCTATTTTTATCACCTTCACAGTACAACAACAAAAGGGCACGTTGGTTCCACCATTTTTTACCTTTTGGCCTTATACTATTTTTTTTCTCGGCCACATTCGCCTTCTATCAGATTCTTCTTCATTGATGAGGCTACCTTGAAAAGCTAATCTGTAACGTCCCGACTTCTAATATGGACCTATTCGGGATCGCTACCACATGCATGCTAAGGAGGTCTTTTAAATAAAACGTTTTAAAAGCATAAACTCATAATCTCAGTAAAACCTCAAAATAAAAAGAACTTTTATTCAGGATCCCAAAACTTTAAAAGAACAAATTAACGTCAAAGATAATGTAACGACCCAACTTCTCATGACTAATTTCTAGGGTCATTACCACATGCATGCCTACTTACTTTTAGGAAAAGGATTGTTGGAAAAATAAACATTAACACAAAACATTTGACATTTTAAAGAAAGAAAGCCTTTCGGCTGGGATCCCAAATAAAACAAGAAACTAGCAAAAACTCCATTAAAACAAAGTTTTTCTAAAAACAATATAGAGACATATTTAAACCCTTAAGATCCACCATTTACAAATTTGACTAAAAGAAAAATGAGGAACTAAACTACGCGGAAGTCATGATCACATATTTTCCATGGCTCGTCAGCAGCAATCTGTCACACGCTTTGTATGTCCTTGCTCGTACCTGAAAGGAAACATTTTGAAAAGAATGAGTATTAAAAATACTCAGTAACACTACTACTAAGGAGATTTACATGCATTACAAGGATAACTTGAGGTCAATTGCTGTTAAAGGGCCTAATAGTCATTTCATTTCATTTTGTTTCATTTATCATGACGTACGGGTCACGTGGACAATTAACCACCCTATCACATGCTTACCAACTCACTGGAGGTGCACAAGTGAGAATTGTGAGAGATCTCTATTCCCACTGATGGTAGAAGGCACCCAGTCAGTGAAGCCAAGTCTCACCCATCAAGACACCTATGTGTGCATAACACTTTAACTACCAACTCACTAGTGGGGCATCCATGGGTTTTTAGTCGGAACTTTACTTCCACAGATAGTAGATGGCAACTAGTCTGCGAAGCCGAGTCCCGCCCATTTAGCTTCTCATCTCAGTCTATAAACATCTCAATCCTTGGCGTTTAATTGTCAGACCCTACTGGGATAAGTAACTTATCCTCATTTCGTATTAGGGCCCCTATTAGCAAGCTTAACTTGCAACTTAACCATCAAGTTTCTTTTCATAAAGGTTTCTAAAGGGCTAATCTCACATGTACTAACTACCTTGCTTTTCATCTCATTCAAACACAGATATCATAACCAACATCCAAAACACTACATAGAAAAAGGCATACGTATAGTTTAGACAGCCAACAACCAAAATCAGCACAACATAGTCTAAGTGACATTACTAAACTTAGCCTCATTTTTCACTGTAATGCTACCAAAAATTCGGCAGCATAACAACATACGTATAGCTGACCCCAAATTTTCTTATCACCTGTAAACAAGAGGATACGCTTCTATATTCAAACTGCCCAACTACAAACCTCCACAACACTTTCGATCAAAAAATAGACTCCAAACTTCCACAAAACAAAGCGAGTCAGGTCTCGCATCTACAACTCAACCATATAGAACATCTTATCTTCCCCAACATAGAGCATTCAAAGCATACAAGGTTTACCCAAGCAGAACATTCTATACTTACCAACACAAAATATTCAGAGCATTCAATAGTGACAAACACACGATAACCAGAAGATTTAGTATCGCCAGAACATTCAATATCCACATTGTTGGGTTTTATGTCCTAAAACTCGTAGATAGTAAATGAAATAAATTAATCGATCTAAATAAAGCGTTATTTGAGTAATTCAGTAATTTGGTTATTGAAAAATCCGAGTTTGCATTAATAAACCCTAAATCCAATAAAGTAAGATCCAAGGTTGTTTAAATGAAACTTGGACTAGTATGTGGAGACATACGGGGATCGGTGTCCAAGTAACAACCTAAAAGGTTTATAGTATAGGGATAAGGCTGGGTACCTTATCCTGGTGACACTATGTGATACGACCCACCTTGTATTCGATACAGATGCAATGATCCAAAGCATCCATGTAGGAGACATGCGGTGGGGGTATCCTATGCAATGAGTTTGCATAAGACCGGACAGCGAAATAGTAACCACTAGATGTAACACGTTAACTAGTTTAGGTTTCTATTTTAATAAGATGACCTAGGTAACTCAATCTCAATCCTGAGTCTGTTATGAACCCCTTTCAGGAGGGATTGTCCTTAGATTTGTATGGGTGAGAGTGGCCAGTACGTCGACTCCATAATCCTACCATTTCAGGGGCAAGACCGAATGGGGGCTGGGAACATAACAGTACAAGATGGAATTCACTCCTTCCCCTATTGGGGAAAGTAGATGTGTGTTCCCTTAAGGGCTGATTCCGGGGCTTGAACAAAATCGTGTCGCTCTCCTGGCCCGAGAGGAATTCCTGTTTAGTGGTTGGACCCTAAACATTGTTCATTAGAGGGATCAGTGGTTCTTAAGGAACTAGAGGTAACCCAGGGGTAAAACGATAATTTGACCCAGCTGGTGTTACGAACACACGTGAAGGATTGACTTACTGCATTGGTCGATATCCGTGGACACAGAAATATTCTACAGTGAGAAGAGTGCAGTTGTGAGTCTTTAGTGGAGTGACCCACAGTTAACGAATGTTGACTAACTTGGTTAATGAGTTTGGCCAATTAGTCTCGTATCGTTGGAGCTTCTGATCTGTAGGTCCATTAGGTCCCACTGGTAGCTTGTAAAGAGACTTGAGGCAATTAAGTATAAATTGTAAATTTAAAGTGTTCAATTTATTTGGGGAATCATATAATGTATATTGATGCATTATAATATAAAGTTTATGTAACTTTATAATATAATTTTTGAATTAATTTCAAAAATTAATTCTTGAGAGAAAATATTTGAAAGAGTTCAAATAAATTTAATATGAATTGGATTCATATTAATTGTAATTTTAATAAAATACCTAAGAGTAAATATATGATATTTAATTGGGTAATTAATTAATTATGGAATTAAAATTAGAGACCTTTTCCTATTAGGAAAATGTCTTGGCCTTTACCTACAAATAGGACTCCTGGGTTGGGGTGAAAGACATCCCATTCATTCTCCTACTCTCAGAGAATTCCCCTTAAGGCTCCCTCTAGACTCCCACCAGTCTCCTGCCTCTAGAAGTCTCAGAGTCATACCGGTGTAGCCATAGTGGTGGTTGTTCACATTAGTTCATGATTATTTCACAAGCAGTTGGTGAATTTAATCTGAGTCGTCAACAAGAGTAAGTAATTCGTTACGATATAAATTAGATTTAGATCTAATTATTTTGTATTTAGCCTTAATATAAATTTAGAATAGTTCTAAGATTATTGTCAATGTATTGGTATTTTAGATTAAACAAAATTAATTACGAATTGGTCCCAATCACGCTTCCGCTTTACGGAATTACGGAATTCCAATCCTTCAAGTGGTATCAGAGCGATCGTAGATCTAATTTTGTTTCTCTAAATTTTGCATTGGCTATGGTGGGATTGATTAATGCATAATGTATGTATGGTTTGCATTGGATTGTTTAGATTAATTTTATGGCCATAGATTTTACTGTTTTTTATGTGATTTGATCATGTAATGTAACGCCCCAGGCCCAGGATTCGGAATCCGGATTCGGCACCTAAGGCCCCCGACATTCCCCTGCGACCTGGTTCACGTTACCATACTCATCTTAACCGCTTCTAAGAATGAAGACTGTCCCCACAAACCAACACGGGGTCCTTATAGCATGCTTTGTCCTCACTCACATGCTTCCTAGGAAAATTCCCAGGAGGTCACCCAACATATAACTTCTCCAGCCAAGCACGCTTAACTTCAAAGTTCCTATGATTGAGCCATCGAAAAAGGAAGGTGCACCTTGTTGGTATAGGTAGTATCTATCAATTCTTTTAAGCTTTTCTTGAACATACTTTCATGTCCTCATGATCCCTCTCATTCGGATGTGATCTCGGTTCATTCATGTACCCCTCCTAACTGGGGTATTACATGTAAGGGCCCGGTGTTTCTGGTATTTTATGTAAAATCGAGTCCTTTGTAAGTCTGGGTCTAGATTAAGTTTTGTTATGAGATGAAAACGTTGAATTCACGACGAGAAGAAGTTGTAGGATTGCAACGCTATCACGATGTGCGGTGCGAAGACATGTTTCAGGCGGGTCAAGTAGCTGGCGGTCTGGTTCGCATGGTCCATCTGGGTTGGGATCGATTTGGTCCGGTTCAACTGGAATTGGCTCGTTCGTGGTTTTTCGTGCTGGTTCGAAGTGGTTCGGGTCGGTTCGGGCGTGTCTTGACTAGTATTAGGAGCTGCAGAAGGATTTTTAGGATAGAATTTGGCTATAATTATTGTAATTTATGCTTTATTTTATCCTAGGGGCCAAAATTAACCGGTTCAATTGCTATTTATTTGCTTTTATGGATTGTCATATAGCTTAAATTCCCACCATAGGTTAAGCATGTTTTCATGCATATTTATGTTACAATTGTTTATAATGTATGGTAATTATGCATGAATTTAATTTCATGAGTTATTTAATATAATCGTTATATTAAATATATGAAATTGGTGAAGCATGAGGCATGACATTAATTTAGCTAAATATAATTGTTATATTTTATTAATGTAGCATGCATGCTTAGGATTATTTTCATGAGAATTAATATAATTAGTTATATTATGAATGAAAATAATAAATATAAATCAATGCTTGTTTTCATGTACGATTTAATATAAAATGTTATATTAATTAAATGAAAATGGAATAACATTGAGCATGACATTAATTAGATTAATATAAGAGTTATATTATATTAATGTCAAATTTCATGTAATTTATTTCTTGGATGTTTAATTAATATAATCGATATTAATTAAATGAAATTGAAATTGCATGAAGCATGACACCACTTTAGATTAATATAATCGTTATATTATCGTTATCGGCGTCATAATAATATGGTGTTTAATAATTAGAATTTGATTGGTTATTTTTTTCCAACACCATAGTAGCATGTTGTAGGGCTAATCATTAAAATTTTATAATAAGTTATAAAATTGATTAGAAACCGCCAACCTATAACAAAGAGTTGCATGCAAACATAGGACCTTAGGTTTAAAATGATTAATTTTAAAATTTTTAAAATTAATTAGACCTAAGCTCATTATAATTCTAATAGGATTAGAATTATTTTCTTACTTAGAAATAAAAATATAGTTTAATTGACTAAGTAGAAAAACATACTATGATTATAAGGGAACTCCACCGGTTAAGTTCTGTCTAAGGCTAGGGGTACTTAAGATGACGGTTTACGGAACACTTCCTACTTGGGAAACTAACCCGGAATACCAGAGTTGTTGAATTAGTAATAGTTAAATGTTAGCAGCAATGTCACTAGGTTTATTAAAAGAGTTTAATTCACCTAGATCTTTAGAGTAAAGAGTTTACATTACTATGGTTATAAGGGAACTCTCCCGATAAAGTTCTGTCTAAGGCTGGAGGTACTTAAGATGACGGTTACGGAACACCTGTTACCTGGGAACTGACTCAGAACTTGAGTGAACTTAACCATAGTTATGTTAGCATGCAATGTCACTAGGTCAATTAAAAGAGTTTAATTCACCTAGATCTTTACAGTAAAGATTTATCATAACTATTAGTTATAAGGGAACTCTACCGGTAAAGTTCTGTCTAAGGCTGGAGGTACTTAAGATGACGGTTTACGGAACACCTGCTACCTGAGAACTGAGCCGGAACTTGAGTTGAATTAACCATAGTTATATTAGCATGCAATGTCTCTAGGTTAATAAAAGAGTTTAATTCACCTAAGACATTAGATTAAAGACCTCCATATAAGAGTTATATACAGCATAAACTTAGATAGATTCACTTAGCCGGAATTTACCTAAGTAATAGACCCTATAATTATAAAAATACTTAGTGGGAGGGAATATATCAAAACAAGATTTTCATAAATCAAGTTTTGCTCTCACGTCCTCAAAGTTCACAACGTGAGGTTTATGCTTGTCCTCGAGTCACCCTGGGAGTGACCCCCTACGGATGGTGTTTGCATGGATCAATATCAAGGTCAATGAGGGAGTATTTTATAGTAAGTGGGAGCAGGACACGTGTCAATATATCCTACGGTCTCCTCCATTAGGTTGCACCGTGAGATCCCCATGATCTGCCTGCGAGTCGCCCTGGGAGCGATCACCCTACGGAGGGCTTGATCATGGGAGTAGGAAACATGCAAACTCCAGAAATGGATGGGTTCTTAGGTCCATTTCCAACTTTGACTTTCCCTACGATAGCATTGTTTGGAGCCACCTCTGAGATCTGAAAACGGAGGGTCACACTTACGGGAAATTGTTAATGTATTAATAATTTCCTGACCGAAAAAACGGTAGCTAAGAACTATTGGAATATGAGTTATTCTGGGAATAGGGATTGGTTGAGTTTGTCTCAATTCAGAGGAGGAGTAGCTGACTGTCTTACGGTAGGTGTTGTTCTAAACCTCTGAAGTATCGTTGCAAAATGAATGTTTACTCTATGGGTCGATCATTACTTTGCTAAATTGATTGGATTAAAATAATACGATTATTAGTGTAATGGGTAATGTAACATCACTTATTAAGTTAATTTGTTTGTTCTCAGCATGAAACGTTCTTTGTATGCCTCGAATAACGCCAATTACAAAACTGGTATTTCTAATACAACTAAGAAAATGAACTTAAACATTAATTGCGTGGAATTGGTCTGAACTGAGGACGGTCCTCAAGCCCACATGTCTAATTCATCTGAAATTGTTCATGATGAATATGACATAGATTGCTTAGCGCATCTCAATGAAAATAAATTTGATTTATTGGTCATTGAAACGTGTATAGTGGAAAATGATGATACAGCTTGGATCCTTGATTAGGTGCCACTCATCACGTATGCTCTTCCTTTGAGGGAATGAGCTCCTGACAACAGTTGGATGTTGGGGAAATGACTCTCAGAGTTGGGACTGGGAGCTCATTTCAGCTAAAGCAGTGGGAATATTAAAATGTTCTTCTCCAGGGAATACTATATGTTATTAGATAATGTATATGTAGTTCCCAAAATAAAAGAAATTTGATTTCTATTTCTTGTTTGCTAGAACAAGGATATTCAGTGTCCTTTTCTGTGAATGAAGCTTTCATTACTAAAGGGGTACTGATATTTGTTCTACAAAAATGGAGAACAATTTGTATGTTTTAAGACCAATAGAGTCTAGGGCTATTTTGAACAATGAAATGTTTAAAACAGCCGAGACTCAACCAAAAAGGCAGAAAGTTTCTTAAAGTACCTATCTTTAGCACTTGAGACTTGGCCACATAAATCTCAATAGGATTGGGAGATTGGTTAAGAACGGACTTCTAAGCCAGTTAGAGATGATTCTTTACCTCCATGTGAGTCATGTCTCGAAGGTAAGATGACCAAATGACCTTTTACTGGAAAAGGTTATCGTGCCAAGGAGCCCTTAGAACTCGTACATACGGATCTCTGTGGTCCAATGAATGTAAGAGCTTGAGGAGGGTATGAAATTTCATCTCTTTTACAGATGATATTCAAGGTATGGTTATTTATACCTAATGAGTCATAAGTCTGAAGCCCTTGAAAAGTTCAAGGAGTACAGGACTGAAGTTGAGAACTTGTTAGGTAAGACCATTAAAACACTTCGATCTGATCGAGACGGAGAATAATTGGACTTAAAATTCCAGAACTATTTGATAGAACATGGAATCTCGTCCCAACTCTCAGCACCAGGTACATCTCAGCAGAATGGTGTATCTGAAAGGAGAAACAGAACCTTGTTAGACATGCTTCGATCTATGATGAGCTATGCTCAGTTGTCTTGTTCTTTTTGGGGTTATGCAGTAGAGACTACAGTTTATATTTTGAATGTTGTTCCCTCAAAGAGTGTTTCTGAAACACCATTTGAGCTCTGGAAAGGGCGTAAAGCTAGTTTATGTCATTTCAGAATTTGGGGCTGCCATGCACATGTGTTAGTAGCAAACCCAAAGAAATTGGATTCACGTTCAAAATTATGCCTATTCGTAGGCTACAAAAAGAAACAAGAGGTGGATACTTCTTCGATCCACAAGAAAATAAAGTGTTTGTATCAACAAATGCTACTTTCTTGGAAGAAGACCACGTTAGAGAACACAAACCACGTAGTAAAATTGTGTTAAGTGAACTTTCTGGTGAAGCTACAAATGAATCAACAAGAGTTGTTGATGAGGCTGGACCTTCAACAAGAGTTGTTGATAAGCCCAGTTCAGAGGCTGGATCTTCAAAAAGAGTTGTTGATGAGCCCAGTACATTTGGTCAAGCCCATCCTTCTCAAGAGTTGAGAATGCCTCGACGTAGTGAGAGGGTTGTTATTCAACCTGAACGCTATCTGGGTTTAGCAGAAACTCTAGTTGTCATACCTGATGATGGGGTTGAGGATCCATTGACCTTTAGACAGGCAATGAATGATGTGGATCATGACCAGTGGGTCAAAGTTATGGACCTAGAGATGGAGTCTATGTACTTCAATCAAGTTTGGGTTCTTGTAGACCAACCTGAAGGGGTAAAACCCATAGGGTGCAAATGGATCTACAAGAAGAAACGAGACGTAGCTGGGAAAGTACAGACTTTCAAAGCTCGGCTTGTGGCAAAGGGTTATATACCCAAAAGGAAGGGGTGGACTATGAAGGAACCTTCTCCCCAATTGCCATGTTAAAGTCGATAAGGATACTCTTGTCCATTGCCACGTTTTATGATTATGAGATTTGGCAAATGGATGTCAAGACTACTTTTCTGAATGGCAATCTTGAAGAGAGCATCTTTATGTCTCAACCAAGAGGGGTTCATTGCTCAAGGTCAGGAGCAAAACGTTTGCAAGCTTAAAAAATCCATTTATGGTTGAAGCAAGCTTCTAGATCTTGGAATATAAGGTTTGACACTACTGTCAAATCTTATGGCTTTGACCAGAACGTTGATGAGCCTTGTGTTTATAAAAGGATTATCAACAGTTTAGTAGCTTTTCTAGTGTTGTATGTAGATGATATTCTACTCATTGGGAATGATGTAGAATATCTGGCTGAAATTAAAACTTGGCTATCGACTAAGTTCCAAATGAAAGATTTGGGTGAAGTTCAGTATGTTCTAGGGATTCAAATTATCAGGAATCGTAAAAACAGAACGTTAGCCCTGTCTCAAGCATCCTATATAGACAAGATGTTGTCTAAATTTAAGATGCATAATTCCAAGAGCGGTTTACTACCCTTCAGGCATGGAGTTCATATGTCTAAGGAACAGTGTCCTAAGACACCTCAAGAAATTGAGGATATGAGACGGATCCCTTATGCTTCAGTTGTGGGCAGCCTTATGTATGCCATGTTGTGTACTAGGCCTGACATATGCTATGCAGTTGGGATAGTTAGTACATACCAGTCCAATCCAGGGTTAGACCACTGGACTGCAGTGAAAAACATCCTCAAGTTAGGAGAATGAGGGACTATCAGCTTGTGTATGGAGCTAAGGATTTGATCCTTACAGGATACACAAACTCTGACTTTCAGACTGATAAGGATTCTAGGAAATCCACATCAGGGTCATTGTTTACCCTGAATGGGGGAGCTGTAGTCTGATGTAGCATCAAACAAGGATGCATTGCAAACTCCACCATGGAAGCCGAATATATGTCGCTACTTGTGAAACAGCTAAGGAGGCTGTATGGCTACGGAAGTTCTTGATGGATTTGGAAGTTGTTCCAAATATGAACTTGCCAATCACCCTTTATTGTGATAATAGTGGTGCAGTGGCAAATTCTACAAAACCTCGCAGTCACAAAAGAGGCAAGCACATATAGCACAAATATCATCTCATCAGAGAGATCGTGCAACGAGGGGACGTGATCGTCACGAAGGTAGCCTCTACGCACAATATTGTTGATCCATTTACGAAGGCTCTCATGGCTAAAGTGTTTGAGGGTCATCTAGAGGGTCTAGGTCTGCGAGATATGTACATAGAATAATCTAGGGCAAGTGGGAGAAGTGTAATGGGTATTGTGAATGCCTTAGTTTATTGTATTTACACTACAAGAAAAACTGCATTACTTGACACTTGAGATTTTATATTAGTTGACATTTTCTAAAAAAATGTCAAGAATTTGCATTTTCAACCAAAAAACGTCAAGAAAAATGTAAAAAACACGGCGTTTGACGGAGTTTTTTCGGATTTTGTTGCACGCCACAAAATACTTGACACTTTTAAAATGTTGAGAACTATAATAATTTACTTGACATTTAAAAAATATCATGTTTTATCCCTATTTACTTGCTACATTTAAATGTCAAGTATTTGGCAAATTGAGCTGAAGGGCATTTGGTAATAAACTTGAAGTTGAGTTGCCAAACCAAGCCCTAATTTTCCATCCCTTCTTCTCCTTCACGTTTTCAGCCACCAAAACCACGATTTTCAGCCCTTCACGATTTTTGCAGCTACTCCACGTTTCTCCGACGAGTTCCTTCCCGTTCCTTCGAGCTCCCAAACGTCAGCCACCGTTCCTCCCTCAGAGCCGACAAGTTGGTTGTTCACCGGAAGGTCAGCGGCGACATTTCTGGCAGTGCGACGACATCCTCGACGACGAGCAGTGGCTGCGACTCCTTCTCTGGTCGTTTTCCGGCAAACAGCAGGGCAGCGGCGTCGTTCTCCCTTCTTACGGCGTTGTGAGTGTGTTGCAGCAGCAGGTGGCGTTTTCCCTCCCTTCGGCGTGGTTTGAGTTGTTCTGCAGTGGTGGTGGCCTCGTTCTGATGTTTCAGCGGCTGTAGATCATGAGTTTCAGCGGACGACGGCAGATTTTGGTGGTTGTCGGCGATTTCGGCACGTTTTTAGGTAGTGGGTTTTGAGTACGTTGATTCCAAGCGATTTTAGCTTTGGGTAAGTGTTTTACAAGAAGGATTGAAGTTGATTTTGATGCTTATTCAATTACCCCTTAATATTAGCTATTGTTTTCAAGGTACCCACAACGTTTGAAGGCCCAATCGTCGAGTTGGAGCGATTTTTAGAACTTGGACAGCAAGTTTCAGTGTGAGTTTGGTTTAAATAAAGGCCTTGGGAGCTAAGGAGTTAATTTAGAATTCATCCAGCATCATTAGCTAGGTAAGTAGCTATTTGGATGCAATTCCTATGCTTTAGACACGTTGCACGACTGATGGAGTTGGTAAGTAGCCATTTGGATTAAGTTCAAGACTTAGACCCTTGAAATTTGGAATTTAGTATGTTGGAGTTTTTTTTTAAAATTCAAGCCTTAAGTTGGGTCTTTGAAAAAAAAAATAGCATGTTATCTATGTGAAACATGATAAGATTATGAGGTTCATGGAATAGTAAAGTATGATGAAATTGCCTTTAAGTAAGTAGCTTTTGGACATAGCATAGTTGCTTTTGGAACCGTTGTATGCTTAATGGTAGTGAAATGAAGTCTTGGTTGAGTTTTTATGCTTTGGTCTAATTTTCCTTGGAGTGTGGTATACTTACTTGAACATGATTTAAGTGTTGCTTATTTGGACATGACTTAAGTGTTGTTATGCATGTGGAATTAAATAAGCGTGGTATGTTGTGTTGAGTTGTGAAGCATGACAACGATATGAGGGCCTCTTAGTTTTATGTGGCGTCTTCTGATTCACTTCTAAGTATGTTTGAAATGTTTGATATGTGACTTTTCTGGATTGTGTTATGTTATTGGAGGATGGGCTAAATGTCTGTTGGAGTGGTGATTGGAGTTTGGATGCGATTCTGACTCATTTGTGTTTAGCCACTGGTATTGCACATGGATTCACATGTCTCCATTAGCGTAATACAGTAGGTTAATAGTTAAAATTTATGCCTTGTTTGATTTATTACCGAACTCTGGGATTTAGATTTACCATTGGATTCATCTTATTGAAAAGTTTTTGGTTTCTTTGTATTCAAATTTTCCACTCTGTTATTTCATTATTGGTGTAAATCTAGCTTTCTAGATCTTGTGCACGTGTTTTTCATCCCGCTCTTACCTTTCCCTCCCTTAGAAACTTCGTGCTTGGTGTCAACTTCCAATTGGACAATGGAAGCTAGGAATTATATAGGAAAATGCGAGGAGGTATCTATCATGCTCTCAAACAAAAAAGTAAGTCTATAAGGTTGATTTTTTTTTTTTTTTTAGATTCTTAAATATTGTTTGACCCAAAAAATTGTTGATGCTAAATGTATGATGTTCCAAAGATTCTACTGGTTGTTAAGAATGAAGTACTTTAGATATCTATTGTTTTTCGAAGGTATTCGAATTTGATAAGTTGTTTAAGTTTTGTCTTTATGTTCAATAAAATTTGATAACTTTAGTTGTTTGTGTTAACTTGATGAGTATGGTTGTTTATGTTCATTTGAGTATATGTTATTCATACTTCTAATCTTAATTATCTTTATTAAATTATTTGCATTTCTTCTTATGTATCAGATTTGATCATGTTGATCAATGGCTTCGAGTACAAATTGCACCATATTCGATCAACCTTCAAAGAGTTATGTGAGATTTTTTTTTCATTTGCTTTTATTTTTGCAAGTGAAATTATTGCACTCGACAAATGTCATAATGTTATGAAAATTATATTTGACCATTTTACACTTACTTTATGGTGTTAATAGGTGTTGGAATTTTAGAATTGTTCATATTGGGTTGATAATTCTTGAAATTTTGGAATTGTTTATAAGCTTGATAGTTTGGTGATTTTGAACACATGAACTTTGTTAATGTTATTGGTGAGCCTCATCTACCCTTCATCCACTGAACTTATATTTTATACATCAATCAGAATTATTATGTTATTCTTTTTAACATGTTTTCTTTTTGGCTCAGGACTAGCTCCTGAAATCCCAGAGGATCTTTACCATCTCATCAAGGAAGTTGTTTCAATCCGAAAGCATTTGGAGAGAAATAGGAAAGACAAGGATTCCAAGTTCAGGTTGATTTTAAGGCATGGAAGCACATTAATTATTTAATAGGTAGTTTGTGATTTTGAATATATGGTGGAGATAGGTATTATGTAATTTTGAATATACGGTGGAAATGAGTGTAAAGTTTTCATTTGGAATTGTCCAATTGGAGTTGATAGGTCCTGTAATTTTGTAATTGTTCATGTGGGTCGATAGGTCTTGTAATTTTTTGAATTGTTCATATGGGTGATAGTTGTAATTTTGGAATTGCTCATATGGAGGTTGGATACTTTTGTAATGTTGAAGATATGAATTTTATTGAAGTTATTGGAAGAAATTTGGTTGATGGATCTTGAATGTGTATTTGTTTATTTGGTTGATCAATATATCAAATTGTTGGAATGTAATGCAGGAGATTCAAGATAATAGGGAACAACTATTATAATTGAAAAAAAAAACAAAAATTACCAACAAACTTGACATGTAAAATGTGTCAACAACTTTTTAAATTGTCATTTCTGAAATGTCAAGATAAAGTACCATTTGACATGTTAGAGCTGTCAAGTTTTAACAAATATGATATTTAATAACTGTCAAGAAATCTATATACATGACGCTTTATAAGTGTCAAAAATTTAATATTCTTGACGTTTCATATATATCAAGTAAAAGATGTCTTGACGCTTCTCGTTTGTCACATTTTCGATACCTTATTCTTGACAGTGGTTCTCTCGACGCTTTTAAAAGCGTCAAGAGAATTAACAGTTGACATTCCAAAAGCGTCAAGTAAGTCAATTTTTCTTGTAGTGTTATCTGTATTTGTATTAATGCATAATGTATGTATGGTTTGCATTGGATTGTTTAGGTTAATTTTATGGCCATAGATTTTACTATTTTTTATGTGATTTGATCATGTAAGGGCCCGGTGTTTCTGGTATTTTATGTAAAATCGAGTCCTTTGTAAGTCCGGGTCTAGATTAAGTTTTTTTATGAGATTAAAAACGTTGAATTCACGGCGAGAAGAAGCTGTAGCATTGCGACGCTATCACAATATGCGGTGCGAAGACATGTTTCAGGAGGTTCAAGGTAGCTGGCGGTCTGGTTCGCATGGTCCATCTGGGTTGGGACCGATTTGGTCCGGTTCAGCTGGAATCTGAGTCGTCAACGAGAGTAAGTAATTGGTTACTATATAAATTAGATTTAGATCTAATATTTTTGTATTCTTAGCCTTAATATAAATTTAGAATAGTTCTAAGATTATTGTCAATGTATTGATATTTTAGATTAAACAAAATTAATTACGAATCGGTCCCAATCATGCTTCCGCTTTACAGAATTACGGAATTCCAATCATTCACACATTCCATATATCAACTGTACATAATTGACGTCTCTTGTTTTATAATATTCAAAGCATGAAACATTTCATAACAAGTAGCCATTCTAGCCAAGGCTTTACAAGTAGTAAGGTTACATAAAGCTTGACGATTATTTAATCACATTGCTTAACTCTAGGGCCTTAGGCAAAACTACACCAATAAGTTTCCAAAACCAATTAGGATGTAAACTGAGCATTCAACCAAAGGCCAAATACTTTGGGGACAACTCAATGCCAAAAAAACCTAGCCAAACTCCTGCTTGAGCTTGTTGTCTGGGTTCTAATTTGATCCGAATTTCGACGACTGGAGCTCTAATCTCAATGGGTACCTTAAAATTGGAAACCAATGTCAATAGGCATTATATTAAACACACAATCAACTAAAAAATGCTTTAGATCTCACTTATCCACAGCCGAATTCGCTTAAAAACACGGAGGATTAACTACCCATTGCTCGAATTGCCAGAAAATCACAAAAACGCTTATTGTCTGGCTAACTGATAGCGGACATAAATGTCGCTATTTTAGTCCTTAATTATTAAGCTTTTGGGCACTTTAATTGTGTTTTTATTGAAGAAAGATAAAATAATTTTTTATTTGGTCTTTAGGAGCATTTTGTGGATTTTTGGTGGAAAAAGGCCCAAAAATGAGCAATCCAAGCCTAAAATCCAACCATGGGTCAAAGGGGGAGCCCAAGAAGTCAACCATGAAGAAAAGATCCAAAAAGAAAGAAGTTGGCCAAAGATTCAAGCCCAAAATCCGCGTGGTATGGTCTGAAATCCGCACAGCGTCGCGATGCTGTCCCATTTCTTGGCGAACAAGTCGCGTGACGTCACAGCGTCGCGACACTGTGCCGATAGCGTCCTGACGCTGTCCCAAATCCGGGCCTATATAAGGCCTCCCTTGGTGCCCATTTTTATCATCAATCATTTCTCATTCCTTCCATTCCTTTCCTTCCTTGGCTCTTTTTGAGCCTTCTCTCAAAGGCTTCAAGCCTTTTTGAGAGTTTTAGTAGTGGGAAAATTTTGGGGAGCTTGTGGGGAGCATTCTAGGAGGCTCAAGGTGTGCTCGAAGGGACTCCAAGCGCTAGCAATGGGGTCTTCGACGTTCATTTCCTTCCCTTTTATTTTGCTCATATTTATGCTTTCCATTGTATATCTTGTGGATATTTTAGCCATGTATAGCTAAACCCCAATTTGGGGTCTTGAAATGAAAATATATAGTTAAATGTTATTATAATTGCCTTTCTCTTGCCCTCTTTTACTAATTATTTGTACGGATGCGCGTAATGCTGTATGCGATCTGGCCAATTGTATATTGATCCGATTCTTAATGGAAACTCGACGGAGAGAAATTAGGATAGATCATAATCCATCAACTAGTTTAATTGCACGTCGTGAATGAAGGGAATAAAAGTCCCCACGCAGCGGAAGCGCATCGATTGGACCTTACGTCGTATATTAATTAACATTAAAATACCGTTACGAAAACTCAAACAAACTTTAAACACTCTTTAAAGTTGCTGGAAAATCAGTTTAAACATGCTTAAAAATAAATCTAAATTTATTTTCATGCTTTTCTAAAGAAAAGGGGAAGAACCGTTACAAACCTCCGTTGTAGACTTGACCGCTCGTCGCCAACGATGCTCCAACGAACAAAACGCAGCAGCCTCCTTTGTCTTGTGATCGCTGGAAAATTCTTCTTGAATGACACAATAACCACAGAGGTTACACCGGTATGACTCTAGGTCTAGGAGGCAAAAGACTTGTGGGAGTCTTTCTCTAAGAGGGAGGCTAGAGAGAATTCTAGGTCTTGTCTTGAGAGTCTAAGAGCAAGAGCAAAAGTGTCAAGTGTCCTTGGACCAATTAGGTCTAGTGTTCTATTTATAGAAGAGAGGCCATGAATAAAATATTCAATTAAATCAATCTTTTCCAAAATTGATTCAATCTTATTCCTTAATTAATCAATCATGATCAATCAATTCCACAATTGATTAATCTTTTCCACAAATGACTAATTACTTCCATAAGTGATTAGATCATTTCCATAAATGATTAATCACTTCCTTAAGTGATTAATTATTTCCATAATTGATTAATTCCCGGTTAATGAATTCTTTAATTAATTAACCACCAATTAAATATCACATATTTAATTTCCGGCCTAGAATTAATTAATTTGCCCAAACACATTTTAGGCCTTAAATTAATTAATTCATTATTTGAACTCTTTCAAACTTCCATAAATTTATATTTGAATTTCTTCAAATATTAATTTCTCTCATAATAATATATCAATATATATTATATTTGTTTCCCTTAGTAAATTGAACATTTTCAATTTACATTTATTACTTAGTTGCCTCAAATTACTTTATGAGCTACCAGTGGGACCTAATGGACCTGCAGATCAGAAGCTCCAACGATGTGAGATTAATTGGTCAAACTCATTAACCACATTAATCAATATTCGTTAACTGTGTGTTCATTCCACTATAGACTCACAGTTGCACTCTTCTCACTGCAGACATATTTTCTGTGTCCACGGATATAGACCAATATCGACTAGTTAGTCCTTCACGAGTGTCCGTAACACCAGCTGGGTCAAATTACCGTTTTACCCCTGGGTTACCTCTATTTCCTTAAGTACCAATTCTCCTCTAATGAACAACCTGTTTGTGGTCCAACCATCAAACAGAAAACCCTCTCGTGCCATTGAGAGGGTAGGGCCCTTTGTTCAAGACTCGGAGTAACCACTTAAGGGAACACTCATCTGCTTCCCTAAAGTCGGGAAGGAGTGAATTCCATCTTGTACGATTATGTTCCCAGCTCCCCATTCGGTCTTGTCCCCAAAGTGGTAGGCTTATTGAGTCGGCGTATTGGCCACTCTCACCCATACAAATCAAAGGACAATCTCTCATGAGCAGAAGTCCATAATCAACTCAGGATTAAGACTAAGTTGTCTAGGTCGTCCTAGTGAAATAGAAAACCAACTAGTTAACGGTGTTATAACCGGTGGTTACTATTTCGCGGTCCGGTCTTATGCAAACTCATTGCATAGGATACCCCCACTCGCATGTCTCCTACACGAACGCGTTGGATCGCAGCGTTTGTATCAAATACAAAGTGGGCCGTATCCATAGTGTCACCAGGATAAGGCACCCAGTCTTATCCCTATACTATAGACCCTTTAGGCTGTTTCTTGAACAATGATCCCATATGTCGCTACATATAGTTCAAGACTCATATTACAGCCTTGGATGTCTAGTTTATTGGATTAGGGTTATTATTAGGCAAAGACAAATATAAAATAACTAATAACAATTAATGAAAAATATATCAATATTATTTCATTAATATCCGGTCAACGGTTACATTCACTATCTACGAGTTTTAGGGCATAAAACCCAACAAACTCCCACTTGAACTAAAACACTAGTTAGTGGGATGTAAATGCAATAATCTAAAGCTGGAAATGTCATGTATATAAATAATACAATGAACTAGGGCATCCTTATACCCATTATACATTTCTCCCACTTGCCCTAGATTAGATGGCATACATATCTCGTAGACCTAGATCCTCTAGATGACCCTCAAACACTTTAGCCGTGAGAGCCTTCGTAAATGGATCAGCGATGTTGTGCTCTGAGGCGATCTTAGTGACGATCACATCTCCTCTTTGCACAATTTCCCGTATCAGGTGATACTTCCTCTCGATGTGTTTACCCCGTTTGTGGCTTCGAGGTTCTTTTGAGTTGGCTACTGCCCCACTGTTGTCACAGTATAGTGTTATGGGCACGTTCATGTTCGGAACCACTTCCAAATCAGTCAAGAATTTTCTAAGCCATACTGCCTCCTTAGCTGCTTCGCAAGCTGCTACATACTCAGCCTCCATGGTTGAGTCTGCTATGCATCCTTGTTTGATGCTTCTCCACACTACTGCTCCTCCATTGAGGGTGAATACTGACCCTGATGTGGATTTCCTTGAATCCTTATCAGCTTGAAAGTCAGAGTCAGTGTATCCAGTAAGAATCAAATCCTTAGCTCCATACACAAGCATGTAGTCCCTCGTTCTCCGAAGATACTTGAGGATATTCTTAACCGCTCCCCAGTGGTCCAACCCTGGATTAGACTGATACCTACTGACTACTCCAACTGCATAACATATGTCAGGCCTAGTGCAGAGCATAGCATACATTAAGCTGCCCACAGTTGAGGCGTAGGGAATGTGTCTCATGTTCTCAACTTCTTGAGGTGTCTTAGGAGATTGTTCCTTAGACAGGTGTACCCCATGTCTGAAGGGTAGTAGTCCCTTCTTGGAGTTTTGCATCGAATATCGAGACAACATCTTGTCAATATACGTTGCTTGAGACAAAGCTAGCGTTTTGTTCTTACGATCCCTAATGATTTGGATTCCCAGAACATATTGAGCCTCTCCCAGATCTTTCATTTGGAATTGGGCTGCTAGCCATTTCTTAATGTCAGTAAGGTATCCTACATCATTCCCAATGAGTAGGATATCATCTACATAAAGTATTAGAAAAGCTACTTTCCTTTTGTTGACTTTCTTGTATACGCAAGGCTCATCAACGTTTTGGTCAAAGCCAAAAGATTTGATTGCAGTATCAAATCTAATGTTCCATGATCTGGACGCTTGTTTCAATCCATAAATGGATCGATTGAGCTTACAAACCTTTTGTTCCTGACCTTGGGCTATGAACCCTTCGGGTTGAGACATGAAGATATTCTCTTCAAGATTACCATTCAGAAAGGCAGTCTTGACGTCCATTTGCCATATTTCATAGTCATAATATGTGGCTATGGATAAGAGAATTCTTATGGACTTTAACATGGCTACAGGAGAAAAGGTTTCCTCATAGTCAACCCCTTTCTTTTGGGTATAACCCTTTGCCACTAGTCTAGCTTTGAAGGTCTGTACCTTTCCAGCTGCATCTCTTTTTCTCTTATAGATCCATTTGCACCCTATGGGTTTTACCCCATTTGGCAGATCTGTAAGTTCCCATACAGAATTGGAGTGCATTGACTCTATTTCCAGGTTCATGGCTTTGACCCATTCATCCGTATCTTCGTCATTCATTGCCTGTCGATAGGACAATGGATCCTCAATGCCATCATTAGGTATGACAACCTGAGTTTCAGTTAAACCCAAGTAGCGGTCAGGTTGTAATACAACCCTCCCACTGCGTCGAGGCATTCCCAACGTTTGAGATGGACGGGATGGATCTGAAGAACTAGTTCCTTCATCAACCCTTGTTGAAGGTCCAACTTCATCAACAACTCTTGATGATTCTTCAGTAGCTTCTCCTAATATTATTTTGTTGCGTGGTTTATGATCTCTCATGTGGTTTTCCTCTAAGAAAGTGGCGTTTGTCGATACAATCACCTTATTTTCTTGTGGGTCGTAGAAATAACCACCTCTCGTTTCTTTAGGGTAACCAACAAATTGGCATAGTTTTGAACGAGGTTCCAGTTTCTTAGGATTTGTCACAAGCACGTGTGCTGGACAACCCCAGATGCGAAAGTGATGCAAACTAGGTTTACGCCCCTTCCATAATTCGAAAGGTGTTTCAGAAACACTTTTCGAGGGAACATTGTTCAAGATGTATACTGCAGTCTCCACTGCATACCCCCAAAACGAGCTAGGCAATTGAGCATAGCTCATCATTGATCGAACCATGTCTAACAAGGTTCTATTTCTCCTCTCTGACACACCATTCTGCTGAGGTGTACCAGGGGCTGAGAGTTGAGATTGGATTCCATGTTTTATCATATAATCCTGGAATCTTTGATCCATATACTCCCCTCCTCGATCAGATCGAAGTACTTTAATAGATTTACCCAATAGGTTTTCAACTTCAGCCTTAAACTCCTTAAACTTTTCAAGGGCTTCAGACTTATGTCCCATTAGGTACAAGTAACCATATCTTGAATAATCATCTATGAATGAGATGAAATATTCGTACCCTCCTCGAGCTTTTACATTCATCGGACCACATAGATCCGAATGTATTAACTCTAAGGGTTCTTTGGCTCTGTAACCTTTTCCAGTAAAAGGTCTCTTTGTCATTTTTCCCTCGAGACAAGATTCACAAGGTGGTAGTGAATCATCTTCTAACTTACTTAGAAGTCCATTCTTTACCAAACGACCGATCCTATCAATGTTTATATGACCAAGTCTAAGATGCCAAAGATGAGTATTGTTACTTGTTGGAGAAATCTTTTGCCTTTTCCTTTGAGTTTCAGCAGTTTTAAATAATTCGTGATTTAAAAGTGCTTTGTTTTCGGTTGGTCTTAAAACATACAACTTATTTTCCAATTTGGCTGAACAAATAAGTACACCATTTTTATAAATGAACGCTTCATTCATATCAAAAGTAACTGTATACGATTGTTCAATCAAACATGAAATAGAAATTAAGTTCCTCTTAATCTTGGGAACAATTAACAAACTTTCTAAAAGTAAGAATCTATTTCTAAAAAATAACTTCGCAGCTCCCACTGCTTTAGCTTAAATGAATTCTCCAGTTTCGACCCTAAGTGTCATTTCTCCATCGTTCAACTGCCGAAAGGAACTATTTTCCTGAAAAGAAGAGCAAACATGATTAGTTGCTCCTGAATCAAGTATCCAGGTAAACTCATCATGTTCTACTAGGCATGTTTCTAAAACAAGTAAATCAAATTTACCTTCCTTTTCCTTCTTTTTCTCAGCAAGGTACTTTGGGCAGTTTCTCTTCCAATGTCCATCTACATTGCAGTGGAAACACTTGCCCTTATCTGCCATAGCTTTGGCTTTTCCCTTGCTTTTAGCAGCAGTACTGGGAGCTTTCCCCTTGTTTCCTTTCTTCTTCTGAGTTTTCTTTGAAGAAGTGGCTACAGATTTAGTTCCAGAGGATGAACCCTTCTCGAACTTTCTTTTAGAGTGAACAACGTTTGCCTCTCCTTCTATCTGTCCCTTGTTCTTAAGAAGAGACTGATAGAGTTGTAGCTCATTCAGGAGGCTAGTCAGGTTGAATGTTATTTTATTCATCATTGCATTGCTTCGAAACTGCAGAAAACTCTTCGGAAGAGATTCTAAGATGAATGCAACCTGACTACGCTCATCTATGACCGCCCCGTTTGCTTCTGCCACGTTGAATTGGACCATCATATCCAGGACAAGCTCCCGAACAGACGTGCCCTCTTTCATGCGACAGCTATAAACGTATTTGAGAGCGTCATGGTGGAGTTGGTAGGACGGTTGTCCAAACATCTCCTGGAGAGAGTTCATAATCTCCCTCGCTGTTACCATGCCCTCATGCCTTTTAGCCAAAACTTCAGATAAGCTGGCTAGGATATAGACGCGAGTCTTATCATTGGCCTTTGTCCAGCGGTCATAAGCATCCTTAACTACTTGGGATGCATTACGAGCAGGGGTTGGAGGACAATCCTCCGTTAAGACGAACCGCAGATCATCGACAACAAGAATCGTATTCAGGTTCGACTTCCACGTAGCATAATTTTCGCCGGTTAATTTCTCATTTTTAAGCAGAGAGACAATTGAGGAAGACATTGCTGAAATTTAAACAAACAATGACCGTATTAGTTATCTTTGCCTTAACCCATCATACAAGAAAACAATTGCACACAATCCAATCAATTCAGCAAAACAGACAATCACAGAACCCTAAAACTATTGATTTAGTTTTGCAACGATGTTTCAGAGGTTTAGAATATCAGCCACCGAAGGGTGATCAGGCACTCCTCCTTTGAAATGAGACACCTCTCAGCTAATTCTAATTCCAGAATAACTCATATTCCTATAGACATTAGCCACCGTTGTTCGGTCAAGGATTTGTTAACACTTTTAACTCATCCTCGTAAGTGTAACCCTCCCACTTTCAGATCTCAGAGGCACGCACCAACAGGCTACCGAAGGGAAAGACAACTGTTGGTGATTAGCCTAAGAGCTCCTATCCTATTCAGGAGTTCACGGTGTTCCGAGTCCTATGATCAGGCCCTCCGAAGGGATGGTTGCGCCAGGACAACCTGCAGGCGGATCATAGTACTCTCACGGTGTGAACTATGGGCAGAGACCGAGGGATACGTTGACACGTGTCCCGCTCCCACTTACTTTAGACATTTTTCCCATTCACCCTGATATTGATTCACGCAAACACTTTTCGAAGGGAGGCCGCTCCTAAGGCGACTTGAAGCCGAGCATGAACCTCACGTTGTGAATATAGGGACGTAGGAGCAAAACTTGATTTAAATCTCGTTTTGTAATTTTTCTCCCACTGAAAATGTCATACGGTTAATTTAGGGTTGTTTAACTTAGATAGTATTCGGCTAAGTCAATCTATCTAAGTCTGATCATATTTTAACAATTATGGAAAGGATTCAACTGCAATCTTTTGGGTGAATTAAACTTCTTTTAATAAACCCAACATTGCAAGTCAACATTACTATGGTTAATTCAACTCAATGTTCGGGTCAGTTCCCAGGTAGGAGGTGTTCCGTAAACCGTCAACTTAAATACCCCCAACCTTAGACAGAACTTTACCGAGAGAGTTCCCTTATAACCTCAGTAATGTAGGGTCTTTACTCTAAAGATCTAGGTGCATTAAACACTTTTAATAAACCTAGTGACATTGCATGCTAACATTTAACTATGATTAATTCAACTCCGGTATTCCAGGTCAGTTCCCAGGTAGGAGGTGTTCCGTAAACCGTCAACTTAAATACCCCCAGCCTTAGACAGAACATTACCGGTGGAGTTCCCTTATAATCACAGCAATGATTTTCCTACTTAGTCAATTAAAACTATTTTTAATTCTAAGTAAGAAAAGATTCTAATCCTATTAGAAACTGATCTAGGTCTAATTAATTTTAAACAATTTAAAATTAATCCAATTTATCCTATGATCTTATGTTTGCATGCAAATCTTGATTATAGATTGACGGTTTCTAATCATTAATATTAAAGAACTATTTCAAATTTTAATGATTAATCCTATAATCAAGAATCTAGGGTTTAATTCATTTAACAGTCTCATTCAAATTAAATAATTAAACCACACTTATTGCATGAATAATATAACTATTATATTATTAACTATGGATGTTTCATGCTTCATGCAATATTGATTTTCAATTATAAGCCAATCAAGAAAATCAATCAAGCATGCTTCATTCATCACATTAAACATAACTATTTATATTTAATTTAAGTAATGACATGCTTCATGCTTTCCAAATTTTTCATATAATCAATATACACTTATATTAAAAATATGAAAACAATTCCATGCATTTAAACATACATTATAACTATTTATAATATATAAAAAAATGCATGAGCATGTTTATGACCTAAGGTGGGATTAATTATTCTATATGACATCCATAAAGCATATAAATAGCAATTGAACCGGTTAATTTTGGCCCCTAGGATAAAATAAAGCATTAAATTACAATAATTTTAGCTAAATTCTATCCTAAAATCCTTCTGCAGCTCCCAAAATTGGTCTAGACAGCACGAACCGCCCCGAACCACCTCGAACCGGCTTCCAAAATCACGAACGTTGCCAAAAATTGGCTGAACCGAACCAAATAGGTCCCAGCCCAGCCGAACCGGTCTGAACCGGACCGCCCACAGCTTGAACCGCGCCTGTTGAAGCCCTAATGCGCGCCGCCATCGTGACAGCGTCTCGACGCTGTGTTGATAGCGTCTCGACGCTGTGCGCTTTCCATATCTGGCGCCTGCGGTATCGAGACAGCGTCGAGACGCTATTGAGGTAGCGTCCCGACGCTGTTGCGTCTGGAGGCAGAATCTGGGCAAAACAGCAGTGTTTTCTTCGGTTTTGGCCTCGATTTCAGTGGCGATTGCTTCGATTTTCATCTCATAAAAACCTATTCTAGACCCGGACTTACATAGGACTCGATTTTACATAAAATACCCGAAACACCGGGCCTTACATGATCAAAATCACATAAAAATAAAATCTATGGCCATAAAATTAACCTAAACAGTTCAACGCAAACCGAACATACATTATGCATAAATCCCACCTATTAGAGCCTATCGCAACTTTTAATATTAATTAATAGGGACAGCGATGGCTCTGATGCCGATTGAAGGGAATAAAAGTCCCCACGCAGCGGAAGCGCATCGATTGGACCTTACGTCGTATATTAATTAACATTAAAATACCGTTACGAAAACTCAAACAAACTTTAAACACTCTTTAAAGTTGCTGGAAAATCAGTTTAAACATGCTTAAAAATAAATCTAAATTTATTTTCATGCTTTTCTAAAGAAAAGGGGAAGAACCATTACAAACCTCCGTTGTAGACTTGACCGTTCGTCGCCAACGATGCTCCAACGAACAAAACGCAGCAGCCTCCTTTGTCTTGTGATCGCTGGAAAATTCTTCTTGAATGACACAATAACCACAGAGGTTACACCGGTATGACTCTAGGTCTAGGAGGCAAGAGACTTGTGGGAGTCTTTCTCTAAGAGGGAGGCTAGAGAGAATTCTAGGTCTTGTCTTGAGAGTCTAAGAGCAAGAGCAAAAGTGTCAAGTGTCCTTGGACCAATTAGGTCTAGTGTTCTATTTATAGAAGAGAGGCCATGAATAAAATATTCAATTAAATCAATCTTTTCCAAAATTGATTCAATCTTATTCCTTAATTAATCAATCATGATCAATCAATTCCACAATTGATTAATCTTTTCCACAAATGACTAATTACTTCCATAAGTGATTAGATCATTTCCATAAATGATTAATCACTTCCTTAAGTGATTAATTATTTCCATAATTGATTAATTCCCGGTTAATGAATTCTTTAATTAATTAACCACCAATTAAATATCACATATTTAATTTCCGGCCTAGAATTAATTAATTTGCCCAAACACATTTTAGGCCTTAAATTAATTAATTCATTATTTGAACTCTTTCAAACTTCCATAAATTTATATTTGAATTTCTTCAAATATTAATTTCTCTCATAATAATATATCAATATATATTATATTTGTTTCCCTTAGTAAATTGAACATTTTCAATTTACATTTATTACTTAGTTGCCTCAAATTACTTTATGAGCTACCAGTGGGACCTAATGGACCTGCAGATCAGAAGCTCCAACGATGTGAGATTAATTGGTCAAACTCATTAACCACATTAATCAATATTCGTTAACTGTGTGTTCATTCCACTATAGACTCACAGTTGCACTCTTCTCACTGCAGACATATTTTCTGTGTCCACGGATATAGACCAATATCGACTAGTTAGTCCTTCACGAGTGTCCGTAACACCAGCTGGGTCAAATTACCGTTTTACCCCTGGGTTACCTCTATTTCCTTAAGTACCAATTCTCCTCTAATGAACAACCTGTTTGTGGTCCAACCATCAAACAGAAAACCCTCTCGTGCCATTGAGAGGGTAAGGCCCTTTGTTCAAGACTTGGAGTAACCACTTAAGGGAACACTCATCTGCTTCCCTAAAGCCGGGAAGGAGTGAATTCCATCTTGTACGATTATGTTCCCAGCTCCCCATTCGGTCTTGTCCCCAAAGTGGTAGGCTTATTGAGTCGGCGTATTGGCCACTCTCACCCATACAAATCAAAGGACAATCTCTCATGAGCAGGAGTCCATAATCAACTCAGGATTAAGACTAAGTTGTCTAGGTCGTCCTAGTGAAATAGAAAACCAACTAGTTAACGGTGTTATAACCGGTGGTTACTATTTCGCGGTCCGGTCTTATGCAAACTCATTGCATAGGATACCCCCACTCGCATGTCTCCTACACGAACGCGTTGGATCGCAGCGTTTGTATCAAATACAAAGTGGGCCGTATCCATAGTGTCACCAGGATAAGGCACCCAGTCTTATCCCTATACTATAGACCCTTTAGGCTGTTTCTTGAACAATGATCCCATATGTCGCTACATATAGTTCAAGACTCATATTACAGCCTTAGATGTCTAGTTTATTGGATTAGGGTTATTATTAGGCAAAGACAAATATAAAATAACTAATAACAATTAATGAAAAATATATCAATATTATTTCATTAATATCCGGTCAACGGTTACATTCACTATTTCATTATTATGCACTACATTAATATCTTATCTGTCGCATGTGGTTGCTGCGGGGAAAGTCTTGATAGCTCATCATCCATCGTATCTTTCTATCGCATTATTATTGTTTTTCTTTATCGCATGTTCAACTTGTCGCATCCATATTTTATTACCCCAGCAGAACATCATTAGAATAGGATTTAATTTGAGATATTTTCTCTACTCGCCCCTTCCCTGTGGACTCGACCCTGGAATACTCCAGGTATTACTTGGTAGTGCATAATTTATACTTGGATTAATGTACAACAACGATATATTCTTTAGTTAATTCAAGGTAATTAGAAGCAATTAAATTTGCCTATCAAGTTTTTGGCGCCGTTGCCGGGGAAGGCAACAGTAGTTTAGAACGTCTTTTATTATTTCTTATTCAGTGTATTGTGCTATTACAACCATCTGACTTGAGTGGGTCTTTTTCAGGTGTGTTAGGTGTGCACCCAAGAAATGGTTGCGCTGAACCCACAAAATCCTCCCGTAAATCCAATACAATTGGCTGATGATAGAGATCAACGAGGCATTAGAGACTATGCAGCCCCAAGGATGTGCAATTTCAACCCTGGAATTGTACGTCCCAAGCTTGACACTGAAAGGTTTGAACTTAAGCCTGTTATGTTTCAAATGCTTAATGCAGCAGGACAGTTTGGAGGAAGTGCATCAGAAGATCCTCACTCTCACCTCAAATCATTCCTCGACATTTGCAACAAGTTCATCATTCCAGGAGTTACCCCAGAACAACTTCAAGTCATATTATTTCCTTACTCGCTACGAGATGCTGCTAAGGTATGGTTAAATCAGCACCCTCCAAATTCCATTGCTACATGGAACGACCTGGCAGAAAAATTTTTGGAGAAATATTTTCCACCAACAACAAACTCCAGATTGCGCAAGGAGATTATAACTTTCTCACAACAAGAGGATGAGTCACTGAGCAATGCGTGGGAACGATTCAAAAATTTATTGCAAAAATTTATTCAAAAATTTATTAAAAGGTTATGTACATTGGCAAACCATACAGAACAATTCTAAATACAAATTAGGCTAAGCATGCATAAGATATAAATCTAAGAATATAATAACTTACTTGTTGAAGACTTTCTTCAACGAACTCCCATCAAGAATAATATTATCACAGTAGGGACACTACCACCAAGATCTTCCACTGCTATATCTCTAAGACTAGGAACCAAGTTGTGGGACTTGGTGTTCTTGAATTTTGGGAAAACGAATTTCACTTGAATGTTGTAAAATTCTTAGAGGAAAATTTTGCTTGAGAGCAAACTGTTGTGTTCCAACTGGGAAGGCGTTATGTGTTTTATATAGAATAATGTCATGCATACCCCTTTTTCTAGTCGTATTAGGATAAAGATTTAATTAATTGATAATTAATTACTTTTCCCAGTCGTAATAGGATAGAGATTTATTTAATTAATTAAATCAAATTTAATTAATTTCATTTAAATCATATTTAAATGAACATCTCCCATATAATCTATAGTTTTTAATTAAATCAAATTTAATTCATTTAAATAATTAATGAATCAATTCTCCAATTAATTAATTACCAAATTAAATATCTCATATTTAATTTAAGCCTACAATTAAATCGTATTTAGTTGTATTTCTCTCATTTTATAAAGTTTAATCTTAAATTAAACTTTATATTATAATGTATCACAAGCATTATATTAATGGGGGCTTTGCACAGATAGCAAAAACCGGCAAAAATATTGTAAAAATAGCAAAAAAAATAAAATTATTTGCGAAAATAGCAAAAAATACGTTAGATTACGAAAATACCCTTAGTATATCCAATAGTCTATCAGTCCCTATTATTGATAGTCACTGATAGACTTCGATTAATCGGAGTCTATCAATGATAAATACTGATAGACTTTGATGATAAGCTTCAATTAATCGGAGTCTAGTAGTGATAGACACTGATAGAATTTGATTAATCGAAGTCTATCAGTGTGTATCACTGATAGACTCTGATAATCATAATGTATAAGTTTTTATCGTGTTTAATTCAAGCCGATCAGTGATAGCCACTGATAGAAAACAATTTAATTCAAGGCTATTAGTTCAGTTTAATTCAAGGCTATCAGTTTCTATCCATCAGTTTAATTTAAGTCTATCAGTGATAATCACTAATAGAAAACCGTTTAATTCAAGGTTATCAGTTTCTATCACTGATAGAAATCAATTCAATTTTAATTCAATCACTGATAGAAATCAATTCAATTCAAGACTATTAGTTTCTATCACCGATAGAAACCAATTTAATTGAAGTTTATCAGTTTCTATCAGAAATCAATTTAATTGAAGTTTATTGACTTGTATCACTGATAGAAATTAGTTTAATTCAAATCTATCATTTTCTATCGAAGATAGAAATCAGCTAATTGAAGTCTACCAGTTTCTATCCCTGATAGAAATCAGTTAATTATCAATTAATTGAAGTCTATCAATGATTGTTACTGATAGATATCAATTTAATTGAAATCTATCAGTAAAGTACTTTCCATTGCAATCATCTCGGTAATTAGAAACTCAGCCAAAATTATTATACTACAATCATAAATTGAACAAAAAATTTAAGTCTCTTGTGGTAATTAGAACATAAAATCCAAAAATAACCATTACGAACAAGCGACTCTTAATCAACAATATAATTTTTAAAGCCTAGCACACAAGCTCCGTGACCACCACCATAAAATTGCTATTCTTGTATTCTTTGTATTTCATTATCTATCAATTATAGTCCGTGATAGACTTTGATCAGTGATAGTTAGTGATAGACTACGATTATCCGGAGTATATTAGTGATATACTTTGATATACCTATACAACACTCACCAAAATTGCTATTTTTGTATTCTTGACATTCTTGAATTAAAAAGAAGGCCAACAAGAGTTTAGCTCAATTGACAAACAGAGGGAAAAAAAGCATAGTAATCACACAAGAACTCCAACCTCATAAATGCACAGAAAATACAAAATTAAAAAAAAAAAATTGTGCGGTAGAAGTAATGCTGTGGAGGGAAGAAAGAAAGAAAAAAGAAAAAAAAAAGAAAAGAGAAATGGTGATGCGAGGGAAGAAATAAAGAAAAAAAAAGAAGAGAAATGGTGCGGCAAATAAAGAAAAAAGAAAAACAAAAAAAAAAAAGAGAAATGGTGCGGCAAATAAAGAAAAAAGAAAAACAAAAAAAAAAAAAAGAGAAATGGTGCGGCAAATAAAGAAAAAAAAAACAAAAAAAAAAACAAAAAGAAGAGAAATGGTGCGGCAAATAAAGAAAAAAGAAAAACAAAAAAAAAAAAAGAAGGGAAATGGTGTTGATTTTTTTGCCAAAAAGTTGTTTAAGGGTAAAAAGGGAATTATTAAAATGTATTCTAATTTTTTGCCATATTTGCAATTCTTTTTAACTTGTGCTAAATTTGCTATTATATATAATCAATTTGCCACCCACTGCAATTACTCTTTATTAATTGTATCTCATACAATTAACTTAATTTCCCATAATGAATTTGAACTATTCAAATTCTTTTTAAGACTAATTGTTCCTAATTACCCTTTATGAGCTAGCAGGGGGACCTAATGGACATCAAATCAGAAGCTCCAATGATATAAGGTTAACTGACTAAACTCATTAATCAGGTTCACCAATATTCATTAACTGCGGGTCACTCCAATAAAGACCCACAGTTGCACTCTTCTCACTGTAGAATGTTTCTATGTCCACAAATATAGATCAATATCGGTAAGCCAATCCTTCACGAGTGTTCGTAACGCCAGCTAGGTCAAATTACCGTTTTACCCCTGGGTTACCTTTGTCTCCTTAAGTACCACTGATTCCGCTAATGAACAACCCGTTTATGGTCCAACCAGTAAAAGGAAGTCCTTCTCGGGCCAGGAGAGGATGGGTGCCCTTAATTAAGACCCGAAATCAACCCTTAAGGGAACACTCATCTACTTGCCCTAAAGACGGGAAGGAGTGAATTTCATCTTGTGTTGTTATGTTCCTAGCCCCACTCGGCCTTATCCCTGAAATGGTAGGCTTATTGAGTCGGCGAATCCGGCCACTCTGACCCGTACAAATCTAAGGATAATCCCTCATGAAAAGGAGTCCATAACACACTTAGGATTAAGATTGAGTTACCTAGGTCATCCTATTGAAATAGAAACCTAATTAGTCAATGGTGTTATATCTCTAGTGGCTAGTATTTCGCGGTCCGGTCTGATGCAAACTCAATGCATAGGATACCCCCACTCGCATGTCCACTGCATGAACACAGTGGATCAATGCGTTTGTATCGAATACAAAGTGGGTCGTATCACAGAGTGTTACCAGGATAAAGTATCCAGCCTTATCCCTATACTATAGACCCTTTAGGTTGTTACTTGAATATTGATCCCCGTATGTCTCCACATACAATTCAAGTTTCATAAAACAATCTTGGATGTTTAGTTTATTGGATTTCATGTTAATTATTGCAAGACTAAGAATAACAAATTCAATAACTTCTTATTGAATAATTTTAATAACTCTTTATTGATGTTAATTAATTGGTTACATTTACTATCCACGAGTTTTAGGGCATAAAACCCAACACCAAGAGCGTTAAAACGCTAGCTAAAGCCTCCATTTTGCCTTCAAACCCAAGGCTAAGCGTTGAGAAGCTATCCTGTGGTGTCAAGACCCTGGATAAGGATCCACAGCGTTGAGCTTTTTCATCTCGGCGTTGGAAAGGCATGCTCCTTAGTTTTCCATCCGAATTGTCGAGACGTCACTTCTTCGTCAACCTCTGTCCGTAGCATTGAGACATTATGGACATCGTCTCAACACTACCTCCAAATACTATAAATAGTTCGTTTTGTCTTAGCAAAATTAGGTTAGATTTTATTGCATGTGTATTTTATTTTCGGTTGTATTTCGTTTTCCAACTTTATTTCATTATTTTCTTAAATTATTTTAGGCTTAGTTTTAGATTAATAAAGTTTATTATGGAGCTTAGTTTAGTGTTTTTAATGTCTAGCTAAACTTCTTTTCGTTGGTTCAGGTGTTAATTATTGTTAATTTTGTAACGTGGGAGAGACTTAGAGCCACTAATTGTATTAAAACTCTTTGAGTATTGAATCTTAGTCTTCAATTGAATTGCCAAGCATGGTTGATTGTTGAATTGACGCTTCAATTTTCTTGTATGCGATGCATGATCCATAATTTTCGTGTTGAAGCAAGATTTAGTAGTGCATAATCCAGCTCATGTGTGTGATTTTAGAGCTTTTCCCGGTGAATCATAACATGCATGATAAGATTAAAGACTAAAATTGCAATTGATTAAATCAGAGCTCCTAGTTTTATTTAATTGTTTTGATCGTCTCTTAAACTTAATGCGATTGCTCTTATTTTTGCGTGGAATACTATCGTATCCAATTTAAATTAGGCAATTAAAGGGTTAAGTACAATGTTGAATCTTATTGACTTCTTTTACCCTAATCACTTTTCCGGCATATTTAGATTAGTAAAATTGGACAATAATTCAAAGAGTTAAAATTGGATAGTTAGATTAAATCGATGATCACATTAAAAAAATTAGCCTAATTGACACTGAACAACGATTCTTAAACTTGATTGTTTTCCCCGCTTTATTTTTAATTCTTGCAATTTAAAAATCTTGAAAATTTTATTTTGGTCTAAACACCGTCGCTATCGATTAATTACTCAAATTAAAAAGATAAAATCAACAAATTGTTCCCAATGTTCGACCCAGACTACTGTTACTACAAATAGCTTTGGGTCAGTCATAAAACTTTTAAGGTAAAACTTAACTCCAAAATAACCTAATTTTGAAATACAAGGTGTTACATATTGAGTCTTCTAAGTCTTGAATCTTCTGAAATCTCTGAATTCTCTGGCTTCTTACTCTACTGAATTCTAACTACCCAAAATGAAAAGTTACCTCCTCTATTTTAGAGTATTGATGGACCTTGTATAAACTTGAGCTAGGTTGACTTTTGATCGAAGGACTTCTCAAGGGTCCTAATCAAATAAATTTATGAATCTCGGGCTCTATACCACTTCGCAGTAGGTAGTGATCTAACCTGATTTTGAAATGCAAGGTGTTACATGTTGAGTCTTCTAAGTCTTGAATCTTCTGAAATCTCTAAATTCTTTGGTTTCTTACTCTTCCGAATTCTAACTGCCCAAAATGAAAAGTGACCTCCTCTATTTTAGTATTGATGGACCTTGTATGAACTTGGACTAGGTTGACTTTTGATCAAAGGACTTGTCGAGGGTCCTAATCAAATAAAATTTATGAATCTCTGGCTCTATACTACTTTGCAGTAGGTAGTGATCAGGTTGTCCATAGGGAAGGAAGAATTTCTTTTTATCTTTAGTATTTATGGGTAACCGAAACATAAGGTTTTTGAAAAGCAATTAACGCAAATGGCAAATTAAATGTCGGAATTAAAATTCACACAAATAATAACGAGGGAATAAAACCGATTAATCTTGTGAAATCGCCAGATTAGGGGTTCCTTGGATTCTTTGTTGGTTTGGTTTCCTTGATTGATTTTAAGAGTTGATTTTAGTGCATAATTACGAGTCTGAGATTGCTTCTTGGCTAACCAAACTCTCCATCGTACTTATCTTGAGTTAAATTTAACTAACTAACCCGATCCTCCATCGAAGCTAACTACTTAATTATTGGTAATTACGTCTGCTACCCCTCATGCATTAACTTGATCCTCCAACGAAGTTAAATCTAATTAACCTAGTTAGGCAACTCGATCCTCCATTGAAGTTACCTATTAAAATTAATTGCATTACAATCTTGGATCCGAAATTCATTAATTAAACTAGAATACTTCCCAATTTAATTATCTAATTTTCCTATGATTGTTAGGCCCTATCAAGCAAGCTACGAAATCTCACAAAGAAAAGTTGAAGGAATGATTCAAACCTAGTGAATAAATCGATCATGTAATGAAATATCGAGTGATCAATTCGATAAATGCATTCACAACCGATTGTTTAAACAAGAATTCATAGAAACAACATAAATATCCACAAAATCTCAATAAATGCATTCACAATTAATTACTATATGGGGCAGCGTAGCTCGGGTCTTCAATAATTTTCCTTCATTTTTGGAGCGTTTTGACACTTGAAATGGGGTCTAGACACTAAGCTCTCAGGATTTCCAGCTTCTTTTCTGCTCTTAACTCCCAAATTGGCTAAGTATAAGCTTTCTCTTTTTTTAGCATCATAATGTTCCAAATTGCTTCTAAGGCCTCTAATGCTTGATTTCCTACAAATTAAACAAATTAAACGTTAAATTCATGATAACTAATACGTAATTCCTGGACTAAATTGGTACTATCAACTTTTAACCCAAAATGAAAAGAAGTCTCCTCTTTTCACAAGCTCAGGCTAAATTAGTTATGAGTTCAAATACGATGTGGCACAATGTGATTGGACTAACTTACATTGTTTAATGGATCAATGATAAACATGTAAAATTATTTGATTTGCCCAATTTTCATGTCTTTTCATTTGATGATTTGGCCACTTATGTTTTGCCAATTGATGTAACACTAAGAGTTGTATTTTGAAGAAATTGACAATGAAGGGACAAACGTTTCTTCCACTAGTGTGGCTATGGATGCAATAAGTTAGTGGTATTGATGAGGATCATATTAGAGGATATGAATTTGGAGTTCCGAAAATTGTCTATATTGGCTCAAAGAGATTGAAATTATGCCAAAACTTGTAGAAAGCTATAAAATGGCCGGAGGGAGAAATGTCTAAAATGGCATCTTTGATATCTCATTTACTCGAATCTCAAGTATGCAATACTAGTAGAATTAATGTAGGTTTATGTTCATGTTTTCTTATTATTTGACACATACGTTTTTTGGATTCTCCTAATTATTATTTTTGGTTAATACTAGCAAACAACATTCTAATGCTACAAATGAACCTATGGTTAGCAATTACATTATTACTAACTTAATTGTATCTTTACCTTTGGTAAACTATTTATTACTCATTTCTTATATTCCATTTTAATTTTAGTAATTTATTGGCAACTATATTTTAGATGAACAAGACTTTCACAAATTGTTTATTATATTATGAATTGCATTTTATATTTCCTTATTGGTAAAGAGTATTAACAATAATAATATTCTTTACTAGTGCAAGTTACTATATTGGTGTGGCACAGAAGAGGTAGGTGCATATGATTGATGGTTTTTGAATGACCTAAGAGTTATTGTTCATAATGTTCTCCTTAATTTGTTCGCAAGTCATAAAAGTTTGGATGGACTTGAAAATGAAATATGATGCAATTTATGGAGGTCCAATTGAGAAAATGGTTGTTGTTGGTAATCCACAGTTGTATGATCTTCTAACAAATTATGATAATTATGTACATTTACTTATTATTTATGAAAATAATTTTATATTCATTTATTTCATTCTTTGAAATATTTTTTTGGTTGATAATAGAAATACTTCAGACAAATGGAGTATCTTGACTACAACACAACTAATGTTAGTTATTTGGATTTCTGATAACATCATATTTTGTAACTAATGAAAGGTATATTGATAAAGTTTATGTTGTGTATAATCTCCGAGTTAATGATATTAATTACTATATATATTTTTGTGGGATAATGTGAATGTTGTATGAAAGTTTATCTTAATAACAACATATTTTTATGGTATCCATATCTTTTATGGAAACATATATATCTTCATTATTTGACTTTTATTATGTAAAAAAGTATTCAAAAACACTAGCGGACTAGCATTATCAACATGTTAGAAAAGTTAAAAAAAAATATACAATAATTGCATTCATCAAACACTATAAAAAAAAAACTATATAAATGCTATATATAGGACAAATCTCCTCGTTCAGTGGCTAATTATTGCTTCATTTTTTTTCGCATAGTTTTCCCTCCAAGTTAAAACTATAAACAAATATTTTATAAAGAGGTATATATGCTATTAAAAGGTTTTTTTTTTTTTTTTTTTGTAGTTTTTCTTGTAATATTAATAAAACTTAGAGGAATTAAATAACAGAGAAAAATGGAGGAAATGTGAAGAAACAAACACCTAAAAATTAAGGTTGAGTCGTGGGTATCTCGCTCTCTTTAAGTAGATTCAAGCCCTCTACGATGTATAATTTTTTATCAACCACCAATGCAGGAGGTTTTCTCTAGTCTTTCCCTTCCAGGATACAACAACTCAACTACAACATTATGTAGCTCAAACCACTCTACACCAAGAGGTTGAGCTCAAAGCTCCACGACAAAGAAAACCCCTCTTTTGGTCAACAAGAAATATGAGAAAGTTGAAAGATAAGGTTGTAATTGTTGTGTGTTGAAAGTGTTTGTGTGATAGGTTTCTATATAAGAATTTTAGATCTAGGAATTTAATTCAAAACTAAATAATTAAATATGTTCAAACAAAAACTCTCTCATTAAATACGTTTTTCTTAACACTCTCTCCTCAAATACGTTTTTCCCTTTTAAATGAAAGAAAACTCTCAAAATTAATTTCTAAAAAGAAACTCTTACTTAAATATTAAAATGTTACAACAAAAACAATATAACTTATCGTGAGTTGTCATGACTATTGATGAACATTATAAAAGGAAAATGCATTGAAATGAATCTCAAATATAGATTTCAAGAAATTTCAAACACTTGGTAGGGTGTATGAGAGGAATATTAGTGGCCAAAAACTCTTGAAACAAAGTGAAAAAAGCATTTGGATTTGAAGAAGAATGAATCTTTTGATAAACTACTGCCTCATTTCATATCTAGTAGTAATAGTGACGATGATGGGTAAGCCATCTTCAGCAGGTTCAAAAACTATGAAGCCGTTGACTTCATGGAAGGTGGTGATTTATAATGAATTGAGTCCAGGCTTCAGCTTATCCGTTCATTGCAAATCAAAAAATGACGATTTGGGTGACCATTTGCTACCCGTGGGTCAAAATTTCTCTTGGAAATTCAAAGAAGATTTATTTTCAACCACTCGTTTTTGGTGTACTCTAAGAACCTCATCAAACAAACAGGTGATAATGGACGTATTTTGGCCAGAGAAACACGATTGGCTTTCTTCTAGGTGCGGCCATGGGTTTTGCATTTGGGTTGCTCAAGATGATGGCATTTATTTGCTGAATATTCCTAAAAATTCAATGGAGTTTGTGCGTAAGTGGGAGAACTAGTCAAGATTAATTTTGGGAGAGGTATCTCCTTTGGTGGAGGTTGTAATAAGACTTCCTACATCCATAGCTATTGAGAATATTTTCTTCAAATAATTTTCCAACAAGTTTATCCATATTATGTACTTTCAATAGGTTCATCCCAACTTCAATACTAACAAATATTGTCAAAAAGAGCAAAGTTCAACTGACATAAAGTTTATAACTCTTGACCAAAAGGTCAGAGGTTTAAATTTCCTATCTCACATATGTTGTCAAAAAAAATACTAAAAAATATTTTAAATCAACATACTACTACGAGTATGAGACTATTTTAAGAAAGTATAAGTTTTATCTAATAATGTTAAAAGTTCTAAATTTTTAAAAATTCTATCACATGAGAGACAAAAGAAGATCATTGAATGAGGGTCCAAGGGATGCCCGAGCTTGTCTAAACTTTGGAAACTATGACTTAGTATTATGTTTTGCTTTATTGCAATGTTATTGGGTTATGTCTTAATGGCTTGCACTCTACATTTCATTTTCCATGTGTTGAGATGTTGAGATATAGCCAGAGCATTTGGCTTTACAAAATTATTATTACTATTATTTAAAATGGGTATATACTATGTGTATATTTTTTGAAAATACAATTTGGTTATTCTTTTGTAAACCTGAATGGTTCGATTTGCTTCTCGATTGGACCCCAAAACTAATAAAATCAAATCAATGTTCACTTGTGGTCTCCTCACACAATCTAACCACATTTGATTTAGAAACAACTCTCGTTGTTTTTACCTCTAAATTTCTATTATGTGCCAAACAAATATTCAACATAAAATTCTAATTAGATAATTCCTTACAACACATTAGTGATTTCCATCATTGAAACTAAAAGAAAAATTAAAACAATTTGATTTTATTTTCCTATCATTGTGGGTTAGTTGTAGTTGGACCAAAATAATATAGTTTTCATTTCTCTAGCATAATGAATTGAATGTAGTGTAATAGTCTAATCCCAATAGGAACATGACATTTTCCTTATCTAGGTTAAATTAATCTAATTAATCTACAAAAATAAGATGGGCATCTATTATACATTATAACATGTATAGTCTTTTGAACTAAAAAAAACCATGTATAGTCTTAGTAATTAACTTGAATTGAGCTAACATAGAGATAAAATAATCTCAATAATAGGCAACATGGACTCTATAGTATTTTATAAAACCCAGGTGAATCATATTAAACCATTAAACAGAATACAACTTTATGCCAGTTGAGCCATGCTCTTGTTGGCAAAGGAAAAAAAAAAAAAAAAAAAAAACCAACATGATATGCTTGGCCTTTTTTTTTTCTTCTTTTGAGGGAAAAAAATCAATTCTAAGCTTTGTTGGGTACTATCAATTTTCACCATAAACTTTTAATTTCATCAAATTAGACCTTAAACTTAGACAAGTATTTAATTTTTATCCTCTATTCAAATTTTGTTGATTCACCAACTAATTTTAACCAAAAATAAAAACACAATGCAAAAATCTTTATAGATTCATTAATTTAAATAAAATCAAGTTTTACACAATATTAAATTACATCAATGTACAAGTTAACTATTGAATAACCTTACCAAAATTAAAAATTTCAATATGTATGTTTTATAATTCATTAAACACATAGAATAATTTATTTTAGTGACTTTTCGAATGAGAACTAATTAAGAGGGTTAGAATTGCAACAATTTGAAGGTTAAGATTTGAACACTTATCTAAGTTTGAGGTGCAATTTGATGAAATTGAAAGTTTATAGTAAAAGCTCTCAACTTTCTTATAAAAAAAATTAATATAAACGATTGTTCGTTTCATGATTAGGGTGCCATTAATGGAGGTTGTCTTTATATCTTATGTAACGCCCTAGGATTTTTATAACTATCCTAGCGACATTACTAACTCCTAAACCAAAACTAACCGTGTGCACCGAAAATTTCAGCAGCATAACGACATACATAGGACTAACCCAAAATTTTTCTTTAACCTGCTATGCATAAAACACTTTTATAAGCAGTATTAAACGACTCCCCAATCCACAACTCAACAGAACATCCACGGAACCAACAGACAGACAGATCTCGCATAATCAACTATTAGCTAAACCCACACATCTTTAACAAAATCTTGAAACGACATTCCATACGAAACAAACTTACTTAATAAAACTAAATGAATAGATTGAGATCCTTGGAACAAAGTCAACTAGCCCTAGTGTTAAACGAGAACAATCAGATCTAAGCTTATCAGGACAACAACTGTCCAACCAACTAAGCAACAACTATCCAACACAAATAACATGAAAATAAAAGGGGAAAACATCACAACTAGCTAAGGTCCTTCCTCATACGTCTCCTCCGCATCACCATGGTCCACACAGTCCTCATAACCTGCAAAATCTGGTAGTTGGGGGGAGAGAGAGGGGAGGGGGTCAGTACACTAAGGTACTGGTAAGCAGCCCCTACCTGAGAAGCCACCAAACAACAACCAAGCAAACAACATGCTATTCATGCGCAACAACATCATGCTTATAAAAGCGGTAAACACAACATCATGCTCAAAAGCTAGAAAACAAGTGACTCTCCTAAGCCATAACTCATGCATCTTACTCATGCATCTTTCTATATGCAACTTGCTAACCACTCAAGCTCCGCGAGCTCACCCAACGCTCATATTTAGCCCTCACATGGCTCTCCAAGACTGATCCTTCGAGTCGCACTATCCCCTGACCATTTGTACCCAGGGCCACAATGCTCTCTACGGAGCTCGGCGTTCGACCCTTAACCATTTGTACCCAAGGCCCCGAACTGTGCATCGCCCCTTGACCATTTGTACCCAAGGTGCACCGATGACTTAGAAAAGTATTGGCCCTTCCCCAGGCACCCAACACTTGCTTTCGAGACTCATCACACCGACCCTTGACCATTTGTACCCAAGGCCTCGATGCTCCTCTTAAAACCAATGGTGACGTGCCACCCCTCGACCATTTGTACCCGAGGTGCACTGACACTCACCCAACTTTCAATTCTTTCACACTTTAGGTCCCTGACCACTATCTCACATCTATCTAGAATGCATTTGCCCTGCAACACGCTTCTAGACTCATGTTCTATGCCCACCAAGCATAAACATGCAACTACATGCTCTCGACTCATGCTTAACTCACTAATGCAAAACATAACCAACATGTTTTTCACCCAATCATCACGCAACACCGTTCACGCTTTTCACCCAATCATCACGCAACACAGTTCATGCTTTTCAAAGATTCTTGTGTATACATATATATTCAGAGAAATAAGAAACATGAGAACAGTTATTAAGCGAGAAATCAAACAGCATGCATCACACAGTCAAACAAACTTCAGCAAGTAAGAACTACTTACCGGAAGCTCTAACGCCCCTAAACGATCCTAAAAGACTAACGGATCCAACCGGAAGAGCCTAAAGAGCTCAAACTACAAGCAATGATTACCAAGGGTTAGGAAATAGATTAAAGCACCTAATAGACTTGAGAAAAAGGAACTAGAGGTGCTGGAATTTACCGTTCAGCGTCCAAATGACCTCGAACACGTGCTGTCCAGCAACCAAAGTGATTCGAAACCACTTGACTAGAGTCCTTTGACAATGGGTGTTCGAGTTTAAGGCTCGACGGGCGATGGGTCACAAAACAAAGATGATTTCGAACCCAAGACGGCTCCGTGCAGCGCTGGAAAAACAAGAATTCAACCACGAAACTCAGTTTAAACACCGAACGAGAGTGGGTAATCTAAATTTGAGGTTAATAAAGCATGGGCAACAATGGAAACTTACCAAGAGAGCCCGAACACGCCAGAACAGAACTTAAACCAACCCAATCACGTCCAAAACGCCTGAACCACAAGATTCAGCCTATTATTCTCTAATCTGGCCGTACACAAGAGAAAGAGTGATCGATTAAACGTTGCAGCGATTGAAATTGAGCGGTTACAAGAGGGAAAAAGAAGCTTACTCCACGAGTTTGGAGGAACAACGCCCGAAATCGCGGGTGTTGGTCGACGCTCGAGAGGACAGAAGCGAGTGCTGCAAGGGAGACGAACCGACGCCAGAGGAGGAGCTCTGGTGAAGACCCACGGCCGCGACACCTACCCACACGCGCGCGGATGAAGAAAAGAGAGGGAGACGAAGGCTTCGCGAGCCTTGCTGCCGGCGGACGAACACGCGAGAGGGAGGGAGAGATCGACGAAGACGAAGCCCTCGGGTGCTAGCGGCGCAAGAAGAAAACGAAAAGGGGGGGGTTTCACGCGTGATGGCTGAAGGGAGGAGATAAAGATTTTTTTTCTTTTTTGGGGCTTCCCTTCTTTTCTTTTCTTAAATTAAAACAAATGACCTAAGCCTCATATTTAAAGACTTAATTAAGGTCTCTAAACCCCGAATCAAATCTTAATAAACCTATAAGGACCTAAGCACACTTTTAAATTTAATTCCCGAAGGAAAAAGAATTTCTTGGCTTAAATAAAATAACCCACTCCAAGCAACCACCAAAAATAAATAACTTTTAAGCAGCCAAACAGGAACTAAACTCCGAATTAAATTACCATTTAAAAGAGTTATTCGTACCTGGAAATGCGGGGCGTTACAATCTCCCCACCTTAAGAACTTTCGTCCTCGAAAGTTTGCTGCTCGAAGAGTTCTTGATATTTGGCTCGAACCTCAATTTCCCTTTCCCAGGTCGCTTCCTCCATTCGGTGATTCTTCCACAACACCTTTACCAAGTCAATGGTCCTGTTCCTCAAAACTTTTGCGTCCCTGGCGAAAATCTTGACAGGCTTCTCCTCATATGTCAAATCCTCATTAAGCAATAATGGCTCTGGTTTCAACACATGAGCAGGGTCGTGGACATACTTCCTTAGCATAGACACGTGAAACACGTTATGCACTGCAGACATGGCCGGAGGTAATGCCAACCTGTAAGCAACAGGGCCAACGCGTTCCAATATCTCATAAGGCCCAATAAACCTGGGGCTAAGCTTTCCCTTCTTGCCAAAACGAAGAACTCCTTTCATAGGCGCCACTCGCAAGAACACATGATCGCCAACACTGAACTCCAGTTCTTTGCGCCTAGTATCTGCATAGCTCTTCTGCCTACTTTGAGCAACTTGCATCCTTGCCCTTATCCTCTGGACAGCATCGTTAGTCATCTGAACCATCTCTGGCCCTAATAAAGCCTTTTCACCGACCTCATCCCAATGAACGGGCGACCTGCACTTTTTACCATACAGAGCCTCATAAGGAGCCATGCCAATGGTAGACTGGTAGCTGTTATTGTAGGCGAACTCTATCAGATACAAATGATTTTCCCAACTGCCTCCAAAGTCCAACACGCAGTCTCTGAGCATATCCTCTAAAACCTGATTCAATCGCTCAGTCTGGCCATCGGTCTGGGGATGGAAAGCAGTACTGAAATCCAACCGAGTACCAAGCGCCTTTTGCAAACTACACCAAAAGGTAGATGTGAAGCGAGGGTCTCTGTCAGATACTATCGACACTGGCACACCGTGGAGCCTCACTATCTCCTTAAGGTACAACTCCGCCCACTTTTCCACAGAATAAGTGGTTTTACCCGAAATAAAATGAGCAGACTTGGTCAAACGATCAATCACCACCCAAATCACTGTGTTGCCTCTCACGGATCTCGGCAAACCAACCACAAAATCGATAGCAACATTCTCCCACTTCCAAATAGGGATCTCCAAAGGTTGCAACAATCCAGACGGTCTTTGCCTCAAGGCTTTCACCTGCTGACACGTCAAGCACTTGCTAACAAACTGAGCAATCCCTTTCTTCATGTCATGCCACCAGTAATGCATCTTGAGGTCTTTGTACATCTTAGTACCGCCAGGATGAACCGAGAAAGGGGTGTTGTGGGCCTCTTCCAACAACAACTGTTTCAACGAGTCGTCCTTAGGCACACACAACCTACCTTGAAACAGTAAGGTCGAGTCACTGGCAAGGGTAAAATCACCTTGACCTACCTTACCTAGGTGCTTAACTAACTCTGGATCTTCTTGCTGAGCATCCGCGATCTGCTGCCTTAAGCAAGGAACCACTGATAACTGAGCCAACAAAGCTGAAACATCTGACACGGCCAATTCAATCTCTGACCAATCCAACTCAGCTAGCAAAGGGCTTCTAGAAGAAACCAGAGACGCCACGCTTGCTGCTCTCCTGCTAAGAGCATCTGCCACGACATTCGCTTTTCCAGGATGATAGCTGATCTCGCAATCATAGTCCTTGACCAACTCCAACCATCGTCTCTGCCTTAGGTTCAACTCTTTCTGAGTGAAGAAGTACTTCAGACTCTGATGATCGGTGATAATCTGAATCCTTTCTCCATACAGATAATGTCTCCAGATTTTCAAGGCAAACACCACCGCTGCAAGCTCCAAGTCGTGTGTGGGGTAGTTAAGCTCATGCCCCTTAAGCTGACGCGAGGCGTAGGCAATTACCTTCCCATGTTGCATGAGCACACAACCTAAACCCTTCCTTGAAGCATCACTGTACACCACCATTCCCCCCGAATCATCAGGGATGGTTAGCACTGGGGCAGTGGTCAATCGGTCCTTCAACTCCTGGAAACTCTTTTCACAATCCTCGCTCCAGGTGAAGGCCGCATTCTTGCGAGTCAACTGAGTCAATGGTGCCGCAAGGCTAGAGAAATCTTGGACAAACTTCCGGTAGTAGCCTGCTAACCCAAGGAAACTGCGGATTTCGGTGACTGTGCTGGGTCTGGGCCAACTACGCACTGCTTCCACTTTAGATGGATCAACTGCAATACCATCCTTGGTAACCACATGGCCGAGAAAAGCAACTTCCTTCAACCAAAACTCGCACTTTGAGAATTTAGCATAGAGTTCGTTGCTCCTCCAGGCTTCCAGAACCTGCTTGAGGTGCTGCTCGTGCTGACTCTTGCTCTTAGAATAGATCAAGATGTCATCGATAAAGACTATCACAAACGAGTCCAGGAAGCTTTTGAACACACGATTCATGAGATCCATAAAGGCTGCAGGAGCATTGGTAAGTCCAAACGACATTACAGTAAATTCATAATGGTCATACCTTGTCCTAAAGGCAGTCTTAGGGATGTCGGCTTCCTTAATCCTCAGCTGATGGTAACCAGAACGCAAATCGATCTTCGAGAACACCCTAGCTCCCTGAAGCTGATCAAAGAGATCATCAATACGAGGGAGGGGGTATTTGTTCTTCACAGTCACCTTATTTAACTCCCGATAGTCAATGCAGAGCCTCATTGAACCATCTTTCTTCCTGACGAACAAGACCGGAGCACCCCAAGGGGAAACGCTGGGACGAATAAACCCCTTATCCAACAACTCCTCAAGCTGCACCTTGAGTTCCTTGAGATCAGCTGGTGCCATCCTATAAGGTGCCTTGGACAATGGTGCTGTTCCAGGAAGAAGGTCTATACAGAAATCCACTTCTCGAGCTGGAGGTAGCCCAGGGAGATCTTCCGGAAAAACATTTGGGAACTCTTTCACAAAAGGGACAAAGTCCAAACTAGGCGATTCTTTAGAAACGTCCACCACGCTCGCCAAGTAAGCCCAAGCTCCATGCTGCAGAAGATGCTTGGCTTTTAAGGCAGAAACTACCTTAGGACTTCCGCTCTTCGATCCTTTAAACTTGAACCCTTGGCCTGAAGGCAACTTGAGATGCACCTCCTTCTTAGCACAATGAATGGTGGCGTTATTGCTAGCCAACCAGTCCATGCCCAAGATTACATCGAAGTCATGCATATCCAATTGGATTAGCCTCGCTTCAAGGGTCTGACCTGCAACCGAGACTACTCCGGACTTGACTACTTGCTGAGCAAGCAAAACAGAGCCGGAGGGTGTAGATACCGAAAGAAGATAACCTAACGATTCTAACTCAAGATTTGCTTGGCTAACAAACACTGAAGAAATAAATGAATGGCTTGACCCTGAATCAAACAAAACAAAGGCGGGGACACTCAGAACCAAAATAGTTCCTGAAGCAACAAGTGACATGAATAAGATTCCCAACCACGCTATCACACATAAGATAAGGTTTGAGTGAGCGTACCGGCCTCCTCATCGTCTGCTTCTTCCTTCGTGAGGGCAAAGACACGCGCCCTCTGATTCCCACCTTGAGCTTGCACTGGTGGGGCCTTAAGGGTTGGCTTCTCAGCATTTGCTGCGTCTTTATTGGGACACTATCTGGCATAATGTCCTTCTTTACCGCAATTGAAGTAGATCTTATCACCTGTCCAGCATTGACCAGAGTGGCCCCTATTGCACGTAGCGCACAAAGGGAGGACAGGAGCTGGCCTCTGCTGCTGCTGCTGCTGACGAGGGGCCTTAGCCGGCGGACGCGCGGGCATGGGAGGAGGCTTCCTCTTAACACCTGACGAAGAAGCTTATCCCCAACGAGGCTGCATCTTCCTCGCCACATTTTTATCCATGATCAGCGCGCCTGTGAGCGCTTTAGCGAAGGTTGTGGGTCTGCTCAGGGCCACAGAACCACGAATTTCCTCACGGAGGCCTTTTATGAACCTCTTGATCTTCCTTTCCGGTGTGCTGACAAGGTCAGGAGCGAAGCGAGACAACGCAGTAAACTTTCTTTCATATTGCACAACGGTCATACTTCCCTGGGTCAGATGGAGGAACTCAGCTTCTTTATCATCTTTAACTGTCTCCGGGAAGTAATAGTCGTACAACAGGTCTTTGAACCGTTCCCATGACATCGGCTGATTAACATGATCTTCAGCGGCTGCCACGGACTGCCACCACATGCGAGCATCATCCTTGAGCATGAAGACTGCTCCTCTAATCTTCAGGGGATCGTTACAGTTCATGAGGTCAAACAGTGCCTCTAAACCAGCGACCCAACGCTCTACTGCCAAATGATTCTCGGACTGCCCGTCAAACGAGGGAGGCCCGTAGCGCTTGAAGTCTCTAATGAACTGGGATTCCTCTGCGTTCACAGGTACCCAATTAGGGTTTCGCAGTGGCCTGACATTTCTCTGGGCCATTTTATCGAACATGGTCTGGAGGGCTTCCGAGGTGATCAACATAGGAGCTGCAGGAGGGGCCGAAGGAGGAGGAGCAGATGGAAGGTCGTTTCCGTGCTGAACAGGCGGAATCGGGGGATTAACTTCCTGCACAGGGGGAACTGGAGGATTGGCCCCCTGTTGAGCATTGACATCACCTGCTTGATTTTCTTGCGCATCAGCTGGGATTCTAGGTCCACGACCACGACCACGAGCCATCGACTGGAAAGACGGTGCTAAGGTCAAGGAACAGATAGCAACTAGGATTAAAGCTCTAACCTAAACTAGGCGGCAACCTAGTGCTATCATCATGCAATAATCACGCAAACAAGCAAGCTATCTAACCACCTAAAGGAAGCATCCTAAGCCTAGCTACTATATAGCAAGCAACATAGAGAAAACAACATGCTCAGACAAGGCAACTAGGTCACACAAAAGGGATTTCAAGCAAGCATCAATAATTTTGCAAACAATCAAGTAAATCAAAGATAATCATGCCAACAGATAATTAAATCATACGACAACATAATAATAATATCTTAACCAGACCACGTACCTGGTGATGGAGAGGAGAACGAGGAAGACCATAACCCTAAACATCCGAAACAACCTAGATTTCCTAGGCCAGTCTACAGGAACAACTCTGCTCTGATACCAACTGTAACGCCCCAGGATTTTTATAACTATCCTAGCGACATTACTAACTCCTAAACCAAAACTAACCATGTGCACCGAAAATTTCGGCAGCATAACGGCATACATAGGACTAACCCAAAATTTTTCTTTAACCTGCTATGCATAAAACACTTCTATAAGCAGTATTAAACGACTCCCCACTCCACAACTCAACAGAACATCCACAGAACCAATAGACAGACAGATCTCGCATAATCAACTATTAGCTAAACCCACACATCTTTAACAAAATCTTGAAACGACATTCCATACGAAACAAACTTACTTAATAAAACTAAATGAATAGATTGAGATCCTTGGAACAAAGTCAACTAGCCCTAGTGTTAAACGAGAACAATCAGATCTAAGCTTATCAGGACAACAACTGTCCAACCAACTAAGCAACAACTATCCAACACAAATAACATGAAAATAAAAGGGGAAAACATCACAACTAGCTAAGGTCCTTCCTCATACGTCTCCTCCACATCACCATGGTCCACGCAGTCCTCATAACCTGCAAAATCTAGTAGTTGGGGGGAGAGAGAGGGGAGGGGGTCAGTACACTAAGGTACTGGTAAGCAGCCCCTACTTGAGAAGCCACCAAACAACAACCATGCAAACAACAGGCTATTCATGCGCAACAACATCATGCTTATAAAAGCGGTAAACACAACATCATTCTCAAAAGCTAGAAAACAAGTGACTCTCCTAAGCCATAACTCATGCATCTTACTCATGCATCTTTCTATATGCAACTTGCTAACCACTCAAGCTCCGCGAGCTCACCCAACGCTCATATTTAGCCCTCACATGGCTCTCCAAGACTGATCCTTCGAGTCGCACTGTCCCCTGACCATTTGTACCCAGGGCCACAATGCTCTCTACGGAGCTCGGCGTTCGACCCTTGACCATTTGTACCCAAGGCCCCGAACTGTGCATCGCCCCTTGACCATTTGTACCCAAGGTGCACCGATGACTTAGAAAAGTATTGGCCCTTCCCCAGGCGCCCAACACTTGCTTTCGAGACTCATCACACCGACCCTTGACCATTTGTACCCAAGGCCTCGATGCTCCTCTTAAAACCAATGGTGACGTGCCACCCCTCGACCATTTGTACCCGGGGTGCACTGACACTCACCCAACTTTCAATTCTTTCACACTTTAGGTCCTTGACCTCTATCTCACATCTATCTAGAATGCATTTGCCCTGCAACACGCTTCTAGACTCATGTTCTATGCCCACCAAGCATAAACATGAAACTACATGCTCTCGACTCATGCTTAACTCACTAATGCAAAACATAACCAACATGCTTTTCACATAATCATCACGCAACACCGTTCACGCTTTTCACCCAATCATCACGCAACACAGTTCATGCTTTTCAAAGATTCTTATATATACATATATATTCAGAGAAATAAGAAACATGAGAACAGTTATTAAGCGAGAAATCAAACAGCATGCATCACACAGTCAAACAGACTTCAGCAAGTAAGAACTACTTACCGGAAGCTCTAACGCCCCTAAACGATCCTAAAAGACTAACGGATCCAACCGGAAGAGCCTAAAGAGCTCAAACTACAAGCAATGATTACCAAGGGTTAGGAAATAGATTAAAGCACCTAATAGACTTGAGAAAAAGGAACTAGAGGTGCTGGAATTTACCGTTTAGCGTCCAAATGACCTCGAACACGTGCTGTCCAGCAACCAAAGTGATTCGAAACCACTTGACTAGAGTCCTTTGACAATGGGTGTTCGAGTTAAGGCTCGACGGGCGATGGGTCACAAAACAAAGATGATTTCGAACCCAAGACGGCTCCGTGCAGCGCTGGAAAAACAAGAATTCAACCACGAAACTCAGTTAAACACCGAACGAGAGTGGGTAATCTAAATTTGAGGTTAATAAAGCATGGGCAACAATGGAAACTTACCAAGAGAGCCCGAACACGCCAGAACAGAACTTAAACCAACCCAATCACGTCCAAAACGCCTGAACCACAAGATTCAGCCTATTATTCTCTAATCTGGCCGAACACAAGAGAAAGAGTGATCGATTAAAGGTTGCAGCGATTGAAATTGAGCGGTTACAAGAGGGAAAAAGAAGCTTACGCCACGAGTTTGGAGGAACAACGCCCGAAATCGCGGGTGTTGGTCGACGCTCGAGAGGACGAAAGCGAGTGCTGCAAGGGAGACGAACCGACGCCAGAGGAGGAGCTCTGGTGAAGACCCACGACCGCGACACCTACCCACACGCGCGCGGATGAAGAAAAGAGAGGGAGACAAAGGCTTCGCGAGCCTTGCTGCCGGCGGACGAACACGCGAGAGGGAGGGAGAGATCGACGAAGACGAAGCCCTCGGGTGCTAGCGGCGCAAGAAGAAAACGAAAAGGGGGGGGGTTTCACGCGTGATGGCTGAAGGGAGGAGAGAAAGAATTTTTTTCTTTTTTAGGGCTTCCCTTCTTTTCTTTTCTTAAATTAAAACAAATGACCTAAGTCTCATATTTAGAGACTTAATTAAGGTCTCTAAAACCCGAATCAAATCTTAATAAACCTATAAGGACCTAAGCACATTTTTAAATTTAATTCTCGAAGGAAAAAGAATTTCTTGGCTTAAATAAAATAACCCACTCCAAGCAACCACCAAAAATAAATAACTTTTAAGCAGCCAAACAGGAACTAAACTCCGAATTAAATTACCATTTAAAAGAGTTATTTGTACCTGGAAATGCGGGGCGTTACATCTTATCTTTGCCCACTGTTAGACAAAATGTAGTATAATCGGCATGTATCCTCAACCAAAAGGTCAGAGGTTCGAATTACCCACTCCAAATATTGATCTACTCAAAAAAAAAAATAGTATAATTGTTTAAATATATATATTACCAAATGAATCAAACAACAAAATAAGAAAATGCTTAGAATAATAAAACGTGGGATAGTTGATAAACATTTTTATAAATATTTGTCCTTCATATATAAAACTCTAAAGATTGATCAAACTTAATCTCAACAATGAAAGTTTATACTTCATTTATTTCATTACTTTTATTGAAATTAAAATAATATTTCTATTCTTGAATTAAAATGAATTCTTTTTTTTTTTTTTTTGAAAAGAATTAAAATGAATTCCATTAAATTTGAAATGATCTGAAAGTTTATTTAAAAAAAAATTAAATGAAAAAGAACATATATTAAAATACAATTAAGTTTTAAAACATAACATATAAAATAGCTATACATGAAGTTTTTGAATATAAAACATATAATAAAATACATCATAACTTTTCAAAAAAAAAAAAAAAACTAAAATACATCGATAAATGTGATGCAAGTAGATGTTTTCTAAATATATTTAAGACGAGGAACAACCAAATGGTAACTTGTTTAAATAAGTTTATGAAAAAAATTGGGGTTCAAATAATTTTGGATAATATTTTTACATTTTTCTCCCCCTTGATCTAACCCATCTAACTTGTTAAATGTTAGCTTAGGCAAGTTAATTAGATTTATAGGCGACATAATTAATTATTTGATTGTAATATTCATTGTAATATTCATTTTAGACTTTCAATTTTATCTTCATGGTTAACTTAGGTATGAATTAACTATAATATTTGCAGACTCCATATTTGGTTCGACTACTTTTAAATTTTTGTGATTTTTTAAAAAATTACATTACATATAAAAACAGGATTTAGCCGAGAATGCACATTAGCCAAAAAACAAAAAAATAATTATAATACAGGCATAAAGAAGAATATTAAAATGAAATGTTATCTTTTTTTTTAAAAAAAAAAATGAGCTAAGACTTGTTAGTAAAAACCCAACATGCATTACCAATGAGTTAAGAACCAAAAATTTCAAATGATTTTCAAGAAATATTAAAATGAATTGTTATCTTTTTTTTAAAAAAATAAATCTAGAACTTTCTCCCTAAATATCTAGGTTGCTATGAGTTTTCAAGAAAACCTTTGCCTCTTTCCTCCTCTCCCATGAGGCTACCTTCCATAATTTTTTTCTTCTCTCTAACAAGTTCATCTCCCTTTTCTCTCCCACCATTTTTTTACTCTCCCAAACAACACCATTTTCATCTTTTTCTCCTATTTTTATCACCTTCACAGTACAACAACAAAAGGGCACTTTGGTTCCACCATTTTTTACCTTTTGGCCTTATACTATTTTTTTTCTCCGCCACATTCGCCTTCTATCAAATTCTTCTTCATTGATGAGGCTACCTTGAAAAGCTAATCTGTAACGTCCCGACTTCTAATATGGACCTATTCGGGATCGCTACCACATGCATGCTAAGGAGGTCTTTTAAATAAAACATTTTAAAAGCATAAACTCATAATCTCAGTAAAACCTCAAAATAAAAAGAACTTTTATTCAGGATCCTTAAACTTTAAAAGAAAAAATTAACGTCAAAGATAATGTAACGACCCAACTTCTCATGACTAATTTCTAGGGTCATTACCACATGCATGCCTACTTACTTTTAGGAAAAGGATTGTTGGAAAAATAAACATTAACACAAAACATTTGACATTTTAAAGAAAGAAAGCCTTTCGGCCTGGGATCCCAAATAAAACAAGAAACTAGCAAAAACTCCATTAAAACAAAGTTTTTCTAAAAACAATATAGAGACATATTTAAACCCTTAAGATCCACCATTTACAAATTTGACTAAAAGAAAAATGAGGAACTAAACTACGCGGAAGTCATGATCACATATTTTCCATGGCTCGTCAGCAGCAATCTGTCACACGCTTTGTATGTCCTTGCTCGTACCTGAAAGGAAACATTTTGAAAAGAATGAGTATTAAAAATACTCAGTAACACTACTACTGGAAGGAGATTTACATGCATTACAAGGATAACTTGAGGTCAATTGCTGTTAAAGGGCCTAATAGTCATTTCATTTCATTTCGTTTCATTTATCATGACGTACGGGTCACGTGGAAAATTAACCACCCTATCACATGCTTACCAACTCACTGGAGGTGCACAAGTGAGAATTGTGAGAGATCTCTACTCCCACTGATGGTAGAAGGCACCCAGTCAGTGAAGCCAAGTCTCACCCATCAAGGCACCTATATGTGCATAACACTTTAACTACCAACTCACTAGTGGGGCATCCATGGGTTTTTAGTCGGAACTTTACTTCCACAGATAGTAGATGGCAACTAGTCTGCAAAGCCGAGTCCCGCCCATTTAGCTTCTCATCTCAGTCTATAAACATCTCAGTCCTTGGCGTTTAATTGTCAAACCCTACTGGGATAAGTAACTTATCCTCATTTCGTATTAGGGCCCCTATTAGCAAGCTTAACTTGCAACTTAACCATCAAGTTTCTTTTCATAAAGGTTTCTAAAGGGCTAATCTCACATGTACTAACTACCTTGCTTTTCATCTCATTCAAACACAGATATCATAACCAACATCCAAAACACTACATAGAAAAAGGCATACGTATAGTTTAGACAGCCAACAACCAAAATCAGCACAACATAGTCTAAGTGACATTACTAAACTTAGCCTCATTTTTCACTGTAATGCTACCAAAAATTCGGCAGCATAACAACATACGTATAGCTGACCCCAAATTTTCTTATCACCTGTAAACAAGAGGATACGCTTCTATATTCAAACTGCCCAACTACAAACCTCCACAACACTTTCGATCAAAAGAATAGACTCCAAACTTCCACAAAACAAAGCGAGTCAGGTCTCGCATCCACAACTCAACCATATAGAACATCTTATCTTCCCCAACATAGAGCATTCAGAGCATACAAGGTTTACCCAAGCAGAACATTCTATACTTACCAACACAAAATATTCAGAGCATTCAATAGTGACAAACACACGCATAACCAGAAGATTTAGTATCGCCAGAACATTCAATATCCACATTGTTGGGTTTTATGTCCTAAAACTCGTAGATAGTAAATGAAACAAATTAATCGATCTAAATAAAGCGTTATTTGAGTAATTCAGTAATTTGGTTATTGAAAAATCAAGTTTGCATTAATAAACCCTAAATCCAATAAACTAAGATCCAAGGTTGTTTAAATGAAACTTGGACTAGTATGTGGAGACATACGGGGATCGGTGTCCAAGTAACAACCTAAAAGGTCTATAGTATAGGGATAAGGCTGGGTTCCTTATCCTGGTGACACTATGTGATACAGCCCACGTTGTATTCGATACAGATGCAATGATCCAAAGCATCCATGTAGGAGACATGCGGTGGGGGTATCCTATGCAATGAGTTTGCATAAGACCGGGCAGCGAAATAGTAACCACTAGATGTAACACTGTTAACTAGTTTAGGTTTCTATTTTAATAAGATGACCTAGGTAACTCAATCTCAATCCTGAGTCTGTTATGAACCCCTTTCAGGAGGGATTGTCCTTAGATTTGTATGGGTGAGAGTAGCCAGTTCGTCGACTCCATAATCCTACCATTTCAGGGGCAAGATCGAATGGGGGCTGGGAACATAACAGTACAAGATGGAATTCACTCCTTCCCCTATTGGGGAAAGTAGATGTTTGTTCCCTTAAGGGCTGATTCCGAGGCTTGAACAAAGGCGCGCCGTCCTCTCCTGGCCCGAGAGGAATTCCTGTTAAGTGGTTGGACCCTAAACATTGTTCATTAGAGGGATCAGTGGTACTTAAGGAATTAGAGGTAACCCAGGGGTAAAACAGTAATTTGACCCAGATGGTGTTACGAACACACATGAAGGATTGACTTACTGCATTGGTCGATATCCGTGGACACAGAAATATTCTACAGTGAGAAGAGTGCAGTTGTGAGACTTTAGTGGAGTGACCCACAGTTAACGAATGTTGACTAACTTGGTTAATGAGTTTGGCCAATTAGTCTCGTATCGTTGGAGCTTCTGATCTGTAGGTCCATTAGGTCCCACTGGTAGCTTGTAAAGAGACTTGAGGCAATTAAGTATAAATTGTAAATTGAAAGTGTTCAATTTATTTGGGGAATCATATAATGTATATTGATGCATTATAATATAAAGTTTATGTAACTTTATAATATAATTTTTGAATTAATTTCAAAAATTAATTCTTGAGAGAAAATATTTGAAAGAGTTCAAATAAATTTAATATGAATTGGATTCATATTAATTGTAATTTTAATAAAATCCCTAAGATTAAATATATGATATTTAATTGGGTAATTAATTAATTATGGAATTAAAATTAGAGATTTTTTCCTATTAGGAAAAAGTCTTGGCCTTTACCTACAAATAGGACCCCTGGGGTGGGGTGAAAGACATCCCATTCATTCTCCTACTCTCAGAGAATTCCCCTGAAGGCTCCCTCTAGACTCCCACCAGTCTCCTGCCTCTAGAAGTCTCAGAGTCATACCGGTGTAGCCATAGTGGTGGTGTTCGCATTAGTTCATGATTATTTCACAAGCAGTTGGTGAATTTAATCTGAGTCGTCAACAAGAGTAAGTAATTCGTTACTATATAAATTAGATTTAGATCTAATTATTTTGTATTCTTAGCCTTAATATAAATTTAGAATAGTTCTAAGATTATTGTCAATGTATTGGTATTTTAGATTAAACAAAATTAATTACGAATCGGTCCCAATCACGCTTCCGCTTTACGGAATTACGGAATTCCAATCCTTCAATTGGTATCAGAGCCGATCGTAGATCTAATTTTGTTTCTCTAAAATTTGCATTGGCTATTGGTGGGATTGATTAATGCATAATGTATGTATGGTTTGCATTGGATTGTTTAGGTTAACTTTATGGCCATAGATTTTACTGGTTTTTATGTGATTTGATCATGTAAGGGCCCGGTGTTTCTGGTATTTTATGTAAAATCGAGTCCTTTGTAAGTCCGGGTCTAGATTAAGTTTTTTTATGAGATGAAAAATGTTGAATTCACGACGAGAAGAAGTTGTAGCATTGCGACGCTATCTCGATGTGCGGTGCGAAGACATGTTTCAGGCGGTTCAAGGTAGCTGGCGATCTGGTTCGCATGGTCCATCTGGGTTGGGACCGATTTGGTCCGATTCAGCTGGAATTTGGCTCGGTTCGTGGTTTTCGTGGCTGGTTCGAAGTGGTTCGGGTCGGTTCGGGCGGTCTAGACTAGTATTTGGAGCTGCAGAAGGATTTTTAGGATAGAATTTGGCTATAATTATTGTAATTTATGCTTTATTTTATCCTAGGGGCAAAAATTAACCGGTTCAATTGCTATTTATTTGCTTTATGGATGTCATATAGCTTAAATTCCCACCATAGGTTAAGCATGTTTTCATGCATATTTATGTTACAATTGTTATAATGTATGGTAATTATGCATGAATTTAATTTCATGAGTTATTTAATATAATCGTTATATTAAATATATGAAATTGGTGAAGCATGATGCATGACATTAATTTAGCTAAATATAATTGTTATATTTTATTAATGTAGCATTGATGCGCAATTTGCTAACCGCAAATGTACGGGTCAAGTAATAATATAGTGTTTTCGTGTAAAACGAGTGTCGTCCTCTGGATTGGATTTCTAGCAAATTAAGTACCGTGGATACTTTTGTCCAATTTTATTTAGGGAGCAAAACTCAATGATAAAGATAAAAGTAAAGACTAAAAGCATAAAAATAAATGTGGAGACTCAAATGGAAAGACTCTTAGGGAATTGATTTCATTGATTAAGATTGAGGATTGATTAATAGGAATGAATTGACCGTGCAATTATTCTACAAGCCAAGGAAACTTTTATCACGATTACCTCTCCCGAGTATAATTGATTCTCATGCATATAAACTAACTTGATATCCCTATCTAAGTTCATTAACATGCAAGGCATTATTCGGTTCGGTCCTTGTTACGCTTCTAAAGATATTCCAAATCCTGTCACAAACTTAGAATTTCTACTCTAGTCATGCAATTAAACAAAGTAAGTCTTAGGCCAAATCCTCCCTCCCGAGTTAGATTCAACACTTAAATCATTCAATTAGTGATCAAGTAATTGAAAGCATTACACATAAAATTGCATGAATAGAATAAGAACACATTCATACCCAAAATTCAATCCAACAATTTAAGCAACTACATCAATCCCTAAGACAAACAACTAGCAATTCATAGTCTTTAAACTACAAACACTAATTGAAAGAAAAGCCATAAAAACTACAAGAGTTAAGGGAAAGAGAAAGGAAAACTCGAATCCGCCGACACCGCACGTCCCCGTCACGATCTCCACGTCTTCTCGCTTGATTCCCGCTCCTTGGCCTTGCCTTTAGCTCCCACAAAAGGTCTCTAGTCGAAATTAGGGCTAAAATCTCACCAATTGGACTCCCCTTGGCCGTAGCATGAAAAGATGAATTTATAGAAAATCTGGCGACAGCGTCGCGACGCTGTCGCGATACAGCATTTTTGGAAAGTTTGCCTATAGCGTCGCGACGCTGGTCATAGCGTCGCGACGCTATTATTTTTATTTTATTTTTTATTTTTTATTTTTTATTTTTAGATTGAAGACTCCATTTGGCTCCAATTGCTGAATTAAGCTTCAAACACATACTTCCTACAAATAAAACATAAAAATGCATAAATTTGGGCAAATAATTGTAAAAGACTAGCTTAATTAATTAGAGAAAAATAGCTAGCTATGCTCGCTATCAAGCATGCATGCTTAGGATTATTTTCATGAGAATTAATATAATTAGTTATATTATGAATGAAAATAATAAATATAAATCAATGCTTGTTTTCATATACGATTTAATATAAAATGTTATATTAATTAAATGAAAATGGAATAGCATTGAGCATGACATTAATTAGATTAATATAAGAGTTATATTATATTAATGTCAAATTTCTTGTAATTTAATTTCGTGGATGTTTAATTAATATAATCGATGTTAATTAAATGAAACTGAAATTGCATGAAACATGACACCACTTTAGATTAATATAATCGTTATATTATCGTTATCGGCGTCATAATAATATGGTGTTTAATAATTAGAATTTGATTGTTATTTTTTTCCAACACCATAGTAGCATGTTATAGGGCTAATCATTAAAATTTTATAATAAGTTATAAAATTGATTAGAAACCGTCAACCTATAACAAAGAGTTGCATGCAAACATAGGACCTTAGGTTAAAATGAATTAATTTTAAAATTTTTAAAATTAATTAGACCTAAGCTCATTATAATTCTAATAGGATTAGAATTATTTTCTTACTTAGAAATGAAAAATATAGTTTTAATTGACTAAGTAGAAAAAACATTACTATGATTATAAGGGAACTCCACCGGTTAAGTTCTGTCTAAGGCTGGGGGTACTTAAGATGACGGTTTACGGAACACTTCCTACTTGGGAACTAACTCGGAATACCAGAGTTGAATTAATCATAGTTAAATGTTAGCATGCAATGTCACTAGGTTTATTAAAAGAGTTTAATTCACCTAGATCTTTAGAGTAAAGAGTTTACATTACTATGGTCATAAGGGAACTCTCTCGATAAAGTTCTGTCTAAGGCTGGAGGTACTTAAGATGACGGTTTACGGAACACCTGTTACCTGGGAACTGACTCAGAACTTGAGTTGAATTAACCATAGTTATGTTAGCATTCAATGTCACTAAGTTTATTAAAAGAGTTTAATTCACCTAGATCTTTAGAGTAAAGATTTATCATAACTATTGGTTATAAGGGAACTCTACAGGTAAAGTTCTGTCTAAGGCTGAAGGTACTTAAGATGACGGTTTACGGAACACCTGCTACCTGGGAACTGACTCGGAACTTGAGTTGAATTAACCATAGTTATGTTAGCATGCAATGTCACTAGGTCAATTAAAAGAGTTTAATTCACCTAGATCTTTACAGTAAAGATTTATCATAACTATTGGTTATAAGGGAACTCTACCGGTAAAGTTCTATCTAAGGCTGGAGGCACTTAAGATGACGGTTTACGGAACACCTGCTACTTGAGAACTGAGCCGGAACTTGAGTTGAATTAACCATAGTTATATTAGCATGTAATGTCTCTAGGTTAATTAAAAGAGTTTAATTCACCTAAGACATTAGATTAAAGACCTCCATATAAGAGTTATATACAGGCATAAACATAGATAGATTCACTTAGCCGGAATTTACCTAAGTAATAGACCCTATAATTATAAAAATACTTAGTCGGAGGGAATATATCAAAACAAGATTTTCATAAATCAAGTTTTGCTTTAACGTCCTCAAAAGTTCACAACGTGAGGTTCATGCTTGTCCTCGAGTCACCCTGGGAGTGACCCCCTACGGATGGTGTTTGCATGGATCAATGTCAAGGTGAATGAGGGAGTATTTTATAGTAAGTGGGAGCAGGACACGTGTCAATATATCCTACGGTCTCCTCCATTAGGTTGCACCGTGAGATCCCCATGATCTGCCTGCGAGTCGCCCTGGGAACGATCACCCTACGGAGGGCTTGATCATGGGAGTAGGAACAATGCAAACTCCAGAAATGGATAGGGTTTCTTAGGTCCATTTCCAACTTTGACTTTCCCTACGATAGCATTGTTTGGGCCGACCTCTGAGATCTGAAAAACGGAGGGTCACACTTACGGGAAATTGTTAATGTATTAATAATTTCCTGACCGAAAAAACGGTAGCTAAGAACTATTGGAATATGAGTTATTCTGGGAATAGGGATTAGTTGAGTTTGTCTCAATTCAGAGGAGGAGTAGCTGACTGCCTTACGGTAGGTGTTGTTCTAAACCTCTGAAGTATCGTTGCAAAATGAATGTTTACTCTATGGGTCGATCATTACTTTTGCTAAATTGATTGGATTAAAATAATACGATTATTTAGTGTAATGGGTTAATGTAACATCACTTATTAAGTTAATTTGTTTGTTCTCAGCATGAAACGTTCTTTGTATGCCTCGAATAACGCCAATTACAAAACTGGTATTTCTAATACAACTAAGAAAATGAACTTAAACATTAATTGCGTGGAATTGGTCTGAACTGAGGACGGTCCTCAAGCCCACATGTCTAATTCATCTGAAATTGTTCATGATGAATATGACATAGATTGCTTAGCGCATCTCAATGAAAATAAATTTGATTTATTGGTCATTGAAACGTGTATAGTGGAAAATGATGATACAGCTTGGATCCTTGATTTAGGTGCCACTCATCACGTATGCTCTTCCTTTGAGGGAACGAGCTCCTGACAACAGTTGGATGTTGGGGAAATGACTCTCAGAGTTGGGACTGGGGAGCTCATTTCAGCTAAAACAGTGGGAGATATTAAAATGTTCTTCTCCAGGGAATACTATATGTTATTAGATAATGTATATGTAGTTCCCAAAATAAAAAGAAATTTGATTTCTATTTCTTGTTTGCTAGAACAAGGATATTCAGTGTCCTTTTCTGTGAATGAAGCTTTCATTACTAAAAGGGGTACTGATATTTGTTCTACAAAAATGGAGAACAATTTGTATGTTTTAAGACCAATAGAGTCTAGGGCTATTTTGAACAATGAAATGTTTAAAACAGCCGAGACTCAAGCAAAAAGGCAGAAAGTTTCTCAAAGTACCTATCTTTAGCACTTGAGACTTGGCCACATAAATCTCAATAAGATTGGGAGATTGGTTAAGAACGGACTTCTAAGCCAGTTAGAAGATGATTCTTTACCTCCATGTGAGTCATGTCTCGAAGGTAAGATGACCAAATGACCTTTTACTGGAAAAGGTTATCGTGCCAAGGAGCCCTTAGAACTCGTACATACGGATCTCTGTGGTCCAATGAATGTAAGAGCTTGAGGAGGGTATGAAATTTCATCTCTTTTATAGATGATTATTCAAGGTATGGTTATTTATACCTAATGAGTCATAAGTCTGAAGCCCTTGAAAAGTTCAAGGAGTACAGGACTAAGTTGAGAACTTGTTAGGTAAGACCATTAAAACACTTCGATCTGATCGAGACGGAGAATAATTGGACTTAAAATTCCAGAACTATTTGATAGAACATGGAATCTTGTCCCAACTCTCAGCACCAGGTACATCTCAGCAGAATGGTGTATCTGAAAGGAGAAACAGAACCTTGTTAGACATGCTTCGATCTATGATGAGCTATGCTCAGTTGTCTTGTTCTTTTTGGGGTTATGCAGTAGAGACTACAGTTTATATTTTGAATGTTGTTCCCTCAAAGAGTGTTTCTGAAACACCATTTGAGCTCTGGAAAGGGCGTAAAGCTAGTTTATGTCATTTCAGAATTTGGGGCTGCCATGCACATGTGTTAGTAGCAAACCCAAAGAAATTGGATTCACGTTCAAAATTATGCCTATTCGTAGGCTACAAAAAAGAAACAAGAGGTGGATACTTCTTCGATCCATAATAAAATAAAGTGTTTGTATCAACAAATGCTACTTTCTTGGAAGAAGACCACGTTAGAGAACACAAACCACGTAGTAAAATTGTGTTAAGTGAACTTTCTGGTGAAGCTACAAATGAATCAACAAGAGTTGTTGATGAGGCTGGACCTTCAACAAGAGTTGTTGATAAGCCCAGTTCAGAGGCTGGACCTTCAAAAAGAGTTGTTGATGAGCCCAGTACATTTGGTCAAGCCCATCCTTCTCAAGAGTTGAGAATGCCTCGACGTAGTGAGAGGGTTGTTATTCAACCTGAACGCTATCTGGGTTTAGCAGAAACTCCAGTTGTCATACCTGATGATGGGGTTGAGGATCCATTGACCTTTAGACAGGCAATGAATGATGTGGATCATGACCAGTGGGTCAAAGTTATGGACCTAGAGATGGAGTCTATGTACTTCAATCAAGTTTGGGTTCTTGTAGACCAACCTGAAGGGGTAAAACCCATATGGTGCAAATGGATCTACAAGAAGAAACGAGACGTAGCTGGGAAAGTACAGACTTTCAAAGCTCGGCTTGTGGCAAAGGGTTATATACCCAAAAGGAAGGGGTGGACTATGAAGAAACCTTCTCCCCAATTGCCATGTTAAAGTCGATAAGGATACTCTTGTCCATTGCCACGTTTTATGATTATGAGATTTGGCAAATGGATGTCAAGACTGCTTTTCTGAATGGCAATCTTGAAGAGAGCATCTTTATGTCTCAACCAAGAGGGGTTCACTGCTCAAGGTCAGGAGCAAAACGTTTGCAAGCTTAAACGATCCATTTATGGGTTGAAGCAAGCTTCTAGATCTTGGAATATAAGGTTTGACACTACTGTCAAATCTTATGGCTTTGACCAGAACGTTGATGAGCCTTGTGTTTATAAAAGGATTATCAACAGTTTAGTAGCTTTTCTAGTGTTGTATGTAGATGATATTCTACTCATTGGGAATGATGTAGAATATCTGGCTGAAATTAAAACTTGGCTATCGACTAAGTTCCAAATGAAAGATTTGGGTGAAGCTCAGTATGTTCTAGGGATTCAAATTATCAGGAATCGTAAAAACAGAACGTTAGCCCTGTCTCAAGCATCCTATATAGACAAGATGTTGTCTAAATATAAGATGCATAATTCCAAGAGCGGTTTACTACCCTTCAGGCATGAAGTTCATATGTCTAAGGAACAGTGTCCTAAGACACCTCAAGAAATTGAGGATATGAGACGGATCCCTTATGCTTCAGTTGTGGGCAGCCTTATGTATGTCATGTTGTGTACTAGGCCTGACATATGCTATGCAGTTGGGATAGTTAGTAGATACCAGTCCAATCCAGGGTTAGACCACATGACTGCAGTGAAAAACATCCTCAAGTATCTTAGGAGAATGAGGGACTATCAGCTTGTGTATGGAGCTAAGGATTTGATCCTTACAGGATACACAAACTCTGACTTTCAAACTGATAAGGATTCTAGGAAATCCACATCAGGGTCATTGTTTACCCTGAATGGGGGAGCTGTAGTCTGATGTAGCATCAAACAAGGATGCATTGCAAACTCCACCATGGAAGCCGAATATATGTCGCTACTTGTGAAGCAGCTAAGGAGGCTGTATGGCTACGGAAGTTCTTGATGGATTTGGAAGTTGTTCCAAATATGAACTTGCCAATCACCCTTTATTGTGATAATAGTGGTGCAGTGGCAAATTCTACAGAACCTCGCAGTCACAAAAGAGGCAAGCACATAGAGTGCAAATATCATCTCATCAGAGAGATCGTGCAACGAGGGGACGTGATCGTCACGAAGGTAGCCTCTACGCACAATATTGCTGATCCATTTACGAAGGCTCTCATGGCTAAAGTGTTTGAGGGTCATCTAGAGGGTCTAGGTCTGCGAGATATGTACATAGAATAATCTAGGGCAAGTGGGAGAAGTGTAATGGGTATTGTGAATGCCCTAGTTTATTGTATTTACACTATAAGAAAAACTGCATTACTTGACACTTGAGATTTTATATTAGTTGACATTTTCTAAAAAAAATGTCAAGAATTTGCATTTTCAACCAAAAAAACGTCAAGAAAAATGTAAAAACACAGAGTTTGACGGAGTTTTTCGGATTTTGTTGCACGCCACAAAATACTTGACACTTTTAAAATGTTGAGAACTATAATAATTTACTTGACATTTAAAAAATATCAAGTTTTATCCCTATTTACTTACTACATTTTAAATGTCAAGTATTTTGGCAAATTGAGGTGAAGGGCATTTTGGTAATAAACTTGAAGTTGAGTTGCCAAACCAAGCCCTAATTTTTCATCCCTTCTTCTCCTTCACGTTTTCAGCCACCAAAACCACGATTTTCAGCCCTTCACGATTTTTGCAGCTGCTCAACGTTTCTCCGACGAGTTCCTTCCCGTTCCTTCGAGCTCCAAACATCAGCCACCGTTCCTCCCTCAAAGCCGACAAGTTGGTTGTTCACGGAAGGTCAGCGACGACATTTCTGGCAGTGCGACGACATCCTCGACGACGAGCAGTGGCTGAGACTCCTTCTCCGGTCGTTTTCCGGCAAACGGCAGGGCAGCGACGTCGTTCTCCCTTCTGACGGCGTTGTGAGTGTGTTGCAGCAGCAGGTGGCGTTTTCCCTCCCTCTGGCGCGGTTTGAGTTGTTCTGCAGTGGTGGTGGCCTCGTTCCGATGTTTCAGCGGCTGTAGATCATGAGTTTCAGCGGACGACGGCAGATTTTGGCGGTTGTCGGCGATTTCGGCACGTTTTAGGTAGTGGGTTTTGAGTTACGTTGATTCCAAGCGATTTTAGCTTTGGGTAAGTGTTTTACAAGAAGGATTGAAGTTGATTTTGATGCTTATTCAATTACCCCTTAATATTAGCTATTGTTTTCAAGGTACCCACAACGTTTGAAGGCCCAATCGTCGAGTTGGAGCGATTTTTAGAACTTGGACAGCAAGTTTCAGTGTGAGTTTGGTTTAAATAAAGGCCTTGGGAGCTAAGGAGTTAATTTAGAATTCATCCAGCATCATTAGCTAGGTAAGTAGCTATTTGGATGCAATTCCTATGCTTTAGACACGTTGCACGACTGATGGAGTTGGTAAGTAGCCATTTGGACTAAGTTCAAGACTTAGACCCTTGAAATTTGGAATTTAGTATGTTAGAGTTTTTTTTTTTTTAAATTCAAGCCTTAAGTTGGGTCTTTGAAAAAAAAAATAGCATGTTATCTATGTGAAACATGATAAGATTATGAGGTTCATGGAATAGTAAAGTATGATGAAATTGCCTTTAAGTAAGTAGCTTTTGGACATAGCATAGTTGCTTTTGGAACCGTTGTATGCTTAATGGTAGTGAAATGAAGTCTTGGTTGAGTTTTTATGCTTTGGTCTAATTTTCCTTGGAGTGTGGTATACTTACTTGAACATGATTTAAGTGTTGCTTATTTGGACATGACTTAAGTGTTGTTATGCATGTGGAATTAAATAAGCGTGGTATGTTGTGTTGAGTTGTGAAGCATGACAACGATATGAGGGCCTCTTAGTTTTATGTGGCGTCTTCTGATTCACTTCTAAGTATGTTTGAAATGTTTGATATGTGACTTTTCTGGATTGTGTTATGTTATTGGAGGATCGGCTAAATGTCTGTTGGAGTGGTGATTGGAGTGTGGATGCGATTTTGACTCATTTGTGTTTAGCCACTGGTATTGCACATGGATTCACATGTCTCCATTAGCGTAATACAGTAAGTTAATAGTTAAAATTTATGCCTTGTTTGATTTATTACCGAACTCTGGGATTTAGATTTACCATTGGATTCATCTTATTGAAAAGTTTTTGGTTTCTTTGTATTCAAATTTTCCACTGTGTTATTTCATTATTGGTGTAAATCTAGCTTTCTAGATCTTGTGCACGTGTTTTTCATCCCGCTCTTACCTTTCCCTCCCTTAGAAACTTCGTGCTTGGTGTCAACTTCCAATTGGACAATGGAAGCTAGGAATTATATAGGAAAATGCGAGGAGGTATCTATCATGCTCTCAAACAAAAAAGTAAGTCTATAAGGTTGATTTTTTTTTTTTTTTTTTAGATTCTTAAATATTGTTTGACCCAAAAAATTGTTGATGCTAAATGTATGATGTTCCAAAGATTCTACTGGTTGTTAAGAATGAAGTACTTTAGATATCTATTGTTTTTCGAAGGTATTCGAATTTGATAAGTTGTTTAAGTTTTGTCTTTATGTTCAATAAAATTTGATAACTTTAGTTGTTTGTGTTAACTTGATGAGTATGATTGTTTATGTTCATTTGAGTATATGTTATTCATACTTCTAATCTTAATTATCTTGATTAAATTATTTGCATTTCTTCTTATGTATCAGATTTGATCATGTTGATCAATGGCTTCGAGTACAAATTGCACCATATTCGATCAACCTTCAAAGAGTTATGTGAGATTTTTTTTTTCATTTGCTTTTATTTTTGCAAGTGAAATTATTGCACTCGACAAATGTCATAATGTTATGAAAATTATATGTGACCATTTTACACTTACTTTATGGTGTTAATAGGTGTTGGAATTTTAGAATTGTTCATATTGGGTTGATAATTCTTGAAATTTTGGAATTGTTTATAAGATTGATAGTTTGGTGATTTTGAACACATGAACTTTGTTAATGTTATTGGTGAGCCTCATCTACCCTTCCTCCACTGAACTTATATTTTATACATCAATCAGAATTATTATGTTATTCTTTTTAACATGTTTTCTTTTTTGGCTCAGGACTAGCTCCTGAAATCCCAGAGGATCTTTACCATCTCATCAAGGAAGTTGTTTCAATCCGAAAGCATTTGGAGAGAAATAGGAAAGACAAGGATTCCAAGTTCAGGTTGATTTTAAGGCATAGAAGCACATTAATTATTTAATAGGTAGTTTGTGATTTTGAATATATGGTGGAGATAGGTATTATGTAATTTTGAATATACGGTGGAAATGAGTGTAAAGTTTTCATTTTGGAATTGTCCAATTGGAGTTGATAGGTCCTGTAATTTTGTAATTGTTCATGTGGGTCGATAGGTCTTGTAATTTTTTGAATTGTTCATATGGGTTGATAGTTGTAATTTTGGAATTGCTCATATGGAGGTTGGATACTTTTGTAATGTTGAAGATATGAATTTTATTGAAGTTATTGGAAGAAATTTGGTTGATGGATCTTGAATGTGTATTTGTTTATTTGGTTGATCAATATATCAAATTGTTGGAATGTAATGCAGGAGATTCAAGATAATAGGGAACAACTATTATAATTGAAAAAAAAAATTACCAACAAACTTGACATGTAAAATGTGTCAACAACTTTTTAAATTGACATTTTTGAAATGTCAAGATAAAGTACCATTTGACATGTTAGAGCTGTCAAGTTTTAACATGTAAACCCGAGACTTTCCCTTAGATAATTTTCTCTTATCATCTATTGTGGCTTCATGGTTGAATCTAAGTTGTTGGAAATTATACACTTAAAAAGAAAGGAGATTGGAAAGAAGAAAAGAAAATAAATGGAAAAGGAAAAGGAAAAGGAAAAAGGAAAAAAAAAAAAAAAAGAAATGAAGTGGGAATGGACAGCAAGAAGGGCACCACCGACTAGCATTCTTATCAGCCCATTATCAGCCTCATTTCTCATCCTTTTCCACTAAAACTTTCAGAGAACTTTAAGGAGAGAGTGAAGGAGGAGGAAGAAGAAGAATTTCGTGGTTTGAGGTTGAAGAAGATAGGGAAAAGCTCATGCAAAGCCAGCCATTGCAATATCTGAGATCAACCTGTCAACCTCTGGTTTTTTATTCGGTTTGAGCTACACAGAAGGAAATAAGAGGTGAGATTTGATTTTCTTGAAAGTTAGTTCATTTCCTAACAAAATGCATCAAGGAAGCTTGAGCTAAATCGTATGAGAAGTTAATGGAGTTTTGAATTGAAAACAGAGCACAGGATTTTCGAGCAAACCAGGAGGATCTCTGGTGTTCTCTGGTGTTTTGAGCATTCAGGGATGTACAAGTCGAATCAGAAGCTCTATTTGGTATGGTTTGAAAGCTTATTCAAGTTCCTACAACTTTCATGAAGATTAAGTGAGCCAAAAATGACTTTAAGTAGGGTTAATTTCAGGAGTTAGATAAAGTGTAGCAGACAACCTCGAATCTGTGTTGTCTGTGTTCGGGGCATTTCTCGACAAATTGGTTGGGAATCTCATTTTCATTTCTTCAGGTAAGTTGTAGAGTGTTCGAACATGAAGGGTTGGATGTGTATTTCATTAATTTTGGTTCAGTATTGAGGAAGTTATGGGTGTTGGAAGTTAGGGTATAGAATCTGGAAAATCTGGAAAAGTAGAATGTGAATGTGATTCTTAATCCAATTGTTTAAAAATTAATGAGCATGGAAAGACAAAGCTATCTATGGTTCTAATGCTCGGTTTTGGTTATTTGACAGGCCAAGAGGAAGTAGGTCGAGTCTACAAACCGGGGAACTAGATAAGACAGTGAGTGACAAAATGAATTTCGAAAATGTTCTTAAACGGTTGTTCATGATTATATGTTTTACATGCTTTCCTATGAATGATACATGGTTTTTATTAACGGTTTTAAGCATGAGTTTTGAGCTTAGATTTTCTAATGAGGTTTATATACGAGCACGTGGCTAATGACTTTACGAAAAATAGCTGAAACGATATCCTTTAAAGCAAGCTGAGTAAGCTTAAGTTTTACGAAAGATAACGATAAGCAGGCATATTCTAATGTTTTCATGTGATTTTCTGAGATTTCTATTGACTACATGACTGAGATATTGAGCCCGAGGCTATATGGTACCGTGTGCACACAGGTTATATTCCGTTGTCGACGTTGAGTGTACTCCGTGACAACGATGCTGTCGTGAGTGCTGGGCGGGCCCCACTACATCGTAGGACTAGTAAACGTTGGTTCTACTGGGCGTTCCCTACACAACGTAGATCGGTCATGTTAGTTAAAACGGTTGATATACTTGATATGCCTTGCTAGATTCTTAATGACGGACTTGCGAAATGTTTTAGAAAGCCTTTATCCTTACACGTTCATGTTAAACGCTTTGACTGAGCATATTTATACGTTTAAAGGTTTATCACATGTTTTGACTTCCAGACTCAGAGTTTTAAAATTAGTCACTCACTGCGTTTCGTAGCTCATTCTTTCAAAATGTTTTCCACTTTTTAGGTAGAGATCGAGCTCCCGGTGCCTGATACACTGCCAACGTCTGCTGAAAGTTCTAGATCAAGCTCCAGTACGTGGTTGGAGTTGTATATTGAGTCCGTTCATATTGTAAATGTTTTGTAAGGGTTGTACAATATCGTTCTAGAGGTCGTGGATGTATAACCCTAGTTGTATATGTTTTGGTCGTGATATCTATATCACGTTACTTTCTAAACCAGGTTATGTCAGGGCTGCACCATGTGTATGTTGAAAGGTTTCCGTGGATTCCGCTGTGTGGTGTTTCATATAGAATGTTTTATATCTATGATTAGTATGTTTATCAGGTTCAACGTTTCAGTAGGGTCAACAGGGATCGTTAGAGGTGACGATGTTTGTTCGCTTCACGCCGTCTTTCGGGCTAAGCTAGCAGGTGGTCCGGGCGGGGTGTGACATAACAAATATGATATTTAATAACTGTCAAGAAATCTATATACATGACGCTTTATAAGTGTCAAAAATTTAATATTCTTGACGTTTCATATATATCAAGTAAAAGATGTCTTGACGCTTCTCGTTTGTCACATTTTCGATACCTTATTCTTGACAGTGGTTCTCTCGACGCTTTTAAAAGCGTCAAGAGAATTAACAGTTTACATTCCAAAAGCGTCAAGTAAGTCAATTTTTCTTGTAGTGTTATCTGTATTTGTACTTTTCATGTATTATATAGTATTAATATAAACTACTATTCCTACTTCAATGATTATTCATTCAATTTTGATTGTTGATGTACATTGCCCACTAGAGTTTTAGTTCAGGTGCGAGTTGTTGGGTTTTATGCCCTAAAACTTGTAGATAGTAAATGAAACAAATTAATCGATCTAAATAAAGCGTTATTTGAGTAATTCAGTAATTTGGTTATTGAATAATCGAGTTTGCATTAATAAACCCTAAATCCAATAAACTAAGATCCAAGGTTGTTTAAATGAAACTTGGACTAGTATGTGAAGACATACGGGGATCGGTGTCCAAGTAACAACCTAAAAGGTCTATAGTATAGGGATAAGGCCGGGTACCTTATCCTGGTGACACTATGTGATACGACCCACCTTGTATTCGATACAGATGAAATGATCCAAAGCATCCATGTAGGAGACATGCGGTGGGGATATCCTATGCAATGAGCTTGCATAAGACCGGACAGCGAAATAGTAACCACTAGATGTAACACCGTTAACTAGTTTAGGTTTCTATTTTAATAAGATGACCTAGGTAACTCAATCTCAATCCTGAGTCTGTTATGAACCCCTTTCAGGAGGGATTGTCCTTAGATTTGTATGGGTGAGAGTGGCCAGTTCGTCGACTCAATAATCCTACCATTTCAGGGGCAAGACCGAATGGGGGTTGGGAACATAACAGTGCAAGATGAAATTCACTCCTTCCCCTATTGGGGAAAGTAGATGTGTGTTCCCTTAAGGGCTGATTCCGGGGCTTGAACAAAGGCGCGCCGTCCTCTTCTGGCCCGAGAGGAATTCCTGTTTAGTGGTTGGACCCAAAACAACTTGTTCATTAGAGGGATCAGTGGTACTTAAGGAACTTGAGGTAATCCAAGGGTAAAACGGTAATTTGACCCAGCTGGTGTTACGAACACACGTGAAGGATTGACTTACTGCATTGGTCGATATCCGTGGATACAGAAATATTCTACAATGAGAAGAGTGCAGTTGTGGGTCTTTAGTGGAGTGACCCACAGTTAACGAATGTTGACTAACTTGGTTAATGAGTTTGGCTAATTAGTCTCGTATCGTTGGAGCTTCTGATCTGTAGGTCCATTAGGTCCCACTGGTAGCTTGTAAAGAGACTTGAGGCAATTAAGTATAAATTGTAAATTGAAAGTGTTCAATTTATTTGGGGAATCATATAATGTATATTGATGCATTATAATATAAAGTTTATGTAACTTTATAATATAATTTTTGAATTAATTTCAAAAATTAATTCTTGAGAGAAAATATTTGAAAGAGTTCAAATAAATTTAATATGAATTGGATTCATATTAATTGTAATTTTAATAAAATCCCTAAGATTAAATATATGATATTTAATTGGGTAATTAATTAAATATGGAATTAAAATTAGAGACTTTTTCCTATTAGGAAAAAGTCTTGGCCTTTACCTACAAATAGGACCCCTGGGGTGGGGTGAAAGACATCCCATTCATTCTCCTACTCTCAGAGAATTCCCCTGAAGGCTCCCTCTAGACTCCCACCAGTCTCCTGCCTCTAGAAGTCTTAGAGTCATACCGGTGTAGCCATAGTGGTGGTGTTCGCATTAGTTCATGATGATTTCACAAGCAGTTGGTGAATTTAATCTGAGTCGTCAACAAGAGTAAGTAATTCGTTACTATATAAATTAGATTTAGATCTAATTATTTTGTATTCTTAGCCTTAATATAAATTTAGAATAGTTCTAAGATTATTGTCAATGTATTGGTATTTTAGATTAAACAAAATTAATTACGAATCGGTCCCAATCACGCTTCCGCTTTACGGAATTACGGAATTCCAATCCTTCAATTGGTATCAGAGCCGATCGTAGATCTAATTTTGTTTCTCTAAAATTTGCACTGGCTATTGGTGGGATTGATTAATGCATAATGTATGTATGGTTTGCATTGGATTGTTTAGGTTAATTTTATGACCATAAATTTTACTGTTTTTTATGTGATTTGATCATGTAAGGGCCCGGTGTTTCTGGTATTTTATGTAAAATCGAGTCCTTTGTAAGTCCGGGTCTAGATTAAGTTTTTTTATGAGATGAAAAACGTTGAATTCACGGCGAGAAGAAGCTGTACCATTGCGACGCTATCACGATGTGCGGTGCGAAGACATGTTTCAGGCGGTTCAAGGTAGCTGGCGGTCTGGTTCGCATGGTCCATCTGGGTTGGGACCAACTTGGTCCGGTTCAGCTGGAATCTGAGTCGTCAACGAGAGTAAGTAATTGGTTACTATATAAATTAGATTTAGATCTAATATTTTTGTATTCTTAGCCTTAATATAAATTTAGAATAGTTCTAAGATTATTGTCAATGTATTGATATTTTAGATTAAACAAAATTAATTACGAATCGGTCCCAATTATGCTTCCGCTTTACGAAATTACGGAATTTCAATCCTTCACACATTCCATATATCAACTGTACATAATTGACGTCTCTTGTTTTATAATATTCAAAGCATGAAACATTTCATAACAAGTAGCCTAGTCTAGCCAAGGCTTTACAAGTAGTAAGGTTACATAAAGCTTGAGGATTATTTAATCACATTGCTTAACTCTAGGGCCTTAGGCAAAACTACACCAAAAAGTTTCCAAAACCAATTAGGATGTAAACTGAGCATTCAACCAAAGGCCAAATAATTTGGGGACAACTCAATGCCAAAAAAACTTAGCCAAACTCCTGCTTGAGCTTGTTGTCCGGGTTCTAATTTGATCCAAATTTCGACGACTGGAGCTCTAATCTCAATGGGTACCTTAAAATTGGAAACCAATGTCAATAGGCATTATATTAAACACACAATCAACTAAAAAATGCTTTAGATCTCACTTATCCACAGCCGAATTCGCTTAAAAACACGGAGGATTAACTACCCATTGCTCGAATTGCCAGAAAATCACAAAAACGCTTATTGTCTGACTAATTGATAGCGGACAGAAATGTCGCTATTTTAGTCCTTAATTATTAAGCTTTTGGGCGCTTTAATTGTGTTTTTATTGAAGAAATATAAAATAATTTGTTATTTGGTCTTTAGGATCATTTTGTGGATTTTTGGTGGAAAAAGGCCCAAAAATGAGCAATCCAAGCCTAAAATCCAACCATGGGTCAAAGGGGGAGCCCAAGAAGTCAACCATGAAGAAAAGATCCAAAAAGAAAGAAGTTGGCCCAAGATTCAAGCCCAAAATCCGCGTGGTATGGTCTGAAATCCGCACAGCGTCGCGATGCTGTCCCATTTCTTGGCGAACAAGTCGCGCGACGTCACAGCGTTGCGACGCTGTGCCGATAGCGTCCCGACGCTATCCCAAATCCGGGCCTATATAAGGCCTCCCTTGGTGCCCATTTTTATCATCAATCATTTCTCATTCCTTCCATTCCTTTCCTTCCTTGGCTCTTTTTGAGCCTTCTCTCAAAGGCTTCAAGCCTTTTTGAGAGTTTTAGTAGTGGGAAAATTTTGGGGAGCTTGTGGGGAGCATTCTAGGAGGCTCAAGGTGTGCTCGAAGGGACTCCAAGCGCTAGCACTCCTTTCATCACAGAGGGGCAGAAGATGAGTTGGGAGTTTCATCGAGATTACTATCACTCGTCCTAACCTCTCATATGTTGTGGGGATTGGTTGTCAATGTATGTTATGCTATCTCTGCAGAAGTGAAATTTGGATGAACTAAAAAAGATCCTCAGGTATATAAAGAAAGACCCACCCTAAAAAAAAGGCATTCTTTTATCGGTAAGCAAAAGGATCCTTGCTTCGGGCAACTTAGGGCCTATTCAGATGCAGCCCCTACCTATGAAAGCTGAAGGAAGGTATTCATGGTTTACGCGTTACTGGTTCCTGGAAGAGTTAATATCTCCATTAGCTAAACCCTTTCTTACCCTGCCTTTGGACTCGTATTTTGTTTGTACACAATCAACGGAGGCCTTCCCGACATATGTTGCAACCAGTTGGTTCCGTAGTTTGAGAATTCTACTGATCCCAAGTACTCCATCTCCATCATTGCATATGGGAATATAGAAAGTAAAGAAGAAAAGGCATGACCTGGGGTCTTCGACGGTCATTTCCTTCCCTTTTATTTTGCTCATATTTATGCTTTCCATTGTATATCTTGTGGATATTTTAGCCATGTATAGCTAAACCCCAATTTGGGGTCTTGAAATGAAAATATATAGTTAAATGTTATTATAATTGCCTTTCTCTTACCCTCTTTTACTAATTATTTGTATGGATGCGCGTAATGCTGTATGCGATCTGGCCAATTGTATATTGATCTGATTCTTAATGGAAACTCGACGGAGAGAAATTAGGATAGATCATAATCCATCAAGTAGTTTAATTGCACGTCGTGACAACGAGATTAGTTGATTAAACTTAGATTCCTAAAATGAATCAGAGCGTAATAATTAACGAATTTTAGCGGCGCTAAGGACACTTAGGTTGTTAAAATGGATTAATTATAATTAGGGGAAACCGACAGGAGATCCTATGTGATTAACGGAGATTCTAGGAGTATAATTAGTAGGGCAATGAGATAGGTTAATTGTAATAATTATTTAGCTATTAATTTATTTTCAAGACCTTGCTTCTCACTCAAAACGCTTTCTCCATTTTTTGTTTCTTGATCGATCAAATTGATTTCCTTAATCGCTTTAATTTTTAAATTCCTTTTATTTCTTTTTTTGGTCCTTAAATATTATTTCGCCCAAGTATTTCTAGTGTTTAAGGAATTTTTGCTTTGCTTAATTTTCGCTTCTCCTCCTTGTGGATTCGATACTCGAAATATTTTCGTTTTATATTACTTGCGACCTGTGCACTTGCGGTGTGGGTATTAGTAACACTAACCCACGCTGATTTGAGTTGATTGAACGCTTCCCACACCCTGCCTCAAGTCAAAATAACCGGAATCGAAACCCACGTGCGCTGGACGAAGAAGGGGACCCGTCGGCTGGTTTTGTGCTAGCGGGTTTGTGCGGCAACGGCGGCGACTTCAGACGATGACGTTGATAACTTGAAAATATCAAGTTATTAGGCGTCTAATTTAAGCTTATTGTGAGCCTCAAGAGAGTAAAAATACCCAAGTTTTAACTAATTTATATGCTAGATGCAGTAATATTGATTTATTTGTATTAATGTGCTCATATTGATTATTATCTTTGAAATTCATATAAAACTGCACTAATTCTAATTTATTGTTGCATCAGGAAAAGCTTGGCCAATTATGCGCTAGAGCATGACAAGCTTGAAAGCTTGTTGCTGTAGCAGTTGGCGCATGGAAAGCTTGTTGCTGTAGTAGCTGGCGCATGGAAAGCTTGTTGCTGTAGCAAGGAAAACTTGATGCTGTAGCAGCTGGCGCAAGGGATGCTTGTTGCTGTAGCAATGGAAAGCTTGTTGCTGTAGCAAGGGAAATCTTGTTGTTGTATCAAGGGATGCTTGTTGATGCTACAGAAAGTTTCTATCCAAGCAATACATGCTTTGGCTCAAAGCAACACATGCTTTGGCTCCAAGGAACACATGCTTTGGCTCCAAGCAAGAAAGGTTTATAAATAGGGGGGAGATGAAGAATCAAAAGCATCCAGGGATCCAAGGATCCAAGTCTTTCTTAGAGTCTTTTGTTTTATTATATGTTGTAGCATGAACTAATTTAGAGTTTTATGTTTTATTGTATGTTGTAGCATGATCTAATTTCTTTTTATCAAGGCTTAGCCTAGGCGCCCATGAGGCATTAAGATTATTTTTTGTATGCAATGTAGTGAATCAATGATATTGATGCTTTCTACTTAGATGTGATAATTCTTTCATTACTAATATCCGTCTGATCAACCGATAGAGGTAGTAGCATGATAAATCCCGGAAGGGTAATGCATGTGGAAATATCTAAGTAGAGCAAGATAATGCATTACATGTAGTCTGGTTGTGTTAGGAATAGCTCAGCCGCTTAGGATATTTCATGAATGTGTTTGGGTTGCTTTAGGGATAATTCAACCGCTTGCAAGCATACAGAGAACTGATTAAAAGCATGAATTAAGCAATAGGAATATTCTTAGTTCATCGCATGTGTAATACCGGAAGGGAATCACATGTTTATTTCTCGCTTAGGCATCAATATTCTGTCGATTCATTATTATGCACTACATTAATATCTTATCTGTCGCATGTGGTTGCTGCGGGGAAAGTCTTGATAGCTAATCATCCATCGTATCTTTCTATCGCATTATTATTGTTTTTCTTTATCGCATGTTCAACCTGTCGCATCCATATTTTATTACCCCAGCACAACATCATCAGAATAGGATTTAATTTGAGATATTTTCTCTACTCGCCCCTTCCCTGTGGATTCGACCCTGGAATACTCCAGGTATTACTTGGTAGTGCATAATTTATACTTGGCTTAATGTACAACAACGATATATTCTTTAGTTAATTCAAGGTAATTAGAAGCAATTAAATTTCCCTATCAAGTTTTTTGCGCCGTTGCCGGGGAAGGCAACAATAGTTTAGAACGTCTTTTATTATTTCTTATTCAGTGTATTGTGCTATTACAACCATCTGACTTGAGTGGGTCTTTTTCAGGTGTGTTAGGTGTGCACCCAAGAAATGGCTGCGCTGAACCCACAAAATCCTCCCGTAAATCCAATACAATTGGCTGATGATAGAGATCAACGAGGCATTAAAGACTATGCAGCCCCAAGGATGTGCAATTTCAACCCTGGAATTGTACGTCCCAAGCTTGACACTGAAAGGTTTGAACTTAAGCCTGTTATGTTTCAAATGCTTAATGCAACAGGACAGTTTGGAGGAAGTGCATCAGAAGATCCTCACTCTCACCTCAAATCATTCCTCGACATTTGCAACAAGTTCATCATTCCAGGAGTTACCCCAGAACAACTTCAAGTCATATTATTTCCTTACTCGCTACGAGATGCTGCTAAGGTATGGTTAAATCAGCAACCTCCAAATTCCATTGCTACATGGAACGACCTGGCAGAAAAAATTTTGGAGAAATATTTTCCACCAACAACAAATTCCAGATTGCGCAAGGAGATTATAACTTTCTCACAACAAGAGGATGAGTCACTGAGCGATGCGTGGGAACGATTCAAAAATTTATTGCAAAAATTTATTCAAAAATTTATTAAAAGGTTATGTACATTGGCAAACCATACAGAACAATTCTAAATACAAATTAGGCTAAACATGCATAAGATATAAATCTAAGAATATAATTACTTACTTGTTGAAGACTTTCTTCAACGAACTCCCATCAAGAATAATATTATCACAGTAGGGACACTACCACCGAGATCTTCCACTGCTATATCTCTAAGACTAGGAACCAAGTTGTGGGACTTGGTGTTCTTGAATTTTGGGAAAACGAATTTCACTTGAATGTTGTAAAATTCTTAGAGGAAAATTTTGCTTGAGAGCAAAGTGTTGTGTTCCAACTGGGAAGGCATTATGTGTTTTATATAGAATAATGTCATGCATACCCCTTTTTCTAGTCGTATTAGGATAAAGATTTAATTAATTGATAATTAATTACTTTTCCCAGTCGTAATAGGATAGAGATTTATTTAATTAATTAAATAAAATTTAATTAATTTCATTTAAATCATATTTAAATGAACATCTCCCATATAATCTATAGTTTTTAATTAAATCAAATTTAATTAATTTAAATAATTAATGAATCAATTCTCCAATTAATTAATTACCAAATTAAATATCTCATATTTAATTTAAGCCTACAATTAAATCGTATTTAGTTGTATTTCTCTCATTTTATAAAGTTTAATCTTAAATTAAACTTGATATTATAATGTATCACAAGCATTATATTAATGGGGGCTTTGCACAGATAGCAAAAACCGGCAAAAATATTGTAAAAATAGCAAAAAAATAAAATTATTTGCGAAAATAGCAAAAAATACGTTAAATTACGAAAATACCTTTAGTATATCCAATAGTCTATCAGTCCCTATTATTGATAGTCACTGATATACTTCGATTAATCGGAGTCTATCAATGATAAATACTGATAGACTTTGATGATAAGCTTCAATTAATCGGAGTCTATTAGTGATAGACACTGATAGACTTTGATTGATCGAAGTCTATCAGTGTGTATCACTGATAGACTCTGATAATCATAATCTATAAGTTTTTGTCGTGTTTAATTCAAGCCGATCAGTGATAGCCACTGATAGAAAACAATTTAATTCAAGGCTATTAGTTCAGTTTAATTCAAGGCTATCAGTTTCTATCCATCAGTTTAATTTAAGTCTATCAGTGATAATCACTAATAGAAAACCGTTTAATTCAAGGTTATCAGTTTCTATCACTGATAGAAATCAATTCAATTTTAATTCAATCACTGATAGAAATCAATTCAATTCAAGACTATTAGTTTCTATCACCGATAGAAACCAATTTAATTGAAGTTTATCAGTTTCTATCAGAAATCAATTTAATTGAAGTTTATTGACTTGTATCACTGATAGAAATTAGTTTAATTCAAATCTATCATTTTCTATCGAAGATAGAAATCAGCTAATTGAAGGTATCAGTTTCTATCCCTGATAGAAATCAGTTAATTATCAATTAATTGAAGTCTACCAATGATTGTTACTGATAGATATCAATTTAATTGAAATCTATCAGTAAAGTACTTTCCATTGCAATCATCTCGGTAATTAGAAACTCAGCCAAAATTATTATACTACAATCATAAATTGAACAAAAAATTTAAGTCTCTTGTGGTAATTAGAACATAAAATCCAAAAATAACCATTACGAACAAGCGACTCTTAATCAACAATATAATTTTTAAAGCCTAGCACACAAGCTCCGTGACCACCACCATAAAATTGCTATTCTTGTATTCTTTGTATTTCATTATCTATCAATTATAGTCCGTGATAGACTTTGATCAGTGATAGTTAGTGATAGACTACGATTATCCGGAGTATATTAGTGATATACTTTGATATACCTATACAACACTCACCAAAATTGCTATTTTTGTATTCTTGAATTAAAAAGAAGGCCAACAAGAGTTTAGCTCAATTGACAAACAGAGGGAAAAAAAAGCATAGTAATCACACAAAAACTCCAACCTCATAAATGCACAGAAAATACAAAATTAAAAAAAAAAAATTGTGCGGTAGAAGAAATGGTGCGGAGGGAAGAAAGAAAGAAAAAAGAAAAAAAATAGAGAAATGGTGATGCGAGGGAAGAAATAAAGAAAAAAAAAAGAAGAGAAATGGTGCGGCAAATAAAGAAAAAAGAAAAACAAAAAAAAAAAAAAGAGAAATGGTGCGGCAAATAAAGAAAAAATAAAAACAAAAAAAAAAGAAGAGAAATGGTGCGGCAAATAAAGAAAAAAGAAAAACAAAAAAAAAAAAGAAGGGAAATGGTGTTGATTTTTTTGCCAAAAAGCTGTTTAAGGGTAAAAAGGGAATTATTAAAATGTATTCTAATTTTTTGCCATATTTGCAATTCTTTTTAACTTGTGCTAAATTTGCTATTATATATAATCAATTTGCCACCCACTGCAATTACTCTTTATTTTTTTTTTTGAAAAACAATTACTCTTTATTAATTGTATCTCATACAATTAACTTAATTTCCCATAATGAATTGGAACTATTCAAATTCTTTTTAAGACTAATTGTTCCTAATTACCCTTTATGAGCTAGCAGGGGGACCTAATGGACATACAAATCAGAAGCTCCAATGATATGAGGTTAACTGACTAAACTCATTAATCAGGTTCACCAATATTCATTAACTGCGGGTCACTCCAATAAAGACCCACAGTTGCACTCTTCTCACTGTAGAATGTTTCTATGTCCACGGATATAGATCAATATCGGTAAGCCAATCCTTCACGAGTGTTCGTAACGGCAGCTAGGTCAAATTACCGTTTTACCCCTGGGTTACCTTTGTCTCCTTAAGTACCACTGATTCCGCTAATGAACAACCCGTTTATGGTCCAACCAGTAAAAGGAAGTCCTTCTCGGGCCAGGAGAGGATGGGTGCCCTTAATTAAGACCCGAAATCAACCCTTAATGGAACACTCATCTACTTGCCCTAAAGACGGGAAGGAGTGAATTTCATCTTGTGTTGTTATGTTCCTAGCCCCACTCGGCCTTATCCCTGAAATGGTAGGCTTATTGAGTCGGCGAATCTGGCCACTCTGACCCGTAGAAATCTAAGGATAATCCCTCATGAAAAGGAGTCCATAACACACTTATGATTAAGATTGAGTTACCTTGGTCATCCTATTGAAATAGAAACCTAACTAGTCAACGGTGTTATATCTCTAGTGGCTAGTATTTCGCGGTCCGGTCTGATGCAAACTCATTGCATAGGATACCCCCACTCGCATGTCCACTGCATGAACACGGTGGATCAATGCGTTTGTATCGAATACAAAGTGGGTCGTATCACAGAGTGTTACCAGGATAAAGTATCCAGCCTTATCCCTATACTATAGACCCTTTAGGTTGTTACTTGAATATTGATCCCCGTATGTCTCCACATACAATTCAAGTTTCATAAAACAATCTTGGATGTTTAGTTTATTGGATTTCATGTTAATTATTGCAAGACTAAGAATAACAAATTCAATAACTTCTTATTGAATAATTTCAATAACTCTTTATTGATGTTAATTAATTGGTTACATTTACTATCCACGAGTTTTAGGGCATAAAACCCAACACCAAGAGCGTTAAAACGCTAGCTAAAGCCTCCATTTTGCCTTCAAACCCAAGGCTAAGCGTTGAGAAGCTATCCTGTGGTGTCAAGACCCTGGATAAGGATCCACAGCGTTGAGCTTTTTCATCTCGGCGTTGGAAAGGCATGCTCCTTGGTTTTCCATCCGAAGTGTCGAGACGTCACTTCTTCGTCAACCTCTGTCCGTAGCATTGAGACATTATGGACATCGTCTCAACACTACCTCCAGATACTATAAATAGTTCGTTTTGTCTTAGCAGAATTAGGTTAGATTTTATTGCATGTGTATTTTATTTTCGGTTGTATTTCGTTTTCCAACTTTATTTCATTGTTTTTTTAAATTATTTTAGGCTTAGTTTTAGATTAATAAAGTTTATTATGGAGCTTAGTTTAGCGTTTTTAATGTCTAGCTAAACTTCTTTTCGTTGGTTCAGGTGTTAATTATTGTTAATTTTGTAACGTGGGAGAGACTTAGAGCCATTAATTGTATTAAAACTCTTTGAGTATTGAATCTTAGTCTTCAATTGAATTGCCAAGCATGGTTGATTGTTGAATTGACGCTTCAATTTTCTTGTATGCGATGCATGATCCATAATTTTCGTGTTGAAGCAAGATTTAGTAGCGCATAATCCAGCTCATGTGTGCGATTTTAGAGCTTTTCCCGGTGAATCATAACATGCATGATAAGATTAAAGACTAAAATTGCAATTGATTAAATCAGAGCTCCTAGTTTTATTTAATTTTTTTGATCGTCTCTTAAACTTAATGCGATTGCTCTTATTTTTGCGTGGATTACTATCGTATCCAATTTAAATTAGGCAATTAAAGGGTTAAGTACAAAGTTGAATCTTACTGACTTCTTTAACCCTAATCACTTTTCCGGAATATTTAGATTAGTAAAATTGGACAATAATTCAAAGAGTTAAAATTGGATAGTTAGATTAAATCGATGATCACATTACAAAAATTAGCCTAATGGACACTGAACAACGATTCTTAAACTTGATTGTTTTCCCCGCTTTATTTTTAATTCTTGCAATTTAAAAATCTTGAAAATTTTATTTTGGTCTAAACATCGTCGCTATCGATTAATTACTCAAATTAAAAAGATAAAATCAACAAATTGTTCCCAATGTTCGACCCAGACTACTGTTACTACAAATAGCTTTGGGACAGTCATAAAACTTTTAAGGTAAAACTTAACTCCAAAATAACCTAATTTTGAAATACAAGGTGTTACATATTGAGTCTTCTAAGTCTTGAATCTTCTGAAATCTCTGAATTCTCTAGCTTCTTACTCTACTGAATTCTAACTACCCAAAATGAAAAGTGACCTCCTCTATTTTAGAGTATTGATGGACCTTGTATAAACTTGAGCTAGGTTGACTTTTGATCGAAGGACTTCTCAAGGGTCCTAATCAAATAAATTTATGAAATGCAAGGTGTTACATGTTGAGTCTTCTAAGTCTTGAATCTTCTGAAATCTCTATGAAAATAATTTTATATTCATTTATTTCATTCTTTGAAATATTTTTTTGGTTGATAATAGAAATACTTCAGACAAATGGAGTATCTTGACTACAACACAACTAATGTTAGTTATTTGGATTTCTGATAACATCATATTTTGTAACTAATGAAAGGTATATTGATAAAGTTTATGTTGTGTATAATCTCCGAGTTAATGATATTAATTACTATATATATTTTTGTGGGATAATGTGAATGTTGTATGAAAGTTTATCTTAATAACAACATATTTTTATGGTATCCATATCTTTTATGGAAACATATATATCTTCATTATTTGACTTTTATTATGTAAAAAGGTATTCAAAAACACTAGCTGCTAGCATTATCAACATGTTAGAAAAGTTAAAAAAATATATACAATAATTGCATTCATCAAACGCTATAAAAAAAAAACTATATAAATGCTATATATAGGACAAATCTCCTCGTTCAGTGGCTAATTATTGCTTCATTTTTTTTAGCATAGTTCTCCCTCCAAGTTAAAACTATAAATAAATATTTTATAAAGAGGTACATATGCTATTATAAGGTTTTTTTTTTTTTTTTTTGTAGTTTTTCTTGTAATATTAATAAAACTTAGAGGAATTAAATAACAGAGGAAAATGGAGGAAATGTGAAGAAACAAACACCTAAAAATTAAGGTTGAGTCGTGGGTATCTCGCTCTCTTTAAGTAGATTCAAGCCCTCTACGATGTATAATTTTTTATCAACCACCAATGCAGGAGGTTTTCTCTAGTCTTTCCCCTCCCGGATACAACAACTCAACTACAACATTATGTAGCTCAAACCACTCTACACCAAGAGGTTGAGCTCAAAGCTCCACGACAAAGAAAACCCCTCTTTTGGTCAACAAGAAATATGAGAAAGTTGAAAGATAAGGTTGTAATTGTTGTGTGTTGAAAGTGTTTGTGTGATAGGTTTCTATATAAGAATTTTAGATCTAGGAATTTAATCCAAAACTAAATAATTAAATATGTTCAAACAAAAACTCTCTCATTAAATACGTTTTTCTTAAGACTCTCTCATCAAATATGTTTTTCCCTTTTAAATGAAAGAAAACTCTCAAAATTAATTTCTAAAAAGAAACTCTTACTTAAATATTAAAATGTTACAACAAAAACAATATAACTTATCGTGAGTTGTCATGACTATTGATGAACATTATAAAAGGCAAATGCATTGAAATGAATCTCAAATATAGATTTCAAGAAATTTCAAACACTTGGTAGGGTGTATGAGAGGAATATTAGTGGCCAAAAACTCTTGAAACAAAGTGAAAAAAAGCATTTGGATTTGAAGAAGAATGAATCTTTTGATAAACTACTGCCTCATTTCATATCTAGTAGTAATAGTGACGATGATGGGTAAGCCATCTTCAGCAGGTTCAAAAACTATGAAGCCGTTGACTTCATGGAAGGTGGTGATTTATAATGAATTGAGTCCAGGCTTCAGCTTATCCGTTCATTGCAAATCAAAAAATGACGATTTGGGTGACCATTTGCTACCCGTGGGTCAAAATTTCTCTTGGAAATTCAAAGAAGATTTATTTTCAACCACTCGTTTTTGGTGTACTCTAAGAACCTCATCAAACAAACAGGTGATAATGGACGTATTTTGGCCAGAGAAACACGATTGGCTTTCTTCTAGATGCGGCCATGGGTTTTGCATTTGGGTTGCTCAAGATGATGGCATTTATTTGCTGAATATTCCTAAAAATTCAATGGAGTTTGTGCGTAAGTGGGAGAACTAGTCAAGATTAATTTTGGGAGAGGTATCTCCTTTGGTGGAGATTGTAATAAGACTTCCTACATCCATAGCTATTGGGAATATTTTCTTCAAATAATTTTCCAACAAGTTTATCCATATTATGTACTTTCAATAGGTTCATCCCCACTTCAATACTAACAAATATTGTCAAAAAGAGCAAAGTTCAACTGACATAAAGTTTATAACTCTTGACCAAAAGGTCAGAGGTTCAAATTTCCTATCTCACATTTGTTGTAAAAAAAAATACTAAAAATATTTTAAATCAACATACTACTACGAGTATGAGACTATTTTAAGAAAGTATGAGTTTTATCTAATAATGTTAAAAGTTCTAAATTTTTAAAAATTCTATCACATGAGAGACAAAAGAAGATCATTGAATGAGGGTCCAAGGGATGCCCGAGCTTGTCTAAACTTTGGAAACTATGACTTAGTATTATGTTTTGCTTTATTGCAATGTTATTGGGTTATGTCTTAATGGCTTGCACTCTACATTTCATTTTCCATGTGTTGAGATGTTCAGATTGAGCCAGAGCATTTGGCTTTAAAAAATTATTATTACTATTATTTAAAATGGGTATATACTATGTGTATATTTTTTGAAAATACAATTCGGTTATTCTTTTGTAAACCTGAATGGTTCGATTTGCTTCTCGATTGGACCCCAAAACTAATAAAATCAAATCAATGTTCACTTGTGGTCTCCTCACACAATCTAACCACATTTGATTTAGAAACAACTCTCGTTGTTTTTACCTCTAAATTTCTATTATGTGCCAAACAAATATTCAACATAAAATTATAATTAGATAATTCCTTACAACACATTAGTGATTTCAATCATTGAAACTAAAAGAAAAATTAAAACAATTTGATTTTATTTTCCTATCATTGTGGGTTAGTTGTAGTTGGACCAAAATAATATAGTTTTCATTTCTCTAGCAAAATGAATTGAATGTAGATAATGAATTGAATGTAGTGTAATAGTCTAATCCCAATAGGAACATGACATTTTCCTTATCTAGGTTAAATTAATCTAATTAATCTACAAAAATAAGATGGGCATCTATTATACATTATAGCATGTATAGTCTTTTGAACTAAAAAAAAGCATGTATAGTCTTAGTAATTAACTTGAATTGAGCTAACATAGAGATAAAATAATCTCAATAATAGGCAACATGGACTCTATAGTATAGTATAAAACCCAGGTGAATCATATTAAACCATTAAACAGATAAGTTTTTTTTTTTTTTTTTTTTTTTTTTGATAATATGCGGGATAGGGGATTTGAACCACGAACCTTGTGGTTATCAATACAACTTTATGCCAGTTGAGCCATGCTCTTGTTGGCAAAGGAAAAAAAAAAAAAAAAAACCAACATGATATGCTTGGCCTTTTTTTTTCTTCTTTTGAGGGAAAAAAATCAATTCTAAGCTTTGTTGGGTACTATCAATTTTCACCATAAACTTTTAATTTCATCAAATTAGACCTTAAACTTAGACAAGTATTTAATTTTTATCCTCTATTCAAATTTTGTTGATTCACCAACTAATTTTAACCAAAAATAAAAAAACAATGCAAAAATCTTTATAGATTCATTAATTTAAATAAAATCAAGTTTTACATATATTAAATTACATCAATGTACAAGTTAACTACTGAATAACCTTACCAAAATTAAAAATTTCAATATGTATGTTTTATAATTCATTAAACACATATAGAATAATTTTATTTTAGTGACTTTTCGAATGAGAACTAATTAAGAGGGTTAGAATTGCAACAATTTGAAGGTTAAGATTTGAACACTTATCTAAGTTTGAGGTGCAATTTGATGAAATTGAAAGTTTATAGTAAAAGTTGGTATATGACTTGATAGGTCTGTGAATAAAATTTTATTAATTTTTTTCGAAATAGAAATTGAATTCCTTTTTTTTTTATTATTATTATTATTTTGAAAATAAAATTTTATATTCTCAAAAAAAAAAAAGCTCTCAACTTTCTTATAAAAAAAATTAATATAAACGATTGTTCGTTTCATGATTAGGGTGCCATTAATGGAGGTTGTCTTTATATCTTATGTAACGCCCAAGGATTTTTATAACTATCCTAGCGACATTACTAACTCCTAAACCAAAACTAACCGTGTGCACCGAAAATTTCGGCAGCATAACGACATACATAGGACTAACCCAAAATTTTTCTTTAACCTGCTATGCATAAAACACTTCTATAAGCAGTATTAAACGACTCCCCACTCCAAAACTCAACAGAACATCCATAGAACCAACAGACAGACAGATCTCGCATAATCAACTATTAGCTAAACCCACACATCTTTAACAAAATCTTGAAACGACATTCCATACGAAACAAACTTACTTAATAAAACTAAATGAATAGATTGAGATCCTTGGAACAAAGTCAACTAGCCCTAGTGTTAAACGAGAACAATCAGATCTAAGCTTATCAGGACAACAACTGTCCAACCAACTAAGCAACAACTATCCAACACAAATAACATGAAAATAAAAGGGGAAAACATCACAACTAGCTAAGGTCCTTCCTCATACGTCTCCTCCGCATCACCATGGTCCACGCAGTCCTCATAACCTGCAAAATCTGGTAGTTGGGGGGAGAGAGAGGGGAGGGGGTCAGTACACTAAGGTACTGGTAAGCAGCCCCTACCTGAGAAGCCACCAAACAACAACCAAGCAAACAACATGCTATTCATGCGCAACAACATCATGCTTATAAAAGCGGTAAACACAACATCATGCTCAAAAGCTAGAAAACAAGTGACTCTCCTAAGCCATAACTCATGCATCTTACTCATGCATCTTTCTATATGCAACTTGCTAACCACTCAAGCTTCGCGAACTCACCCAACGCTCATATTTAGCCCTCACATGGCTCTCCAAGACTGATCCTTTGAGTCGCACTGTCCCCTGACCATTTGTACCCAGGGCCACAATGCTCTCTACGGAGCTCGGCGTTCGACCCTTGACCATTTGTACCCAGGCCCCGAACTGTGCATCGCCCCTTGACCATTTGTACCCAAGGTGCACCGATGACTTAGCAAAGTATTGGCCCTTCCCCAGGCGCCCAACACTTGCTTTCGAGACTCATCACACCGACCCTTGACCATTTGTACCCAAGGCCTCGATGCTCCTCTTAAAACCAATGGTGACGTGCCACCCCTCGACCATTTGTACCCGAGGTGCACTGACACTCACCCAACTTTCAATTCTTTCACACTTTAGGTCCCTGACCTCTATCTCACATCTATCTAGAATGCATTTGCCCTGCAACACGCTTCTAGACTCATGTTCTATGCCCACCAAGCATAAACATGCAACTACATGCTCTCGACTCATGCTTAACTCACTAATGCAAAACATAACCAACATGCTTTTCACCCAATCATCACGCAACACAGTTCATGCTTTTCAAAGATTCTTATATATACATATATATTCAGAGAAATAAGAAACATGAGAACAGTTATTAAGCGAGAAATCAAACAGCATGCATCACACAGTCAAACAGACTTCAGCAAGTAAGAGCTACTTACCGGAATCTCTAACGCCCCTAAACGATCCTAAAAGACTAACGGATCCAACCGGAAGAGCCCAAAGAGCTCAAACTACAAGCAATGATTACCAAGGGTTAGGAAATAGATTAAAGCACCTAATAGACTTGAGAAAAAGGAACTAGAGGTGCTGGAATTTACCGTTCAGCGTCCAAATGACCTCGAACACGTGCTGTCCAGCAACCAAAGTGATTCGAAACCACTTGACTAGAGTCCTTTGACAATGGGTGTTCGAGTTTAAGGCTCGACGGGCGATGGGTCACAAAACAAAGATGATTTCGAACCCAAGACGGCTCCGTGCAGCGCTGGAAAAACAAGAATTCAACCACGAAACTCAGTTTAAACACCGAACGAGAGTGGGTAATCTAAATTTGAGGTTAATAAAGCATGGGCAACAATGGAAACTTACCAAGAGAGCCCGAACACGCCAGAACAGAACTTAAACCGACCCAATCACGTCCAAAATGCCTGAACCACAAGATTCAGCCTATTATTCTCTAATCTGGCCGAACACAAGAGAAAGAGTGATCGATTAAAGGTTGCAGCGATTGAAATTGAGCGGTTACAAGAGGGAAAAAGAAGCTTACGCCACGAGTTTGGAGGAACAACGCCCGAAATCGCGGGTGTTGGTCGACGCTCGAGAGGACGGAAGCGAGTGCTGCAAGGGAGACGAACTGACGCCAAAGGAGGAGCTCTGGTGAAGACCCACGGCCGCGACACCTACCCACACGCGCGCGGATGAAGAAAAGAGAGGGAGACGAAGGCTTCGCGAGCCTTGCTGCCGGCGGACGAACACGCGAGAGGGAGGGAGAGATCGACGAAGACGAAGCTCTCAGGTGCTAGCGGCGCAAAAAAAAACGAAAAGGGGGGGGGTTTCACGCGTGATGGCTGAAGGGAGGAGAGAGAATTTTTTTCTTTTTTAGGGCTTCCCTTCTTTTCTTTTCTTAAATTAAAACAAATGACCTAAGCCTCATATTTAAAGACTTAATTAAGGTCTCTAAAACCCGAATCAAATCTTAATAAACCTATAAGGACCTAAGCACATTTTAAAATTTAATTCCCGAAGGAAAAAGAATTTCTTGGCTTAAATAAAATAACCCACTCCAAGCAACCACCAAAAATAAATAACTTTTAAGCAGCCAAACAAGAACTAAACTCCGAATTAAATTACCATTTAAAAGAGTTATTCGTACCTGGAAATGCGGGGCGTTACAATCTCCCCACCTTAAGAACTTTCGTCCTCCAAAGTTTGCTGCTCGAATAGTTCTTGATATTTGGCTCGAACCTCAACTTCCCTTTCCCAGGTCGCTTCCTCCATTCGGTGATTCTTCCACAACACCTTTACCAAGTCAATGGTCCTGTTCCTCAAAACTTTTGCTTCCCTGGCCAAAATCTTGACAGGCTTCTCCTCATATGTCAAATCCTCATTAAGCAATAATGGCTCTGGTTTCAACACATGAGCAGGGTCGTGGACATACTTCCTTAGCATAGACACGTGAAACACGTTATGCACTGCAGACATGGCCGGAGGTAATGCCAACCTGTAAGCAACAGGGCCAACGCGTTCCAATATCTCATAAGGCCCAATAGACCTGGGGCTAAGCTTTCCCTTCTTGCCAAAACGAAGAACTCCTTTCATAGGCGCCACTCGCAAGAACACATGATCGCCAACACTGAACTCCAGTTCTTTGCACCTAGTATTTGCATAGCTCTTCTGCCTACTTTGAGCAACCTGCATCCTTGCCCTTATCCTCTGGACAGCATCGTTAGTCATCTGAACCATCTCTGGCCCTAATAAAGCCTTTTCACCGACCTCATCCCAATGAACGGGCGACCTGCACTTTTTACCATACAGAGCCTCATAAGGAGCCATGCCAATGGTAGACTGGTAGCTGTTATTGTAGACGAACTCTATCAAATACAAATGATTTTCCCAACTGCCTCCAAAGTCCAACACGCAGGCTCTGAGCATATCCTCTAAAACCTGATTCAATCGCTCAGTCTAGCCATCGGTCTGGGGATGGAAAGCAGTACTGAAATCCAACCGAGTACCAAGCGCCTTTTGCAAACTACACCAAAAGGTAGATGTGAAGCGAGGGTCTCTGTCAGATACTATCGACACTGGCACACCGTGGAGCCTCACTATCTCCTTAAGGTACAACTCCGCCCACTTTTCCACAGAATAAGTGGTTTTACCCGAAATAAAATGAGCAGACTTGGTCAAACGATCAATCACCACCCAAATCACTGTGTTGCCTCTCACGGATCTCGGCAAACCAACCACAAAATCCATAGCAACATTCTCCCACTTCCAAATAGGGATCTCCAAAGGTTGCAACAATCCAGACGGTCTTTGCCTCAAGGCTTTCACCTGCTGACACGTCAAGCACTTGCTAACAAACTGAGCAATCTCTTTCTTCATGTCATGCCACCAGTAATGCATCTTGAGGTCTTTGTACATCTTAGTACCGCCAGGATGAACCGAGAAAGGGGTGTTGTGGGCCTCTTCCAACAACAACTGTTTCAACGAGTCGTCCTTAGGCACACACAACCTACCTTGAAACAGTAAGGTCGAGTCACTGGCAAGGGTAAAATCAGCTTGACCTACCTTACCCAGGTGCTTAACTAACTCTGGATCTTCTTGCTGAGCATCCGCGATCCGCTGCCTTAAGCAAGGAACCACTGATAACTGAGCCAACAAAGCTAAAACATCTGACACGACCAATTCAATCTCTGACCGATCCAACTCAACTAGCAAAGGACTTCTAGAAGAAACCAGAGACGCCACGCTTGCTGCTCTCCTGCTAAGAGCATCTGCCACGACATTCGCTTTTCAAGGATGATAGCTGATCTCGCAATCATAGTCCTTGACCAACTCCAACCATCGTCTCTGCCTTAGGTTCAACTCTTTCTGAGTGAAGAAGTACTTCAGACTCTGATGATCGGTGAAAATCTGAATCCTTTCTCCATACAGATAATGTCTTCAGATTTTCAAGGCAAACACCACCGCTGCAAGCTCCAAGTCGTGTGTGGGGTAGTTAAGCTCATGCCCCTTAAGCTGACGCGAGGCGTAGGCAATTACCTTCCCATGTTGCATGAGCACACAACCTAAACCCTTCCTTGAAGCATTACTGTACACCACCATTCCCCCCGAATCATCAGGGATGGTTAGCACTGGGGCAGTGGTCAATCGGTCCTTCAACTCCTGGAAACTCTTTTCACAATCCTCGCTCCAGGTGAAGGCCGCATTCTTGCGAGTCAATTGAGTCAATGGTGCCGCAAGGCTAGAGAAATCTTGGACAAACTTCCGGTAGTAGCCTGCTAACCCAAGGAAACTGCGGATTTCGGTCACTGTGCTGGGTTTGGGCCAACTACGCACTGCTTCGACTTTAGACGGATCAACTGCAATACCATCCTTGGTAACCACATGGCCGAGAAAAGCAACTTCATTCAACCAAAACTCGCACTTTGAGAATTTAGCATAGAGTTCGTTGCTCCTCAAGGCTTCCAGAACCTGCTTGAGGTGCTGCTTGTGCTGACTCTTGCTCTGAGAATAGATCAAGATGTCATCGATAAAGACTATCACAAACGAGTCCAGGAAGCTTTTGAACACACGATTCATGAGATCCATAAAGGTTGCAGGAGCATTGGTAAGTCCAAACGACATTACAATAAATTCATAATGGCCATACCTTGTCCTGAAGGCAGTCTTAGGGATGTCGGCTTCCTTAATCCTCAGCTGATGGTAACCAGAACGCAAATCGATCTTCGAGAACACCCTAGCTCCCTGAAGCTGATCAAAGAGATCATCAATACGATGGAGGGGGTATTTGTTCTTCACAGTCACCTTATTTAACTCCCGATAGTCAATGCAGAGCCTCATTGAACCATCTTTCTTCCTGACGAACAAGACCGGAGCACCCCAAGGGGAAACGCTGGGACGAATAAACCCCTTATCCAACAACTCCTCAAGCTGCACCTTGAGTTCCTTGAGCTCAACTGGTGCCATCCTATAAGGTGCCTTGGACAATGGTGCTGTTCTCTAGATGACCCTCGAACACTTTAGCCGACAGGGCCTTCGTAAACGGATCAGCAATGTTGTGCTCTGAAACGATCTTGGTCACGACCACATCTCCTCGTTGCACAATCGATTGAATCAAGTGATACTTATAATTGGCTACAGCCCCACTGTTGTCACAGTATAATGTTATGGGCAAGTTCATATTTGGAACTACTTCCAAATCAGTCAAGAACTTCCTTAGCCAATCTGCTTCCTTAGCTGCTTCACAAGTAGCTACATACTCAGCCTCCACGGTTGAGTCCGCTATGCATCCTTGCTTGATGCTTCACCAAACTACAGCTTCCCCGTTAAGGGTGAACACTGACCCTGACGTGGATTTCCTAGAATCCTTGTTAGACTGGAAGTCAGAGTCGGTGTATCCAGTGAGAACGAACTCTTTAGCCCCAAACACCAGCATGTAGTCCCTCGTTCTCCTAAGATACTTGAGGATTCCTTTAACGGCGGTCCAGTGGTCTAACCCTGGATTTGACCGATATTTGCTGATAATCCCTACAGCATAACAGATGTCAGGCCTCGTGCAGAGCATCGCATACATTAAGTTGCCCACAGCTGAGGCGTAGGGAATCCGTCTCATATCCTCAACTTCTTGAGGTGTCTTAGGACACTGTTCCTTAGACAAGTGAACCCCATGCCTGAAAGGCAATAAACCCTTCTTGGAGTTCTGCATCGAATATCGAGCCAACATCTTGTCGATATACTTTGCTTGAGGTAGCACTAGCGTTTTTTTCTTTCGATCCCAAATAATCTGGATCCCAAGAACATATTGGGCCTCACCCAAATCTTTCATTTGGAATTGACCTGTTAGCCAATCTTTTACGTCAGACAGATATCCTACATCATTCCCAATGAGTAGGATGTCATCAACATAAAGTACAAGGAAAGCTACTTTATTTCTATTGATTTTCTTGTATACACAAGGTTCATCAACATATTAGTCAAAGCCAAAAGATTTGATCACAGTATCAAATCTAATATTCCAAGATCTGGAGGTCTGCTTCAACCCATAAATGGATCGATTCAGTTTACAAACCTTTTGCTCCTGACCTTGGGTTATGAACCCTTCGGGCTGAGACATAAAGATACTCTCTTCAAGATTGCCATTCAGAAAGGCAGTCTTGACATCCATTTGCAATATCTTATAGTCATAATATGTGACAATGGATAAGAGAATTCTTATGGACTTAAGCATAGCAATTGGAGAAAAGGTTTCTTCATAGTCCACCCCTTCTCTTTGGGTATAACTATTTGCTACAAGTCTTGCTTTGAAAGTCTGTACTTTCCCAGCAACATCTCTTTTCCTCTTATAGATCCATTTACACCCTATGGGTTTGACCCCTTCAGGTGGATCTACAAGTTCCCAAACTTGATTGAAGTACATAGACTTCATCTCAAGGTCCATGTCTTTGGCCCATTCGTCTTTATCTACATCATTAATTGCCTGACAATAAGACAATGGATCCTCAACGTCGACATCAGGTATGACGACTCGTGTTTCAGTTAAACCCAAGTAACGGTCAGGTTGAATTACAATCCTCCCACTACGTGAGGAGGATGAGATTGACGTGAAGAACTGGCTCCTACATCAACTCTTGTTGAAGGACCAGCTTCATCAACAACTCTCGTTGACTCTTCTGTAGCTTCTCCTAATACTAGTTTACTACGTGGTTTGTGATCTCGAATGTGGTCTTCCTCCAAGAAAGTAGCATTTGTCGATACAAACACTTTGTTTTCTTGAGGGTCGTAGAAAAGACCACCTCTCGTTTCTTTAGGGTATCAAACAAATTGGCATACTCTAGAACGTGGTTCCAATTTCTTAGGATTTGTCACTGCACGTGTGCAGGACAACCCCAGATACGGAAGTAACGCAAACTAGGTTTACGCCCCCTCCAAAACTCAAAAGGTGTTTCAGAAACACTTTTTGAGGGAACATTGTTTAGAATATGTACTGCAGTCTCTACTGCATACTCCCAAAACGAGCTAGGCAATTGAGCATAGCTCATCATAGAACGAACCATGTCTAACAGGGTTCTATTTCTCCTTTCTGATATACCATTCTGCTGAGGTGTACCAGGTGCTGAGAGTTGAGATTGGATTCCATGTTCTATCATATAGTCCTGGAATCTTTGGTCCATATACTCTCCACCTCGATCTGATCGAAGTGTTTTAATTGTTTTGCCTTACATGTTTTCTACCTCAGTCTTAAACTCTTTAAACTTTTAAAGAGCTTCAGACTTATGACCCATTAGGTATAAGTAACCATATCGTGAATAATCATCTATGAAAGAGATGAAATATTCATAACCACCTTGAGCCTTTACATTCATTGGACCACAAAGATCCGAATGTATTAGTTCAAGTGGTTTTTTGGCCCTATAACCTTTTCCAGTAAAAGGCCTCTTGGTCATTTTATCCTCGAGACACGATTCACAGGGTGGTAAAGAATTATCTTCTAAATCGATTAGAAGTCCATTCTCACCAAACAACCGATTCGATCGATGTTAATATGACCAAGACGTAGGTGCCAAAGATATGTATTGTTACTTAATGGAGAAATCTTTTGCCTTTTATTCTGAGTTTCAGTAGTTTTAAACATCTCATGATTTAAAATTGCTTTAGTGTCGGTAGGTCTTAACACATATAAATTGTTTTCACTCTTAGCAGAACATATAATAACTCCATTTTGAGAAATAATAGCTTCATTAAGCATAAACGAAATAGAATATTGTTGTTCAAGCAAAGCAGAAATAGAAATAAGATTCCTCTTAATTTTAGGAACCAAATACAAGTCCTCTAAAATCAAAAACTTATTTCTAAAAAACAATTTAGCAGTTCCCACTGCTCTCGCTGAAATGACCTCTCCCGTTCCAACCTTGAGAGTCATTTCGCCATCAGCCAGCTGCTGGAAATCATTTCCCTGAAAAGATGAACAAACATGATTAGTGGCTCCCGAATCCAATATCCAGGCAAACTCATCATGTTCAATGAGACAAGTTTCTAAAACATCTCTTCTCTTTTCAAAAAGGTAACGAGGGCAATTCCTCTTCCAGTGACCATCCACATTGCAATGGAAGCACTTGTCCTTGTCAGCCACGACCTTCGCCTTCCCTTTACCCTAAACAGCCTGCGCATGAGCCTTCCCCTTATCACCCTTCCTCTTTTGTATTTGCTTCGATGAAGAAGCTTGAGGTACAGATTTTGTTCCTGAGGATGAACCCTTCAGGAACTTTTTCTTGGAATGGGCCACATTGGCCTCTCCTTTCACCACATTATTGCCCTTGCTTTTCAGCATGAACTCATAAATCTGTAGCTCGTTGAGGAGGGTGGTCAGGTTGAACTGTATCTTGTTCATGCTGGCATTCGTCGTAAACTGCATGAAACTTGGAGGAAGCGAATGCAGTATGAACACAACCTGACTGCGCTCGCAGACAACCCCGCTGTTCGCCTCGGCAATATGAAACTGGTTCGTCATGTCGAGAACATGTTCCCGAACAGGATGCCACTCTTGCATACGGGCGTTGAAGACATTCTTCAAGGCGTCGTGGTGGAGTTGATAGGACGGGAGTCCAAACATCTCCTGTAGTGAATTCATAGTTTCCCTGGCTGTTTCCACGGTTTCATAACGCTTGGCCAAAACTTCATTCAAGCTGGCCAAACTATAGACTCGGGCCTTCTCGTTGGCCTTTGTCCAGCTTTCATGGGCGTCTTTAACTGCCTGAGCGACACTGTGAGGAGGAATTGGAGGACACTCCTCCGTCAAGACAAACCTGAGATCCTCGACAACCAGAATCGTATTCAGGTTCGATTTCCACGTAGGGAAATTTTCGCCAATTAATTTTTCGTTCTTAAGCAAAGCGATTACTCAGGAAGACATTGCTGAAAAAACAAACAATTGACCGTATTAGTTATCTTTGTCTTAACCCATCACACAATCAATACAAACAATTGCATACATCCAATCAATTTTGCAAACAATCAATCAAAGAACCCTAATAAAACTATTGATTGTGTTTTGCAACGATGTTTTAGAGGTTTAGAAGAACAATCATCGAAGGGTGATCAGTTGTTCCTCCTCTAAAATGAGACACTTCTAAGTTAACTCTAATTCCAGAATAACTCATATTCCATTAGATGTTAACCAGCGTTGTTCGGTCAAGGATTTGTTTACAAGTTAACTCATCCCCATAAGTGTAACCCTCCCACTTTCAGATCTCAAAGGCACGCACCAACAACCTATCGTTAGGAAAGACAACTGTTGGTAATTAGCCTAAGCGATCCTATCCTTTTCAAGGGTTCACGGTGTTCCGAATCCTTTGATCAGGCCCTCTGAAGGGATGGTTGCTCCAGGGAAACACGCAGGCGGATCATAGGAATCTCACGTTGTGACCTAGGGGTGGAGACCGAGGGATACGTTGACACGCGTCCCGCTCCCACTTACTATGGTCACTTTCCCCATTCACCTAGTTATTGATCCATGCAAACACTTTCCGAAGGGAGACCGCGCTAAAACGACACGAAGCCGAGCATGGATCTCACGTTGTGAATATAGGGACGTAGGAGCAAAGCTCAATTTAAATCAAGTCTTGTAATTTTCCTCCCACTAAAGTTACCGTTCGTATATTTTAGGGTTTGATTAAACCTAGATAAATCCGGCTAAGTCATTTATCTAAGTCTAGTCCTATCATAACTATTATAATAAGATCTAATGTCTAGATGCATTAAACATATTTAATAAAACCTAGCGACATTATTCTAACATTAACCTATGATTAATTCAACTCCGGTGATCCAGATCAGTTCCCAGGTAGGAGGTGTTCCGTATACCTCCAATCCTTAGACAGAACATCACTGGTAGAGTTCCCTTATAATCACAGGAATGTTGGTCCTACTTAGTTCATTAAAACTATTTTAAACTAAGTAAGATATTCAAATGAAAGTGACCTTAGGTCTAATTAATTTTAACTCATTTAAAATTAATTAATCTTAACCTATGGTCCTATGTGAACATGCATATCTTGATTATAGATTGACGGTTTCTAATCATTAATTTTAAACTATTCAAAATTTTAATGATTAGCCCAATAATCATGCATACTATAGTTTAAAACCAATTAACAATCATATTCTAGTTAATTAAAATTGAACTATTCAATTTTGCATTGCATGAATTTTAATATAACATTTATATTAAATTATGGATGTTTTTTTTTTTTGAAACAATATTAAATTATGGATGTTTCATGCTCAATGCAACTTAGATTTCCATTATTAATAAATTAACAATTAATTATTGCCAGAAATGGTAAATCAAAGTAGCATGCTGCAAACAATTTCATTTAAATATAACCATTATACTTAACTATGTAATTGCATGCATCATGCTTATCCATTTTCATGATATTAATATAACTCAACCATATATTAATCATCCATGAAAATATAATCCATGCATTATAAACCATACATTATAATCTAATTATAACATACATAATGCATGAGCATGCTTTACAACCTAAGGTGGGATTAATATCTAACTGACATCCATAAAGCATTTAAATAGCGAATAAACCGATTTAATTGGCCCCTAGGATAAATTAAAGCAAAATTACACTAATAAAGCTTTAAATCTATCTTATTACATAAATATACACCTCCAAAACTGGTCCAGAATCCACAAACCGACCCGAACCGGCCTTGAAAACCTCGAACTGCACCAAAACCGGGTTAAACCGGACCAAACCGGTCCCAGCTCAACCAAAACGACCAAACCGGACCGGCATATTAGGGTTTCCTCCACGTCTCCACGCAAAACCAACTGTCGCATGAAATCGCGCCAGCGTCGGGACGCTGTTCCTTAAGCGTCTCGACATTGTCGCGATTTCAACCATCCGTAGCGTGAAATCGCGACAGCGTCGAGATGCGCAAGGCCAAGCGTCCCAATGCTGTTGCGTCTGGAGCCAAAAACTGGGCAGATCCGTGACTGTTCTTCATAAAATTGGTCGATTTCCATCGCGATTTTCACCGATCTTCAAGCCTAATATAGACCCGGACTGTACAGACTCGATTTACAGAATATTGACCAAAACGTAGGGGCCCTTACATGATCAAATCAATGAAAAAACTGTAAATCTAAGGACAAATTAAATCTAAACAGTTTATCGCAAACCATAAACATTTATAATGCATTCAATCCCACCATTAAACAATCTACAAATTTCAACCAAAAAAAAAAAGAAAAAACAAATATGGCTCTGATACCAATTGCAGGGATTAAAGCCCTTGCGCAGCGGAAAAACGATCAAACCACACTGTAATTTTTTATTACGATTGGAATACCAATAAAAATTGCAAATCTTTCATAGCATTTAAACATGCATAGCTTGCTGGGAAAAACATTATAAAACATGCTTTAAAGAATAAACAACCTAGATCTAATCTAGATTGAGAGATCCTAACGATCAAGAAAGGAAGTGCTTACCAATAGGAGCGTCCTTGACCCACTTTCACCAATTCTACCCAATAAACCAAAAATTCTAGCAACCTCCAAGGAGTATTTTTGCTGCAATTTGATGAGGAACACCACCAAAAAAATCACACCGGTATCCTCGCGTAGGTATTAGCGTTGGTAGCTTGTGGGAGCAATAAGATCTCTAAGGTATGGAGAATATTTTCTCGTTCTCTGTGTTGCATTTCCAAAAACGAGAGAGAACTTTAGAGAAGTTGGATATCCTAACGTGAAAGTGAGAGAGACCATGAATAGGGAGGGAGTTGTTGAACGGATAAAAGCCACTCTTCCCTAAAAAAACTCTCTACACGTTTTTAGCCCTAGGTTAGTGGGAAACTGAGTTTAATCAGTTAAAATAACTGATATAAACTTAATTAATTAATAAATAAAATTATTAATTAATTATTTACTTAAATTAACATTTAATTTAATGATATTTATATAAAACATATATTTATTTAAATAATCCACATAACCTATAATTTTAATATAATTCAATTAAATCGAATTTAATTAAATTAAATTAAAACAAACAATTAATTAATTCAACAATTAATTAATACTACTATTAAATATCAAATATTTAGTTATACTTCTCTCAAATAAACTATAGTATTAGTGTGCATCTAATGCGCATTAATTATAACCTATAGTTCTAATATGAATCCAATTCATATTTTAATTTAATATTTGAACCCTTTCGAATATTCAATTCTCCCTTAGAAATTTACCTCAATGCCCTTAGTGAGCTACCGGTGGGACCTAATGGACCTACAGATCAGAAGCTCCAACGATATGAGATTAATTGACTAAACTCATTAACCTAGTTAATCAATGTTCGTTAACTGTGGTTCACTCCACTATAGAACTACAACTGCACTCTTCTCACTGCAGATATATTTCTGTGTCCATGGATATCGACCATCAACAGCAAGTCAGCCCTTCACGTGTGTTCGTACCCCAGCTAGGTCAAATTATCGTTTTACCCCTGGGCTAACTCTTTATCCTTAAGTACCAGTGCTCCTCTAATGAACACCCTGTTTGAGGTCCAACCAACAAACAGAACTCCCTCTCGTGCCATAGAGAGGGCAGGACCCATTGTTCAAGACCCGAAGACACAACTTAAGGGAACACACCTCTACTTACCCTAGAGTCAGGAAGGAATGAATTCCATCTTGTGTGGCTATGTTCGCAGCTCCCCACTCGGTCTTGTCCCCAAAATGGTAGGCTTATTGAGTCGGCGTGCAGGCCACTCTCACCCGTATAAATCAAAGGACAATCCCTCACGGACAGGAGTCCATAATCCACTCAGGATTGAGACTAAGTTGCCTAGGTCATCCTAGTGAAATAGAAACCAAGCTAACTAACGGTGTTACAGTTAGTGGTTAACTATTTCGCAGTCCGGTCTTGTGCAAACTCATTGCACAGGATACCCCCACTCGCATGTCAACTACATGAACGTGTTGGATCATTACGTTTGTATCATAATACAAAACGGGTCGTATCCATAGTGTCACCAGGATAAGGTACCCAGCCTCATCCCTATACTATAGACCCTTTAGGCTAAATCTTGAACATTGATCCCCGTATGTCCCTACATACTAGTTCAAGCCTCATTCTATTAGCCTAGGATGTTTAGTTTAATTGATTAGGGTTAATAAGACAAGATTGCATAATACAAACATAGATAAATGAATAATCCATCATTTTATTAATGTTTGGTCAAAATTACATTTACTATCTACGAGTAGCCCCACTACTGGGGTCAGGACATGCAAACACATTCAATATGGTTCATGCTTTACTAGTGGGACCCTATTCCTCTTTCCTCTTAACTACAAATTTCTTTTAAGGCCTTAACATGGACAATTACATTTCCTCTAGTTCTCCTCCCAACTAAGAGATATAGTAGGCATCCTCTAGAGACTATGCCCCATCTAATAGTCAGTTGGCACCTAATTAGTGGGGTCGAATCTCGCCTAGAGTACCTTAGGTTCCTCTAGATGTACATCAATTTGGTCTATGGTAATTGTCATGAACATGGTTCATTTTAGTTTCATGAAATTACATATGCATGGGGTCCCATATCTACATCATAATACATGAATATGCACATAAAATCTTCAATCATGCATGACAAAAACTTTCATAGTTTATCATGGTTCATATAACAAATAAATTCATAGTTCCTGTGTCATCGAGTCATGCATCACATAATAATTGTTCATGAAAATTCTATCCTAACAGCACACAATCTCCCAACCTAGCCTAAACGTTCCCAGTAGTAAAACCACTTACCTTTGGTTAATGTTTTTGACAAATATAGACTAACTCCTTAGTTTCAAAGCTTTAGACAACCTACACCAAAAAGGGGAAAAATTCCCCAACTCAAATGGTGGTTAAAAAACAAACTTCCAACCAAGGTCCAATGAGTTTCGGGGTGATTTCACATCCAAAATCTTACCCAAAAAAAAACAACGCTTGTTATCCAGAGCCCAACTCCAAATCAACGATTAAATCCCCAAATACTAAGATAACCTTGAGATCAATGGCCACATTCAATGAGTATTCCTATAACACAAATGAATAAACAAAAACTCAACTAAACTCACTAAAAGCACCTTCAATACAACTTACCCAAAACTTAACTCGCTCCAAATCGTCAGAAACCGCTGGAAAAATCGCCCAAACAGCAGCAGCTCGCGCCCCTCAACACCCCATGCCAAAAAATACAGCTTTCAGCTACTGCTCGTGAAGAATTGAGAATGAAGGATTAAGAGAATGAGAGGGAGAGAGAGAGAGAGATTCGTACAAACCCACGCCGAACTCACGCCTGCAAATGCCAGCCACGATCTGTCGTTGCACCGTCGGAAGAGACGTGTGAAGGAAGCTGCTGGCCGAAAGAGTTGCGTTGTCGAAAATGGGGCTGGATACTGCACGATCGGGTAGAGAGGGGAAGGAGATGAAGAATGGAACACCTAGGGCTGCGTGCACTTCTTTAAAATAAGTTCTTAGGGTTTGGCTTGGCTCAAACATCCACCTATTTACAAAAATGTCATCCCAGATTACTAATTTACAATTTCACCCATTCGTTCCATTTAAATCCCCAACTTTACACTAATTCTACAAAAATTAAACCAAATTAACCCAAGATTAGAGAGATTTAATATTACCTTGAATTAGCGTCGTTACAATCTTCCCTCCTTAAAAACTTTTGTCCTCGAAAGTTGTTAATCCGCCTGAAAAAGCTCTAGATACTTGACTCTCATTTCATTTATTCTTTCCCATGTCGCTTCCTAAATCTAGTGATTCTGCCAAAGCACTTTGACAAGAGCTACTTCCTTGTTTCGTAGAGTCTTCTTATCTCTGGAAATGATTCGAACTAGCTTCTCTTCATAACTTAAGTTCTCATTTAGTCTCAAAGGCTCAAAATCAATCACATGAGATGGGTCTTCCATGTATCTTCACAACATAGATACAAGGAACACGTCATGAACTGAAGAGAGAGATGGTGGCAAAGCCAAACAACAAGCCACATGACCAATTCTCTCCAAAATCTCTAATGGCCCTATGAACCTGGGATTTAACTTCCCTTTCTTTCCAAACCTCAAAACTTCCTTCACCGGTGCAACTTTCAAAAACACAAAGTCACCAACTAAAAATTTCAAGTCCCTGCGTCTCGTGTCTGCATAGCTCTTCTGTCTACTCCAAGTTGTCTTCATTCTCTCTCTAATCTTCTGGACTGCTTTATTAGTGACCGGAACCAACTCTGGTCCTAGTAACTTTCCTTTTCCTACTTCATCCCAGTAAACAAGAGACCTGCATCTCTTACCATAAAGGGCCTCAAATGGTGTCATGCCAATAGTTGCCTGATAACTATTATTATAAGCAAACTCCATCAAATGCAAGTGGTTGTCCCAACTACCTGCAAAGTCTAGGGCACTTGCTCGTAACAAATCCTCTAAGGTCTGATTTAACCTCTCTGTTTGGCCATCCATCTGGGGATGAAAGGTTGTGCTGAAATTCAATTGAGTGCCTTTAGCTCTCTGAAAACTTCTCCAAAAGTTAGATGTAAATCGAGGGTCACGATCTGAAACAATCTTAAAAGGAACCCCGTGCAGCATAACTATCTCTTCCATGTACATCTGCACCCACTTCTCCACATAAAATGTAGGATTTCCTGGAAGAAAGTGTGCTGACTTAGTGAGTCTGTGAAGCCTCTGGTCGTTCTAAGAAACCCCGATAACACTCATTTATGTGCGTTATTTAGCCTTAAGAACCTAGGTTATTTTTTGGAAAGCAAGGACTTTGTGTTTAAAATCTTATCATTTCAAGTCATTTTAGCAAAAGTTGTAGAATCATGAAGAAAATCTTAGAAATATAGAATTTAAGTTTAAAATGTACAAAAAGAGATTATTTTTATAGGAATTGATCCAAGTTAATGTTTTTGTGTAGAGGACTTTGCGACGAAGATGCACCCGCTAGAGGAGATTAAAGGTTAGCAGAGCAAGTGAGGTGAAGCTAAAGAATTGCACCTGCATTTAGACCTGGGGATGTGGGATATGCAATCAAAATGCGCCTGCAAGCCATATAAGGAAAGTAGCCCCATGCTGAAGACAGATTTGTCAAAGCAGCACACAGGAGGAAATGCGCCCGATATGCAACCACAACTAGGCTTTCCGCCAAAATACTGAGATTCGCGAGATCTTCACAGAATTGTCCGAAAATCTCCAATCTGGTATCAAATCTTCGAAGATTGTGGATTCTTACCTTCCAAGACCTTCTCACACTAATCTCAGCAACCAACCTTACCTTCCAAGGTCTATAAAAGGGGATCAAGATGCAAGAAGCAAAGAGAGCTTGGAGTCTTCGTCCTTAGGATAGATTTTTAAGTTTTTCTCTTCTCATCTTGTAACCACTCCGAGTTCCGGGTCTTTTAGCCTCTATCGGCTCTTCCTTTCGAAAGAAGAAGAAGAAGAGAAAGGCTTGTCTCTCCTTGAAAAAGGGTAAGAGAAAGCTAGATAGAGAGTGAGAGATCCTTAATAGAGTCTTGTCTTTTACTTTCTGTTTTGCATTTTTTTATTTCCAACAATGTTGTTATTGTTTTCCTTTACTTTTCAGTTGTAATTTAAATTCTTGTACTCAATTCATCCTTTAATATTAATTTAAGTTGCCTTTTCTTTATGTCGAGTTCGATTTCTTTTAAGTTTTGCACTTTACTTTCAATTATGAGCTAAGCTTCTACTTGGGGGTTCAAATATGTGGATTCCTTGAGTAGAAGAAAGCCCCGCCTATGCAAAAGCAACTTTGCTCCCTCTTAGCATTGTTTGTTTTTGTTGAAATTAAAGTTTATTGTTAGCTTAAATTGATCACTTAGGTTTGCATAGTTTGTATTTAGCTAATGGTCGAAAGGTTGGAGTTAAAGGTGTGGGTTCGCAAAACAATAGTGGAAAAGATCTTAGAAATAGGACTTTGTCTTCTTGCATCCTATAAATAGGACTGAAACCACTAGGGTTTTAAGAGTCGTATGCATTATTTATCTAAGTTTCAACTAGCCCTAGAAATAGATGTCTAATTGGCTTAGTCTTTTAAAGGCACCTACAGCGAAGCTGAGTAGAAGTTGGACTTAACTCACAATCTAGTTGTTAGGGTAATTGCGGGTGCGCTGAGAGATGCTATCTGCACCATGTCTATGTGGGCAACATAGATAGTGTTTCTCAGCCGACTGCAATGCTTGAGTAATTTGCAGGCGCATAGGTGAGCGTAATCTAATGCTTAAAGTTGAAACTATTTGAATACCCCAATTTATCTCATTGAGTTTTTACCATTTTCTTTTATTTGCCTATTTTCAATTTTTGTCCTAAATCAAAATCTCAATCAAACTATTTTTATGGGTACCAATCGTGGTTGCAAAGTTAGAGGAGGTTCCCGTTTTTACATAATCTTGTGTTTCCCAACTAGTCACCATCTCCCTTGGGTACGAGATCCGAAATATATTCCACTTTATTACTTGATAGTGTATACTTGCACTCGGTCAAACCCTGTGATAAAGTCCATAGCCACTTCCTCCCACTTCCACTGAGGCATATCCAATGGTTGCAACAACCCTATTGGTTTCTGCCTCGGAGCTTTAATTTGCTGACAAACCAAACATTTACTGACATAGTCGACAATATCCCTCTTCATACCACGCCACCAGTAAAACTGTTTCAGGTCCTGGTACATCTTTATGTTACTTGGATGTATCGAAAAAGGAGAATTGTGAGCTTCATACAGAACCTCGTTCTTGAGCTCATTCTCAAGCACGCACAATCGCCCTCGAAAGAGAAGGTCATCATTTGTGAATAGGGAGAAATCATCCCCCTGACCTGACTCTGTTTCAGGTCTTTGAAGTTGGGATCTTCCTTCTGCGAGTCTATGATGTGTTGCTTCAATGTTGGCTGAACCGAAAAATGGGCCAACTGTGAGGAAACTTCTTCAATCAACACTGTTATGCCTGCCTGCTCCATGTCAGTCCGTATGCAAGCTTTGCTTGTAACCATAGTTGCAGTGTGGATTGTCTTTCTACTAAGAGCATCTACAACCACGTTCGCCTTACTTGGGTGGTACAAAATCTCCACATCGTAATCCTTCACTAACTCAAGCCATCTTCTCTGCCTCATGTTCGGTTCTTTCTGAGTGAAGAAGTACTTTAAACTCTTGTGGTTAGTGAAGATTTGGATCTTCTCACCATACAAGTAATGTCTCCAAATCTTTAGAGCAAAAACCACTGTTGTCAGCTCCAAGTCTTGGGTTGGGTAGTTACGCTCATAGTCCTTCAACTGGCGAGAGACATAAGCGATGACTCTGCCATGTTGCATTAACACACAACCCAAGCCTTTCTTTGAAGCATCACCATAGACCACAAAACCACCTACTCTTGTCGGCACAGTAAGCACTAGAGACGATACCAACCTCTTCTTAAGCTCCTAGAAACTTGTCTCACAAGTCCTACTCCAAATGAATGCATTGCCTTTACGAGTCAACTGGGTTAAAGGCATTGCTATCTTGGAAAAGTCCTACACAAATCGACGGTAATAACCTGCCAGACCCAAGAAACTGCGCAGTTCTGAAACAGTGGTCGGGCGAGGCCATTTAGTCACTGCCTCTACTTTTGCTGGGTCTACTGCAACTCCATCCTTAGACACCACGTGCCCTAAGAATGAGACTTGTTGAAGCCATAATTCACATTTCGAGAATGTGGCATACAACTTGTTCACTCTCAATGTAGTCAACACCCTTCTGAGATGCTTTCATGCTCCTCATCAGACCTAAAATACACCAATATGTCGTTGATAAACACGATCATAAAAGTGTCTAAGAAATCCTTGTACACACGATTCATGAAGTCCATGAAAACTGTTGGAGCATTTGTCAAGCAAAACAACATCACAATGAACTCGTAATGCCCATATGTAGATCTGAAAGCTGTCTCTGGGATATCCTCCTCCTTGATCCTCAACTAGTGGTAACCTGAACGCAAATCAATCTTTGAAAACACCGTCGCTCCTTGCAAGTAATCGAAAAGGTCATCTATTCTCGAAAGGGGATATTTGTTTTTTATGGTTACTTTGTTCAGCTCTCTGTAGTCGATACATAGACACATAGATCCATCTTTTTTCTTCACAAACAGAACAGTTGTTCCCCACGGGGACACAGTAGGATGAATCAAACCCTTTTCCAACAGTTCTTGAATCTCTGTCTTAAGTTCTTTTAATTCTATCAGGGCCATTCTGTAGGGAGCCTTGGAAATATGAGTTGTTCTAGGCTTGAGCTCAATACGGAAATATACCTCTCGAGTAGGAGGTAGCCCTGGAAGATCTTTTCTTTCACCTTGGTCCCCTTTTATAGACCATGGAAGGTAAGGTTGGCTGCTGAGATCAGTGTGAGAAAGCCTTGGAAGGTAAGAATCCACAATCCTCAGAGATTTGATGCCGGATTGGGGGATTTTTTGATGATTCTGTGCAAATCCCGCGAATCTTGGTATTCTGTCGAAAAGTCCAGTTGCGGCCACATCTTGGGCGCATTTTACACTTTTTTCTACTTCGACAACTCTATCTTCAGCATGGGGCTTCTTTCCTTATATGGCTTTGCGGGCGCAACTTGATCGCATTCCTCACATCCTCAGGTCCAGATGCAGGCGCAATATTGCAGCTCTTAACTCCTTTTGCTCCACTAACCTTTATCTCCTATTGCAGGCGCATTCTCCTCGCAAAGACTACTGCACAAAAACACTACTTGGATAAATTCTTTACAAAATAATCTCTTTTTGTACAAATTAAGCCTAAATTCTATAATTCTAAGATTTTCTTCATGCTTCTACAACTTTTCTTTTTTCTGAAAAGGACAATTCATTAAAAACAATAACCACCAATAGAGTTCTCAACAACCAAAATACGAAACCAATTAGGGATCCTATCATCCCTATCCAAAAAAACCCCTATTTAACAACTCTCCTGAACCGGGGGAATCCAAAAAATAAATAAAGTTACCGCGCTCAACAACCATGCGTGCTAAAGAATGAGCAAGATTGTTGCTCTTCCTGGGCAAGACGCGAAGGATACTTTCAACCCATCTACAATCTCGACCACCTCTCTCGCAATTAGACTCGATTCGGAAAAATCCACAGAAGTGCCCAGGATGGTTTTGATTAGCTCCGATGCATCAGATTCGACATCGAGTGGAAAATCAGTGCCAACGATAGCGCTGGAGACGAGCTTCCGGTAAGCCTTTAGCCCTTCAACGATTGTCATTCCTTCAATGCTTTTAATTGACCAATTTCTCTCCATTTGATTACCTCCAGCACCAATCAGAGAACTTGAAGAGTCACGAATGACCTAGCCAATCCCGCCTAGATTGAGGTTATCTTTCCAGGTCGCATCTGTGTTTAGTTTCCATCGACTTGGGTCCGGCGGCCTCCAAAGAGAGTGACTCGACTTGGTTCTCCGACTCTATCGTCTGCAGGTTAGTTATGGATCCTTTATCCAACTCCTCTAGGTAGGAATTTATATGTCTACACGTTTGAGTTGTCTCTGCTGGATCCTTGTTGTGGAGGCAAACATTTCTTTTTTGCCAAATAACCCAAAGTATAATCGCTCTAGCCTTTAGATCTTCTGAATTGAGCTGATTTTGCATCCTACTCCATATATCCATCGACTTGTTTGACTCCCTGCAATTTAATAGAATAGAGGAGTAGTTACGGATGAAATTTTGCCAAATTTTCCTTGTTACCATGCAAAACCAGAATAGATGGGTTGTAGTTTCTTCCTTTCTCCTGCACAAAAGACAAATCGAGTTAGAATTGATTCCCTTCTTTCGGATGTTTGACCCCGTAGGGAGGATATCATTCAGGATTTTCCAAATTGTTATTTTTGCTCTAGGGAAAATCTTTAGATTCCACACAGCCTTCTAGATCCTCTCCGATTTATCCATGTTTGAACTCGAGGCCTCTTCTCTAGATTGAATATTCACTGCTAAATTGTAAGCACTTTTGACCGTGAATGCTCCTTTTTGATCTGGGTCCCAAATAATCACATCCTCCTCTTTGTTGCTAAGCTGAGGAATGGAAATGATCGCTTCTGCTTCGGTGGGAAGGAAAGAGGCTTTGATTGATTCTTCATCCCATTCCCGTTGTCTTGCAAAAGATCCTTCACATATTTTCCCTGGAGCTCGTTTTTTACCCAGATTGGAACTTTGTTGCCATTTTTGCCTATCCAGGGGTCTTGGTCGATAATCATTATGTTCCCATTGCCTATTCTCCATCTCATGCTTTCCTTACACAACTCTCTCCCCCATACTATGTTTCTCCACGTTGCAGATGGATTTGACCCCAAAGGGGCTGTCGAGAAATCCCCCTTTTTGAAGTACTTCCCTTTTAGGACCCTTGCTAACAAACTGTTGGGGTTTTTTTATAATCCTCCAGCTTTGTTTTGCAAGGAGAGCCTTGTTGAAAAGGTTATGTCACTAAACCCCATCCCGCCTCTAAATTTGCTTTTGCACATGTTTCGCCAACTCATCTAGTGGGCTCTCTTTTTAGCCTCAGTTGAACCCCACCAAAACTTTGCACAGGAGAGGTTAATGTCCTCACATATGTTCTTTGGGATCTTGAAGCAACTCATAGTATAAGTAGGGATTGCTTGAGCTGTGGCCTTGATAAGGACTTCCTTCCCTCCTTGAGAGAAGAGTTTTCCTTTCCACCCCTGAAGCACTGTCCAAACTTTCTCCCTAAGATTTTTGAACATAGCTTGCTTATTCCTGCCATTTTGGGCTGGAAGGCCTAAGTACTTTCCTAGGGAACGCACTTGTTTGACTCCAATAGCTCTGCAAATGGCGAGGGATTTGCTCGGGCTAACATTTTGGCTGAGAAGGCATTCTGATTTCTCTAGGTTGATCATTTGACCTGTGGCTTTTTCGTAAGTCTCTAACACACTTTTGATTCGACTCCCTTCACCTTTGGTAGCTTTGAAGAACACCAAACTGTCACCAACAAAGAAAATATGAGTAAGCACAGGACTATTCTTAGCAATTTTAATACCAGAAATGAGAGATTTAGATTGCTCCCTGTTTAGCAGGCCCGACAAACCTTCCCCACAAAAGAGGAAGAGGTATGGCGAAAGAGGATCTCCCTGTCTCAGGGCCTTTTTGGTTTGAAAGTATCCTGGGGGATTCCATTTAGTAGAATCGAGAAAGACACAGACTCTACACAGTTCGTGACTCTATAGATCCAAATGGAAGGGAACTCCATTTTGTGCATCACTTTCCTGAGGTAGATCCACTCTACTCTGTCGTAGGCCTTGCTCATGTCGAGCTTTAGCACGCCTAGCCCTGTTTTACCCTTTCTTCTGTTATTTAGAGTATGAATGCATTCAAAGCCCATAATTATGTTATCTGAAATAAGCCTGTCAAAAACAAAAGCTGATTGAGTCTGAGATATGATATCTCCTATAGGACGTTTTTCAATCTGTTTTCCAAGACCTTTGCAATGATTTTGTATATTACATTGCAAAGGCTAATTGGCCTAAATTGAGACATCTTGTGAAACGACTTTTGGGATGAGGGATATGAACGTTTTGTTTAGAAGCCCGACGTTCTTACCCTCATTCAGAACTTCCAAGAAAACCTTCGTAGTATCATTACCTATAATGTCCCAGTATTTCTAGAAAAACATGGCGTGCACTCCATTAGGACCTAAAGCATTACTGGGATTCATGTTTTTTATTGCAAATTCCACCTCAGCTTTGTTAAAAGGCCTTTCCAGATCTCGCTTCTTTTCTTCAGGGATTTTAGTGGATATGCAGCTTAACACATCTTCAACGTCTTCAGTTTGGGAAAGGGAGGTTTGAAACATATTTTTGAAAAAACTTGTTGCAATTCGCCCCATTTGTTCTTCATTTGAACTCCTGGCCCCATTCTCATCTTCTAAGCTTTCAATTTTATTCCTCTTTTTCCTATGACTTGCTTTTGAATGGAACCATCTAGAATTTTTGTCACCCCATTGAAGCCAGTCCTCCTTCGCTCTAATTTTCCAATATTTCTCTTCTTCTTTGAGAAGCTTTTCTAACTCTTTTTCTGCAGCACCCAACTCACCTGCGGACAACCCCCCATTGTCTGAGTTATGCAGCTGTTTGATCTCCTACTCTTTTTTTTTTATCGCTCCTTGGATGTAGCCATCCAGTCTAGCCAGGTTCCACTTCTTTAACTCTTTCAAGCAATCCATAAGTTTGTTGTTGAAGTGCTTCAACCAACCTCTGTTTTGATCAGCCCAATTTCTCTCTATAATACTCTTACACTCTTCGAACGCCAGCCAGCTGTCTTCAAATCTAATCGGCCTGACCTTTTTCCTTGTTCTAAATCTGTGGTCTTCCTTAGAAAAATCTATGTTGATGGCCCTGTGATCTGAAGAGTTGTAGTTAAGGTGGGAAACCTTGATATTCACATACTTTGCATAGAAAGAAGGATTCCCAAGGAACCTATCTAACCTCACTTTTGTACTATTTTTATTACTATATTTTCTCATTGTGAACATGTCCCCCGAGTACCCCAAGTCAACTAACTCGCAGTTGTCCAAAATCGATCTGAAACCTTCCATCTGACCTTTAGTTCTAGCCCCTCCATCCCTTTTCTCTTTTTCGAAAAGGATCTCGTTGAAATCACCTCCCACAATCTAGGGAAGGTCGATGATCTCATGAAGCCTCTCTAAAAGCTTCCAAGACTCTTCTCTCTAGTCAACTTTTGGGTTGCCATAGAAGCCAATGAATCTCCACCTACCGTATCTTTCCCTAATGGTGGCATCAATGTGACCCACTAAGAAAGAGTTAATAGATAGATCCATTTCTTCGGACCAAAGAAGAGCCAAACCGCCACTGTTACCTTTGCTAGCAACACTAAAACCATTCTTGAAATTCAGCTTACTTTTGAGGATGTCAATAACTCTTTCCTGACTTGTAGTCTCGCACAGGATGATGATTTGGGGATTTTCGCCTCTAACCACATGGCTCAGGCTTCAAATCGTTCGGGGATTCCAGCCTCCCGCTCAACGTTTTCATGGCCTCTGGCGAGGCTGGGATTCATGTTTCTTGTTTATTTCATCCACCTTTCTTTCAATTTCTTTCCTCCCCCCCCCCCCCCCCCCCCCCCCCCCCCCCCGCTCTGCTTCTTCCTGGTTGTTCTCTTTTTTTTTTTTCATTTTATTGAAACTTGATTTCAGCTCTAGCTCTGCGTTTCCATTTAGCCTTCACTGCCCCAGACTCTATTTCAGCCTTAATTATTTGTTTCTGATTCAAGCCAATTTCTTTTTTGCTTTCTGTTTCCCATTTTTCTCCAGGCCCATAATTTCCTTTGGGCTGACTTGTCTCGCTGGATATTAAAGTTGTTCTGTTGGACCTACTATCTGCGTACTCGCTACCACTTTTTTACCTCAAAATTTCTTTTTCCTTGATCTTCTCGTTTCCAACGACTCTTTTCACCGCTTCCTCACTTTCCCATCTCGTATCAGTTTTTCCTTTCCTCTGACCGTGCTAGTACTATCTTCTTCGGTGTCAGGCAATTTTGGTTCCCCAGGTGATGTTGATGTTTCTGTTGTCTTCTCCATTCGCTTCTCCTCGTGATTTCAGTCGTCGTTCCTCACGTTTTTCGACTCCTTTTTGCCGTCTGCAGACTCCTCTACCTTTTTTCCTAGCGATTTATGCTCCTCGGCATGCCACCTCTCACCGCTGTCCCCTCTTCCTTCCGGTCTCCATTCTCTACCAAATCTTCCTCTCCCTCTACCTCTCCCAGAGAAAAGGTCTAAACTTCGATTTCTTTTCTTTCATTATCCCTTTGCTGCTATGGGTTTCCCTCAATTCCACTCTAAACAGACAATCAATCTTGCTACCTTCCCCTTTAACTTCGCATTCCTGAACGATGTGACCCAGCCTTCCGCAAAAGTTGCAGAAATCAGGTAACTTTCGTTATGTAACCGGTATCCAAACCTTGTCGCCCATCGCCCCTGCCTTTATGTTTGTTCCCCTCTCGATTGGTTCTCTTACATCCATTCTCATTCTGACTCTTAGCATTTCTCCCTTCATTCTCCCCGATTCGTCTGAATCCGCTGCTTCAAATGTTCCTATCCAATTGCCAAGAGCCTCGACGTATTTCCTGCAAAAACACACCCTTGGTAAGTTGTGAAAGTGAACCCAAAAAGACACAAACCTGAAGTCCAATTTCGTGATGCAGCTGTTTCCTTTTGGTTCGTCGAAGACCAGGATAGAGTTGTTGAAACTCCATGGTCCCCTGTTGGCAGCTCTGTTCTTATCCTTTTGGTTTCTGAATTTACAGAGGTAGATGTTTTTTCCAACCTTTTCTATCCCCACTCGCTTTTCTAGACTCCATATTTTGGGCATAAAACCTATGAAGACTTCCTCTGATATTTCTCGACTGGAGAGAATCTTGCACGCTATCACATTTTGAAAGTCTTTGTCTTGTTCTTCGATGTCGTCATCTTCTATTTCCACTATCCTCACTTTCTCTGCTTCTATGATTTTAAAATTTTCAAGTTGTTCGAACACCTCTTCTTCAATCGCTTTTGTTGTTGTTGATGTTTCCCCCTCTTCCATCGTACCCGACATTCGCTAGCTTTGATATGGACGCTCAAAGCAGTAAGTCCTCCTTAGCAAGATCACTGTTGGTTCCCTTCACCTTTGCTTGATTTCCACCCTGTATCCATAGAGGTCTCTCCTCGCGGCGAGAGCTCTAGGATCCGACTTCCATGTATGCTTCTACAACTTTTGCTAAAATGACTTAGAATGTGATAGCATGCATAAATGCTATCTATTTCCTATTAATTTTAGCTAGTTTTATGCTTAAATTGTGTGCTTTGAAGTGTTTTAATGTTTAAATTTCAAAAAATCGAGCCAAGGAAGCAAAACCGGAGTTTTGAGAGATTTTGGATGATTTTGGAGGCTTTTGGAGCATTTTGAAGAAGTCTATGCAAGATCCAAGCCCAAAAGCCCAAGAAAAGAAACCTGGAGGCCCAAAATTGAAGATAAAAGGGCCATGCTTGAAGTGAAAGACCGAGAGGCTAATGTTGAGACGTCAGCCTTGAGCGTCTCTACGCCAGCCTGCTGAAGAGAAAATTCTAGAAATGGGACAGCGTCGAGACGTTGTCGTCAACGTCGCGACGCTGAGGCAACTTGGGCTCCAAGCACATGACGTCGCGATGCTAGGCCTGTTGGACACCTATAAATAAGCCAATTTTCGGCCAAGTTTAGGGAGCCAATTTGTGGGTTTTCACCCCATTCTAGAGTCCACACTAAAATTGGAGACTTTGTGAGAGTTTTGGGAGCCTTGTTGAAGATCTTGGAGCTCGGGATCGATAGAGGTCGCCATGGGATCAAGGAGATCGACACTATTATGAGCAATTCTCTTCCTTTTTCCTTTGTTTTTAGTTTCTAGATTAGGTGTGATTAGGATTATTGGATGTTTAGTGATTATGAGTAGTTAATTCCTAAATTCTATGAGTTTTGATTTAATTGTTGAACCTTTGTTTAATTAATGAAGTAATTTGGTTTGATTATCATTGTCATTCATTTGTGCATTTTGTCCTTAATGCTTTTAATCACCTGATCACTGATTAAATGAATTGTTACTAAGGGGAAACTCGATGGAGAGAAGCTTAGACTAGAACTGAATGCATGACTAATGTTATTTACTCGAGTGACACGGGATAAAATAAATAACGTTAGAGGTTGTTAATGAAGGGTCGTAATGCCATGCTTAGTAAATAAAGAAGAAACCGAAAGGAGATTCTTTATTAAAACGCATGAGAATAGGAGGAGACCGACAGGAGAGTCCTTGATATTAGGCTTCTAGACTTATGAATCGAATGTCTAATTAATCTGAATCGACTAATTGATTAAGCAATTAAAGGTCCAACTAATGAAATCAACGCCCTAGAATTATCCCTCCAAATTATGTCTCCATTTATCTTTTGCTTTCTAGATTAGCTTTTTGTTATTCTTTTCGGCATTAGATTTTGTTCTCTAGATAAAGCTAAGCAATAGTATTCGCGGTAATTAATTGAATAAATCCAATCCTTGTGGAGACGATACTCTCATACTCACAATCACTATATTACTTAACGACCCGTGCGCTAACGGTGCTCGTCATCAAGTTTTTGGCGTCGTTGTCGGGGATTGGCTAATTTCATTCACTTAATATTGTGAAGAAATTGCTTGCTTTAATTAAGAGGTTTTATTTTGCTTTCTTTGTTTTTATCTTTTTTTGAGTTCTGGTCCATTGTTCTTGTTGTGTTGTTTGGTGTTTGCATCTGATTGAGAGCCTAATTATTGTTGATTTAAATGGCTTTTTATAATTTCGAGTGACCCTTTAGGGAATTTGAGCCTGAAGAACCAACACCATCATCCAATTTTTTCTTTTCAAATTATCCCCTTTTAGAAGAAAATTCTCCCTTAGAGAGCATACTTCAAGATTATATTGAGGATAATAGAGCCATGAATTTTTCTCTAGAAAAATCCCTAGGGAGATTGCATCCCCAAGAGGAGGAGGGTGAAGTGCAATCCGCTTCCTTAGAAGGAAAGTCTTCCTTAGAGAGCTTGCTTGAGAATTTTATTGATGAGTCTAGAGCCATGAATTTAGAGCTAGAAAAATCTATGGAGAGACTCCTGACCCAAAGGGAAGATAGGGAAGTAGGATCCACTTCCATAGGATGTCTAGTGAGTCATGTGGCCACTGATTCATTGGCACCCATTCAGGAGGCTAATTCTTTCAATTTTGTTGAGTTTGAGCATATAGGGTTGAGCTGTTTAGATAGTGAGGAAGAATTGGAGAGCTTTAGCACCCACCAAGAACATGTTTGTGAGGAAGAAAAAGAAATTGGGCCTATAGTGTTTGAGGAAATTCAGGAGGTAGAGTTTAAGGTTGAAAGGCATTTGTCTGTTTTATCTTCTTCATCCTCTGTTGATCCTGAGTGTTCTTTTTCCCATTCTCACGAGTCTGTGTCAGAGTCAGAGTCCATTTATTTTGATATTTCTCCTTTTATGCATTTATTAAAAGAAAATACCAAAAATATTTCTGCTTTTGTGGCCCATGATAAACTAGTAAGCTTGCTAGCGATAGTTGATTTTATTGATTCAAGGAAGAAGGGCCCGAAGAAATATGAGAACTTTTATGTGCCTTGAAAGTCTGCACGAGCTCGTCTAGCTAAGAGACGTTAAAAAAGCACTTCTTGGGAGGCAACCCAAGTTTAATTTTTGTCAATTTTCTTTTCTTTGTTTTTCAATTTTTTTTAGGGCATGTTGATCTTTCACTCCTATTGGTTGAATTTTTGTAGGAGCTCGAGAACCACAATTTCTTCCAATGAATGTTGAGGCTGACATCCTTGATTTCTCTCGCACTCCAGTTCAGTATTGTGAAGGTGTTCATATAACACATGCGAAAGCAATTGAAGATCGGAAGCACTTAACTCTATCAATTTTACTCCTAAAGCATGCTTGTTCTAGAAAAACAGAACAGAGAGAAAGTAAACACCAACCTTTTGTAGCTCAACTATGTGATGCTCCTTGTTGTGTTTTCTTCTCCAACCTTTCTTGGACAACCTCTAGAGTCTTCCCTAATATTCTTCGGGCCAAGAACGACTTGTGGGAGTCTATAAAGATAGGGAATGGGAAGGGAATGCTTGAAGATTCAAGCTCTAGAGAGATATGTGAAAAGAGAGAGTTTGAGGCACAAATTCAGCAGCATAACAATATGGTATTTGCTGTAAAACTTCTCAATCTGATTCCTTCTCTACTTATAGAGCGAATCAATGCAAGGAGAAGCCTTAATTAGCAAGACACATGTTCAAGATGCAAGCTATAGTGGATTCTAGGGTGTTCAAGTAACAATACATGCAACAATGCATGAGGTGAGTTGTCTTTCCACTTTGAATGATCATGCCTAAGTGGGATTCCAACTAAATCCACTAAATTCAAATTGAAATCTGATTTCAAGCTTGCAAATTAACCCCAATTTCAATTCTAAATTGAAATTAATTGCTTGGTAATTAATTTGAAACATTTCAAATTAATATGATATGATTAATCTAATTAATCTTTGTTACCTTGTGCAATTCATTACATATGACTCCTAATACATATATATAGTATTCAAAACACTTTTAAATACTTTATCTCTCATTTTCTAATTTAATTCATAATTAAATTATTGTGTCAAAACACAATTTACGATAAAACCCTTTTTCCCGTTTTTGAACGATTCAAAGCTTCATATCTTTTTGTTCTAGGCTTTATTCCGATATGAGCTAGTAGGGGGACCTAATGGACCTATAGATCATGGGCTCCAAAGATTCGAGTCTAACCGACTAATCTCATTAACCAAGCTTAACCAACATTCGTTAACTACCGGGACACTCCACTATATCCTGATAGTTGCACTCCCCTCACTATACATATATTTCCGTCCACTTGATTTAACCATGATTAGTAGGTTGATCCTTCACAGGTTGTTCGTAACTATAGCTGGGTCAAATGTCCGTTTTACCCCTATAGTACTTCTTGTTCCTTAAGTCTCACTGATCCTCTAATGAACAATTGGTTTATGGTCCAACCAATAAACCGAGTCCCTCTCGGGCCAATGAGAGGGTGGGATCCCTTTGTTCAAGCCCCGGAGTCAGCACTTAAGGGAACAACCTCTCTACTATCCCTATTTTGGGTAGGAGTGAATTCCTTCTCGCACGACTATGTCCCCAGCTATGTACCCGTTCCTATCCCTAAAATGGGAGGCTTATTGAGTCGGCGATACTGAGCCACTCTCACCTATGCAGATCTAAGGATAAGCCCGAATAAACAGGAGTGCATAGTTAGCTCAGGATTAAGATCGAGTTACCTAGGTCATCACATGAAATAGTCAGTCTCGTCAGTAAACGGTGTTATAAAGCGAGAGCGACTTATTTCTCGGTCCTGGTCTTATGCAAACTCATTGCATAGGACGCCCCCACTCGCATGTCTCTACATGGACGATTTAGGATCACATCGTCTATACTATCTATAAAGTGGGCCGCGTCTCATAGTGTCCCCAGAATAAGGTACCCAGCCCTATCCCTAGACTATAGACTGTTTTGGCTATTACTCGAGCTTGATCCACTTTTATGTCTCTACATAAACTCAAGTGTTCATCCTATAGCCATGGATCTTAGTTTATTGGATTTGGGTTATCTAATGTGCAATTTACTTATTCAGTAATGACTTTACTGAATTAATCTCGATAACGACTTTATCGAACAAGTATATAATTTTGTTTAACATTCACTATCTACGAGTTTTAGGGCACCAATCCCAACAATCTCCCACTTGAACTAAAACTCTAGTTCAGTGGGATGTACTATAATCCATAACAGCAGAGGGTGTATAAAATACATGTATATTACATAAAACGTATTACAATGTATAAATACAATAAACCAGGGCATCAGATACCGGTTACAATTCTCCCACTTGCGCTAGATTATTTTCCATACATATCTCGCAGACCTAGACCTTCTAGATGACTCTCGAACACTTTAGCCGTGAGAGCCTTCGTGAATGGATCAGCTATATTGTGCTCCGACGCTATCTTTGTGATGATCACGTCTCCTCGGTGCACAATCTCCCTGATGAGATGATATTTCCTTTCGATGTGCTTGCCTCTCTTATGGCTGCGAGGTTCCTTTGAGTTTGCAACTACGCCGCTATTATCACAATACAAGGGGATAGGCAGATGCATATTCGGAATGACTTCCAAGTCAGTCAAGAACTTCCTGAGCCATACTGCCTCTTTTGCTGCTTCACAATGTTGCTATCGCTTCCGCAAGCGCACGGGTCGCACAAGTAATATAAAACGGTAGTAATACCGAGTATCGAATCCACAGGGAGGCGAAGCGAAAATTAAGCAAAAATAAAATCTCTTGAGCACTAAAAGTACTTAGGCAAAATAATATTTAGGGAACAGATCATGAAAATAAGAGAAATTTAAAATTGAAAGCAGGAAAATAATTTGATCAATCAAATAAAAAAAAAATGGAGAAAGAGTTTTCTTTTAATGGGAAGAGGGATCTTGAAAATCAATTATGAGCTAAACAATTGTTATAATTATCCTATCTCATTGCCCATCTAATTATAATCCTAGAATCTCCGTTAGTCACATAGGTTCTCCTGTCGGTTTCCCCTAATTGTAATTAATTCATTTTAACAACCTAAGTGTCCTTAGCGCCATTAAAAATCATTAATTATTACGCTCTGATTCATTTTAGGAATCTAAGTTTAATCAACTAATCCCGGTGTCACGACGGGCAATTAAACTAGTTGCATGGATTATGATCTATCCCAACTTCTCTCCGTCGAGTTTCCATTAAGAATCGAATCATTACACAATTGGCCAGGTTGAATAAAGCATTAAGCACATCCATACAAATAATTAGGAAAAAGGGCAAGAGACAGGTAATTATAACAACATTTCAACTATAATTTCATTCCAAGACCCCAAATTGGGGTTTAGCTATACATAGCTAAAATATCCACAACATTTACAAAAGAAAGCATAATTAAGAGCATAAAAGGAAAGGAATTGACCGTCGAAAAACCCCTTCGCTGACGCTTGGAGCCCCGCCGAACACTCCCTTGAGCTTCCTAAGATGCTCCCCAAAATTCCCCAAAATATTTCCCACTAAAGAATTCTCTCAAAAAGGCTAGAAAGCCTTGAGAGAGGCTCCAAAGGAGCCTAAGGAGGGAAAGAAAAGATGGATTCAAGAATGATTTGATTGATGCAAAATGAGGCACCAAGAGGTGCCTTTTATAGGCCCGGATTGGGGGTAGCGTCGCGACGCTACATTGCACAGCGTCGCGACGCTGCAACGCACGCGGCTTGGGCAACACGAAAAGGGTAGCGTCGCGACGCTGCTTACACAGCGTCTCGACGCTGCCCCAAAATTCCAGATTTTTCAGCTTCTTTTTGGGCTGATTTTTGGGCCTTCTTCTTCATTTCTTTTGGGCATTTTTTCATGAGTGTCTTCTTTGGGCCCCCATTTGATCAAGCTTGGATTTGGGCTTCATTTGCTTCCTTTTTGGCACTTTTTCTCCCAAAATCACCAACTTTGCTCCTAAGGACCAAATAACAAAATTCATTAAATATTTTCATTAAAAACACGATTCAAGCACCGAAAAGCTTAATAAATTAGGACTAAAATAGTGACATTTCTGCTCGCTATCACACCCCCAAACTCAAGCTTTTGCTAGTCCCGAGCAAAATAAATTCTAAAGATGCATGAAATAGAATCGCTCAACCCTCAATGATTTTGGAATTCTCAGGATCGAATGGAAAACATGCAAGTGGAATAAGCAAGCACCGCATACTCTTGAAGAAACCTTAAACTAGTTTGAAGTTAAGATTAATGAATAGCATGCTCAAGACTTATCTATTGATTCTTTTACTAACCTAGATTAGTCTTATGGCTTTCTCCATTTGTTTTCCCCCTACACTGGCTAAGAGCCCCTAATAGGTCGGAGTCCTTCTATCATGCAAAAAAAAAAAAGAAACTAGGGTGCCCGTCATTTTTTTTTTTTTTTCATGGGGGAGCAAAACTCACAATTGATTTTTCTTTTTCTTTTCTTTTTCTTTTGCTACTCCCCCAAACTTGCATTTTGATATCTAATGGTACTAGCTTTCACACTACGGTGCAGGGACCCTTAACCCGAATTTTATTCTCTGGTTGGCCTAACTGATCACACCGCAGGTAGCTCTTTTTACCCCTAGGCTTTTTATTTTGTGCAAGCAAAAATTTTCTTTTTTCAACAGATTTTTCTTTTCTCTCATTTTCTTTTGTTGCTTTTGCTTTTCTCTCAGCAGGCATAGCATTTTTTCTACCTAGCTCTTTGGAACAAACAAGCATGAACTTCCTAGTATTAGAGACTAAGCCTATCGGGGTGACAACAAACTTTAAAAATCATAATAAGAATCTAGATTTTCAAAGACGTCATTAGATAAGGCTATTGCATGCTTTAGACATCAAAACTAAGTATCAAAAAATTTTAAAATTTCACAATTTCTGCCGTGCTCCCAGATTCCACAACATATAAACTATTTTCTCCCAAAATTTCTTTCTAAAATCACATCCTTGGCTATCATGGCTATCTATTCATGCATCCAAAAGAATTCAAATATGCTCAACACAGCGGAAGCCTCCCCCCCAAACTTAAATTAAACATTGTCCCCAATGTTTTTAAAACAGTAAAGCATAAAGAGGGATACTGAGACTTCCCTGAGCTAGGAGCGCTTTATCCTCTTCCTTTCGATCCAGAAAAATGGGATTCTTGGAATTTTGGGATTTGCTTAAGGTGATCCTGCAAAACAAAATTGGATCACGAAGCAAAGAAAATTATTTACCTCAAAAACAACTATCTAAACTTTAATCCTTGGGTTGCCTCCCAAGCAGCGCTTTCTTTAACGTCTTTAGCTAGACGAGGCTCGGCACGCTTACGGAGGCTCGAAATAAAAATTTTCATCATTCTCCGGGCCCTGCAAAAAATCACGCACCGAGTTGCATACCGCAAACAGGGGAGAAAAAAAACTTTCCCCTGGCCCATCATCACTAAAGAGATTATCATAATAACATTGCAGAAAATATGTAACAGCATCAAATCTCTTTTCTAAGTCTCTATTCACAAAGCAATTGTTAACAGAGTCATCAAGCGTTATAATATCTACCGGTCTAGGATCTAAAGATGGCCTATCAATCATGCCAGACCATTCATCAGAAAAAACATTTACATGCTCCTCAGATTCCTCAGACTCAGTATTAAAAAATGATTCGACTAGGCTATCACATGACTCACTATCAAAATTAAAGAATTCAAGCTCTTCAGGGTCAGATTCTATACTATGCACAGATTCGAGTTCCTCTGGGTCAGTTTCTATGCTATATACATCATCAGGACACGAATCAAAGGTATTAACATTATCAGGGTTCATGCATTCAGGAATGTCAAGATCAGACTCAATAGATTCAGTGTAATCACGATCAGACTCAGAATTATCTACCAAGTAATCTTTTTTATGCATTTCATGCTCATCCTCAATGTCAGGCAACTCTATATCATCATCAAAATTATCCATTTTTGGCAAATCTAATTCATTCTCAAAGGAAGGTAAATCATCAACTGCAGATCTTTCATTGTCACAAGCAGGCAAGTCTAATTCATTTTCAAAGTCAGGCAGTTCTAAATCATTCTCGAACAGAGGATTATTCAAATATGCATTGTGATCAAAATCCTCATCATCCATAGGCACTTCTCCTAAGCCTAAGCCAAGATTAAACTCTACCTCCTCATCATCGTCAGTCAAGTATTCAGAACCAATAGAAAAACATGTATGCAAACTACATACAGACTCATCTTGTCCAAAAATACTAAACACAACTTTTTCATCATCAATGTTCAAGGTAAGCTTACCTGTGTGGACACTGATCTCAGCTTTACCTGTAGCTAGGAAAGGTCTGCCTAGAATAATGGGCACCTCCTTGTCCTCCTTCATGTCTAGTACCACAAAATCTACGGGGAAGATAAACTTGTTGACCTTCACCAGTACGTCCTCCACAACACCCATCAGGTGGGTAATTGATCTGTCAGCAAGCTGGAGAGTGACGTCGGTGTCCTTCATACCTGTTAAACCAATCCTCCTGTAAACAGCATAGGGCATCAAGTTTATACTTGCTCCTAAATCACATAAGGCCTTATCGAAAGATGCTTCTCCTATGGTGCAGGGAACAGTAAAACTCCCTGGATCTTTTTGTTTAGAAGGTATCTTCCCAGATACTATGGTACTGCTACTCTCAGACAATTTAAAAATTTCTTTTTTCAAACTTTTCTTTCTAGAAAGCATTTCTTTCATGAATTTCCCATAATTAGGCATGTTATACAAGGCATCTACTAAGGGAATATTCACAGACAATTTCTTAAACATTTCTAGGAACTTTTGAAACTGCTCATCTAATTTAACATTCTTAAAGCGCTGAGGAAAAGGTAACTCCCTGTAATCAAAGGTTGGACATTCGCCCCTCCGCTTAGGCGGGTTGATGTGCGAACCTTTGTCATGGTGGTTGCATGGGACCACTTCTTCCTCGTACAGTTTCTCGATGTGCCTGCCATCCTGCTTTTTATCTTCTTTTCTACCTGCAAAATTGTTAGAAAAATCACAATTTAAGTCAATAGAGTCAGGAGGATGTTGGGACCTTTCAGAGGAGGCTTTTTGTGCCTCAGCCCTTTCATCTTCTTCCTTTCTCTTTTCTTCTTCCTTCTTCTTTTCTGAATTGTTCTCCAGCTGTCTACCACTTCTCAGTGTCACCATCTTGCACTGCTCTCTTGGGTTAGGCTCAGTGTCGCTTGGAAATTTTCCCTTTTGAAGGGCATTTACTGCTGAAGCGATCTGTCCTATTTGAACTTCCATGTTTTTCAGAGCTGTGTTGTGGTTATTGACTGCTGTCTGGAGATTGACGTTCAAAACTTTCTGTTCCTTTACAAACATATGAAGGGATAAAAGCCCCACGCAGCGGAAAGTATTACCGAACCTACTCAGAGTCTTAGATTCTAATTGAAATACCAATACAATTTGCAAAATATTACAGCAATAAATCTATATTTAATGGGCTGTACATAGGCTATAAACATGCTAAAAGATGAACTAGATTGATCCTAGTGATCAAGGATTTCATAGAAAACTTACTTTTGTAGAAAGCCTTGATCAATTCCCCTTTTCTTGCCAATAAGATTGAAAATGCAGCAACCCTCTTGTGCGAACACCACCAATCGGCTACACCAGTATATCTCTAAGACTTCTTGAAGCAGGAGACTTGTGGGAGTCTTTTGGGAGAGATCTCTGAGAGAAGGAGAGACAATGGGATGCCTTTCACCCCACCCCAGGGGTCCTATATATAGGTAAAGGCCAAGACCTTTTCCTAATAGGAAAAGGTCTAGGAATAAGTTCAAATCTATTATCTGAACAATATCTAATTTTAATAATTAATTAATTCCATAATTAATTAATTATCCAATTAAATATCACATATTTAATCTTAGGGATTTTATTAAAATTAAAATATGAATCCAATTCATATTAAATTTATTTGAACTCTTTCAAATATTTTCTTTCCTAATAGGAAAAGGTCTCTAATTTTAATAAATAATTAATTAATTCCATGATTAATTAATTACCCAATTAAATATCATATATTTAATCTTAGAGATTTTATTAAAATTAATATGAATCCAATTCATATTAAATTTATTTGAACTCTTTCAAATATTTTCTCTCAAGAATTAATTTTTGAAATTAATTCAAAAATTATATTATAAAGTTTCATAAACTTTATATTATAATGCATCAATATACATTATACGATTCCCCAAATAAATTGAACACTTTCAATTTACAATTTATATTTGTTTGCTTCAAGTCTTTTTACGAGCTACCAGTGGGACCTAATGGACCTACAGATCAGAAGCTCCAACGATACGAGACTAATCGGCTTAAACTCATTAACCAAGTTAGTCTCCATTCGTTAACTGTGGGTCATTCCACTAAAGACCCTCAGCTGCACTCTTCTCACTGCAGAATATTTCTGTGTCCACGGATATCGACCAATACTACAAGTCAGTCCTTCACGTGTGTTCGTATCCCAGCTGGATCAAATTACCGTTTTACCCCTGGTTTACATCTTTGTCCTTAAGTCCCCAGTGCTCCTCTAATGAACAACCTGTTTGAGGTCCAACCAACAAACAGAAGTCCCTCTCGTGCCATAGAGAGGGTTGGGCCCATTGTTCAAGTCCCGGAGACACCACTTAAGGGAACACACCTCTACTTACCCTAGAGTCGGGAAGGAGTGAATTCCATCTTGTGTGATTATGTTCCCAGCTCCCCACTCGGTATTGTCCCCAAAATGGTAGGCTTATTGAGTCGGCGTGCTGGCCACTCTCACCCATACAAATCAAAGGACAACTCCTCGTGAACAGGAGTCCATAATCCACTCAGGATTGAGACTGAGTTGTCTAGGTCATCCTAGTGAAATAGAAACCAAGCCAACTAACGGTGTTACAGTTAGTGGTTAACTATTTCGCGGTCCGGTCTTATGCAAACTCATTGCATAGGATACCCCCACTCGCATGTCAACTACATGAACGCGTTGGATCATAGCGTTTGTATCATAATACAAAGTGGGCCGTATCCATAGTGTCACCAGGATAAGGTACCCAGCCTTATCCTTGTACTATAGACCTTTTAGGTTGTTACTTGAATATCGATCCCCGTATGTCCCCACATACTAGTTCAAGTTACATACAAACAACCTTGGATCTTAGTTTATTGGATTTGGGTCAAATAGTGCAATATTTAACAATAACATTTTATTGCAAAAACTAAATAACACTTTATTAAACAAAAGTATAAAATTTGTTTACATTCACTATCTACGAGTTTTAGGGCATAAAACCCAACAAACTCCCACTTGAACTTAAACTCTAGTTTAGTGGGATGTACAACAATCTATTCAGCAGTGGGTGTATAAATACATGTATAAAACATATACAATGTACAAATACAATAAACTAGGGCATCACAATACCCATTACATAATGGTATCACTATACCCATTACATTTCTCCCACTTGCCCTAGATTTCACCTTGGCACATAACTCGTAGACCTAGACCTTCTAGATGACCCTCATACCCTTTAGCCGAGAGAGCCTTCGTGAATATTTCAATTTAATTCAATGTGCTTGCTTGTCTTGGGTTGCAAAGTTCTTATGAATTTGCCACAGCACCACTGTATCACTATAAAGTCTGATGGGCAAGTTCACATTTGGAATACATTCCAAATCAGTCAAGAACTTTCTAAGTCTTACAGTCTCTATCGCTGCTTCACAAGTAGCTATATTTTCGGCCTATATGGTCAAGACTGTAACTATGCCACACTATAGCTCCATTGTAAAGTTTGACCATGGATACTGATTGATATGTGCTGACTATCCCTACATCATAACAGATGTCAGGCCTCTGCAAAGCATTACATACATTAAGCTGCCCACAGCGGAGGCGTAGGGAATCTGTCTCATATCCTCAATCTCTTGAGGTGTCTTAGGACACTATTCCTTAGACAAGTGAACCCCATGCCTGAAAGGCAATAAGCCCTTCTTGGAGTTCTGCATCGAATATCGAGACAATATTTTGTCAATATACGTTGCTTGAGACAGGGCTAGCGTTTCGTTCTTCCGATCCCGGATTATTTGGATTCCAAGAACATATTAGGCCTCTCCTAAATCTTTCATTTGGAATTGGGCCACTAGCCATTCTTTTACGTCAGACAGATATCCTTATCAGTCTTAAAATCCATGTCAGTGTATCCCGTAAGGATCAAATCCTTAGTCCCATACACGAGCATATAGTTCTTCTTTCTCCTCAGATACTTAAGAATATTCTTAACGGTTTTCCAATGATCAAATCTTGGATTAGATTGGTACTTACTGACAATCCCTATTGCATAGGGCATTTGTCTCATGTCCTCAACTTTTTGAGGTGTCTCAGGAAACAGTTTCTTAGACAAAATGAATTCCACGGCTGAAAGGTAGTGAACCCTTCTTGGAATTCTGCATCTTATATCTAACTAACATCTCGTAGATATAAGACACTTGAGACAAGGCTAGCTTTTTGTTCTTACGGTTCCTAACGATTTGGATCCGAAGAACAAACTTAGCTTCTCCCAAATTTTCATTTGGAAATGAGCTGCTAGCTTATTTTACTAGTCAGTAAGATAACCTACATCATTCCCAATGACTAGGATATCAATCACATAGAACATTAATAAAGCTACTGAACTATTGACGATCTTCTTGTAAAGACAAGATTCATCAATGTTCTTGATCAAAGCCAAAATATTTGATCACAGTATCAAATCTTATATTCCAAGATCGAATTGCTTAGGTCAATCCATGAATGGATCACTTAAGCTTGCAAACCCCTTTTGCTTCTGATCTTGCTAAATGAACCATTCTGCTTGAGACATGTAGATACTTTTCTTAAGATTACCATTCAAAAGGGTAGTCTTGACATCCATTCTAAATGGACAAGAGTTCTAACAGACTTCAACATGACGACAGGAGATAAGAATTTCTTACAGTCCCCTGTCTCTGGGTATAACCCTTTTGCCATAAGTCTAACCATAAGATTATGTCTCATTTCTTCTTGTAGATTCATTTGATAGATCTACAAGATTCTAGATGAAATTGAAACCACATATTTCAATTCTGGGTCCATCAGTTTAATCCAATTGGTTCTTATTAACATCATTCATCGCCTTGCTCTAAGACAATGAATCCTCTAAATCATCATCAGGTATGACGATCTGGGCTTCCATTAAGCCCATGTAACGGTCAGATTGTAGAACAATCCTCCCACTATATTGAGGCACTCTCAACTTTTGAGATAGATGTAACTAACCAGTTGTGTTGACCCCGTCAACAACTCTTGTTAATGGTCCATTGCTTTAATCCAATTGGTTCTTGTTAACATCAAACATTGTCCTGCTCTAAGATAATGAATCCTTAAAGCCATCATCAAGTATGATGATCTGGGCTTCAATTAAGCCCATGGAACGGTCAGATTGTAGAACAACCCTCCCACTTCATTGAGGCACTCTCAACTCTTGAGATAGATGTAACTAACCAGTTGTATTGGCCTTATCAACAACTCTTGTTAAAGGTCCAGCATCATCAACAACTCTTGTTGATATTTCTGTAGCTTCATCAGTTAATTTACGTAAAACGACCTTACTTTGTGGCTTATTTTTTCTTATGCGGTATTCTTCTGAGAATGTAGAATTTGTAGGTACAAATTCTTTATTTTCTTGCGATTGAAGAAGTATCCACATCTTTCGTTTTCATGGGGTAGCCTACAAATAGGTATACTGTTGAACAGTGTTCCAATTTCTTTTTGGGTTAGTCACAAGCACGTGTGTTGAACTCCCCAAAATAACGTAAACTACTTTTACGTCTTATCCACAATCCAAAAGATGTTTCAGAAACACTTTTGATGGAACGTTGTTCGAAATATGTGCTACAGTCAACACTGCATGACCCCAAAACGAGTCAGGCAAATGAGCAAAGCTCATAATGAATCGAACCGTATCCAATAGAGTTCTATTTCTCCTATCTGATACACCGTTTCCTTAAGGTGCTTCAGGGGTAGTTGAGATGTAATTCCATGTTCTATCAAATAGTCTTGGAATCTCAAGTCTCATCTACTCTACACCTCGATCAGATCGAAGTGTTTTTATCATCTCACCTAACAAGTTTCCAACTTCAGTCTCAAACCACTTTGAATTTCTCAAGAGCTTTAGACTTAAGTTGCATTAGGTTGAGATACACATACCTTGAAAAATTATCTATAATATAGATGAATTATTCATACCCTCCCACTGCTTTAACATATTAGACCACAAGGATCCAAATGTACAAGCTCTAAGGGCTCTTTGGCTCTTTTTGCTCTTTTCCAGTAAAAGATCTATCAGTCATATTGCCCATAAGGCATGACTTAATCGGTATTAGAGAGTGTTCTTCTAACTAACTTAGAAGTATACTCTAGACTAAGTTCCCAATCATATTGAGATCAAAACTAGCCTAACACCTTAAGAACCAAAGGAAGGTATTTCCTTTAGGAGAAATCTTTTGCCTTTCATTTCTTTGAATAGTAGCAGCCTCAGGCAACGTAGTGTTTATGACTGCCTTACTCTTGATTAGTCTTAAAAACATTTATGTTATTTTTCAATTCAGCTGAACAAAAGTTAACTCCCTTTCTTGAAATGAACTGCGTTAGCAGGGAAAAGTACAGAGTAACATTGTTCTTCCAGCCAATAAGATACAGAAATCAAATTTCTTTTGATCTTAGGAATTATATACACATTATCTAATAATATGTATTTGCTCTCACTGGGAAAAATAACTTAAATGTTCCCATTGCTACAGCCAAGATAACCTCTGAAGTTCAAAACTTTGAGAGTTATCTAAATAGCATCAAGTCGTTGCCAGGGATTCATTCCTTTCAATAAGAAGAACAAACGTGATTTGTGACTATGAATCAAGTATTCGGGTAGAATCACCATTCTTCACAAATTACGCTTCCAAGACTAGTAAATTGAATTTACTGTCTTTGGACAAGTCTTCTTTGGCTTAGCAAGGCTCAATGTCGCATTCATTAATAACACTTCTTAATGAATTAAACATTTGGGGCATGAGAACATTTCTCTGTTAAGACTAATCTTAAAATATTCGCCACAAATTAATCGTTTAAGTTTGTTGTATAATCACCGTTATAGGCGTAAGACTATGCACATATTTAATCATTGAATTGAAATAACAAATTACTTGATTATTAATCGCACTAACCCATTACAAGATCAATACAAACAATTGCACGCAATCCAATCGGTTTAGCAAAAACAAACAATCATAGAACCCTAAGACTATTGATTTAGTTTTGCAACGATGTTTCAGAAGTTTAGAGCAACAGCCACCGAAGGGTGATCAGCTACTCCTCCTTTGAAATGAGACACTCTCAGCTAATTCTAATTCCGGAATAACTCATATTCCTATAGGCATTAGCCACCGTTATTTGGTCAAGGATTTGTTAACAACACTTAACTCATCCTCGTAAGTGTAACCCTCCCACTTTCAGATCCCAGAGGCACACACCAACAGGCTACCGAAGGGAAAGACAACTGTTGGTAATTAGCCTAAGTGACCCTATCCTTTCCAGGAGTTCACGGTGTTACGAATCTTATGATCAGACCCTCCGAAGGGATGGTTGCTCCAGGACAACACGCAGGCGGATCATAAGCCTCTCACGGTGTGACCTATGGGTGGAGACCGAGGGATACGTTGACACATGTCCCGCTCCCACTTACTATGGGCACTTTCCCCATTCACCTTGTTATTGACTCATGCAAACACTTTCCGAAGGGAGGTCGCGCTAAAACGACACGAAGCCAAGCATGGATCTCACGTTGCGAATATAGGGACGTAGGAGCAAAAACTCGATTTAAATCAAGTTTTGATTTTACCTCCCACTAAAGTGACCTACCGTATATTTTAGGGTTTATTAACCTAGATAAATCCGGCTAATTCAATTTATCTAAGTCTAATCCTATTATAACTATTATAATGAGAATTGTAATGTTCTAGGTGAATTAAACTCTTTTAACAAACCTAGCAACACCGTATGCTAACATGACTATGGTCATTTCAACTCAGGTTCCGGGTTTGTTCCCAAGTAGCAGGTGTTCCGTAAACCGTCAGCTTAAATACCTCCAGCCTTAGACAGAACGTAACCGGGAGAGTTCCCTTTTAACCATAGTAATGTAAAGTCTTTACTCTAAAGATCTAGGTGTATTAAACTCTTTTAATAAACCTAGTGACATTGCATGCTAACATTTAACCATGATTAATTCAACTCCGGTATTCCGGGTCAGTTCCCAGGTAGGAGGTGTTCCGTAAACCGTCAACTTAAGTACCCCCAACCTTAGACAGAACTTTACCGGTAGAGTTCCCTTATAATCATAGTAATGTTTGTCCTACTTAGTAGGTTAAAACTATTTTTAAAAAACTAAGCAAGACTTAATTTTAATCCTATTAGAATAAACGAGATCTTAGGTCTAATTAATTTTAAACATTTTAAAATTAATACATTTACCTATGATCCTATGTTTGCATGCAATCTTTATTATAGGTTGACGGTTTCTAATCATCAATTTTTAAACTTATTCAAAATTTTAATAATTAGCCCTATAATCATGCATACTATAGTTTTAAAATAATTAACAATCATATTCAAGTTAATATAATAAAACTATATATATTGTCTTGCATTGCATGAAATTAATATAACAATTATATTAAGCTATGGATGTTTCATGCCCAATGCAACTTTGATTTCCATTATTAATAAATTAACAATTAAAATATTGTCAAAAATGGTAAATCAAAGTAGCATGCTGCAAACAATTTTATTAAATATAACTATATATATTTAACTAGGTAATTGTATGCATCATGCTTATCCTTTTTCATGATTTTAATATAACTCAACTATATATTAAAAACTCATGAAAATAAACCATGCATTTCCATCCATACATTATAACTAATTATAATATATATAAAATGCATGAGCATGCTTTATAACCTAAGGTGGGATTTTAGATCTAAATGACATCCATAAAACATTTAAATAGCGTATAAACCGATTAATTGGCCCCTAGGATAAAATAAAGCACATAAATTACAATAATTGAAGCTATTTTATCCTATTACAGCCTTCTGCAGCTCCGAACCGGACCAAAACTGCTTTAAAATTGCCAAAACTGCTCGAACCGGACCGGAAAACAACTGAACCAGCTTCAAAAAACCGCCCAGTCAACGAACCAAGCTAGAAAGTCAACGAACCGGTGAATTTTCACTTTGAACCATGCTGAACCGGTCAAATACCAATGAACAGCACGCGGAAAAAAAAATCGCGCATATTTGTATAAGTCAAGACTCGAACCCGTTCCCTCGAGGAAAACAAGCGAACGACAATACCACCAAGCCGCGTCCTCGTTTGGAGTCTTAGATTACGCAAACTTTTATTTACATTATTTGTTTATTTAATAATTCGAATTTCTGCACTGTTCCAGCCGCTGTTCTTCGCCGTTTTCCGTCGTTTTTGGCCAAATTTGGTCCCGATCTTCATCGTTCTTCAATCTAAACTAGAACCGAACTTGCAGAGACTCTTTTTACAATTTAAATTGCCCAAAAACGCAGGGGCCTTTACATTTGATCGCATCAAAAATTGTAAATCTATGGCCAAATTAATCGAAACCATTTATACGCAAACCATAACATTCATAATGCATAAATCCCACCAAGAACAAATTGCAAATTTCAATTTAAAAATCAAGAACAACTGAGTTGGCTCTGATACCAATTGAAGGGATAAAAGCCCCACGCAGCGGAAAGTATTACCGAACCTACTCAGAGTCTTAGATTCTAATTGAAATACCAATACAATTTGCAAAATATTACAGCAATAAATCTATATTTAATGGGCTGTACATAGGCTATAAACATGCTAAAAGATGAACTAGATTGATCCTAGTGATCAAGGATTTCATAGAAAACTTACTTTTGTAGAAAGCCTTGATCAATTCCCCTTTTCTTGCCAATAAGATTGAAAATGCAGCAACCCTCTTGTGCGAACACCACCAATCGGCTACACCAGTATATCTCTAAGACTTCTTGAAGCAGGAGACTTGTGGGAGTCTTTTGGGAGAGATCTCTGAGAGAAGGAGAGACAATGGGATGCCTTTCACCCCACCCCAGGGGTCCTATATATAGGTAAAGGCCAAGACCTTTTCCTAATAGGAAAAGGTCTAGGAATAAGTTCAAATCTATTATCTGAACAATATCTAATTTTAATAATTAATTAATTCCATAATTAATTAATTATCCAATTAAATATCACATATTTAATCTTAGGGATTTTATTAAAATTAAAATATGAATCCAATTCATATTAAATTTATTTGAACTCTTTCAAATATTTTCTTTCCTAATAGGAAAAGGTCTCTAATTTTAATAAATAATTAATTAATTCCATGATTAATTAATTACCCAATTAAATATCATATATTTAATCTTAGAGATTTTATTAAAATTAATATGAATCCAATTCATATTAAATTTATTTGAACTCTTTCAAATATTTTCTCTCAAGAATTAATTTTTGAAATTAATTCAAAAATTATATTATAAAGTTTCATAAACTTTATATTATAATGCATCAATATACATTATACGATTCCCCAAATAAATTGAACACTTTCAATTTACAATTTATATTTGTTTGCTTCAAGTCTTTTTACGAGCTACCAGTGGGACCTAATGGACCTACAGATCAGAAGCTCCAACGATACGAGACTAATCGGCTTAAACTCATTAACCAAGTTAGTCTCCATTCGTTAACTGTGGGTCATTCCACTAAAGACCCTCAGCTGCACTCTTCTCACTGCAGAATATTTCTGTGTCCACGGATATCGACCAATACTACAAGTCAGTCCTTCACGTGTGTTCGTATCCCAGCTGGGTCAAATTACCGTTTTACCCCTGGTTTACATCTTTGTCCTTAAGTCCCCAGTGCTCCTCTAATGAACAACCTGTTTGAGGTCCAACCAACAAACAGAAGTCCCTCTCGTGCCATAGAGAGGGTTGGGCCCATTGTTCAAGTCCCGGAGACACCACTTAAGGGAACACACCTCTACTTACCCTAGAGTCGGGAAGGAGTGAATTCCATCTTGTGTGATTATGTTCCCAGCTCCCCACTCGGTATTGTCCCCAAAATGGTAGGCTTATTGAGTCGGCGTGCTGGCCACTCTCACCCATACAAATCAAAGGACAACTCCTCGTGAACAGGAGTCCATAATCCACTCAGGATTGAGACTGAGTTGTCTAGGTCATCCTAGTGAAATAGAAACCAAGCCAACTAACGGTGTTACAGTTAGTGGTTAACTATTTCGCGGTCCGGTCTTATGCAAACTCATTGCATAGGATACCCCCACTCGCATGTCAACTACATGAACATGTTGGATCATAGCGTTTGTATCATAATACAAAGTGGGTCGTATCCATAGTGTCACCAGAATAAGGTACCCAGCCTTATCCTTGTACTATAGACCTTTTAGGTTGTTACTTGAATATCGATCCCCGTATGTCCCCACATACTAGTTCAAGTTACATACAAACAACCTTGGATCTTAGTTTATTGGATTTGGGTCAAATAGTGCAATATTTAACAATAACATTTTATTGCAGAAACTAAATAACACTTTATTAAACAAAAGTATAAAATTTGTTTACATTCACTATCTACGAGTTTTAGGGCATAAAACCCAACAACATAGCCACCAACTCCTCCAGGTTCTTCTTCTTTTCAGGCGCACTGGATGATGCAAAACCTGGCGTTGGCTGCAAAACATTCTTTGTATTTGAGTATGAGAAGTTCTCGTGATTGCGCAGATTCGGGTGGTAGAAGTTTGGTATTCCTTGTGAAAACGGTCTATTCCCCACGTACTGGACTTCTTCCACATCCTGACCTTCCTTCTTCGAATAACCTTCAGCTAAGGTGGAAATGGATTTGACCACCTCAGATGAAGTCAACTTGTTCAGCGCGTTGGTCAGAGATGCCATCTGTGCCTTCAATGAACTTGACTCATCCAAGTCATATAATCCAGCCTTCTTTGAAATTGCTCCCCTCTCGGTTGGCCATTGATAACTGGTTGCCGCCATTTCCTCTAACAGATCTTTGGCTTCTGTCACTGTCTTGGAAAGAAAACTTCCTCCTGCTGATGTGTCTAGGACTGTCTTAGTGGAGGGATTCAATCCATTGTAAAATAATTGCACTTGGAGCCAATCAGGATATCCATGTTGGGGGCACCGCCTAAGCATTTCTTTGTATCTCTCCCATGCCTCGTACAACTGCTCCTCGTCAAGCTGCCTAAATGTTCCGATTTCAGTCCGGAGCTTGGTAGTCTTGGCAGGTGGGAAAAATTTTGTCAGAAAAGCCTGGGCAAGCTCATCCCATGTACTTATGCTACCCGTCTCGACTGATTCGAGCCAATCCTTTGCTTTATCCTGTAGAGAAAATGGAAATAACCTCAATCTGATAGCGTCGGCCGGAACTCCGTTCATCTTCACCGTCCCACAAATTTCCAGGAATGATCGCAGATGTGAGTGTGGGTCCTCAGAAGGGTGTCCCTTAAAAGAGTTATCGCGCGCCATCTGAATCAATCTCGTCTTTAACTCAAAATTTGTAGCTTGGATTGGGGCGTAGACAATCCCAGAATTCTCGGTGGGAAGAACTGGCTGTAAGAAATCTCTAATTGCCTTGGGAGCTTCCTCTTGGTGGGCCATTGCTTCTGCTAATCTTTTCTCTCTTCGAATGGATCTAAGAGTCCTGTCAATTTCAAGATCTAATGGAAACAAATTAACCACCTTGTTCATTCGCATACAATACTCCCAATCAATCAAGAGAATAAAACAAAATAAAACAAATACAAATGATATTCACAAAATAATAAAAGAAAAATATTTACACCTAAATTACTATTTATCCCTTTCTTTTCGATGTCAAGAAAAATTAATTTGCTTAAAAATCAAGCCTCCCCGGCAACGGCGCCAAAAACTTGTTGCTATCGCTTCCGCAAGCGCACGGGTCGCACAAGTAATATAAAACGGTAGTAATACCGAGTATCGAATCCACAGGGAGGCGAAGCGAAAATTAAGCAAAAATAAAATCTCTTGAGCACTAAAAGTACTTAGGCAAAATAATATTTAGGGAACAGCTCATGAAAATAAGAGAAATTTAAAATTCAAAGCAGGAAAATAATTTGATCAATCAAATAAAAAAAAATGGAGAAAGAGTTTTCTTTTAATGGGAAGAGGGGTCTTGAAAATCAATTATGAGCTAAACAATTGTTATAATTATCCTATCTCATTGCCCATCTAATTATAATCCTAGAATCTCCGTTAGTCACATAGGTTCTCCTGTCGGTTTCCCCTAATTGTAATTAATTCATTTTAACAACCTAAGTGTCCTTAGCGCCATTAAAAATCATTAATTATTACGCTCTGATTCATTTTAGGAATCTAAGTTTAATCAACTAATCCCGGTGTCACGACGGGCAATTAAACTAGTTGCATGGATTATGATCTATCCTAACTTCTCTCCGTCGAGTTTCCATTAAGAATCGAATCATTACACAATTGGCCAGATTGAATAAAGCATTAAGCACATCCATACAAATAATTAGGAAAAAGGGCAAGAGACAGGTAATTATAACAACATTTCAACTATAATTTCATTCCAAGACCCCAAATTGGGGTTTAGCTATACATAGCTAAAATATCCACAACATTTACAAAAGAAAGCATAATTAAGAGCATAAAAGGAAAGGAATTGACCGTCGAAAAACCCCTTCGCTGACGCTTGGAGCCCCGCCGAACACTCCCTTGAGCTTCCTAAGATGCTCCCCAAAATTCCCCAAAATATTTCCCACTAAAGAATTCTCTCAAAAAGGCTAGAAAGCCTTGAGAGAGGCTCCAAAGGAGCCTAAGGAGGGAAAGAAAAGATGGATTCAAGAATGATTTGATTGATGCAAAATGAGGCACCAAGAGGTGCCTTTTATAGGCCCAGATTGGGGGTAGCGTCGCGACGCTACATTGCACAGCGTCGCGACGCTGCAACGCACGCGGCTTGGGCAACACGAAAAGGGTAGCGTCGCGACGCTGCTTACACAGCGTCTCGACGCTGCCCCAAAATTCCAGATTTTTCAGCTTCTTTTTGGGCTGATTTTTGGGCCTTCTTCTTCATTTCTTTTGGGCATTTTTTCATGAATGTCTTCTTTGGGCCCCCATTTGATCAAGCTTGGATTTGGGCTTCATTTGCTTCCTTTTTGACACTTTTTCTCCCAAAATCACCAACTTTGCTCCTAAGGACCAAATAACAAAATTCATTAAATATTTTCATTAAAAACACGATTCAAGCACCGAAAAGCTTAATAAATTAGGACTAAAATAGCGACATTTCTGCTCGCTATCACACAAGCGGCTACATATTCGGCCTCCATAGTTGAGTCTGCAATACATCCTTGCTTGATGCTACGCCATACTATTGCTCCTCCATTTAGAGTGAATACCGACCCCGATGTAGATTTCCTCGAATCTTTATCGGTTTGAAAGTCAGAATCTGTATCCTGTAAGGATCAAATCCTTGGAACCATACACAAGCACATAGTCCCTCGTTCTCCTTAGATACTTGAGGATATTTTTAACGATTGTCCAGTGATCGAATCCTGGATTGGATTGATATCTACTGACAATCCCTACTGCGTAACAAACTTCAGGCCTTGTACACAACATGACATACATTAGGCTACCTACTGCAGAGGCATAGGAAAAACGTCTCATGTCCTCAACTTCTTGAGGTGTCTGAGGACATTGTTCCTTAGACAAATTAATTCCGTGCCTGAAAGGTAATAATCCCTCTTGGAATTTTGCATTTTATATCTAACCAACAATTTGTCGATATAAGACGCTTGAGACAGGGCTAGCGTTTTGTTCTTTCGGTCTCGAACAATTTGGATCCCTAGAACATATTGTGCCTCACCCAAATATTTCATTTGGAATTGAGTGGCTAGCCATAGTTTAATGTCAGTGAGATAACCTACATCATTCCCGATGAGTAGGATATCATCCACATACAGTACTAAGAAAGCTACGGAGTTGTTGATGATCCTTTTGTAAACACAAGGCTCATCAACGTTTTGTTCAAAGCCATAAGATTTGATTGCAGTATCAAATCTCATGTTCCAGGATCTAGACGCTTGTTTTAACCCATAAATGGATCGTTTAAGCTTGCAAACGTTTTGCTCTTGATCCTGAGCAATGAACCCCTCTGGCTGAGACATGTAGATACTTTCTTCAAGATTGCCGTTCAGAAAGGCATTCTTGACATCCATTTGCCATATTTCATAATCGTAAAACGTGGCAATGGATAAAAGTATCCGGATCGACTTCAACATTGTAACAGGGGAGAAGGTTTCTTCATAGTCAATCCCCTCCCGCTGGGTAAAACCCTTTGCCACAAGTCGTGCCTTAAAGGTCTGTACCTTTCCAGCAGCGTCTCGTTTTCTCTTGTAGATCCATTTGCACCCTATGGGTCTAACCCCTTCAGGTTGATCTACAAGATCCCAAACTGAATTAAAATGCATGGACTCGATTTCCATGTCCATGGCTTTAATCCACTCGTTCTTGTCAACGTCATCCATTGCCTGTTTGAAGGTTAATGGATCCTCGATCCCGTCATCAGGTATGACGACTGGAGTTTCAGTTAAATCCAAATAGCGATCAGGCTGTCTAACAACCCTCCCACTACGTCGAGGTTCTCTTATTTCTTGAGAAGGACACGATTGACTCGAGGTGCCAGCATCATCAACAACAACTCTTGTTGATGTTTCTGTAGCTTCGTTAGATAGTTAATTTAAAACGACTTTACTTCGTGGCTTGTGGTCTTTGAGGTGGTCTTCTTCTAGGAATGTAGCATTTGTCGATACAAGTACTTTATTTTCCTCTGGATCGAAGAAGTATCCATCTCTCGTTTCTTTGGGATAGCCTACAAATAGGCAAAATCTAGAACGAGGCTCCAATTTCTTTGGGTTTGCCTCTAGCACGTATGTAGGATATCCCCAAATTCTGAAATGTCGTAAACTAGCTTTACGTCCTTTCCAGAGCTCAAACGGTGTTTCTGAAATACTCTTTGAGGGAACTACGTTCAAAATATAAACTGCAGTTTCTACTCCATAACCCCGAAACGAGTTAGGCAACTGAGCATAACTCATCATCGAACGAAACATATCCAACAAGGTTCTGTTTCTCCTTTCCGATACACCGTTTTGCTGAGGTGTACCAGGGGCTGAGAGTTGGGACGTAATTCCATGCTCTATCAAATAGTCTTGAAAAATCGAGTCCATATACTCTCCACCTCGATTGGATCGAAGTGTTTTAATCGTCTTACCTAATAGGTTCTCAACCTCGGCCTTGTACTCTTTGAACTTTTCAAAGGCTTCAGACTTATGATGCATTAGGTAGAGATAGCCATACCTCGAATAATCATCAATAAAACTAATGAAATATTCGTACCCTCCTCGAGCTCTAATGTTCATTGGTCCACAGAGGTCTGAATGAATGAGCTCTAGAGGCTCTTTGGCACGATAACCTTTTCCGGTAAAAGGTCGTTTTGTCATCTTACCCTCAAGGCATGACTCAAAAGAAGGTAACGAGTCGTCTTCTAACTTGTTTAGAAGTCCACTTTTGACCAATCTCCCAATCCTATTGAGGTTGATATGGCCTAACCTCAAGTGCCAGAGATAGGTATCTTGAGAAACTCTTCTCTTTTTAGGTTGAGTCTCAACAATTTTAAACATCTCATGATTTAAAATAGCTTTATACTCAATTGGTCTTAAAACATACAATTTATTCTCCATGTTTGCAGCGCAAACATCAATACCTTTTTTAGTTATGAACGCTTCATTAACAGAAAAAGAAATTGAATAACCTTGTTCCAATAAACAAGATAAAGAAATCAAATTTCTTTTAATTTTCGGAACTATGTACACATTATCTAATATTATGTAACGTTCCTTGGTGAAGAATAATTTTATGTCTCCCACTGCAATAGCCGAGATGACTTCCCCTGTTCCAACTTTAAGAGTCATCTCTCCAGCTCTTAGCTATTGCCAGGAACTCATTCCTTGAAATGAAGAACATACGTGATTAGTGACACCTGAATCGAGTATCTAGGTAGAATCGTCGTTCTCCACTAAACACGTTTCCAAGACTAATAAATCGTATTTAGAGTCGTGGATCATGTTTTTCTTGGCTAAGCAGTTAGTTTGAGGACATTCCTCAGTTGAGACCAAACCTAAATTGTTTGCCACGTGTTTAGCGTTTAAGTAAGTATTCTTAGTCGTATGTACTAAACCGTTTAATTTGCCATTTGACAAAGCACATACGTTTTTCGACATATTGCTGAAACAAACAAATTAATCTCTATTAGAATACTTGCACTAAACCCATTATTCATATTATCCAATCAGATTTTAGCAAAAGCAATCATCGACCCATATATACAATTGATTTATTTGCAACGGTACTTCAGGGGTTTAGAATAACCTCTACCATAGGGCAGTCAGCTACTCCTCCTCTGAATCGAGACAATCTTGGCCAAATACTATTACCAGAATAACTCTTACTCCAATAGTTATTAGCTAACGTTAATTTGGTCAAGACCATCTTGTAAGTGTTACCCATCATTTTCAGATTGCAGAGGACGGCCCCAACAATGCCACCGTAGGGAAGAGCTAATGTTGGGAATGGCCCCAACAATGCCACCGTAGGGAAGAGCCAATGAGAGGGTGGGATCCCTTTGTTCAAGCCCCGGAGTCAGCACTTAAGGGAACAACCTCCTACTATCCCTAATTTGGGTAGGAGTGAATTCCTTCTCGCACGACTATGTCCCCATCTATGTACCCGTTCCTATCCCTGAAATGGGAGGCTTATTGAGTCGGCGATACTGAGCCACTCTCACCTATGCAGATCTAAGGATAAGCCCGAATAAACAGGAGTTCATAGTTAGCTCAGGATTAAGATCGAGTTACCTAGGTCATCACATGAAATAGTCAGTCTCGTCAGTAAATTGTGTTATAAAGCGAGAGTGACTTATTTCTCGGTCCTGGTCTTATGCAAACTCATTGCATAGGACGCCCCCACTCGCATGTCTCTACATGGACGATTTAGGATCACATCGTCTATACTATCTATAAAGTGGGTTGTGTCTCATAGTGTCCCCAGAATAAGGCACCCAGCCCTATCCTTATACGATATACCGTTTTGGCTATTACTCGAGTTGGATCCACTTTTATGTCTCTACATAAAGCTCAAGTGTTCATCCTATAGCCATGGATCTTAGTTTATTGGATTTGGGTTATCTAATGTGCAATTTACTTATTCAGTAATGACTTTACTGAATTAATCTCGATAACGACTTTATCGAACAAGTATATAATTTTGTTTAACATTCACTATCTACAAGTTTTAGGGCACCAATCCCAACATATTGTTCTCCCTATATCTTTTTAATTGTCCTTATGCATGCTTAATTAGATTAAATGGTTAATACATTGAGGACAATGTACAATTTAAGTTTGGGGGGGAGGCTTTGTTGTTTTGATTTGAGCTTATTGAAATTTTTTTATGATGATTCTATTGCATCTGTTTTGATGAGGACAACCTGTGATATGATCTAGATAATGAATTTTGTGCAATTTTTGTGAAATATGATAGCATGTTCAAGATTCATGTAAATTTAAATTTTTGCTTTGATTTCCTTGCACATGTTGAGCACTTAGCATACTTATATGGTTTTGAATGCTTAGAACAAAATTATATTATCTAGATGTTTGTTGTCACTCCGATAGGCTTAAAATCTGATTAAAAGGTTGAACTGCATGAGAGTTTGTAATGTTTTGCTTGGGAGAAATTACATGATTATTAGCCTGCAAGAAAAAAAAAAGAAGAAAGAATAAAATAGTTTGCTGTGATTAAAATGCTCAAGGGTAAAAAGAGCTACCTCTGTTGTCATCAGCTACGTCATCCAAGGATAAAATTCGGGATATGGGTCCCTGCAACAGTTGTGTGAAAGCTAGTGTGCGCCCTTGAATTAAAGAAAAATGCAAGTCTGGGGAGGCATACCCCGTTCTTTTCAGGCACCCTAGTTGGATATTACTTTCTTGATTGTTGGGAAGCTCGATAATTAGAGCTTAGGGTCAGTGTAGGGGGAAGATGAACTGATGATTTTATAAACCTTTTCTAGGCTAGTAAAGATCCTAATAAGGAGGCTCGCACACACACACGCAAGGGATGAAAAGTTTAAATTTAAATTTCGTGATGAATGAATATGTTTTAATATTTCCTTAAATTGTTTGAATTCATTATTTGGATCATTGAGATTAGAGTCATGCATTTGCAATATTTGATTCATATATGGTTCTAGCTTTGCTCGGGACTAGCAAAGGGTTAAGTTTGGGGGTGTGATAGCATGCATAAATGTTATCTATTTCCTATTAACTTTAGCTAGTTTTATGCTTAAATTGTGTGCTTTGAAGTGTTTTTATGTTTAAATTTCATAAAACTGAGCCAAGGAAGCAAAATCGGAGTTTTGAGAGATTTTGAAGGCTTTTGGAGCATTTTGAAGAAGTCTATTGAAGATCCAAACGAAAAAGCCCAAGAAAACCAACTTGAAGGCCCAAAATTGAAGATAAAAGGGCCATGCTTGAAGTGAAAGGCCGAGAGGCTAGCGTCGAGACGCTAGCCTTAAGCGTCTCGACGCCAGTCAGCTGAAGAGAAAATTCTGGAAATGGGACAGTGTCGAGACGCTGTCCTCAACGTCGCGACGCTGAGGCAACTTGGGCTCCAAGCACATGACGTAACAGCGTCGCGATGCTGTGACATCAGAGTCTCGACGCTAGAAGCTGCTTCCACCTATAAATAAGCCAATTTTCAGCCAAGTTTGGGGAGCCAATTGGAGGGTTTTTACTCTATTCTCAATTCCACACTAAAATTAGGGGTTTTGGGAGAAGATTTGGAGCCTTGTTGAAGATTTTGGAGCTCAGGATCAATGGAGGTCGCCATGGGATCAAGGAGATCGACACTATTATGAGCATTTATCTTCCCTTTTCCTTTGTTTTTAGTTTCTAGATTAGGTATAAATAGGAATTGTTGGATGTTTTGTGATTATGAGTAGCTAATTCCTAAATTCTATGGGTTTGATTTAATTTGTTGGACCTTTGCTTAATTAATTGATTGATTTGGTTTCATTGTCATTATCATTCTTTTGTGCATTTTGTCCGTAATGCTTTTAATCACTTGATCAATGATTAAATGAATTGTTTTCTAAGTGGAAACTCGACGGAGAGAAACTTAGGCTATAACTAAATGCAAGACTAATGTTTACTTACCCGAGTGACAGCGGGATAAAATAAATAGACGTTAGAGGTTGTTATTGAACGGACGTAATGTCATGCTTAGTAAATAAGGAGGAAACTGAAAAGAGATTCTTTATTAAAACGGATGAGAATAGGAGGAGACCGACAGGAGAGTCCTTGATATTAGGCTTCTAGACTTATGAATTGAATGTCTAATTAATTCTAATTGGCTAATTGATTAAGCAATTAAAGGTCCAATTAATGAAATCAATACCTTATAATCATCCCTCCAAATTGTGTCTCCATTTATCTTTTCCGACATTAGATTTTGTTCTCTAAATAAAGCTAAGCAATAGTATTCGTGGTAATTAAGTGAATAAATTCAATCTCTGTGGAGACGATACTCACATATTCACAATCACTATATTACTTGACCTGTGATCTTGCGGAAAGACGTTCAACAGTCTCCATCTGCCACAACTGAAATGACTTCTTTTGTTCCAACTCTGAGAGTCATCTCACCAGCATTTAGTCGTTGCCAGAAGCTCATTCCTTGAAATGAAGAGCACACGTGATTAGTGGCACTTGAATCAAGGATTGTAACGCCCCGCGTTTCGAAATCGAACCCTTTTGGGATTAATTGAGCATTTTATTTTAATTTGAAAAATTAGAATTTAAGCTTAGCCTTGGGTTACTAAATTAAATTTCTATAATTTAGGGAAAAGATATTTTTAATTAAGTCTTTAATTTCCTAAAGTTTGGAGGTTTAATATTCGATATTTATTTTAAATATCAAAAGACTCAAATCCTTAATCAACTGGGTTATTTCCTAAATATTTTAGGAATTAAGCTTGAGATTTTAAATAGAATCCTAAATAAGGTTTAGCTCTTATTTTAAATGGGTTTTTCTTTTCTTAAGTTGTATTTTAAAAGAAACGAAAGGGAAAATAAAGGAAAAGAAAAAGCCCTAAAATTATCTCATCTTCTTCCTCTCCTTCTTGTGTAGCCACCAAGACCCCCCCCCCTCATGTCTCTCTCTCGTTCGCAGCCAGCTACCCACACGTCAAGCCAGCTCCTATTGGTTCGCGCAATGTCGTCTCTTTCCCCTCTTCGTTCTTCTTCCTTTCCGGCAAGCTGAGCCCGCCATCTCCCTCCCTGGATCTCCTCCCTCCGACGTGCATCAAGGCAGGTGACGATTTTTTCCTTCTTCTCAATTCTTTTTTCTTCCTCTCCTTTTGTGTTTCAGCTACGAATCCGCAGCACCCACGCGAACAGCCACTTGGGCTTCGCGAATCTGCATCCATTCTCCTCCCTCGACTTTCAGTCCGTGGTCTCGACGTCTCAAGTCGATTGTCCATCTCTTCCTCTCGTTTCCAGCAGCCTTATACCCGCGGCCAGAGGTGATGGTAAGTTTCAGCATGACCCTCGATTTGTTGTGTTATGATTCGGTTTACCCATGTTTGTTTGGGCTCTAAATTCACTTTAAATCATGAACAATGCATATTTGAATTCGAATTTGGATTACCCATTCGTTATCGACTTCAAAATTGCAGGGTTAGGTGTATTCGGTTGCTGTTCAGCGAGCGTTTGATCTCAAAGATCGTGTTCAGCGAATACCCACAACTCAAATGACCTTGATTTTTGTTACCCATAACCCGGTGACTTGGGATCTTGGTTGTTGGGTCGTTTCGAACACAAATCAACTTGTATTCGAGGTTGTTTGAGCGCTTGATAGCGAACAGAAATGTCGCTATTTTAGTCCCAATTTATTAGGCTTTTTTGTACTTTAATTGTGTTTTTATTGAAAATATTTGATGTATTATGTTAATTGGTCTTTAGGAGCAAATTATGGATTTTGGTGATAAAAGTGCCCAAAATGAAGCCATTCAAGCCCAATTTCCATGCTTGGGTCAAGGGGAATCAAAAGAGATCAGCTATGAAGGAAAAGGTCCAAAAAGAAATGTGGAGAGGCCCAAATTGAAGCCCAAATCCGTAGCTGAAAGATCTGGAAAACGCATAGCGTCGACACGCTGTAAGGACAGCTTCGCGACGCTGTCCATTTCTTGGCCGGCAAGTCAATGACGTCACAGCGTCGCGACGCTAAGCCGTATAGCGTCGCGACGCTACCCCCTTTCCGAGCCTATATAAGGCGCCCCTTGGTGCCTCATATCAATCATCATATTCTTCCATTCCTTTCTTGCTTTCTTGGCTCCTTTGGGAGCCTCTCTCAAGGCTTCCAAGCCTTTTTTAGAGTTTCTATAGTGGGAAACTTTTGGGGAATTTTGGGGAGCATTCTAGGAGGCTCAAGGAGTGTTCGGAGGGACTCCAAGCGTCAGCGAGGGGGTCTTCAACGGTCAATTCCTTCCCTTTTGTTATGCTCGTAATTATGCTTTCCATTGTAATTATTGTGAATATTTTAGCTATGTATAGCTAAACCCCAATTTGGGGCCTTGAAATGAAATTATAGTTTAAATGTTGTTATAATTGCCTATCTCTAGCCCTTTTGTCCTAATTATTTGTATGGATGTGCTTAATGCTTTATGCAATCTGGCCAATTGTGTACTGATCTGATTCTTAATGGAAACTCGACGGAGAGAAGTTAAGATAGATCATAATCCATGCAACTAGTTTAATTGCCCGTCGTGACAACGGGATTAGTTGATTAAACTTAGATTCCTAAAATGAATCAGAGCGTAATAATTAATGATTTTTAATGGCGCTAAGGACACTTAGGTCGTTAAAATGAATTAATTACAATTAGGGGAGACCGACAGGAGAACCTATGTTATTAACGGAGATTCTAGGAGTATAATTAGTTGGGCAATGAGATAGGACAATTGTAGCAATTGTTTAGCTAATAATTGATTTTCAAGACCCCTCTTCCCATTAGAAAACTCTTTCTCCGTATTTTATTTTTATCAATTGATCAAATCTTCTCTTTAATTGTTTTGATTTTTAATTTTCTTTGATTGCATGATCTGGTCCCTAAATATTATTTATCCCAAGTATTTTTAGTGCTCTAGGAATCTTTGCTTGCTTAAATTTCGCTTCGCCTCCCTGTGGATTCGATACTCGGTATACCTACCGTTTTATATTACTTGTGATGACCCGTGCGCTTGCGGTGTGAAAGTCGTAAAACAGCAAATAGTAGTCGTCGTCCGAACAGCGCTGAGCAGTAAATTCTAGCACCCTTTACCATCCTTTATTAAGTCTCTTTGGTGTTGTTTATCAATTCCTGACCCTTAGAAGTCGTTGCTTGTAGTTTGAGCTCTTTAGGCTCTTTCGGTTAGATCTGTTGCTCTTTTAAGATCGCTTAGGAGCGCTTTATAGGTAAGTAATTTCTATCTGTTGAGTCTGTTTGATTGCATGAGGCACGTTGTATGTTTACTTGCTTTATAAATGTTTTCATGCTTTTGTTTTTATGCTTATATATACATGTAAAGTGTTTCTTGCTTCTATGTTATGTATATATGAAATCTCTGAATAGTGTGGACTGTTGTTGTGATGATTGGTTGTAAAACATGCTAGGTCTGTTGTGCGCTCATGAGTTATGCGTGAGGTGAGAACATGTTGTATGTATGTGCTTGGTGGACATAGTACTTGAGTCTAGAAGCATGTTGCAGGGCATATGCATTCTAGATAGGTGTGAGAAAAGAGGTCAGGGACCTAAAATGTGAGAAAAGAGAAAGATGGGAGAATGTTAGTGCACCTCGGGTACAAGTGGTCGAGGGGTGACATGTCACCATTGGTTTAAAAAGGACTAGCTTTGTGGTTGAGATATCAGGGCCTCGGGTATAAATGGTCGAGGACTGATATTATTTTGAGGAAAGTAAAGTGAATATCAGTGCCTCAAGTATAAATGGTCGGGGACTGATATATCACTATTGGATGTCGAGGCCTCGGGTATAAATGGTCGAGGGTCGACATGCTAACGTTATATAAGAGGAGCATCGAGGCCTTGGGTATAAATGCTCAAGGGTCGGTGTGATGAGTCTTGAGGCAAGTATTGAGGCCTTAGGTATAAATGGTCAAGGGCCAATACATTGCTTAGTCATCGAGGCCTTGGGTGTAAATGGTCAAGGGTCGATGCACAGCTCGAGGCCTTGGGTATAAATGGTCAAGGGTCGAACGCCAAACTCCGTAGAGAAGTGTCGAGGCCCTGGGTATAAATGGTCAGGGGTCGGTGCATCTCGAAGGATCAGTCTTGGAGAGTTTTGCGGAGCGTGACGCGAAAATCACGTGTGAAGTGCCATGTGAGGGCTGATTATGAGTGTTGAGTAAGCTTGTGGAGCTTGAGTGGTTAGTGATTTGCATAGAGAGATGCATGTGAAGGTGTTCATATAACACATGCGGAAGCAATTGAAGATCGGAAGCACTTAAGACATTCAATTTTGCTCCTAAAGCATGCATGTTCTATAAAAGAAAGAATATAGAGTTGAGAGAACACCAACCTTTGTAGCTCACTTATGTGGAACTCCTTGTGGTGTTTGCCTCTCCTATGCTCCTTGGACAACCTCTAGAGTCTTCCCTACTATTCTCTTGGGCCTAGAAAGACTTGTGGGAGTCTATAGAAGAAAGATAGAAGGGAATGCTTGATGGTACAAGCTTTTGGAAGGAGATGAAATGAGAGAGAATTTGAGGGAGAAAATTTGCAGCATAACACTAAATGAAAGCTTACTCTTCTTGAATCTAATTCAAGCCCCTTTTATAGACATCTCCCATGCAAAGACAAGCTTCATGACACTTAGCCACATGGCCAAGATGCAACTCAAAGTGGATTCTAGGTGTCTACTTCACAACACATGCATCTAGTGCATGGTTGTGTTGTTTTCCACTATGCATCATCATGCAAGAGTGGAAATGCCACTAAATCCATTATGAATTGTATCCTAATTGTAAATTTTCAGCTTGCAATTCATTTCAATTTCAATTCAAAATTGAAATTGATTTCTAGGCAATTAATTGGGACATTTCCAAGTAATTTTGATATGATTGATCCAATCAATCTTTATCACCTAATGTCATGAATTATATATGATTCCTAATACATATATATGGTATTTAAAACACTTTCAAATACCTCATCTCTCAATTCCTAATTTAATTCATAATTAAATCATTGTGTCGAACACGTCTTACGATAAAAACCCTATTTCCCGTTTTTGAACGATTCAAAAATTCCTATCAATATGTTCTAGGCTTTAATCCGATATGAGCTAGTAGAGGGACCTAATGGACCTATAGATCATGGGCTCCAACGATTCAAGGCTAACCGACTAATCTCATTATCTAAGCTAGCCAACATTCGTTAACTATCGGGACACTCCACTATAGCCCGATAGTTGCACTCCCCTCACTATAGATATATTTCCGTCCACTTGATTTAACCATGTTCAGTAAGTCGTTCCTTCACAGGTTGTTCGTAGCTATAGCTAGGTCAAATAACCGTTACACCCCTATAGTACTTCTTGTTCCTTAAGTTCCACTAATCCTCTAATGAATAATCGGTTTGCGGTCCAACCATCAAACCTAAGTTCCTCTCGATCCAACGAGAGGGTGGGGCCCCTTGTTCAAGTCCTGGAGTTAGTACTTAAGAGAACAACCTCTCTGCTATCCCTAAAATGGGTAGGAGTGAATTCCGTCTTGCGAAACTATGTCCCCAGCTATCTATTCGATCTTATCCCCAAAATGGTAGGCTTGTCGAGTCGGCGATGCTGGCCACTCTCACCCATGCAGATCAAAGGATAATCTCTCATAAACAGGAGTTCATAGATAGCTCAGGATTAAGAACGAGTTACCTAGGTCATCTATGAGAAATAGTCAGTTTCTTCAGTAAACGGCGTTATAAAGAGAAAGTGACTTATTTCGTGGTCCAGTCTTATGCAAACTCATTGCATAGGACGCCCCCACTCGCATGTCACCACATGAACGATTTAGGATCTCATCGTTTGTACTTAATACAAAGTGGGCCGCGTCCATAGTGTCACCAGGATAAGGCACCCAACCGTATCCTTATACTATAGACTAGTTTGACTATAAACTTGAACTTGATCCTACGATATGTCCCTACATATAGTTCGAGTATTCATTTTATAGTCAAGGATCTTAGTTTATTGGATTTAGGTTAATCATTCGCAATTTACATATTCAATAACATCTTTTACTGAATAACCTCAATAACGTCTTTATTGGAAATAGAATATGTTTAATGATTTACAAACTACGAGTTTATAGGACATTAAACCCAACAATGGGTGCCCTTATTTAAGATCCGAAATCAACCCTTAAGGGAACACTCATCTACTTGCCCTAAAGATGGGAAGGAGTGAATTTCATCTTATGTTGTTATGTTCCCAGCCCCACTCGGTCTTATCCCTCAAATGGTAGGCTTATTGAGTCGGCGAATCCAGCCACTCTCACCCATACAAATCTAAGGATAATCGCTCATGAAAAGGAGTCCATAACACACTTAGGATTAAGATTGAGTTACCTAGGTGACCTATTGAAATAGAAACCTAACTAGTCAATGGTGTTATATCTAGTGGCTAGTATTTCACGGTCCGGTCTAATGCAAACTCATTGCATAGGATACCCCCACCCGCATGTCCACTGCATGAACGCGTTGGATCAATGCGTTTGTATCGAATACAAAGTGGGTCGTATCACATAGTGTCACCAGGATAAAGTACCCAGCCTTATCCCTATACTATAAACCCTTTAGGTTGTTACTTGAATATTGATCCCTATATGTCTCCACATACAATTCAAGTTTCATAAAACAACCTTGGATGTTTAGTTTATTGGATTTCAGGTTAATTATTGCAAGACTAAGAATAACAAATTCAATAACTTCTTATTGAATAATTTCAATAACTCTTTATTGATGTTAATTAATTTGTTACATTTACTATCCACGAGTTTTAGGGCATAAAACCCAACACCAAGAGCGTTAAAACGCTAGGTAAAGCCTCCATTTTGCCTTCAAACCCAAGGCTAAGCGTTGAGAAGCTATCCTGTGGTGTCGAGACCCTGGATAACGATCCACAGCGTTGAGCTTTTTCATCTCGGAGTTGGAAAGGCATGCTCCTTGGTTTTCCATCCAAAGCGTCGAGACGTCACTTCTTCGTCAACCTCCGTCCGTAGCATTGAGACATTATGGACATCGTCTCAACACTACCTCCAGATACTATAAATAGTTTGTTTTGTCTTAGCAGAATTAGGTTAGATTTTATTGCTTTTGTATTTTATTTTCGGTTGTATTTCGTTTTCCAACTTTATTTTATTGTTTTTTTTAATTATTTTAGGCTTAGTTTTAGATTTATAAAGTTTATTATGGAGCTTAGTTTAGCGTTTTTAATGTCCAGCTAAGCTTCTTTTCATTGGTTCAGGTGTTAATTATTGTTAATTTTGTAACGTGGGAGAGACTTAGAGCCATTAATTGTATTAAAACTCTTTGAGTATTGAATCTTAGTCTTCAATTGAATTGCCAAGCATGGTTGATTGTTGAATTGATGCTTCAATTGAATTGCCAAGCATGGTTGATTGTTGAATTGATGCTTCAATTTTCTTGTATGTGATGCATGATCCATAATTTTCGTGTTGAGGCAAGATTTAGTAGCGCATTTATCCAGCTCATGTGTGCGATTTTAGAGCTTTTCCTGGTGAATCATAACATGCATGATAAGATTAAAGACTAAAATTGCAATTGATTAAATCAGAGCTCCTAGTTTTATTTAATTGTTTTGATCGTCTCTTAACCTTAATGCGATTGCTCTTATTTTTGCGTGGAATACTATCGTATCCAATTTAAATTAGGCAATTAAAGGGTTGAGTACAATGTTGAATCTTATTGACTTCTTTTACCCTAATCACTTTTCCGGCATATTTAGATTAGTAAAATTGGACAATAATTCAAAGAGTTAAAATTGGATAGTTAGATTAAATCGATGATCACATTACAAAAATTAGCCTAATGGACACTGAACAATGATTCTTAAACTTGATTGTTTTCCCCGCTTTATTTTTAATTCTTGCAATTTAAAAATCTTGAAAATTTCATTTTGGTCTAAGCACCGTTGCTATCGATTAATTACTCAAATTAAAAAGATAAAATCAACAAATTACTCCTTATGTTCGACCCAAACCACTGTTACTATAATTAGCCGGTTAGTGGAGGTCGACAGCAGGCGGTATTCGGAGGTTGATAGTAGCAGTCGGCCGTGGCCGGTAGTCAGAGGTCGGCGACGATCAGTAATCGGAGGTGGACGCTGGCGGCCGGTCGTCGGAGGTCGACGGTTGCACTCGGCCTCTACTGGTAGTCGGAGGTTGACAATGGCAGCCGAACGACGGAGGTTAGTGACGATTGGTAGTCGGAGGTGGACGATGGAGGTCGACGACGATCGGTAGTCGAAGGTTGACGGTGGCGGTCGATCAACATAGGTAGACAGCAACCGGTCATCGAAGGTCAGCAACGATTGGTAGTCGGAGGTAGACAGTAGCGGTCAGATGGTGGAGGTCGACGACGTCCGGTAGTCGAAGGTCGACGATGGTGGTTGGTCAGCGGAGGCCGGTCAGTTGGAGGTGGACGGTAGCGGTCAGTCGACAGACGTCAATGACGGTCGGTCGCCGGAGGTCGACGGTAGCGGTCGACCACGGTATTCAGAGGTCGACGATGGTGGCCTATCAGCGAAGGCCTTTAGACGGAAGTCGACAGTGGCGGTCGGTCAGTGGAGGCCGGTAAGCACAGGTCGACAGCGACCGGTCGTCGAGGGTTGACGGTAGCAATCGGCCCCGACTGGTAGTCGGAGGTCGACGATGGTGGCCGATCGACGATCGGTAGTAGGGGTGGACTGTGACGGTTGGTCGACGGCCGGTAGTTGGAGGTCGACGGTGGTGGTCGATCGGTGGAGGTTGGCGGTACCGGTCGGCTGCGATTGGAATTCGGAGGTCGACGATGGTGGTCGGTCGACGAAGGTCGGCAACGACCGGTAGTCGGAGGTCGAAGGAAGTCGACGACGGCTGGTAATCCGAGGTCGACGGTAGCGGTCGGTGACAACCGGTAGTCGAAGGTCGACAAAGGCGGTCGGTCGGCGACGATCGATAGTCGGAGGTTTGACGGTGGCGGTTTGTCGGCGGAGGTCGATGGCGACCGATAGTCGGAGGTCAACGATGGCAGCCGGTAGGTGGAGGTCAGCAGCGACCGATAGTCAGAGATCGGCAGGGGTGATAAAAAAGGAAAAAAGGAAAGAAATAACATAAATAATAAAAAAATGAAAGAGAAAGAAATAACGAAAAAAGAAAAAAAAAGGAAAGAGAACGAAATAACAGGAAAGATTAAAAAAAAGGCGAGGAAGTGGTTAAAAAAATAGAGGAAGAGAAGAGATTGGTGTAGGAATGAGAGGGAGAGATGGATACATGCATGAAAGATAGAAAAAAAAAACAGAAACAGAATTTGAGAAATAACTTTTTGTAGTTTCTCAAATTTGGCCTCTTTTTTAGAAACGTTTCTAGAAATTTAGAAACAAGAAACAGGGATGAGTTATCAAACAAGTCTGTTTCTTAAAAAATGAGAAACAGGAACAAGAAACAGGAAACGAGAACGTTATCAAACGAGTCCTAAAATACTCAGTAAGTGACCCTACTGTTGAGGTTGGGTCATGCTTAAACACGTTTTAAAACTCAACAACAAAAAATATATTTTTGGTGGCTCCAAACTTTATTTTAAACTTATTAATGAGAGGATATACATCAATTTCATGCATATCCTAGACACATCAATTTCATGTGTCTCCTACGGAAGCCGTCAATTTCACGAACCTCGAGGTCGTCAATTTCACAAACCTCGACTTAGGTACATCAATTTCATGTCCCTAAGTCCTGTGTAGGCATCTCTGAATGTACATCAATTTCATGTACACTTATAAAACTTAAGAAAACTCATAAATCATTTAAACTCGTACATATAATGGAATTTTAAGAGGCCACCAAGGATTTCAAACATCAACAATTGCAAGAATTAATAATAAACTTCATGTTTTTCAACAATTTTTCATAAATGCTTACATATTCAAACAACACATAAAAACACATGAATTTTGGAAAATCAAACACGCGCTTCCAACTAAAAAGTTCAATAGTAAAGCCACTTACCTAGGCTTATAAATCCTTAATTTAAACTTCAATTTCACTCCAGCAATGTCGATCACGACCACGAACCAACCAATACAAATGAAGTCGACGCTTGCTGCCCAAGTTCTAACTCGACTTAATTTCAACAATCCAAGATCTAATCTCTATGGGTGTCCATGGCCGAACTCACTCGAAATTGAAGGAATTCAAAGACCCACTTGTGTCAAAATCATTGAAAAATAAAGGAGCTTAAATACCCACTCAAAATAGGTGTTGGAAATCACAAACACAGGCTGCCGCCGCCCCCAAACTCAGTCGAAAAACTACCCAACACGCTGCTGAAGGTGTACATATTACACATGCGGAAGCAATTGAAGATCGAAAGCACTTAAGACATTCAATTTTACTCCTAAAGCATGCATGTTCTAGAAAAGACAGAATAGAGAGTTTAGAAAAACACCAACCTTTGTAGCTCACTTATGTTGAACTCCTTGTGGTGTTTGCCTCTCCTATGCTCCTTGGACAACCTCTAGAGTCTTCCTTACTATACTCCGGGCCAAGAACGACTTGTGGGAGTCTATATAAAATAGGGAATGGGAAGGGAATGCTTGAAGCATCAAGCAATGGAGAAGAATGAGAGATGAGAGAACTTTGAGTCCAAATTCCAGCAGCATAACCTTTAGGAAAATGGCTCTCTTCCCTTTGAATTTGATTCAAGCTCCTTTTAAAGACATTCTCCATGCAAAGCCAAGCCTCAAGACACAAGACACATGGTGTATTTGCAAGTTCAAGTGGATTCTAGGTGTACATCTCACAAGACATGCAACAATGCATGAGTGAGTTGTCTTTCCACTTTGAATGTTCATGCATAAGTGGATTTCCAACTAAATCCACCAAATACAAATTGAAATCTAATTTCAAGCTTGCAATTTAATGTTCATTTCAATTCCAAATTGAATTTAACATTAGGTAATTGATTTTGAGGCATTACAAAATGATTTCTTATGATTAATCCAATTAATCATTCTAATCTTGTGCAATAAATCATATATGATTCCTAATATATATATATGGTATTCAAAACACTTTTAAATACTCCATCTCTCATTTTCTAATTTAATTCATAATTAAATTATTATGTCAAACACAATTTACGATAATATCCTTTTTCCCGATTTTTGAACGATTCAAAGCTTCCTATCTTTTGTTCTAGGCTTAATTCCGATATGAGCTAGTAGGGGGACCTAATGGACCTATAGATCATGGGCTCCAACGATTTGAGGCTAACCGACTAATCTCATTATCCAAGCTAGCCAACATTCGTTAACTACCGGGACACTCCACTATAGCCCGATAGTTGCACTCCCCTCACTATAGATATATTTCCGTCCACTTGATTTAACCATGATTAGTAAGTCGATCCTTCACAGGTTGTTCGTAGCTATAGCTAGGTCAAAAGCCCGTTTTACCCCTATAGTACTTCTAGTTCCTTAAGTCCCACTGATCCTCTAATGAACAATTGGTTTATGGTCCAACCAATAAACCGAGTCCCTCTCAGGCCAAATGAGAGGGTGGGATCCCTTTGTTCAAGCCCCGGAGTCAGCACTTAAGGAAACAACCTCTCTACTATCCCTATTTTGGGTAGGAGTGAATTCCTTCTCGCACGACTATGTCCCCAGCTATCTACCCGTTCCTATCCCTGAAATGGGAGGCTTATTGAGTCGGCGATACTGAGCCACTCTCACCCTTGCAGATCTAAGGATAAGCCCGAATAAACAGGAGTTCATAGTTAGCTCAGGATTAAGATCGAGTTACCTAGGTCATCATATGAAATAGTCAGTCTCGTCAGTAAACGGTGTTATAAAGCGAGAGTGACTTATTTCTTGGTCCTGGTCTTATGCAAACTCATTGCATAGGACGCCCCCACTCGCATGTCTCTACATGGACGATTTAGGATCACATCGTCTATACCATCTATAAAGTGGGCCGCGTCTCATAGTGTCCCCAGAATAAGGTACCCAACCCTATCCCTATACTATAGACCGTTTTGGCTATTACTCAAGCTTGATCCACTTTTATGTCTCTACATAAAGCTCAAGTGTTCATCCTATAGCCATGGATCTTAGTTTATTGGATTTGAGTTATTATATGTGCAATTTACTTTATTCAGTAATAACTTTACTGAATTAATCTCGATAACGCCTTTATCGAATAAGTATATAATTCGTTTAACATTCACTATCTACGAGTTTTAGGACACCAATCCCAACAGCTGCAGCACCGCCGCACGTCGCCTCTGTCGCTGTACAGACGTGAGACCCGCTGAAAAAAACCCATGAGACGAGACCCATGCCGCTGCAAGCTGCTGTTGGAGAACGTCGTCGATGTCGTCTGGTGCTACTGCCTCACGATGCGCCATCATGGTCTTGGTTTGGCCGGAGAAGACGACCGGAGTGCCACCACCTCTGCACCGCGACTGCCGCTGCTTGTTATCGTGGAGAAGAAGACCCTTACGACACAAACCCACGGCCGAACAGCATCGCTACACTCACCAAAAACTCGCCGCTGTGACCTCAGTTGTTGCCGTTTACTACTTGCCGGAGAAGACGCGTGAAGGACCGCTGCTGGCCGGAGAGAATCACGTCGGAGATGGGTTAGAAGGGCTGCCGTCGGGTTTCAAAGGAGAGAAGGAAAAGATGGGAAAAAAATGGCTTGCCTAGTGGCTTAGATGGCTCGCTCTAGGGCTTCGTGCATTTGCTTAAATAAAGACTTTTGGGCTTGGGTTTGGCTAAAGGAAATTTTTTACGATATTGCCATTCCAGCTTCTAATTTTTAAATTTTCACAAAATTTTCCAATCTTCAATTTTTTGAAAGTTTCCCTCTAAATTCCAAATTAACTCCAACTTAGGAAATTTGAAATTTATCTTAAATTACAAGCGTTACAGAAAGTGACATCCTCTATTTTAAAGTATTGATGGACCTTGTATGAACTTGGACTAGGTTGAATTTTTGATCGAAGGACTTCTTGAGGGTCCTAATCAAATAAAATTTATGAATCTCGGGTTCTATACTACTTTGCAGTAGGTAGTGATCTAACCTAATTTTGAAATGCAAGGTGTTACATGTTGGGTCTTCTAAGTCTTGAATCTTCTGAAATCTTTGAATTCTTTGGCTTCTTACTCTTCCGAATTCTAACTGCCCAAAATGAAAAGTGACCTCCTCTATTTTAGAGTATTGATGGACCTTGTATGCACTTGGACTAGGCTGACTTTTGATCAAAGGTCTTGTTGAGGGTCCTAATCAAATAAAATTTATGAATCTCGGCTCTATACTACTTTCTAGTAGGTAGTGATCGGGTTGTCCGTAGGGAAGGGAGAATTTCTTTTTATCTTGAGTATTTATGGGTAACTGAAACATAAGGTTTTTGAAAAGCAATTAACGCAAATGGCAAAAAAAATGTTAGAATTAAAATTCACGAAAATAAAAACGAGGGAATAAAACCGATTAATCTTGTGAAATTGCCAGATTAGGGGTTCCTTGGATTGGTTGTTGGTTTGGTTTCCTCGATTGATCTTAAGAGTTGATTTTAGTGCATAATTACGAGTCTGAGATTGCTTCTTGTCTAATCAAATTCTCCATCGTACCTGTTGGGTTTTATGCCCTAAAACTCGTAGATAATGAATGTAAACAAATTTTATACTTGTATTTAATAAAGTGTTATAAAATGTTATTGTTAAATATTGCACTATTTGACCCAAATCTAATAAACTAAGATCCAAGGTTGTTTGTATGTAACTTGAACTAGTATGTGGGGACATACGGGGATCGATGTTCAAGTAACAACCTAAAAGGTCTATAGTATAGGGATAAGGCTGGGTACCTTATCCTGGTGACACTATGGATACGACCCGCTTTGTATTATGATACAAACGCTATGATCCAACGCGTTCATGTAGTTGACATGCGAGTGGGGGTATCCTATGCAATGAGTTTGCATAAGACCGAACCGCGAAATAGTTAACCACTAACTGTAACACCGTTAGTTGGCTTGGTTTCTATTTCACTAAGATGACCTCGACAACTCAGTCTCAATCCTGAGTGGATTATGGACTCCTGTTCACGAGGAGTTGTCCTTTGATTTGTATGGGTGAGAGTGGCCAGCACGCCGACTCAATAAGCCTACCATTTTGGGGACAATACCAAGTGGGGAGCTGGGAACATAATCACACAAGATGGAATTCACTCCTTCCCGACTCTAGGGAAAGTAGAGGTGTGTTCCCTTAAGTGGTGTCTTCGGGACTTGAACAATGTGCCCAACCCTCTCTATGGCACGAGAGGGACTTCTGTTTGTTGGTTGGACCTCAAACAAGTTGTTCATTAGAGGAGCACCCTGTTCATTAGAGAAAGGTCTTGGCCTTTACCTATATATAGGACCCCTGGGGTGGGGTGAAAGGCATCCCATTGACTCTCATTCTCTCAGAGATCTCTCCCAAAAGACTCCCACAAGTCTCCTGCTTCAAGAAGTCTTAGAGATATACCGGTGTAGCCGATTGGTGGTGTTCGCACAAGAGGGTTGCTACGTTTTCAATCTTATTGGCAAGAAAAGGAGAATTGATCAAGGCTTTCTACAAAAGTAAGTTTTCTATGAAATCCTTGATCACTAGGATCAATCTAGTTGATCTTTTAGCATGTTTATAGCCTATGTACAACCCATTAAATATAGATTTATTGCTGTAATATTTTGCAAATTGTATTGGTATTTCAATTAGAATCTAAGACTCTGAGTAGGTTCGGTAATACTTTCCGCTGCGTGGGGCTTTTATCCCTTCAGTACCTATCTTGAATTAAATTAACTAACTAACCCGATCCTCCATCGAAGCTAACTACTTAATTAATGGTAATTACGTCTGCTACCCCTCATGCATTAACCCGATCCTCCATCGAAGTTAAATCTAATTAACCTAGTTAGGCAACTCGATCCACCATTGAAGTTACGTATTAAAATTAATTGCATTACAATCTTGGATCCGAAATTCATTCATTAAACTAGAATACTTTCCAATTTAATTAACTAATTTTCCTATGATTGTTAGGCGCTATCAAGCAAGCTATGAAATCTCACAAAGAAAAGTCGAAGGAATGCTTCAAACCTAGTGAATAAATCGATCATGTAATGAAAAATATCAAGTGATCAATTCGATAAATGAATTCACAACCGATTGTTTAAACAAGAATTCATAGAAGCAACATAAATATCCACAAAATCTCAACAAATGCATTCACAATTGATTACTATATGGGGCAGCGTCGCTCGGGTCTTCAATGATTTTCCTTCATTTTTTGAGTGTTTTGACACTTGAAATGGGGTCTAGACACTAAGCTCTCAAGATTTCCAGCTTCTTTTCAGCTCTTGACTCCCAAATTGGCTAAGTATAAGCTTTCTCTTTTTTAGCATCATAATGTCCCAAATTGCTTCTAAGGTCTCTAATGCTTGATTTCTTACAAATTACACAAATTAAACGTTAAATTCATGATAACTAATGCGTAATTCCAGGACTAAATTGGTACTATCAACTTTTGACTCAAAATGAAAAGAAGCCTCCTCTTTTCACAAGCTCAGGCTAAATTAGTTATGAGTTCAAACACCATGTGGCACAATGTGATTGGACTAACTTACATTGTTCAATGGAACAATGATAAACATGTAAAATTATTTGATTTGCCCAATTTTCATGTCTTTTCATTTGATTTGACCACTTATGTTTTGCCAATTGATGTAACACTAAGTTGTATTTTGAACAAATTGACAATGAAGGGACAAATGTTTCTTCCACTAGTATGGCTATGGATGCAATAAGTTATAGTGGTATTGATGAGGATCATATTAGAGGATATGAATTTGGAGTTCCGAAAATTGTCTATACTGACTCAAAGAGATTGAAATTATGCCAAAACTTGAAGAAAGCTATAAAATGGAGGGAGAAATGTCTAAAATGGCATCTTTGATATCTCATTTACTCGGATCTCAAGTATGCAATACTAGTAGAATTAATGTAGGTTTATGTTCATGTTTTCTTATTATTTGACACATACGTTTATTGGATTCTCCTAATTATTATTTTTGGTTAATACTAGCAAACAACATTCTATTGCTACAAATGAACCTATGGTTAGCAACATTACTACTAACTCAATTGTATCTTTACCTTTGGTAAACTGTTTATTACTCATTTCTTATATTCCATTTTAATTTTAGTAATTTATTGGCAACTATATTTTAGATGAACAAGACTTTCACAAGTTGTTTATTACATTATGAATTGCATTTTATGTTGCCTTATTGGTAAAGAGTATTAACAATAATAATATTCTTTACAAGTGCAAGTTACTAGATTGGTGTGATACAAAAGAGGTAGGTGTATATGGTTGATAGTTTTTGAATGACTTAAAAGTTATTGTTCATAATGTTCTCCTTAATTTGTTTGCAAGTCATAAAAGTTTGGATGGACTTGAAAATGAAATATGATGCAATTTATGGAGGTCCAATTGAGAAAAAGGTTGTTGTTGGTAATATTGAGTTGTATGATCTTCTAACAAATTATGATAATTAAGTACATTTACTTATTATTTATTAAAATAAGTTTATATTCATTTATTTCTTTCTTTGAAATATTCTTTTGGTTGATAGAAGAAATACTTCAGACAAATGGAGTATCTTGGCTACAACACAACTAGCGTTAGTTATTTGGATTTCTGATAACATCATATTTTGTAACTAATGAAAGGTATATTGATAAAGTTTATGTTGTGTATAATCTCCGAGTTAATGATATTAATTACTATATATATTTTTGTGGGATAATGTGAATGTTGTATGAAAGTTTATCTTAATAACAACATATTTTTATGGTATCCATATCTTTTATAGGAACATATCTTCTTTATTTGACTTTTATTATGTACAAAGGTATTCATAAACACTAGCATTATGAACATGTTAGAAAAGTTAAAAAAAATATATACAATAATTGCATTCATCAAACTCTATTAAAAACAACTATATAAATGCTATAAATAGGAAAAATCTCCTCGTTCAGTGGCTAATTATTGCATCATTTTTTTTTTTAGCATAGTTCTCCTTCAAGTTAAAACTATAAATAAATATTTTATAAAGAGGTACATATGCTATTAAAAGGTTTTTCTTTTGTAGTGTTTCTTGTAATATTAATAAAACTTAGAGGAATTAAATAACAGAGGAAAATGGAAGAAATATGAAGAAACAAACACGTAAAAATTAAGGTTGAGTTGTGGGTATCTCGCTCTCTTTAAGTAGATTCAAGCCCTCTACGATGTATAATTTTTTTATCAACCACCAATGCAGCAAGTTTTCTCTAGCATTTCCCCTCCAAGATACAACAACTCAACTACAACGTTGTGTAGCTCAAACCACTCTGCACCAAGAGGTTGAGCTCAAACCTCCACAACAAAGAAAACCCTTCTTTTGGTCAACAAGAAATATGAGAAAGTTGAAAGAAAAAGGTTGTAAATGTTGTGTGTTGTAAGTGTTTGTGTGATAGGTTTCTATATAAGAATTTTAGATCTAGGAATTTAATCCAAAACTAAATAATTAAATATGTTCAAACAAAAACTCTCTCATCAAATACGTTTTTCCCTTTTAAATGAAAGAAAACCTTCAAAATTAATTTCTAAGAAGAAACTCTTACTTAAATATTAAAATGTTACAACAAAAACAATATAACTTATCGTGAGTTGTCATGACTATTGATGGACATTATAAAGACAAATGCATTTAAATGAATCTCAAATATAGATTTCCAAGAAATTTCAAACACTTGGTCGGGTGTATGAGGAGGAATATTAGTGGCCAAAAACTCTCGAAACAAAGAGAAAAAAAAGCATTTGGAATTGAAGAAGAATGAATCTTTTGATAAACTACTGCCTCATTTCATATCTAGTAGTAATAGTGACGATGATGGGTAAGCCATCTTTAGCCGACTCAAAAACTATGAAGCCATTGACTTCATGGAGGGTGGTGATTTATAATGAATTGAGTCCAGGCTTTAGCTTATCCGTTCATTGCAAATCAAAAGATGACGATTTGGGTGACCATTTGCTACCCGTGGGTCAAAATTTTTCTTGGAAATTCAAAGAAAATTTATTTTCAACCACCCGTTTTTGGTGTACTCTAAGAACCTCATCAAACAAACAGGTGATAATGGAAGTGTTTTGGCCAGAGAAACACGATTGGCTTTCTTCTAGATGCAGCCATGGGTTTTGCATTTGGGTTGCTCAAGATGATGGCATTTATTTGCTGAATATTCCTAAAAATTCAATGGAGTTTGTGCGTAAGTGGGAGAACTAGTCAAGATTAATTTTGGGAGAGGTATCTCCTTTGGTGGAGATTGTAATAAGACTTCCTACATCCATAGCTATTGGGAATATTTTCTTCAAATAATTTTCAAACAAGTTTATTCATATTATGTACTTTCAATAGGTTCATCCCACCTCAATACTAACAAATATTGTCAACAAGAGTAAAATTCAACTGACATAAAGTTTATAACTCTTGACTAAAAGGTTAGAGGTTCAAATTTCCTATCTCACATATGTTGTAAAAAAAATTACTAAAAAATATTTTAAATCAACATACTACTACGAGTATGAGACTATTTTAAAAAAGTATGAGTTTTATCTAATAATGTTAAAAGTTTTAAATTTTTAAAAATTCTATCACATGAGAGACAAAAGAAGATCATTGAATGAGGGTCCAAGGGATGCTCGAGCTTGTCTAAACTTTGGAAATTATAACTTAGTATTATGTTTTGCTTTATTGCAATGTTATTGGGTTATGTCTCAATGGCTTGCACTCTACATTTCATTTCCCATGTGTTGAGATGCAGAGCATTTGGCTTTTTTTTTTTTTTTAAAAAAAAATATTATTACTATTATTTAAAATGGGTATATACTATGTTTATATTTTTTGAAAATACAATTCGGTTATTCTTTTGTAAACCTGAATGGTTCGATTTGCTTCTCGATTGGACCCCAAAACTAATAAAATCAAATCAATGTTCACTTGTGGTCTCCTCACACAATCTAACCACATTTGATTTAGAAACAACTCTCGTTGTTTTTACCTCTAAATTTCTATTATGTGCCAAACAAATATTCAACATAAAATTCTAATTAGATAATTCCTTACAACACATTAGTGATTTCCATCATTGAAACTAAAAGAAAAATTAAAACAATTTGATTTTATTTTCCTATCATTGTGGGTTAGTTGTAGTTGGACCAAAATAATATAGTTTTCATTTCTCTAGCATAATGAATTGAATGTAGTGTAATAGTCTAATCCCAATAGGAACATGACATTTTCCTTATCTAGGTTAAATTAATCTAATTAATCTACAAAAATAAGATGGGCATCTATTATACATTATAGCATGTATAGTCTTTTGAACTAAAGAAAAAGCATGTATAGTCTTAGTAATTAACTTGAATTGAGCTAACATAGAGATAAAATAATCTCAATAATAGGCAACATGGACTCTATAGTATAGTATAAAACCCAGGTGAATCATATTAAACCTTAAACATATAAGTTGAAAGGAAAATCTTATGGACATGAATGAACCAACATGATATGCCCAACCTAACTGGCCTTTTTTTTTTCTTCTTCTTTTGAGGGAAAAAAATCAATTCTTACCTTTAAACTTTGTTGGGTACTATCAATTTTCACCATAAACTTTCAATTTCATCAAATTAGACCTTAAACTTAGACAACTATTTAATTTTTATCCTCTATTCAATTTTTGTTGATTCACCAACTAATTTTAACCAAAAAAAAAAAAAAAGCAATGCAAAAATCTTTATAGATTCACTAATTTAAATAAAATCAAGTTTTACACAATATTAAATTAGATCAATGTACAAGTTAACTATTGAATAACCTTACCAAAATTCAAAATTTTCAATATGTATGTTTTAAATTCATTAAACCCTTATAGAATAATTTTATTTTAATGATTTTTTTGGATAAGAACTAATAAGAGAGTTAGAATTGCAACACTCTTTAAGGTTAAGATTTCAACACTTATCTAAGTTTGAAGTGCAATTTGATGTAATTGAAAGTTTAAAGTATATGACTTTATAGGTCTGTGAATAATTTTTTTTTTCGAAATAGAAATTGAATTCTTTTTTTATTATTATTATTATTTTGAGAACTACTTAGGAATAGATTCTAACTCTAAACTTTTTTTTTTATATAAGAAAATGAATATTGACGATTGTTCGTTGGATGATTAGCGTGCCATTAATGGAGGATGTCTTTATATCTTATCTTTACCAACTGTTAGACAAAATGTAGTATAATCGGCATGTACTCTCAACCAAAAGGTCAGAGCTAGGTTCGAATCACCCACCCCAAATATTGATGTACTCAAAAAAAAAAAAAAAAAAAAGGAGTATAATTGTTTAAATATATATATTAGCAAATGAATGAAACAACAAAATAAGATACGCAAAATCCTTAGAATAATAAAACGTGGGAGAGTTGATAAACGTTTTTATAAATATTTGTCCTTCATATATGAACTCTAAAGATTGATCAAACTTATTCACAACAATGAAAGTTTCTAATTCGTTTATTTCATTACTTCTATTGAAATTAAAATAATATTTCTATTCTAATTAACATGAATTCGATTAAATTTGGAATGATCTGAAGTTTTTTTTTAAAAAAAAAATAAATGAAAAAGAATATATGTTAAAATACAATTAACTTTTAAAGCATAACATATAAAATAGTTGTAAATGAAGTTTTTGAATATAAAACGTATATTAAAATAGATCATAAATTCGATGCAAGTAGATGTTTTCCAAGTTTATTTAAGAGGAGGAACAACCAAATGGGTAACTTGTTTAAATAAGTTTCTTAAATAAATTGGTGTTCAGATAATTTTGGATAGTATTTTTACATTTTTCTCCCCTTGATCTAACCCATCTAACTTGTTAGCATAGGCAAGTTAATTAGATTTATAGGCGATACAATTAATTATTGATCGAGAATACATGCCAATTACCGTTGAGCTATGCTCAATTTGGCATTCATTTTAGACTTTCAATTTTATCTTCATGGTTAACTTAGGTATGAATTAACTATAATATATATTTGTAGACTTCATATTTGATGTGGGTGCTTTTAAATTTTTGTCATTTTTTAAAAACTTATATATATAAAAAAATGATTTAACTGAGAATGCACATTAGCAAAAAAAAAAAAAAAAAAAAAAAATAAAATAAAATAAAATAAAATTATAATATAGGCATAAAGAAGAATATTAAAATGAAATGTTATCCTTTTAAAAAAAAAAAAAAGGAAATGAGCTAAGACTTTTTAGTAAAAACCCAACATGTGTCCGAGTGAGGGACATTTTTTTATTAATATTGTTGTTTTTAAAACTTTTTATTAAAATATTGTAGTTTTAAAACTATTTATATTAATATTGTGGTTTCAATTTTTAAGAGCAGAGGTCTGATGTGGTGGGGTAGATTTTAGATTTAATTATATTTCGAATGCTTTTAAAAAATGATTTAGTTTTTGCAATAGTGGCTGACAACACTATCTAATAGTTGGGAGTGCCTGGGTTCGAAACATTTCTCACGTGGATTTTCTGTTTCTTTTTTCTTTTTTATTTCGTTTTTCACTTTTTTCTTTCTTCTTTGCAGTTTTTTTTTTTTTTTTAGACAAAACCTCTTTTTTCTTTTCTTTTTTTTAATCTCATTTCTCCATTTACAACTTTTTCCATACTTCTTTTTCACACAAATATAATATTTGATTGCATGGTTCATTTTTCCGAGAATTTAAAAGTTAATTAAACTATTTTTTTTATAAAAAAAATATTTTATCTATTTTCTTTAAAGAATATATTTTTTATTTCAAACAGAATTAAAATTTAACATAACTTTTCCTTATTAAACAAAAGTAATATTATAAAATATATAAAATAAAATATGTTATAAAAAGTAATTTAGTTAATTTTTAAATTCTTTGAAGAAGGAAAAATTTTTCATCTAATATTTTATATGTAGAAAAAAACAAGAAAAAATCAGGAAACAAAATAAAATAGGAAAACAAAAAATGAAACACAATAGAAAGAAAAATGAAAATGTTGCGTTGGAAGGATTTGAACTCAGGCCCTTTGGAGTCAAAGGTGGACTGTCAGCATTGTAGTGGACGCGAAACCGTGTATTTTGTGTTCAAAAGTTTATGTAACAGATAAAGTTCACTTGGGAATTTTGCCACATCACCACATTAATGGTCATCTCTTCAAGAGACGACTTCGTGACATGTGCTGCAAGAGACGACCTACTCTCGGGAATTTAAAGCACAATATTAATATAAATAGTTTCAAAACTACAACATTTTAATAAAAAGTTTTAAAAACAACAATATTAATAATAAAAAAAATGTCCTACTATTGAGCTAAGAACCCAAAATCTCAAATGATTTTCGAGAAATATTAAAATGAATTATTATCATTTAAAAAAAATCGAGAACTTTATCCCAAAATATCTAGGTTCTTATGAGTTTTTAAGAAAACTTTTGATCCCCCACCCCCCTCCAAAAAAAAAAAAAAAAAAACTCACTTTTTCCTTTTTCCTCCTCTCCTATGAGGCTACCTTCTATAATTTTTTTCTTCTCTCTAACAAGTTGGTCTCCCTTTTCTCTTCCACCATTTTTTACTCTCCCAAACAACACCCTTTACATATTTTTCTCCTATTTTTATCACCTTCACAGTACAACAACAAAAGGCCACTTTGGTTCCACCATTTTTTACCTTTTGGCCTTACACTATTTTTTTCTCTGTCACTCAATGAGACGTACTTGTTATTTTTCAATAATCGATCCATACATCGTTGATCCATACATCACCATCATGCAAAGTCAAGATATGGGAGCTTTTGAAAAGAGTTGGAAGTAGAATATTTTTTTTGGGAAAAATACACTTTTGGTCCCTCAGGTTTGGGTTAAGTTACACTTTGGCCTCTGAGTTTTAAAACTCAACAAAAATACCTCTGAGGTTTGAGATAAGCAGCATTTTGGTCTCTGCCGTCCAGTTTGTCGTTAAATGCTAACGGACTGCTGACGAGACCATATTTTTTTAATTAAAAAATTATTTTTTATTTTAAAATAAAAATAAATAAAATCAATAAAATATTATTATTTTTCCATTTTTATTTCTTTCTCTCTCCTTCTTCCCTTATTTCTTCTCTTCTTTCTTCTTCTTCTTCAACCTCCCTCTTCTTCTTCAACCCACGGACCAACACACTTGCCGCCATCGGCCGGTCGCCCGAACTTTTTTTTTTTCTTTCCTCCTCTTCTTCTCTCTTCTCCCACTTTTCTTCTTTTTGTTTTTTTTAAGATAGAGGAGGGAGGTGCCCGTTCAACCAGAAAATGGAGGAGGAGGGAGGTCCCTCCTCCCTCCCCATTCAGATCTGGACGGGGAGGGAGGAGGGACCTCCCTCCTCCGTTTCCGGCCGAAAATGAGAAGAAATGAGAAAAAAAAAGAGAAAAAAATGGGGTAAGAGAGAAGAATAAATGAGAAGAAAAGAGAAATGAGAAGAAAGAAGAAAAAAAAGAAAAAAAAAACAGTCGTCGGTGGCCTGCCGTTGGAGATTTGAAGAAGAAGAAGGAAGAGGTTGAGGGAAGAGGATGGGGAAGAGGGGAAGAAGAGAGAGATTGAATAATAATATTTTATTGTTTTTATTTTAAAATAAAAAAAAAAAGAATTTTTTAATTAAAAAATGTGGTCACGTCAGTAGTCCGTTAGCATTTAACGGCAAACTGGACGACAAGGACTAAAATGCTGCTTATCTCAAACCTCAAGGGTATTTTTGTTGAGTTTTAAAACTTAGGGACCAAAGTGTAACTTAACCCAAACCTCAAGGACCAAAAGTGTATTTTTTTCTTTTTTTATTTTATCCTTATCTTTCTTTTTTATTTTTACTAAATGACTTGCTAATTTCTATTCGAGCTATTGTACTTAACTTTGGGTTGTTAAATCAATAAATGCAATATTCCCCATTTCTTTCCAAGTTTTATTGATATCTTGTTGACTTTTTTTTTTCCCTTTTCTTTCATGTTATATTTTATGGTTGAAAAATTGATGGATGATTTATGAATATTTTATTCAAGTTTATTGTGTTTTAACTGAAGGTTGATGGTTCATAATGTGATCGAGTAGAGTTTCCTTATATGTTTGAAAGTCTTCACCTAAATCAGAGATCAAAGTATTATAATTTACAAATATTAAATCTTATAAATTATAAGAAAAATGGTCATCAGAAAAGTTTGTATGGAAGAAAATCTCTTTGAAAATAATTTTTTTTTAAAACAAATCTTGGAGTTTTTAAAATGAGAAAATGTAATGACCCGACAAAAAAGGAATTAAAAACGTACAAAGGGTCGCTACTACATGCATGAGAACGTACAACTTTGAAAACTTTAAAGCGGAAGAGATCATAAGTACAAATCTTTTATTTAATAAATCAGGCCCAAAACCATAAGTCATTTTACAATATCATAATAGTCAAAACATGATAGACAAATTTCATAAAGTTGAACATTAAAACATTTGAAAACATGAGACTAGGAAACTCGATCCTAGACTTCAAAGTACATGATTTGCAGCTGCATCCCATAGCCTAGCCAAGTCACTGCCATTGTCACTCGCCTGATGTCACCAAGTACTACCTGAAAAGGAAAGTCATGTAGCATGGGTGAGTATATAAGAATATACTCAGTATGTAGCCCACTTAAGGGATGAAACTGAAAACATGAGATCTGATAACATGAAATCTATTAGCATGAAACTTAAATTTGGGTTTTAGCATCAGAGGGACCTAACTGGAACAGTCATTCGGGTTTCCAACCCTAGGCCATAACTAGGTTCATGAAATGTTCTATCTAGGGTGATTATCTATCCCCAACCTGTGCCAACTAGAGTGTTGTGTGGGTCAGTCGGGTAAGGCAAGTAAACTCGAGACTAGTTGGCAACCTCTAGCAAATCTACGCCTATCCCAACACAACACCCCTGAATCATGAAAATATGGTGGAGCGATCTGGTGCATGAAAACATGCATGAGTGCCATCTGGCACACGATCCCATGCCTGGGCTCAACACCATCCTGAGACTAATAGAGCGCACGATCTCGTGCCTAAAAACTGGGCTCTAACAGTCGACTGATGGAATGCACGATCTCGTGCATGAAAACTTGAATCTACCAGTCAATGATAGAATGCACGATCCCGTGCATGAAAACTAGTATCTACCAGTCAATGATAGAATGCACGATCCCGTGCCTGAAAACTGGTTCCATCAGTCTTGAGATGGGGAAAGAAATAACCCTAGCAAACATAAGACTTAAGGATCCTTCAAGTCCACCGGAGGCCCTAAAACATGATTAAGGTCCAAGTCTATTCTCAATCATACGTATGATTCTCTCAAAGTCATAATAAAACGTGCTTGGAGAACTTGTGGTTTATACTAGTCAACCAGCTAATTAAGCACATCAAAATCCAAGACATGTTTCTAAACTTAGCCCCTAAAGCTCCTGTAACCCTACCGAAAATTCGACAGCATTACGACATACATATGGCAAACCCAAAATTTTCTATCACTTGAAAAGCAGATAAAACACTTCTATAGCCAACACTGTCCAACCACAAACTTCAATGTACTCCAAACTACCACAACCATAGCGAGACAGACCTTGCACCCACAACTTATCAAACATTCAGGGCAACCAAACCATACAATCAAACATGCTTTCAAATAACCTAAAAGATGTTAATCCATCCAAAAAGCAGTCTCAGATATGCTATAACAAACAAACAACCCTTCATGCCAACAACATGCTTTGCAATGAACTTATCATACTCATTGGAATCCAAAGACGAGATTCAAGGCTCACAACTATCTCATGCTAGGATGCTAAATTCTCAAAAGGAACTAGTTTAAAGCTTCGGGCTAGATATTTATCGAATCCAACAAACATGCAATGGGGTCTAAGCTTGAAAATAGAGTCCAATAGCTACTTACCTTAGCTAAATAAGTTGCTCGACAAAACAATAAACTCCCTTAGACTTCAAGCCCTTAACCAACTACATTAAAAGGGGAGAAACATACTTAAAACTCAAAGACCTTTTAAATCAAGTGGTATAAGGAGTTAATTAAATTTGGGGGTGATTTAACACCCGAAACTCACCCAATACATAACCTTGAACTTGTTGTCCGGGTTCCAATTTCACTCCAAATCGATGGTTAAACCTCCAAACGCTATGGGAACCTTGAAATTGAAGGTCAAACATAATGAACCAAACTCAGTCAAATTTCTACGTTCCTTTCTATTTCGTAACCGAAGGGGGGATTGAAAATAACATAAAAATTACAAAAAATAAATTGTAGGAAAATAAATGAAGATGATAGATCAAACCTCAGATCATGCAATTAGTTCTAGGTGGGTAAGTTTGAGAAGTTTAAATCCTCAAGTAGCTAAAGATTTAATTGATTATCTAAGCCTGACGTACTCCTAGAAAGGTCAAAGAGTCATTTTCCACTATCATGGACAAACCAATGCATCTAACCCGATTCTAACCCAAGATTAATTAATTGGCTAATTAATTAACCTACATCACATTGGGAAATAGTCGGATTATCTATACTGGCATCTAAGGGCTAACGCGCCATAAATACTAAGAATAATCTCATAGCTCTAGGATTACATGCCAAGGTGCTACAAATTTAAGAGATTAATCCTAAACAGAGTCACGTGCAAGCCTATTTACTACTAATTAGAAATTATATCTCAAACGATCACAGTTGGGTTTGTCAGGCCTTCCTATTAGAACTAAATATATATGAACGACACTAGAATCACAAATATAATCAACAACATGCTAACAATAGAATTCGCATTAAACTTTACCAAAACTTATGATACCGAGTCCTGATTACATGAAAATGAGCTTAATCCGCCATTTGGAACAACAAACACCGCTCCTGAGCTTGATCCACCATCCTAATCTAATCCTAAAGCTAAATTACAAATAAAAATTGAAGTTATACACTAAAAAAAGAGGTACATGGCGGCTCAATTTGGAAAATGAATGAAAAGCTAACCCTAAAATGGAAAAGAAAACGTTTATACATCTTTTGAGAGCTTGGAGACGCTTCAGATAGAACTTCACGAAAACATGCACACTTCACACCAACGTTTAGACGCTTTGGACATTGCACGCTCTAGTGGTTCTCTGGCATCGAGATGTTGAGGCCAACGTCTCGATGCTTTAGTGGAAATTGCACACCTTAAACTTTTTTTCATCTCGCGCGTTGAGCGAAGGTTGACCAAGGGCATTTTGGGTAATTTAGCTTCTTTTAATTACGAATTTGCCCTCGATCGATCCCGAACATTCAATTAAGGCCTACAACAATATTATACTCAAAATTAATCATTTTCATTTTGATTATCAAAATGACAAGCAAAATCTAGGGAAATAAACATGCACCAAAATGGTGCTATCAGGTTACCCTCAACCAAAATCTTGCTTGTCCTCGAGTAAACCTAAAATAAAAAGATATAGATTGAGTGTATTAGCTAAATTCATGACACTAACCTCATAGCAATCATGATAAAAAATTTGCCAAAGAGAATATCAAACATCAAAACAAAAATTGAGACAATTTAAAACATTTACAAAAAAATTCCTGTGCAAGGATGAGCTTCGCCTTTCTTAGAGAAGTTTTGAAAAAATTTGAGATAGACTTATAGAACTCTCATTCCATATTCCCTCTACATTGGACAAAAGGCATCATGGTTAAAAGAAATAGAAAAAAAAACTATCTTGCTAAGATTGCTAAGGTGCCTAATTCCTTTAAATAATGGGCCCTAAGCTTGCATTTTTATGACCTCTCGAGGCACTAGCTTTCACACATCTATTGTAGGGACCCATATCCCGAGTTCAACCCTCGGATGACCTAACTAATCATAGTAGGAGTAGCTCTTTTTACCTCAAGCAAGCAATACATTACGAGCTCATATTTTCTTTTTCTCATATTCTTTTCTTTTCTTTTCAAAACAAGAATGTTTTTTTTTTCTTTTAAAGCACAAATAGGATCTTCCTAGGCAAACAAACAAGCTATTTTTGCAAAAAAAAAAAAAAAAAAAAAAAAAAAAAAAAAAAAAAGGAAAAAATAAGAAAAAAAAACATGCTTATCCAAGTTTATCGGGGTGAGAAAAGAAATTTGAATCCTATAAGGCTATCTAAGACCCACAAAACAATGCTAGAAAGGGCATTTAGCTCAATAGTATGTCCTAATCAATCTCCAAGCAAACAATTCAATCTTAACCTCAAAGCTCAAAATTTTTCAAAAATTGCTAAAAAAATAAGTCCAATGCTCCGGTGCATGGCCTCGATCACTAAAAGAATAGAGCAATCAAACATACAAAGCATATCATGCATAAAAAACATAGTATGATGCTCAGGTTCATCGAGACTCAACATAAAATCTAAACATGTATATGCTGACCACCCCCAACCTAAAACATTACATTGTTCCCAATGTAATCTAACATGCAACCTAAGAGAACCAAAGAGAAGGGGAACAAGAAAGACTCCCTGAATGAAGTACGAGGTTGGAGAGGATAGACCAAAGTCACCTAGAATGATCATCTTTCCATCATAGGGGATCCTACAAAGCAAACAAACAAACATATGCAAAAACAACTATACAAACAAAGAAATGAAAGAAAACAATTAAAAAAAGGATAGAGATTATTTTTAAAGTTGGGCTACTCCCAAAAGTGCATAATTTTTAATGTCGTTTGCTCGACAGGATTCGCCTCCAACTCAACCTGAACCAACATCCTAGACCCAAACGAAGTCTTGCTTGGAGACTCGTCTTTTAGAAATGTAGGTGACTTGTGAACAATCATCAGATGCAAAAATAGAGGGAGCAGGAGAATAGCACACAAATGATGGGATTGAGTCCCGCAGCGAAAGCGCTTGTGATCGCATGTGTTTCGTTTAAATTTGGAAACCAAACATACACAGTATAGTGAACTTAAAATTATAGAACATTTCATATAATTTTACATTAGACTAAGCATGTGTTTAGATCTAAATCTAAAGGAAAATGAAACTTACTTGTTGAAGACCATCTTCAACAAATTTCTCCATTTTCTCTAACGAACGAAGAACACGTACAGTGACCTCCTGTGAGACACCACCAAAAGCTCTTTCCCGCTATTCTCTGAGTTTCAGGAACAAGGATGGTGGGATCCTTCCTCTTCATGAAATTTTGGAATTACAGAGAAGAATAGTCTCTGTGATTTTTCTTGGTAGAGAGAACTTGAGAGAGAAGAGAGAGTTCTTGTGAAGATTCTTGTGAGGGGAAGCAAACTCCGGAATTTTTTCCAGATTCACAATGTTGAAGTGAGGGGGAAGTTATCGTATAACTCCCCATCACCACCTAACCACTTCCCACGAGAGGAGTGGGTTAAATTTAAATAATTAATTAAATAAAATTAATTTAATTAATTAACTAATATAATTGAATATCTTATATTTAATTATATGTGATTTCACCTTGACGTAGACCCCGAGTTGGTGTTACAAGACCAGTGGCTTCACCATTGATTAGAATCGAAAAAGATGCACTAGAAATATAATCCATAATCAAATGAATCAATTCTATTTAGAAACCCATGTTATCCATAACTCGCCCGAGATAGCTTCATTTTACCTATCATCGGCTTTACTCATATCTAATTTTATCGTCGCATACACTGTTTTCCCTTTCTGTCTTATGAAATTAAAACTTACAATCATGCATCTAATGACATTATTCAATATAATATTTATATTTATATTATCTGATGTCATATTCAATGCATCATGCTTTTCATTTATTAATATAACATTTATATTCATACAATTGAAAAACATAATCATGCTATCATATAATATAACACTTATATTTAAATATGATGCATGAACATGTTTAACCTATGGTGAGATTTTAATCTATATGGCTAATAGGTCTAATTTGTTATACGTTTATAATCTTCCAATTTTCTTATCTTTATTGAATTCCTTGCAGAAAACCCTTTAAAATGAGTATAATATGTGTATAGGTCCATGACGGGGGTTCGGACCCAAAATAAGGCCTAAACGAGCAAAATCGAAGCAAAACGAGCTTTGGAGCCAAAAACCAAGAGACCAGAGCGTCTCAACGCTTTGTGTGCACCAATTCCAGCCAGAAAACTCAAGGGTTGAGTGTCAAGATGTTGTTCAGCGCTCATGCTCAACGCAACAAGAATGCAGACCAACATCAAGGCGTTGTGGGCTTAGCGTCTCGACACTAGGCGATTCCCAGCAGCTGTTTCCTTATTTGTGCAGTGATTTTTTCCATGTTTGAGCCCTTGTTTCAGTGCAAATTTCCCACGACTTGGAGGCCAAGAAGCCCTATAAATGAGTAGCTTAGGTTTAGGGTTAGATATCTCCATTCTCTTGCATTTGTAGCCGTTTTTCCTTAACTTTCTCTAGCAAATTTCCAAACCTTAGTGAGTTTTCACGATGTATCAAGGAAGAAACCAAACTTGTTCTTGTTCCATGAGTGGCTAGGTTCTTCACTCATGTAATCGGGACGTCGTTGTGTAAGTTCAAATACTTTTAATGAAGTTTCTTATACTTTAATTCAATTGCATGCTTCAGTGATTTTATCTCTATTTCTAAAAATTCATGTAGCGCTAGGAAAAGATTGACAACCTTTAACCGCATTTTGCTTGAGTTTACTTGCTAGTTAGAGTAGTAATTGAGATAAATTATTTATTTATTGTAATAAAGGCGTTAATTGCCCCTGATTGCATGCATGACTAATCTAACTAGTTCTCAATGCGATTTAAGTTAATTAATCGGCCAATTAGTTAATTTAAGATAGAATCGGGCTAAGTGTGTTGGCTTGTCCGTGATAGTAGAACATGACTCATGGTAACTCTAGAGTACGCTAGACTTTAGTATTGAAATTGAATTTTTTGTGAAACTTATGATTTCATTGTATACAACTGAAACACGACAACCCCAATTGCATGACATTTAAGGTATCTATCAACCCTTGCTATTCTCTTGGTTTATATTTTTCAGTATTCTTTTACTTTCCATATGGATTTTTCACACTTTCTCCCAAACCCCCATTTTTGTTACTTAAACGGAGAAGGAAATTAAAATTTGTGTGCATAGACTCCCTGTGATCGACCCCGACCACTACTGCTTGATAGCATGCATAAATTCTACTATTTTATCCTCAATTTTTATAGTTTTTGTTGGGCTTTAATGTGTTTTTATTGTGCAAATTCAATTAATTAATTATTTTGGTCTCTAGGAGCTTTTATTGGATTTTTGGAGAAATTGGAGAGGAAAAGAAGCCCAAATCATGAAGAATTAATCATGGAGATGCAAGGTGGGTCATTTGGAGGAGTCCAAGACCTTAAATGTAGAAGAGTTGGGCCAGAAGATTGAAGGACAAGCCCAAAAATTAGCCAAGTCACGAATCTGGAATTTTCCAGTCAAAGGACAGTGTCGAGATGCTGTCCCTTAGCATCTCGACGACAGCATCTCGACACTGGACGTCTTGGGTAACAAGTCAGTGACATCACAACGTCGCGCTGTCGGCCCTGGAGCACTATATAAGGCGCGGTTTGGCACTCGTTTTTGGCAGCAAGCATTCATTTCCTCTAGTCTTCTAAAGGCTCTTTGAGTCATTTTGAGGGTCAGGTTGAGAGCAAGTGAAAGGAGCGCGAAATTCTTGTTTTTGGGCATTTTTTGGAGCGATAGAGAGCTTGTTTCGCGAGGGATCCAAGGCGCAAGCAAGGGGTTCTTCGACGATTTAGTTCCTATCCTCTTTATTTGTTCATTTATTGTTTTTCACCATGTATAGACGAGAAATTTTGGTACTTATAGCATACATGTATAGCTAAAATCCCAGCTTACGAGTCTTGAATGAAGAAATATAGTTTAATGTTATTCTGATTGCCTGTCTTTGTGTCCACTTTACTGATTATTTGTGTGGGAGTTCTTAATGCTCTATAGATTCTCGCCAAATTTATAGTGATTAAATACTTAGTGGAAACTTGACGGAGAGAAACTAAGTCAGATCATAACCCACTCAACTAGGCTTAATTGCTCGTAGTGACACCGAGATTAGTTGATTAGGCTTAGAGATCGAGAATGAATCAGGACTCATTAATTAGCCCATTTAATACTGTTAAGGACACTTAGGTTGTTAAAATGAGTTAATTATAATTAGGGGAAACTAACATGAGAACCTATGTGATTAACAGAGATTCTAGATCTATAATTAGTCGAACACAAAATTAAGTAATTAGAATAACTATTAAGCTGTATTTTGGAATTCAAGACCCCGCCTCTTATTTGACTCAATCTCCCTCTTTGTTAAATTGCTTGATCAGTTTGTATTGCCTTGTTTAAATTTCGTTCGCATCTTTCATCATGCTTAATTCCCTAAATAATAAGCAATCTTAGTATTTTTAGTGTTTAGAATATTACCTTGCCTAAGTGCACTTCTCCCTGTGGATACGATACTCGACATACTTGTCGTTTCTTTATTACTTGTCGACTTGTTCGCTTGTGGACACCGTTAACACTGCTACAAGTTAGCTTTAGGTGTCGTGGATTACAAATTTTTTTTGACCCGAAGCCTCGACAACTTCGATCCATCAAATTGGCGTCGTTGTCGGGGAAGTCTTCGACAAATTTTTCTTTTCTTTTTCGTTTTACTATTGACTCTTTACTTGTTGTCTTCAATTTATGCCAACTCGTTCATCACAGGATAGAGGTTGTCTGTTTTGTCCTAACATAACGAGAGAGGAGCGTAGATTGAGAAGGGAGGAAAAAAGGGAAGAAGTCAGTTTGGACTTCGAGCCACCATGAGGGATGGTCGAGCGAATGTTGTTGAAGCTCACCGCTCCAAATCTGAATCGACAACCACTTTGCATCACCTATCCCGAAACTGAAGGTGCGTTTGAGCTTAAATAAGGACTAATTCGTTTATTGCCTATTTTCAGAGGAAGTCCATGGGAGGATCCACATAAGCACGTAATGGAATTCTACATTGTTTGCATGTGTATGAAGCCTAATGGTGTGACAGATGAAGAAATAAGTTTATGTGTTTTTCCCTTTTCTCTTAAAGATATGGCTAAGGATTTGTTATATTTTCTTCCTAGTGGTTATATTAATACTTGGGCTGAGATGAAAAATAAATTCTTAGAAAATTGTTTTCTAACTAGCAGGGCAACCAATCTTCGAAAAGAGATCTATGACATCACTCAGATCGTCGACGAGACTCTTTACGAATATTGGGAGCGCTTTAAGAGGTTCTGTGCTAGTTTTCCTCACCAACAGATTGCAGATCAATTACTAATTCAATATTTCTATGAAGGTTTGCTTCCTACAGATCGTAGCATGATTGATGTAGCTAATGAAGGAGTGGCAGGTCGTCGGGCCGCCAAATTAAATTTATATCCATGACACTAACACTACTTTCGTAGTAATAGCATGTTGGGTTTTATGCCCTCATACTCGTAGATAGTAAATGAAACAAATTAATCGATCTCAATAAAGCGTTGTTTGAGTGATTCAGTAATTTGGTTATTGAATAATCGAGTTTGCATTAATAAACCCTAAATCCAATAAACTAAGATCCAAAGTTGTTTAAATGAAACTTGGACTAGTATGTGGGGACATATGGGGATCAGTGTCCAAGTAACAACCTAAAAGGTCTATAGTATAGGGATAAGGCTGGGTACCTTATCCTGGTGACAATATGTGATACGACCCACCTTGTATTCGATACAGATGCAATGATCCAAAGAATCCATGTAGGAGACATGCATGTGGGGGTATCCTATGCAATGAGTTTGCATAAGACCGGACTGCGAAATAGTAACCACTAGATGTAACCCCGTCAACTAGTTTAGGTTTCTATTTCAATAGGATGACCTATGTAACTCAATCTCAATCCTGAGTCTGTTATGAACCCCTCTCAGGAGGGATTGTCCTTAGATTTGTATGGGTGAGAGTGGCCAGTTCGCCGACTCAATAATCCCACCATTTAAGGGACAAGAAGGAATGACGGCTGGGAACATAACAGTACAAGATGGAATTCACTCCTTCCCCTATTGGGGTAAGTAGATGTGTGTTCCCTTAAGGGCTAATTCCGGGGATGAACAAAGGCGCGTCGTCCTCTCCTGGCCCGAGAGGAACTCCTGTTTAGTGGTTGGACCCTAAACAACTTGTTCATTAGAGGGATCAGTGGTACTTAAGGAACCAAAGGTAACCTAGAGGTAAAACGGTGATTTGACCCAGCTGGTGTTACGAACACACGTGAAGGATTGACTTACTGCATTGGTCGATATCTGTGGACACAGAAATATTGTAGAGTGAGAAAAATGCAGTTGTGGGTCTTGAGTGGAGTGACCCACAGTTAACGAATGTTGACTAACTTGGTTAATGAGTTTAGCCAATAAGTCTCGTATCGTTGGAGCTTCTTATCTGTAGGTCCATTAGGTTCCACTGGTAGCTCGTAAAGAGACTTGAGGAAATTAAGTATAAATTGTAAATTGAAAGTGTTCAATTTATTTAGGAGAATCATATAATGTATATTGATACATTATAATGTAAAGTTTATGAAACTTTATAATATAATTTTGAATTAATTTCAAAATTAATTCTTGAGAGAAAATATTTGAAAGAGTTCAAATAATTAATATGAATTGGATTCATATTAATATAAATAATTTAATAAAATTCCTAAGATTAAATATGTGATATCTAATTGGGTAATTAATTAACTATTTATTAAAATTCGATATGAATAAGATAATAGATTTGATCGTATTCATGATCTTTTCCTATTAGAAAAAGGTCTTGGCCTTTTCCTATAAGTAGGACCCTTGGAGTGGGGTGAAAGGCATCCCATTTATTCTTCTACTCTCAGAGAATTCCCCTGAAGGCTCCTTCTAGACTTCCACCAGTGTACTGCCTTTAGAAGTCTCAGAGTCATACCGGTGTAGCCATAGTGGTGGTGTTCGCAGTAGTTCGTGATTATTTCACAAGCAGTTGGTGAATTTTATCTGAGTCGTCAACGAGAGTAAGTAATTTTTTACTATATAAATTAGATTTAGATCTAATATTTTTGTATGCTTAGCCTTAATATAAATTTAGAATAGTTATAAGATTATAGCCAATGTATTGGTATTTTAGATTAAACAAAATTAATTACGATTCGGTCCCAATCACGCTTCCGCTTTATGGAATTACGGAATTCCAATCCCTTCAATCGGTATCAGAGCCGATCGTAGATCTAATTTTGTTTCTCTAAAATTTGCATTGGCTATTGGTGGGATTGATTAATGCATAATGTATGTATGGTTTGCATTGGATTGTTTAGGTTAATTTTATAGCCATAGATTTTACTGTTTTTTATGTGATTTGATCATGTAAGGGGCCCAGTGTTTCGAATATTTGATGTAAAATCGAGTCCTTTGTAAGTCCGGGTCTAGATTAAGTTTTTTATGAGATGAAAAACATTGAATTCATGGCTGAAATCGAAGAAAAAGAAGAAGAACAGACGCTGTTTTTTGCCCAGAAAGTACTCCAGATGCAACAGCGTCGCGACGCTGTCTCGATTTGAAGACGCAGACGGCGAGAAGAAGTTGCAGCGTCGTGACGCTGCGTTGCAAGCGTCGCAACGCTGTCACGATGTGCGGCACGCGTTAGGGTTTCGCGAGGACGTGTTTCAGGCAGTTCAAGGTAGCTGGCGGTCTGGTTCGCACGGTCCATCTGGGCTGGGACCGATTTGGTCCGGTTTAGCTGGAATTTGGCTCGGTTCGTGGCTGGTTCGAAGTGGTTCGGGTCGATTCGGGTGGTCTAGACCAGTATTTGGAGCTGCAGAAGGACTTTTAGGATAGAATTTAGCTATAATTATTGTAATTTATGCTTTATTTTATTCTAGGGGCCAAAATTAACCGGTTCAATTGCTATTTATTTGCTTTATGGATGTCATATATTTAAATTCCCACCTTAGGTTAAGCATATTCATGCATATTTATTATTATAAATGTTATAATGTATGAAATATGTATGAATTTTATTTTCATAGATGTTTAATATATAGTGTTATATTAAATGCATGAAAATTACAATGCATTGAGCATGACATTACCTTAGTTTAATATAATTGTTATATTAATGTATGTCATAAATGCTATTGTATGGTTATAAATTAATTAGAATTCGATTGTTAATTTATGTCACCATAGTAGCAAGTTATAGGATTAATTCATTAAAATTTTATAAGTGTTATAAAATTTAAAATCCGTTAACCTATAAGAAAGAATTGTATGCAAACATAGGATCTTAGGAAAATTAGATTAATTTTAAAATGTTTAAAATTAATTAGACCTAAGATCATATTTCTAATATAATTAGAATTATTCTTACTTAGAATTAAAAATAGTTTTAATTGACTAAGTAGGAAAAACATTACTATGATTATAAGGGAACTCCACCGGTTAAGTTCTGTCTAAGGCTGGGGGTACTTAAGATGACGGTTTACGGAACACCTCTTACCTGGGAACTAACCCGGAATATCGGAGTTGAATTAATCATAGTTAAATGTTAGCATGCAATGTCACTAGGTTTTTTAAAGAGTTTAATTCACCTAGATCTTTAGAGTAAAGAGTTTACATTACTATGGTTATAAGGGAACTCTCCCGATGAAGTTCTATCTAAGGCTAGAGGTACTTAAGATGACGGTTTACGGAACACCTGCTACCTGGGAACTGACCCGGAACTTGAGTTGAATTAACCATAGTTATGTTAGCATGCAATGTTGCCAGGTTAATTAAAAGAGTTTAATTCACCTAAGACATTAGATTAAAGACCTCCATATAAGAGTTATATAAGACATAGACTTAGATAGATTCATTTAGCCAGAATTTACCTAAGTAATAGACCCTATAATTATAAAAATACTTAGTGGGAGGAAATATATCAAAACAAGATTTTTCGTCCTCAAAAGTTCACAACGTGAGGTCCATGCTTGCCCTCGAGTCACCCTAGGAGTGACCCCCTACGGATGGTGTTTGCATGGATCAATATCAAGGTGAATGGGGGAGTATTTTATAGTAAGTGGGAGCAGGACACGTGTCAACGTATCCTACGGTCTCCTCCATTAGATTGCACCGTGAGATCCCCATGATCTGCCTGCGAGTCGCCCTGGGAGCGATCACCATACGGAGGGCTTGATCATGGGAGTCGGAACAACGCAAACTCCAGAAATGGATAGGGTTTCTTAGGTCCATTTCCAACTTTGACTTTCCCTACAATAGCATTGTTGGGGCCGACCTCTGAGATCTAAAAAAGGGAGGGTCACACTTACGGGAAATTGTTAATGTGTTAATAATTTCCTGACCGAAAAAAAAACGGTAGCTAAGAACTATTGGAATATGAGTTATTCTATGAATAGGGATTGGCTGAGATTGTCTCAATTCAGAGGGGGAGTAGCTGACTGCCCTACGGTTGCTGTTGTTCTAAACCTCTGAAGTATCGTTGCAAAATGAATGTTTACTCTGTGGGTCGATCATTACTTTTGCTAAATTGATTGGATTAAAACAATACTATTATTTTGTGTAATGGGTTAATGCAACATCACTTATTAAGTTAATTTGTTTGTTCTCAGCATGAAACGTTCTTTGTATGCCTCGAATAACGCCAATTACAAAACTGGTATTTCTAATACAACTAAGAAAATGACTTAAACATTGATTGCGTGGAATTGGTCTTAACTGAGGACGGTCCTCAAGCCCACATGTCTAATTCATTTGAAATTTTTCATGATGAATATGACATAGACTGCTTAGCACATCTCAATGAAAATAAATTTGATTTATTGGTCATTGAAACGTGTATAGTGGAAAATGATGATACAGCCTGGATCCTTGATTCAGGTGCCACTCATCACGTATACTCTTCATTTGAGGGAATGAGCTCCTAGCAATAGTTGGATGTTGGGGAAATGACTCTCAGAGTTGGGACTAGAGAGCTCATTTCAGCTAAAGCAGTGAGAGATATTAAAATGTTCTTCTCCAGGGAACGCTATATGTTATTAGATAATGTATATATAGTTCCCAAAATAAAAAGAAATTTGATTTCTATTTCTTGTTTGCTAGAACAAAGATATTCAGTGTTCTTTTCTGTGAATGAAGCTTTCATTACTAAAAGGGGTACTGATATCTGTTCTGCAAAAATGGAGAACAATTTGTATGTTTTAAGACCAAATAGAGTCTAGGGCTATTTTGAACAATGAAATGTTTAAAATGGCTGAGACTCAACCAAAAATGCAGAAAGTTTCTCAAAGTACCTATCTTTGGCAGTTGAGACTTGGCCACATAAATCTCAATAGGATTGGGAGATTGGTTAAGAACGGACTTCTAAGCTAGTTAGAAGATGATACTTGACCTCTGTGTGAGTCATGTCTCGAAGGTAAAATGACGAAACGACCTTTTACTGGAAAAGGTTATCGTGCCAAGGAGCCCTTAGAACTCGTACATACAGATCTCTGTGATCCAATGAATGTAAAAGCTCGAGGAGGGTATGAATATTTCATCTCTTTCATAGATGATTATTCAAGGTATGGTTATTTATACCTAATGAGTCATAAGTCTGAAGCCCTTGAAAAGTTCATGGAGTACAGGACTGAAGTTGAGAACTTGTTAGGTAAGACCATTAAAACACTTCAATCTATTCGAGGTGGAGAGTATTTGGACTTAAAATTCCAGAACTATTTGATAGAACATGTAATCTCGTCTCAACTCTCAGCACCAGGTACACCTGAACAGAATGATGTATCTGAAAGGAGAAACAGAACCTTGTTGGACATGGTTCGATCTATGATGAGCTATGCTCAACTGCCTAATTCTTTTTGGGGTTATGCAGTAGAGACTGTAGTTTATATTTTGAATGTAGTTCCCTCAAAGAGTGTTTGTGAAACACCATTTGAGCTCTGGAGAGGGCGTAAAGCTAGTTTACGTCATTTCAGAATTTGGGGCTGCCCTGCACATGTGCTAGTAGCAAACCAAAAGAAATTGGATTCACGTTCAAAATTATGCCTATTCGTAGGCTACCCAAAAGAAACAAGATGTGGATACTTCTTCGATCCACAAGAAAATAAAGTGTTTGTTTCGACAAATGCTACTTTCTTAGAAGAAGACCACGTTCAAGAACACAAGCCACGCAATAAAATGGTGTTAATGGAACTTTCTGGTGAAGCTACAAATGAATCAACAAGAGTTGTTGATGAGGTTGGACCTTCAACAAGGGTTGTTGATGAGTCCAGTACACAGATTGGACCTTCAACAAGAGTTGTAGATGAGCCCAGTACATCTGGTCAAGCCTATCCTTCTCAACAATTGAGAATACCTCGACGTAGTGGGAGGGTTGTTACTCAACCTGAACGCTATCTAGGTTTAGCAGAAAATCCAGCTACCATACCTGATGATGGAGTTGAGGATCCATTGATCTTTAGACAGGCAATGAACGATGTGGACCATGACCTACCTGAAGGGGTCTTGTAGACCTACCTGAAGGGGTTAAACCCATAGGGTGCAAATGGATCTACAAGAGAAAACGAGACGCAGCTGGGAAAGTACAGACTTTCAAAGCTCGACTTGTGGCAAAGGGTTATACCTAAAAGGAAGGGGGTGGACTATGAGGAAACCTTCTCCCCAGTTGCCATGTTAAAGTCGTTAAGAATTCTCTTGTCCATTGCCACGTTTTATGATTATGAGATTTGACAAATGGACGTCAAGACTGCCTTTTTGAATGGCAATCTTGATGAGAACATCTTTATGTCTCAACCAGTGGGGTTCATTGCTCAAGGTCAGGAGCAAAAAGTTTGCAAAGTTTGCAAGCTTAGACGATCCATTTATGGGTTGAAGCAAGCTTCCAGATCTTGGAATATAAGGTTTGACACTGCCGTCAAATCTTATGGCTTTTACCAGAACGTTGATGAGCCTTGTGTTTACAAAAGGATTATCAACAGTTCAGTAGCTTTTCTGGTGTTGTATGTAGATGATATTCTTCTCATTGGAAATGATGTAGAATATCTAGCTGACATTAAAAAATGGCTATCGACTGAGTTTCAAATGAAAGATTTAGGTGAAACTCAGTATGTTCTAGGGATTCAAATTATCAGGAATCGTAAGAACAGAACGTTAGCCCTGTCTCAAGCATCATATATAGACAAGATGTTGTCTAGATATAAGATGCAGAATTCCAAGAGGGGGTTACTACCCTTCAGGCATGGAGTTCATTTGTCTAAGGAATAGTGTCCTAAGACACCTCAAGAAATAGAGGATATGAGAAGGATCCCTTATGCTTCAGCTATGGGTAGTCTTATGTATGTCATGTTGTGTACTAGGCCTAACATTTGTTATGCATTTGGGATAGTCAGCAGGTACCAGTCCAATCCAGGGTTAGACCACTGGATTGCAGTTAAAAACATCCTCAAGTATCTTCGGAGAATGAGAGACTATCAACTTGTGGATCTAAGGATTTGATCCTTACAAGATACACAGACTCTGACTTTCAGACTGATAAGGGTTCTAGGAAATCCACATCAGGGTCAGTATTTACCCTCAACGGGGGAGTTGTAGTTTGGCGTAGCATCAAGCAAGGATGCATTGCAGATTCCAACATTGAGGCCGAATATGTCGCTGCTTGTGAAGCAGCTAAGGAGGCTGTATGGCTACGGAAGTTCATGATGAATTTGGAAGTTGTTCCAAATATGTACTTGTCAATCACCCTTCATTGTGATAATAGTGGTGCAGTGGCAAATTCTAAAGAACCTCGCAGTCACAAAAGAGGCAAGCACATAGAGCGCAAATATCATCTCATCAGAGAGATCGTGCAACGAGGGGACGTGATCGTCACGAAGGTAGCCTCTGAGCACAATATTGTTGATCCATTTACGAAGTCTCTCACGGCTAAAGTGTTCGAGGGTCATCTAGAGGGTCTAGGTCTGCGAGATATGTACATAGAATAATCTAGGGCAGTGGGAGAAGTGTAATGGGTATTGTGAATGCCCTAGTTTATTGTGTTTATCTGTATTTGTACTTTTCATGTATTATACAGTATTAATACGAACGACTATTCCTACTTCAATGATTATTCATTCAATTTTGATTGTTGATGTACATTGCCCACTAGAGTTTTAGTTCAAGTGGGAGTTGTTGGGTTTCATGCCCTAAAACTCGTAGATAGTAAATGAAACAAATTAATCGATCTCAATAAAGCGTTATGTGAGTGATTCAGTAATTTGGTTATTGAATAATCGAGTTTGCATTAATAAACCCTAAATCCAATAAACTAAGATCAAAGGTTGTTTAAATGAAACTTGGACTAGTATGTGGGGACATACAGGGATAAGTGTCCAAGTAACAACCTAAATGGTCTATAGTATAGGGATAAGGTTGGGTACCTTAGCCTGGTGACACTATGTGATACGACCCACCTTGTATTCGATACAGATGCAATGATCCAAAGAATCCATGTAGGAGACATGCGGGTGGGGGTATCATATGCAATGAGTTTGCATAAGACCGGACCGTGAAATAGTAACCACTATATGTAACACCGTCAACTAGTTTAGGTTTCTATTTCAATAGGATGACCTAGGTAACTCAATCTCAATCCTGAGTCTGTTATGAACCCCTTTTAGGAGGGATTGTCCTTAGATTTGTATGGGTGAGAGTGACCAGTTCGCTGACTCAATAATCCTACCATTTTAGAGGCAAGACCGAATCGGGGCTGGGAACATAACAGTACAAGATGGAATTCACTCCTTCCCCTATTGGGGTAAGTAGATGTGTGTTCCCTTAAGGGCTGATTCCGGGGCTTGAACAAAGGCGTGTCGTCCTCTCCTGGCCCGATAGAAACTCCTGTTTAGTGGTTGGACCCTTAACAACTTGTTCATTAGAGGGATCAGTGGTACTTAAGGAACCAGAGGTAACCCAGGGGTAAAACGGTAATTTGACCCAGGTGGTGTTACGAATACATGTGAAGGATTGACTTACTACATTGGTCGATATCCGTGGACACAGAAATATTCTACGGTGAGAAGAGTGCAGTTGTGGGTCTTTAGTGGAGTGACCCATAGTTAACGAATGTTGACTAACTTGGTTAATGAGTTTAGCCAATTAGTCTTGTATCGTTGGAGCTTCTGATCTGTAGGTCCATTAGGTCCCACTGGTAGCTCGTAAAGAGACTTGAGGCAATTAAGTATAAATTGTAAATTGAAAGTGTTCAATTTATTTAAGGGAATCATATCATGTATATATTGATACATTATAATATAAAGTTTATGAAACTTTATAATATAACTTTGAATTAATTTCAAAATTAATTCTTGAGAGAAAATATTTGAAAGAGTTCAAATAATTAATATGAATTGGATTCATATTAATATAAATAATTTAATAAAATCCCTAAGATTAAATATGTGATATTTAATTGGGAAATTAATTAATTATGGAATTAATTAATTAATTATTAAAACTAGATATGAATAAGATAATAGATTTGATCTTATTCATGACCTTTTCCTATAAATAGGACCCCTAGTGTGGGGTGAAAGGCATCCCATTCATTCTCCTACTCTCAGAGAATTCCCCTGAAGGCTCCCTCTAGACTCCCACCAGTCTACTGCCTCTAGAAGTCTCAGAGTCATACTGGATGTAGCCATAGTGGTGGTGTTCGCAGAAGTTCGTGATTATTTCACAAGCAGTTGGTGAATTTAATCTGAGTCGTCAACGAGAGTAAGTAATTTATTACTATATAAATTAGATTTAGCTCTAATATTTTTGTATGCTTAGCCTTAATAAAAATTTAGAATAGTTCTAAGATTATTGCCAATATATTGGTATTTTATATTAAACAAATTAATTACGAATCGGTTCCAATCACGCTTCCGCTTTACGGAATTCCAATCCCTTCATAGCGGTCGGGGTCGAACACAGGGAAGGGAGTCCTAGTAGGATTTAAGTCTTTGTGCAAAACACGAACAATGGGGTTTTGGACATGAAATTTGGAAAAATAAAATAAACGACGGGGTGCAAAATAAAGCTGAGTATGTATATCATGCAACAGAGAAGAAAGTGAGATTTAAAAATCTATTAAATCAAAGATCGTTGATAGCAGGCATAAATGCTGCTATTTTAACTCTAAGTTTATGGGCTTTTGTGTGCTTTTATGGTATTTTTATATTGAATATCTATTTAATTTTATTATTTTGTCCCTAGGAGAAATTTGTGATGAAATGGAGAAAATGAGGCCAAATATGTGAATTTCAAGCCTCAATCTCCAAGATGGGTCAAGAAGGAAGCCCAAGATTTATCATTCAAAGTGTTGGGCCAAAGGAAATGAAGGAAGCCCAAGAAATCAGCTCAATCCGCGCATAGATGGTTCCGGAATTGTCACAGCGTCGCGACGCTGTGTTGTCAGCGTCGCAATGCTACCCCATTTCCAGGCCTATAAAAGGTGCTCCTCACTCCCTCATTTCATCATCAATCATCACCCATTTCCTTTCCTTTAGTCTTTCTTAAGGCTCTTAAAGCCTCTTTGAGGGCTGAGTGTGAGAATTAGTGGGAAATCATTGTAATGAGCATTTTTGGAGGGCTCGGGAGCTTGTTTCGAAGAGGATCCATAGCGCAAGCGAGGGGTTCTTGACGGTCATTCTCCTAATTCTTATCTTGCTCATTTTTATGCTTTATAGTATGTACATTTGGGAAATTTTGACCATGTATAGCTAATCCCATTTGTGGGTCTTGGAATGAAAGTTTATAGTTAATTATTATTCTCAATTGTCTATTTCTTGTCCAAATACTGATTATTTGTGTGGATGATCTTAATGCTTTATAGAATCTGGCCAATTGTATAATGATTAGATTCCTAATGGAAACTCGACGGAGAGAAGTTAGGATAGATCATAATCCACTCAACTAAGTTTAACTGCTCGTAGTGACAGCGATATTAGTTGGTTAGACTTAGAGACCGAAAATGAATCAGAGCTTATTAATTAACGAATTTAATAGCGTTAAGGACACTTAGGTTATTAATATGAGTTAATTAGAATTAGGGGAAACCGAAAAGAGAACCTATGTGCTAAACGGAGATTTTAGGTTTATAATTAGTCCGGCATGAGATAGGATAATTAGAATAACTGATTAGCTATAATCTGATTTTGAAGACCCCGTCTCACATTCGATTCTTTCTCCACCATTTTTATTTTTGATTGATCACTTGGATTCGTTTATTGCTTTATTTCTTGATTTGCTTTATCATCATGTTTTGGCACCTAAATAATATTTTGTCATAGTACTTTCAGTGCTCATTTTATTATCTTGCTTAATCGTCGTCGTCCTCCCAGTAGATTCGATACTCGGTATACTTTACCATTTTATTATTACTTGCGACCTGTGTAGTTTGCGGTCATCAAGTTTTTGGCGGCGTTGCCGGGGAGGTTAGGTTTGTTTAGGCAAAATAATTTTTTGACATTAAAAAGAACGGGCTGAATATTAATTTAGGTTGTAAATATTTTTTTTTCTTTTATTCTTTTTGTGAATATTTGTGTTTTTGTTTTTTAGTTTTGATTAAGCTTGGGAGCAATTGTATGGGAAGAGATAAGGAGGTTAATTTGTTTCCATTAGATCTTTAGATTGAAAGGACTATTAAGCGATTCGTAGAAACAAAAGACTGACGGAAATAATGGCCCAACAAGATAATGCTGTCATGGCGATCAGAGATTTTCTCCAGCCAATTCTCCCGACTGAGAATTCCGGTATTGTATATGCTCCGATTCAAGCAAATAACTTTGGATTGAAGACTGGGTTGATCCAGATGGCGAGGGATTGTTCTTTCAAAGGACATCCTTCAGAAGATCCACACTCTCCTCTTCGATCTTTTCTCGAGATCTGTGGGACCATTAAGATGAACGGAGTTCCGACCGACGCGATGAGACTAAGGTTGTTCCCTTTTTCTCTTCAAGATAAAGCCAAGGACTGGCTAGAGTCGTTTGAACCAAGTAGCATTAGTACCTGGGACGAGTTTGCTTAGGCGTTTCTTACCAAATTTTTCCTGCCTGCCAAGACCACCAAGCTCCGTACGGAGATTGGGACTTTCAGACAACTGGATGATGAGCAATTGTGCGAGGCATGGGAAAGATACAAAGAGATGCTAAGGAAATGCCCACAGCACGGCTACCCCGACTGGCTATAGGTACAATTGTTTTACAATGGTTTGAACTTTTCTACTAAGATTGTTCTCGACACGTCTGCAGGTAGAAGTTTTCTATCTAAGACTGTTACGGATGCAAAAGAACTCTTGGAGGAAATGGCTGCAACTAGTTATCAATGGCCCACGGAGAGGGCAACAATATCAAAGAAGGCTGGTATCTATGAAATTGATGAGTCGAATTCGTTAAAAGTGCAAATGCATTGAACAAGTTGACTTCTTCTGAGGTGGTTAAGTCTATTTCCACCTTAGCATAAGGCTATTCAAAGAAGGAAAGTCAGGACGTGGAAGAAGTGCAGTACGTAGGAAACCGAGCATTCACTCAGACTCAAGGACTGCCGAATTTCTACCACCCGAATTTGCGCAATCATGAGAACTTCTCATATTCAAATAATAAAAATGTTTTACAACCACCACCGGGGTTTGCTTCCACGAGTACACCAGAAATTTAAGAGATTTGGTGCAGGGGTCCTATAAGGCAATAAAGAAAGATAATTAAGGAAAAATCAACGGAATAAACTACTAACTAAGGAAAGGATAGAAATTGGGTTGCCTCCCATAAGCGCAATTTTTTAACATCGTTATGCTCGACGGGTTTGAACCAATCAACCCGGGCTGTCATCTTCACTGCTGTAGACAAATGGTGCAAAGCTTCCAAAGGATTCATCATCAGAAGAAATATAATTATCGTGGTCAGAAACAATAGTGCTTAAATTATAGTAGAGGAGTGAGGATTATTACCAACTACCCTAAATGTCATTGTCTTCCCTTTAAATCCTACTGTAAAAACTCTTGAATCTAGATCAATGTTTACCTTGGCCGTTTTCATGAAAGGGCGGCCCAAAATAATAGAGGCAGAAGTAGAGTTACATGGTGCAGGCATATCAAGAATATAGAAATCAGCAGGAAAGACAAAATCCTCTACCTTAACAAGGACATTCTCACAGATACCTAAAGGGGTAATGCTAGATCTATCAGCTAATTGAATTATTACACTAGTCTCATGCAAATTAGTCAATCCTAACTCATGATATAAAGACATAGGCATAACATTGATTGTAGCTCCTAAGTCTAGCATGGCATGTTTAACATGGTGATGTCCTATCATGCAAGGTAAGGAGAACATACTTGGATCTAAGCATTTTTCAGGCAAAGGTTTGAAAGCAAGCATGGAAAGATTTTCACTAACCTTTTTGTTGGAGATTTTCTTTTTGGTACACCATATTTTCAAAAATTTGGCATACCTTGGGAATTGTTGAATGACCTCCAAGAGTGGGATGTTGACTGAAACTTTCCTGAATATTTCTAAGGCATCATTGTCCTCTTCCTCCTTTTTCTTATTAGGCTGGACTAATCTGGAAGGAAAGGGAGCAGGCTCAGTGTAATAAAAAACAACAGAGGGTTCAGAACTTACCTTATCAGTCTTTTCTTTGGTATTTTTGGAAGAAATTGGAGGTGGCTTCAAGGTGGCTCCACTCCTAAGTGTGATTGCATTTAGACATTCCTTCTTTGGAATTTCTGGTTGGGCAGGCAACTTTCCATATTGGACCTCTAATCTACTTATGGAAGTGGCCAATTGTGTAATTTGATTTCCCATATTTTGCATATCGGCCTTAGTCTCCTGTTGAAACTTAGAAGTAGATTCAGCTAAAGACTTAATCATATCTTCAAGAGACATACTTGATTGGGAAGATTGCCCTCCAAAGTTCTATTTCTGATGGTTGTTTTGGCCATAGCTAAAGTTAGGGTTATCCCTCCATCCCGGATTGTAAGTGTTCGAATAGGGATCGTACTTCCTACCTTGGCCATTCTGATTTGCATACCCTCCTATTGCGTTGACTTCTGTAGTTTGGCCTTTTTGCAACTGTGGACAGGAATCAGTGGGGTGGCCTTGGATTGAACAGATTCCACAAACTTTTTCCTTGGTAGTTTGTCCTATCACAAGTTGTTTAACAAGATCAGTAAGTTTAGACATTTTTGAATCGAGACTACTTACCTCATTCATTGCTGCAACTTTAGGTAATAGACCGGGAACTCGGGTTCCAAATTGTTGAGAATTTTCGGCCATGGAAGATATGAGTGCTCGGGCCTCTGCTGCAGTTTTGTTCACCAATGCTCCTCCACTAGCTGCATCGATCATGCCTCGATCTGTTGGAAGTAATCCTTCATAGAAATATTGAATTAGCAATTGATCGGCTATTTGATGGTGAGGAAAACTAGCACATAATATTTTAAAACGTTCCCAATATTCGTAAAGAGTTTCACTGGCAATTTGAGTAATACTGTAAATTTCTTTACGAAGATTGGCTGGCCTACTTGCAGGAAAAAAATTTTCTAAATTTTTTTTTCATGTCAACCCAAGTTTTAATTGATCCACTAGGAAGAAAATATAACCAATCCTTTGCCATATCTTTTAAAGAAAAAGTAAAAGCTCGTAAACTTATTTGTTCGTCGGTTACACCGTTGAGCTTCATTCCCGTGTAGACGATGTAGAACTCCTTTAAATGCTTGTGTGGGTCCTCTTCTGCGCTTCCCTAGAAAATAGGCAAAAGATGAATTAGTCCAGATTTCAATTCAAATGCACCTTCGGTCTCAGGATAAGTGATGCAAAGTGGTTGTTGGTTCAAATTCGGGGTCGCGAGTTGCTTCAATGTTTGCTCGGCCATAGCTTGTGGTTCGTTGACTTCCTCTCTTCTTGCCTCCCTTTGAAGTCTTCGTTCTTCTCTTGTGATGTTATCTATCCTGCGAAGAACGGGTTAGCATAAACTGTAGACAAAAAGTAGAAAAGTCAAATGAAAACAAAAAAGGAAAGAAAAATTTGTCGAAGACTTCCCGACAACGACGCCAATTTGATGGAAGAGATTGTCGAGGTCTCTTTTCAAATAAATTTATAATCTTCAACCTCTAAAGCTAACTTGTAGCAGTAGTGGCCGGGGTCGATCACAGGGAGTCTACGCAAACAAATCTTAATTTCCTTATTTGTTTTAGGTAACCAAAAAGGGGGTTTTTACATATGGAAAGAAAGTAAATATGGAAAGCAAACCAATTAAGGAAAATGTTGTAAAAGGAAAGTAAGAAAATCAAATTAAGGGAAGAAATTAATACCTTAAAGAGATCATGCAACCGAGTTAGTCATGGTAAGTTCAATTCAATTAAATCATCAATTTCACTAATAAGTCAAAACAAATTTAAGCCCGGCGTATTCCGGCAACAAACCGAGAATCATGATCCACTATCACAAACATGCAAACGCTAAGTTTGATTTCAGTTTAAACTTAATTAATTGGCCGATTAATTAACCTAAACCGCAATGGGATCTAGCTGAGTTAATTTACATGCAATGGGCAACAAACCACAATTACAATTAATTAAATCATTTAGTTCAAGGGACGCATGCGGTATAAACATAACGTTAACCTACATGCTACTAAGATTTAGCAAGTAAATTTAGAGAGGGCTCGGTCAAGGTTGTCAATCTTTCCTACCACAAACTAAATTTATAGACAAAGAACTAAAATCACATAAACATGCTTTGATAGTTCAAACAAGAAATTTCATTGAAAAAATATGAACTTACTCTTGACTTCCCGGTTACATGAATGAGAGCTTAGCCTCTCATGGAATAAGAGCAAGCTTGCTTCTTCATGGAATACATCAAAGAAAGCAATAAAAACTAAAACTAAGAAGAATGGTGAAAAGGGGGAGAGAGATGGACTACAAAGTTGTAGTGAATTGTGTGTTGAGGGATGATTCTAAACCTACACCAAAGGCCTCTATTTATAGGGATTCTTGGCCTTCAATTCTTTGAAGAATGGTGCTGAATTGGGTCTTCAAACATGGAAAACTTCCAGCCAAATTTGGAAAATTTCAATTCTGGAAAACTGCCTAGCATCGAGACGCTAGGACACAGCGTCGCGACGCTAGGCCTTCAGATATGGAATGAAGCTCTCGGATCAACCTAGCGTCGAGACGCTGCAGCTTCAACTTGGCGCCCATGGAATTTTCCTTATTTGAGCAGCATCCCGACCCTTATACAACAGCGTCTCGACGCTGCGACAGCTCCAGGGGCAAAATGGTCTTTTTACGCTCCGGTTTTGCTCGTTTAAGCCCCGAATAGCTTCCAAAGCTCCACCGAGGACCTATAGACATATTATACTCATTTTAAAGCATTTTTCGCAAGGAATTCAACTAAGATAAGCAAATTGGGAGATTCTAAGTGTATAATAAATTGGTCTTATCAGTAAGTAATTTGTTACTATATAAATTAGATTTAGATCTAATATTTTTGTATGCTTAGCCTTAATATAAATTTAGAATAGTTCTAAGATTATTGCCAATGTATTGGTATTTTAGATTAAAGAAAATTAATTACGAATCGGTCCCAATCACGCTTCCGCTTTACGAAATTACGAAATTCCAATCATTTACGGACTGAGGCACAAAAAAAATCCATAGACATGTCCCAAAGTCCTCCCTATTCTTTAGATTTAAATTTTTGTTTTACTAACAATTTTTCAGGTAAAGAAGAAGAAAAGAAGAAGTTTGATGAAAAAGAGAAGTTGAAAGAGAAGATGGATGAAGAAGAGGTGGTCCCATGCAGACATCACGACAGAGGGTCACACATTAGTGATAAGGGTCAAAAATATACTTATTTTACCCTTATATTTAGCTCATTTCTTGGTTAAATATTGTATGTTGTGATCAATTTACTGTTCCCAAGCTCAAAATATGCTTAATTTGATAAGTTAGGGTGTTGAGAATCACTTTTGTAAAATTTAACTCATTTGTGCTTAAAAAGACTTGATTTTAAGAGAATTTGACTTAGTTTGTTGCTGTGCAGAAAAAAAGAGGAAAAGCTGGAATTCCCCAGATATGCGACTGCATTTCTTGGAAGGCAAAAATGAAATGCGACCGAATTTCTGGAAAAATCAGAGGTCGTTCCGAGTCCTCTGCGGGTCGTTGTTGACGAGTCTTCTTCGCACCTAACTGGCTGTTTTGACCCCGATACTGACTGGGCAACCTTCCAGCAATTATTTCGCAGCTCCTCAACCACATCCCACAATACAAAAGGCCTCGATTCGAAGGGAAATTCAAGCAGAACTCACTTGGAAGAAAAGGGTGGTGACAGAACCCTGGCTCGACACCAATGAGTAGGGATGCTCGAGGTCCTTCTTAGACGACCAAATTCTAACCTGAGAGAGTTAGACATCAAACCTTGTGGTTTATAGAGAGTTTCACCCATTCCCACTTGTAAAAGCGAGAGAGTGGAGTGTCTTAGCGAACTCTAGAAGGATTGAGTAAATAGAAAAACCCATAATATTTAGCTATCTCTTTTATTTCCAGCTCTTGAATATTTTCATTATTCTGTATTCTTTACATTATTATCTCAATGGAAATGTGTTCATTTGCTTTTTATCCCATCATGAGTAGCTAAATCCCGTTGAGGGGTTCAATATGGTGAATTCCCTTATGGTTTAATGGCTTGAAAGTGTATTATTTGCTTAAGTTGTGTTTAATGCATGTCATTCTTTATTGATTATCACTCTAATCTTGCTGAGTTTAACTTGATCACTTAGACTTTGCATGCTATGTGAGTTTGATCTCGAAAGGGACAAACGATATCGGTTCTCATAAAGGTGATAAAGGAGAAAAAGCTCATAAGAGATTGTTCGGCGGTATAGGGCAAGCTGCCTAAGGCACCCTATATCGACTATAGGGTTATAGGTTGCATTCGTGAATTATCTATGTCGGAGTCGACTCACAAAAATGTGCATAACGGTACTTGCTTAGCCTTCTAACGATCTTTGGGAACAAGGGCCAAATAGGAGTTAAATCTGACCTAATGCATTGAATACACTTAAGTTAGATATTGCATGACTATGGTTATTGCCTTAGGGATGAATCCATGTTGAATACCTCGTTTGTTTATCATTGATATTCTTTATATGTTTTATTTATCTTTTCAAAAACCCAATCAATCAACTTATTTTCTTGGGTTACCTTTTCAAAAGCAGTCATTTGAGCAGTTTCTTCATCAAATCTGAATTTCTAGTTAGTCCTTGTGGGATCGATACGCTTGGAGTACTTCTAAGGTTTTTTATTACTACGTGCGACAGTGTATACTTGCACTTAAGTGTTAGCTGAATTATTCTTTATTATTTCATTTATCATCTTAACTCACATCCATCTATTCAGCTGACGACGCACCAAGTTTTTGGCGCTGTTGCCGGGGACCAAAAGTGAAACCAGATTTGTTTTTGAAATTGTGATTAGATTGCGACCGCATTTCTGTCTCAAAGGAAATTTGACTTCGGTTTGCATTTGTTTTTCTTTTGCAGGTTGGAGTTAGTTCATGAAAAGGGGTATCCACTCCTTGACATTGATCCAGAGATAAAAAGAACCTTTCGTCGTCGAAGGAAGGAACAGAGACGAAAGAAGAAGAAGCAACAAGAGTTGAGCGCACGGGAATCTCTAGAGGAAGCAACTTACATTCAAGAGTTTTCAATGGAACCTCCTTGAGTCGATCCTCAAGTTGATCCACAAGATCGTGGAAGGGAGCAAAATGGCAGGAGAATTCCTCTTGTTCCTCCAGTTCCACCGGTGCCACAACAGGAAAATTCGATCTACATTGCGGAAGATCGCAACCGAGCAATAAGGGATTACACTTTACCAGTTTTCCAGACATTGAATCCAGGAATTTTGGAGCCACCGATTGATGCTCCACAGTTTGAGCTTAAACCAGTGATGTTCCAGATGTTAAATACAATGGGCCAATTCTTTGGACTTCCAAACGAAGATCCACACAAGCATATTAAGCTATTTTTGAGAGTTTGCAATTCTTTTAAAGTCGCAGGAGTGCCGGAAGATACTTTGAAGTTAAAACTTTTTCCATTTTCTTTGTAGGGAGATGTTGAAGCCTGGTTGGATTCATTTCCTCCATACTCCATCACCTCTTGGAATGATTTGGCAGAGAAATTCTTGGAGAAGTTTTTTCCCTCCAATAAAAATGCCAAGTACAGAGCAGAAATCATTGCTTTCAGACAGTCCTACAACGAACCTTTGGATGCAGCTTGGGAAAGATTCCAAAGGCTGGTTCGAAAGTGTCCACACCATGGACTGCCTGCTTGCATTATTTTGGAGCATTTTTACAGTGGGTTAGATCAAGCTTCAAAGGCACTAGTAAACACATCTGCAAACGGATCTTTTCTGAAGAAGTCTGCTAATGAGGCGCATGCTATTCTAGACACCATAGCCACCAACAACCGACATTGGGGAGAAAATGAACCAACAACCATTTTTAAAAATCCAGTGAAAGCAGTGGAAACAGAGGCTAACTCGACGATGCAAGCCCAGATCAAGGCCATCCATAGCATGATGATGGGCATGTCCATGAACAATCAAGCCAACATAGCCTCTGCTAACGCTGTTTCTTCTCTCTGTTGTGAGATATGTGGTGAGGAACACATCGCTGATAGTTGTCCACTAAATCGTGCATCTGTTTTTTATGTAGGTCCACATGGAAATCATAACCAAAATAGATGGAATCCTTATTCGGCCACAATCAACCCAGGATGGAGACAACATCCGAATTTTTCTTGGGGAGGACAAGCTGGGTCAAGTAATTCCAACACTCACCAGTTTGGAAAGCAACCTACACAACAATAGCCATAGAAAAACTTCCAACAAGTTCCAGTGCAGAGCCAAGAGTCAAATCTAGAGACTCTTATGAAGGAGTACATGGCAAGGAACGATGTTGCAGTCAGGAATTTGGGAGTTCAGCTTGGACAAATTGCTCAGGAGATTAAGAATCGACCGCAAGGGACGTTGCCTAGCAAAATCGAGACCCCTCACAGAGAAGGCAAGGAACAATGCAAGGCAGTGACCCTAAGAAGTGGATTAGAATACGATGGGCCAAAATATCCAAAAGCAGAGATCCCAGTTGAAGCTCGAGAAAAGATTTGTGAAAATAAGTCAGACATTACCACATATATTTCAGAGAATAAAGAAGAAAAAGTAGAAAGGACCAAGGAGCTTAAAGCCTTGGTAGAAAAAGAAGAAAAATTAAAGTTGGAGAAAAAACAGGAAAATGCGACCACAAAACCCCAGAAATTTGTGATAGACCCAGATTACAGACCACCTCCTCCGTACCCTCAGAGATTCAAACATGCGTCACAGGATGTACAGTTCAAGAAGTTTTTAGATGTATTGAAGCAATTGCACATCAACATGCCATTAGTGGAGGCACTTGAACAAATGCCTACATATGTGAAGTTCCTAAAAGATATCCTATCAAAAAAGAGAAGTTCGGGAGAGTACGAAACGGTTGCACTCACAGAATGTTCCAGTGCACTGGTGAAGAACGAGATCCCTCCCAAGCTTAAAGATCCAGGAAGTTTTACTATTCCATGCTCTATAGGAGGCAGGGATGTAGGCAGAGCTTTGTGCGACTTAGGAGCAAACATCAACTTAATGTCATATTCGGTTTTTAAACAGTTAGGGATAGGTGCAACACGACCAACGACTGTGACCTTACAGTTGGCAGACCGATCGCTTACACATCCCATTGGAAAGATTGAAGACATATTGGTTAAAGTTGATAAGTTTGTTTTCCCTGCAGATTTCATCATCTTAGATTATGAAGTTGACAAAGATGTGCCAATCATCTTAGGACGACTGTTCCTAGCCACAGGTAGAACCTTAATAGATGTACAGAAGGGAGAATTTACCATGAGGGTCAACGATCAGCAAATCACGTTTAACGTGATGAGTGCAATGAAGTACCCTGTGGATTTCGAGGAATGTTCTATGATTGATGAAATTGATGAACTCTCTCAATCTATTCTGCAGGAAATAATGAAAAGAGAAACATTGGAGGATATTCTAGGAGATGAAGATTCAGAGGAAAAAGGTGGGAAAAATATTGAAGTTGAAGAAATCAGTCAAACCACGAAGCGACAAAGGATAAAACCATATTGGGGGAGAGGCTTCGAGGATGAGGAAGCCCATGTCTCCGTGATTGATTTGGTATGACTTTTATGTTGGGTTTAATGTCCTATAAACTCGTAGTTTGTAAATCATTAAACATATTCTATTTCCAATAAAGACGTTATTGAGGTTATTCAGTAAAAGATGTTATTGAATATGTAAATTGCGAATGATTAACCTAAATCCAATAAACTAAGATCCTTGGCTATAAAACGAATACTCGAACTATATGTACAGACATATCGTAGGATCAAGTTCAAGTTTATAGCCATAATAGTCTATAGTATAAGGATACGGTTGGGTGCCTTATCCTAGGGACACTATGGATGGGCCTACTTTGTATTAAGTACAAACGATGAGATTCTAAATCGTTCATGTGGAGACATGCGAGTGGCGGCGTCCTATGCAATGAGTTTGCATAAGACTGGACCACGAAATAAGTCACTTTCTCTTTATAACGCCGTTTACTGAAGAAACTGACTATTTCTCATAGATGACCTAGGTAACTCGTTCTTAATCCTGAGCTAACTATGAACTCCTGTTTATACGAGATTATCTTTTGATCTGCATGGGTGAGAGTGGCCAGCATCGCCGACTCAACAAGCCTACCATTTTGGGGATAAGATCGAATAGATAGCTGGGGACGTAGTCTCGCAAGACGGAATTCACTCCTATCCTTTTCAGGGTTAGTAGATAGGTTGTTCCCTTAAGTACTAACTCCAGGACTTGAACAAGGGGCCCCACCCTCTTGTTGGATCGAGAGGGACTTAGGTTTGATGGTTGGACCGCAAACCAATTGTTCATTAGAGGATTAGTGGAACTTAAGGAACAAGAAGTACTATAGGGGTGAAACGGTTATTTGACCTAGCTATAGCTACGAACAACCTGTGAAGGAACGACTTACTGAACATGGTTAAATCAAGTGGACGGAAATACATCTATAGTGAGGGGAGGGCAACTATCGGGCTATAGTGGAGTGTCCCGGTAGTTAACGAATGTTGGCTAGCTTAGATAATGACATTAGTCGGTTAGCCTCGAATCGTTGGAGCCCATGATCTATAGGTCCATTAGGTCCCTCTACTAGCTCATATTGTATTAATGCTTAGATCAGAATGATATGAATCTTTGAATCGTTCAAAAACGGGAAATAGGGCTTTATCGTAAAAATGTGTTTGACACAATTTTTAATTATGAATTAAATAAGGAATTGAGAGATAAGGTATTTAAAAGTGTTTTAAATACCATGTATATGTATTAGGAATCATATACTATTAATGGCACTAGGTAAGAATGATTAATTAGATTAATCATGATAAATTACTTGGAAATGTCCCAATTAATAACCTAGAAATCAAATTCAACTTCAAATTGAATTAGGGAAAATTGCAAGCTGAAAATTCAAGAATGAAGATTCAATTAAGTGGATTTAGTGGCATTCCCACTCTTGCATGTTGATGCATAGTGGAAAACAACACAACCATGCACTAGTTGCATGTGTTGTGAATTAAACACCTAGAATCCACTTTGAGTTGCATTTTCACCATGTGTCTAGTGTCATGAAGCTTGTCTTTGCATGGAAGAGGTCTTTATAAGGAACTTGAATCAGATTCAAAAGAAAGAGAGCAATTTACCTACTGTTATGCTGCTGGTTTTTCCTCTCAAACACACACACTTCCATAGATCTCTCAAGAGCTTGTTCCTTCAAGCATTCCCTTCCCTTTCCTTATCACTATAGACTCCCACCAGTCATTCTAGGCAAGGAGAATAGTAGAGAAGACACTAAAGGTTGTCCAAGAGAAGTTGGAGAAGGAAAACACCACAAGGAGTTCCTTTCAAGTGAGCTACAAAGAGGTTGGTACTCCTTTACTTTCCGTTCTGTTTTTCTAGAACATGCATGCTTTAGGTTCAAAATTGAATGTCTTAAGTGCTTTCGATCTTCAATTGCTTCCGCATATGTTATATGAACACCTTCAATTGGTATCAGAGCATGATTAGAGCACTTAAGTCGTTTTAATTTTGCTGTGGTGGGTATCATATTGAAATTGAATTTTCTGTGTGCTAAAATGGAAGTGTTCTGGTTTGGCAATTTTTTGAGGTTTCAATTCTTCATGAAAATGTAATTGCTCGGTAATGTATGAGCGTTAATGTGTGTACAAGAGTCTGTAATTTTTATAGAGTCATTAGAGTCCATATAGGCTGTAAAATCGAAGAAAAACAGGAGAAGACGCAGCAGAAAACAGCAGCAGAATGCTGCTGTTCGTGACAACGTCGGGACGCTCTACAAGTAGCGTCTCGACGCTGATGAAGAAAAATTCCAGCAACCCAAATTTTTCCAGATTCCGGTTCGGTTCAGCTGCTGTCCTTGGTCCGGTTCGGTTTGCCTGCAGCCGGTTCAGCCCCTTAGCACACTTTTGAAGGCCGGTTCACTCCATGGAGGGTTGGTTCGGGTCGGTTCGTGAAGCTCAGGATTGATTCAAGCAATTTTTTATTAATTATTATTGTAATAATTAGTTAATTGTTTGTTTTAAATTGCCAAACCATTCCATTTTAGCTTGATTTAATTTCTTTTATGCATTGAGAATGTATGGTTTAATTAGATTAAATGTATGTGCATTATGAGCATGCCATATAGATTAAAATCCCACCATAGGAAAGCATGATCGTGCATTTTTTTATTTTAATAAGTGTTATTAATAATTCAAATGCATGAGGGAAATTTCATGATTTAATTGATATAAGTGTTATATTGATTTAGGGAGATTCATGCTTGAATGGTTAATTAAAATTGATTAATTGATATAAAAGTTATATTAATAAAAGGTAAAATTAACCTAGCATGAAGCATGAAATTTCCTTAGAGTTTTGTTTATAAGAGTTATATTCAAATGGCAATCATGTTATAGATTAGATTTATAATTGTTATAAATCACATAGAAATTTAAAATCTATGACAAAGAAAAGTGCATGCTCACTTAGGGTTAAATTGAATCCAAATTTTCGATCGATTTCAATTAGATTCAAATAGGTCGATAAGCTTGTAAAACATAGGTTACAAGAGAACTCACCCGACAAGATGCTGTCTAAGGCTAGGGGTATTTAACTTGACGGTTTACAGAACACCTCCTACCTGGGCATCGAGTCGGTTCTTGATTTAAAGTTAACCCAGTTTTATGAGCATGCACGTGTGTGATGTGAGGTTTTAATCGTTATCACCTAGACATCGTAAGATTAAATGAACTTAGACTTAGGGTTATTCAATTAGCCGGAATTCGCCTAAGTATAAGTATACCCAAAACCGTTTAAAATACTTAGTGGGAGGGGAGAGATATATCAAATCCATTTCCCTTTCACGTTCTCCGTTTTGTTCACAAGGTGAGATTTATGCTTGGCCTCGTGTTGATTATACCTCAACTGCTCCATTCGGAAGGTGTTTGCATAAATCAATAACAAGGTGAATGGAGAAAGTATTTATAGTAAGTGAGTGAAGGAAGTGTGTCAACACATCCTACGGTCTCCTCCGTTAGGTTGCACCGTGAGATTTCCATGTTGCGTCTGCTTGTATGCCCTGGAGCTACTAACCATTCGGAGGGTTGTAACATGGAGATCAGAACAACGCAAACTCCAGAAATGGATAGGATTACTTAGGACCATTTCCAACATTAGCTTTTCCATTCGGTAGCATTGTTGGGGCCGTTCTCTGTAATCTTAAAACGGCGGGTCACACTTACAAGGGTTACTAAGTGTTAGTAAATTCCTGACCAAACGTAACGATAACTAAACAACTATAGGAATAAGAGTTATTCTGGGATTAGTATTTAGTCAAGAGCGCCTTGGTTTAGTGAAGGAGTAATTGACTGCCCCTCGGTAGCGGTTGCTCTAACTCACTAAAGTGTCGTTGCAAAATAATAATCCTGGGTACATTATTACTTTTGCTAAAACCTGATTGGATTTTGTCAAAAATAGTTAATTAGCAAATTACTAATAGCTTTGTTTAATTTTTCAGCATGTCTAGCTCACTAGTACAATTACTCGCTTCGGATAAGCTTAACGGGGATAATTATGGAACTTGGAAGTCTAATCTGAATACAATACTAGTAATCGAGGATCTTAGATTTGTCCTTACTGAAGAGTGTCCACCTAACCTTGGCTCGTCAACAAACCAAATTATTCGGGAAACATATGAGAAATGGACTCGAGCAGATGATAAAGCAAGAGTCTATATTTTAGCAAGCATTTCGGATGTCTTGTCTAAAAAGCACGAGAGGATGGTCACCGCAAGGGAGATCATGACTTCGTTGCAAGGTATGTTTGGACAACCGTCCTCGCAAATCAGGCACGAAGCTCTCAAGAATGTTTACAATTCCCGAATGAAGGAAGGTGCTTCAGTTAGGGAACATGTTTTGAACATGATGGTTCAGTTTAACATTGCTGAAGTAAACGATGCTACCATTGACGAGGGTAGTCAAGTAAGTTTCATAATTGAGTCTCTTCTGAAGAGCTTCATTCAGTTCAGGACAAACGCGATCATGAACAAAATAGACTTTAACTTGACTAATTTGCTAAACGAGCTCCAGACCTACCAAAGTCTCACCAAGAGGGGACATGAAGGGGAAGCAAACGTTGCCACAACCAAGAGGTTCCAAAAGGGATCGTCCTCGGGAACCAAGTCTGGACCTTCCACTTCAAAGAATAAAAGTATTCAGATGAAGAAAAAGAAGGAAAAAGGGAAAGGAAAGGCTCCAATGGGAAGCAAGGCAAAAACTAAAGCTGCAGATAAAGGAAAATGTTTCCATTGTAATGTAGACGGACATTGGAAACGCAATTGTCCCAAGTACCTTGCGGAAAAGAAGGCTGAAAAAGAAAAACAAGGTAAATTTGATTTGCTCGTTATCGAAACATGTTTAGTTGAGCAAGATAGCTCTGCCTGGATATTAGATTCAGGAGCGACTAACCATGTATGCTCTTCTTTACAGGAAATTAATTCCTGGCAGATGGCAAAGTAACTCTCAGAGTTGGAACTAGAGAGGTCGTCTCAGCCAGAGCTTCTAGAACTCTCAAGTTGTCTTTTTGAGATAGATTTTTACTACTTGAAAATGTCTTGTACGTTCCCGATATAAAAAGGAACTTAATTTCTATCTCTTGTTTGATTGAACATGAATACCAAGTATCTTTTGATATTAATAAAGTGTTTGTTAACAATTTGTTAACAAAAGAGGTATGCATATATGTTCTGCAAAACTTGAAAGCAACTTATACGTGTTAAGGCCAATTCAAGTTAAGGCTATTTTTAATACGGAGATGTTTAAAGTAGCGGAAACTCAAAACAAAAGGCGAAAAGTTTCTCCTAATACCTATCTTTGGCACTTGTGATTAGGCCACATAAATCGCAATAGGATTGAAAGATTGGTAAAGAGTGGACTACTAAACCAGTTAGAAGATGACTCGTTACCACCATGTGAGTCCTGCCTCGAGGGAAAAATGACCAAACGACCTTTTTCAGAAAAAGGTTATAGGGCCAAAGAACCTTTAGAACTCGTGCATTCGGATCTCTGTGGTCCTATGAATGTCAAAGCACGAGGAGGGTATGAATACTTCGTCAGCTTCATTGATGATTATTCAAGGTATGGCTACCTTTACCTAATGCATCACAAGTCGGAAGCCCTTGAAAAGTTCAAAGAGTACAAGACCGAGGTTGAGAACCACTTAGGTAAAACGATTAAAACACTACGATCAGATCGAGGTGGAGAATATATGGACCTACAATTCCAAGACTATTTGATAGAACATGGAATTACGTCCCAACTCTCAGCCCCTGCTACACCACAACAAAATGGTGTATCAGAGAGGAGAAACCGAACCTTGTTAGACATGGTTCGATCAATGATGAGCTATGCTCAGTTGCCTGATTCGTTCTGGGGATATGCAGTTGAGACTGCCGTATACATTTTGAACATGGTTCCCTCTAAAAGTGTTTCTGAAACACCTTATGAGCTATGGAAAGGGCGTAAAGGTAGTTTACGTCACTTCAGAATTTGGGGATGCCCGGCACACGTGTTGGTGCAAAACCCAAAGAAATTGGAACGACGTTCAAAATTGTGCATGTTTGTAGGATATCCTAAAGAAACGAAAGGTGGTCTATTTTACGACCCTCAGGATAATAAAGTGATTGTATCGACAAACGCTACTTTCCTTGAGGAAGATCACATAAAAGATCATCGACCTCGCAGTAAACTAGTATTAGATGAGATTTCAAGAAAAACTACAAAAGAATCGACAAAGGTTGTAGATCAAGCTGGTCCATCAAAAGTTGTTGATCAAACACATCCATCTCAAATAGTGAGAGAGCCTCGACGTAGTGGGAGGGTTATAATACAACCAGACCGCTACATGGGTTTAACAGAAACTCAAACCATCATATCTGATGATGGAATAGAGGATCTATTGTCCTTTAATCAGGCAATGAATGATGTTGATAAGGACCAGTGGATCAAAGCCATGGATCTCGAAATGGAGTCAATGTACTTCAATTCAGTCTGGGATCTTGTAGAGCAGCCAGATGGGGTAAAACCTATTGGTTGCAAATGGATCTACAAAAGAAAACGAGAGCAAGCCGGTAAGGTTCAAACCTTTAAGGCTCGACTTGTGGCAAAGGGTTTTACCCAACGGGAAGGAGTGGATTTTGAAGAAACTTTTTCCCCTGTTGCCATGCTTAAGTCGATTAGAATACTCTTATCCATTGCCACATATTATGATTATGAAATATGGCAAATGGATGTCAAGACAGCCTTTTTGAACGACAATCTTGAAGAGACTATCTATATGGCTCAACCAGAGGGATTCATAGTCCAGGGTGATGAGCAAAAGGTTTGCAAACTTAAACGATCCATTGATGGATTAAAACAAGCATCAAGATCCTGGAATATACGTTTTGACACTGCGATCAAAACGTATGGCTTTGAGCAGAATGTTGACGAACCTTGTGTTTACAAGAAAATCGTCAAATCCACTGTAGCTTTTCTAGTTCTATACGTAGATGATATCCTACTTATTGAAAATAATGTAGGATTCTTGACTGACATAAAACAATGGCTAGCGACTCAATTCCAAATGAAAGATTTGGGTGAGGCTCAATTTGTTCTGAGCATTCAAATCATTAGAAATAGAAAGAACAAAACGCTAGCACTGTCTCAAGCATCATATATCGACAAAATGTTGGTACGATATTCGATGCAGAACTCTAAGAAAGGGTTATTACCCTTTAGGCATGGGGTTCACCTGTCAAAGGAACAAAGTCCTAAGACACCTCAAGAGGTTGAGGAAATGAGACGTATTCCCTACGCATCAGCAGTTGGTAGTTTCATGTATGCCATGCTGTGTACCAGACCCGACATATGCTATGCTGTAGGAATTGTCAGCAGATATCAGTCCAATCCTGGACATGCGCATTGGACTGCCGTTAAAAACATCCTTAAGTATCTAAGGAGAACTAGGGATTATACGCTCGTGTATGGAGCTAAGGATTTGATCCTTACAGGATACACTGACTCAGATTTTCAGACCGATATAGATTCAAGAAAATCAACATCGGGATCTGTGTTTACTCTAAATGGAGGAGCAATAGTATGGAGGAGTATTAAGCAAGGTTGCATTGCTGACTCTACCATGGAAGCAGAGTACGTAGCCGCCTGCGAAGCAGCAAAAGAGGCAATATGGCTAAGAAAATTCCTAATAGAGTTGGAAATTGTTCCAAATATGTAACTACCTATCACCCTCTATTGTGATAACAGTGGAGCAGTTGCAAACTCTAAGGAACCTCGAAGTCACAAGCGAGGAAAGCATATTGAGCGCAAATACCATCTCATCAGGGAGATCGTGCAACGAGGAGATGTGATCGTCACGCAGATTGCTTCGGAGCACAACATAGCTGATCCGTTTACAAAACCCCTCACGGCTAAAGTTTTTGAGGGTCACCTAGTTTATCTAGGTTTACGAGCTTTGTTAGACTTGGGCAAGTGGGAGAAATGTAAGGGTATGGATGATGCCCTAGTTTATTGTCTTTATACTTCTCTCACACCTAACTTCATGTACCCCACTAGAGTTTCTAGTCCAAGTGGGAGTTTGTTGGGTTTAATGTCCTATAAACTCGTAGTTTGTAAATCATTAAACATATTCTATTTCCAATAAAGGCGTAAATTGAGGTTATTCAGTAAAAGATGTTATTGAATATGTAAATTGCGAATGATTAACCTAAATCCAATAAACTAAGATCCTTGGCTATAAAACGAATACTCGAACTATATGTAGAGACATATCGTAGGATCAAGTTCAAGTTTATAGCCATAATAGTCTATAGTATAAGGATACGGTTGGGTGCCTTATCCTGGGGACACTATGGATGCGGCCTACTTTGTATTAAGTACAAACGATGAGATCCTAAATCGTTCATGTGGAGACATGCGAGTGGCGGCGTCCTATGCAATGAGTTTGCATAAGACTGGACCACGAAATAAGTCACTTTCTCTTCATAACGCCGTTTACTGAAGAAACTGACTATTTCTCATAGATGACCTAGGTAACTCGTTCTTAATCCTGAGCTAACTATGAACTCCTGTTTATACAAGATTATCCTTTGATCTGCATGGGTGAGAGTGGCCAGCATCGCCGACTCAACAAGCCTACCATTTTGGGGATAAGATCGAATAGATAGCTGGGGACGTAGTCTCGCAAGACGGAATTCACTCCTATCCTTTTCAGGGTTAGTAGATAGGTTGTTCCCTTAAGTACTAACTCCAGGACTTGAGCAAGGGTCCTCACCCTCTTGTTGGATCGAGAGGGACTTAGGTTTGATGGTTGGACCGTAAACCGATTGTTCATTAGAGGATTAGTGGAACTTAAGGAACAAGAAGTACTATAGGGGGGAAACAGTTATTTGACCTAGCTATAGCTACGAACAACCTGTGAAGGAACGACTTACTGAACATGGTTAAATCAAGTGGACGGAAATATATCTATAGTGAGGGGAGTGCAACTATCGGGCTATAGTGGAGTGTCCCGGTAGTTAACGAATGTTGTCTAGCTTAGATAATGAGATTAGTCGGTTAGCCTCGATGTTGGGATTGGTGTCCTAAAACTCGTAGATAGTGAATGTTAAACGAATTATATACTTATTCGATAAAGGCGTTATCGAGATTAATTCAGTAAAGTTATTACTGAATAAAGTAAATTGCACATATAATAACTCAAATCCAATAAACTAAGATCCATGGCTATAGGATGAACACTTGAGCTTTATGTAGAGACATAAAAGTGGATCAAGCTTGAGTAATAGCCAAAACGGTCTATAGTATAGGGATAGGGTTGGGTACCTTATTCTGGGGACACTATGAGACGCGGCCCACTTTATAGATGGTATAGACGATGTGATCCTAAATCGTCCATGTAGAGACATGCGAGTGGGGGCGTCCTATGCAATGAGTTTGCATAAGACCAGGACCAAGAAATAAGTCACTCTCTCTTTATAACACCGTTTACTGACGAGACTGACTATTTCATATGATGACCTAGGTAACTCGATCTTAATCCTGAGCTAACTATGAACTCCTGTTTATTCGGGCTTATCCTTAGATCTGCATAGGTGAGAGTGGCTCAGTATCGCCGACTCAATAAGCCTCCCATTTCAGGGATAGGAACGGGTAGATAGCTGGGGACATAGTCGTGCAAGAAGGAATTCACTCCTACCCGAATAAGGGATAGTAGAGAGGTTGTTCCCTTAAGTGCTGACTCCGGGGCTTGAACAAAGGGATCCCGCCCTGTCATTGGCCCGAGAGGGACTCGGTTTATTGGTTGGACCATAAACCAATTGTTCATTAGAGGATCAGTGGGACTTAAGGAACTAGAAGTACTATAGGGGTAAAACGGCTTATTGACCTAGCTATAGCTACGAACAACCTGTGAAGGATCGACTTACTAATCATGGTTAAATCAAGTGGACGGAAATATATCTATAGTGAGGGGAGTGCAACTATCAGGCTATAGTGGAGTGTCCCGATAGTTAACGAATGTTGGCTAGCTTAGACAATGAGATTAGTCGGTTAGCCTCGAATCGTTGGAGCCCATGATCTATAGGTCCATTAGGTCCCCCTACTAGCTCATATCGGAATTAAGCCTAGAAGAAAAGATAGGAAGCTTTGAATCGTTCAAAATCGGGAAAAAGGGTATTATCGTAAATTGTGTTTGACACAATAATTTAATTATGAATTAAATTAGAAAATGAGAGATGAAGTATTTAAAAGTGTTTTGAATACTATATATATGTATTAGGAATCATATATATGCAATTGCACAAGATAACAAAGATTAATTAGATTAATCATATCAAAATTAATTTGAAAATTTTCAAATTAATTACCAAGCAATCAATTTCAATTTAGAATTGAAATTGGGGGTAATTTGCAAGCTTGAAATTTGATTTCAATTTGAATTTAGTGGATTTAGTTGGAAATCCACTTAATGCATGATCATTCAAAGTGGAAAGACAACTCACTCATGCATTGTTGCATGTCTTGTGTAATGTACACCTAGAATCCACTTGAGCTTGCAAATACACCATGTGTCTTGTGTCTTGAGGCTTGGCTTTGCATGGAGAAAGTCTTTAAAAGGAGTTTGAATCATATTCAAACATAAGAGAGCCATTTCCTTATTGTTATGCTGCTGGAATTTGGACTCAAAGTTCTCTCATCTCTCATTCTTCTCCATTGCTTGATGCTTCAAGCATTCCCTTCCCATTCCCTATCTTATATAGACTCCCACAAGTCGTTCTTGGCCCGGAGTATAGTAGGGAAGACTCTAGAGGTTGTCCAAGGAGCATAGGAGAGGCAAACACCACAAGGAGTTCATCATAAGTGAGCTACAAAGGTTGGTGTTTTCTAAACTCTCTATTCTGTCTTTTCTAGAACATGCATGCTTTAGGAGTACAATTGAATGTCTTAAGTGCTTTCGATCTTCAATTGCTTCCGCATGTGTAATATGTACACCTTCACTCGAATCGTTGGAGCCCATGATCTATAGGTTCATTAGGTCCCTCTACTAGCTCATATTATATTAATGCTTAGATCATAATGATAGGAATCTTTGAATCGTTCAAAAACCGGAAATAGGGCTTTATCGTAAAAATGTGTTTGACACAATTTTTAATTATGAATTAAATAAGGAATTGAGAGATAAGGTATTTAAAAGTGTTTTAAATACCATGTATATGTATTAGGAATCATATACTATTAATGGCACTAGGTAAGAATGATTAATTAGATTAATCATGATAAATTACTTGGAAATGTCCCAATTAATAACCTAGAAATCAAATTCAATTTCAAATTGAATTAGGGAAAATTGCAAGCTGAAAATTCAAGAATGAAGATTCAATTAAGTGGATTTAGTGGCATTCCCACTCTTGCATGTTGATGCATAGTGGAAAACAACACAACCATGCACTAGTTACATGTGTTGTGAATTAAACACCTAGAATCCACTTTGAGTTGTATTTTCACCATGTGTCTAGTGTCATGAAGCTTGTCTTTGCATGGAAGAGGTCTTTATAAGGAACTTGAATCAGATTCAAAAGAAAGAGAGCAATTTACCTACTGTTATGCTGCTGGTTTTTCCTCTCAAACACACACACTTCCATAGATCTCTCAAGAGCTTGTTCCTTCAAGCATTCCCTTCCCTTTCCTTATCACTATAGACTCCCACAAGTCATTCTAGGCAAGGAGAATAGTAGAGAAGACACTAAAGGTTGTCCAAGAGAAGGTTGAGAAGGAAAACACCACAAGGAGTTCCTTTCAAGTGAGCTACAAAGAGGTTGGTACTCCTTTACTTTCTGTTCTGTTTTTCTAGAACATGCATGCTTTAGGTTCAAAATTGAATGTCTTAAGTGCTTTCGATCTTCAATTGCTTCCGCATGTGTTATATGAACACCTTCATTTTACACCTTGAATTAATTTTTGTATATTATCTGGGTTTATAAATAATAATCTAGACTAGAGCTCCAAAAATATCCGGACAAGAGTAAAGACTCTGTCTAGGAAAATCCTGTCTAGGAAAGGGTACTTAAGATGACCATTGGGAACACCTTTTCCTGAGGATTTACCTGGGAGTTTTTAAAAGTCCATATTTTTTAGCCCAGTCTTGTGTTTAAAATAAAAACAGGAAAATGGGAAAAAGTGTAAGTTTGTTTTGAATAAATGATTTTTGATCAAGAGGGAACTTTGTCTAAGGTAAGTCCTGCCTAGGCTGAGGTATTTAAGCTGACCGTAGGGAACACCTCTACCTGCGGACTTACCTGGAAGTTGAATTGATCAAAACATTTCTTTAATTCTTTTTATGAGAAATGAAAATAAAACAAATCATGATTAACTGTATGAGCTTTCTAACTTGTTTATGAGTGTTTAAGAGAAGATGAGGAAGCAAAGGAAAACGAAAAGTCAGAAAAAAAGTGAAGGCAGAAAAACTGGGTGAAATGCGACCGCATTTCTCCCAAGTGTATTTGGGAATGCATCGCATTTTTCCGAGTAAAAAGGGAGTCACGAGAATTGTTTGACCTGCACGTGACCTAATTGGAAAAGTATAAATAGCTTGACTTAAGTTCTTTTTCTCTTCACCAAACACACGACCCTTTGCATTCAAGTCAAAACCTCAAACTCTCCATATTCTCTTCATCGTGAAACCGAAAAACCCACACTCAAAGAAGATGAAAAACACGCAAGGATCATCATCATCACGCAAGAACACTCGATCTCAGAGTGCTCAAGCAACCCACGAAGCTGAAGTAAACATGCGACGGCAAGAGGAGAACCCCTTGACGCCCATGCAAGGCACGCGAAGAACGAGACCCACTGGATTCTTGTCGGCGGTCATGAACCAAGCGTCTAACGCTCCAACTCCATCCTCTTCGACAATGCCGACCAGTTCGAGGGAGATGCCGAGTTCATCTATGCCAAGGAGGTTCACGCGCGCCACTGTTGTCTGTCAAACCCAAAAGCTCGCCGCTCAATAGTTCAGGAAACGTTCGCGGGAGTGGTTTGCAATGATCCGAGAGATGGGTGCTCAGAGTTGTGCTGCCCTTCAAGAAGAAGGGAATCAACAAGATGAAAAAGAAGCCGCCAAGGCAGCGAGAGCTCTCGGCAAGGAGAAGCTTCAATGGGTAAGGTTTCCGAACCTTCAACTAACCCTTCTCTATCTTGTAGGACCAAGCCCGTTGTTACTTACATTGCAAGAAAGAGGAGCTCGAAGAAGGTTGTGTCTGAAAGGCCACTGTTGCCTTGTGCAATGTGATTATAATTATGCAAGAAATCTTCACAAATAGCTCAAAAACGTGCAAGTATACACATCATGGCAGCAAGTGATAAGTAATTCAAGATCGTCTCCACAGGGATTAAGTTAATGAAATTTACTACTCCTAAGCGTGATTTTTCGGCGAAATTCAAGTAACCAAGGACAAAAATATCATTTACCAACTAAAGCACACAATTGTAAACTAATTTAGATGAAATTAAAGAGTATTGAAAGCAAATGATGCAAAAAAAAAAACGGCTGAAAACAGAGAAGAGGTAAGGCTCGGATTAGGGATACTCTGTATTGTTCCAGGGATTGCTGTAGCAAAAACTGTGCTAATTCATCTCACCCAGATTTTTCAACGGGAATTTTCCAATTCTCCAAAGATTAAGGCGATTAAACTCCCATTTAACCCCTTATTATTAGCTCAATCTGATTAGTGCCCTAGGTGGTGATTTATTCCTAAATACCCACTCATTTTCATGATCGTTAAAGACTAAGGTAAAGCAAAGTATTCGGTTACTAAATGTTTTCCCAAACAATCAATAACAATGCTAGAAAATGGTTGGCCAAACGAAATTCCAGCTTTAACAATGAAACACACTCTACTTTAAGATGAAATTAGCATGGTTCGACTACAACACCCCTTCGTTACAATACAAGCTCCCTAATCCTCACCTAAAGAGGATTAGCTCATGATCAAAGAAGAAACAAGTTCAATATGGCAGAAAATGCTCATACACAACATGTTTTCAGCCTCTACCACAACTAATATCAATAGGGAGATAAAAGATGAGAAGAAAAGGCTAAGGAAGAAGTGCCCAAGATAAAATCCAGCTTTCCCAAGCTGAATAGAAGCTCCACGGCAGTCCTCCTCTTCTCTTCCTCTGTTTTTGCTCCAATTTCGGCTCCCAATGGTCAGTCTCCCCTTTTTTCAGCTCCTTTCCAAATTTGGTCCTCTTTCCTTATATACCCAGCCACAAATGTGGGAATGAGGGCTGATTAGACACTCCAAGCCCACATGGAATACCCATAAAAAGGTAAAAATACCCTTTTACAACAGCTGGACTTGACACCTCATTAAGTGAAGCTTTCCACGTGTAAATCAGCTCCAGCTGATTGCCTTGTCCAGCTCATGCTACAGCATAGTCTGCAAAGAAACTGGAGCTCCAAGTTAGTTTAAATCCGAAATTAACGGGAAATTAAACACTTAAAGCCATCAATAAGCACTTTCATTAAGCACCAAAAATTCATCAATACCCAACTCAAATAGCAATTTCCTAAGGCAAAATTAAGCCTTTAAGCCCCAAAAGAATGGCCAATAACTCTTATTTCTAAGAGTTATCACACCCCCAAACTTAGCTCATTGCTCGTCCCCGAGCAATGCTAGGCCAAAAGCTTAACTCTACAGGAAAAGATCAGCTAGCCTTTCACTAGAGCCTCTCATAAGCCACACGGCTATTTCTTGCTCAGAACTTCCCTTAACACATGCTCATAGCTCAAAAAGAATTCAACATTTAAAAACAACTTAGGCAGCAACACTTGGCATCTCCAAATCAACATTGTGCTTTTGATCCACGCTCTTAGCCCATCTGGATTAGCTATCAAATCCAATTGAGCCAACCTATAGGCATCAAACAAGCCACTAACTTTCTTTCTCCCTTAGCTCAAAATTTAGTCATTAAGCTTGTTAAGCAAGCCTACAATCCTAATGCCCAAATTATAAAAACTCTAAGCTCAACCCAAAACTTCTCTCGACTCTTTTTATCTTTTTGACTTTTGCCATCTTAGAAAATCTCTTAGGTCATAGCCTTTTTGGTCCCAGAATGGCAACACTTTTTGGTGAAGCTCACCCAAGCCTCCAAGCTCATCACCTAGCGAGCATTGCATTCATATCCCCTAAATTTGTCTACGATAGCTATCTAGCAACTTTTCCTTGCTTCTCAGAGTGGCGACACTTTTTGGTGAAGCTCACCTAAGCTTTGGGGAAACTTGCACTTTCAAGCTAGCACTCATCCCTTAATCATTCCTTTTGATTTTTCTTTTTTTTTTTTTTCATAGGAACTCATACCCTTCAAGAGCTACTTTTTGACGCAAGGGGAAACTATGGGTATCATAAATCCCCCTGGCTACTAGGCAAGCTCAGGAAAAGAATAAATTCCGAAAAGGGAGAGGAGTACACCTTAGGCAAAACTAGGACAAAGAGGAATGCTTTCTAAGATGTTTTTTTTTTTTTTTTTTTTTTCTAATAATTTTTTTTTCGAAAGGGCACCTCACCCCCAAACTTAAACTATTCATTGTCCCCAATGAATGAAAAAGTAAGGTAAGAACCCCCAAAATTATTTTCTTTTGCAAGAGAAGCTAGGGCCTATCGCTTAGGGAGATTATAACTTTGGGCAAAGAACTAGGCACAAGCCTTCCTAAATTTTTGAGCTAAGCTAACGAAAGGAAATTAGAAAGCCTATTATCAGCCTAAGGAATTACAACACAATAGGATAATCTAACTAAGCAAGAGGCTAAGATGCTAAGGATCAAAAGACATAATGCTATTTCACAGAAAAACAGAATTTAGCTTTAACCAAGCATTCGTCTATGTAGCATTTATTAAGGGTAAGTTAGGCAAAAGCATAGCTGTGAAACATCCAAAAAGGCTCTCATACAAGGCTAACTTGGGCTTTCAGACTAAGGCTAAAACATGTAGAATTTAGGATTTAAATTATGCACAAAGCCCAATTTGCTTGCATGGAAAAGCTAGCTACTGCCTTCAAAATTGAATCACTAATTAATCCAAATCATGCATCAATCCAACAGCATGCACAAAGGGCAAACCATACTTATATCTCATTGATCAAGTTTAAATTCCAGCCTCTAAATTTGCACCATACAAGCCCAAACATTACAGCAAGAATCTACTACACATGAAAGATAAAGAGATAGAATTTTCATTGCATAACTTTCGCAAACATACAACATGCAGCAGATTTTTTTTTATTTTTTTATTTTTTTTTTTTACTTTTCTTTCACATTTCTTTCTTTGACCACATTCAATCAGCCAAACAACACAGGAAATGAACAAACCGACATCTAAATCACGCAGGAAGTTAAAACAAACACATCACAAAGCAAAAAGAACATCAACAGCCACGAATAGAGCTAAAGACAGCAAACTCCCTTTTCACTCTTCATCTTCTTCGACATCTTCTTCGGAGGGAGGACACCAAGGGCTTAAAACGCCATGAGGGAATGGAGGAAAAGGTGGTAGAGCCTCTTCTGGATCAGAGTTAAAAGCCTTTTCAACCATTTCATCTCTTTTCCATGTGTATTCCCAATAAACTCTCTGCTGCTCTCCTTGGTGCTGCACCTGCTGCAGCAATTCTCTTTGCTGTCTAAGGATTTCTTCTATTCCGCTGGCTACGGTTGACGTTTTCCTTGATTTACCATCGCCCATTAATCGCTTGATAGCTGCCTCATCTATAATTCCCTTGTCGACTGCGAGATCATCTTCGTCTTCCAATTGCACCCCTGCCCTTAAGCATAAAGCCGTAATGAGGTTAGGGAAGAATAGCTTCCCCACTTTCTTCCGGGCACACGAGGTGATTTCTTTTACTATTATTCTCCCCACATCTATGCTAATTAGGCTCATGATAGAGAAAACCAAGATCATTCTCTCTTTTGAGACCGTTGTGTCGTGCGTGGTGGGTAGAAGGCGATTCCTAACAAACCAAAGCCACACATTAGCTTCGGGAGTCACATAGGCCGACAGCAGAGAACGGCTTCCATTTTTACTTTGCTTCCAACTCGCGCCCTCTATAGCACAATATTGCAAAGTTGCCTTGAGCTGCTCGTCTGAGGGCGCTATCATCATGGCATTGCAGATGGCAAAGGGAAAATCGGGTATATCATAGAATTGATTAATAGAAGACGGACTCCACTCCACAATTTTTCCTCGCACCATTGTTTTCCAAACGCCGTTATCCTGAAAATTTGCATAAAATTCTTGGACAATGCTAGGGACAGCGGGCTCGGGGTGATGGCATAAGTTTTGCCAATTCTGATTTCTAATTGTAACCGCAAGCATATGCGGTAAGCTGTCGAGATTTTCATCAAAGCCTTTTTCTAACATTATCTCTCTGTTCTTCAGTTCTTCATAACGCGCAGCTGCAGCCTCATCTAAAAATTTTCTTGGCTCATCTCTCATGGCCTCCATTGGGGCCTTTCCTTTCCCCTTTTGTCTTCTTTTTGGCGCCTGAGGAATAGGCTGCAACACGCTGCAATCTTCAATCATCTGCTGTTTGCCCCTGTTTTGGGCAGCTGAACGTCCTTCCTCTATTGCCTTCGGCTTGAATATCTTCCTTGCAATTGATCGAGGACCCATTTTTCTTTTAATCAACTGAACTTGGAATGGAAATGGGATGAAAGGAAGCTAAAATCTAATGATAGCAGCTGGGAGGATGGCCAAAAGCCGAGAGCTGCTCTTCTCCTTCATGGGGCTGTCGGTTTTTTTTTTTTTTATACAAGGGGAATTCCAAAAGCCTTCAATGCTGCCAGCTGCAGCATGTGAACCACTTGTCCATTTCTCTTATTTTCTCAACTATCTTTTCAACTCCCCACAAGCAAATCCCACTCACTCTCCTTTGAACCACGTGAAGGCTGATTTCCTATTCTATTTTTTTTCTTCTTCCCAAGATGCTTTCTTTTCAAGAATCTTCCAACATCCCATCATATGGTGTAGAAATCCCTCTAAAACCGAGAAGGCCTCTTCCCAAGATCTTTTGTGCAGATTTTTGTCATCCTTTGGTCATGTCAACCTGATCATCAATTCCTATTTGCATGCAAGAACTCATAAGAAGGTTAAAGGTCTGCCATAATGGGGTTGAAAATAGCACCATGCAACTTAATTAACACTACACTAATAAAAGCCATAAAAATAACCCACTTACTAAAATGAAAACGCAAGGATTAATTACTAGCATTCAAATTAAAAAGTGCAAATTAAAACTACCATACCACTTCAGGGATTCATAAATGATTAATTATTCAACATTATACATTGTCCCTGTTTTCCCTTCATGCTTTTAGATTTCCAATAAATTGCAAGAGGCATAGCATCTTTGGAATTCTTCACCCCAATAATGCTTGAGCCTCTGCCCGTTTACCTTAAATTCTCTTCCGTCTTCATCATCCTTCAGCAACACGGCCCTGTGGTCAAATGTTTCCAACACTGTGAATGGCCCGGACCACCGTGACTTAAGCTTCCCCGGAAATAGCTTGAGCCGGGAATTAAACAACAACACTCTCTGACCTTTTTCAAATCTCTTTGATGCTATTTTTCTGTCATGCCATGCTTTAGTTTTCTCCTTGTACATCTTAGCATTGTCATAAGAAAAATGTCTGAACTCTTCCAATTCCAAAAGCTGTAGCTTCCTCAAATCACCAGCTGCCTCTTCATTAAAGTTGAGCTTCTTGATGGCCCAGTAAGCTTTATGCTCCAACTCCATTGGTAAGTGACAAGATTTTCCAAAAACCAACCGAAATGGGGACATGCCCAACGGAGTTTTGTATGCAGTTCTATAAGCCCACAATGCATCCTCTAGCCGAATGGACCAATCTTTTCTGCTCGGCCCAACCATTTTTTCCAAAATATTTTTGATTTCTCTATTTGAGATCTCCGCTTGTCCGTTGGCTTGTGGATGGTAGGGGGTGGACACTTTGTGTTTAACATTATATTTATTCAACATGTTTTTCATCAATTTGTTCACAAATTGAGTCCCCTCATCACTTATCAAGGCTCTAGGGGTGCCAAAGCGAGTAAATATGTGCTTATGCAAAAATTTCAGAACTGTCTTGGCGTCATTCAAGGGACATGCTATGGCTTCGACCCATTTTGAAACGTAGTCCACGGCCACAAGAATATATAAATTCCCGAAAGATGGTGGAAAAGGACCCATGAAGTCTAAACCCCATACATCAAAGAGCTCAACCTCTAGGATAAATGTGAGTGGCATTTCATCTTTTCTTCCCAAATTTCCTTTCCGCTGACACCGATCACAAACTTTACTGAACAAATGTGCATCCTTGAACACTGAAGGCCAAAAATATCCCGACTGAAATACCTTTGCTGCTGTCCGTTGACCTCCAAAATGCCCGCCGTAAGGGGATGAATGACAGTGAGTGAGGATGGATTGGATCTCACTTTCGGCCACACACCTTCGAAAGATATCGTCAGCACATTGCCTATAAAGAAATGGGTCATCCCAAAAGTAAAATTTCACCTCATAGTAGAATTTCTTTAACTGTTGCTTAGTTAAATCTGGAGGTAAAATTCCACATGCTAAATAATTAGCAAAATCTGCAAACCAAGGAACACCCACTGCCTTTACATGAGCCACTGTGAGTAACTGCTCATCTGGAAATGCATCTCTGATTTCACTCTGCTGCAGCAATTTCTCTGTATTTTCCAGCCTTGAAAGATGGTCAGCAACCGAATTTTCGGATCCTTTCTTATCTTTAATTTCTAGGTCAAATTCTTGGAGAAGCAACACCCACCTTATTAATCTTGGCTTTGCATCCTTTTTAGCTAATAGATACTTAATAGCAGCATGATCAGTAAACACAATCACTTTAGACCCCACTAAGTATGGCCGAAATTTTTCAAATGCAAAAACTATGGCCAACAATTCCTTTTCTGTAGTGGTGTAATTTAATTGTGCGCCGTTAAGTGTCCTACTAGCATAGTAAATAGGATGAATGATTTTTTCGTACCTTTGCCCAAGTACTGCACCCACTGCATAATCGCTTGCATCGCACATTAATTCAAATGGAAGCTTCCAATTCGGGCTTAATATAATAGGTGCAGTGACTAATGCTTCCTTTAAAGTGCTGAACGCCGCCAAGCAATCTTCCCCAAACTCAAAGGGTCGGTTAGCCTCCAACAATAAGCAAAGGGGCTTTGAAGTTTTAGAGAAATCTTTGATGAATCTCCTATAGAACCCTGTGTGGCCAAGAAAACTCCTCACTCCCTTCACTGTTGTAGGTGGCTCAAGCTTCTCAATTAACTCAACTTTTGCTCTGTCCACTTCAATGCCTTGCCTAGAAATTTTATGCCCGAGAACAATTCCTTCCCTTACCATAAAGTGGCACTTTTCCCAATTGAGTACCAAGTTGGTTTCTTCACACCTTTGTAGAACTTTTCCCAAATTGGTGAGGCAAGCTTGGAATGATTCTCCAAAAACCGAGAAGTCATCCATAAATACCTCCATAATCGTCTCAACTAAGTCAGAAAAGATCGCCATCATACACCTTTGAAATGTCGCCGGTGCGTTGCAAAGACCAAACGGCATCCTTCTAAATGCAAATGTGTCGTACGGACAAGTAAACGTAGTCTTCTCTTGATCTTGAGGTGCTATGGTGATTTGATTATAACCCGAATAGCCATCTAAGAAGCAATAATAATCTTGACCCGCCAACTTGTCTAACATTTGGTCAATGAAAGGTAGTGGAAAATGGTCTTTCTTCGTGGCCTTATTCAAACGCCTATAGTCCATGCACACTCTCCATCCCGTCACTGTTCTAGTAGGGACCAATTCATTGGCTTCATTCTTCACCACTGTCATGCCTCCTTTTTTCGGTACACACTGAACTGGACTAACCCAATTGCTATCGGATATGGGGTAAATAATTCCGGCATCTAACCACTTGATTATTTCTTTCTTCACCACATCTTTCATTGCCGGATTTAATCTTCTTTGATGCTCAATGGATTTAAAATTTCCCTCCTCTAAATTAATCTTGTGCATGCAAAAGGAAGGACTTATACCTTGGATGTCGGCTAGAGTCCACCCAATAGCTCTTTTATATTTTCCCAATAATTCCAGTAATGCCTTTTCATCTTCAGGGAGTAAATTTGAAGAGATAATAATGGGTAATGTCTCTTGCTCCCCCAAGTATGCATATTTCAAATTGGAAGGCAGTGGCTTGAGTTCCAACCTAGGAGGGTCCACAATCGATGGTTGCATCGGTTTAACTGCTCTGTCCGCCAATTCTAGTGATTCAAAGGCTCGGTTAAACTCTGAAATTTCCTGTAAATCCCCTGTTTTCGGCTGAACACATAAATATTCCAGATCTTCCATGCTGATTTCCCCAAACTGCTCAATGTGATGCTGTAGCAATTCCTGCTCCCAGTTATGCGTTACTACCTCTTCCATGACCCGAATCATCGAACACTCTTCTGATTCAGCTGGGTATTGCATAGCATTGAACACACTGAATTTCACTTCTTGATCAAACACCCTCATGGTTAATTCACCCTTTTGCACATCAATTAAAGCTCTCCCCGTTGCTAGAAATGGTCTACCCAAGATAATTGGAACATCCTTATCGGCCTCATAATCTAAGATAATGAAGTCCGCTGGAAATATTAACTTATCCACTTTTACTAGAATGTCCTCAATCTTGCCCTCGGGGTGGGTAATAGATCGATCGGCTAGCTGCAAAGTCACTGTGGTTGGTCTTGCCTCTCCCATGCCTAGCTTTTTGAATATCGACAGTGGCATAAGATTGATACTAGCCCCAAGGTCACACAGGGCTCGGCCCAACTCTTTGCCACCGATTGAAACGGGGATTGTAAATGTTCCGGGGTCTTTTACTTTGGGTGGAAGCTTGCTCCTTAAAACTGCACTACATTCCTCAGTCAAAGCCACTGTCTCATATTCACCTAACCTCCTCTTCTTTGATAAAATATCTTTGAGGAATTTAACATAATTGGGCATTTGCTCTAATGCCTCAACTAAGGGGATATTAATGTGGAGTTGCTTAAATACCTCAAAGAATTTCTTGAAGTTAGCATCTTGATTCTTTTGCTTCAACCGTTGAGGGAAGGGTGGTGGGGGTGGTTTAAATGTCGGGGAAGGTGTAAGAACCAGCTTAGGAGAAGTTTGAGTGGTTCTTCTAAGTGTTTCATCAATTTCCTCAGCCCCGGAGCTCTTGTCACACTGAATTCCAGCATCACTCCTCTCGGGTTCCCCTGCTGTCCTTGCCGAATCATTTTCCACAACAGCAGCTGGAAGTTGCGGTTTTTGCAATTCTTTCTCAACCAATGGCTTGCCACTTCTCAGCTCTACTGCCTGAACTTGCTCTTTGCCTTCTCTTTTTGAATTCTCAGTGTCTGAAGGGAGCTTACCCATCGGTCTTGCCTTCAGCTCACTTGCTATTTGACCCACTTGGACCTCTAAATTCCTCAAAGAAGCTTGCTGAGTTTGAATGACAGCATCCGTTTTTGCCATATATTCCTTGAACATATTCTCTAAGGAAGACCCTGAAGATTGCTGATTCATATTAGCCTTTTGGAACTGACCTTGCTGATTTTGATTACCAAATCCACTTGCCATTTTCTGCTGCACTTGTTGATTGTTGGCGCTACTCCCTTGACCTCCCCAAGCAAAATTGGGGTGATTCCTCCACCCGGGATTGTAGGTGTTAGAATAGGGGTTACTCCTTGGGGCATTCTGATTTCCCACATAGCATACTGAAGCGGGATTCCCTGGACAAAACTCGAAGGTATGGTTCTCCCCACAATACACACAAGAATCTGCTGCATTTTGACTTATGTTAACTGCTGCAGCATTCTGGACTGCACCAGAATTTGCTAATTGTAAACTTTCAAATCCCGAATTCAATTTCTTCATCATGCTCTCCATTGAATCAAATCTTGCATTGAAAGATGTCACTGTATCCACTTCAAGCATACCTTTGTTTTTCTTTCCACCCATGCTTCTTGAATCCGACCATTGGCAACTATTTGTAGCAATTCTCTCCAAAATAGCATAAGCTTCGTCATAGGTCTTGGACAACAAAGCTCCGTTGGCAGAAGCATCTACCATGTTCTGAGTGGCCATGTTCAACCCATTATAAAAAGTCTCCATCTGAATGCAATGGGGGAGACCATGGTGAGGACATTTTCTCAACAATTCCTTGAATCTCTCCCAAGCTTCACTGAATGATTCATCGTCAAACTGCCTGAAGGATACTATGTCCGCTCTAAGCTTAGCATTCCTCGTGGGAGGGAAATACTTGATCAGGAACTTCTCGGCTAGCTCATTCCAAGTAGTGATAGAGCCGGGGGCAAAGTTGTTCAACCAAGCCTTAGCTCCATCCCTCAAAGAATAAGGGAATAAACTTAGCCTCAATGCATCTTGGGAAACTCCTTGAATTCTGAATGAGTCGCTTACTCCCAAGAAAGATTTAAGGTGCAAATGCGGGTCTTCTGAAGGTAACCCATGAAATTGACCCACTGTTTGCAGCATCTGAAACATCACAGGCTTCATCTCAAAATTCTGAGCCTGAATCTCTGGCCTTGCTATCCCCGGATGCAACTGATTGAAAGTAGGGACTGCATAAGCTCTGATAGCTCTTCTCTTGTCATTAGTTATAAGAACAGGATTCTCAGCTTGAACATCCATCCCTTGTTGCTGATTTATGTCAGGATTTAGTGGCTGATTTTCTTGAACTCCCGGAGGTAAAAGAGGCGGTGGGTCCATCCTGTTGTTCCTTTCTCTTTGCTCTCTTCTTCTCCTATGGAAAGTCCTTTCAATTTCGGGATCAAAATTGAATTCCAAGTCAGGGAATTCGTTCATAAACAGCTACCAACACCTGCAAAATCAATTAACAAAGTTAGATTCTGTTTCAGCACCAATCTCACCGAAATTTAGCTTAAAAATAGCGAAAATCTACTTAATCCCCGGCAACGGCGCCAAAAACTTGTTGCCTTGTGCAATGTGATTATAATTATGCAAGAAATCTTCACAAATAGCTCAAAAACGTGCAAGTATACACATCATGGCAGCAAGTGATAAGTAATTCAAGATCGTCTCCACAGGGATTAAGTTAATGAAATTTACTACTCCTAAGCGTGATTTTTCGGCGAAATTCAAGTAACCAAGGACAAAAATATCATTTACCAACTAAAGCACACAATTGTAAACTAATTTAGATGAAATTAAAGAGTATTGAAAGCAAATGATGCAAAAAAAAAAAACGGCTGAAAACAGAGAAGAGGTAAGGCTCGGATTAGGGATACTCTGTATTGTTCCAGGGATTGCTATAGCAAAAACTGTGCTAATTCATCTCACCCAGATTTTTCAACGGGAATTTTCCAATTCTCCAAAGATTAAGGCAATTAAACTCCCATTTAACCCCTTATTATTAGCTCAATCTGATTAGTGCCCTAGGTGGTGATTTATTCCTAAATACCCACTCATTTTCATGATCGTTAAAGACTAAGGTAAAGCAAAGTATTCGGTTACTAAATGTTTTCCCAAACAATCAATAACAATGCTAGAAAATGGTTGGCCAAACGAAATTCCAGCTTTAACAATGAAACACACTCTACTTTAAGATGAAATTAGCATGGTTCGACTACAACACCCCTTCGTTACAATACAAGCTCCCTAATCCTCACCTAAAGAGGATTAGCTCATGATCAAAGAAGAAACAAGTTCAATATGGCAGAAAATGCTCATACACAACATGTTTTCAGCCTCTACCACAACTAATATCAATAGGGAGATAAAAGATGAGAAGAAAAGGCTAAGGAAGAAGTGCCCAAGATAAAATCCAGCTTTCCCAAGCTGAATAGAAGCTCCACGGCAGTCCTCCTCTTCTCTTCCTCTGTTTTTGCTCCAATTTCGGCTCCCAATGGTCAGTCTCCCCTTTTTTCAGCTCCTTTCCAAATTTGGTCCTCTTTCCTTATATACCCAGCCACAAATGTGGGAATGAGGGCTGATTAGACACTCCAAGCCCACATGGAATACCCATAAAAAGGTAAAAATACCCTTTTACAACAGCTGGACTTGACACCTCATTAAGTGAAGCTTTCCACATGTAAATCAGCTCCAGCTGATTGCCTTGTCCAGCTCATGCTACAGCATAGTCTGCAAAGAAACTGGAGCTCCAAGTTAGTTTAAATCCGAAATTAACGGGAAATTAAACACTTAAAGCCATCAATAAGCACTTTCATTAAGCACCAAAAATTCATCAATACCCAACTCAAATAGCAATTTCCTAAGGCAAAATTAAGCCTTTAAGCCCCAAAAGAATGGCCAATAACTCTTATTTCTAAGAGTTATCAGCCACTAAAAATTGAGCCCCTCAAAACTGCAAGGATACCTCCGGACGTATTCGAAGGAATAATTTGCCAAGCAGTGGCAAAGGCTCTTGAGATTGCTGAAGGGTATAAGGCTGAACAGGATGCTTTGAAAGAGGTTGAAGCGGAGAGAGAGATGGAAAATCAGAAAATGGCTGAGGAAGATGACTTTGCAAAGGAAAGAGATGAGAAAGATGAGAAAAGAAGGAGAGAAGAAGAACAAGAGGCCGAGAGGGCCTTAGAAGCTGAGGATGAGAGAAAGTATGAGGAAGACCTCAGGAGGGCAGCCATGGATTTGCAACTCCTTGAGGAAGAGAAAAAGAGAAGAGAAGAATTAAGAGACGATGACAAAAAGAAGGAAGGAAGAGGAAGACTTCCTTGCAGCCTTTGAGCCACTTCACAAGGCTCAAAGTGAGGCTGAAGCGCTGCAAGGGAGGTGATGACATGCAAAAATGTCATCATTTTTCTATTAATTTTAGCTAGTTTTGTGCATGAATTGTGAGCTTTAATGAATTTTTATGTTGATTTGGTAGAAAACCGAGTTCGAGAAGCAAAACCAAGAATTTTACCAATTTTGGGTATAAAAAGAAGACTTTGGGCCATAAAAGGAGAAAAGAAAAGAAGATATTTGAAGTGGAGGCCCAAAAAGCCGAAAAGAATGAAGAAAGGAGGCAAAAATCCGTGTTTAAGGCTTCTAGAAGACCTAGCGTCGAGACGCTAGGACCAGAGCATCTCGACGCTAGGTGATCAGTGAAGAAAATTCAAGAATCGCGGTAGCGTCGCGACGCTGCGACAACTTCTGCTCCAAGAAAACCTGACGGCATCTCGACGCTGTGACGTAGCGTCTCGACGCTGTGCGTCTTGGGCAGCAAGAAAGGTCCGTCTAGCACCTATAAAGAGCCCCCTTCTCCATGGATCAAATCATCCCATTTTGGGGAGCTCTCCCCTAGCTCAATAAGAGAGAAAAAGTGAGAAGAATTGTGAGGAAAAAGGAGGAATTGAGCGAGATTCCAAGGCTGGGGATTCGAGATGCTCGGGATCAACTTATCGGTTATTTCTTCCTTACTTCTTTGTAATTTCTTATTTTAATTTGAGTTAGGCCTATGGATCAAGATCATTTTGACAAGATTATTTCCATTTGTGAGTAGATCTTGAGACCTAGGGTCGTTATTCTAGTTAATTGGATATTGTAGCACAATTACTTGGATTATGTAATGAATTTCTTCATATTTCATCTATGCAATTCTTGCTTAATGCTTTTAATCTCTTGATCACGGATTAATCGATTTGTTGGTCTAAATTGATACTCGACAGAGAGAAATTAGATTAGATCCAAATTGCATGCTAATGATTGCTTGGAGCACGAGAGTGAAAGAGAATTGTTAGAAATTGATTATGAAGTTGCTTAATGCCATACTATGATTAACTAAGGAGATGGACACATGAATTAGTTATGTTACTTTGAGATGTGGAGGAGCTTGAAAGAGAAATCCGCTTAAAATTACTTCTAGATTTATGAAATTGAAGATTATTAGTTACATGCATCCATGTATTTGAGCTACATATCCAAAAAGCTAGATAACACCCTAGGTCAAGTTCCCTTAATTGGATATTTCCATTTTGTTATTGCATGTTTCTTTTTATTAAGTTCTTTAATTTTTTGCTTTATCATTCGAGTTGGAATTCTAAATAAAATTGAACATGATGGTTCTTGGTATTTAATGGATATAATTCAAATTCCCTGAGGATTCGATACTCGGTATTACCTACCATTTTATATTACTTGCGGCCCGTGCACTTTGCGGTCATCAGGAGGGTAGAAGAAAAGGCCCAACAGGGGCCAACTGAATAAATTTTGGAAAAAGAAAAAGAAAGAGAAGTAGAGAATGAAGGCTAGAATGCGACCGTATCTGGGCTGCATTCTGAAGGAGGCCTAGCCGAGGCCACCATTGATCAGCCAGTCTAAGAGGTTTTTGAGCCTCTATTCACGAATGACCCTCCAGCTGCTGATAGCACCTCTTCGAGAGAGAAGAGGGGTGAAGAGGAAAAAGAAGACGAGGAGGTCGAGACCTCCAGTGATTCTGATTCTGAAATAAAATCTGATTCAGAGATTAGGGAGCTAGATGGCGACCAAGTCCCTATCTCTGCAGCGTTGAGAAAAAAGAGGAAGAGAGAGATTAAGGCTGAGAGGAGGACAAAGAACAAGAATGACCCGATATTTGCCAAGAGGTCGAGGACAAGGTCCATGGACGCCTCTCCTGCAGTTCCTCCGACCGTCTCACCCACCAAGCCAAAGGGCAAATCACCCAAGGCCGCATCTCCCAGAAATCCATTCCCTGAGTTATTTAGAGATGTTAATTTTTAGGAACGAATGGAGATAATGAGAAAGAGAGATTTCCTCAATGAGAAGGGATTCTCTAACAAAGCAGGAGCACTGCCAGAGTTCGTGAGCAGGATCATGTCTCAATACAAGTGGCAGGAGTTCTGTGCTCACCCTCAGAAGGCTGTTGTGCCTTTAGTGCGGGAGTTTTACGCCGGCCTGAGGGAGGAGAGCATTAGCATGGCGGTGGTGAGGGGGAAGATGGACAGTTTCTCCTTAGTCGACATTAACAGGGTGTACAGGATCAAGGCGCCCTTGAACCTAAGAGGGAACGACGTTATTAGGAACCCTTCGGCCAAACAGATGAAAGAAGCATTGAAGCTTGTGGCCAACAAGGGGGTTCAATGGAAAGAATCACAGACAAAAGTGAAGTCTTTAGTGTCAAGCGATCTAAAGCCAGAATCGGCAGTTTGGCTTCACTTCATCAAAAACCGTTTGATGCCAACCACCCACGATAGCACGATTTCAGTGGATAGAGTGATGCTACTCTATTGCGTTATGAAGGGGTTGGAGATCAACGTGGGGAGCATTATCAGGGATGAGATTTTAGCCAGTGGGAGAAAGCGAGCAGGCAAGCTTTTCTTTGGATCACTCATCACCCAGCTTTGTCAAAGGGTGAAGATCGTTCCGGGCAAGGACGAGGAGCGTCACTTCTTCAAGCCGACCATCGACCTGTCCTTGATTGGGAAGCTACAGCAGAACAGCATCCAGAGGAAAGATAAAGCCTCTACATCTCAGGCTACTCCACCTACAGGGCCGAATGTAGCTTCTCCATCCCAGCATACTCCTTTCACAGGGCCATCACCATCATCGGAGGCCCTAGCCATTACCTACCGCCAGATAGATCAACTCAGGGACAACCTGAGAACGTATTGGGTATATGCAAAGGAGAGGGATGAAGCTATTAGAGAGTTCTATCTCTCTATTGCCTCGAGTATCGCCCCGGTCTTTCCAGATTTCCCTAAATCACTGCTGCCTGAAGAAAAGAAGGATTCTGATGAAGAGGAAGATGAAGAAAATAATGATGAAGAGAAAGAGAGTTCCTCAGATGAGGAATAGGGGAGTTTTTTTATCCCCTTTGACTGAATTTTTTTGTGAATAATACTGTTTTACTGTTTTTTGTGCTTGTTGTTTTTTAGTTTTAGCATGTTTAAATTCTGTTTTTAGTAGTTTAATTTCTGTTTTGATTGTTTTTAATGTTTAGTTGTTAATAGTTTTGATCATAGGGTAGTTTAGATAGCTTGTAGCTAGTTTAGGATAGATAAACTTGGGTTTTTAGATCTTTTCCTGAAAAATCTGTTGTTGTTTTTTGAGCTTTACCTATGAACTTTTTGGAAAAAAAATCAACTTTAGAGAATATTTTCTTTAAAAATGTTTTGGAAGAAAAAGCATGTTTTCAAAGGAGTTTTCTTTTAAGCCCTTGATCATGAAAATTAGAGCTTTGTTCTATCTCAAAAGTGCCACTGTCTCAACTGAACTGTTTTCTAGTCATAGGCTTTCTATTAGTCTTTTTCTTTACAAAATTGTCTTAGAGTCTAAACTTCCTCCTGGTTAACCTTTCTAACACTCTAGGAGAGTTTAGCCTTGATGTTTTGAAAACAAAAAGCCTCATGTTAAGCCCATGGCTCAAAAAACAAGCCAATGAGGACATTGTCTACCTTTAAGTTTTTTTTTTTTTGGGGGGGGGGGGTGCTTTATGCTTTACTATGTAAATATCTTTTGTAAATTTGTACTGCTGGAAAAAAATGTGCTCAGTATGTGGAAAAAAAAAACAGCAAGCATAAAGGTTTGCCACTGCATGAAAGGTTTACCTAGGGAAGTGAGTATCACTCCAAGCTCGTGAACTTTGCTCGTAGCTAGATATCTTCACCACAAAGTGTCGATAAGCTAGAACAAAGGTAAAGATGACAGCAAGGATGCTCTTGGGAGAAAAAGAAGTTGAATAAAAAGAGCACCAGCAGTCAAATAAGTTTGGGGGAGATGGAAAAGGTCTAGTAATTCATATATGCTTTTGTTTTCCTAAAGATTGTTTTCTTAAACTAAAAGGACTACACTAGGCTCTATGAGTAGAAGTTAGGTAGTTTAAGCATGCTGGTTAGGATGGATTAGGGAGAGTTTTGCTTTGAAAAAGAACAATAGAAATCTCCATGCCTAGGAAACTCAAACGTTGTGACTGGCACTAGAGTAGAACCCTCTCCTAAAAGGCAAATTTTTTAGAAAACGATCTTGAAAAACGTGTTTACTTGATTTCATGTCACTTGATTTGAAAGGAAAAGTTGATACTAGTACCATGATTCATTACTATGCATGAACTCTAACATTTTGATTCGCAATTAATATTGAGCTCTTACATTTTGATTGGAAATTAAAGAGTTGATCTCTAACATTTTGATTGGCAATTGCTTGAGGACAAGCAATGAGTTAAGTTTGGGGGTATGATAAGGGTAAAAAATATACCTATTTTTGAAGGATTGGAATTCCATAATTCCGTAAAGCGGAAGCGTGATTGGGACCGATTCGTAATTAATTTTGTTTAATCTAAAATACCAATACATTGGCAATAATATTAGAACTATTCTAAATATATATTAAGGCTAAGCATACAAAAATATTAGATCTAAATCTAATTTATAAAGTAACAAATTACTTACTCTCGTTGACGACTCAGATTAAATTCACCAACTGCTTGTGAATTAATCACGAACTAGTGTGAACACCACCACTATGGCTACACCGGTATGACTCTGAGACTTCTAGAGGCAGGAGACTTGTGGGAGCCTTTGGGAGAATTCTCTGAGAGTAGGAGAATGAATGAGATACCTTTCACCCCACCCCAGGGGTCCTATATATAGTAAAGGCCAAGACCTTTTTCCTAATAGGAAAAGAGAGACCTTTTCCTAATAGGAAAAAGTCTCTAATTTTAATAAATAAATAATTAATTCCATAATTAATTAATTTCCCAATTAAATATCATATAATTAATCTTAGGGATTTTATTAAAATTAAAATTAATATGAATCCAATTCATATTAAATTTATTTGAACTCTTTCAAATATTTTCTTTCCTAATAGGAAAAGGTCTCTAATTTTAATAAATAATTAATAAATTCCATAATTAATTAATTTACCCAATTAAATATCATATATTTAATCTTAGGGATTTTATTAAAAATAAAATTAATATGAACCCAATTCATATTAAATTTATTTGAACTCTTTCAAATACTTTCTCTCAAGAATTATTTTTTTTTTAAATTAATTCAAAAATTATATTATAAAGTTTCATAAACTTTATATTATAATGCATCAATATACATTATACGATTCCCCAAATAAATTGAACACTTTCAATTTACAATTTATACTTAATTGCCTCAAGTCTCTTTACGAGCTACCAGTGGGACCTAATGGACCTAGAGATCAGAAGCTCCAACGATACGAGACTAATTGGCCAAACTCATTGACGAAGTTTAGTCAACATTCGTTAACTGTGGGTCACTCCACTAAAGACCCACAGCTGCACTCTTCTCACTATAGAATATTTCTGTGTCTACGGATATCGACCAAGCAGTAAGTCAATCCTTCACGTGTGTTCGTAACACCAGCTGGGTCAAATTACCGTTTTACCCCTGGGTTACCTTTGGTTCCTTAAGTACCACTGATTCCTCTAATGAACAAGTTGTTTAGGGTCCAACCACTAAACAGGAGTTCCTCTCAGGCTAGGAGAGGACGGCGCGCCTTTGTTCAAGCCCTAGAATCAGCCCTTAAGGGAACACACATCTACTTACCCCAATAGGGGAAGGAGTGAATTCCATCTTGTACTGTTATGTTCCCAGCCCCCATTCGGTCTTGCCCTTGAAATGGTAGGCTTATTGAGTCGGCGAACTGGCCACTCTCACCCATACAAATCTAAGGACAGTCCCTCCTGAAAGGGGTTCATAACAGACTCAGGATTGAGATTGAGTTACCTAGGTCATCCTATTGAAATAGAAACCTAAACTAGTTAACGGCGTTACATCTAGTGGTTACTATTTCGCGGTCCGGTCTTATGCAAACTCATTGCATAGGATACCCCCACCCGCATGTCTCCTACATGGATGCTTTGGATCATTGCATCTGTATCGAATACAAGGTGGGTCGTATCACACAGTGTCACCAGGATAAGGTACCCAGCCTTATCCCTATACTATAGACCATTTAGGTTGTTACTTGGACACTGATCCCCGTATGTCCCCACATACTAGTCCAAGTTTCATTTAAACAACCTTGGATCTTAGTTTATTGGATTTAGGGTTTATTAATGCAAACTCGATTATTCAATAACCAAATTACTGAATTACTCAAATAACACTTTATTGAGATCGATTAATTTGTTTCATTTACTATCTACAAGTTTTAGGGCATAAAACCCAACAATTTTACCCTTATATTTAGCTCATTTCTTGGTTAAATATTGTATGTTGTGATCAATTTATTGTTCCCGAGCTCAAAATATGCTTAATTTGATAAGTTAGGGTGTTAAGAATCACTTTTGTCAAATTTAACTCATTTGTGCTTAAGGGACTTCTAAGGTTTTTTTATTACTACGTGCGACAGTGTATACTTGCACTTAAGTATTAGCTGAATTATTCTTTATTATTTCATTGATCATCTTAACTCACATCCATCTATTCAGCTGACGACGCACCAATTAGCCCGCCCAGGAGGAGGGGCGAATGTCCAACCTTTGACTACAGGGAGTTACCTTTTCCCCATAGGTTTAAGAATGTAAAATTAGACGAGCAATTTACTAAATTTTTAGAGATGTTCAAAAAGTTATCTGTTAATATTCCTTTGGTAGATGCTCTTTCTAATATGCCTAACTATGGGAGATTCATGAAATAAATGTTGGCTAGGAAGAAAATTTTGAATAAGAAAGAAGTGTGTAGATTATCTGAGAATAGTAGCACTATAGTCACAGGGAAAATGCCTTTGAAACAAAAAGATCCAGGGAGTTTTATTGTTCCCTGTATTATAGGAGAGGTATCTTTCGATAGGGTCTTATGTGATCTAGGAGCTAGCATTAATCTTATGCCCTATTCCATGTACAGGAAGATTGGACTCACAGGTCTTAAGGACACCGATATCACCCTCTAACGTGCAGATAGATCAGTAACCCAACCGATGGGTATAGTGGAGGACGTATTGGTGAAAGTTAACAAGTTCATCTTCCTGGTTGACTTTGTCGTGCTAGACATGCAGGAGGACATAGAGGTACCCATCATCCTTGGCATACCGTTTTTAGCTACAGGTAAGGTCGAAATAAGCGTGCACACTGGTAAGTTAACTCTTAACGTTGATGATGAGAAAGTAGTATTCAGTAGCTTTGGCCAGGACGATTCTGTGTGTAGTATACATACTTGTTTTTCCATTGGCCTAGATTTACTAACTGATGATGATGAGGAAGAAGAGTTAAATTTAGGCTTAGAGCTAGGGGATTTGCCTATGGATGATGTGAATTTTGATCCAGATGAATTCTTTGATGATGCATTGTTTGAAAATGAATTGTTGAATGATATTGAGATGCCTGCTATGAATATTTATGAGCATGATTTGCCTGCATAAAATTTAGAAGAGCATATGATAGATGTCGAATTTGATCCTGAAATTGTTGAATATTTTGAATCTGATGATGAGGAGTCAAATGATAGCTCTATAGAGTCTGAATGGCATGGTGAGTCTCATGAACATGTAGAGATAATACCTGATGAATGGTTAGTCTTAGTTGATAGACCACCTCAGGATCCGAGACCAGTTGATATTATGATGCTTGATGACTCAGTAAATAATTGTTTTGTGAATAGGGACTTAGAGAAAAGATTTGATGTTGTTAAATTTTTTATGACTTGTTATTATGAGAATTTGTTTAGCGAAGACGGGCCAGGGGAATGTTTTTTTACTCCCCTGTTTGTGATGTGTAATTCGATCCATGATTTTATCTAGGGCCCGGAGGATGACGAAAACTTTTACTTCGAACCTCCATGAGCGTGCCAAGCCTCGTCTAGCTAAAGACGTTAAAGAAAGCGCTGCTTCGGAGGCAAGCCAAGGATTAAATTTTTTTTATTAGTTAATTTTTTTGTGGTAAATAAATCCTCCTTGCTTCGTGATCCAATTTTGTCTTGCAGGATCTACTTAGCAAGCCCCGAAAAATCCAAAGATGCATTTTCTTGGCCCCAAAGAATGAGGACAATTTTCTCCTGGACTCAGGGAAGTCTCAGTATCCCTCTTTATGCTTTCTTGTTTTTAAACATTGGGAACAATGTTTAGTTTAAGTTTGGGGGGGAAGTTTTCGCTGTGTTGAGCATAGTTTAAATTCTTTTGGATCCATGATTAGATAGCAATGATAGTCGAGGATTTGGTTTTAGAAATTTTGGGGGATATGGTTTATATGTTGTGCAATTTGGGAGCATAGTCGAAAATGTGAAATTTTGAAAATTGTTACTTAGTTTTAATGTCTAAAGCATGCAATAGACTTATCTTTTGAAGATCTTTAAAAATCTAGATTTTTATTGTGGTTTTTATAAGTTTGTTGTCACTCCGATAGGCTTAGTCTCTAACACTAGGAGTTCATGCTTGACTGTTTTAAGAACTAGGAGAAAAAGAAAAAGAAGAAAAAAATGTTATGTCTGCTGAGAGAAAATAAAGCAACAAAAGAAAAGAGAGAAAAAAAAATTATCTGTTGAGAGAAAGAAAAATAAATTTTTGCCTGCATGAAAAAAATACTAGGGGTAAAAGGAGCTACCTACGGTGTAATCAGTTAGGCCAACCAAGAAAAAAATTCGGGTTATGGGTCTTTGCATCGTAGTGTGAAAGCTAGTGCCATTAGAATCATAAAATGCAAGTTTGGGGGGGGGGGGGGGGGGAAGCATTCCTAAAAAAGAAAAAGAAAAAGAGAAAAATATTTGTGAGTTTGGCTTCCCCTGAAAAAGAAAATATCAGGCACCCTAGTTTCTTTGTTTGCATGATAGTTGAACTCCGACCTTTTAGGACTCTTAGCCAGTGTAGGGGGAAAACAAATGGAAAAGGTCATAAGACTAATCTAGGTTAGTAAAAGAACCATTAGATAAGTCTTGAGCATGCTATTCGTTAATTTTAAGTTTCAATTCTTTGAGAGTTCTTCATGAGTATGCGGTGCTTGCTTATTCCACTTGCATGTTTTCCATATTTTCTTAAGAGTTCTAAAATCTTTGAAGCTAGAGTGATTCTTTTTCATGAATCCTTAGAACTTATTTTGCTCGGGACTAGCAAAAGCTGAAGTTTGGGGGTGTGATAGCAGGCAGAAATGCTGCTATTTTATCTCTAAATTTATGGGCTTTTGTGTGCTTTTATGGTATTTTTATATTGAATATCTATAATTTCATTATTTTGTCCCTAGGAGAAATTTGTGAAGAAATGGAGAAAAATAGGCCAAATATGTGAATTTCAAGCCTCAATCTCCAAGATGGGTCAAGAAGGAAGCCCAAGATTTATCATTCAAAGTGTTGGGCCAAAGGAAATGAAGGAAGCCCAAGAAATCAGCTCAATCCGCGCATAGATGGTTCTGGAATCGTCACAGCGTCGCGACACTGTCCTATTCTTGCCGCACAAGCCACTATGACGACACAGCGTCGCGACGCTGTGACGTCAGCATCGCAACGCTACCCCATTTCCAGGCCTATAAAAGGCGCGCCTCACTCCCTCATTTCATCATCAATCGTCACCCATTTCCTTTCCTTTAGTCTTTCTTAAGGCTCTTAAAGCCTCTTTGAGGGCTGAGTGTGCGAATTAGTGGGAAATCATTGTAACGAGCATTTTTGGAGGGCTCGGGAGCTTGTTTCGAAGAGGATCCATAGCGCAAGCGAGGGGTTCTCGACGGTCATTCTCCTAACACTTATCTTGCTCATTTTTATGCTTTATAGTATGTACATTTGTGAAATTTTGACCATGTATAGCTAATCCCATTTGTGGGTCTTGGAATGAAAGTTTATAGTTAATTATTATTCTCAATTGTCTATTATTTCTTGTCCAAATACTGATTATTTGTGTGGATGATCTTAATGCTTTATAGAATTTGGCCAATTGTATAATGATTAGATTCCTAATGGAAACTCGACGAAGAGAAGTTAGGATAGATCATAATCCACTCAACTAAGTTTAACTGCTCGTAGTGACAGCGATATTAGTTGGTTAGACTTAGAGACCGAAAATGAACCAGAGCTTATTAATTAACGAATTTAATAGCGCTAAGGACACTTAGGTTATTAATATGAGGTAATTACAATTAGGGCAAACCGAAAGGAGAACCTATGTGCTAAACGGAGATTCTAGGTTTATAATTAGTCGGACATGAGATAGGACAATTAGAATAACTGATTAGCTATAATCTAATTTTCAAGACCCCGTCTCACATTCGATTATTTCTCCACCTTTTTTATTTTTGATTGATCACTTGGATTCGTTTATTGCTTTATTTCTTGATTTGCTTTATCATCATGTTTTGGCACCTAAATAATATTTTGTCTTAGTACTTTTAGTGCTCATTTTATTATCTTGCTTAATCGTTGTCGTCCTCCCTGTGGATTCGATACTCGGTATACTTTACCGTTTTATTAAACTTGTGACCTGTGCACTTTGCGGTCATCAATCGTTGGATTGGGGATTCACTGCCTGATTGATTTCAACCTGACTTCCTAGTTTTCTCTAAAAATTTACTTCATGCAATATAAATTGAGCCTGTTAATTCTTCTTGGCTACTTGGAGGATCCCCCTACTTAGCCTATGTTTAATTCATTAATTAACCCGAGATCCCGCAACTAATCTAATTAATTAATTTAAATTACGCCTGCTACCCCGCATGCATAGCCCTATGTTTTCTAGTCATAGGCTTTCCATTTGTCTTTTTCTTTACAAAATTTTCTTAGAGTCTAAACTTCCTCGTGTTTAACCTTTCTAACACTCTAGGAGAGTTTAGCCTTGAAGTTTTGGAAACAAAAAGCCTCGTGTTAAGCCCATGCCTAAAAAACAAGCCAATGAGGACATTGTCTACCTTTAAGTTTGGGGGGTGCTTTATGCTTTACTATGTAAATATCTTTTGTAAATTTGTACTGCAGGAAAAAAGATGTGCTCAGTATGTGGAAAAAAAAAACCAGAAAACCGAGAGTTACTCCTCCGTCCTAGGGTTTACTGAGTAACCAGGGGCATTCATGACACCCATGGTTTGCCACTGCATGAAAGGTTTACCTAGGGAAGTGAGTATCACTCCGAGTTTGTGCTTTGCTCGTAGCTAGATATCTTCACCACAAAGTGTCGATAAGCTAGAACGAAGGTAAAGATGATAGCAAGGATGCTCTTGGGAGAAAAAGAAGTTGAATAAAAAGAGCACCAGCAGTCAAATAATTTTGGGGGAGATAGGAAAAAGTCTAGTAGTTCATATATGCTCATGTTTTCCTAAAGATTGTTTTCTTAAACTGAAAGGACTACACTAGGCTCTATGAGTAGAAGTTAGGTAGTTTAAGCATGTTGGTTAGGATGGATTAGAGAGAGTTTTGCTTTGAAAAAGAACAATAGAAATCTTCATGCCTAGGAAACTCAGATGTTGTGACTGGCACTAGAGTAGAACCCTCTCCTGAAAGGCAAACTTTTGAGAAAACGATCTTGAAAAACATGTTTACTTGATTCCATGTCACTTGATTTGAAATGAAAAATTGACACTAGTACCATGATTCATTACTATGCATGAACTCTAACATTTTGATTCAATATTAATATTGAGCTCTTACGTTTTGATTGGCAATTAAAAAGTCGATCTCTAACATTTTGATTGGCAATTGCTTGAGGACAAGCAATGAATTAAGTTTTGGGGTATGGTAAGGGTAAAAAATATACCTATTTTACCCTTATATTTAGCTCATTTCTTGGTTAAATGTTGTATGTTGTGATCAATTTACTGTTCCCGAGCTCAAATTTTGCTTCATTTGATAAGTTAGGGTGTTGAGAATTACTTTTGTCAAATTTAACTCATTTGTGCTTAAAAAGACTTGATTTTAAGAGAATTTAACTTAGTTTGTTGTTGTGCAGAAAAATAGAGGAAAAGCTGGAATTCCCCAGAAATTGGGAAGGCAAAAGTGAAATGCGATCGCATTTCTGGAAAGACCGAGACCGTTCCGAGTCGTCCGTGGGTCGTTGTTGACGAGTCTTCTTCGCACCTAACTAGCTGTTTTGACCCCGAAACTGACTGGGCAACCTTCCAGTACCTATTTCGCAGCTCCTCAACCATTTTCTACACTATATAAGCTCGAGATTCGAAGTCAAATTCAAGCATAACTCACTTGGAAGAAAAAGGTGGTGACAGAACCCTGGCTCGACGCCAATGAGTAGGGATGCTCGAGGTCCTTCTTAGATGACCAAATTCTAACCTGAGAGAGAGTTAGACATCAAACCTTGTGGTTTGTAGAGAGTTTCACCCATTCCCACCTTGTAAAAGTGAGAGAGTGGAGTGTCTTAGCGAACTCTAGAAGGATTGAGTAAATAGAAAAACCCATAATATTTAGCTATCTCCTTTATTTCCAGCTCTTGAATCTTTTCATTATTTTGTATTCTTTACATTATTATCTCAATGAAAATGTGTTCATTTTCTTTTTATCCCATCATGTGTAGCTAAATCCCGTTGAGGGGTTCAATGTGGTGAATTCCCTTATGGTTTAATGGCTTGAAAGTGTTTTATTTGCTTAAGTTGTGTTTAATGCATGTCATTCTTTATTGAATATCATTCTAATCTTGCTGAGTTTAATTTGATCACTTAGACTTTGCATGCTATGTGAGTTTGATCTCGAAAGGGACAAACGATATCGATTCTCATAAAGGTGATTGATAACCGCAAAGTCCACGGGCCGCAATTAATATAAAACGGTAGGTAATACCGAGTATCGAATCCTCAGGGAATTTGAATTATATCCATTAAGTACCAAGAACCATCATGTTCAATTTTATTTAGAATTCCAACTCGAATGATAAAGCGAATTAAAGAAACTAATAAAAAGATATAAACATGCATTAACAAAATGGAAATATTCAATTAAGGGGGCTTGACCTAGGGTGTTATCTAGCTTTTTGGATATGTAGCTCAATTACATGGATGCATGTAACTAATAATCTTCAATTTCATAAATCTAGAAGTAATTATAAGCGGATTTCTCTTTCAAGCTCCACCACATCTCATACTAACATAACTAATTCATGTGTCCATCTCCTTAGTTAATCATAGTATGGCATTAAGCAACTTCATAATCAATTTCTAACAATTCTCTTTCACTCTCGTACTCCAAGCAATCCTTAGCCATGCAATTTGGATCTAATCTAATTTCTCTCTGTCGAGTATCAATTTAGACCAACAAATCGATTAATCCGTGATCAAGAGATTAAAAGCATTAAGCATAAATTGCATAGATGAAATATGAAGAAATTCATTACATAATCCAAGTAATTGCGCTACAATATCCAATTAACTAGAATAACGACCCTAGGTCTCAAGATCTACTCACACATGGAAATAATTTTGCCAAAATGATCTTGATCCATACGCCTAACTCAAATTAAAATAAGAAATTACAAAGAAGTAAGGAAGAAATAGTCGATAAGTTGATCCCAAGCTCCCGTCACGAGCATCTCGAATCCTGAGCCTTGGAATCTCGCTCAATTCCTCCTTTTTCCTCACAATTCTTCTCACTTTTTCTCTCTATTGAGCTAGAGGAGAGCTCCCCAAAATGGGATGATTTGATCCATGGAGAAGGGGGCTTTTTATAGGTGCTGGACGGACCTTTCTTGTTGCCCAAGACGCACAGCGTCGAGACGCTGTGACGTCAGGTTTTCTTGGAGTAGAAGTTGTCGCAGCGTCGCGACGCTACCGCGATTCTGGAATTTTCTTCGCTGCTTGCCTAGCGTCTCGACGCTAGGCCTTCTAGAAGCCTTAAACACGGATTTTTGCCTCCTTTCTTCATTCTTTTGGGCTTCTTGGGCTTCCACTTCAAATATCTCCTTTATTTTCTCCTTTTAAGGCCCAAAGTCTTCTTTTTATACCCAAAATTGGTAAAATTCTTGGTTTTGCTTCTCGAACTCGGTTTTCTATAAAATCAACATAAAAATGCATTAAAGCTCACAATTCATGCACAAAACTAGCTAAAATTAATAGGAAAATGATGACATTTTTGCATGTCATCAGTGATATAGGAGAAAAAGCTTGAAAGAGATTGTTCGGTGGTATAGGACAAGCTGCCTAAGGCACCATATATCGACTATAGGGTTATAGGTTGCATTCGTGAATTATCTATGTCGGAGTCGAGTCACAAAAATGTTCATAACGGTACTCGCTTAGCCTTCTAACGGTTTTGGGAACAAGGGCCAAATAGAAGTTAAATCTTAGCCAATGCATTAAATACACTTAAGTTAGATATTGCATAAGTATGGTTGTTACCTTAGGGATGAATCCATGTTGAATACCTCGTTTTATCTTATTGTTATTCTTTATTATTTCATTGCTTGTTTTGTTTATCTTTTCAAAAACCCAATCAATCAACTTATTTTCTTTGGTTACCTTTTTCAAAAGCAATCATTTGAGCAGTTGCTTCATCAAATCTGAATTTCCAATTAGTCTTCGTGGGATCGATACCCTTGGAGTACTTCTAAGGTTTTTTATTAATACGTGCGACAGTATATACTTGCACTTAAGTGTTGGCTAAATTATTCTTTATTATTATCATTCATCTTATCTAACATTCCATCCATTCAGCTGACGACGCACCACTCAATCATGACTGAAAATTCTCAACGATTCGGGACACGAGTTCCCAACCTATTGCCAAAAGTAGCGGCTGTAAGTGGGGTAAGTAATCTAGATTTTAAAATGTCTAAACTTACTGATCTTGTTAAGCAACTTGTGACAGGTTAGATTGCTAAGGATAAGGCTTGTGGAGTTTGTTTGATACAAGGCCATGCTACAAATTCTTGTGCACAGTACAAGAGGGTCAAACATCATAAGTTAATGTTATAGGAGGGTATGCAAATCCAATGCTCAAGGGAGGAGGTATGATCCCTATTCTAATACTTATAATCTTGGATGGACGGATCATCCCAATTTTAACTATAGCCAAAATAACCATCATCAACAGCAGCCGCCAAATTCGGAGGTCAATCCTCTTCTCATTCAGGTATTTCTTTAGAGGAGATGGTTAAATATTTAGCTGAGTCTACCTCTACGTTTCAACAGAAAACCAAGGTCGGTATGCAAAATATGGGAAACCAAATCACTCAATTAGTCACTTCGATTAGTAGATTGGAGGTTCAATATGGAAAGTTGCTTGCTCAACCTGAAATTCCCAAGAAGGAAGGTCTTAATGCCATCACACTTAGGAGTGGAGTTGTCTTGAAGCCCCTCCCAATTCCTTCACCCCAGACCACTAAACCATCTAAATTGAAAAGTTCTGAAGACAAGAAAAATGAGGTAAGTTCAAAACCCCCTATTATCTTTGATTATTTTGAGCCTGCTCCCTTTCCTTCCAGGTTGGTATAACATACTAAAAAGGAGGAAGAGGATAAGGACTCATTAGAGATGTTCAAAAATGTTGCAGTTAACATTCCACTCTTGGAGGCTATTCAACAATTTCCAAGGTATGCTAGATTCCTCAAGAAGTGGTGATCTAAAAAGAGGACTTCAAACAAGAAAGAGGTTAGTGAAAGTCTTTCCATGCTTGTCTTCAAGCCTCTGCCTGAGAAGTGCTTAGATCTAGGTATGTTTTTTTTTTTTTTGCCTTGTATGATAGAACTGTTGGGTTTTATGTCCTAAAACTCATGGATAGTAAATGTAACAAGTTAATTATAATTCGTTAAAGCGTTATTGAGGTTATTCAATAAGATATTATTGAACGGTTAGTTTACATTAATTACCCTAAATCCAATAAACTAAGATCTCTGGCTATAATATGTATACTTGAGCTTTATCTAGAGACATAAAAGTGGATCAGGCTCGGGTAATAGTGAAAATGGTCTATAGTATAGGGATAGGGTTGGGTATCTTATCCTGAGGACACTATAAGACGCGACTCTCTTTGTATTTACTACAGACGATGTGATCCTGAATCGTTCATGTGGAGACATGCGAGTGTGGGCATTCTATGCAATGAGTTTGCATAAGACTAGGACCGAGAAATAAGTTACTTTCACTTTATGACGTCGTTTATTGTTGAAACTGACTAATTTCATACGATGACCTAGGTAACTCGATCTTAATCCTGAGCTAACTATGAACTCTTGTTTATTCTGTTTTATCCTTTGATTTTCATGGGTGGGGGTGGTTCATCATTGCCGACTCAATAAGCCTACCATTTTGGTGATAAGACCGGGTAGATAGCTGGGGACATAGTCCTACAAGACGGAATTTGCTCCTACACACTTTTAGGGATAGTAGAGAGGTTGTTCCTTTAAGTGTTGACTTCCAGGCTTAAACAAAGGGATCACGTCCTCTCATTGGCTCGAGAGGGACTTGGTTTGGTGATTGGACCACAAACCAATTGTTCATTAGAGGATCAGTAGGACTTAAGGAGCAAGAGGTAACTTCAGCGGTAAAACGAACATTTTACCCAGCTGTAATTATGAACAACTTGTAAAGGATTGACTTACTAAGCATGGTTATATCGAGTGGATAGAAATATATCTACAGTGAAGGGAGTGCAACTACTGGACTATAGTGGATTGTCCTGGTAGTTAACGAATGTTGGTTAAGTAGGTTAATGAGTTTAGCCGGTTAATCTCAGATCGGTGGAGCCCATTATCTGTAGGTCCATTAGGTCCCCCTGCTAGCTCATATAGACTAAATCTTAGAACGGTGTGATGGAAGAATTTGAAGCGTTCAAATTCGGTTTAGGGAGTCACAGTTAGGTAAATGCGATATATTAAACATGTTTAATTAGTTTAATTTATAATTAAACTATAAAGAGAGTTGGCAATATTTAAATGTGATTTCAATATTGTTAATATGTATAGGATGCAAATTTTGGTTTGAATTTGAATAGTGATTCACATTCATTGGTTTTTTAAAGAAGTCGAGATTGGTGGAATTATTTAATTTAATATTTGATATTAAATTTAATAATTACAATTAATTAAAATGTTTGATTAATTATTTAAAATTAATTAAAGTAAAATTGAAAATTAGATTTTCAATTTCAATTTCACTTTTAAAAACCTAAGAGGTAATTAACCTCATGGTGACACCAAATGCTATGACAAGCCTAATCTTTGTCATGTTGTCATCTTCTTGCAATGTGAGGTTGCATGTTCTTTTTCAAAAATGAGGATGGAAAAAGGCGGAAGATGAAGATGGACATTTGCTGGTTGAATTCTCTCAAGTACAAGAAACTCTCCCAAAAACTTGAGCTTGTATGTTCAAAGTTTTCTTCCCAAAATCCATCACCGATTAAGTTCCCACAAGCCATTCTAAGGTCGGACGATAGCGAGGAAGACTCTTGTGGTAGTCCTAGGCTCGTTCGTGATCAAAGAAACACAACGGAGGTTGCTGAATTTGGCTCCAAAGGTTGGTGTATTTCTTCCTTTGTTTTTTGTTTAAAAATAGCATGCTTTTGTCTTGTAAAATTAATGAAATTAGAGTGTTTTTAATCCAAATCGCTTCCGCACGAGTGTTGTACACTCCTTCAAGAACTTCAGTTTATCAAACATGCTATGCTAGACTTAGGAGCATCTATCAATGTAATGTCTATGTCTTTATTTTGTGAGTTGGGTTTGTCTGACTTGCATGAGACTAGCGTTATCATTCAATTGGCTGATAGGTCTAGTATTTCTCCATTGTGTGTTTGTGAAAATGTCAAGGTTAAAGTAGAAGATTTTTTTTTCTCCTGCTGACTTTTATGTTCTTGATATGCCTGCATCATGTAACTCTACTTCTGCATCTCTTATTTTGGGTCGTCCATTCATGAAAATGGCTAAGGTTCATATTGATGTAGATTCAGGGGTTGTTAGTGTAGGTTTTAAGGGAAAACAATTGACATTTAGAGTAGTCAGTAATAGCCTTAGTTCTTCTATTGATGTTAGTATACTGTTAGTTTTTCTCTTATGACATCCATGTCTGAATATTCTTATTTAGTCGGTCATGGGAGTTCCATCTTTGCCAATCTAATGCTTAAACAAGGGAGATTTTCTATTCCCTTTTACCTTTGTCTCTTAGATTGCATGTTTAGTTTACATTGAGGACAATGTAATGTTTAGGTTGGGGGTGGAAACATATGCATGCTATGTTTAGGTTGAGTCTTGATGTACCTGAGCGTCGGACTATATTTTTTTTATGCATGTTTGATTTATCGTTTTATGTTTATTGGGTTGATGCCATGCATTTGAGCATTGGACCCATTATTTTGAGCACTTTTTAAAATTTTGAGCCTTATTTGTGACATTTTATGCCTTGTCTTAGGATTGATTATGAAATTTCTAGGATGAGAAAGCATGAATATGCATTTTGCTTATAGTTGAATTGTAGGTATTCTAGCATCTTTAGAGACTTCACTAAAATTGTTCAAAATTTTTCTTGTCTAAATTGAGCTTAAGTCATTTCTAGCGTAGTTTTGTTGGTTCTAGATGGTTTTATAGGATTCGAATTTCCGTTGTCACCTCAATAGGATAGGTAGCATGTTTAGAGAAAATTTTTGCAAAATGGCTTGTTTTATGCTTTGGGGAGTGAGAAAAAGAATATTTGCCTTGTTGAGCTTCAAAAGAAAAACTATTTACTTAGTTTGAGGAAAGAGTGAGAAATATGAGAAAAATATAAGCTTGTCTTTGCATTGTGTGCCAGGGTAAAAGAGTTACCTCTATTGTCCTCAGTTAGGTCGTCCAAGGGTTGAACTCGGGAAATGTGGTCGTACAGTAGATGTGTGAAAGCTGGTGTCCCTTTAAAAAGCATATATATGCAAGCTTTGGGCCTTTAGTTGAGAGAAAAGAAAGAAAGAATTTAAAACCCTTTGTATCATTAACAAGTTAGTTTGTTTTTTTCCTTAAAAGCATTATGCATTTGTCAAATGTAGGGGGAAGATGGATTGGGATTTTTATAAGCTCTTCTCGAACTTTTGAAGACCTCTCTAGAAAAGACTTAGCTCAGATTTATGTATGAGAAAGAATTTGATTGATTTTAATTTGTAATGCCCCAGGCCCAAGATTCAGAATCCGAATTCGACACCTGACGACCCTGACTTCCCTTACATCCCCTGCGACCCGACGACGTTACCATACTTGTCTAAAACTACTTCTAAGAGTGAAGATTGTCCCCACAAACCAACACGGGGTACTTTTAGGATGTTTTGTCCTCACTCAAAGTTCCTATAATTTCGCCACCAAAAAGGAAGGTGCGCCTTGTTGATATAGGTAGTATCTTGTTAGGTTTTATGCCCTAAAACTTGTAGATAGTGAATATAAACAAATTGTATACTTGTTTCAATAAAGTGTTATTGAGTTTCTACAATAAAGTGTTATTGTTAAGTATTGCACAATATGACCCAAATCCAATAAACTAAGATCCAAGGTTGTTTGTATGTAACTTGAACTAGTATGTGGGGACATACGAGGATCGATGTTCAAATAACAACCTAAAAGGTCTATAATACAGGGATAAGGCTGGGTACCTTATCTTGGTAACACTATGTGATACGACCCGCTTTGTATTTAATACAGACGTATTGATCCAAAGCGTCAATGTAGTAGACATGCGAGTGGGGTATCCTATGCAATGAGTTTGCATAAGACCGGACCATGAAATAGTCAACCACTAGTTGTAGCACCGTTAACTAGTTAGGTTACTGTTTCAATAGGATGACCTAGGTAACTCAGTCTTAATCCTGAGTGTGTCTTGAACTCCTTCTCATGAGGGATTTTCCTTTGACTAGAATGGGTGAGAGTGGCCTATACGTCGACTCAATATGCCTTCCTTTTTGGGGACAAGACCGACTGGGAGGCTGGGGACATGACAACACAAGAAGGAATTCATTCCTTCCCACTTCTAAGAGAAGTAGATGACTGTTCCCTTAAGTAGTGACTCCGGACTTTAACAAAAGGATCCCACCCTCTCACTGGCCCGAGAGGGACTTTCTGTTTAATGGTTAGACCATAAACAGGCTGTTAATTAAAGGAGCGCTGGTACTAAAGGAGATAGATATAACACAGGGGTAAAACTGTAATTTGACCCAACTGTGGTTACGGATACTCGTGAAGGATTGACTTATCGGTATAGGTCTATATCCGTGGACACAAAAATATTCTACAGTGAGAAGAGTTCAGTTGTGGGTCTTTAGTGGAATGACACATAGTTAATTAATATTGGTTAACCTAATTAATGAGTTTAATCAGTTAACCTCATATCATTGGAGCTTCTGATCTGTAGGTCCATTAGGTCCCCCTGCTAGCTCGTAAAGAGTAATTAGGAACAATTTATCTTGAATAGAATTATACTGTTCAAATTCATTATGGGAACCAAGTTAATTGTATGAGATACAATTAATATAATGTATGGTGATACATTATAATATAAAGTTTAATTTGTGATAAAACTTTATTAATTGAGAGAATTATATATTTGAAGGAGTTCAAATATATGGCTGATTAAGTATATGATATTTAATTAGTACATCAATTAATTAATTATGGATTAATTAATTATTCAATTTAGTCTAATTGAATGTGATTTAATTAAACTATTTTATTATGAGAGAAATAAATATTTGAAGAAGTTCAAATATTAATATGAATTTGATTCGTATTAAATTTATAGGATATAAGTGAATTTGAAGGAGTTCAAATTTTAACATGAATTTGATTCATATTATAGAATTAATTAATTGAAGGCCTAAAATTAAATATATAATATTTAATTGGGTAATTAATTAATTAATTAATGGAAATGATTAATCACTTATGGAAGTGATTAATCGATTATGGAAGTGATTAATCAATTATGGAAATGATTAATTATGGAAAAGATTAATTATTATGGAAATAATTGATTGTTTTTTAATATTTTATTCATGACCTTTTTCCTATAAATAGAACATTAAACCTAGGGTTTAGGGTACATAAGGTCACAAGAATGCACTCTTGCATTCTCTCTAGCCTCCCTAGTCACTCACTCATATTCTCTCAACCAAGAACACAAAGAGGAACTTTTTCCTCTCTCGTGTTTTTCCCATTCAAGATTGCGTAGTCCCATGATAACTTGCAAAAAGAAAGTTATTTATCCTTTAAACTTAAGCTAAAACAAGGCCAAAAGAAACGAAGATGCGCTGCTTTAGCGCAAAAAGAAAGAAAAATGTGATAGTTTTATGCAACGAGCTATATTCATGTATGCGGTGATAAATTATAAAATATAGGGCGCTAACACAACTAATTCAATTGTTTTTCAAAGCTATTTCTTAGCTCAGGCACAAATCCCAAGGCAATCAAGAGACAGATAAGATGATGAAAAGACAGCGCTGACACAACTAAAACAACTAACGCAACTGGGTGGAAAAAGGGGAGAAAAGTTGAGCAAGTTGACTAATGATGATTAATACAAGTTGCTAATTACTTGGAGAAGTGCTCTTCTCTCACCTATAAATAGAAGCCACACACTCAAAGATGGGGAGATTGATTCATTCATTTTTTCAGCTCGAAGGAGAGAAGGAAGACAACAGAGAAATCACAGAAAGCTGTGATTAGGAGCGAACTTGCGCTTGTAATGTTTTATTTCATAATGTCTTGTTTTGCTCGCATGAGCTAAATTCTTCTTCAAGGCTTAGCGCAAGCACCTCATGCGGTGATAAGTATATTTTGTAAGCGCATATTTTGAGTTAAATGAAACATTAATTGCTTTCTATTTAGTTGCGATACTATTTTCATTACTAACTCCCGCTTGGCCAGCTGGATGCGGTAGCAGCATGCTAAATCCCTGACAGGTAACGCATGCGGACATCTCTAAGTAGAGCAAGTTAGCGCATGTCATGTAGTCTTGGTAGCATTAAAACACTACCGCTAAAAGATAGTGCATGCATGAGGTTAGACTGTGTTGTGACTAACGCAATCCCTTGTAAGTTTTAGAGAACTGCACCTGAAGCATGAATTAGCCGAATAACCAATTGATAGTTTTGTGCCAAACACATAAGGAATACCGGAAGGGAAACTTATGAATTTTTCTCACTTAGGGATTAATGGATCAATTACTCAAAGTATGCGCTACAAAGTTCTTGTAGACGCATGAGGATGCGACTGCAACAGCCTTGATTTTATTCTCCTTATAAATTTTCTTTTCACTCTCGTCGCATGTTTTGTTTTATGCAAGTATTTACTTTTCAAATATACCAAATCTCTTGTTTATTCTTTTAAAAATAGTATCATACGTTTTTTAGTTTAGATCAGTAAATATTGTTAAAAACTTTGTGAATATCTCTTCCCTGTGGGTTCGACCCTGGACTTACCAGGTACTACTTGATTTTGTCAATTTATACTTGGATTGATTACTACCTACGACTATATTTCTGAACATACTGACAAGCAACCAAGTTTTTGGCGCCGTTGCCAGGGAAGGGCAACAAAATTTTTTATAATTTTTCTGATCTGAGACTCCGTTGATATTATTTACTGTGTTTCCTGTCGAGTACTTTTTCTCTAAGTAACCAGAGATTATATGCGTGCTGCTCGACGAATCGATTTCGAAGTCGATCCTGAGATTGATAGAACATATCATAGAAGAAGAAGAAATCGAAGAGCCCAAAGACAATCAGGAGAAATGGCAGCACCCAACCAACCAAACAGACCATTGAATCCCATTCAGATGGCCGATGATAGGGCCAGAGGGATTAGAGACTATGCAGCCCCCGCAAATTGTAATTTTAATCCAGGGATAGTTCAGCCCACTCTAGAAACAGAAAGGTTTGAATTAAAACCCGTTATGTTTCAAATGCTGACAGCTGCAGGAAAGTTTGGAGGAAGTCCAGCAGAAGACCCTCACTCTCACCTAAAGTCATTTCTGGATATTTGTAATAAATTTATTATCCCAGGTGTAACACATGAGCAATTGTAAGTTACCCTATTTCCTTACTCATTAAGAGATGCGGCGAAAGTATGGCTCAATCAGCAGCTAGCTAATTCCATCGCAACATGGAATGATTTGGCTGAAAAGTTTCTAGAAAAATACTTTCCACCCACCGCAAACTCTAGATTGAGGAAGGAAATAATGACTTTCTCGCAAATGGAAGATGAAACATTGAGTGAGGCATGGGAACGTTTCAAGAGCTTACTACAAAGGTGCCCGCACCATGGACTACCACTATGCATTCAGTTAGAGACCTTCTACGTAGGTCTTAACAAGAACTCGCAAGTCTTGGTAGACTCATCCGCAAATGGTGCACTACTCAGAAAAACGTATGACGAAGCTCACGCAATCCTCGACAGGATTGCATTCAACAATTACGAGTGGGGCACTACGGAAGATAGAAGAAGGCGACCCATTAAAACCAGCTCGGAAAGTTTTGAAGTTGATCCAATGACCTCAGTGAACGCAAAGATTGATGCGTTGACCACGAAGATGGATGCGCTCACAGCTAGCACAGCACCTCTGATCGCGCAACTCAATGCAGTTGGGTGCGGGATCTGCGGTGAAGGACACACGCATGACCAGTGTCCTTCAAACCCAGAATCAGTTTTCTATATTGGACCGCAAGGAGCTGTGCGTAACAACCCATTTTCAAACACTTACAACCCAAGATGGAGAAATCACCCGAACTTTTCATGGAATGGTGGCGCAAATAAACAGCCACAACAAGGTAATATAAAGCCTGCGCCCAGATTATTTAATTCTAACAATGATCAATCATCGCAGGGACAATTTCTGCGCAACACAGACAGTGGAAATCAAAGAGCATCTTCCTCGAATGCGCTGGAAACCATGATGAAAGAGTTTATGGCGAGTCAGAAGGAGTATATGGCAAAAAATGATGCGGTGGTTCAGAGTCAGGCCGCATCTCTGCGCAGTCTGGAAATGCAGGAGTATTGCCCAGCAACACGGAAGATCCAAAGGGGAAGGAGCACTATAATGCGGTGACTCTTTGCAGTGGAAGACAGTTGCAAGCACACGACCCTGCACCCATGCAGAAAAATTTGACCAAAAATGCAACCACAGGAGACAGCAACCAGGCGTAAGAAGAAAAAGTAGCTGAAGAAGAAGAATCCAAAAAGAAGGAGGACCAAGTAGAAAAGGAGTCTGACGCATATAAGCCCACAATCCCTTTTCCTCAAAGATTACGAAAGAAAAATGATAAAGCCCAATTTAAGAAGTTTTTTAATGTCTTGCGAGAACTGCACATTAACATTCCACTTGTGGAAGCTTTAGAGAAGATGCCTAGTTATGCAAAGTTCTTGAAAGACATTCGGATGAATAAACGACTGTGGAAAGAGTTTGAGACTGTTGCGCTGACAAGTGAGTGTAGCGTAATCCTTGCCAACAAGCTTCCACCTAAATTGAAAGATCCTGGAAGCTTCACGATTCCTTGCTCAATACGAGGAATCGATGTTGGCAAAGCATTGTGCGACCTAGGCGCAAGCATAAATTTAATGCCATTATCAGTTTACAAGCGCCTAGGAATCGGAGAAGCAAGACCGACTACTGTCACACTTCAATTGGCGGACAGATTAGTAGTTCATCCAGAAGGAAAAATTGAAGACGTTTTGGTAAAGGTTGACAAGTTTATTTTTCCTGTAGATTTTATCATACTGGATTATGAAGGTGACAGAGAAGTTCCCATTATCTTGGGAAGACCATTCCTTGCCACCGGCCAAACATTGATTGACGTACAAAAAGGAGAACTGACAATGCGTATGAACGATCAGAAAGTGGTTTTCAATGTTCTCTCTTCATTAAAATACCCTGATGACAACAAAGAATGCGACATCGTAGCTCGCATAGATGTATGCTCCCCAAAAGAGATACTACAATCAAATGCGTTCAACTCCATGAGAGGAGAGAACAAGGAAGATCAGTTGGAAGAAAAATGCAGCCTAGCGCAACATGAAGAAATTATCCATGCGCTGGAACTAAAAGAAAGAATCCTCACCCTGCCTTCCATAACACAACCCCCTGCGTTAGAACTTAAACCAGTCCCATCGCATTTGAAGTACAGGTTTTTAGGAGAAAAAGAATCACTCCCAGTTATCATTTCATCAAGGCTTAATCAATTACAAGAGCACCTTTTGATGCAGGTCCTCGCAAAGCACAAGAAGGCCATTGGATGGAGTGTAGCAGATATTAGAGGCATTAGCCCCTCATACTACATGCATAAAATTCAGTTGCTAGATGAATCCAATGAATTTATAGACCGACAAAGAAGGCTAAATCCAGCGATGATGGAAGTCGTGCGAAAAGAGATTATCAAGTGGCTCGACGCAGGAGTAATATACCCATCGGAGACAGCAGATGGGTAAGCCCAGTGCCATGCGTGCCCAAGAAAGGCGGAATGACAGTAATAACCAACGCAAACAATGAGCTGATTCCATCTCGCACCACTATAGGATGGCGCATATGCATGGATTACCACAAGTTGAACGCAATTACTAAGAATGATCATTTCCCTCTTCCATTCATTGATCAGATGCTGGATCGACTTGCGAGACAAGCATATTATTGTTTTCTTGACGCGTACTCTGGGTACAATCAAATTACCATTGTGCCAGAAGACCAAGAAAAAAATACTTTCACGTGCCCATATGGCACCTTTGCGTTCAGAAGGATGCCTTTTGGGTTGTGTAATGCGCCTGGAACATTCCAGAGATGTATGATGGCCATCTTTTCAGATCCACTAGAAAAATCCGTGGAAGTTTTTATGGACTACTTCTCAATTTATGGGAAGTCCTTCGCAGATCGTCTGACGCAGTTGGAACAAGTATTGGAAAGATGCGAAGAGACTCACCTAGTGCTGAATTGGGAGAAATGCCATTTTATGGTCGAACAAGGCATCGTCCTAGGTCATTGCATATCAAACGCAGGAATTGAAGTCGACAAAGCGAAAATTGATGTTATTGAAAAGTTGCCACCACCAACCTCTATAAAGGGAATTAGAAGCTTTTTGGGACACGCAGGATTCTATCGCAGATTCATCAAGAACTTTTCGTATATTACGAAGCCACTATGCGCATTGCTAGAAACAAATAGGAAATTTGAATTTACAGAGGAATGCGCCAAGGCATTCAAGGATCTGTAGCTTGTGCTAGTCAGTGCACCCATTCTCGCAACTCCCGATTGGAAGGAACCTTTTGTCTTAATGTGCGATGCTAGTGACGTGGCAGTTGGAGCAGTACTGGCACAGAAAAGGAAAAGATTTTGCACCTTATTTATTATGCCAGCAGAACATTGAATGAAGCACAAACCAATTACACAACAACCGAGAAGGAATTATTAGCAGTTGTGTATGCTTTTGACAAATTTCGTGCTTATTTAATTGGCTCCAAAGTCATCGTCTACACAGATCATGTGGCGATAAAATATCTAATCACAAAAAAAGATGCGAAACCAAGATTTATCAGGTGGATCTTATTGCTGCAAGAATTCGATCTAGAGATCAAAGACAAAAAGGGGAGTGAGAATTTGGTCGCAGATCATTTGTCACGCTTGGAGAATCCTCAGAAGGTAGACGCGTCAGAATTCCCTATCGCAGAGGAATTTCCTGATGAAAAACTTTTGATGATTGAAGACGAAGAGCCTTGGTTTGCGAACACAAACTACCTTGCCGCAGGGGTCTTACCTGAGGAATATTCGGCGCAACATCATAAGAAATTCTTTCATGAATTAAAATTTTATTTATGGGATGACCCTTATCTCTATCGCAGGAGACCTGACCAGATCATTAGGAGATGCATTGGGCATACAGATGCGATCAAAATATTGGAAGCATGTCATGAAGCTCCGTATGGAGGACACTTTGGAGGCCAACGCACCGCAGCTAAAGTATTACCAAGCGGCTATTGGTGGCCCACCTTGTTCCAGGACGCAAAGAAATATTTGGATAGTTGCGACAAGTGCCAACGCACTAGCAATATCAGCGCAAGGAACGAGATGCCACAAAACTATATAGTAGAGATTGAGTCGTTCGATGTCTGGGGCATTGACTTCATGGGACCTTTCCCATCATCGCAAGGATACCAATATATCCTCCTCGCAGTTGACTACGTCACAAAGTGGGTGGAGGCAATCGCTTGTGTTAAGAACGATGCGGCGACCGTGGCAAAGTTCCTTAAAAAGAATATTTTTACAAGATTTGGTGTACCACGCAGACTTATTAGTGATGAAGGGACCCATGTCATAAATAAGGTCATGAATAAGTTGTTGCAGAAATACAATGTTAAACATCATATCGCAACTGCTTATCACCTGCAAAGCAATAGACAGGTCGAAGTATCAAATAGGGAGATAAAGAAAATTCTCGAAAAAGTTGTCAGCACAAGCAAGAAAGACTGGGCGCAACACCTGGATGATGCATTATGGGCATACCGCACAGCCTTTAAAACACCCATAGGAACGTCTCCCTATGAGTTGGTGTTTGGCAAGACTTGTCATTTGCCCTTAGAATTGGAACACAGGGCGTATTGGGCAATGAAACGTCTCAATTTTGACCTAGATACAGCAGGAAAAGAACGATTGCGCCAACTATCAGAATTAGAAGAGTTTAGGAGATGCGCATATGAGAATGCCAAGATCAGTAGAGAAAAGCAAAAACAATGGCATGACCGAAAAATATGCATGAAGGATCTTCGAGAAGGTATAAAAGTATTATTATTCAATTCTCGCTTATGTCTCTTTCCAGGAAAACTAAAATCCAGATGGTCGGGCCCATATACTATCCATAAAGTATATCCATATGGGACAGTGGACCTACATTCTACTGACGGAAAGAGAATTTTCAAGGTCAACGGGCAAAGAGTAAAACCGTACATTGAAGGGACCTTGGACGAGGTAATTGAGATTATTCTTCTGAAAGATCCGCCTTAAAGGAGCAAGACAAAATAGGTCCAGGACAAAAAGTGTTTTCAGTTGCGTCAGGACCTAGCGCAAGGTAAGAGCACAACAGGTTAGAAGTTGTAATTATTTGTTCCTTTCCGCATGTTTATTTTATTGCGTTAGTATGTTAGTAATCTAGATCACTTCGCATGATTGACTCGAATTAGTTGGGTTAGCATTTTGATAGAATCATTGTGTTAGTAGCTTTTGTTGCGACAAAGCCTTAGGAGGGAAATCCCATCGCATGTCCCAATCCATCTGTATTTCTCTCGCATTGGAGGCACAACCATAATCATGTTTACATTTAATGAGCCGCACTAATCCCTGTCTTTGCACAATAACCAAGGCAACCGCCCACATTCCCCCATGTTAATCATGACTACGTGGGATGCTAAAAGGCATCATTACCTAGGGTAGCCAAGCCTTGCGCTAGCTATAAAAAGGGTGCGTCTTCTCTCTCTCAAACTTCATCATCTTCATCATCTTCGAAAAAAAAACCTCAAACCCTAAACCCTTTCTTGCGAAACCTTCTCTCTTTCTTCACCATGTCGGATTCACAGAACCCATCAGTTGCCGGATACACAGACGAAGCTTCCCCCTCATCGCCAGAGGTTGAAGAACCGTTCAGAGATGATATTTCCTCCTCTAGTGAGGAAAACAAGAGCCAAACCGAAGGGGAGACAAGACGAGATCCCATGAAAACCGAGGAAAATGAACTCATCGACCTCGAGCAACCTCCCATCTCCATGACAAACCCACCAGAGGTGCTTGATATTGCACCTCTGGACACTTCCACTTTCACCATACAACCTATCACCCTTCAACAAGCCCTAAACACCTCTACCCCTCGAAACCTAACCCCATTTCCATCGCCATTCCCTTCGATGCCCCTTCTTCTTCCACCTCCAGACTCCTCGGCTTACCTCGCATCATCATCCAACCCTTCATCTTTCTCCATTTCCCCCGCACAAACTTCTCACCCACCACCATCCACCTCAGCGCAACCCACTTCGCCGCGGTTTTCTGAGCAGGAAGTGGCCACATGGGACTCCTTGATGGGAGAACTATGAGAAGAAGGCGAAGCAATTCATCTGCGGGAAGAACAAGAAAAGGTTGCCGCAGAAGAATCCGCACACAAAGTCGCCGCAGATGTAAATGCGGCCAAGGAAAAAGAAGGCTCCAGCAAGCAGGAGGAAGATCCGGTTGCCGCAGAAATCGTTGCAACCAACTTAGCAATCATTGCGGCAGCCATGGAAGTAGAAATTTCTGATTCCGAGGATGAACTTCTCCTTACGCATCGCCGCAACATCCAGTCCACGGGGGTAGTCATCCGCGAGCCCTCTGAAAGACCTGCGGTAGCCCCCAGCAAGAAAAGGAAAACGCCCACCGCATCCAAAGGCAAGGAAAAAGAAAAAGTTGGAGGTGTTCGTATAACACATGCGGAAGCAATTGAAGATCAAAAGCACTTAACTCATTCAATTTTACTCCTAAAGCCTACTGGTTCTAGAAAAGACATAACAGAGAGTTTAGAGAACACCAACCTTTGTAGCTCACTAATGAGGAACTCCTTGTGGTGTTTTCTTCTCCTATGCTCCTTGGACAACCTCTAGAGTCTTCCCTACTATTCTTCGGGCCAAGAACGACTTGTGGGAGTCTATAGTGATAGGAAATAGGAAGGGAATGCTTGAAAGTACAAGCTTTAGGAAGAAATGAGATGAGAGAGTGTTTGAGGAAGAATTTCAACAGCATAACCTTAATGTAATTGTTGTCTATTTGCACGATCTGATTCTTCCTCTACTTATAGAGAGAATCCATGCAAGAAAGGGCTTCAAAATGCAAGACACATGGTGGTCTTGATGGTGAAAGTGGAAGCTAGGTGTTCAAGCAACAATACATGCACCTTTGCATGAATGTGGTGTAATTCCACTTTGAGTCTTCATGCATGAGTGCATTTCCAACTTTTTCCACTAACAAATGATTCAAAATCATATTATTAATTGTGCATTTCTTGTTTTAATTTCAATTCTAAATTAAAATCAACAATGACAATTAATCTTGAAGCTTACCCCACTAATTATGAATGATTAATCAAATTAATCATCTTATTAATGTGCATCCTTTATATATGAATCTTAATTCATGTATATTGTATTTAAACCCTTTTAAATACCTTATCTCTCTTTTTCTAATTTAATTCATAATTAAATAATTGTGTCGAACACAATTTTACGATAATTCCCTATTTCCCGATTTTGAACAATTCAAAGATTCCTATCAATATGTTCTAGGCTTTAATCCGATATGAGCTAGTAGAGGGACCTAATGGACCTATAGATCATGGGCTCCAACGATTCGAGGCTTGCCGACTAATCTCATTATCTAAGCTAGCCAACATTCGTTAACTACCGGGACACTCCACTATAGCCCAATAGTTGCACTCCCCTCACTATAGATATATTTCCGTCCACTTGATTTAACCATGCTCAGTAAGTCGTTTCTTCACAGGTTGTTCGTAGCTATAGCTAGGTCAAATAACCGTTTCACCCCTATAGTACTTCTTGATCCTTAAGTTCCACTAATCCTCTAATGAACAATCGGTTTATGGTCCAACCATCAAACCTAAGTCCCTCTCGATCCAATGAGAGGGTGGGGCCCCTTGTTCAAGTCCTGGAGTTAGTACTTAAGGGAACAACCTATCTACTAACCCTGAAAAGGGTAGGAGTGAATTCCGTCTTGCGAGACTATGTCCCCAGCTATCTATTCGATCTTATCCCCAAAATGGTAGGCTTGTTGAGTCGACGATGCTGGCCACTCTCACCCATGCAGATCAAAGGTTAATCTCGTATAAACAGGAGTTCATAGTTAGCTCAGGATTAAGAACGAGTTACCTAGGTCATCTATGAGAAATAGTTAGTTTCTTCAGTAAACGGCGTTATAAAGAGAAAGTGACTTATTTCGTGGTCCAGTCTTATGCAAACTGATTGCATAGGACGCTCCCAGTCGCAAGTCTCTACATGAACGATTTAGGATCTCATCGTTTGTACTTAATACAAAGTGGGTCGCGTCCATAGTGTCCCTAGGATAAGGCACCCAACCGTATCCTTATACTATAGACTATTTTGGTTATAAACTTGAACTTGATCCTACGATATGTCTCTACATATAGTTCGAGTATTCATTTTATAGCCAAGGATCTTAGTTTATTGGATTTAGGTTAATCATTCGCAATTTACATATTCAATAACATCTTTTACTGAATAACCTCAATAACGTCTTTATTGGAAATAGAATATGTTTAATGATTTACAAACTACGAGTTTATAGGACATTAAACCCAACAAACTCCCACTTGGACTAGAAACTCTAGTGGGGTACGTGAAGTTAGGTGTGAGAGAAGTATAAAGACAATAAACTAGGGCATCATCCATACCCTTACAAAAGTGGGCGCAGCCAAGGAAAAGGTGGGCGACGATTGGGGAAAATTCCAAGAAGAGAGAGGTTTTAGCTGCACCCTCCTGCAGACAATGGCTGAGTAGATCTCCCAGCGCAAATGGAAAAACGTTTGCCAAAATCCTCGTAGCTACACCCCTACGCTAGTCCATGACTTCTACCGGGCGCAATGGCAAGACGAAATCGACGAAGTCTTGGTTCGAGGCCAGGCAGTCGCATTTTCCTCCGAGCACATCAACAATGTATACGAGTTGCGAGGTATCCCTGACGTAGAAGGGAATGCGCTCCTCAACTGCCTTGACGACGATTTCCTAAGCGCAGTCCTTCTTGCGGTAGCCAGACCTGAGGCCAAATGGGACGGCCACGGCACTGCGAGGACCCTAAAATCGCAACTGCTCGCTTTTGAAGCCACGTGCTGGATGCATTGGGTGAAGAATCGCATCATGCCCACAACGCACGATGCAACTTTAAGCCTTCAACGGGTCATCCTTGTCTATTGCATTATGAAAGGAACTCCAATTGACCTAGGCCGCATCCTCGTAGATACCTTGCGCCAGACTGCCACAAAACCTAAGGGCGCAAGATTTTGCCCTGGCCTGGTCACATCTTTATGTCGCGCATCCAATCTCGTGCCCGCCGCAGATGAAGAAATTCGACCCATGCGGAAGGATTTTGACGAACAATGGTGGACTCGAGTAACCAGCACTCGCGATCGGCGATTGCAAGGAAGCTCGCAGCCAATAGCCCCCGCATCCCAGCCTACCGAGCCTACGCCTGCGCCTGAAGCACAAAAGAAGAATAGGCGCAAGCAAACCACAGGCAGAAACCCTCGAACAGCCGCAAGGACCCCTCGAATTACTCCTCCAGCGCAGGAAAGCACTGTCTGCGCTCAACCTCAGGGCTCCTTGCCACCACAGCAAGAAAGCTTACCACCACCGCCGCCGCCACCAGCAATCGACCAGAACATACCTCCTCCGCAGCGCAACCAAGACTTACGGCAGGAGGAGATGCATTTTGAAGAACCATTGCCAGACTCTCCTTGCATCAATGAAGAAGTTCCTGCCCCAATCCCCACGCTGCAAGCCACAGCTTCTGCGAGCACAACTCAGGCTGGGATTGATCTAACGATTGATGTGGACGAAGCCCTTGTCTTTTCACAGATGCGGCAGATGATTCAGGAGGTCATAGAGCCCTTGCGACAGCAGCAAGAAAGATTGTTCCAGCAACAAGAGCTATTGCGAAAACAACAGGACGAGCTGTCGCAGCGGGTAAATGCCTTAGTCCTTTTTCTGATGAGATGGACTGAAGGTTTTGGTTGTTTGCCAGTCACGCCCAATTTATTTGCAAGGCCAGCTGGACAACAAAGACCCCCTGGTGCAGGACCATCACAAATGCGCGGAACCATGCCTCCACCTGCGCCAAGGGACCCAAGACAACCTCCACCTCCACCATCGCAGGAATAAAAGTCACTCACTTAATTTTCTTGTTTTCTTTTGTTCCCTTTAATGTATGCGCCCTTGTTTTATAAATTTTGTATCGCATTACATTAATATATCTCGCTGTTTTATCTCATCGCAATTTTCTCTCTCTGCCTTAATATAATGTCTTTATCTAGCAAAGTCTCTGCGTTAGCTCCTTTGTTTTAAATCCGCGCAACCGACTTTCTTAATTTTCTTATCCTCATTACTTAAATTAGTCTAACCTTTGTCTTCATTTCCTCAGACCTTACGAAAAATCCCTTCGCATTTTCGACTTGCCGCAACTCAGCCTTGATCTCTTTCAGTCTATGCGCTCCAGTGTAAGTTTGGGGGACAATGGGGACATTGCCCGATTTAAGTTTGGGGGAGTCTGCACATAAATAAATAATGCATGCGTTCCTCTAGGTATGCGGCATGTTTGTAGCCAGGGGCATTTATGAAACCCATAGTTTGCCACTGCGCGAAGACAAACGCATCCCATGAGCGTATAAGACAGTAAAAAAATGTAATGCCCGTAGTTGGATACCTTTCATCACAAATGTGGGTGAGCCAAAACGAAAGCATGCGTTTTGATGTCTATTGCTTTCATTAATTGCTTTCTAAAAAAATAATAATAATAATAATAATATATATACGCCCAGGACATGCAGGAGAAGATTGGCTGAGTTAACGCAAGGAAGAATGTAAGCGCAAGGAACTTCCCTTAAGCAATGAAGGAAATTTGGCAAAAGTTAAACCTGTTTTGTAATGCGCGCAAGAAAAAGAAAGAGGATGCTAAAGATCGCAGGCAATGAAGAGCTGAGTAAATATCGCATAGTGGATAATAGACATTGGTTGAGGACAAGCCATAGTTTAAGTTTGGGGGTTTGATAACTTGCAAAAAGAAAGTTATTTATCCTTTAAACTTAAGCTAAAACAAGGCCAAAAGAAACGAAGATGCGCTGCTTCAGCGCAAAAAGAAAGAAAAATGTGATAGTTTTATGCGGCGAGCTATATTCATGTATGCGGTAAGAAATTATAAAATATAGGGCGCTAACGCAACTAATTCAGTTGTTTTTCAAAGCTATTTCTTAGCGCATGCACACATCCCAAGGCGATCAAGAGATAGATAAGATGATGAAAAGACAGCGCTGACACACTAAAACAACTAACGCAAGTGGGCGGAAAAGAGGGAAGAAAAGTTGAGCAAGTTGACTAATGATGATTAACACAAGTTGCTAATTACTTGGAGAAGTCCTCTTCCCTTGCCTATAAATAGAAGCCACACACTGAAAGATGGGGAGATTGATTCATTCATTTTTTCAGCTCGAAGGAGAGAAGAAGGAAGACAACGGAGAAATCACAAAAAGCTGTGATTAGGAGCGAACTTGTGCTTGTAATGTTTTATTTCATAATGTCTTGTTTTGCTCGCATGAGCTAAATTCTTCTTCAAGGCTTAGCGCAAGCACCTCATGCGGTGATAAGTATATTTTGTAAGATCATATTTTGAGTTAAATGAAACATTAATTGCTTTCTATTTTGTTGCGATACTATTTTCATTACTAACTCCCGCTTGGCCAGCCGGATGCGGTAGAAGCATGCTAAATCCCTGACAGGTAACGCATGCGGACATCTCTAAGTAGAGCAAGTTAGCGCATGTCATGTAGTCTTGGTAGCATTAAAACACTACCGCTAAAAGATAGTGCATTCATGAGCTTAGACTGTGTTGTGACTAACGCAATCCCTTGTAAGTTTTAGAGAACTGCACCTAAAGCATGAACTAGCCAAATAACCAATTGATAGTTTTGTGCCAAACGCATAAGGAATACCGGAAGGGAAACTTATGAATTTTTCTCACTTAGGCATTAATGGATCAATTACTCAAAGTATGCGCTACAAAGTTCTTGTAGACGCATGAGGATGCGACCGTAACAGCCTTGATTTTATTCTCCTTATAAATTTTCCTTTCACTCTCGTCACATGTTTTGTTTTATGCAAGTATTTACTTTTCAAATATACCAAATCTCTTGTTTATTCTTTTAAAAATAGTATCATACGTTTTTGAGTTTAGATCAGTAAATATGGTTAAAAACTTTGTGAATATCCCTTCTCTGTGGGTTCGACCCTGAACTTACCAGGTACTACTTGATTTTGTCAATTTATACTTGGATTGATTACTATCTACGGCTATATTTCTGAACATACTGACAAGCAACCATCCCACAACTACGTTTCTAATCTCAGAATCATAGCAGGCAAGATCAATTGGTGGTGTCCCAATTGTTGACGCTTGGTCCCTATGAAATCAAAAAAGGCGTTCTTGATATTTCAAAGACGACAACGACGGTGTGTTTGCTTCTCCCCTTTAGATTAGTTCTAAGGTTGTATGCTTAGCCTTAATAAATTGATTTAGAATAGTTTTCTAAATCTTTGCCAATGTATTGGTATTTTGGTGGAAACAAAATTAACTACGAACGGTCCCAATTCGCTTCCGCTAATGGAATTAGGGAATTCTAATCATTCATATCTATCAATTCTTTTTAAACTTTATCTTGACTGTTTTCATGTCCTCATAATCCCTCTCATTCGGATGTGATGTCGGTTCATTCTTGTATCCCTCCTATCCCTAAGTGTTACATGCCCACTATTTTACGCCTGGTTCGTCCCCGAACCACATCCTACTAGGAGAGGTTCTACTCTGATACCATTTGTAATGCCCCAAGCCCAAGATTCAGAATCCGGATTCGACATCTGACGGCTCCAACATTCTCTTACATCCCCTACGACCTGACGGCGTCACCATACTTGTCTGAAAATGCTTCTAAGAGTGAAGATTGTCCCCACAAACCAACACAATGTCCTTTTAGCATGCTTTGTCCTCACTCACATACTTCCTAGGAAAATTCCCAAGAAGTCACCTAACGTAGAACTTCTCCAAGCCAAGCACGCTTAACTTCAAAGTTCCTATGATTGAGCCACCGAAAAGGAAAGTGCACCTTGTTGATATAGGTAGTATCTATCAATTCTTTTTAAGCTCCCTCTCATTCGAATGTGATGTCAGTTCATTCATGTACCCCTCCTATCCCCGAGTGTTACTTGATGGTGTTGTGCTGCTAACGCAACACCATCTCGAGTGCAAGTATACACTATCAAGTAATAAAGTGGAAAGTATTATGGATATCGTACCCAAGGGAGATGGTGACTAATTGAAAAACACAAGATTCTGTAGAACAGGAACCTCTTCTAAGTTCGCAACAAAAAAATGGCAACCAAAGAAAAATAGATTGAATGAGGTTTTGATTTAAGGCAAAAGTAAAAACTAAGCAAGTAAATGAAAACGGTAAAAACTATATGAGATAAACGACAGAATTTAAATAACATCAACTTTAAGCACTAGATTGCACCCACCTATGTGCTCGCAACTTACTCAGGCACTATAAACAACTGCAAAGTACTATCTATGTTTCCCACATAGACATGGTGCAGATAGCATCCTACAGTTGCTCCCGCAATTACCAAGATCAAAATAAATTTTATTTCTATACGTGTATGCTTGAACAAGATTACTCAATATGTTTTCAGTAAATGAATCCTTCATTTAAAGAAAGGGAGTTAATATTTGTTCAGCTAAACTGGAAAGTAATTTAAATGTTTTAAGACCAATCAAGAGTAAAAACAGTCATAAACACTGAGTTGTGCTACTACTCAAAGAAATAAAAGGCAACGAATTTCTCCTTGTAGTAATGATACTCATCTTTGGCACTTAAAATTACGTCATATTAATCTCGATAGGATCGAGAGATTGGGAAAGAACAGAATTCTAGACAAGTTAGAAGATAATTCATTACTTCCATTTGAATCTTGTCTTGAGGTAAAAATGACTAAACGACCTTTTACTGGAAAAGGATATAGAGCCAAAGAACCCTTAGAACTTATACATTCGGATCTTTGTGGTCCGATGAGTGTAAAAGCTCGAGGAGGGTATGAATACTTCATCTCTTTCATAGATGATTAATTCAAGGTATGGTTACTTATACTTAATGGGACATAAGTCTGAAGCCCTTGAAAAGTTCAAGGAGTATAAGGCTGAAGTTGAAAACCTGTTAGGTAAAACAATCAAAACACTTCGATCTGATCGAGGTAGAAAGTATATGAATATGAGATTCCAGGACTATATGATAGAACATGGAATCCAATCCCAACTCTCAGCACCTGGTACACCACAGCAAAACAATGTGTCAGAAAGGAGAAATAAAACCTTGTTAGACATGGTACGTTCTAAGATGAGTTATGTTGAGTTGCCTAACTCATTTTGGGGGTATGCAATAGAGTCTGCAGTTCACATATTAAACAACGTTCCCTCGAAAAGTGTTTCTGAAACATCTTTCGATTAATGGAGAGGGCGTAAACCAAGTTTGTGCCACTTCAGATTCTGGGGTTGTCCAACACATGTGCTTGTGACAAATCCTAAGAAATTGGAACTTCGTTCAAAAAAGTTGTACCATAAATAAACGAGAAGATCACAACCACGGAGCAAGTTAGTACTAAATAAAGCTACTGAAATTTCAACAAGGGTACCAGTACTTCAGGTTAGTCTCGTCCTTCTCAAACATTGAGAGTGCGTCGACGCAATGGGAGGATTGTAATACAACCTGACCATTACCTGGGTTTAGCTAAAACTCAGGTCGTCACACTTAATGATGACTCATTGTCTTATAAACAGGCAATAAGTGGCGTAGACAAGGACCAATGGGTCAAAGCCATGAAACTTGAAATGGAGTCTATGTACTTCAATTCGGTGTGGGAGCTTGTAGATCCACCTGAAGGGGTAAAACCCATAGGGTGAAAATAGATCTACAAGAGAAAAAGAGATGCAGTTGAGAAGGTACGGACCTTCAAAGGTAGACTTAAAGCAAATGGTTATACCCAAAAGGAAGGAGTTGATTATGGTGAAACTTTTTCCCCTGTTGTTATGCTTAAGTCTATAAGAATTCTTTTGTCCATAGCCCCATACTATAACTATAAGATAAGGCAAATGGATGCCAATACTGCTTTTCTTAAAGGCAATCTTGAAGCCGCTCGAAGGGTTCATAGCCCAAGGTGAGGAGCAAAAATTTTGCAAGCTAAATCGATGCATTTATGGGTTGAAACAGACTTCCAGATCTTGGAACATCAGATTTGATACTGCGATCAAATCTTTTGGCTTTTACCAAAACATTGATGAGCCTTGTGTATACAAGGAAATCATCAAAGGTAAAGTAGCTTTCCTGGTATTTTATCTGGACGATATCCTACTCATTGGAAATGATGTAGGGTACCTTACTGATGTGAAAAACTAGCTGGTTGTCCAATTCCAAATGAAAGATTTGGGAGAGGCGCAATATGTTCTTGGGATCCAAATCATTGGGGATCGTAAGAACAAAACGCTAACATTGTCTCAATCAACGTATATCGACAAAAATTGTTCTCGATATTCGATGCAGAACTCTAAGAAAGGCTTATTACCTTTCAAGTGTAGAGTTCATTTGTCTAAGGAACAATGTCTTAAGACACCTCAAGTGTAGAGTTCATTTGTCTAAGGAACAATGTCTTAAGACACTCTTTATAGATCGTCAACTTAATAAGCCTACCATTTTGGGGACAAGACCGAGTGGGTGGCTGGGAACATAATCACACAAGATGGAATTCACTCCTTCCCGACTTCAGGGTAAGTAGATGAGTGTTCCCTTAAGTGGTGTCTCCAGGTCTTGAACAAAGGGCCCTACCCTCTCACTGGCACAAGAGGGGTTTCTGTTTATTGGTCGGACCATAAATTGGTTGTTCATTAGAGGAGCACTGGTAGTTAAGGACATAGAAGTAACCTAGGGGTAAAACGGTAATTTGACCCAGCTGGTGTTACGAACAGTCGTGAAGGACTAACTTGCTGTTATTGGTCTATATCCGTGGACACAAAAATATTCTGCAGTGAGAAGGGTGCAGTTGTGGGTCTATGGTGGAGTGTACCCACAATTAACGAACATTGATTAATTTGATTAATGAGTTTAGCCAATTATTCTCATATCGTCGGAGCTTCTAATCTATAGGTCCATTAGGTCCGATTGGTAGCTCCTAAAAGGTAATTGAGGAAATTAAGTCTTGATTGATGAGGGAAATAATATAATGTATAATGATACATTATAAATTTAATTTTGGATATGGTTCGACAAAATTAATTAAATATTTGAATGAGTTGAAATATTAATATAAATTATATTCATATTAAAACTATAGGATATGTGAGAAATATTCATTTAAATATGGTTTAAATGAAATGATTTAATTAAATCCCAATCCTCTTACAATTGGGAAGACTAATTAATTATTAATTAATTAAATATGTCTCTAACCTATTATGAATAGGAAAGGGATATGGCACTCTATATAAGTCATAGAATGCCTCCCAGTTGATTCATTCCATTCAATTGATTCACTCTGGATTCTTAGAATTCTTGCTAAAATCAAGAAGAACGTTCCCACTGCCTTGACCTCAAATTCCCTAGAGAATACCAGTGTTTCCTTGTGGTAGTGTTCCAAGTTGTTTGTGATCATTTCTCAAGCATAAACTTACCATTTTGACATTGCTACTTCACTCAGTGGAGCATCAGTGCAAAAAACCACACTACATCACTCAACAAACACAAAGAAGGATGAAAATGAAAATATACTTGTGCAAAAAGTATGCACAAAAAAGTAGTTTAAAAAAATGAGACTCATAAGATATGACAAAGTTAAGCTACTAAGGCTCAGTAGATTGTAACTTAACAATATTACATAACAAAGTTGGTACATGTAACCATAAAAAGAACCTTATGATGACAGCAAGTGTGAAATCAAACAAGAGAAGGGGAAAAGGAGGGATGATTGAGTACCTTGATTTTTAGAGCAAGATCACAAAATTAATAGCTACAAGAGTGATGGGAGGGATTCGATACATATGAAAATGATGAAGAGTTTACAGTGTTAAAATTCAAGTCTTATAAGGGAGAAATTTGCATATGACAACCAGAGGAAAAAAGCATATGAGAACTAGAGGAAATTCACATTAGTTGCTACTTATCAAATCTATTCCGATTGTCAACTACATTAGTTGCTACTTTGACTTCCAAAGGATCCTTTGCAAGTAAATTTGCATACCATAAAGATACTCCAATTAGATTAATCAAGGCAAGTACATTCAGAACTACAGATTAGAACAATAAAGATAACCAATTTCTCTTAATAAATAAGTCTAGAATATAGATGGCCACCAAGTTTAAGCACCAACTTTCAAGAACATAAATATCTTCTAAGCATAAGAACCTGCTAGATACCAAAGTAAAACTTACCATTCTAGAAATGCAATAAGAAAGCATATACTTCTATCTTCAATTAGAATGACTTACAAATACTGCAAGGTTGTGAGTTGATCAAGCTGTGGAACCAATCTTCCAGAAAGATTCGCATTACCAAGATCACTAATGCAAAATAGTCACAGGAAATATTTTGCTTATGAGTTCTTGTGAGTTGTGACTAATTAGAGACACAAAATAACGTCTTCCCTTTCTTTTTCCTTTTTTATGAAACCAAGCTTTTTAAGAAAAATGAAAGAATACAATGGGCAAGAAGCAGATTACTAACAAAATTCACGCAGGAGGAATAAACTTACACTCGTCTAACACTTTCGTTTTCATCACATGGAACATAAAACCATGTGCAAAGATTAATAAGTATGGGATTCCAACTTTGCAAGATATGTTAGGATCCACCAAACCCAACTTGAAGGTATTTAGGGTGTCACCTGTTTAAAACCCACAAAGAAAATTGTATTAGAGCAAAAAATTCACAAAGCCCTTCGTCAAGGAAATTAATCCAAAAAATTTTGGCAGGTAGTAATGAGAATTCAGCCACATATCCAGTAGATTTTCACAAATACAATTCATAACTACACGTTCTTGCTGCTAAAATAAATGGCACAATAAATTAAAAATAGCTAAAACTTCATGATCACGGAGGAAAAAAGCAGTAAACTGTGGTTTTATAGCAGTAAGTTGTACCTTTAATACAACTTTGGTTTCATTAAAGGTATAGCTTCCCCAATGTGATATTTCCAATACTTCTCCTGCACACAAATTCATCTATTTCTAGATACTCTCGATATCACCAGACTTGCAATCTCTCCGTGAGTTTCGAATAACAGAATGAAAATCAATATGCTCAAACTTTGAAAGAAACCTAAAAGAAAATTTTGAATGAACCAAATTTGAAGCTTAGAGGTCTAGAATGGTGCTTACTCGTAATGGTAATTTTCTGTGGCTGTTTAGTTCTTGAATGGCTCGTCGGCTTCCTCGTCTTCATAATCAAACGAAATTCCATGAGGGAGTAGGACTATCGAAGGTGGATGCCATAGCTGATAACTGGGGGGAGGGAGACGTGAGGGAGGGGGAGTATCGATGAATGAGGGAGGGAGACGTGAAGGAGAGGGAAAGGGATGTGAGGGTTTTAATTTTGGGGGCAAAGTTTTATTTCTCTCCTGTTTTAAATTGTTTTTTAAGATAAAAAAAATTACTTAAAAATTAATACAAGTTATTTTTCATTAATTACATTTAAAAAATCTAGGTGAATTAAACTCTTTTAATAAACCTAGTGTCATTGCATGCTAACATTTAACTATGATTAATTCAACTCCGGTATTCCGGATTAGTTCCTAGGTAGGAGGTGTTCCGTAAACCATCATCTTAAGTACCCCCAGCCTTAGACAGAACTTAACCGGTGGAGTTCCCTTATAATCATAGTAATGTTTTTCCTACTTAGTCAATTAAAACTATTTTTAATTCTAAGAAAATAATTCTAATCCTATTAGAATTATAATGAGCTTAGGTCTAATTAATTTTAAACATTTTAAAATTAATACATTTTAACCTAAGGTCCTATGTTTGCATGCAACTCTTTGTTATAGGTTGATGGTTTCTAATCAATTTTATAACTTATTATAAAATTTTAATGATTAGCCCTATAACATGCTTCTATGGTGTTGGAAAAATAACAATCATATTCTAATTATTAAACACCATATTATTATGACGCTGATATCGATAATATAACGATTATATTAATCTAAGGTGGTGTCATCCTTCATGCAATTTCAATTTCATTTAACTAATATCGATTATATTAATTAAACATCCATGAAATTAAATTACATGAAATTTGACATTAATATAATATAACTCTTATATTAATCTAATTAATATCATGCTCAATGCTATTCCATTTTCATTTAATTAATATAACATTTTATATTAAATCATACATGAAAACAAGCATTGATATATATTGATTATTTTCATTCATAATATAACTAATTATATTAATTCTCATGAAAATAATCCTAAGCATGCATGCTACATTAATAAAATATAACAATTATATTTAGCTAAATTAATGTCATGCATCATGCTTCACCAATTTCATATATTTAATATAACAATTATATTAAATAACTCATGAAATTAAATTCATGCATAATTACCATACATTATAACAATTATAACATAAATATGCATGAAAACTTGCTTAACCTATGGTGGGAATTTAAACTATATGACATCTATAAAGCAAATAAATAGCAATTGAACCGGTTAATTTTGGCTCCTAGGATAAAATAAAGCATAAATTACAATAATTATAGTTAAATTCTACCCTAAAAGTCCTTCTGCAGCTCCAAATACTGGTCTAGATCGTCCGAACCGACCCGAACCACTTCGAACCAGCTACGAAAACCACGAACCGAGCCAAATTCCAGTTGAACCGGACAAAATCGGTCCCAGCCCAGCCAGTCCGCGTGAATCGGACCGCCCAACCGCCATGAACCGTCCTGTTGCGAATCCTTAACGTGTGCTGTAATCGTGACAGCGTCGCGATTTCTCCGATTTTTATCTCATAAAAAACCTATTCTAGACCCGGACTTACATAGGACTCGATTTTACATAAAATACCCGAAACACCGGGCCCTTACATGATCAAATCACATAAAAACAGTAAAATCTATGGCCATAAAATTAACCTAAACAGTTCAATACAAACCATACATACATAATGCATTAATCAATCCCACCAATAGCCAATGCAAATTTTAGAGAAACAAAATTAGATCTACGATCGGCTCTGATACCAATTGAAGGATTGGAATTCCGTAATTCCGTAAAGCGAAAGCGTGATTGGGACCGATTCGTAATTAATTTTGTTTAATCTAAAATACCAATACATTGGCAATAAACTTAGAACTATTCTAGATTTATATTAAGGCTAAGCATAAAAAAATATTAGATCTAAATCTAATTTATATAGTAACAAATTACTTACTCTCATTGACGACTCAGATTAAATTCACCAACTGCTTGTGAATTAATCACGAACTAGTGCGAATACCACCACTCTGGCTACATCGGTATGACTCTGAGACTTCTAGAGGCAAGAGACTGGTGGGAATCTAGAGGAAGCCTTGAGGGCAATTCTCTGAGAGTAGGAGAATGAATGGAATGCCTTTCACCCCACCCTAGGGGTTCTATTTATAGGTAAAGGCCAAGACCTTTTTCCTAATAGGAAAAGGAAGACCTTTTCCTAATAGGAAAAGGTCTCTAATTTTAATAAATAATTAATTAATTCCATAATTAATTAATTTCCCTAATTAAATATCATATATTTAATCTTAGGGATTTTATTAAAATTAAAATTAATATGAATCCAATTCATATTAAATTTATTTGAACTCTTTCAAATATTTTCTTTCCTAATAGGAAAAGGTCTCTAATTTTAATAAATAATTAATTAATTCCATAATTAATTAATTTACCCAATTAAATATCATATATTTAATCTTAGGGATTTTATTAAAATTAAAATTAATATGAATCCAATTCATATTAAATTTATTTGAACTCTTTCAAATATTTTCTCTCAAGAATTAATTTTTGAAATTAATTCAAAAATTATATTATAAAGTTTCATAAACTTTATATTATAATGCATCAATATACATTATACGATTCCCCAAATAAATTGAACACTTTCAATTTACAATTTATACTTAAATGTCTCAAGTCTCTTTACGAGCTACCAGTGGGACCTAATGGACCTACAGATCAGAAGCTCCAACGATACGAGACTAATTGGCGAAACTCATTAACCAAGTTTAGTCAACATTCGTTAACTGTGGGTCACTCCACTAAAGACCCACAGCTGCACTCTTCTCACTGTAGAATATTTCTGTGTCCACGGATATCGACCAAGCAGTAAGTCAATCCTTCACGTGTGTTCGTAACACCAGTTGGGTCAAATTACCGTTTTACCCTTGGGTTACCTCTGGTTCCTTAAGTACCACTGATTCCTCTAATGAACAAGTTGTTTAGGGTCCAACCACTAAACAGGAGTTCCTCTCGGGCCAGGAGAGGACGGCGCGCCTTTGTTCAAGCCCCAGAATCAGCCCTTAAGGGAAAACACATCTACTTACCCCAATAGGGGAAGGAGTGAATTCCATCTTGTACTGTTATGTTCCCAACCCCCATTCGGTCTTGCCCCTGAAATGGTAGGATTATTGAGTCGGCGAACTGGCCACTCTCACCCATACAAATCTAAGGACAATCCCTCTTTAAAGGGGTTCATAACAGACTCAGGATTAAGATTGAGTTACCTAGGTCATCCTATTGAAATAGAAACCTAAACTAGTTAACGGCGTTACATCTAGTGGTTACTATTTTGCGATCCGGTCTTATGCAAACTCATTGCATAGGATACCCCCACCCGCATGTCTCCTACATGGATGCTTTGGATCATTGCATCTGTATCGAATACAAGGTGGGCTGTATCACATAGTGTCACCAGAATAAGGTACCCATCCTTATCCCTATACTATAGACCTTTTAGGTTGTTACTTGGACACTGATCCCCGTATGTCCCCACATACTAGTCCAAGTTTCATTTAAACAACCTTGGATCTTAGTTTATTGGATTTAGGGTTTATTAATGCAAACTCGACTATTTCAATAACCAAATTACTGAATTACTCAAATAACGCTTTATTGAGATTGATTAATTTGTTTCATTTACTATCTACGAGTTTTAGGGCATAAAACCCAACATGTATGTATGTTGCTAGTGTATTTATATTTCATGATTCTAGATTAATTGTGAATTGTTCTTGAAATCACTTCTGCTGCGTCGGGACCCCGTTCCCTACACCCTCGTCAACTCGGGAACTCCAAGATAGCTCGAAATTGTCCTAAAACTCCCGAATTAGCTCCAAAATAGCAAATTGGCCTAATTGTCCACTTGTGCTCGAAATCCTTTGCTAACTAACAAGATTAAATTAAAGGTAATTAAATAGCACAGTTCAGGTGCTAACAAATACTCCCAACCTGAATCTTGTTAGTCCTCGAGCAAGGCTAATAAACAAGAATGTCGATGCAAAAAGATACAATTTCATTACTTAAATCTCAAAGCTAAAGAATCAATAAGAATGCAATCAAGAGACATGCACGTGAGACCCAACTGAGAGACAAATCAAAATTTTTCAAAGAACATCTTGCACTAGAAACTTCTAACTCACCTAGAACGGACTCTACTAACCTGGGATTGACTTATCAAGCTCTCCTTCTACCTTCCCCCTACACTGGTACTAAGGACTTGCTAAAGAGAGAAAATGGAACAAATTAGACTGTTACTTTCTGATAAGACCAATTTGTTATACACTTGGAATCTCTCAATTTTCTTATCTTAGTTGAATTCCTTGCGAAAAATTCTTTAAAATGAGTATAATATGTCTATAGGTTCTCACCGGAGCTTTGGAAGCAATTCGGGGCTAAAACGAGCGAAACTGGAGCGTAAAATGACCATTCCGCCCCTGGAGCCGTCGCAGCGTCGAGACGCTCTTCATCAGAGTCGAGACGCTACAGAGTCGAGACACTTGTCGCACAGCGTCGCGACGCTAGGGCAATCCGAGAAATATTTTCCAAAATTGAAGGGACAGCGTCGAGACGCTTGCCGCACAGCGTCACGACGCTAGGCAGTTTTCCAAAATTAATTTTTTCCTATTTTGGCTGGAGATTTTCCTTCTTTGAAGACCCAATTCAACACCATTTTACCACGAATTGAAGGCCAAGAAACTCTATAAATAGAGGCCTTTAGTGTAGGTTTAGAATCATCCCATCATCCCTCAATTCATCCCACAATACAATATTGTAGCCACTTTTCTCTTTACTTTTCTAGAGTTCTTTTAAGTTTTCTTAGTCCATGGGTCGGTTGATCGAGCCTCGAGCTTGGAGGTGCTTGTCCATGGCCAACTAAGCTCGGATCGTTGTAATCGAGACCTCGGTTTGTAAGTGTAATTCAATTTTATGAGATTTCCATTCTTCATTACTTAGTTAATTGTCTTTGTGATTTTAGTTCTTTGCATACAAGTTTAGATTGTGGTAGGAAAGATTGACAACCTTGACCGCGCCCTATCTAAATTTACTTGCTAAATCTAAGTAGCAAATAGGCTAACGTTATGATTTTACGCATGCGTCCCTTGAACTAAATGATTTAATCAATTGTAATTGTGGTTTGTTGCCCGTTGCATGTGAATTAATTCGGCTAGATCCCAATGCGGTTTAGATTAGTTAATAGGCCAATTAATTAATTTAAGCTAGAATCAAACTTAGCGTTTGCATGTTTGTGATAGTTGGATCATGGCTCTCGGTTTGTTGTCGGCGTCGGACTTAGATAGTTAATTAAAATCAATTGATAATCGATGAATGAAATTAATCAAACTTAACATCGAGTTCAACCCCGATTACAGTGATCCTCGTGGTAAGATCAACTAACCCCACCTTTACTTTCCTTGCATTTAATTTTCCTTATTTATTTTCATGCCTTTACTTTATGTCTTAATCTTTTATCTATAAAACCCCCCCTTTTTGGTTACCTCAAAAACACAAAAGAATTTAGAAATAAATCGATTGTTCCCTGTGATCAACCCCGACCACTACTGCTACAAGTTAGCTTTAGGAATCGTGGATTATAAATTTATTTGACAAGAGACCGCGACAATCTCTTCCGTCACTTTCTACCTAGGCGCCTGAAATTAAGGAGCTCCTCACTTTTGCATTCTTTTAAGGCGGGGCACTAGCTTTCACACTACAATGCAGGGACCCATAACCTGAGTTTTACCCTTGGTTGGCCTAACTGATCACACGGTTGGTAGCTCTTTTTACCCCTTATCGCTCACGATTATTGCAAGCATGCTTTTTCTAATAAAACAAGAAAGAAGAGCATAATTTTTTTTTCTTTAAGTTAAAGCTCACTCACTCTTTTTTTTAGCAGACATATTTTCTTTTCTTTTTCCTAGGCAAGGTTCACATGCTAATTTGCAAAAAAACTTTCTATTCTCTAACTCATCCCTACACCTATCAGGGTGACAATAGAATTATAAGCCTAATAAGCCTCTTCTAAGCATTCAACTCCTATTCTTAAGCAACGAAGAAACTCAACTAATGTAAGATATTTCACATAAAATTTTTTAAAAAGGCTCCCTTTTGGGGCACTCATGATTACAACTCATTAAAGGCAAACTGATTGATGCAAAAGCTATTCCTAGGAAATCATTATCATGCTAAAACATCTAAAAGCATCCAACACTCAAGTCAATCAATAAAAGCATACAATTGGCTCGACGCTCAAGTGCTCAGGGCCCAACAGACAGAAAAGCAAAGTGTTCCCCACCCCCAACCTAATTCTTACATTGTCCTCAATGTAATACTAGACATGAAAAATCAAAGGACAAAATAAAGGGAACAGAAAACCTCCCCTGAATTTTGGCACGATGGTTGGAAGGGAACAATCCACAACGCTTCAAATAAATGTTTTTCCACAGGCATAGGTCATAGACTCCTACAAGACAAAAAGAAAACAAACTTAAACAAAACCAACTAAAGAAAAACAATCAAATGAAACAAAAAAGAAGGGATAGAAATTATTGGGGTGCAAGCTTTTAACGTCGCCATGCTTGATGAGATTCTCCATTTTCCCATCAGGGCAAATAAAAATTCTTGTATTTCTTCGGGCCCTTCTTTCTAGAGTCTACAAAACCCGCCAACAGAAGCAGGCTCGCCCGTTTCTCATGGGACCCAGAAGATGCATTAATATTTTTTATTTTTTTAATATAAGGAAATAAAGAAGAAAAATCAAAACAAAAAGACTCAAAGGATAGAGACACGGATTCGCGAGATATACAAGAAGATGAATCAAATAAAGAAAAACCAAAGGACAAAATAGACTCAGACTTGTCAGCCTGAAACTCTATCACTTGGAATTCTTCACTTTCGGGTTCATATTCTTCCTCAATCTCACAAATTTGGTCTTGATGTGACAATTTAAAATCAAACTCAGCATCGTCGTCCAGCTTAGTTATTCTTAATGCCAACTGCACAGCTTGGTCAAATAGGCTCTGCAATGAAGCTCTAACCTCCTGTTGAAAGTCAAAAGAACTATTAGTAACTTCAATAATTAAGTCCTCAAGTGTACAGACCAAGTTATAATATAGTGAAAATTAATTTGAATGTTGTCCTCTGGATTGGGTTTCTAATCAATTTAATTACCGAAAATACTCAAGTCCAATTTTATTTAGGGAACCAAACTTAGTGAAATTAAGAATGCAAATTAACACAAAATCTAAAAAGTATGACAAACAATTGATGGCAAAGTTCTTAGGGAATTGTTTTCACCAATTGGGATTATGGATTGACTAATGGATAGTAAACATGCTATGAATCATAAATCTAGGCACAACTACAATCATACATATCTCTCCCGAGCATACATAATCCTCCCACATGCAATGAACCCAATATCCCTATTTAAGATCATTAAACATGCAAGGCATTAAGGATAGCCCTTTTTTACGATTTCTAGAATTATCTATTATCTCCCGATCTCAAGATTAATCATAGTCATGCATAACTATTTCTACGTCGAATCCTCTCTCCCGAGTTAGATTCAAACACAAACATCAATCAATTTATGGCCGATAAATTGAAAGCATTAAGAACACGCTATGCATAAATGAAAGCATGAAAAATAATCCATAAACAAATCCAAAATTTTCCAACGGCTACATCAATCCCTAAGATTACGAACTTAGTTATTCATACAACGCGTTACGATATAAACTAAGTACAAATCAGCCATTAAAACTAACTAAAATCAAGAGGGAAAAGAGAATAAACGCTAAGTCGCCGAAACCGCACGTCCCCGTCACGATCTCCACGACCCGAGCCTTCGAAATTCGCTTCCTCCACTTGCTTCCTCTCCCACAGAAGGTATTAGTCGGAATTTAGGCCAAAATTGCATCAAGAGTCCTCCAAATCAGCCCTAATCGTATTATATTTATAGGAAGAAAAATCGACACAGCGTCACGACTCTATAGGGGCAGCGTCGCGACGCTATCACCTTATCGCAAATTATGTAAAGGAAAATCCTAGAGCATCGAGACGCTATGGTCACAGCGTCACGACATTGTGACCTGTTGCCGCCTGATTTAAAAGAGGAAAGCAGGAGCATTGAGACCCCCTGTAGCAAGGGTCTCGACGCTGGTCCTCGACAAGATCTATTCAATGTGCTTCAAACTTCAATCCTCTTTGTTTCTTTGGCCTTTTTTCACGTCCCAAACACTCGATTAATCCCAATTTCTCAATCTAGCACCAATAAACATTTCCTACAAATAAAACACAAAAATGCATGATTTTGGCCAATTAATTATCAAACACTAGCTAAATCAATTAGGGAAAAATAGCTAGCTATGCTCGTTATCACAGACAGCCGACGCCGGCGACCGACCTTTTTTTTTTTCCTTCCCTTTTTCCCTCTTTCTTCTTCTTTTCTTATTCTCCTTCTCCTTCTCTCTTCATTTTCTTTTCTGGGATAAGACCATATCTGAAAAAAAAAAAACACAGATCTGGAACAGATCTGGAAAATAGGTCGGTCAACGACTCGATTTGAACAGATCTGAAAAAAACCACATGCGTCGCGACTCTATTTGATGGCTCTGTTCTGGCGATTCGATGGGTTGTGTGAAATCACGAAAAACCCCACTTGCAAGCTCGCGAAAAACCACACCCACACCGATCGGGCTATGCGAAATCACGAACAAACCCACACGCTGTTGTGTCAAAATCGCAAACGCTGCTGTGCGAAATCACGAAAAATAAAACCCACACCCACGCTGATTCGATGGTTGCTCGCTGGAAGGACGCTCGGCCGGAGAAGACATGCTTGTCGTCGGTACTGTGCCGAGAGGGCCTCTTCGCGTCGGAGGGAGGTGGAAGAATGTGATGTCGACAAGATTGACGACGATGACAAGGAATGACGGCAACAGCTTGGGTCACGATTTCCTGGGTTATGGGCAGAAGAAAACGCAGTTGCAGCGGCTTCAGGTTGCGACTGACAGAACACGACGGCGGCAGCGAAGCTCTGTGTCGTCGTCGGAGTCCGGCAGGTTCAAGGTTGCAGCGGCGCAGGAGAGAGAGGGAGAGAGAGATACGGCTTGGGGGAGGGTTTTTCGATTTTCCCTTTTGTTATTATTATTTTTTTATAACTAAATATAAATATATTTTATATATTATGATTTTAATATATATTTTTTAACTATTTTATTTTTAAAATTTAAAAAATTATTTTTTAATAAAAGAAATAGGTGCCACGTCAGCAAACCGTTAGTTTTTAACGGAAAAAATGGATGGAGGGACTAAAATAAAACCTCAGGGACTAAATTGTTGAGTTTGAAAACTCAGGTTCCAAAATGAAACCTAACCCAAACCTCAGGGACGAAAAGTGTATTTTTCCCATTTAACTAAATATGCAAATCCCCGGCAACGGCGCCAAAAACTTGATGCGCAATTTGCTTACCTCAAGTGTACGAGTCAAGTAATAATATAGTGTTTTCATGTAAAACAAGTGTCGTCCTCTGGATTGGTTTTCTAGCGAATTAATTACCATGAATAATCTTGTCCAATTTTATTTAGAGAGGAAAACTTAATACAAAAGATAAATCTAAAGACAAAAGCATAAAATAAAGGTGGAGACTCAAATGGAACGACTCTTAGGAAATTGATTTCATTATTTAAGATTGAGGATTGATTAATGGGAATGAATTAGCGTGCAATTATTTTACAAGTCTAGGAACTGTAAATCACAACTATCTCTCCCGAGCATAATTGATTCTCATGCATACAACAAACTTGATATCCCTATCTAAGTTCATTGACATGCAAGACTTTGAGTTTAATTATTTTAACAACTTCTAAAGTTATTCTAAATGTCTCGATCTTAGAATTCTACCTGTTGGGGTTGGTACCCTAAAACTCGTAGATAGTGAATGAAACAAATAGTAGTACACTTGTTCGATAAAGTTGTTATCAAGTTTTATGTAGCAACATAAAAGTGGATCAAGTTCCATGGCTATATAACCCAAATCCAATAAACAAAGATCCATGGCTATATAATATAAATACTTGAACTTTATGTAGCAACATAAAAGTGGATCAAGTTCAAGTAATAGCCTAAACGGTCTATAGTATAGGGATAAGGCTAGGTACCTTATCTTGGGAACACTATGTGACACGACCCACTTTGTATATAGTGCAAACGATGTGATCCTAAATCGTTCATGTAGAGACATGCGAGTGGGGGCGTCCTATGCAATGAGCTTGCATAAGACCAGGACCAAGAAATAAGTCAATTTCCTTTATAACGTCGTTTACTGTTGAAACTGACTTATTTTAGTGCGATGACCTAGGTAACTCGATCTTAATCCTGACCTAACTATGAACTCCTGTTTATTCGGGGTTATCCTTTGATTTGCATGGGTGAGAGTGGCTCATCATCGCCGACTCAATAATCCTACCATTTTGGGGATAAGACCGAGTAGATAGCTGGGGACATAGTCTTGCAAGACAAAATTCACTCCTACCCGATTTAGGGATAGTAAAGAGGTTGTTCCCTTAAGTGCTGACTCTGGGACTTGAACAGAGGGATCCCGCCCTCTCATTGGCCCGAAAGGTATTAGGTTTAGTGGTCAGACCACAAACCAATTGTTTATCAGGGAATCAGTGGGGACTTAGGGTCCGTTTGGAATACATTTTGATCTAAATGTTTTTCAAGAATGCATTTTTAAAAAAACATTTTGTATAAAAATTGTTTAGAATTTAAACACTCATATGTTTGCTTACATTCCCTCACGAATGTTTTTATACACAAGTTATTGTTTACTTAAAAAGTCTTTTTTAAAAAGTTGGTTTCAAGTGTTTCTCTCAAAATGATTTATTTATCAATCTCATTTTCTAATAAGTCAGTTTTAGTGGTTGCCAATGAAGGGATAAAAGCCCTACGCAACGGAAAGAATTACCGAAACTACTCATAGTCTTTGATTTTTAATTGAAATACCAATACAATTTGCAAAATATTACAGCAATAAATCTATATTTAATGGGTTGTACAGCGGTTATAAACATGCTACATAATTAACTAGATCTAATCTAGATGATCCTAGTGAACTTACTTTTGTAGAAATCCTTGATCGATTCGCCTTTTCTTGCTAGTAAGATCGAAAACGCAACAACCTTCTTGTGTGGACACCACCAATTGGTTATACTGGTATATCTCTAAGACTTCTTGAAGCAGGAGACTGGTGGGAGTCTTTCAGGAGAGATCTCTGAGAGAAGGAGAATGAATGGGATGCTTTTCACCCCACCCTAGGAGTCCTATATATAGGTAAAGGCCAAGACCTTTTCCTAATAGGAAAAGGTCTATGAATAAGTTCAAATCTATTATCTGAACCATATCTAATTTTAATAAATAATTAATTAATTCCATAATTATTTAATACCCAATTAAATATCACATATTTAATCTTAGGGATTTTATTAAAATTAAAATTAATATGAATCCAATTCATATTAAATTTATTTGAACTTTTTCAAATATTTTCTCTCATGAATTAATTTTTGAATTTCATTAAAAAATTATATTATAAAGTTTCATAAACTTTATATTATAATGTATCAACATACATTATATGTTTCCCCAAATAAATTGAACACTTTCAATTTACAATTTATACTTAATTGCTTCAAGTCTTTTTACGAGCTACCAGTGAGACCTAATAGACCTACACATCAGAAGCTCCAACGATACGAGACTAATTGGCTAAACTCATTAACCAAGTTAGTCAACATTCGTTAACTGTGGGTCACTCCACTAAAGACCCACAGCTGCACTCTTCTCACTACAGAATATTTCTGTGTCCACAAATATCGACCAATAACGGCAAGTTAGTCCTTCACGAGTGTTCGTAACTCCAGCTGGGTCAAATTACCGTTTTACCCCTGAGTTACCTCTACCTCCTTAAGTATCAGTGCTCCTCTAACGAACAACCTGTTTGTGGTCCAACCATCAAACAGAAACCCCTCTCGGGCCAGTGAGAAGGTATGACCCTTTGTTCAAGACTCGGAGACACCACTTAAGCGAACACTCATCTACTTCCTCAAAAGTCGGGAAGGAGTGAATTCCATCTTGTGTGATTATGTTCCCAGCTCCCCACTCGATCTTGTCCCCAAAATGGTAGGCTTATTCAGGATTCAGACTAAGTTGCCTAGGTCATCCTAGTGAAATAGAAACCTAACTAGTTAACGGTGTTACAGCTAGCGATTACTATTTTGTGGTCCGGTCTTATGCAAACTCATTGCATAAGATACCCTCACTCGCATGTCTACTACATGGACACTTTGGATCAATACGTCTGTATCAAATACAAAGCGGGTCGTATCACATAGTGTTACCAGGATAAGATACCCAGTCTTATCCTTGTACTATAGACCTTTTAGGTTGTTACTTGAACGTCGATCCCCGTATGTCCCCACATACTAGTTCAAGTTACATACAAACAACCTTGGATCTTAGTTTATTGGATTTGGGTCAAATTGTGCAATATTCAACAATAACATTTTACTGTAGAAACTTAATAACACTTTATTAAAACAAGTATACAATTTGTTTACATTCACTATCTATGAGTTTTAGAGCATAAAACCCAACAGCCAAACACTAGAAATTTTTTCAAAATTAAACACTTGAAAAGTTAAACCAAACACACCCTTAAGGGCCTGTTTGGTATGCAATCTGGATCCTGTTTTATGTTTTCAGATTCACTGAATTTAGTGAATATGCGTTTGGCAGATGTGTTTTTGAAAACTGTTTTCGGATTCTGTGATCCAAATAGTGGAAATTCTGAAAAAAAAAAAACTTTTTTATGTTCTCATTGTATCCAGATTTTGAATTTGAAAATTTTAAATACAGAATTAAATTAAAAAGAATAAAAACTTTAATAAATATAGTATTTCATGTTATAAACTCAATTTATTTTTGTGAAATTAAAATTTGTATAATATAATGTATTGTAAATTATATGATATTGTAAAATAATAATAATAAAAAATTTATAAGACATGACATGTTTATAAATTAGTTAATAATATTTTATATTCAACTTAGTATCTAGTTGAAAACTACAAATAATTTGTGGTTTATAAATATATTATCAAACACATTTTGAACCATTATTTAAATTCGGATCCAATTTCTGAATCTGCTACCAAACACATCTGAAAACATGAAATACAACTCTGTATTCATTGAATCCCTTGTTTTCAAATTTCTGTTTTCAGATCACCAACCAAACACACCCAGGAACTAGATGTAACTTCAGGAGTAAAACAAACATTTGATCGAGCTGTAGTTACGAACAACCTTTGAAGGGTCACTTACTAATCATGGTTATATCGGGTGGACAGAAATACATCTACTGTTAAAGGAGTTCAACTATCAGGCTATAGTGGAGTGTCCTGGTAGTTAACGAATGTTGGTTAACTGGGTTAAATGAGTTTAGTCGATTAATCTCGGATCTTTGAAGCCCATGATCTGTAGGTCCATTAGGTCTCATTGCTAGCTCATACGGAATAAACCTTAGAACAATGTGATGAGTAAGTTTGAAGCATTCAAATTCAATTTGGGGAATTGACGTTAATAATATGCGATATGCCTAACGTATAATAATTTAATTGTGAATTAAATTAAAGAGAGAATTAATTATGTGTATATGATACGTAAGTTTGAATTTGAATAGGGATTCACATTCAAATGATCATTTTGAGAGAAGTCGGATTGGTGTTGGGTTTATTGTAGTTATTTAATTTAGTATTTGATATTAAATTAAATAAATTATAATTAATTAAACTTGAAATTAATTTTTGAAGAAATGATTTTGGAAATTCATTTTAAATTAAAAATATGTTTTTCAATATCTTTTCAAGATGCAAATTACATTACCCTGACACCTTGGCCATGACTCATGGTTTCAAATTGTATGTGTGTCTTCTCAAGGCTGATTTTAAGTGCATGATGATCTTCTATAAAAGAAGTAAGTTGTGCCGAGATGAAAAGGCTTGCTGGAGTTAGACACCAAAAGACGGCTTGCTGGAGTTATACACCAAAAGACATACACAGCCAATTCCTCTCAAATACCACCTCATTTCTCTCTTGGTTCTTGCTTGAACTCATAAGTTTTGCTTCCCAAATCCATCACTCGAATGGCTCCCACAAGCCGTTCTAAGGTCGGAGTATAGCGGGGAAGATCACGGTGGTCGTCCACAGCTAGCTTGTGTTCAAATTCATCCAAGGAATAATAGCTCGAATTTTGCTACCAAAGGTTGGTAAACTTAATACTCTGTTTTCGGGTTCTTATGTGCATGCTTTTGTTTCTAATATTAAATGAAATTTGAGTTGCTTCGATCCAAATCGCTTCCGCTCGTGTCTTGTACACTCCTTCACTACCTTGGTCATGCAATTAAGGTATAAGCTAAATCCTCTCTCCCGAGCAAGATTCAACACTAAATCACATCCAATCAATGCCCGGTTAATTAAATGTATTCTAACATAATTGCATGAATAAAACAAAAGCACATTCATACCATAAATCAATCCAACAAACTAAACAACTACATCAATTCCTACGACTAACAATTAGCAACTCATAGTCTTGAAACTGCAAACACTAATTGAAAGAACAGTCATAAAAACAACTAGATAAAAGGGAAAGAAAGGGATAAAACTCGAATCCGTTGAAACCGTACGTCCCCGTCATGATCTCCCGCCTTCTCGTTCGATTCACGGTCCTTGGTAGGGGTGTTCAAAAACAGAGTGGTTCGGTCCGGTTTTTTAAAAAAAATTGGTTTTCTAGGTTTAATAATTTTAAAAACCGAGACTTTTTGTAACGGCAAGTTTTTTTTTTTTAAAAAAAAAAAAAAAAAAAAAAAGAAAGTGGGCATTAAAGGCCCGGTCAAAAAGGGGAGAAAGAGAAATGGGGGGAAACTTCCCCCCAAATTCGGTCAAATGACCATTTTAAAAAAAAAAAAAAAATATGAGCTTTCTCTCTCTCTCTCTCACGATTCTTTCTCTCTCCCACAACACTCTCTCTCCCCGACTCTCCTTCTCTCCCTCTCGGTTATCTCCCTCTCTCACGGTGATCTCTCTCTCTCGCTCCCTCTCAGCCGCCGCAAGCCGACGCCGCCAACGCCTCCACCGTCGCTCGCGCCGCACGCCACCGCGAATCGCCGCCGCCGGTAACGTCTCTTGTCACTCTCTCTCTCGTATCTTTCTCCCTCTATCTCTCTCTCTCTCTCTCTCTCTCTCAGCCACTCTCTCTCTGTGTAGCAGATCCGACGCGCCGCCGCCTGCAACCCACTCACGAGCTGCCGTCGATCTGCAAGTCGTCGTCGCCACTGTAGGCGAGGACAGCAGCGAGGAGGGACCATTTTTCCACGTTTTTCGGGTGTTTTAGGTGAGTTCTCGTAGTGGGTAAGTTGGTTTGAGGCTTATGTGGGTTAGTTATTGCGTTTAAACATTTACCCATTCACTTTCCTTTCCATTCAGCAAGCGTTTTGCTTCGTTTTCGGCGGTTCTCGCAGTGGGTCTTCGAGTTTCAGTGTCGTGGAGCATCATCGATAGTGGGTAAGTGTTTTTAAACTTGTGTTTCAGTTGGTTTATGGTGTTAGAAGTTTACCCATTGATCGTGGCAATTATCTTCAAGGTTTTCGTAGCATTCGGTGAGTTAGTTGTCGTCTTGGAGCGTGTTAGGGAGCTTGGACAGCAAGCGCGACTGCCGTTTGGGGGCTTGGAAGCAAAGGAGTTAGGTCGGGTGGTCAAGCAACTTAACTAGCTAAGTAAGTAGCCGTTGGAGTAAATTCTCTGCTTTAAACTCATTTAAATTGAGTATGGTTTACTATAGCATGAGTTGGATTTAAACCTTAAGTTGCCCCTTGGAATGTAAGTAGTTTTCTTTGGTTTATGTCGTATGGTTTGGAATCGTGTGTTCATTATGTCACCATGCTAGCATGAGATAAGTATGAACGGTTAGCCTTAAAGTTGGGGAACATGATTGTTATGCTTTTGACCCGCTGCGCGATTGATAGTGGATATGTAGCCTTTGTTTGGGTTTTCATGCTCTAGTTTATTTTTCTTTGGTATTTATCATGCTTGCGTGGACAAGATTTAAGCATCAGTCTTTACTTGTGGAATGTAAATGGGCATGATGAGCTTCTTTTCAAGGCATGTCAATATGTGGTAATCTCGATATTCGCTATGACATTTTTACTTTTGTATGGTTGGTTGGATAATCTATGGCTTGCCTTAGTGTTAAGATAATGGAGGATGGGATTAAATGGTTGTTGGAGTTGTGAATGGTTTGTGTATGCGAGGTCTGGCTCGTTATGGTTATAGGAGTGTATATTCTTATTTTCAGGTGCAAGGAAAAATTTTGGGTTCCCTCTGCGTATGCCGTTATGCTGCCGAATTTTCGGTAGCCTCATGACGGCTTAGGAATCATATTTACTTTGAGGGAAAGGATTAGGAAAGAAAAAGGAATAGGCTAGTGCCTTAGACGAGGGTCGTGTCAATTAAACACCTAGGACTGAGATGTAATAGACTGAAATGAGGGGCTTAATGGGCGGGACTTGGCTTCGCAGTCTAGGTGCCATTTACTAACTGTGGAAGTAAATTCCTGACTTAAACCCATGAACGCCCCACCAGTGAAATGGTAGCTTAGAGCGCTACGCGCCCATTAGTGCCTTGAGGGATGAGACTTAGCTCCTCTGACTGGGTGCCATCTACCATCAGTAGGAGTAGAGACCTCTCAAAACTCCCACATGTGCACTATCAGTGAGTTGGCAAACTTATGTATATATATAGGTGTACTAATTGAACACGAGACCCGAACTGCAGATAAATGAAATGAAATGAAATGAAATGAATGAGATTGAGATGACCTAACCCTTAGGCCCTTAACTCGAATAAAATGTTAAAACCTTGATTGCCACTTACTGAGTATTTTCTTAAATACTCATTCTTTTCCCTTACATTTAACTGCAGGAAGAGGTAAAGATGTACAGAATGCGTGACGGAGTGCTGCTGAGCCATGGGTTTCTTTAGATTAGTCTTCCGCATTTTTTTTATGTTTCGAAATGTTTCTTTTGAACTTGTACAGCGTTGTTTTAAGGTCATTTCCGCGTTAGGTTTCGTTTGAATAACTAAAGGTTTCGTTTGTTCCCTTTTAACTGGGATCCCAGGTTGAAAGTTTTCGCAAAATTTCTAAGTATATTTTCCTTTAAATGTTATTTCCTCGCTGTTCTTAGAAGTAGAACGAAATGCATGTAGTAGCGGCCTTAGGGTCTAGGCATGAAAAGTAGGGTCGTTACACTTTTGGTTCGGTTCACGGTTTACCTCTTTAAAAAACCGAAATAACCGAACCGAACCGAGATCTGAAATATCTTTATTTAAGCTCATTAGTTCAACCCACCCAATTAAAGATAGCCCACAACTTAAAAGCCCATAATTCCTAGGTTAAAAGTTTCTAACCCTAATTCTTTTCTTTTTTTCAAAATCTCCTTCTCTTTCTTATCGTCAAACATCAAAATCCATCTCTCTCTTTCTTGCACATCAGATCAACCCATCTCTCTTTTTCTTGTAGACATCAATCGGCCCTCCATCTCTCTTCCCCTTCTATCTTTCTTTCTTCCCTAAGCTTATCAACTCTCTCTCCACCACGAACTCTGGTCACTACTCTCACTCTCTCTCGGCCATCTATTCTCGACTTTTCACCCCATTGTTGTCGCTCTCGACACTCTCAGAACGTGAACGATGCCTATTCATCCATTGGAATGTAAATGATGTTTCTTCGGTCTTCATCGGCTCTTCTTAGCTTCTCACCGTCTCCGGCGCCACCCCTTTCTCTCAAACTTCTCACTCTTAGCCTCTCTCACACCCATTCTCTGTGGAGTGTAAAAGGAAAGAAAAATCGATTAAAAACCGAACCGAACCGGTTAAAACTGAAACCTATTTATTCGGTTTTTAACCGAAACTGAGAAAAGCTTCGATTTTTTCGGTTTAGGATCCTTCAAAACCGATGTGTTCGGTTCGGTCCATGGTTTCGGTTAAAACTGGACCGAACCGAACCATGCACACCCCTAGTCCTTGGCCTTGCTTCAGCTCCCACAGAAGGTCTCTAGTCGGAATTAGGGCTAAAATCTCACCAATTGGACTCCCCTTGTCCAGAGCACATAAGATTGTATTTATAGAAAATTGTCAACAACGTCACAATGCTAGGGACAGCGTCTCGACGCTGTCCTTTGTCGCCCAAACATATAAGAAAAAATCTTGGCATTGTCGAGACGCTGTCACATATACTTGCCTATTGTCTTCACAGTAGCGTTAAGACGCCGCTGCCTCTCAGGTTGAGGGGGTTGGATTTGCTTCCACTTTGGTTCTTTCTGTTGGGTTTTATGCCCTAAAACTCGTAGATAGTGAATGTAACCATTGACTGATAGCGGGCAGAAATGTCGCTATTTTAGTCCTAAACTATTAAGCTTTTGGGCGCTTTAATTGTGTTTTTATTGAAGAAATTTAAAATAATTTGTTATTTGGTCTTTAGGAGAATATTATGGATTTTTGGTGGAAAAAGGCCCAAAAATGAGCAATCCAAGCCTAAAATCCCCATGGGTCAAAGGGGGAGCCCAAGAAGTCAACCATGAAGAAAAGATCCAAAAAGAGTGAAGTTGGCCCAAGTTTCAAGCCCAAATCCGCGTGGAATGTTCTGGAATCTGCACAGCATCGAGACGCTGTGGGGACAGCGTCGCGACGCTGCCCCATTTCTTGGCGGACAAGTCGTGTGACGTCACAGCGTCGCGACGCTGTCCCAAATCCAGGCCTATAAATAGCCTCCCTTGGTGCCCATTTTTCTCATCAATCATTTCACCATCCTTTCCTTCCTTTCCTTCCTTTGCTCTTTGGAGCATTCTCTCAAGGCTTTTTAGCCTTTTTTAGAGTTAGTAGTGAGAAAATTTTGGGGACCGTTTAGGAGTACTCTAGGAGGCTCAAGGCATGCCGGAGGGACTCCAAGCCTAGCAACGGGGTCTTCGACGGTCATTTCCTTTTCTCTTATTTTGCTCAAATTAATGCTTTCTATTGTATATCTTGTGGATATTTTAGCCATGTATAGCTAAGCCCCAATTTGGGGTCTTGAAATGAAAATATATAGTTAAATGTTATTATAATTGCCTATCTCTTGCCCTTTTTACTAATTATTTGTATGGATGCTCGTAATGCTGTATGCAATCTGGCCAGTTGTATATTGATCCGATTCTTAATGAAAAGTCGACGGAGAGAAATTAGGATAGATCATAATCCATGCAACTAGTTTAACTGCTCGTAGTGACAACGGGATTAGTTGAATAAACTTAGATTCCTAAAATGTATCAGAGCGTAATAATTAACGAATTTTAATGGCGCTAAGGACACTTAAGTTGTTAAAATGGATTAATTATAATTAGGGGAAACCGACAGGAGAACCTATGTGATTAACGGAGATTCTAGGATTATAATTAGTTGGGCAATGAGATAGGATAATTGTAATAATTATTTAGCTATTAATTGATTTTCAAGACCCCGCTTCACACTAAAGCTCTTTCTCCATTTTCTTTATTTCTTGATTGATCAATTTGATTTCCTTAATCGCTTTAATTTCTTGGTCGGCAAGTCAATGACATCACAGCATCACGACGCTGTGCACATAGCGTTGCGACGCTGTCCAATTTTCGGGCCTATAAATAGAGCCCCTTGGTGCCCATTTTTACCATCAATCATCATTTCCTTCATTCTTTCCCTTCCTTCCTTGACTCCTTTGGAGCCTCTCTCAAGGCTTTCTAGCCTTTTTGAGAGTTCTTTTAGTGAGAAAATTTTGTGGAGTTTTGGGGAGCGCTCTAGGAGGCTCAAGGTTTGCTCGGAGGGACTCCAAGCACCAGCGACGGGGTCTTCGACTGTCAATTCCTTTCCTTTTATTGTGCTCATATTTATGCTATCCATTGTAAATTTTGTGAATATTTTAGCTACGTATAGCTAAACCCCAATTTGGGGTCTTGAAACGAAATTATAGTTAAATGTTGTTATAATTGCCTATCCATGCAACTAGTTTAATTGCCCGTAGTGACAACGGGATTAGTTGATTAAACTTAGATTCCTAAAATGAATCAGAGCGTAATAATTAACGAATTTTAATGGCGCTAAGGACACTTAGGTTGTTAAAATGGATTAATTACAATTAGGGGAGACCGACAGGAGAACCTATGTGATTAACGGAGATTCTAGGAGTATAACTAGTTGGGCAACGAGATAGGATAATTGTAATAATTATTTAGCTATTAATTGAGTTTCAAGACTCCACTTCCCATTTAAAAAGCTCTTTCTCCACATCTTTATTTCGTGATGGATCAATTTGATTTCCTTAATTGCTTTAATTCTTAAATTCATTTTAATTGCATGTTTTGGTCCCTAAATATTATTTTTCCCAAGTACCTTTAGTGTTCAAGGAATTTTTGCTTGCTTAATTTTCGCTTCGCCTCCCTGAGGATTCGATACTCGGAATATTTCCGTTTTATATTACTTGCGGCCCGTGTACTTGTGGTATTGTGATGTAGCGCCCAACAAGTTTTTGGCGCCGTTGCCGGGGAGGCTTGATTTTTAAGCAAAATAATTTTTTCTTGACATTGAAAAGAAAGGGATAAATAGTATTGTTTGTGAATATTCTTTTGATTTTTTGGGAGTGTTGCATGCGAAGACATAAGGTGGTTGAATTGTGTCCTTTAGATCTTGAAATTACCAGGACACTCAGATCTATTCGTAGAGAGAAAAGACTACGAAAGCAATGGCCCATCAAGACGAAGCTCCCAAGGCAATGAAAGACTTTTTACAGCCAGTTCTCCCAACCGAGAATTCAGGAATCGTTTACGCCCTAATCCAAGCTAACAATTTTGAGTTGAAGACAGGACTGATTCATATGGCGCGCGACAATTCTTTTAAGGGACATCCTTCTGAGGATCCACACTCACATCTGCGATCATTCTTAGAGATATGCGGGACGATAAAGATGAATGGAGTTCCGACCGACGCGATAAGATTGAGGTTTTTCCCATTTTCTCTGCAAGATAAAGCTAAAGATTGGCTCGAATCAGTCGAGACGGGCAGTATCAGCACATGGGACGAGCTTGCCCAGGCATTCCTGACGAAATTTTTCCTGCCTGCCAAGACTACGAAGCTCCAGACTGAGATCGAAACGTTTAGACAGCTTGACGAGGAGCAGTTGTACGAGGCATGAGAGAGATATAAGGAAATGCTTAGGCGATGCCCGCAGCATGGATATCCAGATTGGCTCCAGGTGCAGTTATTTTACAATGGACTGAATCCCTCCACCAAGACAGTTTTAGACACATCAGCGGTGGGAGTTTTCTTTCCAAGACAGTGACGGAAGCCAAGGATCTTCTAGAGGAAAAGGCAGCAACCAGCTACCAGTGGCCGACTGAGAGGGGGATAGTTTCCAAGAAGGCTGGTATTTATGAATTAGATGAGTCAAGTTCGTTGAAGGCACAGATGACATCTTTGACAAACGCCCTGACTTCATCTGAGGTGGTCAAGTCCATTTCCACCTTAGCTGAAGGATATTCAAAGAAAGAGAGTCAAGATGTGGAAGAAGTTCAGTATGTGGGAAACAGACCATTCACTCAAGGAGTACCGAACTTCTACCATCCCAGTCTGTGCAATCATGAGAACTTTTCGTACTCAAACACGAAGAATGTTTTGCAGACACCGCCAGGATTTGCATCAACCAGTTCGCCAGAAAAGAAGAGTAACCTGGAGGAGATGGTGGCCATGTTTATCAAAGAACAAAAGGTGTTAAATGTGAATCTCCAGACAGCAGTAAATAACCACGACACAGCTCTGAAGAATATGGAAGTTCAGATTGGTCAGATAGCTTCAGCAGTGAATGCCCTTCAGAAAGGGAAGTTTCCAAGCGACACTAAACCCAATCCTCGAGAGCAGTGCAAGATGGTGACACTAAGAAGTGGTAGTGTCACACCCCCTCCCGGACCACCTGCTAGCTTAGCCCGAAAGATGGCGTGAAGCCAACGGACATCGTCCTCCTCTAACGATACCCGCTGACCCTCCTGAACGCTGATCCTGATAAACATACTAATCATAAATATAAAACATTCTACATCAAACAGAACACAGCGGAATCCCTGAAAACACTTTTAACATACACGAGGTGCCGCCCCGACATAACTCGGTTTGGAAAATAATCTGATATAGATATCACAACCAAAAACATATACAACTGGGGTTTTAACAACCACGACCTCTAGGACTTATACAACCGAAAATTATCCAATCCTTACAAGACATTTACAATATAGACAGACTCAATATACAACTCCACCCACGTACTGGAGCTTGTTCTAGAACTTTCAGCAGACGTTGGCAGTGTATCAGGCACCGGGAGCTCGATCGCTACCTGAAAGTGGGAAAACATTTTGAAAGAATGAGCTACGAAGCCCAGTGAGTGACTAACTTTAAAACTCTAAATCCGGAAGTCAAAACACGTGATAAACCTTTAAACGTATAAATATGCTCAATCAAAGCGTTTAACATAAACGTGTAATAATAAAGGCTTTCCAAAACATCTCGCAAGTTTGTCATTAAAAATCTAGCAAGGCATATTAAGTACATCAAACATTTTAACTAACATGACCGATCTACGTTGTGTAGGGCACGCCCAGTACAACCAACGTTTACTAGTCCCACGATGTAGTGGGGCCCGCCCAGCACTCCCATCGTCTTTGTCGTAGTGGGGCCCGCCCAGCACTCACGACAGCATCGTTGTCACGGAGTACACTCAACGTCAACAACGAAATATAACCTGTGTGCACACGGTACCATATAGCCTCGGGCTCAATATCTCAGTCATGTAGTCAATAAAAATCTCAAAAAATCACATGAAAACATTAAAACATGCCTGCTTATCGTTATCTTTCGTAAAACTTAAGCTTACTCAGCTTGCTCGTGAAAAACTTAAATCATTAAACAATACTTGCTAACACATACTTTACTTTAAAAGATATTGTTTCAGCTACTTTTCATAAAGTCATTAGCCACGTGCTCGTATATAAACCTCGTTAGAAAATCTAAGCTCAAAACTTAAGCTTGAGACCATTCATAGAAATCATATATCATTCATGGAAAAGCATATAAAACGTCTAAACATGAACAACCGTTGGAAACAATTTTCGAAATTCATTTTGTCACTCACTGTCTTATCTAGTTCCCCGGTTTGTAGACTCGACCTATTTCCTCTTGGCCTGTCAAATAACCAAAACCGAGCATTAGAACCATAGATAGCTTTGTCTTTCCATGCTCATGAATTTTTAAACAATTGGATTAAGAATCACATTCACATTCTACTTTTCCAGATTTTCCAGATTCTATACCCTAACTTCCAACACCCATAACTTCCTCAATACTGAACCAAAATCAATGAAATACACATCAAACTCTTCATTTTCGAACACTCGACAACTTACCTGAAGAATGAAAATGAGATTCCCAACCGATTTGCCTAGAATTGCCCCGAACACAGCAACACAGATTTGAGGTTCCCTGCTACCCTTTATCTAACTCCTGACATTAACCCTACTTAAAGTCATTTTTGGCTCACGAAATCTTCATGAAGGTTGTAGGAAATTGAATAAGCTTTCCAACCATACCAAATAGAGCTTCTGATTCGACTTGTACACCCCCGAATGCTCAAAACACCAGAGAACACCAGAGATCCTCCTGGTTTGCTCGAAAATCCTGTGCTCTGTTTTCCATTCCAAAAACCATTAACTTCTCATACGATTTAGCTCAAGATTCCTTCATGAAATTTGCTAGAAAATGAACTAACTTTCAAGAAAATAAAACCTCACCTCTTATTTCCTTCTGTGTAGCTCAAACCGAATAAAAAACCAGAGGTTGACAGTTTTGCACCCAGATTCTGCTATGGCTGGCTTTGCATGAGCTTTTCTTATCTTCTTCAACCTCAAACCACGAAATTCTTCTTCTTCTTCCTCCTTCACTCTCTCCTTAATGTGCTCTGAAAGTTTGGGAGGAAAAAGATGAGAAATGAAATGAAAATGAGCTGATAAAAAGTCTAGTCGGTGGTGGGTTTTTGTGCTGTCCATTCCCACTCATTTTCTCTTTTTTTTTTCTTTTGTTTTGCTGATTTCTTTTCCTTTTCCTTTTATTTCTTCTTTATTTCCATTCTTTTCTTTTCTTTTTCTTTCTTCTTTATTCCTAAATTAATAACTTCCAACCAATTTAATCCAACCATGAAACCACAATAGATGACAAGAGAAAATGTTCCAAGGAAAGTCCCGAGTTTACAGGTAGACAGTTGGAGATCAGTTCAGAAAAGAAGAAAGAAGAAAAGAGCAAGGATGAAGATGGAAGGGCTGAGGCACAAAAAGCCTCCTCTAAAAGGTCCCAACATCCTCCTAACTCTGTTGATTTGAATTGTGATGTTTCTAACTCTTTTGCAGGAAAGAAACAAGATGAAAAGCAGAATGAAGAGAAGCTGAACGAGGAAAAAGTGGTTCCATGCAACCATCATGACAAAGGCTCGCACATTAGCCCGCCCAAGCGGAGGGGCGAATGTCCTACCTTTGATTACAGGGAGTTACCTTTTCCTCAGCGCTTTAAAAATGTTAAATTAGATGAGCAGTTTCAGAAATTCCTAAAGATGTTTAGAAAATTGTCAGTGAACATTCCCTTGGTAGATGCTTTGTATAATATGCCTAATTATGGGAAGTTCATGAAGGAGATGTTATCTAGGAAGAAAAGCTTGAAAAAAAGAGGTTTTTAAATTATCTGAGAGCAGTAGTACCATAGTATCAGGAAAGATGCCTTCTAAACAAAAAGACCTGGGGAGTTTTACTGTTCCCTGTATTATAGGAGAAGTATCTTTCAATAGGGCCTTGTGTGATCTAGGTGCTAGTATAAATTTGATGCCCTATTCTGTATACAGGAAGATTGGTTTAACAGGAATGAAGGACACCGACGTCACCCTCCAGCTTGCTGATAGATCGATTACCCACTCGATGGGTGTTGTGGAGGACGTGCTGGTGAAGGTCAACAAATTTATCTTCCCTGTAGATTTTGTGGTGCTCGACATGTAGGAAGACAGAGAGGTACCCATTTTTCTATGCAGACCTTTGTTAGCAACTGGTAAGGCTGAGATTAGTGTGCATACTGGTAAGCTTACCTTGAATATTGATGATGAAAAAGTAGTTTTTAATATTTTTGGCCAAGAAGAGTTTGTAGGTAGTTTGCATACTTGTTTTTCTATAGGTCCAGAATATTTGACTGACGATGATGAAGAGGTAGAGTATAATCTTGGCCTAGGATTAGGAGAGGCACCTATGGATGATGAGAATTTTAATCATAATGCATTTTTCGATGACCCTCTGTTTGAGAATGAGCTAATTGATGTAGATCTGCTTGATTTTGAAAATGAATTAGAATTACCTGCTTTTGAGAATGAAATGTCTGCAATTGATGACTTACCTTCTTTTGAGAATGAATTGGAATTGCCTGAAATTGATAATTTCGATAATGAGATTGAATTGCCTGATTATGAGAATGAGCATGATTTGTCTGATAATGAGCATGATTTGCATGGAGATGATTACTTGATAGATGATAATTTTGAGTCTGATCATGATAATGCTGAATCTATTGAGTCTGATCCTGATGAGTACATAGAGCCAGACCCTGAAAGTGTGAATAGTGTTGATTCGGGTCCTGATGATGTAGATAGTATAGAATCTGACCCAGAGGAGCTTATATTCTTTAATTCTTCTGAGAGCGAGTCATATGATAGCTTAGTTGAATCATTTTTCAATACTGAGTCTGAGGAATCCTCTGAACATATAGATATTGAATTTGATGAATGGATAGGCATAGTGGATAGACCATCCTTAGATGCTAGACCTGTAGATATCATAACGCTAGATGACTCTGTGAATAACTGTTTTGCGAATAGAGATTTAGAAAAGAGATTTGATGCTGCTACATATTTTCTGAAATGTTATTATAACAATCTCTTTAGTGATGATGGGCCAGGGGAAAGTTTTTTTCTCCCCTGTTTGCAGTGTGCAATTCGGTGCGAGATTTTCAGCAAGGCCCGGAGGATGATGAAAACTTTTATTTCGAGCCTCCGTGATCGTGTCGAGCCTCGTTAGCTAAAGACGTTAAAGAAAGTGCTGCTTGGGAGGCAACCCAAGGATTTAAGTTTAGGTAGTTGTTTTTGCGGTAAATAATTTTCTTTGCTTCGTGATCCAATTTTGTTTTGTAGGATCACCTTAGCAAATCTCAAAGCTCTAAGAATCCCATTTTTCTGGAACCAAAGGAGGAGGATGAATTGCTCGTAGCTTAGGGAAGTCTCAGTATCCCTCTCTATGCTTTATCATTTATAAACATTAGGGACAATGTTTAGTTTAAGTTTGGGGGGAGGCTTTCGCTGTGTTGAGCATATTTAAATTCTATAGGATGCATGAGTAGATAGCCATGATAGCCGAGGATGTGATTTTAGAAGTTCTGGGAGAAAATGGTTTATATGTTGTGGAATCTTGGAGCATAGCAGAAATTGTGAAATTTTAAAATTTTTTGATACTTAGTTTTGATTTCTAAAGCATGCGATAGACTTATCTAATGACGTCTTTGAAAATCTAGATTCTTATTATGATTTTTAAAGTATGTTGTCACCCCGATAGGCTTAGTTTCCAATACTAGGAAGTTCATGCTTGATTGTTCTAAAGAGCTAGGTAGAAAAAAATGATATGCCTGGTGAGAGAAAAGCAAAAGCAACAAAAGAAAATGAGAGAACAGAAAAATCTGTTGAAAAAGAAAAGAAAATATTTTTGCTTGCACAAAAGAAAAAACCTAGGGGTAAAAAGAGTTACCTGCGGTGTGATCAGTTAGGCCAACCAGAGAATAAAATTCGGGTTAAGGGTCCCTGCACCGTAGTGTGAAAGCTAGTACCATTAGATATCAAAATGCAAGTTTGGGGGAGTAGCTAAAGAAAAAGAAAGTGAAAAAGCAATTGTGAGTTTTGCTCCCCCATGAAAAAGAAAAATGTCAGGCGCCCTAGTTTCTTTTTTTTGCATGATAGAAGAACTCCGACCTATTAGGGGCTCTTAGCCAGTGTAGGGGGAAAACAAATGGAGAAAGTCATAAGACTAATCTAGATAAGTAAAAGAATCAGTAGATAAGTCTTGAGCATGCTATTCATTAATCTTAAGTTCAAACTATTTTAAGATTTCTTCATGAGTATGCGGTGCTTGCTTATTCCACTTGCATGTTTTCCATTCTATCTTAAAAGTTCCAAAATCATTGAGGCTTGAGCGATTCTATTTCATTTATCTTTCGAATTTATTTTGCTCGGGACTAGCAAAAGCTTAAGTTTGGGGGTGTGATAGCGGGCAGAAATGTCGCTATTTTAGCCCTAAAATATTAAGCTTTTTAGTGCTTTAATTGTGTTTTTATTGAAGATATTTTGTTAATTGGTCTTTAGGAGCAAAATATGGATTTTGGTGAAAAAAAAATGCCCAAAAAAGAGCCATTCAAGCCCAAAGTCCATACATGGGTCAAGGGGGAGTCCAAAGAAGTCAACCATGAGAAAAAGGCCCAAAAGAAATGAAGAGAGGCCCAAATTGAAGCCCAAAAACGCACCTGAAAGTTCTGGAATTCGCCTAGCGTCGAGACGCTGTAGGGACCGCTGTCCCATTTCTTGGTCGGCAAGTCGATAACGTCTCAGCGTCGCGACGCTGTGCCAATAGCGTCGCGACGCTGTCCAATTTTCGGGCCTATAAATAGCGCCCTTGGTGCCCATTTTTACCATCAATCATAATTTCCTTCATTCTTTCCCTTCCTTCCTTGGCTCCTTTGGAGCCTCTCACAAGGCTTTCTAGCCTTTTTTAGAGTTCTTTTAGTGGGAAAATTTTGGGGAGTTTTCGGGAGCGCTCTAGGAGGCTCAAGGTTTGCTCGGAGGGACTCTAAGCGCCAGCGACGGGGTCTTCGACGGTCAATTCCTTCCCTTTTATTGTGCTCATATTTATGCTTTCCATTGTAAATTTTGTGAATATTTTAGCTATGTATAGCTAAACCCCAATTTGGGGTCTTGAAACGAAATTATAGTTAAATGTTGTTATAATTGCCTATTCATGCAACTAGTTTAATTGCCCGTAGTGACAACGAGATTAGTTGATTAAACTTAGATTCCTAAAATGAATCAGAGCGTAATAATTAACGAATTTTAATGGCGCTAAGGACACTTAGGTTGTTAAAATGGATTAATTACAATTAGGGGAGACCGACAGGAGAACCTATGTGATTAACGGAGATTCTAGGAGTATAACTAGTTGGGCAACGAGATAGGATAATTGTAATAATTATTTAGCTATTAATTGAGTTTCAAGACCCCACTTCCCATTTAAAAAGCTCTTTCTCCACATCTTTATTTCGTGATTGATCAATTTGATTTCCTTAATTACTTTAATTCTTAAATTCATTTTAATTGCATGTTTTGGTCCCTAAATATTATTTTTCCCAAGTACCTTTAGTGTTCAAGGAATTTTTGCTTGCTTAATTTCGCTTCGCCTCCCTGAGGATTCGATACTCGGAATATTTCCGTTTTATATTACTTGCGGCCCGTGCACTTGCGGTATTGTGGTGTAGCGCCCAACGAGTGACAACAGGATTAGTTGATTAAACTTAGATTCCTAAAATGAATCAGAGCGTAATAATTAACGAATTTTAATGGCGCTAAGGACACTTAGGTTGTTAAAATGGATTAATTATAATTAGGGGAAACCGACAGGAGAACCTATATGATTAACGGAGATTCTAGGATTATAATTAGTTGGGCAATGAGATAGGATAATTGTAATAATTATTTAGGTATTAATTGATTTTCAAGACCCCGCTTCTCACTAAAGCTCTTTCTCCATTTTTTTAATTTCTTGATTGATCAATTTGATTTCCTTAATCGCTTTAATTTTAAATTCATTTTAATTTCATGGTTTGGTCCCTAAATATTAATTTCACCCAAGTATTTTTAGTGTTCAAGAATTTATTGTTTTGCTTAATTTTCGCTTCACCTCCCTGAGGATTCGATACTCGAAATATTTCCGTTTTATATTACTTGTGGTCGCACTTGCGGTGTTGGGTACAACATTGACCGAATATTAATGAAATAATATTAATATATTTTTTCCATTAAATGTTATTAGTTATTTTATATTTGTCTTTGCCTAAAATAACCATAATCCAATAAACTAGAAATCCTAGGCTGTAATATGAGTCTTGAACTATATGTAGCGACATATGGGGATCACTATTCAAGAAACAGCCTAAAGGGTCTATAGTATAAGGATAAGACTGGGTGTCTTATCCTGGTGACACTATGGATACGACCCACTTTGTATTTGATACAAATTCTATGATCCAACACGTTCGTGTAGGAGACATGCGAGTGGAGGTATCCTATGCAATGAGTTTGCATAAAGATCGGATCGCGAAATAGTAACCACTGGTTATAACACTGTTAACTAGTTGGTTTTCTATTTCACTAGGACGACCTAGACAACTTGGTCTTAATCCTAAGTTGATTATGGACTCCTGCTCATGAGGGATTGTCCTTTGATTTTTATGGGTGAGAGCGGCCAATACGCCGACTCAATAAACCTACCATTTTGGGGACAAGACCGAGTGGGGAGCTGGGAACATAATCGTACAAGATGGAATTCACTCCTTCCTGACTTTAGGGAAGCACATGAGTGTTCCATTTGAAGGATTTGGAATTCCCTAATTCCGATAAAGCGGAAGCGTAATTGGGACCATTCGTAGTTAATTTTGTTTATCCAAAAAATATCATTACATTGGCAAAAATCATAAAACAAATTCTATAGAAACTTAAGGCTAAGCATACAAAATTTAGATCTAAATCTAAATAAAGAAAAGAGAAGCAAACCTCCGTTGACGTCTCTGAAAATCAAGAATGATTCTTGATTGCTCTGCAACAACGAAGAACACCACCATTTGATCTTCCCCGCTATAACTCTGACATTAGGAACGTAGTTGTGGGATTACCTAATCTTGAATGGAAAAAACTCTAGAGAGAAAATTCTCCCTAGAGTTCTTGAGTTGAGAGAATATGAGAGGGCCTTATGGTGGCCATATGTTGTTGTCCCTAAACCCTAGGGTTAGTGTTCTATTTATAGGAGAAAGACCATGAATAAAATATTCATTTAAAATCAATTATTTCCAGAACTGATTTAATCTTTTCCATAATTAATGAATTCCATAACCAATCAATTCCATAATTGATTAATCTTTTCCATAAATGATTGATCACTTCCATAAGTGATTAAATCATTTCCATAAATGATTAATTACTTCTATAAGTGATTAATCATTTCCATAATTGATTAATTTCCAATTAATTAATTCTTTAAATTAATTAATCACCAATTAAATATCATATATTTAATTTCAGACCTTCTATTAGTTAATTAATTAATTACCCAATTAAATATCATATATTTAATTTCAGGCCTTCAATTAATTAATTCTATAATATGAATCAAATTCATATTAAAATTGGAACTCCTTCCAATTCTCTTATATCCTATAAATTTAATATGAATCAAATTCATATTAATATCTGAACTTCTTCAAATATTTATTTCTGTCATAATAATAAAGTTTAATTTCAATTTAGACTTTACATTTTAATGTATCATTATACATTATATTAATTTGTATCTCTTACAATTAACTTAATTCCCAATATGAATTTGAACTATTCAAATTCTCTCAAGATATAATTGTTTCTAATTACTCTTTACGAGCTAATAGGGGGACCTAATGAACCTACAGATCAGAAGCTCCAATGATATGAGGTTAACCGATTAAACTCATTAATCAGGTTAACCAATATTCATTGACTGTGGGTCATTCCACTAAAGACCCCCAGCTGAACTCTTCTCACTGTAGAACATTTCTGTGTCCACGGATATAGACCTATACCGGTAATTCAATCCTTCACGAGTGTTCGTAATCACGGCTGGGTCAAATTATCGTTTTACACCTGTGTTACATCTGTCTCCTTAAGTACCATCGCTCCTCTAATGAACAACCTGTTTATGGTCCAACCATTAAACAGAAAGTCCCTCTCGGGCCAGTGAGAGGGCGGGATCCCTTTGTTCAAGTCCCGGAGTCACCACTTAAGGGAACACTCATCTACTTCTCCTAGAAGTGGGAAGGAGTGAATTCCATCTTGTGTTGTCATGTCCCCAGCCCCCCACTCGGTCTCGTCCCCAAGAAGGTAGGCTTATTGAGTCGGTGTGCAGGCCACTCTCACCCATACTAATCAAAAGACAATCCCTCATGAGAAGGAGTTCATGACACAGTAAGGATTAAGACTGAGTTACCTAGGTCATCATATTGAAACAGTAACCTAACTAGTTAACGGTGTTACATCTAGTGGTTTACTATTTCGTGGTCCGGTCTTATGCAAACTCATTGCATAGGATACCCCCGCTCGCATGTCTCCTACATGGACGCCTTGGATCAATACGTCTGTATCGAATACAAAGCGGGTCGTATCACATAGTGTTACCAAGATAAGGTACCCAGCCTTATCCCTGTACTATAGACCTTTTAGGTTGTTACTTGAACACTGATCCCCGTATGTCCCCACATACTAGTTCAAGTCACATGTAAACAACCTTGGATCTTAGTTTATTGGATTTGGGTCAAATTGTGCAATATTTAACAATAACATTTTATTGTAGAAACTCAATAACACTTTATTGAAACAAGTATACAATTTGTTTACATTCACTATCTACAAATTTTAGGGCATAAAACCCAACACCCTTAAGTGGTGACTTCGAGTCTTGAACAAAGGGCCCTACCCTCTCAATGGCATGAGAGAGTTTTTTGTTTGATGGTTGGACCACAAACAGGTTGTTCATTAGAGGAGAACTAGTACTTAAGGAAATAGAAGTAACCAAGGGGTAAAACGGTAATTTGACCCAGCTGGTGTTACAGACACTCGTGAAGGACTAACTAGTCGTTATTGGTCTATATCTGTGGACACAAAAAATATGTCTGCAGTGAGAAGAGTGCAACTGTGAGTCTATAGTGGAATGTACACACAGTTAATGAATATTGATTAATTTGGTTAATGAGTTTGACTAATTAATCTCATATCATTCGAGCTTCTGATCTGCAGGTCCATTAGGTCCCACTGGTAGCTCATAAAGTAATTTGAGGCAACTAAGTAATAAATGTAAATTGAAAGTGTTGAATTTACTAAGGGAAACAATATAATATATATTGATATATTATTATGAGAGAAATTAATATTTGAAGAAATTCAAATATTAATATAAATTTGAGTCACATTAAATTTATAGAATTTTGAAAGAGTTCAAATATGATTTAATTAATTTTAAGGCCTAAAATCTATTTGGACAATTAATTAATTTAAGGCCGGAAATTAAATATGTGATATTTAATTGGTGGTTAATTAATTAAAGAATTAATTAATTGAGAATTAATCAATTATGGAAATAATTAATCACTTAAGGAAGTGATTAATCATTTATGGAAATGATCTAATCAATTAGTCATATGTGAAAAAGATTAATCAATGATGGAATTGATTGATCTTGGATTGATTAAATAAGGAATAAGATTGAATCAATTTTGGAAAAGATTAATTTAATTGAATATTTTATTCATGACCACTATAGAATAGAACACTCACCCATGACACGCTCGATGTTTTTGTCCAAGAAATTAGTTTTGAGTAAATTCAATCTTCCAATTAGAAATAGTTTTTTTTTTTTTTTTTTTGGTTTGGAGAGTATGCTTACCCTCCCATGGGGACAGGTCTCCCTAACTTTAATGGGGGAACTGGAAGGACCTACCTTGTACCTAACTTAGTTGTGTTTTTAATGCATTTTCGTTGAAAAGAAAATCAGGCGCCCATTAGATTAAAAAGAAAAATGAAGGATTTAAGAAAAAATTGTTAAAAAGAAAAGGGAACAACTGCAACGTTATAAAAGAGCCGTGATTAAGCTGAACAGGGGTTTGGTTGGATAGAGAATTTTGCAAAAGGAGAGTTTGTTTGGTCGAATTGTTTGTGGATCCTCAATATAAATATGCGAAGAAATTGAATCTGATAGGGAAAGTCAATGTTGGAGGGTCGAATCTGCATGTTGCGTAAAAGGAAGAAAGAGAAAGAGGAATAGCCGAATCCGTATACGCGCAATCTGCAATTTGCAAAATAGGATCACGATGGCTGAAAGTCTCTCTCACTTTAAACTCCCCAACTTCCAACTCTTTTCCCCTCTTTTTGTCTCTCTCTCCCTCAAGAATTTTTCTCGCTCCTTCGGATTTTCTACCCTTCCTTTCTTCTTCCACTTTACATTTTCGTTTCTCCTCCTTTCTTTACTGTGCTCCGTTGAATTCCAATAAGCTTATATCGTCATTGTTTTAAGTGGATCATCACAGATGTTGACACCCCTTTCAATTTGATTTCTCACATTTCATTCTCTTGAATCTATCGTACCAATATTCAGCTTTATTTTCGTTTTTCCATTCCGACCTCTTTGGTAGAAATCTTAGTTTCTTGTTGTTCAAGGGACACTCACGATTTTTCGCTCCCAAATTGTCGGTTTCCTTTTTCAATTTATCTTTCTTTTTCTAATAGTAGAATTCTGTGTTCTGGGTATAAGAATATGAAGCTCACCGTTCGTGTAATCGAGGCTCGGAATTTACCAGCGACCGATCTAAATGGATTGAGTGATCCGTACGTCCGCTTGCAGCTTGGTAGGCAGAGGTTTAGGACCAAGGTGGTTAAGAAGACATTAAATCCAACTTGGGGCGAAGACTTCAGCTTCCGGGTGGATGATCTTGACGAGGAGCTAATTATTTCAATCTTGGACGAAGATAGATATTTCAATGATGATTTTGTTGGACAGGTTAAGGTATCCATCTCGCAGGCTTTTCATTCTGATAATGGGTCGCTTGGCACTACTTGGCATTCTATTCAACCCAAAAGCAAAAAATTCAAGCACAAGGATTGTGGTATGTTGCGTTCTCCATGGTTTTTCATGTATCTTCGTTATTTGGGTTTATCTTTGCAATTTTTTTTTCCTTCCGGAAAACAGGAAAAACGGGATTTGTTACAAATTTATTTATAAGAAGTTGAAGTGCAATACAAAAATTAAGTTATCTTCATGATGTGTGATCCAAGATTATGTTGCTAGAGTTGTAATGGTGTTCTCCATTATCAATGTTCATTTTCATGTCATGAAACATTCTGCCTAACAAAGAGTTAAGAAAGTGAAGTTGTCTGTTCTAATCTTGGCAGGTGAAATCCTTCTTGCTATATGTTTTTCTCAAACCAATGCATTTGTAGATTTCAATGCCAATGGTCACGTGTCTAACCCAAAGACTTCTAGTGATGAAATATTGGGTTCACCGTCGAGGTCTCATAGTGGCAAATCTAGCTCACCATCTCCAGTGAGGCAAAGAGAAAGTTCGTTGAAGGAACATAGATCTTCTCAACAGAAGACCTTTGCTGGTCGTTTTGCTCAAATTTTTCAGAAAAATGTAGATTCTGCTTCGTCCATTTCTTCTCGAGCTACTGAACCGTCAGAGATAACTGAAATCCCTCCATCTGAAATTTCTGAAGCCAATTCAGAAGATCAGTCCTCTTTGGCCACGTTTGAAGAAACAATAAAAGTAATGGAGTCAAAAGATCAAGAAACTGAAACCCCATCAAATTTTCCAGGAGTGATGGTCGATCAATTGTATGCCATTTCACCCTCTGACCTCAATTCTCTACTCTTTTCATCAGATTCAAGTTTTCTACGATCTTTGGCTGACCTTCAGGGAACTACAGAACTGCAACTTGGAAATTGGAAATTTGAGAATGGTGGTGAAAGCTTAAAGAGATCAGTGTCATATCTCAAGGCTCCAACAAAACTAATCAAAGCTGTCAAAGCATTTGAGGAACAAGCGTACCTAAAAGCTGATGGAAAGGTTTATGCAGTTCTAGCTGTTGTAAGCACTCCGGATGTAATGTATGGGAGCACATTCAAAGTAGAGATACTTTACTGCATAACACCGGGTCCTGAACTTCCATCAGAAGAGAAATCTTCACGACTGGTAATTTCATGGCGAATGAACTTTCTGCAGAGCACTATGATGAAAGGAATGATTGAGAATGGAGCAAGGCAAGGTATAAAGGACAATTTTGACCAGTATGCTAGTTTGTTATCTCAGACTGTTCCTCCAGTTGATCAAAAGAATATTGGGTCAAATAAGGAACAAGTTTTGGCATCTTTGCAGGCACAGCCGCAGTCGACCTTTAAACTTGCTGTACAATATTTTGCTAATTGCACTGTTGTGTTCACTACTTTTATGGTTTTATACGTGCTTGTGCACATTTGGCTGGCTGCACCTAGCACAATTCAGGGGCTTGAATTTGTAGGGCTCGACCTACCTGATTCAATAGGTGAATTCATTGTGTGTGGTGTCCTAGTTCTGCAGGGTGAACGTGTTTTGGGGCTGATTTCACGCTTCATGCAGGCCAGACTGCAAAAAGGTACTTTCAGTATATTACCTGCAGTCAGTTTGTTACTGCTTGCCTAGCTGATTACAGTGCCTTTCTTTAATTAGGTAGTGATCATGGAGTCAAAGCACAGGGAGATGGATGGTTGCTTACGGTCGCTCTGATTGAAGGGCTTAGTTTAGCCGCAGTTGATTCAAGTGGGTTATCTGACCCATATGTGGTGTTTACATGTAATGGGAAAACTAAAAACAGCTCAATCAAGTTCCAGAAATCCGATCCTCAATGGAATGGTATTTTTTAAAATATGTTTGGTATCTATTGGTTACCACCTAGATTTCCAATAAAATCGTGGAATCAATTTTTGATGTTGAATCTGATGTCTTAAATTTATATTTGATACAACCTTTTCTTTTCAGATATATGATTTAAGTTCTTACAGAGGCCTTGTTTTTCTTTCAGAAATTTTTGAATTTGATGCAATGGATGAGCCTCCTTCCGTATTGGGTGTTGAAGTTTATGATTTTGATGGGCCTTTTGATGAGGCTACATCTTTGGGATATGCTGAGATCAATTTTCTCAGGACTAGTATATCAGATTTAGCTGACATATGGGTACCTCTTCAGGGGAAGTTGGCTCAAACATGCCAATCCAAATTGCGCTTGAGAATTTTCTTGGATAATACCAGAGGTAGCCATGTTCATGTTGCTAAAGAGTATTTAAGTAAAATGGAAAAAGAGGTTGGGAAAAAGGTACATAGCCTAGCATCCTACTTTAGAATTTACATTCTTCACTGGGTGTCTCACTCCATTCATATACTAACAACTTTAGTTTAAATGAATTGTAGATCAATTTGCGTTCTCCCCAGTCAAACTCAGCCTTTCAGAAACTATTTGGTCTTCCAGCTGAAGAATTTCTTATTAATGACTTTACCTGTCATTTGAAACGTAAAATGCCTATTCAGGTGGTGCTTTAGGGTTTTTGTAGTTTAATTGAATTTCATGTTTTTGTTTACTTTATTTTCATCCAGCAATTAAAATTATACGCCTCATGAGTTTCATCTAAAAATTAGTTCCTGTGTCCAGGGGCGCATCTTTCTGTCAGCTAGAGTCATAGGTTTTCATGCAAATATATTTGGGCACAAGACCAAATTCTTTTTCCTTTGGGAGGACATTGAGGATATTCAAGTTGTTGCGCCCACTCTTTCATCAATGGGCAGTCCAATTATTGTTATAACTCTCCGAGCTGGTAGAGGTTTGGATGCAAGGAGTGGCGCGAAGGCACTAGATGAGGAAGGCAGACTGAAGTTCCATTTCCATTCCTTTGTATCGTTTGGTGTAGCACATAGGTAATTTCCTAATCTCTTGCTAGTTCAGTGCATTTGTTTTTTATGAATTGATTTTTAACGTTTGATGCTTTTTGTCTATTCTTTTATTTTGGTACTTGTGCTTGCATAGCCGTTTCTCATTTTCTGGCTTAATTAGTTTTAGTAGTCGTTCAGTAGTTATTAGTTTATTATACTTGTTTAGATTTTACTTGTATGCCTCATTCTTTAAATGGAACTTTTTGCCCCATTCTTGAAATGCGTACTTATGTCATGTCTCTTAAGAGGAAAGGCTTTGAGTCCACCTTCACCCTTTTTGTTTGTCTAATGAAATCTCTATTTCTTTTCTGTCATTTTCGCTGTTTTGCAGCTAGAAATTGGTTTCTGTTCTCCTGGAAATCACCTCAATTAAAATATATTACTATTAGCACATGGAATTTCACTCCCACTTATATATATATATTTTTTGATATGAAACAAACTTTCATTCAAAGGAGGCTCTCGGGGCCAAAAAAAACAATCTAGGGGACCATGGAGGCTCCCACTTATATGATATCAATTGTCAGCCTTCACTCATTTTTTTTTTCTTATGAGAGGTAGGCGTTATATAGATTTAATATATGTCCAATTCCTAATGGTGGTGAAACCAATCTAAGCCATTATCCTCAAACTTTTTCATTCAGGAAATCTTAAAGAGATAGAAATACTGGAAATTACGGATGATATTAGAGTAAAGACATCCACCTTTTAAAAGAGAAACACTTTCTAGTTTTCTAGGATTTCGTCCCAGCAGATCATTCCTAGATAGGTTAGAGGCCGCTATCCATCATTTTATTGGAGCTTAGTTGCCTGGTTTTCTATCACCTACTAGCTAATGTTGGTTGTTAAGGACAATAGACCTTCAGCATATCTCTACAATGGTATGATATTACCCACTTTGGGTATAAGCCCCTGTGGCTATGCTTTTGTTTCTATCCAAAAGGTCTTATATACCAATGGAGATAATTGTCCTAACTTATATTTCCATGATCATTCCCTTCCCTAGTCAATGTGGGACTTTGTTTGCACTCTAACAATCCTCCTCTCCCAACAATGAGAGTTTTGCTCTTCATCCCAAGGCACTTCCAATTCATCCTAAGGCCACATCCAAATAGAGAACAAGCATGGATCACACTTGCTTGAACAAATCCGTCCACTCCCAACAATGAGTGCTTGCTCTTCATCTTAGCGCATCCCGTTCATCTTGAGGCAACATCCAAACTGAGCACAAGCACGGATCACACTTGCTCTTATCACAGGCAATGGGAAACACCCAAATAGAGCACAATCGAGGCTCACTACTAATTCTCTTTGTTCGTAATCTGAGGATTTCTCCAACACACAACTAGGTTTAGACCATGACTTTGATACTAATAGTTGAGTACAATGGACCCTTCACATATCTCCACAATAGAATGATATTGTCCACTTTAGACATAAGCCTTCAAGATTTTGCTTTTGGTTCCATCCAAAAGGCCTCATTCCAATGGAGGTAATTGTCCTCGCTTATATACCCATGATCATTCCCTTCCCTAACCAATGTGGGTCTTTGTTTGTACTCACAGTTTTCTGCCAGTTAATATTCCCTCTGAAGCTAGTTCAAGCATCTTAAGAATATCAAAGAGGTCTTCAAGCTTGTGTGTGCTATAAGAACATAAAATAGTCGTGTCATCTGCTTGCGGTGACACTGCTTCTTCCAATTTGAAAACCCTGCAAACATCTAGCCATTGGTCCATGCTCCACATAGGCTAAAGACATGAGCCTACAAGAATGAGAAAACCGAAAGAGGGGATGACTTGCCTAAACCCCCGGGTGTCTTTTATTCTACTCTTCAGCTTTTCCTTATAATGATCTAAAGGCTAAAACTTAAAAGGCTCCCTTGATAACCTTTCCGTTTCTTGTTTCTCATTTTTTAAGAAACAGACATGTTTGATAACTCATCTTGTTTTTTGTTTCTAGATACGTTTCTAGAAAAGAGGCAAAATTTGAGAAACTACAAAAAGTAGTTTCTCAAATTCTGTTTTTGTTTTTTTTTCCATCTTTCATGCATGTACTAATCTCTCTTCCCCTTCCTACCCTCATCTCTTTTCTTCCTCTCTCTATTTTTTGCCACTTCCCTATCTTTTTTCTTTTTTTTCTCTTTTCCGTTATTTTTTTCTCTTCCCTTTTTAATATTTTTTTTTTCTTTTTTCCGTTATTTCCTTCTCTCTCCTTTTTTTTTAAATCTTTTTTTCTTTTTTCATTAATGAGCTTTTAGTTATTATTTTCTATTTAAATTTCTATTATTTTTCGTTAATTTTGGTAGGTTTTTAATTTATTTATTAAATAAATTAATTGATAAGATATTTCACATTTGCCATTAATTGCCAAAAAGAATATATTTTTTCTTTCTCCCTTTTTGATCTTACGTGTCGGGATTATTGGCTAATGAGAAATACATGCATTTTTGAAGGAAAAATAAATAAATTTTATTATTCAATTCAAGAAATGTTGGTATATAAGCTCGATTGTCTGACTTTAAATATATGTCTTACTACCACAAACACATGAAAAATATATATCAATGACATGCTGTGCAATTAATTAACGATTTTTGAAATTTACAAAGTTTGTAAATAACAAATTAGTCTAATTGAACTAACTCGTGTAAACCAACATCGTTAAAGATATGGTTGGAGTGAGAGATGACATTGTAAATCAAATTTGAATAACATTTGAAGGATAAATTTTATTATTTTTTATTTTGTGTTGGAGCTGAATAAATACTATAAACTCTATATAATAGTTTTATATTTATTTTAATGTATGTTACATATATTTTTTATATTATATATACTAAATTTTATTTCAACTAAAAAATAAGAAACGAGCAACAACATCAAACACATTTTTTGTTTCTTGTTTTTAGTCATCAAACATGTTTCTGTTTTTAGTTCTTACAAAACAAAAAATAGGAAACAAGAAACAAGAAACGGAAAATGAGAACGTTATCAAATGGGCCGTTAGTGTTACATATATGCAGATCTTCATTGGACAAATCCACCACTATGTTTTCTTTCTTCCATAGAATCTCAAGATGGGAATCCCATTACGTTATCACAGGCTTTCACCAAATCTATTTTGACAACCCACTGTTCCATTTTTCTTAGGTTTTAATCAACTATCTGGTTAACCATTAGAATTGAGCCCAGAATTTGTATATTCCTATGAAGACAAACTTTCACGCAAATGGAGAAAGAAGTTAGCCTTTTTAATATTTCTGCCTCTATTCTCGTAATTATTTACACACCCATGACGAGGCTGATAGAGTCTTCCCAAATTTGAATATTCCTATTGTCTCCCACCTCTAATTTTAGGAAAGCAATCTTTTTGTTCCTGCATATAGAAACAAAGTTCCAAGAATTTCTACGACTGAGTACTTTGATCAAAAAATTTAACTCTGAATTGATTTATAGGACAATCCTGGCTCTGTGGAAGGCTAAATATTTGAGTCCAGAGCAGAAAGTGCGAATAGTTGAAGAAGAATCTGAAGCTAAATGCTGCTTACAAACTGAAGAGAGTGGATCATTTTTGGGTCTCAGTGAAGTCAGTATGTCTGAGGTTCTCACATCCACTCTTTCTGTTCCTGTAAGCTCTCTTTCACTCTCCGTTAATTTTGTGTACATGAACTTACGAATTGCACACTTTTCCACATTAGTCTATTATCATGTTTATTTTATGTAGTTCATTCTACTAAATTATTAATATACTCGTTACATATTATTTTCATTTTTATTTATGGCGCTTTCTTCATTTTATGTTATATTATTTCTGCTGGTGCTTCCAGACCAACTTTGCTATGGAGCTATTTAATGGGGCTGAGTTGGAACGAAAAGTTATGGAGAAAGCTGGTTGTCTTAATTATTCATTTACTCCATGGGAATCAGAGAAGGAGAATGTTTATCAGAGGCAAATATATTATGTATTTGACAAGCGTATCTCCCACTACAGAGTGGAAGTGACAAGTACACAGCAAAGACACTCACTTGCCAATAAAAATGGTTGGCTCGTGGAAGAGGTCTTGACACTTCATGGAGTTCCCCTTGGTGACTATTTCAATGTATAAATATTGAGTAATTATGTTTTTACTTCAATTAAATGTAGTCTCAAGGCACAGGTCCGGGGGATCTTGGCTATCTGTCTAAAAAACTTTTGCGCTCATTGATTAGTTTTATGCATCTTCCCTTGCAGGTTCACCTTAGATATCAAATTGAGGATTTACCTTCCAAATTGAAGGGATGTAGCATATTAGTATCCTTTGGAATGGCCTGGCAAAAAAGCACCAAGCATCAGAAAAGGATCACGAAAAACATCCTAAAAAATCTGCAAGATCGTCTGAAAGTGACGTTTGGACTTGTTGAGAATGAATGTGCAACAAGATAGTGCTTGCATTTAATGTTGCTATCTACATCTCCATGGAGATTTAGACGTGCATAGGGGAGCTGGCGCTTTGATGTCGGGTGACATTCTGCTTCTATTTTGCTAACCTCTAGCTGACTCAAGCTTGATTGCCATACGTGTCTGTATCATTGTGTTGTATTGAAAGCTATACTTGCTTTCCTCCATACTTGCTTATTCAGAATGGTGGGAAAATGGTCGGTCAGAGGACTGAGGTGAAAGTTCAAATTTGGTGGAAGGGAGCTTGCTTTGACCATTGGAAACCTGGTCTTCGATCTCAATACGCTTGAAGTTGGTGCTACGGTTGCATAGAGTTGTTGCCTTGAAATTCAAAAGCTTCTTGGGGAGTTATCAGTGTTTCCTCTAATAGATGAGAATGACATACGTAATTCAGATTAAATATTAGTCCTGACATGGCCAGGTTCACATTCTTTGTTCATTAGTTTATACCCATAGGTTCATTAGTTTATACGTATAAGTTGTTTGTAATCATTCATTGATAGCCACGACCTAATAGCAGGTGTTATTAGTAATGCCGAATCATCATATACAAGTCTCATGTTGGTTTTATGGTGTATGAGACACAAATGCTCTGATTCGATGTACAAACTATGCACGATGTAACGATATAATATTAGTTCAATTTTTTTAATTGATGAAACACCGAGCCATTTCTAGGGATTAGGACTGGGGACTTTTGCTACTTGTTTATTTTGATTCTGGAATATTTATCCTTTGGTGGATTAGCAAACTGTGCCCATTTAGTGAAAAGCCTGTTCATTGTCAATACTCGTCTGCTTGCTCGTGGCAGAAGGTTGAGTACATGCGCTCAGCACAAATGATTAGCTTCCTTCCACCTTGTGGTATGATCCAACTTAGGTGGAATGACCCTCACCCAAAGAATTATTTGTGGGGTTTGAAACAATGTGACAAGGTGGCTTTGTAACATCAAATGTATGAGTGATTAATTAAAATTTGTGTTAATAATAATTATATACAATGGTTAGGTGGGGTATCTACCATGCGACGTGACAACCACGCCGAATATTTCTTACCCTCCCTTGTCATTACCCATTTCTATTTGCAGGATTTTACCTATCTTCCACTTGGATGTACACTACTATTAGAGAATGAGAAGCTCTCAACAAAAAGATCTGAACCGTTGAGCTTACCTAATTTTATTTACATCTGTTGGTGGTGTAATAATTGGTGACTGCCCAATCTGGGCGATCATTTTTTTTTTTTCTTGAAATTGTCCTCTCATCTCAAAGAAATGAAGTCCAACAAGCAAATGTTGTAGAAAGGTCAAAGTACCTTGCTTTCTCACTCATTCATTTTTCGAGAGAGTTGACTTCTTTTTTCATTAGTGATCATTGACTTATTCCTTGCTATAAGCTTATTAGATCCACCCAAATTTAGATGGATTGTGTGTATTCAATAAATCATTGATTTTATTAGGTGACATGTGTCAACATTATTTTGAGTGAACTCTTTTTTCTGTACTATTACTCTTCAATTTTAATGTTTCATACTAATCTAAATTTTCCAAGAGATGGTAAAATTTAAAACAGAAAAGCATGCAACGGTCTACTTCGTGACCTCCTCTCCCCTCCCCCAACCCCCTTTAATCTCCGACTACCATGAACAGTCGCCCATCCTCGCCCTCTATGGCCTACCCTTTCATTGTTTCTTAAAATAAAAATTGTTTTTGGTTATAAGTAAACGTACATTTTAAACATATTTATTACATTATTTTTCTTTGGAGATTAATGATACTATTTAAGCCTTGTGTTGGCTTGACCTTAAGAAGTATAGATCCAAAATTGACCCAAGTCCAAGGGGTTTAAGACACTGTTTGAGCTTGGGTTGAGCCAACCCAACCTTTAATAGTCAAGTTAATGGGTGGGTTAACGGCAAGAATGGCCATAATTAAATGTGCATTTTGAAAAATGGCAACCGGACTAATTTTTTAGATAAATGGCCAAATTGAATTTATCTATAAATAAATATGAATTATCGATTTACCAAAATACCCCAAACACTAAAATAACAAATACACGGTACATTTAACCGACTACATGATTTAAATTAAATAAAATAAATTTCAAATACTGAAAGCTAAAATGGGATGGTCTGTCCTAGAAGATTTGAGAAGGGGTCTTCGTTTACCACTTCAAATTTAATTTCAGCACAGGCCCATCATGACAGAATGGCAAGAGGAAAGGAAAAGCCAAAGGAAAAATGGGATGGTCCGTCCTAGAAGATTTGAAGAGATGTGGGTTAAGTATGAGGAATGCAAAGATATTGTTCGTAGGGTTTGGCAGGAAGGTGGTCATAGAAATTCTGGATCGGTTATGGATAAAACTAGGATTTGCCTTGAGAGGTTAGGAAATTGGAGTCGGTACAGGTATGGAGGGTCTATTAAAGGGGCGATTTCTAAGAAGGAGAAGGAGATTCAGCAATTAGCCAACAAGAGAGATGTGGAAAGTATGAAAATGACTCGGGAAAAGGAAAAAGAATTGGAAGTGCTTTTAGAAGATGATGAAATCTACTGGAGACAGAGAGCTCGCGAGGAGTGGCTGAACTGAGGGGATCGAAATACGAAATGGTTCCACATGAGAGCAAATCATAGAAGGAAAGTGAATAAGATTCGGGGCCTATTCGATGAAAGGAATGTGTGGACGGAAGAGGAGGTTGAGTTGGAGCTTATTGCTACCAACTATTTCCAAAACTTATTCAAGACATCTACACCTGATATAAGTGTGATAGATCATGTGGTGGGTTCTATCCCAGCAAGGATTACCGAGGACCAGAATGTTGAACTTTTAAAAGAGTTTACCAAAGAAGAGGTTACTGCAGTGGTGAAAAATATAGCTCCTACAAAAGCTCCTGGACCAGATGGTATTCAGGCGGTCTTCTATCAAAAGTATTGGGATATAGTCGATGATGACACGTGTAATTTCTGTTTAAGGGTCCTAAATGACGGGGTTGCTATGAGCCAAGTTAATAGTACCTATACCGTGTTAATTCCAAAAGTTAAAGATCCTAAAACTATGAAGGATTTCAGACCCATTAGTCTATGCTCAGTGTTGTATAAAATCATTGCTAAGACTCTGACTAATAGATTGAAGACGGTTCTTGACAAGATCATATCCCCCAGTCAATCAGCTTTTGTCCCTGGTCGTTTGATCACAGATAATGCCATAGTGGGGTTTGAATGCATCCATGCTGTTAAGAGTAGAAGATAGGGGAAGGATGGATATGTGGGCCTTAAATTAGACATGAGTAAAGCTTATGACAGGGTAGAATGGTCTTACATTCGAAAGATTTTGGAAAAAATGGGTTTTAGTAATGTTGGGTTTTATGCCCTAAAATTCGTAGATAGTAAATGAAACAAATTAATCGATCTCAATAAAGCGTTAATTGAGTAATTGAGTAATTTAGTTATTGAATAATCGAGTTTGCATTAATAAACCCTAAATCCAGTAAACTAAGATCCAAGGTTGTTTAAATGAAACTTGGACCAGTATGTGGGGACATACGCGGATCGGTGTCCAAGTAACAACCTAAAAGGTCTATAGTATAGGGATAAGGCTGGGTACCTTATCCTGGTGACACTATGTGATACGACCCACCTTGTATTTAATATAGATGCAATGATCCAAAGCATCCATGTAGGACACATGCGGGTGGGGGTATCCTATGCAATGAGTTTGCATAAGATCGGACCGTGAAATAGTAACCACTAGATGTAACGCCGTTAACTAGTTTAGGTTTCTATTTCAATAGGATGACCTAAGTCTGTTATGAACCCCTTTCAGGAGGGATTGTCCTTAGATTTGTATGGGTGAGAGTGACCAGTTCGCCGACTCAATAATCCTACCATTTCAGGGGCAAGACCGAATGGGGGCTGGGAACATAACAGTACAAGATGGAATTCACTCCTTCCCCTATTGGGGTAAGTAGATGTGTGTTCCTTTAAGGGCTGATTCCGGGGCTTGAACAAAGGCGCGTCGTCCTCTCCTGGCCCGAGAGGAACTCCTGTTTAGTGGTTGGACCCTAAACAACTTGTTCATTAGAGGGATCAGTGGTACTTAAGGAACTAGAGGTAACCCAGGGGTAAAACGGTAATTTGACCCAACTGGTGTTACGAACACACGTGAAGGATTGACTTACTGCATTGGTCGATATTCGTGGACACAGAAATATTCTACAGTGAGAAGAGTGCAGCTGTGGGTCTTTAGTTGAGTGACCCACAATTAACGAATGTTGACTAACTTGGTTAATGAGTTTAGCCAATTACTTTCGTATCGTTGGAGCTTCTGATCTGTAGGTCCATTAGGTCCCACTGGTAGCTTGTAAAGAGACTTGAGACAATTAAGTATAAATTGTAAATTGAAAGTGTTCAATTTATTTAGGGGAATCATATAATGTATATTGATACATTATAATATAAAGTTTATGAAACTTTATAATATAATTTTGAATTAATTTCAAAATTAATTCTTGAGAGAAAATATTTGAAAGAGTTCAAATAATTAATATGAATTGGATTCATATTAATATCAATAATTTAATAAAATCCCCAAGATTAAATATGTGATATTTAATTGGGTAATTAATTAATTATGGAATTAATTAATTATTTATTAAAATTAGATATGAATAAGATAATTGATTTGATCTTATTCATGACCTTTTCCTATTAGGAAAAGGTCTTGGCCTTTACCTATAAATAGGACCCCTGGGGTGGGGTGAAATGTATCTCATTCATTCTCTACTCTCAGAGAATTCCCCTAAAGGCTCCCTCTAGACTCCCACCAGTCTCCTTCCTCTAGAAGTCTTAGAGTCATACCGGTGTAGCCATAGTGGTGGTGTTCGTTGTAGTTCGTGATTATTTCACAAGCAGTTAGTGAATTTAATCTGAGTCGTCAACGAGAGTAAGTAATTTGTTACTATATAAATTAGATTTAGATCTAATATTTTTTTATGCTTAGCCTTAATATAAATTTAGAATAGTTCTAAGATTATTGTCAATGTATTGGTATTTTAGATTAAACAAAATTAATTACGAATCGGTCCCAATCACGCTTCCGCTTTACGGAATTACGAAATTCCAATCCTTCAAGTAATAGGTGGACCAACCTTATCATGGGTTGTGTAGAATCAGTCAATTTCCAAGTTTTTCTGAATGGAGCTCCATGTCCTGCCTTCAAGCCAACTAGGGGGCTTCGTCAAGGGGATCCTCTATCTCCATACCTTTTTCTCATTTGTGCAGATGGGCTTTCGAGCCTTTTAAATGGTGCAGAGAGAAACAAGGATATTACAGGTTTGAGTATCATTAAACATTGTCCTTCTATTTCGCATTTATTTTATGCTGATGACAGTCTTTTGTTCTTTAAAGCTACTAATAAGGATTGCAGGTCAGTTAAAGGGATCCTTGATTCTTATGAAAAGGCGTCGGGACAAACGGTAAACTATGAGAAATCTATGTTTATGGTGAGCCCAAATACAAGCATGGAGTGTTGGGTTTTATGCCCTAAAACTCGTAGATAGTGAATGTAACCGTTGACCGGATATTAATGAAATAATATTGATATATTTTTCCATTAAATGTTATTAGTTATTTTATATTTGTCTTTGCCTAAAATAACCCTAATCCAATAAATAGACATCCTAGGTTGTAATATGAGTCTTGAACTATATGTAGCGACATATGGGATCATTGTTCAAGAAACAGCCTAAAGGGTCTATAGTATAGGGATAAGACTGGGTGCCTTATCCTGGTGACACTATGGATACGACCCACTTTGTATTTGATACAAACGCTATGATCCAACGCGTTGTGGTAGGAGACATGCGAGTAAGGGTATCCTATGCAATGAGTTTGCATAAGACCGGACCGCGAAATAGTAACCACTGGTTATAACACCGTTAACTAGTTGGTTTTCTATTTCACTAGGACGACCTAGACAACTTAGTCTTAATCCTGAGTTGATTATGGACTCCTACTCATGAGGGATTGTCCTTTGATTTGTATGGGTGAGAGTGGCCAATACGCCGACTCAATAAGCCTACCATTTTGGGGACAAGACCGAGTGGGGAGCTGGGAACATAATCGTACAAGATGGAATTCACTCCTTCTCGACTTTAGGGAAGCAGATGAGTGTTCCCTTAAGTGGTGACTCCGAATCTTGAACAAAGGACCCTACCCTCTCAATGGCACGAGAGGATTTTCTGTTTGATGGTTGGACCACAAACAGATTGTTCATTAGAGGAGAACTGATACATAAGGAAATAGAAGTAACCCAGGGGTAAAACGGTAATTTGACCCAGCTGGTGTTACGGACACTCGTGAAGGACTAACTAGTCGATATTGGTCTATATCCGTGGACACAGAAAATATGTCTGCAGTGAGAAGAGTGCAACTGTGAGTCTATAGTGGAATGTACACACAGTTAACGAATATTGATTAATTTGGTTAATGAGTTTGACCAATTAATCTCACATCGTTGGAGCTTCTGATCTGCAGGTCCATTAGGTCCCACTGGTAGCTCATAAAGTAATTTGAGGCAACTAAGTAATAAATGTAAATTGAAAATGTTCAATTTACTAATGGAAACAATATAATATATATTGATATATTATTATGAGAGAAATTAATATTTGAAGAAATTCAAATATTAATATAAATTTGAGTCACATTAAATTTATAGAAGTTTGAAAGAGTTCAAATAATGAATTAATTAATTTTAAGGCCTAAAATCTATTTGGGCAAATTAATTAATTCAAGGCCGGAAATTAAATATGTGATATTTAATTGGTGGTTAATTAATTAAAGAATTCATTAACCGGGAATTAGTCAATTTTGGAAATAATTAATCACTTAAGGAAGTGATTAATCATTTATGGAAATGATCTAATCACTTATGGAAGTAATTAGTCATTTGTGGAAAAGATTAATCAATTATGGAATTGATTGATCTTGGATTGATTAAATGAGGAATAAGATTGAATCAATTTTGGAAAAGATTTGTCGCAACGTCATCGCGATGCGGAGCGGCCGACGTCCTTCCCTAAGGGCCTCTTTCGAGGTGAGAGGTTTGGAGTCGCCACCAATCATCTTGGGGTGTGATTGGTCACCCATTTTAAAGAAAAACTGGTCTTTGAAAACCAAAAATTAGGCTCGGGAGTCGATTGAGTGTAGGGAAGGTATTAGCACCCCTACAACACCCGTTTAAAAAACGGTTACCACATTTTATTTTAAAATTATCCTTTTATAACATAAAATGGTCATTTATTTTGAAAAACAAACAAATAAATAATTAAACAACAAATGTCTCACTTTATCTTGCCTTAACTTTAAAAATAAAGTAAGGATTGATGTAGTGAGTGGGGTTATACCCAATAATTGCTTATCATGTGAGAATTTTCTTTTAGTTAAAGAAAATTTGTCACCTCAAGAATTTGAGAAATTATCTCGACTCCGTCATAGGTTTTACATGATTTTATCTGTCTCATGTCTATTATTTCACATTTTAGAAATAAAATGTGAATTAATAATCATGAGTGGTATGACACCATAACGTAAAAATATTTTTTCATTTTTAAATAAAATTCAATTAAAAGTTCATTTGAAATTACTAAAGTAAAATCATTTTGGAATTCATTTGGAAAATCCAATTTAGAATCAAATTGAAATTGATTTGAAAAGATCTAAGTTAATCAAATTTAAATTTTGATTGCCAAAATAATCGATAGTTAAACTTTAGGCTAATTTCCAGGCAGGGTGTTCCCTTTCGGTCAGCTTAAGTACCCGTTCTTAGACAAAATTAGCTTCAATGTTTTCATAATCGATCTATTTTAGCCTTTCAAAATATTAGATAATGTTTTTGAAATTTGATTTAACCTTTGAAATTGATTTCCAATTTAATTTGAAATTGAAATTGATTTTCAATATAAAATCAAAAGACATTGACTTGGAAATTTTGATTTGGAACCAAATTGACATTTATTTGAGAAACCCAATTTGCACTAAAATTGAAATTAATCATGGAAATCTAAATTAAAATCAAATTGAAATTCATTTAGTGTATCAAATTAGGACAAATGACATTCGTCAAGAATTGCCAACTGAACCAATTTTTGATTTTATTCAAATTAAAATATCAAAGGAAAATTGAAATTTTATTCGAAAATTTCGAATCAAGACTAAATTGAAATTGGTTTCTAAAATTCCAAAATAAAATTGAATTGGAAATCCAAATTTAGAATCAAAATGGAATTTAAACTCTAAATCTCAAATTAAGATCCAATTGAAATTGATTATGAAAATCCAAATTGAAATTCAAATTAGAATCAAATTGATTGAGATTCAAATTAGAATCCAATTGTTTGAAATTCCAATTAGAATCCAATTGATTGAAATGGATAAGAAATCCAATTTGAAAGCAAATTTGAAAATGATTTGAAAATTTCAAAATAAAAACCAATTTGAGATAAAATTGAAATATTGGGAAAACCACTTAAGACCAAATTGATTATTTCAATTTAAAACCAAGACCTTTGAAATTCCAACTCATGCAAATTTGAAATAAAATTCTAATTCTAATTCTAAATAGAAATTTTAAGTTGAAATAAAAACAAAACTAAAAATCATTTTTGAAATTCATTTGGAAAATCCAAATTAAAATCAAATTGAAAGTGTTAAAGTTCCAAATTTAAAACAAATTGAAAATTTTAATTACAACCCAATGGAAATTAATTAAGAAAATACGAATTTAAATTTAAATTAGAAATTTTAGGTTAAACCTCAATTTAAATTGAAAATCTCTTATTAAAGTCCAATTGAAATTGACAATAAAATTCAATTTAAAACCAACTTAAAATGAGTTTGGAAACTTCCAATTCAAATCCAATTAAAACTTTTATTTGGAGACTCATTAAAGATCCAAGTAAAAACTAGATTTGGAAATCCAAATTAAAAAAAAAAAAAAAAATCAACTGAATGGAATAAACTCCAAAACACAAAATAAATAAATAAATTTTAAGAAAAAAAAAAACAAACAAAGAATTGATAAAGAAAAGAAGAAAATGTGGAGATAAAAAAAATTAAAAGAAAGTGGGACCCACTACCTTTCCTCTCTTTCTCTCTTCCACCTCACCTTCTTCTTCGCGATTTTCTTCCTCTGTGTTCTTCTTCTCTTCTTTTTTCTTTTCTTCTTCCTTCCATTCACATACATTTCTCCTTCGATTCTCATCTTTCTCCTTCGAAATCTCACCTTAGAACTCGTCAGAATCAATATGGGTCTTCAAACCGGAGCGGCGACGGCGGAACTATGCAGGCGCGGTAGTGACGGCGACGTTCGTTGGCTAGAGGTCGTCGGAATTGTGGTGATTCAAGAAAAATCACATTGAGTTCTTATGGATCTCTCTCTAAAATCTCCTCCTTTAAAACTCTCTCATTTTTTTTTTGTGTTTTTCTCACTCATTCTCCTCCACCTTTCTTCTTAGATTTTCATCACTCATTCTTTCTTCACTTTCTCTCATTGTTCTCCCATTTTCCACAACATTGTTCTTGTCTTCATCCTCCATAAGCTCTCCTTTTATAGGAGAGCTTGGAGAAACGGTTGAGGGAAAAGGGGAATGGGTTGAGAAAGAGGGGGAGAGAATGGAAGGTTGGGAGAAGAAGGGGGAGAGGGAGAAGGAGAAGGAAGGGGGAGTGGAAGACCAAAGAAAAAAATTAAAAAAATAAATAAATAAATTAAATAAAAACAAAAAAGAAAATAAAATAAAATGAAAATAAACAATGCAAACCAAAACACAAATTTTTTTTATAGTATGTGGGAAGAGAGATTTGAACCATAGATCTTGAGGTTATCAATATAGGTTTATGCCAGTTGAGCTACACTCTTGGTTGCATACCAAAACATAAATTGACCACCACATATTGGATAAATTCAAATATTATTACTAAAAATCAAGCCGGACCAAATACGGTGTCTACAAGATTGATTTAATTGAATATTTTATTCATGACCTCTCTTCTATAAATAGAACACTAGACCTAATTGGTTCTGTAGACTCCTCCTGCTCTTAGACTCACAAGACAAGACCCTAGAATTCTCTCTAGCCTCCCTCTTAAAGAAAGACTCCCACAAGTCTTTTGCCTCCTAGACTTAGAGACATATCGGTGTAACCTCTGTGGTTATTGTGTCTTTGAAGAAGAATTTTCCAGTGAAGAAACTACAAGGAGGTTGTTGCGTTTTCGTTCGTTGAAGCGTCGTTGGCGAAGAATGGTCAAGTCTACAACGAAGGTTTGTAACGGTTCTTTCCCGTTTCTTTAGAAAAGCATGAAAATAAATTAGATTTAATTTTCAAGCATGTTTATAGCAATTTCCATAAACTTTTAAGCATGTTTAAAGTTTATTTTGCCTTTTCGTAACGGTATTTTAATGTTAATTAATATACGGCGTAAGGTCCAATCGATACGCTTCCGCTGCATAGGGGCTTTTATCCCCTTCAATCGGCATCAGAGCCATCGCTGTCCCTATTAATTGACATTAAAATTTGTGATAGGCTCTAATAGGTGGGATTTATGCATAATGTATGTTCGGTTTGCGTTGAACTGTTTAGGTTAATTTTTTGGCAATAGATTTTATTTTTATGTGATTTTGATCATGTAAGGCCCGGTGTTTCGGGTATTTTATATAAAATCAAGTCCTATGTAAGTCCGGGTCTAGAATAGGTTTTTATGAGATGAAAATCGGAGAAAGCGCCGCTGAAATTGTGGCCAAAACCGAAGAAATCGTGCTGTTTCTGCCTAGATTCTGCCTCCAGACGCAACAGCGTCGGGACGCTACTCCAAAAGCATCTCGACGCTGTCTCGATACCGCAGGCAAGGAAAGTGAACAACGTCGGGACGCTGCGATGCAAGCGTCTCGACGCTATCACGATGACGGCGCGAATTACGGCTTCAACAGGCACGGCTCAAAGGGAGGGCGGTTCGGTTCATCCGGTTCGGCTGGGCTGGGACCAATTCGGTCCAGTTCAGCTGAATTTCAGCTTGGTTCGTGATTTTGAAGACCGGTTCGAGGTTGTTCGGGGCGGTTCGTGCTGTCTAGACCAAGTTTTGGAGCTGCAAAAGGATTTTAGGATAGAATTTAGCTAAAATTAATGTAATTTAATGCTTTATTTTATCCTAGGGGCCAAAATTAACCGGTTCAATTGCTATTTATATGCTTTATGGATGTCATATAGAATTTTTAATCCCACCTTAGGTTATAAACATGCTCATGCATTTATTTATATATTATAAATTGTTATAATGTATGTTTTAAATGCATGGAATTGTTTTCATATTTTTTAATATAAGTGTATATTAATTATATGAAAAATTGGAAAGCATGAAGCATGTCATTACTTAAATTAAATATAAATAGTTATGTTTAATGTGATGAATGAAACATGCTTGATTGATTTTCTTGATTGGCTTATAATTGTTATATTAAAAGAAAATCAATATTGCATGAAGCATGAAACATCCATAGTTAATAATATAATTGTTATATTATTCATGCGATGAAATTAGTATGGTTTAATTTTTTTAATTTGAATGAGATTGTTGAATAAATTAAACCCTAGATTCTTGATTATAGGATTAATCATTAAAATTTGAAATAGTTCTTTAATATTAATGATTAGAAACCGTCAATCTATAATCAAGAATTGCATGCAAACATAAGAGCATAGGAAAAATTGAATTAATTTTAAATTGTTTAAAATTAATTAGACCTAGATTAGTTTATAATAGGATTAGAATTATTTCTTACTTAGAATTAAAAATAGTTTTAATTGACTAAGTAGGAAAAACATTGCTATGATTATAAGGGAACTCCACCGGTAAAGTTCTGTCTAAGGTTGGGGGTATTTAAGTTGACGGTATACGGAACACCTCCTACCTGGGAACTGACCCGAAATACCGGAGTTGAATTAATCATAGTTAAATGTTAGCATGCAATGTCCTAGGTTTATTGAAAGTGTTTAATACACCTAGATCTTTAGAGTAAAGACCTTACATTACTAAGGTTATAAGGGAACTCTCTCGGTAAAGTTCTGTCTAAGGTTGGGGGTATTTAAGTTGAAGGTTAACGGAACACCTCCTATCTGGGAACTGACTCGAACCTTGAGTTGAATTAACCATAGTAGTGTTGACTTGCAATGTTGGGTTTATTAAAAGAAGTTTAATTCACCTAAAACATTGCGGTTGAATCCTTTCCATAATTGTTATAATAGAATCAGACTTAGATAAATTGACTTAGCCGAATTTTATCTAAGTTAAACAACCCTAAATTAACCTTAGGACATTTTCAGTGGGAGGAAAATTTAAAAACGAGATTTAAATCAAGTTTTGCTCCTACGTCCCTATATTCACAACGTGAGGTTCATGCTCGGCTTCGAGTCGCCTTAGGAGCGGCCTCCCTTCGGAAAGTGTTTGCATGAATCAATAACAAGGTGAATGGGAAAAATGTCTAGAGTAAGTGGGAGCGGGACACGTGTCAACGTATCCCTCAGTCTCTGCCGCTAGTTCACACAGTGAGAGTCCTATGATCCGCCTGCAGGTTATCCTGGCGCAACCATCCCTTCGGAGGGCCTGATCATAGGATTCGGAACATCGTGAACTCCTGAATAGGATAGGAACTCTTAGACTAATTACCAACAGTTGTCTTTCCCTTCGGTAGCCTGTTGGTGCGTGCCTCTGAGATATGAAAGTGGGAGGGTTACACTTACGAGGATGAGTTAAAAGTGTTAACAAATCCTTGACCGAACAACGGTGGCTAATGTCTATAGAAATATGAGTTATTCTGGAATTAGAATTAGCTGAGAAATGTCTCATTTCAGAGGAGGAGTACCTGATCGCCCTTCGGTGGCTGATATTCTAAACCTCTGAAACATCGTTGCAAAACTAAATCAATAGTTTTAGGGTTTTGTGATTACTTGTTTTGCTAAATTGATTGGATTGTGTGCAATTGTTTGCTTGTATGATGGGTTAAGGCAAAGATAACTAATACGGTCATTGTTTGTTTAAATTTCAGCAATGTCTTCCTCAATAGTCTCTCTGCTTAAAAATGAGAAATTAACCGGCGAAAATTACGCTACGTGGAAGTCGAACCTGAATACGATTCTTGTTGTCGATGATCTGTGGTTCGTCTTAACGGAGGATTGTCCTCCAGCCCCTGCTCGTAATGCATCCCAAGCAATTAAGGATGCTTATGACCGCTGGACAAAGGCCAATGATAAAGCTCACGTCTATATCCTAGCCAGCTTATCTGAAGTTTTGGCTAAAAGGCATGAGGGCATGGTCACAGCGAGGGAGATTATAAACTCGCTTCAGGAGATGTTTGGACAACCGTCCTACCAACTCCACCATGACGCACTCAAATACGTTTATAGCTGTCGCATGAAAGAGGGCACGTCTGTTCGGGAGCATGTCCTGGATATGATGGTCCAATTCAACGTGGCAGAAGCAAATGGGGCGGTCATAGATGAGCGTAGTCAGGTTGCATTCATCTTAGAATCTCTTCCGAAGAGTTTTCTACAGTTTCGAAGCAATGCAATGATGAATAAAATAGTATTCAACCTGACTAGCCTCCTGAATGAGCTACAACTCTATCAGTCTCTTCTTAAGAACAAGGGACAGGTAGAAGGAGAGGCAAACGTTATTCACTCTAAAAGAAAGTTCGAGAAGGGTTCATCCTCTGGAACTAAATCTGTAGCCACTTCTTCGAAGAAGATTCAGAAGAAGAAAGGAAACAAGGGGAAGGCTCCCGCTACTGCTAAAAACAAGGGAAAAGCCCCAAAGTTGTGGCAGACAAGGGCAAGTGTTTCCACTGCAATGTAGATGGACACTGGAAAAGAAACTGCCCAAAGTACCTTGCTGAGAAAAAGAAGAAAAAGGAAGGTAAATTTGATTTACTAGTTTTAGAAACATGCCTAGTAGAGCATGATGAGTTTACCTGGATACTTGATTCAGGAGAAACTAATCATGTTTGCTATTCTTTTCAGGAAAATAATTCCTTTCGGCAGTTGAACGATGGGGAAATGACACTCAGGGTCGGAACTGGAGAAGTCATTTCAGCTAAAGCAGTGGGAGCTGCGAAGTTATTTTTTAGAAATAGATTCTTACTTTTAGAAAGTTTGTTAATTGTTCCCAAGATTAAGAGGAACTTAATTTCTATTTCATGTTTGATTGAACAATCGTATACAGTTACTTTTAATATGAATGAAGCGTTCATTTATAAGAATGGTGTACTTATTTGTTCAGCCAAATTAGAAAATAACTTGTATGTATTAAGACCAACCGAAAACAAAGCACTTTTAAATCATGAATTATTTAAAACTGTTGAAACTCAAAGAACAAGGCAAAAGATTTCTCCAAGTAACAATACTCATCTTTGGCATCTTAGACTTGGTCATATAAACATCGATAGAATCGGTCGTTTGGTAAAGAAAGGACTTCTAAGCAAGTTAGAAGATGATTCACTACCACCTTGTGAATCTTGTCTCGAGGGAAAAATGACCAAAAGACCCTTTACTGGAAAAGGTTACAGAGCCAAAGAACCCTTAGAGTTAATACATTCGGATCTATGTGGTCCAATGAATGTAAAAGCTCGAGGAGGGTACGAATATTTCATCTCATTTATAGATGATTATTCAAGATATGGTTACTTGTACCTAATGGGACATAAGTCTGAAGCCCTTGAAAAGTTTAAGGAGTTTAAGGCTGAAGTTGAAAACCTATTAGGTAAATCTATTAAAGTACTTCGATCTGATCGAGGAGGGGAGTATATGGATCAAAGATTCCAGGACTATATGATAGAACATGGAATCCAATCTCAACTCTCAGCCCCTGGTACACCTCAGCAAAATGGTGTATCAGAAAGGAGAAATAGAACCTTGTTAGATATGGTTCGATCAATGATGAGCTATGCTCAATTGCCTAACAATGTTCCCTCGAAAAGTGTTTCTGAAACGCCTTTCGAATTATGGAAGGGGCGTAAATCAAGTTTGCATCACTTTCGCATCGAGGGTTGTCCAGCACACGTGCTTGTGACAAATCCTAAGAAACTGAAACCTCGTTCAAAACTGTGCCAATTTGTTGGTTACCCTAAAGAAACGAGAGGTGGTTATTTCTCCGACCCACAAGAAAATAAGGTGATTGTATCGACAAACGCCACCTTCTTGGAGGAAGACCACATGAGGGATCATAAACCACGTAGCAAAATGATATTAGAAGAAGCTACTGAAGAATCACCAAGAGTTGTTGACGAAGCTGGACCTTCAACAAGGGTTGATGAAGGAACTAGTTCTTCATATCCATCCCGTCCTTCTCAAACGTTGAGAATGCCTCAACGCAGTGTGAGGGTTGTATTACAACCTGATCGCTACTTGGGTTTAACTGAAACTCAGGTTGTCATACCTAATGATGGCATTGAGGATCCATTGTCCTATCGACAGGCAATGAATGACGAAAATAAGGATGAATGGGTCAAAGCCATGAACCTGGAAATGGAGTCAATGCACTCCAATTCTGTATGGGAACTCACAGATCTACCAGATGGGGTAAAACCCATAGGGTGCAAATGGATCTATTAGAGAAAAAGAGATGCAGCTGGGAAGGTACAGATCTTCAAAGCTAGACTAGTGGCAAAGGGTTATACCCAAAAGGAAGGGGTTGACTATGAGGAAACCTTTTCTCCTGTAGCCATGTTAAAGTCCATAAGAATTCTCTTATCCATAGCCACATATTATAACTATGAAATATGGCAAATGGACGTCAAGACTGCCTTTCTGAATGGTAATCTTGAAGAGAATATCTTCATGTCTCAACCCGAAGGGTTCATAGCCCAAGGTCAGGAACAAAAGGTTTGTAAGCTCAATTGATCAATTTATGGATTGAAACAAGCGTCCAGATCATGGAACATTAGATTTGATACTGAAATCAAATCTTTTGGTTTTGACCAAAACGTTGATGAGCCTTGTGTGTACAAGAAAGTCAACAAAAGGAAAGTAGCTTTTCTAATACTTTATGTAGATGATATCCTACTCGTTGGGAATGATGTAGGATACCTCACTGACATTAAGAAATGGCTAGCAGCCCAATTCCAAATGAAAGATCTGGGAAAGGCTCAATATGTTCTGGGAATCCAAATCATTAGGGATCGTAAGAACAAAACGCTAGCACTGTCTCAAGCAACGTATATTGACAAAATGTTGTCTCAATATTCGATGCAAAACTCCAAGAAGGGACTATTACCCTTCAGACATGGGGTACACCTGTCTAAGGAACAGTCTCCTAAGACACCTCAAGAAATTGAGAACATGAGACACATTCCCTACGCCTCAGCTGTGGGCAGCTTAATGTATGCTATGCTTTGCACTAGGCCTGACATATGTTATGCAGTGGGAGTAGTCAGTAGGTATCAGTCTAATCCAGGGTTGGACCACTGGGGAGCGGTTAAGAATATCCTCAAGTATCTTCGGAGAACGAGGGACTACATGCTTGTGTATGGAGCTAAGGATTTGATTCTTACTGGATACACTGACTCTAACTTTCAAGCTGATAAGGATTCAAGGAAATCCACATCAGGCTTAGTATTCACCCTCAATGGAGGAGCAGTAGTTTGGAGAAGCATCAAACAAGGATGCATAGCAGACTCAACCATGGAGGCTGAGTATGTAGCAGCTTGCGAAGCAGCTAAGGAGGCAGTATGACTTAGATAGTTCTTGACTGATTTGGAAGTTGTTCCGAATATGAACGTGCCCATAACACTATACTGTGACAACAGTGGGGCTGTAGCCAACTCAAAAGAACCTCGAAGCCACAAACGGGGTAAACACATCGAGAGGAAGTATCATCTGATACGGGAGATTGTGCAACGAGGAGATGTGATCGTCACTAAGATCGTTTCAGAGCACAACATCGCTGATCCATTTATGAAGGCTCTCATGGCTAAAGTGTTTGAGGGTCATCTAGAGGGTCTAGGTCTACGAGATATGTATGTCATCTAATCTAGGACAAGTGGGAGAAATGTATAATGGGTATAAGGATGCCCTAGTTCATTGTATTATTTTAGTATACATGACATTTCCATTTCCAGCTTTAGATTATTGAATCTACATCCCACTAACTAGTGTTTTAGTTCAAGTGGGAGTTTGTTGGGTTTTATGCCCTAAAACTCGTAGATAGTGAATGTAACCGTTGACCGGATATTAATGAAAAATATTGATATATTTTTCCATTAAATGTTATTAGTTATTTTATATTTGTCTTTGCCTAAAATAACCCTAATCCAATAAACTAGACATCCTAGGTTGTAATATGAGTCTTGAACTATATGTAGCGACATATGGGATCATTGTTCAAGAAACAGCCTAAAGGGTCTATAATATAGGGATAAGACTGGGTGCCTTATCCTGGTGACACTATGGATACGACCCACTTTGTATTTGATACAAACGCTATGATCCAACGCGTTCGTGTAGGAGACATGCGAGTGGGGGTATCCTATGCAATGAGTTTGCATAAGACCGGACCGCGAAATAGTAACCACTGGTTATAACACCGTTAACTAGTTGGTTTTCTATTTCACTAGGACGACCTAGACAACTTAGTCTTAATCCTGAGTTGATTATGGACTCCTGCTCCCGAGGGATTGTCCTTTGATTTGTATGGGTGAGAGTGGCCAATACGCCGACTTAATAAGCCTACCATTTTGGGGACAAGACCGAGTGCGGAGTTGGGAACATAATCGTACAAAATGGAATTCACTCCTTCCCGACTTTAGGGAAGCAGATGAGTGTTCCCTTAAGTGGTGACTCCGAGTCTTGAACAAAGGGTCCTACCCTCTCAATGGCACGAAAGAGTTTTCTGTTTGATGGTTGGACCACAAATAGGTTGTTCATTCGAGGAGAACTGGTACTTAAGGAAATAGAAGTAACCCAGGGGTAAAACAGTAATTTGACCCAGCTGGTGTTACGGACACTCGTGAAGGACTAACTAGTCGATATTGGTCTATATCCGTGGACACAGAAAATATGTTTGCAGTGAGAAGAGTGCAACTGTGAGTCTATAGTGGAATGTACACACAGTTAACGAATATTGATTAATTTGGTTAATGAGTTTGACCAATTAATCTCACATCGTTGGAGCTTCCGATCTGCAGGTCCATTAGGTCCCACTGGTAGCTCATAAAGTAAATTGAGGCAACTAAGTAATAAATGTAAATTGAAAATGTTCAATTTACTAAGGGAAACAATATAATATACATTGATATATTATTATGAGAGAAATTAATATTTGAACACATTAAATTTATGGAAGTTTGAAAGAGTTCAAATAATGAATTAATTAATTTTAAGGCCTAAAATCTATTTGGACAAATTAATTAATTCAAGGCCGAAAATTAAATATGTGATATTTAATTGGTGGTTAATTAATTAAAGAATTCATTAACCGGGAATTAGTCAATTATGGAAATAATTAATCACTTAAGGAAATGATTAATCATTTATGGAAATGATCTAATCACTTATGGAAGTAATTAGTCATTTGTGGAAAAGATTAATCAATTATGGAATTGATTGATCTTGGATTGATTAAATGAGGAATAAGATTGAATCAATTTTGGAAAAGATTGATTTAATTGAATATTTTATTCATGGGCTCTCTTCTATGAATAGAACGCTAGACCTAATTGGTTCAGTAGACTCCTCTTGCTCTTAGACTCACAAGACAAGACCCTAGAATTCTCTCTAGCCTCCCTATTAGAGAAAGACTCCCACAAGTCTTTTGCCTCCTAGACTTAGAGACATACCGGTGTAACCTCTGTGGTTATTGTGTCTTTGAAGAAGAATTTTCCAGCGAAGAAACTACAAGGAGGCTGCTGCGTTTTGGTTCGTTGAAGCGTCGTTGGCGAAGAACGGTGAAGTCTACAACGAAGGTTTGTAACAGTTCTTTCCCGTTTCTTTAGAAAAGCATGAAAATAAATTAGATTTAATTTTCAAGCATGTTTATAGCAATTTCCAGCAACTTTAAAGCATGTTTAAAGTTTATTTTGCCTTTTCGTAACGGTATTTTAATGTTAATTAATATACGGCGTAAGGTCCAATCGATGCGCTTCCACTGCGTAGGGGCTTTTATCCCCTTCAAGGCTTGAAAGGGAAATTCTTCTCCTTGGCTGGAAGGGAAGTTCTTATTAAAGTTGTGGCCCAGGCCATCCCTAATTATGCTATGAGCTGCTTTAAGTTTCCGCTAAACCTTTGTAATGATTTTAATTCTTTTTGTGCTAGGTTTTAGTGGGGTGGCTCAGAGGAAGGACATAAGATTCACTGGCAAAGCTGGAGGAAACTCTGCAATAATAAAGCCCTAAGTGGAATGGGTTTTAAGGATCTCACCATCTTTAACCAAGCTATGCTAGGAAAGCAAAGCTGGAGGCTTCTAAAATACCCTGATAGCCTTTTGGCAAGGGTACTTAGAGGTCGATACTATAAAACAGGGAACTACTTGAATGTAGGGATTGCCAACAATCAATCTTTTGTCTGGAGGAGCTTACTTTGGGGCCGTGAGCTTTTTATGAAGGGCTTTCGTTGGAGAGTTGGGAGTGGTGTTAGCATTGAGGCTTCGTCAGATCCGTGGATTCCAAGAGAGGGGCCATGTAAACCGATTGCCCCCCCATCAGGATACTAGAAATCTAACGGTGGCAAATCTTATCAATGGGAATGGCTCTTGGAATGAGCGGAGGATTAGAGAGCTTTTCATCGGGCAGGATGTTGAGCTCATTATGAATATCCCTCTTAATCCGCGTCAAAAAGAGGATGTCGTTATCTGGCACTATGATCGTAAAGGGATCTTCTCAATTAAAAGCGTATACCGATTGGGGATGTAAATTCAGTGTCAATCAGCGGCTTTTGTTTCAAATCAAGGCCATGTAGTATCCTTTTGGAAAAAGTTTTGGAAAGTTCCTCTACCTTCAAAGATAAAGATTTGTGGTTGGAGAACTTATAAGAATATCCTTCCTACCTTATCTAATCTGTACAATAGAGGAATTGATCTAAATACTTTATGTTTTCTGTGCAGGGAAAGGAGGGAGACGACATCTCACCTGTTTTGGGGTTGCAAAGTTACAAAAGGTCTGTGGCTGAAATATTTTCACCCTACTGATTTAGTCTATTTCATTGGTAGGGAAGATCTGGCGCCTATGGATTATCTACATGGTATTTGGAAGATCTCAAACTCGGGAGTGAGGGAGAAGGACAAGATGTGCAAGAGCCTAATTCTATGTTGGCAGATATGGTCTTACAGAAATCAAATCCATCACAGAAATCAACATCCAGATATCAAATTTCTTCAATCTCAAGTTGACAAATACATGGAAGAATTGTTAGAGAGGGTAGAATCGAACCAGTATTCTGCCCCAGTAGCTTCGGCTTCTTCGCAATAGACAGTTTGGGTCAGACCTCCAAGTGGGATGTGGAAGCTCAATAGTGACGCGGCCTGGTCTGAAGAGTTTAATCGCGGTGGGATTGGGTGGGCTCTTCTGCAATCGGATGGGTCTCTTCTGTCTGCCGGATTTCGAGCGATATCAAGGCGATGGAAGATTTTGCGTCTAGAGTCATTGGCGGTTTGCGAAGGTCTCAAAGCCTTGTCGATCGAGTCACCTCCTGTCCAAATCGAAACAGATGCTCTTCAGGTGGTCCATCTTCTAAACGGACGTGAGGAAGACGAGACAGAAGTGAAGCTCTTCATAGATGAAACTAAATCCCTAATTTTCGAGAGGAAGGTTGAAGGTGTGTACCTTGTGAACAAAAATCTTAACCAACTGGCTCATAATTTGGCCAGAAAAGCGAGTTTAAGTGGGTGTTCAAATAACTGGACCCACTCCTTTCCTGATTGGCTACTTAATCTAAATGTAGGAGATTTAGGTGGTTTTGATACCAATAGTGGGGGTTCTGTCCCACCACCAATGGTTTCCATCCTTTAATTTTATTGAAGTATTTCTTTCTATAAAAAAAAAAAGAAAGCTAAAATGAAGGAATCCAAATTTCCAGATTCATACCAAATCGATATAAAATACCAAATAACAAATCGATAATACACAAATATTCATACAAAACTTCCAAATCTCAAATTCATAATATTTTTCACATAATTGATTAATATGAATACTACAGTGGAAGTGGACTAAACACAAATACTAAGTAAGGACACCAATGCTAGAATAAACTTGGCTACAAATTGATATTGAGTCATTCTTTTAAAGTCTGCAATAAATGAAATGTCAAATCAATTTAATTGAAATTACCTAAAAATACTACACACTCTGCCCAAGAGATAAACATCAGGAAAAAAACCTTTCATTTACCTAGGGTTTTAGGAGATAAAGAACCATTGATTTGCGTGAGTCCCACAAAATTACCCTTCAAAGTTCAGCCTATTTCACTTCAGAACAAAAATACCCATATTCCATTTGCTTGAGTCCCAAATTCTCGTCTGTTAGTCGAAGAAAATACCTTCTGCTTGTTCACGCCTGCTAATCAGTTTTTGGTTTACACGATTTTGCCCATGCTCTCGTTTTTGGTTTTCAGGAGGTAGACTTTGTTAATCGCATAGAGGAACCCGCATACTTGGCTTCTTTCGCACAAACGATCTCGCATATTTGGCTTCCTTCGATTTCATTAATCGCACAGATGCTTGAAGAACCCTATTAATCGCACACCGGCTTCTGAAAAACACTTCCACTTGAGGTATCATTTGTTAATAAACACACTTGCGGTATCATCAGACTGTGACGCTCGTGAATAAGGATACTTGTTGCTTGTTGAATCGATTTCAAGGTACATTGTATTTTGCACTATTCAAGCTACAAATCTTACTTAGAACGTTGGGGTCATTCGATTCTTTTGGTTAGGGATTGAAAATGAAATAGGAAAAGAGAAAAGGGAAGAAGGGTTGAGGAACAAGGAGACGGAAAAAGGGGGACTTGAAAAAAAAAATAGACTTCGTAAAAAATGGTTAGGTTATAAGCAAATCTTCAAGATTCTCCCCTTTTTTTAGGAAGGGAAGATTACAAATACAGTTTCCTTACTTTTAGGAAGCTGGAGAAAGACAGTTATGGGAAGGGCAAAAAGGGAAGATCAAGATACAAATACAGTCACGTGGCTCCCACGTTTTGGCCATTTTCCCCCATTTTTGTTTTTGTCTATTTATCTAACCCGTTATTTTCTTTTGGCCATTTCCAAGGATTTCCCTTAATGGGTTAGCTCTTGGATTTGGCTTGTAGGATCAAAGTTTCAGGGGAAATTGTGACAAATGGCTAAGAGAAAAAAACCATTTAGATTTTTGGCTAAATTAGTTTGAAAATTGGAAAATGGCTCCTGCATATTGTGGAACAACCAATCGACATTTTATATTTCCACTCTACCCCTAGTATATACTGTTGGGTTTTTTGTCCTAAAACTTGTAGATAGTAAACAAATGTTATTTAATCAATAAAATTGTTATTGAGGTTTATTCAATAAAGTTGTTATTGGAGTTTTATTCAGAATTGCATTATTGACCCAAATCCAATAAACTAACATCCAAGGTTATTTAATGATGCTTGAACAGTATGTAGAGACATATAGGGGATCATGTTCAAGTAATAACCTAAAAGATTTATAGTATAGGGATAAGGTTGGGTATCTTATCTTGGTGACACTATGGATACGACCCACTTTGTATTTGATACAAAACGAGTTGATCCAAATCATTCATGTGGAGACATGCGAGTGGGGGTATCTTATGCAATGAGTTTGCATAAGACCGGACTGCGAAATAATAGTCATTAGATGTAACGTCGTTAACTAATTAGATTATTATTCATATGATGAACATATAACTCAATCTTAATCCTGAGTGTGTTATGAATTCTTGTCTGCGAGGGATTGTCCTTTAATTTGTATGGGTGAAAGCAGTCAGATTCACCGACTCAAGAAGCCTACCATTTTAGGGACAAAATTGAGTGGGGAGCTAAGAACATAACTACACAAGATGGAATTCACTCAATCCCGATTTTAGGGTAAGTAGATGAGTGTTCCCTTAAGTGCTGACTCTGGGGCTTGAACAAAGGGATCCTGCCCTCTCACTAGCCCAAGAGGGACTTCTGTTTACGGGTTGGATCATAAACAAGTTGTTCATTAGAGGATCAGTGCTACTTAAGGAGATAGAGATAACTCGGGGTAAAATGGTAATTTTAGCCAGCTACAGTTACGAATACTCGTAAAGGATTGACTTATTGTTAATGGTCAATATCCATGCACACAAAATTTCTACCATAACAAAAGTGCAACTGTGGGTCTTTAGTAAAGTGACCCACAATTAATGAATGTTGGTTAACTTGATTAATGAGGTTAATCGATTAACCTCGTATCATTGGAGCTTCTGCCTGTAGCTCCATTAGGTCCCCCTACTAGCTCGTAAAGGGTAATTAGAAACATTTATGTCTTGAAAGAAATTTTAACTATTCAAATTAATTAAGAGAATTTAGGTTAATTGTATGAGATACAATTAATATAATGTTTGGTGATATATTATAATATAAAGTTAATTTTGAATTTGATTAAAAATAAAACTTGAGAGAATAATATATTTGAAGAGGGTTCTGTCGCAACGTCGTCGCGACGCAGAGCGGCCGACGTCCTTTCCTAAGGGTCTCTTTCGAGAGGAGAGGTTTGGAGTCGCCACCAATCATCTTGGGGTGTGATTGGTCACCCGCTTTAAAGAAAAACCGGTCTTTGAAAACCAAAAATTAGGCTCGAAAATCGATTGAGTGTAGGGAATGTGTTAGCACCCCTAAACACCCGTTTAAAAACGGTTACCACATTTTATTTTATAAATTATCCTTTTATAACATGAAACGGTCCTTTATTTTTTAAAGAAATAAAATAAATAAATAACAAATGTCTCACTTGTTCTTACCTTAGCTTTAAAACATAAAGTAAGGATCTGATGTAGTGAGTGAGGTTATTCCCAATAATTGCTTGTCATGTTAGAATTTTCTTTCAACTAAAAGAAAATTTATCACCTCAAGAATTTGAGAAATTATCTCAATTCCGTCATAGGTGGTACATCAACTATTTTTGTCTCATATCTATTATTTCACATTTCAAATAAAATGTGAACTAATAATCATGAGTGGTATGACACAATTCAATGGAAAAATATTTTTTCATTTTTAAATCAAATTCAATTAGAAATTCATTTGAAATTACTTAGGTAAAACTATTTTGAAATTCATTTGAAAATTCCAATTTAGAATCAAATTGAAGTTGATTTGAAAAATTCTAAATTAAGATCAAATTGAAATTTTGATTGCCAAAATAATTGACTAGTTAAACTTTAGGCTAATTTCCAGGCAGGGTGTTCCCTTTCGGTCAGCTTTAGTACCCGTTCTTAGACAAAATTAGCTTTAAAGTTTCCATAATCAATCTATTTTAACCTTTCAAAATAGTAAATAAAATTTTTGAAATTTGATTTAGCCTTTCAACAATTGAAATTGATTTCCAATTTAAATAATAATAATAAAAAAAACCAATGATTGATTTCAAATCTGATTAAAATTGAAATTTATTTTCAATGTAAGACCAAATAGACATTGATTTTAAAATTTCAATTAGAACCTATTAAAATCTACTGAAAACCTCCAAATTAAAACCAAATTGAAATTGATTTGGAGATTTCAAAGTAAAATTCAATTTGAGTCGAAATTTGTTTGGGAAATGACACGATAAAGATAATTTGAAATTAATTTAGGAAATCAAATTTTAAATCAAATTGAAATTCAATTAATTTAAAACCATGATGAAATTGAATTGGAAATCCCAATTAAACCAAATTCAAATTGATTTCTAAAATTACAAATTAAACCAAATTGAAATTGAATAAGAATTCCAAATTAAACCAAATTCAAATTAATTTCTAAAATTGCAATTAAACCAAATTGAAATCAAATCAATTTAAACCAAAAATGAAATCTAATTTCAAATTCCAAATTAAATCCATTTAGGCATTACAAATTGAAGTGTAATTTGAGAGATTATTGAAATCCAAATCAAAACAAATTGAAATCGAACCGGAAATTTTAATGCAAAAACAAAGATTGAAATTTGACTTCCAATTTTGAACAAAATCCATGGACATTGATTGATTTCCAATTTAATTAAAATTAAGATTGATTTCTAATTTAACTAAAAATGAGATTTATTTCCAATTTAAAATTAAATAGACATTGATTTGAAAATTCCAATTTATATGCATTTTCCTTGAAATTTCAATTAAAACCAAATTGTCATCAATTTGAAATTCCGGATTAAAACCAATTCAAATTAGAAATTTCAAATAAAAACCTAATTAAAATTGATTTAGAAAAATCTCAATTAAAGCTACTTTGAAATTGATTTGTGAATTCTAACTTAAAATCAAAGTGGAGAAAAAAATATATAACTTTTGAAAGAAAGAAAATTTGTTCTTCTTTTTTTAAATTATAAAAGAAGTGAGAGAAAATAATAAACCAACAAAAAAAAAAAAATAAAAAAAAAAACTAAAAGAATAATAAATAAAATAGGTGGGACTCACCACCTTTACCAATTTCTTTTCTCTTTCCTTTTCTTCCTCCACTTAACTTTTCTTTACCTTTCTCATCCATGGAAATTCACTGGAATGTGGGTCAGAGTTACTCCTGGTTCATCGGATGGTTGGAGTTCGCAGTGGCGACAGGCGGCGGATCGGGAATGGTTTAGTGGCGGAGTTCGTCGGAGTGGCAGCGGTGTAGGTCTTCAACAACAGCGACGATGTGGTGAGCGGTGGCGGCGAAACAGTGAGCAACTCAATCTTTCAAAAGCTTAAAATTTCTCTCTCTCTCTCAAATTTCACTTCTTTCTCTCCCTTTCTTTCTTAGATTCTCATTAACTCTTTCTTTCTTAGATTCTCATTCACTCTTTCTTTCTTCACTTTCTCTCATTGTTCTCCCATTTTCCACCACCTTGTTCTTGTTTCCAATCTCCTCCATAAGGAGAGCTTGGAGAAATGGTTGAGGGAAAAGGAGAATGGGTTGAGAAAGAGGGGTAGAGAGTGGGAAGTTGGGAGAAGGAGGGGGAGAGGGAGAAGGAGAAGGAATGGGGAGTGGAAGACCAAAGAAAAAAAAAATAAAATAGAATAAAAAAATAAAGAAATAAATAAATAAAATAAAAAATAAAATGAACAATGAACAATGAAAACAAAAAAAAACAATTTTTTTTGATAATATGTGGGGAGGGGGATTTGAACCAAAAATCTTAAGGTTATCAGTACAGCTTTATACCAATTGAGCTAAGCTCTTGTTGGTATACCAAAAACCAAATTGACCACCAAATATTGAACAAAATTCAAACATTATTACTAAAAATCAAGCTGGACCAAATATGGCGTCTACAGTTTGCACTCCGTTGTGTATCCTTGAAGGATTGAAAGGGTAAACAAAGGAAAAAGACAAAGTATTGGGAAGGCGAAGATTTTTAGTTAAAAATAAAAGAAATGGCTCCATGCTTAAACCAAGCATAGTCTAACATTGGAAAAAAGAAAATGAAATGGACCTGACTCTGACCATGTTTCGACCTCTAAACAGAAATAGGGTTCAATTTAACCAAAAGAAAAGGGGAATGGACCTGACTCTGACTAGGCTTCGACATCTCCTAACTAGTAGAGTTCGATTTAACCAAAAGAAATGAAATGGACCTGACTCTAATCAGGCTCCGACCTATAAACAAGAATAGGGTTCGATTTAACCAACCAAGTGAAATAGGAAATAAACCTGACTCTGACCAGACTTCGACCTCTAAACAAGAATAGGGTTCAATTTAACCAAACAAGAAAAGTGAATGGACCTGACTCTAACCAGGCTTCGACATTTACTAACTAGCAGGGTTCGATTTAATCAACCAAGTGAAATAGGAAATGGACCTGACTTTGACCAGGCTTCGACCTCTACTAGCTAGCAGGGTTCGATTTAACCAAAAGAAGATGAAATGGACCTAACTATGACCAGGCTTCGACCTTTACTACCTAGTAGGGTTCGATTTAACCAACAAAGTGAAATAGGAAATGGACCTGACTCTGACCAGGGTTCGACCTCTAAACAAGAATAGGGTTCGATTTAACCAACCAAGTGAAATAGGAAATGGACCTGACTCTGACCAGGCTTTGACCTCTAAACAAGAATAGGGTTTGATTTAACCAAACAAGAAAAGGGAAATGAACCTGACTCTGACCAGGCCTCGATCTCTACTAACTAGAAGGGTTCGATTTAACGAAAAAAGAAATGAAATGGACCTGACTCAAATCAGGTTTCGACCTCTATACAAGAACAGGGTTCGATTTAACCAACCAAGTGAAATAGGAAATGGACCTGACTCTGACCAGGCTTCGACCTCTAAACAAGAATAGGGTTCGATTTAACCAAAAGAAAAAGGGAATGGACCTGACTTAGACCAGGCTTCGACCTCTTAGCAAGAATAGGGTTCAATTTAACCAACAAAGTGAAATAGGAAATGGACCTGACTCAGACCAGGCTTCGACCTCTAAACAGGAATAGGGTTAGATTTAACAAAAAGAAAAGGGGAATGGACCTGACTCAGACCAGACTTCGATCTCTACTAGCTAGCAGAGTTCGATTTAACCAAAAGAAAAGGGAATAGACCTGGGTTGGCACAGGCTTCGACCTCGACTGAATAGTCGGGATTGATTTAACCGAGGAAAAAAGTGAAAATTGATCTGGATTGACACAGGCTTCGACCTCGACTAAATAGTCGGGTTCGATTTAACCGAGAGAAAAATTAAAAACAGACTTGGATTACCACAGGCTTCGACCTTAACTGAATAGTCGGGTTCGATCTAACCAAGAGAAAAATTGAAAATGGACTTGGATTAACACAGGCTTCGACCTCAACTAAATAGTCGGGTACAATTTAACCAAAAGGAAATGACCAAGGATTTCATATTTCAAAAATTGACAACGGTTTTTATTTCAAAACTTAGTTGCCAAAAAGAAAGATTTAAAAAAGGGACTTCGTATTTCAGAAATTTGTTTTAAAATGAGACAACGGTTTTTATTTCAAAACTTAGTTGTCAAAAAAGGAAAAGATTTTAAAACAGGGACTTCGTATTTCGGAAATTTATTTTAAAATGAGACAACGATTTTTATTTCAAAACATAGTTGTCAAAAAGGAAAAGATTTTAAAACAGGGACTTCGTATTTCAGAAATTTGTTTTAAAATGAGACAACGGTTTTTATTTCAAAACTTAGTTGTCAAAAAGGAAAAGAAAAGCAGGGACTTCGTATTTCAGAAATTTGTTTTGAAATGAGACAACGGTTTTTATTTCAAAACTTAGTTGTCAAAAAGGAAAAGCTTTTAAAACAGGGACTTCGTATATCAGAAATTTGTTTTAAAATGAGACAACGGTTTTTATTTCAAAACTTAGTTGTCAAAAAAGGAAAAGATTTTAAAACGGGGACTTCGTATTTCAGAATTTTGTTTTAAAATGAGACAACGGTTTTTATTTCAAAACTTAGTTGTCAAAAAGGAAAAGATTTTAAAACGGGGACTTCGTATTTCAGAATTTTGTTTTAAAATGAGACAACCGTTTTTATTTCAAAACTTAGTTGTCAAAAAAGGAAAAGATTTTAAAACAGGGACTTCGTATTTCAGAAATTTGTTTTAAAATGAGACAACGGTTTTTATTTCAAAACTTAGTTGTCAAAAAGGAAAATATTTTAAAACGGGGACTTCGTATTTCAGAAATTTGTTTTAAAATGAGACAACGGTTTTTATTTCAAAACTTAGTTGTCAAAAAAGGAAAAGATTTTAAAACGGGGACTTCGTATTTCTGAATTTTGTTTTAAAATGAGACAACGGTTTTTATTTCAAAACTTAGTTGTCAAAAAGGAAAAGATTTTAAAACGGGGACTTCGTATTTCAGAATTTTGTTTTAAAATGAGACAACCGTTTTTATTTCAAAACTTAGTTGTCAAAAAAGGAAAAGATTTTAAAACAGGGACTTCGTATTTCAGAAATTTGTTTTAAAATGAGACAACGGTTTTTATTTCAAAACTTAGTTGTCAAAAAGGAAAGGATTTTCAAACAGGGACTTCGTATTTCAGAAATTTGTTTTAAAATGAGACAACGATTTTTATTTCAAAACTCAGTTGTCAAAAAGGAAAAGATTTTAAAACAGGGACTTCATATTTCAGATTTTTTTTTAAAAATGAGACAACGGTCACTACAACAAATTTGGCTTTTAATGTTGGTCACTGACCGACATTAAAAACACCGACATTAAAAGTTTTAATGTCGGTCGCTTTTAATGTCGGGCAATGATCGACATTAAAAGCTCTGTCCGACATTAAAAGTGTACTTTTAATGTCGGTCATTGCCCGACAGTAAAAATGTCCTTTGAGGGCCCGTTTGGTACAAGGTTTTTGGAGATGGGAATGGGCAAGAGTTTCTAATACCCATGTTTGTTTCAAGATTTCTGTGGTGGGCCCAGGAAATAACGCATTCCCAGGCATCATTTATGCCCATAAGTAAGGGTTTTCTATGCCCTTGCAAAAGCATGGGTTTTCTCTTTTCCCATCTCTTCTTTTTTATTTTTATATGCAATTTTATTTTGAATATAGTTAATTAATTAACTAATGGATACTAAATTAAAAATAATATAATAAATTATTTAATTAGATTAAATAATAATTTGTCAAGAATTTCATTTTTTTTAAACAAATACTTTTTTCTAGGACTTTTAAACAAATACTTAGTCCAAGTTTATTAAAGGGATGTAATTACATATTTACTAAAATTATAATTAACTAGTCAATATTATCGAAAATATATTTAATTATTGAATTAAAATCATTTAAATGAATTTAGTATAAAAATTCATTTTTCAATAATTATAATTAATTACTTATCGATTATTTATAATCAATTAATTACTTTTTTAAATTTCCTTATAATAAATAAATAATCATATTATTATTAAATATTTATCTAATTAATTTTTATGGATACAATATATTAAATTATTGTAGTTAAAGATATTTATTAAAAAATTAATTAAATAATTTTAGTTTGTTAAATTAACATAGTTTATCCCATTAAAATCATTTCATGATTATTATTTCATTAATTTTTATTAATAGTTTGAATTAATTTTGATTATTTTATTGATTAATTTATTAAAATTACATAAAGTTTACCTGATTAATTCTAAAAAATAAATACAGACATAATTTGTTCTCACAAAATCCTGATGACATTCCCATGCACAACCAAACACAGTTATCTTTGATTCCCAGCAATCTTATTCCCAGGCATAGTATTCCCAGGCATCATGTATTCCTAGACATCTATAAAACCTTAAACCAAACGGGCCCTGAATGTCGGTCAACCAATATTTGACCGACATTAAAAGTCACTTTTAATGTCGGTCACTTTTAATGTCGTACATTGCCCGACATTAAAAGTTGTGACATTAAAAGTGTCTGACATTAAATGTGCGACATTAAAAGAGTCCGACATTAAAAGTGTCTAACATTAAATAAAAAAAAATTGTTGGTTGCACATGTAGCTAACCAACAATACTATTTCTTTATTTTGTAAAAACCTGTAAACAAAATAGAATTTCAACATATACACAAAATAAAATCTCAAAAGTATTTTTACAGAACAACTAACTCAACGAACATGGATTCCATTAATAAAATATAATAGTGTGTATAATACATGAAACTTTCCATCCATCCCAAATCACATCCATGGTCTAAATTACAAAGAAAAAGTAAAATTACAAAACAAAATAAGTACACAACTGATGAGACAACAACTTTATAGGCAATGTATCCCTCACTATTCGAGCAACGAAATGATCGTAGGGTCCCTGACCATCAAATACACCGCAAAAGATTGTGTCCTCGAACATGAAATCCTATAAAACAAGAAAATCCAGAAAGAATAAACCTTTATAAACAACAATTGAATGCAACTAGTTGTACGTACGTAGAAGAAAAGAGATAGAAAATACTTCTCACACATCAACTAAACTGAAGGGAAAAAAACATAAACAAAAGATCATCCCAGAAGGACATGAAAAATGAATTCAAGTACGCCATAATGATATTCTCTAACATCAAGAAATCTAAGAAGTAAGTTTAATAAACTTTAGCATTACATTTGAAGAAAAACCACCTGAAAATGAAAGATCGCAAGTAAATTGAGGGAGTATGTAACACAGTGCAGACTCACAAATGCATACTCTGAAGGCCTTCTAGCAACCCAAACACTGTATTATTTTTATTAAAAATGAACGTCTAATGCTTATGGAGTATTCTTTCAAAATTTAAAAAAATAAATATTATAAAAAATCTAATATAGAAACTCAACCATAATCCTCACCTTATCATCTTGGCGTAGCTTTTTCAAGAGCAAACCCAATTTTTCCAAAACTAACTTTTAGGGAAAAAAAAAAAAACAAGTCATAAACATCCACTAAACTTAGGCCATTAGGAAGAGGGGAAAAACACTAAACTCTTAGAGAGAGCATTTATTTTACAGAACATCATGAAGCTTCAAATCACCAAATCATAAAGTAAAATATATCTTTATTTCCTTATGTGGGTGAAAAATGTAGAAATACGAATGCCTAGTTTAATGATAATTGTTGAGCGCAAGTGCTATGAACATTTCCTAATTATTTCATCAAATGTACAAATTTCACCTACCAATACCTTTTGGCAACCAAGTACCCCATTGTAATAAGAGTTCTCTCTCATAAGATAATACAAATAGGAAAAGAATATACAGTTGATATGTACCTTATCCTGTTGTGTTGTGTAACAAAGTTTTAATCATCAACAAGTTGCTTTCTTAGTGTTGGTGGTATTTGAATCTTGATAACTTTTGCTACGGATGATTGTCCTTCCGAAAACCATGGAACCATATTTAACCAAGTGTAATGGCAAGAAAACTTGTGACAAATGAAAATTGAGAACAATTGATGATATGATGTACTGAAAAGATGTGGTCATTACAGATTTAATATATATAAACACACAAGCATAATGACAATACTGAATCAACATAGAAAATATAAAAGTTCAGTATCAGTTCCATTATTTCTGAAGGAAAGGAAATGGAAAGAGTAAAATTAAACTCCTTTTCGTTCAAGTTTATGAAAAAGATAAATGTAATTCATTGCTCAAATAGATAAGAGTTTTCACCTTATTACTTTGATCTCCAACCACAACTCAAGTTTCTTGGTTTTCAATCCATAGAAAGATGAAGCTTTGTATGCTTTTTATATACATAGAGCTTGAACAAATTTATATTGAAGCATTTTCTTACATAATTAGAGTTTTGGAGCATTATTCATGATATAAAACCAACTTGGTACCTGAGTCATTCTTTTGTTTCTTTCCCAACATAAACCAACATTCTATTGAGCTTGCACCACAACATAAACCAACATCCAATGTGACAATATGAAAAATGTATCACATTACTAAAAGAAACCTATTGACGCGTTGTACCAGAGATAGAAAACAATAGCTTAAGTTTTCTGAAAAAAAAAATACTTGAGTCATTCTTGATCTCTGTCTAAAACAATAGCTTCAGAAATATCAAACAACATCTTTCATGCATCATCTTTATAGACATTAGGCAAGTTTGTGAGTGTGTTTGGATGTGTAAAGTGAATATATTGAGAAAAACAAACCTCATAAAGTGGTTGTCCATCAACAACAACTCAAAGGAACGTATTTATGAGGAGGTCGAACGTTGTTGGTTTCAGCTGCATATTGTAGTTCAAGCTGCATAGAAATGATAGTTTATCCAGTTGCTCTTTAACGGTCAAAGCATAAGAATATTATATTTTTCACAAAAACGGATCGGACTCGAGCAAACAACAAAGTACGTTACTTGAGTTAGTTTAAGTAACTCACCTTTTTTCCAAACCTAGAAGACAAGCAATCGTGAATAGGCTTAGGACTCAATCCCAATTTCTCGAAGCAAGTCTCTTGTTGGGTAAACTTCCGCTCATACACCACAACCTCAACACAGTAAATATTAGAGACTTTGCAAATGAAAAATGCAACAAAGATAATCCGAATAAAAAGTCCATCATCACCATGTGCAAGATCCTATAGCTCAACAATCACAAACACAGACAGAAAATCGCGACTAGTCAAAATCTAAATGAGGAACTAAGCTATAGACAAACAAAATGAATATGAATATGAAAGTTGGATTGGCAATCGAAACAAAATATGAATACCTTAACCAATTGAACTACACTTGGATTGGCAACCGAAACAAAATATTTAAAAATCTATAGACAAACAAAATGAATATAAAAGTTTAAGCAACCAACATATGATTTAAGTTAAATTATTGGTACTAAGAAATTAAGGTCAAACTGTTACCTGTTGTCATAAGTGCAGACTTAATAGCAGCTGGAGACCAAGTTGGGTGGAAAGATTTGACATATGCAGCTACTCCTGTTGCGTGTGGACAAGCCATGGATGTGCCAGAGATTATGTTAATAAATTGAACTATTCCGTTATCCCATGGTAAACTTGTAGCTGTTGAAGCTTCTGACCAAGTGATAACCCTTAGTATAAGAGTTATTTACCTTATCTTTTAGCTTGGATTCTTTAATATGGGAGTAATTGGCTAGCATATTTTGATATTTTCCCTCTATAAATCTCATGCTTTGGTCTGAATCATCTTTGAGGAAATAGTTAATATTTTGCTACTATTTTGAAAGTGAAATGCATTAAAATTTGTGTACTTATATTGCAGATCCATAAAGTCATTTTGGTAGCAGACTAAAGGCAGCATGTGTAGCAGTTAAAGTGATTGAGGAGCTGGAGATGGAATTGCTGGATCAATTCTGGATTCACACGAGAAAAAAAATCGGTTCATTAAATGAGCTGGCAATTTTTATCACACTCAGCTTTTTCACCCAATGAGAGTCTGCCATCTTGCTGAAAAGAAGCTGATGTAGCCCTGAATTCAATGAAGAGAGGAATATTTTTTTTAGGGCAACCACATTTGTGAAGGATATAAAAAGGAGAAGAAACAAAAAGAGAAGGACACATACATACAGACATTCAGCAGTGGAGAAATCGAGGAGGGAAGAGAAGGAGATTCCATAGAAGAAGGGGAAGCTGATATTTGGGAGGAGCATCTTCTGCAACCTTTCCATTTCCGGCGACTTCTTCCTTTATTTTTCTTTCTTCTTCTCTTGAACTTTGAGTAGTTGTGTTTTAAGTTTCTTATGGCTTTTTCTGGTTGTTTTATTTTGTTTTCAGCTTGTAACATGAACTAATCACCTTAAGGTGAGGATTAGGATACTTTTGTATTAATCTAAGCATTGGAGCTGAGCTCCTTAGCTTTCTTAATCTGGTTTTGAGGGTGTTTAATGCTTAAGCAAAGATTTCGTCCGGCCAACCATTTCTTTGCACTGTCATCTTTAGTTTTGGGAAAAACAAGGGTGGCTGATTACTCAAAATCACATTAGCTCCTTGTTAGGGTTAGTAGCTAGCTAAGTGAAGGAGTTAGGGATAACACTTCACCTAATGCACATAATACAACATGTTTAAAATGAAGTGGGTTAATGGGAGTTAATCTGCTATTTTAGGAGATCTGGGAAGATTCCGTGAGAAACTGCTGTGTGGATTGAGGGAGCAAAGTTCTTGCTCCAGCGTTTGATGTTTAGAGAAATACAAATAGTTCCTAATCCGAGCCTATTTTCTTAACCTTGTTGCAAGTCTCGTTTCTTTAGCATTTTGCACCTTGCCTTGTTTATGTTTATTTCTGCAATTTATTTTATCAAAGCACCTAAGTTTAGACATTACTAAAATTTAATCGGTTACCATTTTGAATTTGCTAGAAATTAAGTTTAAGCATAGGAATTTTCTTGTTCTAATCCCTGTGGAGACGATATTAATATACTTATCACTTGCTGCTGGCCGTGTATACTTGCACGTGCATTGTGTGGAATTTCATTGAATATTTTAACCCCACCTTACAAGGCAACAAGTTTTTGGCGTCGTTGCCGGTGATTAGTTTGAATTTCACTGTGTTTGAACTTATTTTTGGTAAATTGGAGCTGAAATTGCATTCTAACTTGGCTGTTTGTTACTTTTTCAGGGGTTGGTTTGGTAGTGCTGTATGAACGAGTTTCCTGATCTAGAATTTGAGCTTGACCCTAAGATTGAAAGGACATTTCATAAGAGAAGGAGAGAACAGAGGAATAGGAAAAACTGCATGGACCCACCTCCTCTTTTACCTCCTGCCCAACAGAGAAATCCTGAAGAACAAGAGAACCCACAGCAACCTAACCCTGAAATGGACCGACAAGCTAGAGTAGATAATCCGGCTGAAAACCCTGTCCTCTTAGCCAATGATAGGGAAAGAGCCATTAGAGCCTACGCACTCCCTATGTTTGATGAATTAAACCCCGGGATACTTAGGCCAGAAATAGAGGCACCTAATTTCGAAATGAAGCCTGTGATGTTCCAAATGTTACAAACCGTGGGGCAATTTCATGGATTACCTTCTGAAGATCCCCACCTTCATCTAAAATCCTTTTTGGGAGTGAGTGATTCATTTAGGATGCATGGAGTTTCTAAGGATGCACTTAGATTAACTCTTTTTCCTTACTCCTTGAGGGATGGAGCAAAGGCTTGGTTGAATAGTCTTGCTCCAGGATCCATCACTTCTTGGAATGAGTTGGCTGAGAAATTCCTTATCAAGTATTTTCCTCCCACTAGGAATGCCAAACTTAGAGCTGAAATAGTTTCCTTTAGGCAGTTTGAGGATGAATCTTTTAGTGAGGCATGGGATAGATTTAAAGAGTTGCTAAGAAAATGCCCTCACCATGGACTTCCCCATTGTATCCAAATGGAGACTTTCTATAATGGATTGAATAGGACTACACAGAACATGGTTGATGCTTCAGTAAATGGTGCTCTGCTGTCTAAAACTTTTAATGAGGCATATGAAATTTTGGAAAGGATTTCAGCCAACAGCAGCCAATGGTCTGATGTGAGAAGTGTGGCTGGAAAGAAAGGTAAGGGAATGATGGAGGTCGATACTGTTACTGCTTTCAATGTAAGGTTTGACACTATGGAGAATATGATGAAGAAACTGGCTTTAGGATTTGAAAATTTGAATTTAGTGACTCCTAGTGCAAACAAAAATGTAGCAGCAATCAATATAAGTCAAAATACTCCAGACTTTTGTGTGTATTGTGGATAGGAGCACACCTTTGAATTTTGCCCTAGCAACCCAGCTTCAATGTGCTATATTGGGAATCAAAACAATCAGCAGAATAACCCTTATGCTAACACCTATAATCCAGGGTGGAGGAACCATCCTAACTTTTCTTAGAGTGGCCAAGGAATTAATTCGCAAGGCCTCCAAGGACAGCAAAAGATGAATGGTCCACCTGGATTTGGGAAGCAAAACCAGCAGACTATGCCCCAACAAAAGAATTCTGTCAATCAGTCCAACCAAGGAACAAGTTCTCTCGAAAATCTTTTTAAGGATTATATGGCAAGAAATGATGCTGCCATGAGAAACTTAGAGATACAAGTGGGATAATTGGCAAGTGAGATGAAGGCTAGACCCCAAGGAAAATTACCTGCTGATACTGAGGTTCCAAAGAGAGAAGGTAAGGAGCAAGTTCAGGCTATTGAATTGAGAAGTGGTAAACCTCTTGTTGAACCAAAAGTTTTGATCAAGCAAAAGCTGAAAAATAAAGAGTCTGCTGTACAAACAGAAAGTGAGAATGTTGCTGAAAAAGATTCAGGAGTTGAAGAGGTTGAAGAGATCCCAAAGACAACACCCATAGAGCCACCTAAGCTAGTCCCAATCTCCATCCCTGAGTTTAAACCACCTCCACCACCTTTTCCCCAAAGATTGAAGCAGAAAAATCAAGAAGTGCAATTCAAGAAATTTTTAGAGGTATTAAAGCAACTTCACATAAATATACCCTTGGTTGAGGCTTTGGAACAAATGCCTAATTATGTGAAGTTTCTCAAGGACATCCTAACCAAGAAGAAAAGGTTTGGGGAGTATGAGACTGTCTCTTTAACCGAGGAGTGTAGTGCTATATTGAAAAATAAACTCCCACCTAAGGTTAAAGATCCTGGTTCTTTTACTATTCCTGGTTCTATAGGTGGTAAAGAGCTAGGGCGAGCTCTATGTGACCTTGGTGCTAGCATAAACCTTATGCCATTATCTATATTCAAGAAATTGGGCATAGGTGAAGCTAGACCCACAACGGTTACATTACAACTTGCTGATAGATCCATAACGTACCCCGAAGGAAAGATTGAAGACATCTTGGTTCAAGTAGATAAGTTCATATTCCCAGCCGATTTTATTATTTTGGATTATGAAGCGAATAAGGAGGTCCTTATAATTCTTGGAAGACCGTTCTTAGCCACTGGGAGAACTTTAATAGATGTCCAAAAGGGAGAACTAACCATGAGGGTGAATGATCAAGAGGTGAAATTTAGTGTTTTTGATGCGCTGAAATACCCTACTGATGTGGAAGAGTGTTCTGTTATTCAGATTTTGGATGAATTAGTTGAGGAAAAAATTTGCTTTGGAATTAAGAGAGCAACACACCCAGGCATTTGGTAAAGTTACAGTAGAAGAGTTAGAGATTACTGGGTTGAAACAAGAGGCAGAAAGTGTTTGGGAAATGCAAAAGGTGAACAAAGTTTTTGAGTTGCTGGATTTAACTGATAGGAAGATCCCACCTATGCAACCATCTATAAAGGAACCTCCCAAACTTGAGTTGAAACCCCTGCCCATGCATCTGAAATATGCATATTTAGGAGAAAAGGAAACTCTTCCCATAATCATATCAGCAAGTCTAACGCTTGAAGATGAAGGATTATTGCTTAATCTGCTGAAGCAATATAAGAAAGCAATAGGCTGGACTTTAGCTGATATTCAAGGGATAAGACCTTCGTTCTGTATGCATAAAATTAATTTGGAAGATGGAAATTTTAAGACAATGGAGCAGCAGAGGAGACTTAACCCAGCTATGAAGGAAGTAGTGAAGAAGGAAATAATCAAGTGGTTAGATGCGGGAATCATCTACCCTATCTCGGATAGCAATTGGGTAAGTCCGGTCCAATGTGTACCCAAGAAAGGAGGGATGACAGTAGTGGTTAATGAAGCTAATGAACTGATTCCCACTATAACAGTAACCGGTTGGAGGGTGTGCATGGATTACCGAAGGCTTAATAAAGCCACACGTAAAGACCATTTCCCTTTACCGTTTATTGATCAAATGTTGGATCGATTGGCGGGGCATGATTATTATTGCTTTTTAGATGGTTATTCAGGGTATAACCAAATAACTATAGCCCCACAAGACCAAGAAAAAACCACTTTTACATGCCCTTACGGTACATATGCTTTTAGGAGAATGCCTTTTGGGCTCTGCAATGCTCCAGCAACGTTTCAGAGGTGCATGTTGGCTATATTTTCATATATGATAGAAACCATGATGGAAGTCTTTATGGACGACTTTTCAGTGTTCGGGGAATCCTTTCAGAATTGCTTGGAGAATCTGGGAAAGGTGTTGAAAAGATGCATAGAAACCAATTTGGTCCTAAATTGGGAAAAATATCATTTCATGGTCAAAGAGGGCATTGTTTTAGGACACAGGGTTTCTAGGAAAAGAATAGAAGTGGATAAGGCTAAAATAGAGATCATTAAGAAATTGGATCCTCCAACTTTAGTAAGGGGTATTAGAAGTTTCTTAGGACATGCTGGCTTTTATAGGAGATTTATCAAAGACTTTTCTAAGATTTCCAAACCCCTTTGTTTGTTATTAGAGGCCAATAGAACATTTGAATTTGGAGAGGAGTGTTTGAAGGCATTCAACACCTTGAAATCTGCATTAGTTACTGCACCTATCGTCTCTAGTCCGAATTGGAAGCTACCATTTGAATTGATGTGCGATGCAAGTGACTATGCAGTGGGTGCAATGCTTGGGCAAAGGTATGGCAAGATTATTCATCTTATTTACTATGCTAGCAAAACCCTTAATGGAGCACAATTGAATTATACCACCACTGAAAAAGAACTGTTGGCTATAGTATTTTCATTTGAAAAATTTCGGCCATATTTAGTGGGATCTAAGGTTACTGTATTCACAGATCATGCTGCCATTAAGTACTTGCTAGCTAAAAAGGATGCTAAACCAAGGTTGATAAGGTGGGTATTGCTACTACAAGAGTTTGATTTAGAAATTAAAGACAAAAAGGGAACCGAGAACTTTGTAGCAGACCACTTGTCAAGAATTGAGAGAGCAGATGCTATACTTCCTCAAAATGAGATCAGAGACTCCTTCCCAGATGAGCAGCTTTTAACAGTAGCTCACATTAAGGATATGGAAGCACCTTGGTATGCTGATATTGCTAATTATCTTGCCTGTGGAATTTTGCCCTCTGATTTATCAAAACAACAATTGAAGAAATTTTTGCATGAAGTGCGGTTGTACTTTTGGGATGAGCCTTATGTGTATAGACAATGTGCAGATGGGTTAGTGAGAAGATGTGTATCTCAAGAGGAAGTTCCTGAAATTTTGGATCACTGTCACACAGCCCCTTATGGAGGGCATTTTGGTGGTCAAAGGACAACAACTAAAGTTTTTCAATCTGGATACTATTGGCCCTCGGTTTTTAAGGACTCTCATTGGTTTAGCAAAACTTGTGATAGTTATCAGAGGAAAGGAATTATTGGCTTGAAGGAAGAGATGCCCCTTACCTATATTTTAGAGATAGAGCTCTTCGATGTATGGGGGTCGACTTTATGGGACCTTTCCCACCTTCCTTTGGTAACATATACATTCTCTTAGTGGTTGATTACGTGTCTAAATGGGTTGAAGCCATTGCTTGCCCCTTAAATGATGCTAAGACTGTGTTGAGATTCCTCCACAAGCACATTTTCACAAGATTTGGCACCCCTCGTGCATTGATAAGTGATGAGGGATCTCACTTTGTTAACCGGTTAATGAGTGGCATGTTGGCCAAATATAACATTAAGCACAAAATTTCCACTCCCTACCACCCCCAAGCCAATGGCCAAGCCGAGATTTCCAATAAGGAGATAAAAGGAATTTTGGAAAGGGTAGTTAGTCCCAATAGAAAAGATTGGTCTCTTAAGCTTGAGGATGCTCTTTGGGCTTATAGGACAGCTTATAAAACTCCCTTAGGAATGTCTCCTTATAGGCTCGTCTTGGGTAAAGCTTGCCACTTACCTTTAGAATTAGAACACAAGGCCTTTTGGGCTCTTAAGAAATTAAATTTTGATCATGTGGCAGCTGGATCATTGAAGAAGTTGCAATTGGTGGAATTAGAGGAGTTCATGCAGATTTCCTATGAAAATGCCAAGATGTATAAAGAAAAAACCAAGATGTGGCATGATAGGAAAATTTTGCCGAAGCAATTTGAAAAGGGACAGAAGGTGCTTTTGTTTAACTCCAGACTTAAACTTTTTCCAGGAAAACTTAAGTCTCATTGGTCTGGTCCTTTCACAGTTTTACATGTATTTCCCTATGGAGCAATCTCGTTGAAGGATGAAAAAGATGGTAGGGAATTCAAGGTTAATGGTTAGAGAATTAAGCATTATTGGGGAGAAGAAGTTCAAAGAAAGTTAGCTTCTCTCCAATTATCTGGGGATTGATGTAGTAAAAATTTTAAGGGAGCATTGTGGCTTTAACAGTGGGTTTCAATTGAGCTCCCGAAAATGGTTGTATTTTCTTTAAGTTTATTTATCGTTGGTTTAGTTAATTTGTTTTTATTTGATTTCTTTTAATTTCTTGTCTTTCTTTGTTGCAGATTTGTTTTTTTAGAGAAGGCAAGGGTTTTAATATTCATCATCATTTTGGAAATAAAGTTGATATGATTGAAATGACTGATTTTTTTGGAAGAAAGTTGAAAAGGGAAAGAGGAAGTTATGGTGAATGTAAATCACGTGGCTCAAGGCTGACATGCAAGGCATGGGGAAGAGAAATTTGATAAGATGATGGGAATTAGGGTTTCCAAAAGGAGTGGTCAAATCGGCAATTAAGGAGAAAAGATTTCATTTTAATGCAAGATTCCCCCCCCCCCCCCCCCCAAAATCTTATTTGGTTTTTTAAAAAAAAAAAGAAAAAGAAAAAAATCGATAGAGCCCTCATCTTCAACCTTTTAAAGCTCCCCATAAACCCAAGCTTCAGCATATTCCATAGCTAATACCTCCCTTCTTAGAGTGCTAAATCGCCACAATGCCGCCTAAAACAAGAGGAAAAAAATCGGAGGCTCAGCAAAGAGAGAGCAATATTCCAGAGGAAAGCCTCAACATTGAGCGATCTGAGGTTGAAGCCCCAGCAAAGAAAAAGGGTAAGAAAAAGCGTGTTGTAGCCAAAGAACCATCTGTTGTTCAGCATGCAAGCCGAGAAGGGCAAGAGCAAGCCGTTGATGATGAGCATATCCCATTAGTTGAGCAGTTGAAAAAGAAGAAGAAGAAGACCAAGCAAGCTGAATATTCCAGCAAAGGTAAGGAAGCCTTGGTTCCGCGCTAGAGCAAGGTATGAAGCTCTTCTAAGAAGACGATTTCTTGCGGAACGAGGATTTCAATCTCCATTCAGTTAGCTTCCTAGTTTTCTTCAATCTGGGATTGCAAATCTCGGCTGGGATATTTTTTGTAAGAAGCCGGAGCTTGCACGTATCCAAGTTGTTCGAGAATTCTATGCAAATGTCGATGAAGAAGAGGGCTTTCAAACGATTGTCAGAGGAGTGCCCGTGGATTGGTCGCCTGAAGCAATCAATGATCTTTATCACCTTCCAGACTTCCCTAGAGCAATGTTCAATGAGATGGTAATTGCTCCATCAGAAGAGCAATTAAAAGCTGCTATATCAGAAGTAGGTATTGAGGGAGCTAGCTGGCAGATTTCTAAGAATCGTGCCCGAACATTCTTAGCCACTTATATGAAACCCGAAGCAAATGTGTGGCTGGCGCTGATTCGAAATCGAATTCTCCCAACAACTCACGACTCTACTATATCAATGGAGCGAGTCCTTCTGACCTTTGCCATAATGAAAAATCTGAGCATTGATTTGGGGAAGATAATTTCCACTGAAATTTTTCTGTGTTTCAAGAAGAAGGTTGGGCGACTATGTTTTCCAAGCACCATAACAATGTTGTGTAAAAGAGTCGGAGTCCCTATCCAAAAAGAAGACGACATCCTTTTTGACAAAGGAATCATTGATGCTGCAAATATGGATAGGCTTATGAGAGGAGAAGGTCAGCAGAGGCAAGGAGGGTTGATGTCGGGGGTCCATAAGGTTTTGGACCAATTGGACGTGGTTTTAAAGAGAATTGAGCACATGGAAGGGCAGCAGCAAGCTTACTGGTTGTATGCTCAGCGGAGAGATGCAATTTTGAAGAAGGCGATGCAAGCCAACTTCACTCGACCGTACCCTCCATTCCCTCCATTTCCAAATGAAGTGCTCGTGCCTTGGATCCCCCACCTTCCAGACGATCAAGAAGAGAATGAAGAAGAGATCGATGCAGATCTCAATGTGTGATCAGGGATGTTTGTGAATCCCTTGCTTTGTTCTGTTTTATGTTATTTTGTGTTTGTTAGTTAGGTTGTTGTCTGCTCTTTTAGTTTTCTTTTTATCCTGATTTTGTGGCGTCTGATTTAAGTTGTATGCAAAAAGAAAAAGGAATTAAATGAAATATCATATTTTTGGGTTGCATTGTTGTGTTGTGCTTGTGCATGAGTTATAAAAAAAAAGAGAGAAGAGGAAAATGAATCTGTTGTCTAAAGAATCGATGAATGCATTGAATGAAATTATGTTTAGCTTTGCTGGATCAATGATGTCCTTTGCTGGGGCAAAGTAGTAGCATGGTCTCAATCTAGTTAGTTTGTGCTGCTGCTCTGAATCCCTTATTTTGTTTTAGATTATTCAAATGAGTTTGTGGCTGAAAATTTGTGCTGGATGAGTGTTCTGAATTGCCTATAGCTTAGAATATCCTTGTAGCAATATCATCACACTTTTGCACAATAAGTCCTTGTGTTACTCCATGATTTTAGAGCCTTACTTATCTCAGCTAGTGTCGTAGGAGAGTTGCCTTCGTTAATCAAGATCTAGCTTGTTTAACTCTCAAGCCTTAAATTCTAGCTTCGAAATAAGTATGGGGGTCTCTCCTAGCTAATTTTCTCATTGGGGACAATGAGTAGTTTAAGTTTGGGGGTGTGGTGATTCCCTTTGAAAAAAAAAAAAAAGCAGTAGAATAAGCCCTTGTGAGAGCACTCGTCTTTTCCTTATAAGATGCACTCAATCCTTTCTAAATAAGAGAATCTATCTTTTTCTTAAGTAGTCGAGTAACCAGAGGCATTTATGATACCCATAGTTTGCCCTTGCGTCAAAAAGTGGCTTAGGAAAAAGAAGATTCCTTCTAAAAAAAAAAAAGAAAAAAAAAGAAAAAAAAATCTAAGAGAAAGGATGAGTGTAGCCTTGTTAGTTGCACCCCTCCCAGGACTTAGGTGAGCTTCATCATAAAATGTTGCCATTCTGAGGAGCAAGGGGGAAGTAACTAATAGGATATCTTTGTGGGAAAATGAGTGTTGATCCTTTAAAGGTGATGAACCTGGAAGCTAGGGTGCACTTCATCATAAAATGTTGTCATTCCTAGATTAAGGGTTGTGACCTTGGGGACTCTCTTAAGGTATTTTTAAAAAAAAAAATAAAAAAAAAGAACTAGAATTAGGTAAAAGGGTTATGGAGGGTAGAGGTTGATTATCGGATTGCATGGTTGGCTTGAGGATTTGGATGCTAGTCGAGTTAGTTTTAGGAGCTACAATCTGTGGATAAACATCTTGGCATGTGCAAAAGAGTGGTGAATGTGGTGCAATGTATAAGCTAAGCTAGGGGTAAAAAGTACAGGACAACATTTAAGTTTTCCAAGAGCCTTTTGTTTGAGGAAAATTGTGTTCATCTTTTAGTGAGCTTTGGGAGTCAATAGAAGCAGCGCAAATTTCTTGATTGAGATGATGATATATGTATGATTGAGTTATAGGCAAAGGGTGAGGATTTGATCCAGGCTAGCATTACTCGAGGACGAGCAATGATTCAAGTTTGGGGGTTTGATAACTCTTAGTATAAGAGTTATTTACCTTATCTTTTAGCTTGGATTCTTTAATATGGGAGTAATTGGCTGGCATATTTTGATATTTTCCCTCTATAAATCTCATGCTTTGGTCTGAATCATCTTTGAGGAAATAGTTAATATTTTGCTACTATTTTGAAAGTGAAATGCATTAAAATTTGTGTACTTATATTGCAGATCCATAAAGTCATTTTGGTAGCAGACTAAAGGCAGCATGTGTAGCAGTTAAAGTGATTGAGGAGCTGGAGATGGAATTGCTGGATCAATTCTGAAGCAAAGTTCACACGTGATTCACACGAGAAAAAAAATCGGTTCATTAAATGAGCTGGCAATTTTTATCACACTCAGCTTTTTCACCTAATGGGAGTCTGCCATCTTGCTGAAAAGAAGCTGATGTAGCCCTGAATTCAATGAAGAGAGGAATATTTTTTTTAGGGCAACCACATTTGTGAAGGATATAAAAAGGAGAAGAAACAAAAAGAGAAGGACACATACATACAGACATTCAGCAGTGGAGAAATCGAGGAGGGAAGAGAAGGAGATTCCATAGAAGAAGGGGAAGCTGATATTTGGGAGGAGCATCTTCTGCAACCTTTCCATTTCCGGCTACTTCTTCCTTTATTTTTCTTTTTTCTTCTCTTGAACTTTGATTAGTTGTGTTTTAAGTTTCTTATGGCTTTTTCTGGTTGTTTTATTTTGTTTTCAGCTTGTAACATGAACTAATCACCTTAAGGTGAGGATTAGGATACTTTTGTATTAATCTAAACATTGGAGCTGAGCTCCTTAGCTTTCTTAATCTGGTTTTGAGGGTGTTTAATGCTTAAGCAAAGATTTCGTCCGGCCAACCATTTCTTTGCACTGTCATCTTTAGTTTTGGGAAAAACAAGGGTGGCTGAATACTCAAAATCACATTAGCTCCTTGTTAGGGTTAGTAGCTAGCTAAGTGAAGGAGTTAGGGATAACACTTCACCTAATGCACATAATACAGCATGTTTAAAATGAAGTGGGTTAATGGGAGTTAATCTGCTATTTTAGGAGATCTGGGAAGATTCCGTGAGAAACTGCTGTGTGGATTGAGGAAGCAAAGTTCTTGCTCCAGCGTTTGATGTTTAGAGAAATACAAATAGTTCCTAATCCGAGCCTATTTTCTTAACCTTGTTGCAAGTCTCGTTTCTTTAGCATTTTGCACCTTGCCTTGTTTATGTTTATTTCTGCAATTTATTTTATCAAAGCACCTAAGTTTAGACATTACTAAAATTTAATCGGTTACCATTTTGAATTTGCTAGAAATTAAGTTTAAGCATAGGAATTTTCTTGTTCTAATCCCTGTGGAGATGATATTAATATACTTATCACTTGCTGCTGGCCGTGTATACTTGCACGTGCATTGTGTGGAATTTCATTGAATATTTTAACCCCACCTTACAAGGCAACACCAAGATGCTAGTATATCCACTCCTTGTGCTGCCAAATAGGCTACAAGAGATTTCTAAAAGTTAATATCCAAAAAGGCATTAACAACAAGTCACGAGAAAACTTAGTCAGATGAGTTACCTTGAGAATGTCCAGTGTAAAAACGTTAGGTCCCCTTGATGAGTAGGAAACAACAGATGGAAACTAACAGATCCTCAATGGTAGTACTTTTTTTATGAAAGCTTCTGGATTGCTATGAAAGTAAAACACGAAATAAAATAGGATGGTTTCAAACAATTTTAATCTAAGAAAGTCAAAACTACCCAAAGAATTTGTAAGGTTTAAATTCTATTTTAGTTAATCAATGTGGTTTGGACTCTAAAACTTTCAAATATTAGGTTTTAGTCTTTCAATTTTCAAATATTTTGTTTTAGCCATCATGATTTACATAAAATATGATTGTAGCTGTTACCATTAATTTTCATTAATCATTTAAAAATAACCCATATACATTTAGAAACGTGAAACTTAGCCTACTAAGTATTATATGTGCCTTCAAACATAACCACTTTCCATATAAACATTCTCTTAGAAGTTCATCAATGTGGAGTCAAAGATTGAACCTTCAACTTCAAAGAAGGTAATACGGGTCTTATCTATTCAACAATGCTCAAATTGGCTCCATGCATGTAAACTTAGTTGTCAAAAAGGAAAAGATTTTAAAACAGGGACTTCGTATTTCATAAATTTGTTTTAAAATGAGACAACGGTTTTTATTTCAAAACTTAGTTGTCAAAAAGGAAAATATTTTAAAACAGGGCCTTCGTATTTCATAAATTTGTTTAAAAATGAGACAACGGTTTTTATTTCAAAACTTAGTTGTCAAAAAGGAAAAGATTTTAAAACAGGGACTTCGTATTGCAGAAATTTGTTTTAAAATGAGACAACGGTTTTTATTTCAAAACTTAGTTGTCAAAAAAGGAAAAGATTTTAAAACAGGGACTTTGTATTTCAGAAATTTGTTTTAAAATGAGACAACGATTTTCATTTCAAAACTTAGTTGTCAAAAAGGAAAAGAAAAACAGGGACTTCGTATTTCAGAAATTTGTTTTGAAATGAGACAACGGTTTTTATTTCAAAACTTAGTTTTCAAAAAGGAAAAGATTTTAAAACAGGGACTTCGTATTTCAGAAATTTGTTTTAAAAAGATGCAATCTTTGTTGACATACGCGTCGGCAGAAATGCCCTCTGCCGACGCGGAAGTCAACTTGTCGGCAGATCCTTTATTTATCTTTTTTTTTTTCATTTTGCTATTTTTTTTCTGTTTTGAAAGTCTAAAAGAAATACATTCAAGATATTACACATGTACATAAAATCAAAATGCATTCAATTAAAATCAAAAAGTTAATTACACATATACATGAGAGTCGAGAGATATAAAATCCTGATTTATAAATTGAAGTACAGAAAACTAAAGTGATAAAAAATACACGAAATTAAAAGAATTGTTCGTTACACATAATTCTAATAAGAAGTTAGAAGCGAAAGTCTTAAGTTACAGAAAAAGCATCTGACAAGCTCGTGGCAGCCTCCAAACGTTATAATGCAGATGTGTCTTTCCATATCAAGGTTGAGTCGAATCATCTACAAAAAATCAAAGGAATAAAATCAATCTACACTCGTTGAAATTTAAACCATCCAAGAAGCTAGAAGCGAAAGTCTTAACTTGAAACTAAGTTTTACACTAATTTTTAAACTAATTTAAACCATCTAAATTATTAATTAGATGCTTCGAAAAAAATCGGCAGCATGACGGCATAGATAAGAGTAACCCATATTTTTTTAGAGCTGCTAAACAAGAGAAATGCACTTCAATATAGCTAGAAACACCCAACTACAACCCTCATAACACTTGGGCAACACCACAATCTCCAAATACAAGCGAGTCAAATTTCGCATAACACAGTAATCCAAATCATAACTAATGAAGTTACAAAACTATACAAGCAATTTATGTCGAAAAACAACCAAGTTGATCTAACTTTATTAAGTAAAACAAAGTTAACTTTTCCTAATACTAATGAAGTATATATATACCAACTAAATCATCTAATTTATAAAGAACTAAAACAATCTAACCTTAAAAAGTTCAAGGAGTACAGGACTGAAGTTGAGAACTTGTTAGGTAAGACCATTAAAACACTTCGATCTGATCGAGGTGGAGAGTATTTGGACTTAAAATTTCAAAACTATTTGATAGAACATGGAATATCGTCCCAACTCTCAGCACCAGGTACACCTCAACAGAATGGTGTATCTGAAAGGAGAAATAGAACCTTGTTAGACATGGTTCGTCTATTATGAGCTATGCTCAGTTGCCTAGTTCTTTTTGGGGTTATGCAGTAGAGACTGCAGTTTATATTTTGAATGTTTTTCCCTCAAAGAGTGTTTCTGAAACACCATTTGAGCTTTGGAAATGGCGTAAAGCTAGTTTACGTCATTTCAGAATTTGGGGCTGCCCTGCACATGTGTTAGTAGCAAATCCAAAGAAATTGGATTCACGTTCAAAATTATGCCTATTCGTAGGCTACCCAAAACAAACAAGAGGTGGATACTTCTTTGATCCAAAAGAAAATAAAGTGTTTGTATCGACAAATGCTACTTTCTTGGAAGAAGACCACGTTAAAGAACACATACCACGTAGTAAAATTGTGTTAAGTGAACTTTCTGGTAAAGCTACAAATAAATCAACAAGAGTTGTTGATGAGGCTGGACCTTCAACAAGAGTTGTTGATGAGCCCAGTTCAGAGGCTGGACCTTCAACAAGAGTTATTGATGAGCCCAGTACATCTGGTCAAGCCCATCCTTCTCAAGAGTTGAGAATGCCTCGACGTAGTGGGAGGGTTGTTATTCAACCTGAACGCTATCTGGGTTTAGCAGAAACTCCAACTGTCATACCTGATGATGGGGTTGAGGATCCATTGACCTTTAGACAGGCAATGAATGATATGGACCATGACCAGTGGGTCAAAGCTATGGACCTAGAGATGGAGTCTATGTACTTCAATCAAGTCTGGGATCTTGTAGACCTACTTGAAGGGGTTAAACCCATAGGGTGCAAATGGATCTACAAGAGAAAACGAGACGCAGCTGGAAAAGTACAGACTTTCAAAACTCGACTTGTGGCAAAGGGTTATACCCAAAAGGAGGGGGTGGACTATGAGGAAACCTTCTCCCCAGTTGCCATGTTAAAGTCGATAAAAATTCTCTTGTCCATTGCCACCTTTTATGATTATGAGATTTGGCAAATGGACGTCAAGACTGCCTTTCTGAATGGCAATCTTGATGAGAACATCTTTATGTCTCAACCAGAGGGGTTCGTTGCTCAAGGTCAAGAGCAAAAAGTTTGCAAGCTTAGACGATCCATTTATGGGTTGAAGCAAGCTTCCAGATCTTGGAATATAAAGTTTGACACTGCTGTCAAATCTTATGGCTTTGACCAGAACGTTGATGAGCCTTGTGTTTACAAAAGGATTATCAACAGTTCAGTAGCTTTTCTGGTGTTGTATGTAGATGATATTCTTCTCATTGGAAATGATGTAGAATATCTAGCTGACATTAAAAAATGGCCATCGACTGAGTTCCAAATGAAAGATTTGGGTGAAGCTCAGTATGTTATAGGGATTCAAATTATCAGGAATCGTAAGAACAGAACGTTAGCCCTGTCTCAAGCATCATATATAGACAAGATGTTGTCTAGATATAAGATGCAGAATTCCAAGAGGGGTTTACTACCCTTTAGGCATGGAGTTCATTTGTCTAAGGAACAGTGTCCTAAGACACCTCAAGAAATTGAGGATATGAGACACATCCCTTATGCTTCAGCTGTGGGCAGTCTTATGTACGCCATGTTGTGTACTAGGCCTGACATTTGCTATGCAGTTGGGATAGTCAGCAGGTACCAGTCCAATCCAGGGTTAGACCACTGGATTGCAGTTAAAAACATCCTCAAGTATCTTCGGAGAACGAGGGGCTATCAACTTGTGTATGGCTCTAAGGATTTGATCCTTACAGGATACACAGACTCTGACTTTCAGACTGATAAGGATTCTAGGAAATCCACATCAGGGTCAGTATTTACCCTCAACGGGGGAGCTGTAGTCTGGCGTAGCATCAAGCAAGGATGCATTGCAGACTCCACCATGGAGGCCGAATATGTCGCTGCTTGTGAAGCAGCTAAGGAGGCTGTATGGCTACGGAAGTTCTTGATGGATTTGGAAGTTGTTCCAAATATGAACTTGCCAATCACCCTTTACTGTGATAATAGTGGTGCAGTGGCAAATTCTAAAGAACCTCGCAATCATAAAAGAGGCAAGCACATAGAGCGCAAATATCATCTCATCAGAGAGATCGTGCAAGTAACAACCTAAATGGTCATACTATTTGGTTATTGAATAATCGAGTTTGCATTAATAAACCCTAAATCCAATAAACTAAGATCCAAGGTTGTTTAAATGAAACTTGGACTAGTATGTGGGGACATACGGGGATCAGTGTCCAAGTAACAACCTAAATGGTCTATAGTATAGGGATAAGGCTGGGTACCTTATCCTGGTGACACTATGTGATACGACCCACCTTGTATTCGATACAGATGCAATGATCCAAAGCATCCATGTAGGAGACATGCGGGTGGGGGTATCCTATGCAATGAGTTTGCATAAGACCGGACCGCGAAATAGTAACCACTAGATGTAACGCCGTTAACTAGTTTAGGTTTCTATTTCAATAGGATGACCTAGGTAACTCAATCTCAATCCTGAGTCTGTTATGAACCCCTTTCAGGAGGGACTGTCCTTAGATTTGTATGGGTGAGAATGGCCACTTCGCCGACTCAATAAGCCTACCATTTCAGGGGCAAGACCGAATGGGGGCTGGGAACATAACAGTACAAAATGGAATTCACCCCTTCCCCTATTGGGGTAAGTAGATGTGTGTTCCCTTAAGGGCTGATTCTAGGGCTTGAACAAAGGCGCGCCGTCCTCTCCTAGCCTGAGAGGAACTCCTGTTTAGTGGTTGGACCCTAAACAACTTGTTCATTAGAGGAATCAGTGGTACTTAAGGAACCAAAGGTAACCCAGGGGTAAAACGGTAATTTGACCCAGCTGGTGTTACGAACACACGTGAAGGATTGACTTAATGCTTGGTCGATATCCGTGGACACAGAAATATTCTATAGTGAGAAGAGTGCAGTTGTGGGTCTTTAGTGGAGTGACCCACAGTTAACGAATGTTGACTAAACTTGGTCAATGAGTTTGGCCAATTAGTCTCGTATCGTTGGAGCTTCTGATCTGTAGGTCCATTAGGTCCCACTGGTGGCTCATAAAGAGACTTGAGGCAATTAAGTATAAATTGTAAATTGAAAGTGTTCAATTTATTTGGGGAATCGTATAATGTATATTGATGCATTATAATATAAAGTTTATGAAACTTTATAATATAATTTTTGAATTAATTTAAAAAAAAAATAATTCTTGAGAGAAAGTATTTGAAAGAGTTCAAATAAATTTAATATGAATTGGATTCATATTAATTTTAATTTTAATAAAATCCCTAAGATTAAATATATGATATTTAATTGGGTAAATTAATTAATTATGGAATTAATTAATTATTTATTAAAATTAGAGACTTTTTCATATTAGGAAAAGGTCCATTTTCCTAATTAGGAAAAAGGTCTTGGCCTTTACTATATATAGGACCCCTGGGGTGGGGTCAAAGGTATCCCATTCATTCTCCTACTCTCAGAGAATTCTCCCAAAGGCTCCCACAAGTCTCCAGCCTCTAGAAGTCTCAGAGTCATACCGGTGTAGCCACAGTGGTGGTGTTCGCACTAGTTCGTGATTAATTCACAAGCAGTTGGTGAATTTAATCTGAGTCGTCAACGAGAATTAAACAAAATTAATTACGAATCGGTCCCAATCACGCTTCCGCTTTACGGAATTACGGAATTCCAATCCTTCACCCCACATATTATAAAAAAAAATTTGTTTTTTGATTTGCATTGTTTATTTTCATTTTATTTTATTTTATTTTTTGTTTTTATTTAATTTATTTCTTTTTATTATTTTTTATTATTTTTTTAATTTATTTTTTTTTTCTTTAGTCTTCCAGTTCCACTTCCTTCTCCTTCTCCCTCTCCCCCTCCTCCTCCCAACCTCCCACTCTCTCCTCCTCTTTCTCAACCCATTCCCCTTTTCCCTCAATCGTTTCTCCAAGCTCTCCTATAAAAGGAGAGCTTATGGAGGATGAAGACAAGAACAAAGTGAGGGAAAATGGGAGAACAATGAGAGGAAAAATCAAAGTTCTGAAAATCCAAAAAGAGAATGAAGGGGAGAATTAAGATGGGGAGGATACTTTTGTTCAAAACTCCATTAGAAGCCATTTTTACCCAATCAAACCCATTTTCTCTCTCTAAACACCACACAAATGATGACCTTCACCATTTTCTTCTTCATCCATTCTACATCCACCACCATTAACTCTGGTGATCCACGCAACTGCCGTCGTCGAAAACCCATGCCGCCGCCGCCGCTTACTACTGTCATCGCCGCCACTCTGACGAACTTCGTCACTAACCCAATCCCAATCGACGCTCACTGCCACCGAGAACTCCAACCATTCGAAGAATCAGGAGTAACTCTGACCGATATTCCAATGAATTTCCATGGAAGAGAAATGTAAAGAAGAGTTAAGTGGAGGAAGAAAAAGAAAAAAGAGAGAAAGAAAGTGAGGAAGAAGGAAGAAGATGAAATGATGGTGGGTCCCACTCTTTATTATTATTTTGTTATTTATCATTTCCTTTTATTTGCTCATTCTTTCTTTTCTTTATTTAGTTTTTTTTATTTTTTAGGAAAGAGCAAGATTTTTTTTTTTAAGAAAGAGCAAGTTTTTTTTTTAAAAAAAGAAAACAAACTTCCTTTTTCCCTTTTAATTTTATGAGTTTTGTTTTATTTTATTCCAATTTGAATTTTAAAGTTGAAATTTTCAAATCAATTCCAAATTGATTTTTTTTTTCTTTTATTGAAATTTCCAAATTATTTTCAATATGTTTGTAATATGGATGTTCCAAACAAATTTCAAAATGATTTTTACTTTGGTCTTTTCAAACAAAGTTCAAAATGGCCTTAACATTTTTTTTCCTAAAATAAATCTCAAATTGGGTTAAATTTGAAAATTTTTCAATTCAATTGACCAAATCAATTTCAATCTAGTTTTCAAATCTTGAACTTATCGTGGTTAGAAATTGGAATTTCCAAATCAATGTTTATTTGGTTTTAAATTGGAAATCATTTTCAACTTTTGTTAAATTGGAAACAAATCAGTGTCCATTTTGTTCTAAATGGGAAATCAATTTCAAATTTAATTAAATTGGGAATGTCTATGGACTTTAGTTAAATTGGAGTTCAATTTCAATTTTGGTTCACATTAAAATCTCCAAATCAATTTCAATTAGGTTTTAACATGAAATTTCTAATTTGAATTTCACATTGGTTTTAATTGACTTGAATTTGAATCAATGTCTTTAATTCACATTAGAGATCTCAATTCAGTTTCAATTTAATTTTTATTTGAAGCTTTGATTTCAATCCCATTTTGATTCTAGATTTGAATTTCCAATTTAATTTCTTTTAGGATTATAAAAAATCAAAGTCAATTTGGTTTAATTTGGATTTCAATTCAATTTCATTCTTGGTTTTAAATTAACTCAATTTCATTGTAGTTTTGTTTTGAAATTTTCAAATACAATTTTAATTTTTCTTTGATTGATTATAATTTGAATAAAATCTCAAATTGGTTCAATTTGTAATTCTGATATTCACCGATGAATTTCAATTTGATTTGAATTTAGATTTTCAAAATTGATTTCAATTGGATATAAATTGGGTTTCTTAAATAAATTTCAAAATAGGTTTTGATTGAAAATTTTGAAGTCAATCTTAATTTGGTTAATATTTGAATTCCAATTTTCTTCAAACAATTTAAATTTGAAATACCCAAATGAATTTCAAAGTGAATTTTAATTTGGTATTTAAATTTGAACTTTTTAAATGAATCTCAAATGGGATTTAATTTGAAGTTTCAGATTGGATTTCAAGAAAAGTTTTTTTTAAGTTGATTATGGAAACTTTAGGCTAATTTTGTCTAAGAACGGGTATTTAAGCTCACCGAAAGGGAACACCCTGCCTGGAAATTAGCCTAAATATTTTTGCAATCAACTTGAATTTGGTCTTAATTTAGAATTTTTGAAATCAACTTCAATTTGACTTTAAATTGGAATTTTCAAAACTATTTCAAAATGACTTTTAAACTGAGATTTCCAATTGAATTTCAATTTGGCTTTAGTTCGAATTTCTAAATGATTTAACTTTCTTTCAATTGATTTCAAATTCTTTATTTTAATTTTTAATTTTCAAATTTCTAATTAGTTATTTTTTTTCATTTGGAAAATGAAAAAATGATTTCTTTTTGTTGAATGATGTCATACCACTCATAACTATTAATTCATATTTTATTTCTAAAATGTGAAATAATAGACATGAGTTAGATAAAATCATGTAAAAACTATGACGGGGTCGAGATAATTTCTCAAATTCTTGAGGTGACAAATTTTCTTTAATTAAAAGAAAATTCTTACATGATAAGCAATTATTGGGTATAACCCCACTCACTACATCAATCCTTACTTTATTTTTAAAGTTAAGACAAGATAAAGTGAGACATTTGTCGTTTAATTATTTATTTGTTTGTTTTTCAAAATAAATGACCATTTTATGTTATAAAAGGATAATTTTAAAATAAAATGTGGTAACCGTTTTTAAACGGGTGTTGTAGGGGTGCTAACACCTTCCCTACACTCAATCGACTCCCGAGCCTAATTTTTGGTTTTCAGAGACCGGTTTTTTCTTTAAAACGGGTGACCAATCACACCCGAAGATGATTGGTGACGACTCCAAACCTCTCATCTCGAAAGAGACCCTTAGGGAAGGACGTCGGCCGCTCCACGTCGCGGTGACGTTGCGACAAGGGTATCAGCACTACTCTATCTTACGAATGTTCTAAACCTAGATGATGGTCTATGAAGAAAATATTGTGATGTGAGTGATGGAAGATAATTCTAACCCTAATAAAGTGAGAAATTTGAACCTCTAAAGGTTCCAAAAAAATAATTTCAATGTTATAAAATAACAAAGAATTAACTTGAGTGGAGATTTTTCATGTGCCTCCACGGAGGCAATTATATCCCCTCGAAGGTCGACACTACTTCATCATGGAAAGTATGATCCCAAAGGTCGTGAATGAGATGAACCTAAACTATATGCATGACTCCTAAGACTCAAATATTTGCTAGATGTGCAACTTAAATCTATAAGGAGGAAAAGAAAAAAAAAAATCTAAGAAGTTTTTTCTTTTTCTGAAAGGTATATGGAGAATTTATTTCCAGGTGAAAATTTATCTCCATAATTTATTTCTTAAAAAAATGGAAAAATAAAAATTTTAAAAGGAGAGATTTACTCAAGTTAAAGGGAGCCCTTTTTCTTTTTTCTTTTTTTTTTTTAAAAAAAAGAAAGGAAACAATAAAAAGCTAATAAAAGAAATTCTTTTTGCTCTCTTTTTTTTTAACAAAAGATCCTACTGTTTCCAAACAAAAAAATATTAATATTCCTTTTTTTTTTGTTTCACAAGAATATTTACAAAGAAATGATAAAATGAAAATAATGAAGGAGGAATTAGACAAAAAATTGTAAAACTGGCGGAGAATAAAATTTCTAATCCTAGGAAACAAAGAATCCCAAATTAATTTCAATTTTATAAGATAACAATTGAATTAACTTGGATTGATGGAGATGGATTAAAATTAACCAAAAAAAAAAGATCTCCAGTCAATTTCAATGTTATAAGATAACAATTGAATTAACTTGAGTGGTGTGCATAATGTGAAATTAAAATTCTAATCCTAGAAAAAGGATATCAAGTCAATCTCAATGTTATAAGATAATAATGGAATTAACTTGAATGATGAAGAATGAGGTGAGGATAAAATTTTAATCCTAGAAGAGAAAATGTCTCAAATTCATTCAAATGTTATAAAATAACAAATGAATTAACATGAGGGGTTAGGATAATGCGAGATTAAAATTCTAATCCTAGAAAAAGGTCTCAAATTAATTCAATGTTATAAAATAACGATTAAATTAACTGAAGCAAAAATTTTCATGCGCCTATACGAGGGCAATGATGTCCCTTCGAAGGTCGGCACTACTAATTTTGAATATGATGCATGACTTAAGGGGAACGAGATAAAAAAAAATTGACCAAGGACTGAACGAGATCAAAAATAATTGAAGAGGAGGAAAAAAAACCTTTATTTCGAAGAGATTTTCTCCCTCTAAAAAAAATCCAAAAGAAAGAGAGACAAAACCCTTAAAAGAAACGGAAGAGATAAGAATACTTGATTTTTTTTATAAAAAAAAACAAGTGAAGATAGAAAGACTTTTATTTCAAAGAAATCTTTTTTAAAAAACCAACAAAAATAAGAAGACTCCTTATTTTTTAAAGAAGTTTTTTTTTTTTCAAAACAATGAGGATAAGATGACTTCATTTTTTAATAAAAGCCTTTAAAAAAAGGTAAGATGGTATAAAAAAGAAAGAGTTGAAACCTAATTACCATGATTAACCCATGTTTTTTAAAACAAAAACACAAAAAATAATGAGAATACAAAATAAATGATCCAGAACTATGAGAATGAAGTGAGGGTAAAAAGACTCTAACTCTAATGGATAAAAGACTCCCAAATTAATCCAGATGTTATAAAATAAAATAACAGATGAACTAACTTGATGGAGGATTTTTCGTGCGCCTATGCAAGGGCAATTATGTCCCTTCGAAGGTCGACACTACTACATCCTCGATTCTAATCCTAAAAGGTATAGCCCGGGTATAGACCTGTGATTGTGTGAAATGCATGATGATCTAAAAAAATAAAATTACAGAAACAAATTGTACAAAATAAAATAAATAACAAACCAAATAAATAAATAAAAGGATAATAGAGAAAATAAAATTGAAGTGGCTTGACTCTCTAAAGTCTCCAGTGGAGTCGCCAAGCTGTTGCAACGTCATCGCGACGCGGAGTGGCCGACGTCCTTTCCTAAGGGTCTCTTTCGAGAGGAGAGGTTTGGAGTCGCCACCAATCATCTTGGGGTGTGATTGGTCACCCGCTTTAAAGAAAAACCGGTCTTTGAAAACCAAAAATTACGCTCGGGAATCGATTGAGTGTAGGGAAGGTGTTAGCACCCCTACAACACCCGTTTAAAAACGTTTACCACATTTTATTTTATAAATTATCCTTTTATAACATGAAACGGTTCTTTATTTTTTAAAGAAATAAAATAAATAAATAACAAATGTCTCACTTGTTCTTACCTTAGCTTTAAAACATAAAGTAATTATCTGATGTAGTGAGTGAGGTTATTCCCAATAATTGCTTGTCATGTTAGAATTTTCTTTCAACTAAAAGAAAATTTATCACCTCAAGAATTTGAGAAATTATCTCAATTCCGTGGTACATGAGCTATTTTTGTCTCATATCTATTATTTCACATTTCAAATAAAATGTGAACTAATAATCATGAGTGGTATGACACCATTCAATGGAAAAATATTTTTTCATTTTTAAATCAAATTCAATTAGAAATTCATTTGAAATTACTAAAGTAAAACTATTTTGAAATTCATTTGAAAATTCCAATTTAGAATCAAATTGAAGTTGATTTGAAAAATTCTAAATTAAGATCAAATTGAAATTTTGATTGCCAAAATAATTGACTAGTTAACCTTTAGGCTAATTTCCAGGCAGGGTGTTCCCTTTCGGTCAGCTTAAGTACCCGTTCTTAGGCAAAATTAGCTTTAAAGTTTCCATAATCAATCTATTTTAACCTTTCAAAATAGTAAATAACATTTTTGAAATTTGATTTAACCTTTCAACAATTGAAATTGATTTCCAATTTAAATAATAATAATAAAAAAACCAATGATTGATTTCAAATCTGATTAAAATTGAAATTTATTTTCAATGTAAAACCAAATAGACATTGATTTTAAAATTTCAATTAGAACCTATTAAAATCTACTGAAAACCTCCAAATTAAAACCAAATTGAAATTGATTTGGAGATTTCAAAGTAAAATTCAATTTGAGTCGAAATTTGTTTGGGAAATGACACGATAAAGATAATTTGAAATTAATTTAGGAAATCAAATTTTAAATCAAATTGAAATTCAATTAATTTAAAACCATGATGAAATTGAATTGCAATTAATTTAAAACCATGATGAAATTGAATTGGAAATCCCAATTAAACCAAATTTAAATTGATTTCTAAAATTACAAATTAAACCAAATTGAAATTGAATAAGAATTCCAAATTAAACGAAATTCAAATTAATTTCTAAAATTGCAATTAAACCAAATTGAAATCAAATCAATTTAAACCAAAATTGAAATCCAATTTCAAATTCCAAATTAAATCCATTTGGGCATTACAAATTGAAGTCTAATTTGAGAGATTATTGAAATCCAAATCAAAACCAATTGAAATCGAACTGGAAATTTTAATGCAAAAACAAAGATTGAAATTTGACTTCCAATTTTAAACAAAATCCATGGGCATTGATTGAATTCCAATTTAATTAAAATTAAGATTGATTTCTAATTTAACTAAAAATGAGATTTATTTCCAATTTAAAATTAAATAGACATTGATTTGAAAATTCCAATTTATATGCATTTTCCTTAAAATTTCAATTAAAACCAAATTGTCATCAATTTGAAATTCCGGATTAAAACCAATTCAAATTAGAAATTTCAAATAAAAACCTAATTAAAATTGATTTAGAAAAATCTAAATTAAAGCTACTTTGAAATTGATTTGTGAATTCTAACTTAAAATCAAAGTGGAGAAAAAAATATATAACTTTTGAAAGAAAGAAAATTTGTGCTTCTTTTTTTAAATTATAAAAGAAGTGAGAGAAAATAATAAACCAACAAAAATAAAAAATAATAAAAAAAAAACACTAAAAGAATAATAAATAAAATAAGTGGGACCCACCACCTTTACCAATTTCTTTTCTCTTTCCTATTCTTCCTCCACTTAACTCTTCTTTACCTTTCTCTTCCATGGAAATTCATTGGAATGTGGGTCAGAGTTACTCCTGGTTTTTCGGATGGTTGGAGTTCGCGGTGGCGACGGGCGGCGGATCGGGAATGGTTTAGTGGCGGAGTTCGTCGGAGTGGCAGTGGTCTAGGTCTTCAACGGCGGCGACGATGTGGTGAGTGGTGGCGGCGAAGCAGTGAGCAACTCAATCTTTCAAAAGCTTAAAATTTCTCTCTCTCTCTCAAATTTCACTTATTTCTCTCCCTTTCTTTCTTAGATTCTCATTCACTCTTTCTTTCTTCACTTTCTCTCATTGTTCTCCCATTTTCCACCACCTTGTTCTCGTTTCCAATCTCCTCCACAAGCTCTTCTTTTAGGGGAATGGGTTTAGAAAGAGGGGGAGAGAGTGGGAAGTTGGGAGAAGGAGGGGGAGAGGGAGAAGGAGAATGGGTTGAGAAAGAGGGGGAGAGAGTGGGAAGTTGGGAGGAGGAGAAGGAATGGGGAGTGGAAGACCAAAGAAAAAAATATATAAAAAAAATAGAATAAAAAAAAAAGAAAATAGAATGAACAATGAACAATGAACAATGAAAACAAAAAAAAAAACAATTTTTTTTAATAATATGTGGGGAGGGAGATTCAAACCACAAATCTTGAGGTTATCAATACAGCTTTATGCCAGTTGAGCTAAGCTCTTGTTGGTATACCAAAACCAAAATTGACCACCAAATATTGAAAAAAATTCAAACATTATTACTAAAAATCAAGCCGGGCCAAATACGGTGTCTACAGGTTCAAATATAAGTTACTCCTCAAAAAAAAAAAAAAAGGTTCAAATATAAGTTAAATGTGAATTGGATTCACATTAAAACTATAGGTTAAATTTAATGTGAATTGGATTCGTATTAAAACTATAGGTTATGGGAGAGATATACATTTGAATATGATTCAAATAAAGAGTTAATTAAATATATGATATTTAATTAATCATTGAATTAATCAATTGGTTAATTTAGTTAATTTAATTAAATGTGATTTAATTAAATTATTTAAATTAAAACTATAGATTATGTGATTTAATTAAATAAAGGGTTAATTAAATATATATTTAATTAATCATTGAATTAATCAATTGATTAATTTAGTTAATTTAATTAAATGTGATTTAATTAAATTATTTAAATTAAAACTATAGATTATATGAGGGATGTGCATTTAAATATGATTCAAATGCACATATAATTAAATCTGAGATCATATTTTATTAGATTAATTAATTAATATTTAATTAAATAAATTAATATGTTGTTTATTTAATTAAGGATAACTTCCCAGTGGGGAATGGTCAGGTGGGGAGTTGGATAACTTTCCTCTCTCACCTGTTATGCAGAAAGAGATCTGGAAAAGTTCCAGAACACAAAACTTTCTTTGCTCTCCCTCACATCTCTCTGCAAGATAACTTTCAAGGAAAAGTTTCTCTGTCAAGCTCTCTCACTCAAAGGAATTTACAGAGACCATTCCCTCTGTGTATTTGTTTCCCTGTGCATTCAAGAAAAAGGTCTTGCAACCTTATTTCTAAACCCAGAGGATAGCTTGGAAGCTTCAGTGGGGATGTTCCAATTGGTTTCTTGTTAGTTGGTGATGAACGTGACCACCGTTGGAGAGGAGGTTAGGAGTTGTTGCAAATTCGATCAAGGATAATATTTCTCTTTCCCTTAGATCTGTAAAAAGCTTAACCGGTAGAATTAGCATATAGAATTGTTTTGTATGTTCACTGTTTATCCTATACTGTTTGTGTATTCTAAATTAAATTGAAACACAAAGCATTCAAATGCTTCGGCTTTGGGATTAGATCCCTTCAATTGGTATTAGAGCCATATCGTGTTTCGATTTCTTTTAGAATTGCATTGTTTAGGAATGGTGGGTAGCTTTCTTTTACAATGTTTGATGTATGAATGGTTTGCTTGTAGATAATTTTGTTTTTTTTTTTTTTTTTTTTTTGCATAGATTTACAAATTAAGTTGATTTGATCAATGTAAAGGCACGGTGTTTTGGACATTTTGTTATAAATCGAGTCATGAAAGTCTGTGTCGATTGTGGAAAGGTGTTTTCATGAAGAGGTGCTGAAATCAAGAGCAAAAAACGTGAACAAAAGCTGCTGAAACCAGAACCTCTTCATGGAAACACCTAATTCCCACGATCGAGACGTTGTCCTGGTCTGGAGCGAGAACCGATTCGTGAAGCGAGAATCCAAGTTAGAATGGTTCGATTTTGGTTTGGTTTGGTTTGGTTCATGGCGGTTCAGAGCGGTTCATGGTGGTCTAGGGAAATTTTTTGAAAGATTATTATAATTTTTCAATTTATTTTTGTCCTAGGATGTAACACCCTTTTCTATCTTTCAGCACATAGAAACATAAACCATACAATGAAAGGACAACATAGAAAAGTGAAGTTCAAATGCATTTAATTAAATTTCGAGGAAGAAATTCTCAAAAGGAGGTAATAATTTGTAAGACCCAATTTTAGTCCTGTAGCATTACAAATCAATTATTTGTTTTGAGATATGTTGATGGAGAAAAAGTTTGAAATAAAATAAGATCAAAGGAAATTGGACTTTTTATTTTTGGAAATTGGAGAAAGAAAGGAAAAACGGGGAGGGGAGGGGAGGGGAGGGGAGGGGAGGGGAGGGGGGGAGGCCCAAATCCAATTACTATGAAAAGTTAAAAAAAAAAAAAAAAAAGAAAAGGAAAAAAGAGTTTTGGGTGGCTTCCAACGGAAGCCACATGATTTTTTTTTTTTTTTAAAAAAAAAGAAAGAGTTTGTGTGGCTTCAAAAGAAAAAAAAAGAAACTTAAGGGATGAGAAACCCATCGGGAGAAAGCAAATAAAAAGAAAGAAAGGGAGGGAGAAAACAAAGGAGAAAGAGAGAGAAGGAAAAGTCGTCGCACTGTTGCCGGAATCTCACCGGAAATGGTTTAAAAGAAGCTCTTAAGCAAGGATTCAACTTGGTAAGTCATTTTCCTCTTGAGAATAGCTTTGAAAAATGGAAAACCTAGATGATAGTTTTACGAGTTCTTCTCTTTTTGTACAAAAATCTTATGGGTTCTTTCTATTGTTCAAGAAATTTCATATATCTTCAGGGGTATTCCTTGTTTGGGGTTGATTCAAGTAAAAGAAAGAAAAGGAATAAGAAAACTTTTTTTTTTTTTTTGTGGGAATGAAAAATAAGAAAATGGAAAGAGATGAAGAGAAACTAGGAATGGAAGTTGTTGATGCAAATTGACAAGTTTACCATTATTCTTTTAGACTCGTATCAACATTGCGGCAAATATGAGTATTATGGAAATTGAGAGATTTAGTCTCATGAATTCTTGTATCCTCCTTTAATGCCTTGTATTAGGTTGTCTATCTTACTATGTTCTTTCTTGAAGTTAATGTGAAACTATTTATGAGAAATTGGGTTGTTGGAATGAAAGAGAAACTAAGGAAGATGAGGGAAAAAGAGGAATGCTTGGATGAAAAAAATGAAGAAGAAGATGAATAGTAAAGAGTTAGAAAAGTTGGAATATTTTATTGTTGAAAAGTACAATGAGGGTACATAAGAGTTAAGGAGGGGAGAGAAAATCATTTTGGGGTGTTGAATTTTAGCTTGGATCCTTGGAATTAATGAGTATGATGTTTTAAAAGGGTAATTAAGGAACTACACTCATATTATGTTCAAATTAATTCCAGGGCAAGTGGAGATCGAGTTGACTAATTTTGGATGGAAGCCTCACCAATAAAATTTGTGAGTGGTTACTTTACCAAACTTTCTACCATTTTACTAATCTGTGAAATTTGAAGTGAATTGTAGTTTGTGTTCTTATGAAAAATTTGGATATTTGACACTTTTGGAGGTTTTAAAGGATTTATGTTTATTCCATGAGTTCATTTACTATTTAGAGCAATGAACTGAAATTGTGAGAAATAGTTTATGTTTTTCAATTGAAATTGTAATTTAGTATCATGGAATTGCAAAAGATTTATACTTATATACGATTTTAGCTATATATCGATTTACTTCGTTATTATTTGAGTTATCAAAAGTGAATTTCTACAAATCTCTTGATTTTAGCCTAAGGCAACAGTTCAAGTTATATGAGGTAAATCCAAATATTGGGAGTTTTAAAAGTGACTTCACGATATTTGAATCACGATTTTAGTTGATACATGGATTTTAAGCCAAACCTTGTATATGGTAAAATCAATTACGAAAAATGATCTTTTGGGTTATGATTTTCAGTTATGAGAACTTGATTTGAAATGCTATTGCTTTTGCGTGGTTTGTAAACTTAGTTTACGAGATACAAATTGTTTTTCAAACCATTGGATGATGTTGAAGGTGTTAATATCTAACATGCAGAAGCAATTTTGGATCTTAGGCACATGATAACATCAATTTGATCATACAAAGCATGTTGTCCAAAGCTACTAAAATAGAGTTTTCGAGTACCAACCTCTTGTAGCTCAAAATTGGACTGATTGTTGTGTTGTTTTTTCTCACCAACTGATCACGAACTACCACAAGATCTTCCTTGCTATTCTCAGACCTTTTGAATGGATTGTGGGATCCTCTAGTGATGGGAATTGGAAGGGAAAGTGCTTGGGTATCAAGCTTTGAGAGGTTTTTAGCTTATAACTTTGAGAGAGAAATTTGGCAGCATAACATCATGGAAAACTTGTGCATTTCTTCAGCAATTCCTCCCCATTTAAAGAGGAGTTCATGCACTCTTGAAGCCCCACAATTAGGCAACAAGACAATCCCAATTAGAATGGGATTTGGTGGCTAAGTGAGGAGGAGTACATGAGTTTAGTCACCATGCACTCCACCTCCTAAAATTGTTTTTCTTTTTTAATTTCATAATTCAAAAGAAAATTAATTTTAGTTAATTAATTTTAATTAATAATCTAAAATTAAATTTTAATTTTGAATTTCAATTTTAAATTAATTCATAATTAATTTAAAATAATTATTAATTAAATAATCAATTATATTATTATATATTAATTTAATATCCAATATTAAATAAATATTTTGCAACCAATCTCGATCATTTCCGAAATGCAATTTCTCAAACATGAATCCCTACTCACATGCTCAATATTTAAATCATATTTAAATATGTTCAACTCTCAAAATTACTAAAAACCAACGTGTTGGTAATATCCAATATGACCGATATCGTTCCTAAATTGAATTTGAACAATTCGAATTATTTCCATCATTTTGTTCCAAAGTTTGTTCCTTAAGCTAGCAAGGGGACCTAATGGACCTCTAGATTATGGGCTCCAATGATTCGAGGTTTAACCGGTCAAACTCTTTTAACCTAGTTAACCAACATTCGTTAACTATTGGGTCACTCCATTATAGCCTAGTAGTTGCACTCCCCTCACTGTAGATATATTTCTGTCTACTCGATATAACCATGATTAGTAAGTCAATCCTTCACAGGTCGTTCGTAACTATAGCTAGGTCAAAAAGTCCGTTCTACCCCTATAGCACTTCTTGATTCCTTAAGTCCACTGGTCCTCTAATCAACAATGTGTTTATGGTCCAACCATTAAACAGAGTCCCTCTCGGGCCAATGAGAGGGTGGGGCCCGTTGTTCAAGCCTCGTAGTCAGCACTTAAGGGAACAACCTTTCTGCTATCCCTAATACAGGTAGGAGTGAATTCCATCTTGCAATATTATGTCCCCAGCTATCTATCCAGTCTTATCCCCAAAATGGTAGGCTTATTGAGTCAGGGATGTTGGGACACTCTCACCCATGCAGATCAAAAGATAATCCTAAACAAACAGGAGTTCATAGTTAGCTCAGGATTAAGATCGAGTTACCTAGGTCATCGTATGAAATAGTCAGTCTTATCAGTAAACGGTGTTATAAAGTAAGAGTGACTTATTTCTCGGTTTGGTCTTGTGCAAACTCTTTTACACAGGATGCCCTTACTCGCATGTATCTATATGAACGATACAGGATCACATCGTTTGCTTTGTTCGCAAAGCAGGCCGCATCCATAGTGTCACAAGGATAAGGTACCCAACCTTATCCCTATACTATAGACCATTTAGGTTATATACTAGAACTTGATCCCTGTCCATATTCATAATATAGTTCGAGTATTTCATGTTATAACCAAGGATGTTTATCTATTGGATTTAGGTTATATATAAGCAAGCAATTCACTAAATAATACAATAACATCTTTATTGCAAAAGATTACAAACTATGAGTTTTAGGACACAAAACCCAATAGATGTACCCACGGTGATTTCCTGATACACTTACGTGAATGTGTTTCCGTAGTGTAGTTATGATATAGGAGGTCTTTGGGACCCACTTCGGCACACACATGGGCTTTGGGTCGTGTGTCGGGGTGCTTTGCCCTTTGGGGGCTGCTCTGCGCGCGTATGACTAGTTGCTCTGCTATGTACCTTGAGATTACTCGGTAAATAGCATGACCAGGAATTGCTCTGCTATGTACCTTGAGTTTACTCGATACATAGTATGACCAGGATTTGCTCTGCTATGTATCTTGAGATTACTCGGTCCATACTATGACTAGTTGATGTGCTATGTATGGGGGTTCAACCTATGCATAGTATGACTAGTTGTTCTACTATATACGTCGAGATCCTCCGTATATAGTATAACTAGTTTTGCTCTACTGTGCATATTGAGACTACTCTGCGCCAGTACGACCAGTTTCGAGTACATGTTTAGTGATGGATTTCCTAGCCATGCAAATATGTGCTAATGTTTACGTTTAAAAGATTCTCATGGCATATAATACTTTAGCTTTGTGTGCTTAAAATAAAAGTTACAAGTGTTTCAAGATTTCTTTTAGAAGTTTATCTTAAATTCTTATTAACTATTTTTTTTTTTATGATTGTTTATGATACTAGTCTCCTTAAATCTATTTTCTTATAAACCATCTACCAGTCACTGGGCTATTTAGCTCACTCTTTTCCTATTTCTTTTCCCAAGTAGCATTTGAGTTTTCGACCAACCTATCAAGGTTGAGATCTGCCACTGGTATTATTTAGATTACATCATTTTGCAAGTAAATATAATATTGATGTTTATTTTTTTATAACTAGAGTGGCTAGCATTATTTTGGAAGTTGTACCATTTGAATTTATATTGCGTTTTAAATTGGAGACTTGTTTTCCATTAGTGGTCTTGGTTTGTGGTTGTGCTGTGGTTGTGGGTTTCTGAATTGATTTGTAATTGCGACGTACTGGTAATAGTGTTGGATTTTAAAGAAATCATTTGAGAGTGTATTTTCAATTGCAGGTGTGTTTTATCCAATTTTCAAGAGAAACTCTGCCGAAATTTTTAATTTTTTTTTTATTTAGTAAAGTTTTGCTGGCCACCCATGGTTTTAAAGAAAAATGAGTTTTGTTTAGCAAGGTTTGACAATGGATTTCATAGTTTAGTTGGGATCTATTGTCAGCACGCCACGTCCTAGGTTCGGTAGGGTAATCTGGGACGGGGTGTGTCATATGATGCAAAAAACTGGTCTTGTAACGCCCCGCGTTTCAAAGTCGAACCTTGTTGGTATATGTTGAGCGTTTTATTCTAATTTGAAAAATTAGAATTTAAGCTTAGCCTCGGGTCATTAAACTAATTTTCTAAAATTTAGGGGAAAGAAATTTTTAATTAAATCTTTAATTCCTGAAGTTTGGAGGTTTAAAATTTGATATTTATTTTAAATATCGAAAGACCCAAATCCCAAATTAATTGGGCTATTTTCTTTCCCAAATATTTTAAGGAGATAAGTTTGGGATTTTAAATAAAATCCTAGATAAGACCTTACTCCTAATTAAATTGGGATTTCTACTCTTAGGTCCTTTTTAAAATAAAAGAATAGGGAAAAAGGAAGCAAAAACCCTAAAGCATTCTAATATTCCCTTCTTCTTTCTTCTTGCGTTGAAGCCGCCGCCAGCACCCCCCTGCGATTTTTCCTTCAGCCGACCAACACCCACGCAAGAACACTCTTTCTTCCTCATTTCTTCTCGCGTGCAGCTGCCCCCTCCGATTCTGTGTGTTGTCGAAGACCCATCCCCACACGCATCGCAAACCTACGAAGCCGACCCTTTCAATCCCTCTCCCTCGTTGACATTTGGGTTGAGTAGCAGGCCGTCGACGCTCTTTCTCTCTCCCTCTCTCCCGTGTGCCGCCACCGCCGGCAGTAGACCGCGCCGCCCTGCAATTTTCATCCTCACGTGCGTCGGCCAGCACCTACGGTTTGGGTTCTTCTCCTCCAATTCGAGGTGTAAGCCTTCTTCCCTATCATTTTCCTTTCAGTTTCGACAACAACAAGCATAATCTTTTTCTTCCTTTCGTTTTCGGCCAGACTCGTGGGTAGAAGGTCGATCTTTTCTCTCCCTCGCGTTTTGGGCGTGATTAGGTTGGTTTAAGGGTTCTTCCGACGTGTTCAGACTCTTTTGGTAAGCTTTCATCATTACCCATGGTTTATTAACCTCAAAATCAAATTACCCATTCTTGTTCAGCTTTAAAATTGAGTTTTATGATGGATTTCTTGATTTTCCAGCGTTGCGCAGAGCCGTCTTGGACTCAAAACCATCCTTGCCTTGTGACCCATCATCCGTTTGGCCTTAAACTCGAACACCCACTGTCTAGGGACTCTAAACAAGTGGTTTCAAATCACTTAGTTCGTTGGACAGCAAGTGTTTGGGGCCTTTTGGACGCTGAACGGTAAATTCTAGCACCTTTCGTTTCCTTTATTAAGTCTCTTAGGTGCTTTAAGTCGATTCCTAACCTTTTGAGAGCCTTTGCTTGTCCTTTAGGCTCAATCGGATACTTTCGATCAAGACCCAAGCCCTTAAAGTAAAGTTAAGGCGGTAAGAGTGTGTTTAGGCCCTTTTGAATTTAATTTAAGTAATTTAGAATGGGTCCTAATCCTTGGAGCACTTTTGCTGTAGGTTTGGGTTGGTATTAAAGCGTTCGAGCTGAGCTTTAAGATCTGGTTCCAGGTGATAATTTCCTTCCCTTAGCATTCTTTAGTTTTAAATAGGTTCTTAGCTTTGAGTTCTGTTCCTTGAGCGATTATTCTGTTATTTAGGAGCTCAGTTGGACTCTTTAGGATCGCTTGGGAGCTCATTAGGTAAGTAGTTCCTATCTGATGTAGTCTATTTGACTGTGTGACGCATGCTGAATGTTTACTCACTTTATAACTATTCTCATGTTTGTTGTTTCTCTGAAAGTATATGTGTATATATGAATCGTTGAAGAGCATGAACTGTTGTTGCGTGTTGATTGGTTGTAAAGCATGTTGGTTCTGTTTTGAATTCGTGAGATAAGCGTGAGTTGAGAGCATGTGATCACATGTATATGCTTGGTGGGCATAGTACGTGAGTCTAGAAGCGTTGCCGGGCATATGCATTCTAGATAGAGGTGAGATAGAGGTCAGGGACCTAAAATGTGAAAAAGGGCTAGATGGGCGAATGTCAGTGCACCTCGGGTACAAATGGTCGAGGGGTGACATGTCACCATGGGTTTAAAGAGGACTAGCATTGTGATTGAGATATCAGGGTCTCGGGTATAAATGGTCGAGGACTGATATTGTTTCGAGGAAAGAAAAATGATTATCAGGGCCTCGGGTATAAATGGTCGGGGACTGATATATCACTATTGGATGTCGATGCCTCGGGTATAAATGGTTGAGGGTCGATATGCCAATGTTAGATAAAGAGGAGCATCGAGGCCTTGGGTATAAATGGTCAAGGGTCGGTGTGATGAGTCTTGAGGCAAGTATTGAGGCCTTGGGTATAAATGGTCAAGGGTCAATATGTTGCTTAGTCATCGAGGCCTTGGGTGTAAATGGTCAAGGGTCGATGCACAGTTCGAGGCCTTGGGTATAAATGGTCAAGGGTCGAACACCGAGCTCTGTAGAGAAGTGTCGAGGCCCTGGGTATAAATGGTCAGGGGTCGGTGCAACTCGAAGGGTCAGTCTTGGAGAGTTTTGCGGAGCGTGACACGGAAATCACGTGTGGGGAGCCAAGTGAGGGCTAAATAAGTTTGTTGAGTAAGCTCGTGGAGCATGAGTGGTTAATGAGTGCATAGAGAGATGCATGAGGTTTGACTTAGGAGAGTCATTCATTTTACTCGATTTGAGCATGTTGTTGTGTTTATTGCTTTGAGAAGTATGTTGTACATGTTGTTGTGTTTATAGCTTTGAGAAGCATGTTGTTTGCGCATGAAAAGCATGTTGGTTGCTTGGTTGATGTTTGATGGCTTCTTAGGTAGGAGGGGCTACTTACCAGTACCATGGTTGTACTGACCCCCTCCCCTCTCTCTCCCCCCAACTACCAGATTTTGCAGGATATGAGGACTGCGTGGACCATGGTGATGCAGAGGAGGTGCTTGAGGAAGGACCGTAGCTAGTTCGCGTTGTTCTCTTTTATTTTCTTTGGTTTAGGTTAGGGTAGTTGTTGCTTGGTATTGCTGGATAGTTGTTTCGTTTGGTTAGTTCTGAAATTGTTATTGTTGAACTCTAGGTTTGGTTGTGTTGGTTTAAGGAACTCCATCTATTCATTTAGTTTTTAATAAATAAGTTGATTCGTGTGAATAATGTTATAAGCTTTATTAAAAGTTGTGTTCCTGATTAGTAGTTGATTTTGCGAGACCTGACTCGCAGTTGGTTCTGAGGAGTTGTTGCGTTGTAGTTTGGTGGTGCAGTTGATTATGTTATATTGAAGTGTTTTTGTTCTTAGCAGGTTATAGAAAAATTTTGGGTTAGTCCTATGTATGCCGTTATGCTGCCGAAATTTTCGGTGCACACGGTTAGTTTTGGGTTAAGAGATAGTAATGTCGCTAGGATAGCTATTAAGATCCTGGGGCGTTATAGGTCTACTTAGCTATTTAAATTTATATGCATTATGAATGTATGTTTAATTCAATGTATGTGCATAAGAGTATGCGATATAGTTTAAAATCCCACCATATGTCACGATCATACATAATGTATGTTATAAGTGTTATAATGGATGGTTACATGATTTAATTTTCATTAGTATTAATATAAGTGTTATGTGAATGAATGAAAATTGTAATGAATGATTTAATTTTCATGGATAGTTATATAAATGTTATGTTAATTAAATGAAAATTGAAATGCATTGAGCATGAAATTAGTTTAGTAAATATAAATGTTATATTTATGGATGTCATAGATGCACGATTATAGGTTTAAATTTCATTAATTTATAAGAGTTATAAAATTATTGAATTGAAATTAAAAACCTATAATAAAGAGTTGCATGCAAACTTTGGGTTTCTAATTGAATTAATTTTAAATAGTTTAAAATTAAATAGACCTTATGTTAGAATTTCTAATATGATTAGGAATTAGTCTTATATATTTTAAATACGTAAAAAATATGATAGGGTAAGACATAAATATAAAACTTTGGTTACAAAGGAATGATACCACCTAATTTGTTCTATTTATTTACCTTTAATTTGATCTTGTTAGTTTATATTTGATGGTTTAATTGTTTATTTTATAGGATTTCAAGCGCAAGAGGTTTACGAGGCCAATTTACCAATTTGACGCTAATTCAGGTAATTAAAGGTGTTTTTAAGCTATCTTGGAGTCCACGGGATGACGAGGAAGCAAAAGGACGAGAGTGGAATGTTCAAGCCTCAAATTTGGTGTTAAAATCCCTAAAGCGCTGCTGCACAAGCCAGACTACCCGAGAGGGCAACGTCGAGACGCCTCGATACCAGGTGTGCGAACAAAAGACCCAACTCGAGACGCTACGACTAGGTTTAAATACGTTTCTTTCGTTTTTTTGGCCGCTAGGTCAAATTTTAATCACTTTTCTCCATTCTTCTCTGTATTCTCTCGATTTTTTAGCATTCTTTGATATTTTAGGCTTGTTTGGTTGTATTTTCGTTATGGATTTCAATTCAATGGTAGTTTTTACCGTTAGCATGCTTGGCTAATTTAGTTGATTGTTGGATTGGGATTTGTTTTAGGATTGTTCAGAATTTTGTTTGAGTTAGCTGAAATTTTATGAGACTTTTGGATTATTATTATTGCATCCTAGCATTCTTGATTAAACAATTGTGATTTTTATCACTATAAGAAAAATTGGTTCTACCGACGAACTCTCTCTCGACGCTAGAAGACGGCGTCGCGAGAACCTATTTCTCCCGACGCCGAAAAAATCACGTTGGGAGAAACACTGTGGGATGGCTCTCTCTCGACGCCATCTTGATGGCGTCTCTCTTGAGCCGTTAAGTTGTCGTCGAGAGAAAAGGAATCTCTCTCAACGCGGTCAAGACGACATCAAGAGAGATATCGTTTCTGTCGACGCTGTTAGTTATGGCATCGGTAGAAACCTAAACGAAAAAATCCCTAAATCAAAAATACTTAAATTCAGTCTTCTCCTTCTGCCGATACCGTTAGTGACTAGGGGTGCAACGGGTCGGTTCGGCTCGGTTACTAGGCAAAACCAAAGCCGAACCGCTTATTTGAATAAGAAAACTTTTAAAACCGCAACCGAACCGATTACGGTATAAAACCGCGTCGAATAATCGGCGAACCGCGCATGCCTTGGACTGAGTATCGAGTCGGGTCGCGGATCAGATCGGGTCGCACGCACGCGAAATGGGCCTTGGACCCATCACCCGCGCGCAGCTCCAGTTTTGTGTATTTGCTAGTTTGTAGCTGTTTGTACCAGAGGCTCCTTTTTATACCTTTGAGATTCCTACAAAAGTGTTGTCTTATCGATGTGGAATGGTTACTCACTACTCTTTAGCCTTTATTCATTTCCTTCCGTTTCCTTTTATTTTTCCTTTTGTTTTCTTTTTTTTTTTTTACTTTCTTTTTTTATTTATTTCTCTCTTTTGTTAAGTCTTTCTTCTCAAATTTTTTAATCCTTTCTTTTATTGGTTTTTTTTTTTATTTTATTTTTATCCTTGTTTTCAATTTTTATTGTAAGTAAAAAGTAAAACAAAACAATAGTTAGAACTATTTTAACTTTAATTTAACAAATAATGCAATTCAAGATTGCTCCAAGGAATAAGGATCACAAAATAACAAAAACTTCTACTTTACTATAAAATTAAAAAAAAAATTGCAAACTAAATTAAATTCTAAAAAAACAACAAGTTGTAAAAAGCAAAAGCAAATAGTTCAGCTTCAGACTTCTGTAGCTCAGTTTTTGCTTCAAGTTATTTCTTTTCTCCTTCAATTAAACGTAATTTTCTTTTGCTCCTTGTCTTTAGCTGCTTCCTCTAAGCATGATTTTAAATCTACAAATACAAAATAATAATAATAATTAAAGAAATTATTGAATTTTGAAATTAATTTTTAAAGATTAAAAAGTTTCAAACCTTCTTCAAAGCGAGAAACTTCCTCCAAATGTGATTGAAGATCAATACTGATAGCATTATAACGTAGCCAATTTTGTGCGCAAATAAGTGCCTCAACTGTGGATGGAGCCAATGTGGAGCGAAAAGGATCTATCACTCTTCCACCAGTACTGAATGCAGACTCAAAAGCAACTGTAGACACTGGAATTGCCAAAACATCTCGTGCAACCTTACTAAGAACCCTGTACCTAGAAGAGTTCACTTTCCACAATTCTAAGATGTCAAAATTATCATCCCCTTTTGCATGACGTTCCAATAAGTAAACATCCACCTCCGTGTCCACATCAAAATCATCCTCATCATCTTCCATATCAGCATGTTGAAAGGGAAAATAATTACTTGTTCTAGTAGTAGAATCAGTAGAAGTGGATTGACTCATTCAAATTTTTGAACAAGATGAAACATTCTTAGACTCTAACGAATTATACTCATTGAACAATTGTCTCAACACGTCTTCCACTTTTTTTCCAATTTCCTTTGCCACATTATCCTCAAACAACTGATTGAAACAATATATAAGGAACTTCATCTTGTGACGAGGATCGAGAACAAATGCAACATATAATAAGTAATTCGCCTTACCACTACTCTCCCAATACTTGTCATATTTCAATTGCATTTTAGTTGCAACATTAGTAACAATTGGACTATCACCACTACTTGAAGAATTTTTTCGTAGACAATTCTGGATAGTTGCAATTTCTTCGAAGACCATGTTTGAAGTAATATAAAGTGAACCAAAAATTCTAAGAGTTACCTCATAAAATATAGATAAGAACTTCGTAAATATGCGAGCAACCTCCCAATCTAAAAGTCTAAAACTAAAAAAAAATAAAACTAAACCAATTAATAAAGTAAATCCAAACAACCATTACTAATTTACTACTACAGTGTACAGTGTGCAATCTGCCACATAATGATAATTGATTACTAAATGCAAATATTAACTATTAATTAGAAAGCAAATATGAAATAGTAAAGTGATATTTAATTGCTAAACTAAAAAAATAAAAGAAAAAACTAACCGATTCTGATTGTTAGGGGTGCAGGACCAAATACACAAATAGTAGACACGCTCACGAGAGTCCCTCTCGCCTCTTCCTCAACCTCAACCTCCTCAAGTCCCTCCGATTGGCGATTATTTTCAAATTTTGTGTTTGTGTTAATGTGTCCAATGTTCTTGTTCATATATTGTTGTAGTTGTAGGTCTAAGAGGGGAGTGAATTTTCTTTTTATAGAATATACAATATAGGTAAGGAATATATTTACTTTTTTAGATTTAGAATAAAAAAATGGAAACTACAAAATTAACAATTTGGAAATTAAAACTTGAAAGGCTGCAATTGAAATGAAAATTAAAATAATGAAAATCTAAAAAAGTTATAGATTTTTGGTTGAGAAATTCAAGAAACGTAAAAGCAGAAGGCTATCCAAATTTTGGAAAATAAAAGTCAATTGGAATTTTGAATTTGGAATTGAAAAGGAAAATAAAATAATGAAAATCTAATTAAAAAATCACAATATATTATCCTAGCACAAAAATTAGGAAATTGGAAGCTTGGAAGAAATCCTGAAATCGTGAATCACGGAGATACGAAATTACGAATTCAATGTTTGACTCCACGCCACGCACGCTGCACGAAATCAGAAGCTTGGAAGAAATCCTGAAATTCGGTCGGCTCGGTTAATATCTGATCGCATGAATAATGAACTGACGTCGAACCGCTTATCTTCGGTTCTCCAATCTTCAGACTGTCACCGACCGTTTCGACGAAATCGAAACTGAACCGGTGGCGGTTTCGGTCGATATTTTTTTTCGGTTTTTTCAGTTTTTTCGATTGGTTCTTGCACCCCTATTAGTGACGACGTCGACATAAATGGTCTCTCTCGACGCACTTAAAAACGGTGTCGAGAGAGACTACATTTCTCTTAATGTCGTCAAGATGACATCAAGAGAAACGACCTCTCTCTCGACGCCGTCAAGATGGCGTCGAGAGAAACTGCCTCTCTCGACACCGTCTGTTTCTCTCGATTGACGGCCTCGAGAGAGAGGTCGTTTCTCTCGACGTCTGTTTCCTTTGAATTGACGTCTCTTAGGTTGCATGAGAATTATGATTTATTTGTTATTTTTAGATAGTCACTAGGTCCAGGAGAATCCATCGTTAGTTGCATTGTAGGCTAGCGTAGACTTTCGATAGACCTAAGAAACTAGTAGAAATTAGATAATTTAGTTAGAGAATTAAACTCCTAATTAAATTAATTAATTCTGGGCCTTGCATGGTAATGCGGTTAATTAATTGGTAGCTTTGAGGATTTATTGGGTTGCTAACTTGATTAATTAGATTTATATTAAGGATTTATCGATCTAAGTATTAGAGGCAGCCGGCGCAATTTAAATAACTAATCAATTAGAAAATTTGTGGATTATCAGGTGATTTAATCGGTTAGAATTAGGCTTAGTAGGTGGATTATCTGAAAGGCCAAGAAGCACTCTGAGCAATAAAAACAATCTTTAAGTGATTTTTAGAGCTAACGATGACGCCAATTAAACGAACAATCCTAGAATAGCCCAATCTGACAGTCCCATCTTTCTACTGTTTTCTTGCGATTTTTCACTGTTTAATTTTATCACCTTTTGGGTTGTTATTTTCAACATTTTTTATTATTATTTTTCCTGTGTTTATTTTTGTGGTTCGTGATAAACCCCCTATTTTTCACCCCCCTTTTGTTTGTTAGCGAGAATTCGAAAATTAATTAGATCACTCTTTCCCTGTGGACAACTCGACCATTACCTATTGCAAAGTAGCATAAAGCCAGAGTTTACAAATTTATTTGGTCACGAGGAATCGACAAACTCGTCCAACCAAATTGGCGTCGTTGTCGAGGAAAGGCGTTTGTGTTTCTTTTTAATTTTGGATTTTTGGAATTTTCCTTTATGCTTCTTTTGTTGTATGATCACTCGTTCCGTGTAGAACAAAACTTTGAGATATAATCCTGAGATCACACTTGTGACGCCCCGCGTTTTGAAATTTTTATATTTTGGATCAAGTATCGGTTTAAATTAGAATTAAGTTGGCGGAATCAAAGTATTTAAGTGTTGGGATTTTTGGTTAAGGAATCAAAATTTAAATTTAAATTTGAAGCCCATGGTTATGGAAATAAAGAAATTACCCAGAAACTACCTCATCTTAGAAAGGAAATTAAAGCTGCAATTTGGGTTTTAAAAGAGTGCAATTGGAGGCTGATTAATCGTATTTTTAAGGGTTTCAAAGTATTAAAAAAAAAAAAGGTAAGGAAACCTAAAGCCACCCTTCTTTCTTCTTCACCACCTAGCTGCAGCCCCACTTCTCATCTGTGTATTCGGCTGCACCAAACCCCCGACGAAAGAACGTTGAAGCAACAGCTATCTCCTTCGTTGATGTCTTCTTCCCCTTCTCAATTTTGTCCTTCACGTGAGACCATCGAGCGCTGCACCCATCAACAGCATTATGACCCACAAAATTGCGCTCTTCGATAAGACCCGCACGACTACAGCTTGAGCTCGATGGCGTCGACGCTGCTTCTGGGTTTTTGGTGGTGTCGTGTCCTTTCCAGCGACTAGGTCTTCAACTACGAGCAATGGACCACACAAACGTCAATAGCCTCGATGTGTGCTTCTTCGATCTCTTCTCTGTCAGCAAAAACCAACGACCCACAAATTCAGGCTTCCAAGCACACGCGTGGGAGCAATCCAACAAGCGTCTCTTACTTTCCTTCGCTCTTGGGTAAGATTTAACTCATACCCACACTTGAGTGTCCTCGAATCTCGAATACCCAATTCGATTTGGGTAAGAATGAGTTGATTGAGGCTTGGCTGAATTCTTTTAGATCAAATTTAAGTGTTTGAATTTGATTCTAACTCCTGCAGCGTTTTGTATCCAGGTTCGAATTTAATGAGGTACCATTTAGCAAGCCTCCGACCTCGTTTGGTGAGGTTAAGTACGTTTCGACTCCTCTTCAACCTATTTAGACTTAATTAAAGTGTTTTAGGGTCGTCTCTAATCTTTGGGGAGCCTCTGTTTGTAGTTCTAAGCTCATTCAAACTCACTCCAACCCCTATGAACACCGGCCAACAAGTGATCATTGGGTTGTTTGGTAAGTTTCAGGTTCAATTTGGTTTTTGGAATGTTCAAAGTATGTTTCTAACCGTGGTACTCCTTTATAACTAGGTTCGAGCGAGTTTTGGAGTGTTTGAGTTGAGTTTAAGGTTGGTTTTGGGTAAGAAGGTTCTTCTTAGTCCTCTCTCAACTTAGTTTGAGGTTGTCGAATGGAATTCTAATTTCTAGGCCTTATCTCTCTTATTTTAGGAAGCGTTAAAACTGCTTAGGAGTGCTTTAGAGCGATTGTAAGTGGAATTCTACCTGTTGGGTTTGTTTGTTGTGTGCTAGCATGTTATATGCCTTGACCATGTTATATTCCCATGATCTATATATATATATATATATATATATATATATATATATATATATATATATATATATATATATATCGCTTCTTGAATTATGTGCTATGTGAGATGTTGGCTAGATGTTTGTCGCGATGTGTTGGATTGTTGAGATCATTTCATTGAGTTTGGTTGATTAGTTTGTCGTTTCGTTATGATTGTCGAAAAGGGCATATTATTTATGTTGTGAGCGTGCTGCATAATTGTCATGGTCTTCGGGCATAAAATATGGTCCAGTGGCATGATGTGTAGGATTCATGCATTCAGTGAGATTGTGAGGTCAAAGGGCCTTGTGTGATTAAAAAGGAAAGTCAGGTGAATATCAGGTGCCTCGGGTAAAAATGGTCGAGGGGTGGTATGTCACCAATGGATTAAGAGGAGCATCGGGTGCCTTGGGTAATATGGCTAAGGGGCGATGTGATGAGTCTATATGTTGTGAAAGTCATCGGGTGCCTTGGGTAATATGGCCAAGGGGCGATGTACAATTTGATTGTTAAGTCATCAGGTGCCTTGGGTAATATGGCCAAGGGGCGATGCACAGTTCGGGGCCCTGGGTAATATGGTCAAGGGTCAAACGCTGTGCGCCGTAGAGAAACGTTGAGGCCCTGGGTAATATGGTCAGGGGTCGGCGCGACTCGAAGGAGTCAGTCTCAGAGAGCCTTGTGAGGGCTATGAGTGTTGAGCGAGCTCGTAGAGCCTGAGAGAAAAACTGAGTTGCATGGCATGATGCGGAATTCATGTGTTTTGAGTATGCATGGCATGGTGCGAAATTCATGTGTTTTGAGTGTGCATTGCATGGTGCGGAATTCATGTGTTAGGTGCATGGTTGTTGCACGATTGTATTAGTTGAGTATGTTCTATGTGTTGATTGCTCACCTTGTATATAAGGCATGTTATTGTGATTGAAAAGCATGATGTTTGCCTTGTATGTTGTACGTTGATTGATGACTCTTCAGGTGTGAGCCACTTACTCAGTACCGCTGTTTTGTACTGATCCACCACTAGATTTTGCAGATGGTGAGGAGCACTACGAGCCTGGTGATGCTGAGGAGAAGGCCTGAGAAAAAACTAAATTTTTAATACTTTGTAGTTGGGTTTTGTCTTCTTATGGTCTTGTTTTCTTCCATTCTAGGTTACCTGTCTTTAGGCTTAAAGTTGAGTTGAATCGTGTTGTGTTCGTTGTTCCCTTTCAAAATGTAATTGACTAAAGGTTGGTGATATTTGAAGTTAGTGTTGTTTGAAAGTTGAAGGTTTGTTTTAGGATTTTCTACTTTTACTCGGTAGTTGTTAAAGTTTGTATAGTTGGGAGTTTGTGGGTGTTATGTTGTGCCTGATGTGAAATGGAGATGCTGGTTGGTTATTTAGAATTATAGGATTGTATAAATCTTGTTTTCAGGTAATAACTAAATTTTGGGATAGTTATAGTTACGTCGTTATGCTGCCAAAATTTTCGGAGCATGAGGTTGACATTACTGAATAGTTAAGTAATGTCTCCTAGTTAGGTTGATTTTGGGGGCGTTACAACACTGAAGGAGTGTTCGACACTCTAGCGGAAATGATTTGGATCGAAAGCATGCAAATTTATTTAATTTTAGAAACTAAAAGCATGCACACAAGAAACCAAAAAATAAAGAACTTGGTGAACCAACCTTTGGTAGCCGAATTGAGCTTCTCTTTTCATGTTTTCTTCTCACAATAAGTCTTGGACAACCATTGTGGTCTTCCCCGCTATCCTCCGATCTTAGAGCAAGCTTGTGGGAACTTATATGTGTTGGAATTTTGGAGAATAACTTGAAACCTTTAAGTTTGAGAGAGAAAGAAGACTAAGGCTATTTCAGTGCATATTTCCAGCAATTACCAACCCTTTTCCTCAGCTTAATCCTTCTCTATTTATAGAAGAAGCTCATCCACAAGTCTTCATCTTATGAAGATATCTCATGGTGAAGAGAAATGGATGGAATTAAGGTGGCACTCTTAGAAACAATGCATGAATTTTGTCATGACGGTTGGTGTCACTTTACAAGAATTCACCTCTTGAATTAAATAATTTTACAACTAATTGAAATCAATTAATTCCTTTTATAACTTAATTTAAAATTAATTCAAATAATACTTAACTTTAAATAAAACTTAGATAATTAATTAAACAATTTTAATTAATCATATTCATTTAATATCAAATATTAAATTAATGAATTACACCAATTCCGACATATCTCAAGACCCAACTTCTCGAACATGAATCCCTATTCATGTATACAATATTTAAATCATATTTAAATATATCTAACTCTCTCAAATTATAGTTTAATTCATAATTAAACTAAATACATTTAAATAATGTCATTCCCTTAAATCAATTTTGAACTATTCAAATTCTTCCATCACACAGTCCTAAGGTTTAGTCTGTATGAGCTAGCAGGGGTACCTAATGGACCTACAGATCATGGGCTCCAACGATCTGAGATTAACTGACTAACTGATTAACCTAGTTAATCAACATTCGTTAACTACCAGGACACTCCACTATAGCCCGATAGTTGCCCTCCCCTCATTGTAGATATATTTCTGATAGCACTTGAAATGTGCTATATAATTACCTTTAATTTAATCTTGTTAGTTTACATTTTATTGTTTAATTGTTTGTTTTATAGGATTTTTGTGCGTGGTCAGCTGAATAGATGGATGTGAGATACAATGATAAGTGAAATAATAAAGAATAATTCAACTAACACTTAAGTGCAAGTATACACTGTCGCACGTAGTAATAAAAACCTCAGAAGTATTCCAAGGGTATCGATCCCACGAGGACTAAATTGAAAATTCAGATTTGATGAAGAAACTGCACAAATGATTACTTTTGAAAAAGGTAACCAAAGAAAATAAGTTGATTGATTGAGTTTTTGAAAAGATAAACAAAACAAGCAAATAAATAATAAAGAATAACAATAATAAACAAACGAGGTATTCAACATGGATTCATCCCTAAGGCAATAGCCAAAATCATGCAATATCTAACTTAAGCGTATTCAATGCATTGGGTCAAATTTAACTTCCATTTGGCACTTGTTCCCAAGAACCGTTAGAAGGCTAAGCGAGTACCGTTATGCACATTTCTGTGACTCGACTCCGACATAGATAATTCACGAATGCAACCTATAACCCTATAGTCGATATAGCGTGCCTTAGGCAGCTTGCCCTATACCGCCGAGCAATCTCTTTCGAGCTTTTTCTCCTATATCACCTTTATGAGAACTGATATCGTTTGTCCATTTCGAGATCAAACTCACATAGCATGCAAAGTCTAAGTGATCAAATTAAACTCAGCAAGATTAGAGTGATAATCAATAAAGAATGACATGCATTGAATCACTACTTAAGCAAATAAGACACTTTCAAGCCATTAAACCATAAGGGAATTCACCACATTGAACCCCTCAACAGGATTTAGCTACTCACGATGGGATAAAAAGAAAATGAACACATTTTCATTGAAATAATAATGTAAAGAATACAGAATAATGAAAAGATTCAAGAGCTGGAAATAAAGAAGATAGCTAAATATTATGGATTTTTCTATTTACTCAATCCTTCTAGAGTTCGCTAAGACACTCCACTCTCTCGCTTTTACAAGTGGGAATGGGTGAAACTCTCTACAAACCACAAGGTTTGATGTCTAACTCTCTCTCGGGTTAGAATTTGGTCATCTAAGAAGGACCTCGGGAATCCCTACTCATTGGCGTCGAGCCAGGGTTCTGTCACCATCCTTTTCTTCCAAGTGAGTTCTACTTTGATTTGACTTCGAATCTCGAGCTTATATAGTGTAGAAATTGGTTGAGGAGCTGCGAAATAGGTGCTGGAAGGTTTCCCAGTCAGTTTCGGGGTCAAAACAGCTTGTTAGGTGCGAAGAAGACTCGTCAACAACGACCCACGGACGACTCGGAACGGTCTCGGTTTTCCAGAAATGTGGTCGCATTTCACTTTTGCCTTCTAGAAATGCGGTTGCATTTCTGGAGAATTCCAGCTTTTCCTCTGTTTTTCTGCACAGCAACAAACTAAGTCAAATTCTCTTAAAATCAACTCTTTTTAAGCACAAATGAGTTAAATTTGACAAAAGTAATTCTCAACACCCTAACTTATCAAATGAAGCATAATTTGAGCTCGGAAACAATAAATTGATCACAACATACAACACTTAACCAAGAAATGAGCTAAATATAAGGGTAAAATAGGTATATTTTTTACCCTTATCATACCCCCAAACTTAACTCATTGCTTGTCCTCAAGCAATTTCCAGTCAAAATGTTAGAGATCAACTCTTTAATTGTCAATCAAAATGTAAGAGCTCAATATTAATTGCGAATCAAAATGTTAGAGTTCATGCATAGTAATGAATCATGGTACTAGTATCAACTTTTCATTTCAAATCAAGTGACATGGAATCAAGTAAACATGTTTTTCAAGATCGTTTTCTCAAAAGTTCACCTTTCAGGAGAGGGTTCTACTCTAGTGCCAGTCACAACGTCTGAGTTTCCTAGGCATGAAGATTTCTATTGTTCTTTTTCAAAGCAAAACTCTCTCTCATCCATCCTAACCAATGTGCTTAAACTACCTAACTTCTACTCATAGAGCCTAGTGTAGTCCTTTTAGTCTAACAAAACAATCTTGAGGAAAACATGAGCATATATGAACTACTAGACCTTTTTCATCTCCCCCAAACTTCTTTGACTGCTGGTGCTCCTTTTATTCACACTTCTTTTTCTCCCAAGAGCATCCTTGTTGTCATCTTTACCTTCGTTCTAGCTTATCGACACTTTGTGGTAAAGATATCTAGCTACGAGCAAAGTTCACAAACTCGGAATGATACTCACTTCCCTAGGTAAACCTTTCATGCAGTGGCAAACCATGGGTGTCATGAATGCCCCTGGTTACTTAGTAAACCCTAGGAAGGAGGAGTAACTCTCGGTTCTTCTCTTTTTCAATTTTTTTTTTAGCTATATACTGAGCACATATTCTTTTCCAGCAGTACAAATTTACAAGAATATTTACATAGTAAGCATAAAGCACCCCCCAAACTTAAAGGTAGACAATGTCCTCATTGGCTTGTTTTTTAGGCATGGGCGTTATGAGGCTTTTTGTTTTCAAAACATCAAGGCTAAACTCTCCTAGAGTGTTAAAAAGGTTAAACACGAGGAAGTTTAGACTCGAAGACAATTTTGTAAAGAAAAAGACTAATGGAAAGCCTATGACTAGAATGTTGGGTTTTATGTCCTAAAACTCGTAGATAATGAATGTAAACAAATTTTATACTTGTATTTAATAAAGTGTTATTTAGTTTCTGCAATAAAATGTTATTGTTAAATATTGCACTATTTGACCCAAATCCAATAAACTAAGATCCAAGGTTGTTTGTATGTAACTTGAACTAGTATGTGGGGACATACGGGGATCGATGTTCAAGTAACAACCTAAAAGGTCTATAGTATAGGGATAAGGCTGGGTACCTTATCTTGGTGACACTATGGATACGACCTGCTTTGTATTATGATACAAACGCTATGATCCAACGTGTCCGTGTAGTTGACATGCAAGTGGGGGTATCCTATGCAATGAGTTTGCATAAGACCGGACCGCGAAATAGTTAACCACTAACTGTAACACCATTAGTTGGTTTGGTTTCTATTTCACTAGGATGACCTAGACAACTCAGTCTCAATCCTGAGTGGATTATGGACTCCTGTTCACGAGGAGTTGTCCTTTGATTTGTATGGGTGAGAGTGGCCAGCACGCCGACTCAGTAAGCCTACCATTTTGGGGACAATACCGAGTGGGGAGCTGGGAACATAATCACACAAGATGGAATTCACTCCTTCCCGACTCTAGGGTAAATAGAGGTGTGTTCCCTTAAGTGGTGTCTCCGGGACTTGAACAATGGGCCCAACCCTCTCTATGGCACGAGAGGGACTTCTGTTTGTTGGTTGGACCTCAAACAGGTTGTTCATTAGAGGAGCACTAGGGACTTAAGGACAAAGATGTAAACAAGGGGTAAAACAGTAATTTGACCCAGTTGGGATACGAACGCACGTGAAGGACTGACTTGTAGTATTGGTCGATATCCGTGGACATAGAAATATTCTGCAGTGAGAAGAGTGCAGCTGAGGGTCTTTAGTGGAATGACCCACAGTTAACGAATGGAGACTAACTTGGTTAATGAGTTTAAGCCGATTAGTCTCGTATCGTTGGAGCTTCTGATCTGTAGGTCCATTAGGTCCCACTGGTAGCTCATAAAAAGACTTGAAGCAAACAAATATAAATTGTAAATTGAAAGTGTTCAATTTATTTGGGGAATCGTATAATGTATATTGATGCATTATAATATAAAGTTTATGAAACTTTATAATATAATTTTTGAATTAATTTCAAAAATTAATTCATGAGAGAAAATATTTGAAAAGTTCAAATAAATTTAAAATGAATTGGATTCATATTAATTTTAATTTTAATAAAATCCCTAAGATTAAATATGTGATATTTAATTGGGTAATTAATTAATTATGAAATTAATTAATTATTTATTAAAATTAGATATTGTTCAGATAATAGATTTGAACTTATTCCTAGACCTTTTCCTATTAGGAAAAGGTCTTGGCCTTTACCTATATATTGGACCCCTGGGGTGGGGTGAAAGGCATCCCATTGTCTATCCTTCTCTCAGAGATCTCTCCCAAAAGACTCCCACAAGTCTCCTGCTTCAAGAAGTCTTAGAGATATACCGGTGTAGCCGATTGGTGGTGTTCGCACAAGAGGGATGCTGCATTTTCAATCTTATTGGCAAGAAAAGGAGAATTGATCAAGGCTTTCTACAAAAGTAAGTTTTCTATGAAATCCTTGATCACTAGGATCAATCTAGTTGATCTTTTAGCATGTTTATAGCCTATGTATAGCCCATTAAATATAGATTTATTGTTGTAATATTTTGCAAATTGTATTGGTATTTCAATTAGAATCTAAGACTATGAGTAGGTTCGGTGATTCCTTCCGCTGAACAGAGCTTTTATCCCTTCATACAAAACAACTTAGTTGAGGCGGTGGCACTTTTGAGATAGAACAAAGCTCTAGTTTTCATCATTAAGGGCTTAAAAGAAAACTCCTTTGAAACATGCTTTTTCTTCCAAAAATATTTTAAAGCAAATATTCTTTTAAGTTGATTTTTCTTCCAAAAAGTTCATAGGTAAAGCTCCAAAAACAACAAGTAGATTTTTTCAAAGAAAAGCTAAAAACCCAAGTTTAACTACTCTAAGCTATCCACAAACTATCTAAACTACCCTATGATCAAAACCATTAACAAACTAAACAATCTAAAGCAATCACAACAGCAATTAAACTAAAAACAGAATGCAAAAACATTCTAAAACTAAAAAAAAAAAAAACAGCAAGCAACAAAAAACAGTAAAACAGTATTATTCACAGAAAAAATATTTCAGTCAAAAGGGATCATAAAACTCCCCTATTCCTCGTCCGAGGAACTCTCTTTCTCATCATTCTCTTCATCTTCCTCTTCATCAGAATCCTCTTCTTCTTGGGGCAGCAGCGGCCGAGGGAAATTAGGAAAGACCAGAGCGATACTAGAGGCAATAGAGAGATATAACTCTCTAATAGCTTCATCCCTCTCCTTTGCATATACCCAGTACGTCTTCAGGTTCTCCCTGATTTGATCTAACTGGCGGTGGACCATACCTAGGGCTTCTGATGCTGGTGAAGGCCCTGTGAAAGGAGTGTGCTGGGATGGAGAAGCTACGTTCGGCCCTGTAGGTGGAGTGGCCTGAGATGTAGAGGCTTTGTCTTTCCTCTGGATACTGTTCTGTTGGAGCTTCCTGATCAAGGACAGGTCAATGGTCGGCTTGAAGAAGTGACGCTCCTCGTCCTTGCCCGGAACGATCTTCACCCTTTGGCAAAGCTGGGTGATGAGTGATCCGAAGAAAAGCTTGCCTGCTCGCTTTCTCCCACAGGCTAAAATCTCGTCCCTGATAATGCTCCCTACGTTGATCTCCAACCCCTTCATAAGGCAATAGAGTAGCATCACTCTATCCACTGAAATCGTGCTGTCATGGGTGGTTTTCATCAAGCGGTTCTTGATGAAGTGAAGCCAAACTTTCGATTCTGGCTTTAGGTCGTTTGGCACTAAGGACTTCACTTTCGTCTGTGATTCTTTCCATTGAACCCCCTTGTTGGCCACAAGTTTCAATGCTTCCTTCATTTGCTTGGCCGAAGGGTTCCTTATCACATCATTCCCTCTTGGGTTCAGGGGTGCCTTGATCCTGTACACCCTATTAATGTCGACTGAAGAGAAACTGACCATCTTCCCCCTCACCACCGCCATGCTAATGCTCTCCTCCCTCAAGCCAGCGTAAAACTCTCACACTAAAGGCACAACAGCCTCCTGAGGGTGAGCATAGAACTCCTGCCACTTGTACTAAGATATGATCCTGCTCACGAACTCTGGCAGTGTTCCTGCTCTGTTAGAGAATCCCTTCTCAATGAGGAAATCTCTCTTTCTCATTATCTCCATCCGTTCCTGAAAATTAACATCTTTAAATACCTCAGGGAATGGATTTCTGGGAGATGCGGCCTTGGGTGATTTACCCTTTGGCTTGGCAGGTGAGACGGTCGAAGGAACTGCAGGAGAGGCATCCATGGACCTTGTCCTCGACGTCTTGGCAAATATCGGGTCATTCTTGTTCTTTGTCCTCCTCTCAGCCTTAATCTCTCTCTTTTTTTTTTTCTTCTTAACGCTGCAGAGATAGGGACTTGGTCGTCATCTAGGTCTCTTATCTCTGAATCAGATTTTGTATCAGAGTCAGAATCACTGGAGGTCTCGGCCTCCTCGTCTTCTTTTTCCTCTTCTTCCTTCTCCTCTCCCGAAGAGGTGCTATCAGCAGCTGGTGGGTCATATATGAATAGAGGCTCAAAAACCTCTTCAGCTGGCTGATCAATAGTGGCCTCGGCTAGGCCTCCTTCAGAATGCGGCCCAGATGCGGTCGCATTCTGGCCTTCATTCTCCACTTCTCTTTCTTTTTCTCCTTCAAAATTTTCTTCTGTTGGCCCCTGTTGGGCCTTTTCTTCTACCCTTTCTTGCAGTAGTTCAGCCTCACTTTGAGCCTTGTGGAGTGGCTCAAAAGCTGCAAGGAAGTCTTCAGCTTCCTTCATTCTCTTTTCATCTTCTTTTATTTCTTCCCTTCTCTTTTTCTCTTCCTCAAGAAGTTGCAAATCCATGGCTACCCTCCTGAGGTTTTCCTCATACTTTCTTTCTTCCTCAGCTTCTAAGGCCCTCTCGGCCTTTTGTTCTTCTTCTCTCCTTCTTTTCTCTTCTTTCTCATCTCTTTCCTTTGCAAACTCATCTTCCTCAGTCATTTTCAAATTTTCCATCTCTCTCCGCTTCAACCTCTTTCAAAGCATCCTGTTCAGCCTTATACCCTCCAGCAATCTCAAGGACCTTTGCCATAGCTTGGCGGATTATTCCTTCGAATACGTCGGGAGGCATCCTTGCGGTTTTGAGGGGCTTAATCTTCGGGCTCCTCTTTCTTGCGTTGTAAGTAACAACGGGTTTTATCTTGCAAGAAAAATAGGGGTTAGTTGAAGGTTCGAAAACCTTACCCATTGAAGCTTCTCCTTGCCGAGAGCTTCCACCTGCCTTAGTGGCTTTGTCTTCATCTTGCCTATTCCCTTCTTCTTCAAGGGCAATGCATCTCTGAGCACCCATCTCAAGGATCATTGCAAAGCACTCCCGCGAACATTTTCTAAACTGTTGAGTGGCGGGCTTTTGGGTTTGGCGAACAGCAATGGCGCGCGTGAACCTCCTTGGCGTAAACGAACTCGGCATCTCCCTCGACGTGGCCGACATTGTCGAAGAGGATGGAGTTGGAGCGTTGGGCGCTTGGTTCACGACCGCCGGCGAGAATCCCGTGGGTCTCGTTCTTTGTGTGCCTTGCATGGGCGTTTCGGGGTTCTCCTCTTGTCGTCGAACGTTTTCTTCAGCTTCGTGGGTTGCTCGTACACTCTGAGATCGAGTGTTTTTGCGTGAGGATGACGATCCTTGAGTGTTCTTCATCTTCTTGCTTGTGGGTTTTTCGGTTTCACGATGGAGAATATGGAGAGTTGAGACTTGAATGCAAAGGTTTAGTGTTTGGTGAAGAGAAAAAGACTTAAGTCAAGCTATTTATACTTTTCTAATTTAGGTCACGTGCAGGTCAAACAATTTTCGTGACTCCCTTTTTATTTGGGCAAATGCGATCGCATTCCCAAATACATTGGGGAGAAATGTGATCGCATTTCACCCAGTTTTCTGCCTTTATATTTTTTTTCTGTCTTTTCTCTTTTCCTTTGCTTTCTCATTTTCTCTGAAACACCCATAAACAAGTTAAAAAGCTCATATGCTTAATCATGAATTATTTCTATTTTTTCATTTTTCTCAATTTAAAAAGAATTAAGGAAAGGTTTTGATCCATTCAACTTCCAGGTAAGTCCCCAGGTAGAGGTGTTCCCTACGGTCAGCTTAAATACCTCATCCTAGGCAGAATTTGCCTTAGACAAAGTTCCCTCTTGATCAAAAATCATTTATTCAAAACAAACTTGCACTTTTTCTCATTTTCCTAATTTTATCTCAAACACAAGACAGAGCTCATAATAATATGGACTTTTCAAAACTCCCAGGTAAATCCCCAGGAAAAGGTGTTCCCAATGGTCATCTTAAGTACCCTTTCCTAGACAGAGTTTTTACTCTTGCCCCTATATTTTGGAACTCTAGTCTAGATTATTATTTATAAACCCAGATAATATACAAACATTAATTCAAGGTGTAGAAATCATACTAAATCAATCACGGAGACATGGGCTTCCTCATCCTCGAATCCTCTTCCCCAATATGGTTTTATCCTTTGTCGCTTCATGGTCTGACTGATTTCTTCAACTTCAATCTTTTTCCCACCTTTTTCGTCCAATTCTTCATCTCCAAGTACATCCTCCAAAGTTTCTTTCTTCATTATTTCCTGCAAAGTAAATTGAGAAAGTTCATCAATTTCATCGATCATCGAACATTCCTTGAAATCTCCAGGGTACTTCATTACACTCATCACGTTAAACGTGATTTGCTGATCGTTGACCCTCATGGTCAACTCTCCCTTCTGGACATCTATTAAGGTTCTGCCAGTGGCTAGGAACGGTCGTCCTAAGATGATCGGCACATCCTTGTCAGCTTCGCAATCTAAGATGATGAAATCTGCAGGGAAACAAACTTATCAACTTTAACCAATATGTCTTCAATCTTTCCAATGGGATGTGTAAGCGATCGGTCTGCCAACTGTAAGGTTACAGTTGTAGGTCGTGCTGCACCTATCCCTAACTGTTTAAAAACCGAATATGGCATTAAGTTGATGCTTGCTCCTAAGTCGCACAGAGCTCTGCCTCCGATAAAGCATGGGATTGTAAAGCTTCCTAGATCCTTAAGCTTGGGAGGAATCTCGTTTTTCACTAGTGCACTGGAACATTCCGTGAGTGCAACCGTTTCGTACTCCCCCAATCTTCTCTTTTTCGATAGAATATCTTTTAGGAACTTTACGAATGTAGGCATTTGTCCAAGTGCCTCCACTAATGGTATGTTGATGTGCAACTGCTTCAATACATCTAGAAACTTCTTGAACTGTACATCTTGTGAGGCATGTTTGAATCTCTGTGGGTACGAAGGAGGTGGTCTGTAATCTGGGTCTATCACAAATTTCTAGGGTTTTGCGGTCGCATTCCCTTTTTTCTCCAACTTTAATTTTTCTTCTTTTTCTACCAAGGCTTCAGGCTCCTTGGTCTTTTCTACTTCTTCTTCTTTATTCTCTGAAATATCTGTGGTAATGTCTGACTTCTTTTCACAAATCTTTTCTCGAGCTTCAACTGGGATCTCTGCTTCTGAACTTCCTGGATACATTGGTCCATCATATTCTAATCCGCTTCTTAGGGTCACTGCCTTGCATTGTTCCTTGCCTTCTCTATGTGGGGTCTCGGTTTTGCTAGGCAACGTCCCTTGAGGTCTATTCTTAATCTCCTGAGCAATTTATCCAAGCTGAGCTTCCAAATTCCTTACTGCAGCATCGTTCCTTGCCATGTACTCTTTCATAAGAGTCTCTAGATTGGACTCTTGACTCTGCACTGGAACTTGTTGGAAATTTTTATGTGGCTGTTGTTGTGTAGGTTGCTTTCCAAACTGATGAGTGTTGGAATTACTTGACCCGGCTTGTCCTCCCCAAGAAAAATTCGGATGTTGTCTCCATCCTGGGTTGAATGTGGCCGAATAAGAATTCCATCTATTTTGGTTCTGATTTCCTTGTGGACCTACATAAAAAACAGATGCAGGGTTTAGCGGGCAATTATCAGCGATGTGTTCCTCACCACATATCTCACAACAAAGAGAAGAAACAGCGTTTGCAGGGGCTATGTTGGCTTGATTGTTCATGGACATGCCCATCATCATGCTATGAATGGCCTTGATCTGGGCTTGCATCATAGAGTTAGCCTCTGTTTCTACTGCTTTCACTGGATTTTCCAAAATGGTTGTTGGTTCATTTTCTCCCCAATGTTGATTATTGGTGGCTATGGTGACTAGGATAGCGTGCGCCTCATTAGCAGACTTCTTCAAAAAAGATCTGTTTGCAGATGCATTTACTAGTGCCTTTGAAGCTTGATCTAACCCACTATAAAAATGCTCCAAAATAATGCAAGCAGGCAGTCCATGGTGTGGACACTTCCGAACCAGCCTTTGGAATCTTTCCCATGCTGCATCCAAAGGTTCATTGTAAGACTGTCTGAAAGCAATGATTTCTGCTCTGTACTTAGCATTTTTATTGGAGGGAAAAAACTTCTCCAAGAATTTCTCCGCCAAATCATTCCAAGAGGTGATGAAGTTTGGAGGAAATGAATCCAACCAGGCTTCAGCATCTCCCTGTAAAGAAAACGGAAAAAGTTTTAGCTTTAAAGTATCTTCTGGCACTCCTGTTACTTTAAAAGAATTGCAAACTCTCAAGAATAGCTTAATATGCTTGTGTGGATCTTCGTTTGGAAGTCCTGAGAATTGGCCCATCGTATTTAACATCTGGAACATCACAGGTTTAAGTTCAAATTGTGGAGCATCAATCGGTGGCTCCAAAATTCTTGGATTCAGTGCCTAGAAAACTGGTAAAGCGTAGTCCCTTATTGCTCGGTTGCGATCTTCCGTAATGTAGATCGGGTTTTCTTGTAGTGGCACCGGTGGAACTGGAGGAACAGGAGGAATTCTCCCGCCATTCTGCTCCCTTCCACGATCTTGTGGATCAACATGAGGCTCGACTCCAGGAGGATCCATTGGAAACTCTTGAATGTAAGATGTTTCCTCTAGAAATTCCTGTGCGCTCAACTCTTGTTGCTCCTTCTTCTTTCGTCTCTGTTCCTTCCTTCGACAACGAAAGGTTCTTTCTATCTCTGGATCAAAGTCAAGGAGTGGACACCCCTTGCTCATGCACTAACTCCAACTTGCAAAAGAAAAACAAATGCAAACCGAAGTCAAATTCCCTTTGAGACAGAAATGCGGTTGCAATCTGTTCGCAATTTCAAAAACAAATCTGGTTTCACTTTTGGTCCCCGACAACGGCACCAAAAACTTGGTGCATGGTCAGCTGAATAGATGGATGTGAGATAAGATGATAAGTGAAATAATAAAGAATAATTCAACTAACACTTAAGTGCAAGTATACACTGTTGCACGTAGTAATAAAAACCTCAGAAGTATTCCAAGGGTGTCGATCCCACGAGGACTAAATTGGAAATTTAGATTTGATGAAGAAACTGCTCAAATGATTGCTTTTGAAAAAGGTAACCAAAGAAAATAAGTTGATTGATTGGGTTTTTGAAAAGATAAACGAAACAAGCAAATAAATAATAAAGAATAACAATAATAAACAAACGAGGTATTCAACATGGATTTATCCCTAAGGCAATAACCATAATCATGCAATATCTAGCTTAAGCGTATTCAATGCATTGGGTCAGATTTAACTTCCATTTGGCACTTGTTCCCAAGAACCGTTAGAAGTCTAAGCGAGTACCGTTATGCACATTTCTGTGACTTGACTTCGACATAGATAATTCACAAATGCAACCTATAACCCTATAGTCGATATAGGGTGCCTTAGGCAGCTTGCCCTATACCGCCGAACAATCTCTTTCGAGCTTTTTCTCCTATATCACCTTTATGAGAACTGATATCGTTTGTCCCTTTCGAGATCAAACTCACATAGCTTGCAAAGTCTAAGTGATCAAATTAAACTCAGCAAGATTAGAGTGATAATCAATAAAGAATGACATGCATTGAATCACTATTTAGGCAAATAAGACACTTTCAAGCCATTAAACCATAAGGGAATTCACCACATTGAACCCCTCAACGGGATTTAGCTACTCATGATGGGATAAAAAGCAAATGAACACATTTTCATTGAAATAATAACGTAAAGAACACAGAATAATGAAAAGATTCAAGAGCTGGAAATAAAGGAGATAGCTAAATATTATGGGTTTTTCTATTTACTCAATCCTTCTAGAGTTCGCTAAGACACTCCACTCTCTCGCTTTTACAAGTGAGAATGGGTGAAACTCTCTACAAACCACAAGGTTTGATGTCTAACTCTCTCTCGGGTTAGAATTTGGTCATCTAAGAAGGACCTCGGGCATCCCTACTCATTGGTGTCGAGCCAGGGTTCTGTCACCACCCTTTTCTTCCAAGTGAGTTCTGCTTCGATTTGACTTCGAATCTTGAGCTTACATAGTGTAGAAATTGGTTGAGGAGCTACGAAATAGGTGCTGGAAGGTTGCCCAGTCAGTTTCAGGGTCAAAACAGTTTGTTAGGTGCGAAGAAGACTCGTCAACAACGACCCACGGACGACTCGGAACGGTCTCGATTTTCCAGAAATGCGGTCGCATTTCACTTTTGCCTTCTAGAAATGCGATCGCATTTCTGGGGAATTCCAGCTTTTCCTCTGTTTTTCTGCACAGCAACAAACTAAGTCAAATTCTCTTAAAATCAAGTCTTTTTAAGCACAAATGAGTTAAATTTGACAAAAGTAATTCTCAACACCATAACTTATCAAATGAAGCATAATTTGAGCTCGGGAACAGTAAATTGATCACAACATACAACATTTAACCAAGAAATGAGCTAAATATAAGGGTAAAATCTTTAAATGCATGAAAATTCTCAGCAATTTTTTAGGAAAAGTAGTGTTCTCTTTATGGACACCTTACTCCATAAATACATGAAATTGCTCATTAATTGTGAATTTCAAAATTTGGGGCATTTTTCGTAAATTTACCAAAATTGAATTTCATCAACCCATTTGGAGATTGAGTAGTGTTCTCTTTTTAGAATTTATTGTAATAAATTCTTTAAACACATGAAAAGTCTCATCCAAATAAAGTCATTTTGAGAAAAAGTAGTATTCTCTTTATGGACCTTCCAATTCTATAAATACATGAAATTTCTCATTAATTGTGAATTTTCAAATTTGGGGGTGTTTTTTCATAAATTTCCAAAAATTGATTTTCTTTTATTCATTATGTTTTTCTAAAAACGGGATTGAGTAGTGTTCTCTTTTTGGAATTTATTTGATTAAATTTCTTAAATACATGAAATTTCTTACAATATCCAATGATGGAGGTTAGATAATTAAAATCTTGATTTTCTAATATTCTTGAGGTGAGGAAAGTTATTTTGGGAAACCAAAATAAAATTTCAATATTTTTTTAATGACTTTTGTGCCACTCATACTTGTTGGTACATATTTTGTCTCCAAAATATGGATTAATAAATATGGGATATTTAAAAATAAAAGAAAATAAAACTTTGTGGACCAATATTTACTATTTTTAAATTGGATAATAAAAGATAAAATTTGGTAGCCGTTTTCACGAGTGTTGTAGGGTGTTAATACCTTCCCTATGCACAAATGAATCCCGAACTCAAATTTGATATACGTAGACCAAATTTGTTTTTTTTTTGTTTGTTAAATTGGGTGACCAATCACACCCTTAATATGATTGGTGGCGACTCCAAAACTCTTTTTCAAGAGACCCTTAAAAGAGGATGTCGGCCGCTCCGCGTCGCAATCTCGTTGCGATAGCTTGGCAACTCCACTGGGGACCGCTTCATGAGAGTCTAAACTGCTGAATTTTTATCTTTTCTTTATTATCCAAATACTTTTATTTGATTTTTTTTTGTTGGTCCATTTTGTTTGTTTGTTTTTTTAGTAAATTTTTGTTTGTTATTTATTGTTTTATATTGTGTTGTTTAGTTTATTGTAAATTATCTTCTATTACTTTTATTCTGTTTATTATGTAAATCTAAGTTACATGTTGTCATGCATCTCACACAAATTCACAAGCCTCCTACCCGGGTTATACCATTTAAGATTAGAATTGAGGATGTAGTAGTGTCGACCTTCGAGGGATTCCGGCCCCCGTGCAGGCACACGAAAAATTCTCGCTCAGATTAATCCTTTTATTATTTTTTATAATAGCAGGATTGATTTGAGGGTCTTATCCATTTAGGATTTAGACATGCCAACACTCCATTATTTTTGTATCCGGTAGTTATTTCATGTATTTATATTGATATTTCATTCATTTATTATTCTATCCAATTAATGTCATTTATTTTATATTTTCATTTATTCTATTATTTTATTGATTCGAAAAAGATATTTCATTATTTTATGAAGATTTAAGTTGCATGTCACCATGTATCTCACACACATTCACAAGCCTCCTACCCGGGCTATCACCCTTTAAAATTAGAATTGAGGATGGAGTAGTGTCGACCTTCGAGGAGTTCCGACCCCCGTGCAGGCACACGAAAAATTCTCACTCAGATTAATCCTTTTGTTATTTTTTAAAAATAATATAAGGATTAATTTGAGGGCCTTATCCATTTAGGATTTAGAAATACCCACACTGCATTTTCTATGCGCCAATTATTTCATGTATTTACTATATCTCATATTTCTATTTTTTTTAATCCAATTAAGGTTATCATGACTCTTTAAGACTGAATTAAGGATTTGGGGACCTCTATGAGAAACCTTCTCCATTTTTTTTTTCCTTCTTCTTTCCTTCTTTCCTAATTAAGCTAATTTGAGAATCTACATTTCCATATTGAAGGTCATGCCTTGGTTTTTACATTTCTCCCTTATAAATTTTGAGAGTCTAGCTTTCCTATGCCCTTCAAGGTCTCGCAATTTTATTATTATTATTATTATTTTCCTCTTCTTTTTTTCCCTTCAATTTTTTTTATTATTTATTATTATTATTTATGTTTTTTTCCCTTCTATTATTATTATTATTATTTAACTAAATTATTCTTATTCTTATTACTTTATTTTATATTTATTTATTATGATTATTATGATGATGATTATTATTATTTGGAAAAGGAGCTCCTTTCATGTATGTGCATTGATTCCTTAAAATCTAAGGTGGAGTAGTGTTTACCTTCAAAGAGCTTCGGCTCTCGTGTAGGCTCATGAAAGCCTTATAATATTATTAATAATGCTAATTACTATTCTTAAATGTTTTTTTCCCTCTCTATGTGTGCTATTGTGATGAAAGTAGAATAACTGAATTTTTATTGTCATTTTATGCAAAATGTAGACGCCGTATTTGGTCCGGCTTGATTTTTAGTAATAATGTTTGAAGTTTTTCAATATTTGGTTGCACTTTGTTTTTTTTGGTATGTCAACAAGAGTTTGGCTCAATTGGCATAAAGCTTGTAACCCGATCAAGAGATTGGAGGTTCGAATCCCCCTCCCTACATATTATCAAAAAATTTGTTTTTTGATTTTCATTGTTTATTTTCATTTTCATTTTACTTTTTTTTTAATTTATTTCTTTATCTTTTTATTTTTATTTTTTATTTAATTTAATTTTATTTCTTTATTTCGTTTTATTATTATTATTATATTTATTTATTTATTTTATTATGTTTTATTTTTATTTTTGTTTTGTTTTATTTTTATTTACTTTATATTTTTATTTTCATTCTATTTTTATTTTATTATTTTCATTTGTTTTATTTTATTTTATTTATGTATTTATTATTTATTTTTATTTTTTTTTTTTTTCTTCCCTCACGTTTCCCTCTCCCATTTTTCCTCCAACTCCCCACTCTCTCCCCTATTCTTTCTCCCTCTCCCTTTTTCTTCTCCATTCCCCCCTCCTCCCAACCTCCCATTCTTTCCCCTTCTTTCTCAACTTTCCCCCCTCCTTCTCCCAACCTCCCATTCTTTCCCCTTCTTTCTCAACTTCCCCCCCTCCTTCTCCCAACCTCCCATTATTTCCCCTTCTTTCTCAACTCTCCCCCTCCTTCTCCCAACCTCCCATTCTTTCCCCTTTTTTCTCAACCCCTTTCTCAAAGCTCTACTATATAAGGAGAGCTTATGGAGGATGGAAGGGGGGAAGAACAACAAGAACACAAGAAAAAAGAAGAATAGTGAAAGAGCTTGGAGAGAGAAAGTGAGTTTGAGAGAGAAAAATAGAGCTTGGAGAAGGATTTTCAAAAAAACCAAAGCTACCGCCACCGCTCACCGCCGCACCACCGCCGCCGCCACTGCCGCCGCCGCCGTGCCGCCGCTTTCCATTGATTCCAACAAAGCTCTTAAGTGAGGGCTAAGTGGAAAAGGGGAGGAAAGGTGGAAGAGAAAAAAGAAAAAGAGAGGGAGGGAAGTTGGGGGAGAAGAAAGAGGAAAGTGAATAAGGTGGGTCCCACATTTTAAACTCTTTATTCTTTTCACTTCTCTCTTATTATTTGTCTTATTATTATTATTATTACCATTATTATTATTCCTCTTAAAACAAGAAAAGATTTTTTTTTTTTTTCCTTTTTTTATGTATCCAAACTTTTCCATTTTTCATTTTGGCTATGAATTTGAGTTTCCAAATCAATTGCAATTTATTTTATTTCATTTTCTAATTAGAAATTTAAATTGGTTTATTTTAGATTTCTAACGAACTTGTAATTGGATATTAGTTGAAAGTTTTTTTTATCTAATTTCAATTAGAGTTTATTTTTGAGTTTCCAAACTAATTTTAATTGGCTTTAAATTGAATTGCTATTACCAATTTCAATTGGATTTTAATATGACATTTTCAACTTTAATTGCCTTTCTATTGGATTCTAACATAAAATTTCTAATTTGAATTTGAATTTGTATTTTCCTAATAAATGTTCACTAGTTTGTAATTAGAAAATTCAATTTTCTTTAAAATGGAAATTTTAATGTTTTGAATTTTATTTTAATTTGAATTGTTCAAATGAATTTCAAAGGGTTTGAAATGCTCAAATGAATTTCAAACAAATGACATTTGAACTAAGATTTTCAATTAGATTTTCACTTGATTTTTATTTTTTTTTATTTTTAGTTTTTTCTTTTTCTTATGATTTTAAACTTTCCTTCCATTGGTTTCAATAATTAATTTGGAAATTTTATAATAAATTTTTAATTGGATTTAATTTGGGATTTCAACTTTTGTTTGTTTTTAATTTGATTTCATTTTGACATTTACAAATGAATTTCAATTTGGAATTGCCCAAATGAATTTCAATTGGAATTTTATTTGAATTTTCACTTTCCCCTCAATTGGTTTTAATCTCGAATTCAATGAGTTTCAAAGTGATTTGGAATTTTTCAATAAATGTCAATTTGATTCTAAATTAAAGTTTCCAAGTCAATGTCTTTTGGTCTTATATTGAAAATCAATTTCAATTTTAAACTAAATTGGAAATTAATTTCGATTTTGGAAAGGTTAAATCAAATTTCAAAAACATTATTTAATATTTTGAATGGTTAAAATAGATTGATTATGAAAACTTTAATGCTAATTTTGTCTAAGAACAGGTATTTAAGCTGACCGAAAGGGAACACCCTGCCTGGAAATTAGCCTAAAGTTTAACTAGTCAATTATTTTGGCAATCAAAATTTCAATTGGATCTTAAAAAATTTTCAAATCAACTTCGATTTGATTCTAAATTGGATTTTCCAAATGAATTTCAAAATAGTTTTACTTTAGTAATTCCAAATGAATTTCTAATTGAATTTGATTTTAAAATGAAAAATATTTTTTTCATTGAATGGTGTCATACCATTCATGATTATTACTTCACATTTTATTTTTGAAATGTGAGGTAATAGTTGTGAGACAAATTAGCTCATGTATAGCCTATGACGGAGTTGAAATACTTTTCAAATTCTTGAGGTGAAAGATTTTCCTTAATTGGGAAATTTATACGTGATAATAAAGTTATGGGTTAACCCCACTCACAAAATTAAATCCTTACTTTATTTAAAGATAAGGTGAAATTAGTGAGACATTTAATTTTCAATTTTCATTTTTTTTTTCTTTCCCAAATTTTATTTGTTTATTTTTTGTTAAGACATGGACCTTTGTTTAATGAATTCGAGTAATAAAATAAAATGTTTTCAAACGGGTGTTGTAGGGTGCTAATACCTTCCCTACACACAACTGACCCCCGAACCTAATTTTTGGTTTTCAAAGACCGGTTTTTCTTTAAAATGGGTGACCAATCACACCCCAAGATGATTGGTGGCGACTCCAAACCTCTCACCTCGAAAGAGACCCTTAGGAAAGGACGTCGGCCGCTCCGCGTCGCGATGACGTTGCGACACAAAAGGAGAACACAATGAGCGTCAACATGTCCAATGTGTCCATGCATTCATCCTTGGAACCTAAGTATGATGAACCAGGTGTTGTTCTCCAATGGGCCGAGAAAATAAAGCAAAAATTTGGTGATAGCTTAACTGATTCTTCTCATATATCCTTACCAACCAGTTGCCAAATCTCTTTCACACAAAATGATTTGACCAAATTGAAGGCTATATGGGAGGGTTTGTCACCAGAGCGTAGATTTGTGTTCTCGAAGAAGTATGGTCATATAGCGGATTTGATGTATATTCCAGCGAACCATTTTACTTTAAGAGCTGTAGTTCACTTTTGGTATCCAGCTTACCATTGTTTCACGTTCGGGTCATTTGACTTATTACCAACAATCAAGGAATATCAAGCTATGCTCAGCATCCCTGAGAAGGAGGAAGACATAATTTATTGTTTCAACCCCATGTTAACAGCAAAAAGGACTTTATCAAAGTTTTTGACAAACGTCCACGTTGCTGATATTCAAAAGCACGTGAGGACTACACTCAGAAGAATATGGAACACTGAGAAATTATGTCGAATCTTTACACCACCAGCTCACCGTACACCAAAATTCAAGTGAGAGGATATTGCATAAGTATCAGCAGCTGGAGGCAAATTACAAAGAAATGAAAAATGATTATGATCTACAAGGAAGAAATTTTCATATGATCTTAGGGCGTGTGGATCAAACCATTGAAATTCTTAGATTCGTTGCTAGAAGGGCTAATGGCTTCGCAGAATGGGCAGCTGAACTAAGAGTCAATATTTCTCCGATGCAACCTAACGCAGATGACTTGAATAGGTTTCTAAGGATGATATGCAAAGAACTTGGGCATCTTGGTTGTTTTCATTAATAGTTCATTTTTGTTGGATTTTGCATTTATGACAATAAAAATAATATACATTGCACTTTCTCTTTGTAGTGTACCCTTTAGTTAAGAATTAGTTTATTTTCTCTCTTTTTCTTTATTTATTTATTTATATTATTAATTATTACTATTTTTGTTTATTCATTATCTTTTCTCCTCTTTCTCTAAAAGGAATAAAAATAGCTCGCAACATTCCAATTCACCATCCCTACAATACAAAATCTAAAAGTCGAATCATGGAAGAGCAAGGCAAGGATATGGAGAAAATGAAACAAGAGATCAATAATCTTAGTGAACAAGTAGCAAAAATTCTAGAATTACTTTCAACTGGGAAAGGAAAATGGGTTGTAGAAGCAGCACAGGCAAGCAATCCAATCCAGGAAATCGATGATCCTGCTTATCCACCTGGATTTACTCCTCAACATGTACGACAACGCCTGCATTTTCCACAGCCACAAACCCCCCAACAATATGCTGCAACGAATCCACTCTACACTCCTGTTCCAGATATGGAACAATTGGAAGCTCAAGCTGGAATTCAAATCAATAATATGACAATGTCTAGTCAACAATCGGAGATGAGACAGCATGAGGGTGTTCAAGCTAAGGAAAAGTTGGAGGTTCTAGAAGAAAGGTTACGAGCAATTGAAGGGACAGATGTTTATGGAAATATTGATGCCACACAATTGTGTTTAGTGCCAGGTTTGACAATTCCAGCAAAATTTAAAGTCCCAAAGTTTGATAAATATGATGGATCATCATGTCCATGGAGTCATCTCACAATGTACTGCAGAAAAATGGCCGCACACATCAATAATGACAAATTATTGATCCATTGCTTTCAAGATAGTTTAACTGGGCCAGCCACAAGATGGTATATACGGTTAGACAATACACACATTCATGTTTGGAAGGACTTAGCGGACGCATTTCTAAAGTAGTATAAGCATAATATTGACATGGTGCCAGATCATCTTGACTTACAGAGGATGGAGAAAAGAACTTCAGAAAGTTTCAAGGAATACGCCCAGAGGTGGAGGGATATGGCTGCCGAGGTTCAACCCCCGCTAACAGATAAGGAAATGACGACTATGTTTATGCACACTTTGCGATCTCCCTTTTATGATCACATGATTGGTAATGCAACAACCAGCTTCTCTGACATCATCGTTATTGGTGAAAGAATTGAATACGAAATTAAGCATGGAAGGATAGCATGCGCTACAGCTAAATCGACTGTGGGAAAGAAAGGAACAACATCAAAGAAGAAGGAATGGGAGGTTCAAGCAATTAGCTTTACAAACTCTTGGAAAAATAAACCAAAGTTTGGTAAAAGAGAATACGAGCAAAAGTACATGAACAATGTCTCTGATGCTCCCTACAATAATTATGTGTCAAGTCATACATTTTCTGGAGCTACAAAGCCAACAAATGCACATTTTCCACAGTAAAATGTGCATTCAACTAGACCATTTGTGCAAGGTCAAAATAGTAGGGTCAACCAAAACTCGTGGCATTATGATCCGATTCCCATGACTTATACGGAGCTTCTACCTCAACTAATTCAAAATCGACAGTTGCCTCTCATCCCAATGGATCCCATACAACCTCCTTATCCAAAATGGTATGATCCAAATGCTCGTTGTGACTATCATGCTGGAGGAATCGAACACTTGATAGCGGGCAGAAATGTCTCTATTTTAGTCCTAAATTATTAAGCTTTTAGGCGCTTTAATTGTGTTTTTATTGAAGAAATCTAAAATATTTTGTTATTTGGTCTTTAGGAGCAAATTATGGGTTTTTGGTGGAAAATGCCCTAAAATGAGCCATCCAAGCCCAAATTTCCATGCATTGGTCAATTAGAAGCCCAAGAAGTCAACCATTTAAAGATGATCCAAAAAGAAATGAAGGAAGGCCCAATTTCAAGCTCAATCCGCGCCAGCCTAGTCCCATTTCTTGGCCATCAAGTTGAGTGACGTCACAGCGTCGCGACGTTGTCCTATTTTCGGGCCTATATAAGGCGCCCCTTGGTGCCATTTTTTACCATCAATCATCATTCAATCCTTTCATTCCTTTCTTTCTTGGCTCCTTTGGAGCCTTCTCTCAAGGCTTTTTAGCCTTTTGGAGAGTTCTTAGTGGGAAATTTTTGGGAGTTTTGGGGAGTACTCTAGGAGGCTCAAGGTGTGCTCGGAGGGACTCCAAGCGCCAGCGACGGGGTCTTCGACAATCATTTCCTTTCCTTTTATTTTGCTCATATTTATGCTTTCCATTGTATATTTTGTGAATATTTTAACTATGTATAGCTAAACCCCAATTTGGGGTCTTGAAATGAAATTATATAGTTAAATATTGTTATAATTGTCTATCTCTTGCCCTCTTTTACTGATTATTTGTATGGATGCTCTTAATGTTGTATGCATCTGGCCAATTGTATATTGATCCGATTCTTAATGGAAACTCGACGGAGAGAAATTAGGATAGATCATAACAATCCATGCAACTAGTTTAATTGCCCGTCGTGACAACGAGATTAGTTGATTAAACTTAGATTCCTAAAATGAATCAGAGCGTAATAATTAATGAATTTTAATGGCGCTAAGGACACTTAGGTTGTTAAAATGGGTTAATTAGAATTAGGGAAAACCGACAGGAGATCCTATGTGACTAACGGAGATTCTAGGAGTATAATTAGTTGGGCAACGAGATAGGTTAATTGTAATAATTGTTTAGCTATTAATTGATTTTCAAGACCCCACTTCCCATTTAAAAACTCTTTCTCCATACTTTTTATTTCTTGATTGATCAATTTAATTTCCTTAATCGCTTTAATTTTTAAATTTATTTTAATTTCATGGTTTGACCCCTAAATATTATTTCGCCCAAATATTTTTATTGTTCAAGGAATTTTTGCTTTGCTTAAATTTCGCTTTGCCTCCCTGTGGATTCGATACTCGGAATATTTCCGTTTTATATTACTTGCGACCCGTGCACTTGCGGTATAGCGGTGTGACGCCCGGACAACACTCAACAGAGAATTGCTTCGCTTTGAAAAAAAGGTGCAAACCTTAATCAATGCTGGATGGTTAAACTTTAAGAAAGCTAGTGAAAATTTGGATATCAACAATAACTCATTACCTAATCATGAGAACCCAAAAGTGAATGTTGTAGATTATCGACCCTACAGTAAGATATGAAGGGTGTGATGAAGAAAAGCATTGCATATTCCATCTAGGAATTGCTGGACATATTATTCAATATTGTGACAAGTTCAGATCCAAAGTACATCAACTTATGGATTCAAAGATACTCATGATATGTAGAAGAGTAAGAGAAATGAGGGAAGACGAAGTCGGCGCATTAACAGGAGAATCTTCTTCCCACGAAAGGGAAGTAATTGATTCCTTCCCACCAAAGCCTTTGACTATCATATACCAAGAGAATCATAATGCTTCATCTCTTCAGAATCCTCGACTTATAACGATTCAAGTGTCTGGTCCTTTCAAGTTTAAGGACATGAAAGCAATACCATGGAGATATGAGTGTCAAACTCTTACAAATCCATCAATTGACAGCATTACAGGAGTTAGTGGAATAACTCGGAGTGGTATGTGTTATACACCAGAAAATCTATCGAAACCATCAAGTGGTTTGATACTAGGGCAAACGAGGAAAAATGATAAAAAGATTATGTCTGAGCATGCCAAAGGGCGAGATATAGAAGAGCCTATCATAGCTAAAGATATGGAATACAAGAAGCCTGTCACTGAAGAGGAAGCATAAGAGTTCTTAAAGATAGTAAAGCAAAGTGAATATAAGATCATAGAGCAATTGCATCATACTCCAGCACAAATTTATCTATTATCTCTATTTTTGAATTCCGAACCACATCGCAAAGTGTTGTTGGATATCTTAAACAAGGCGCACGTTGGTCATGATATTTCTGTGAAAAAATTTAGTGGGATTGTTGGAAACATCACATCCTCCAATTCCATAGTTTTTACTGATGATGAAATCCCTCCTGAGGGTTTAGGTCACACAAAAGCACTGCATATTCAAGCAAAATGCAAAAACTATGTCATAGCAAAGGTGCTAGTTGATAATGGATCGACTCTCAATGTGATGCCTAAGTCTACATTGTTAAAGCTTCCAGTAGACATGTCACACATAAGATCAAGCAGCATGGTTGTAAGAGCATTTGACGGATCGCGTAGAGAAGTTATTGGCGATATTGAATTGCCGATCAAAATTAGCCCGTGTACTTTCAACATAACTTTCCAAGTCATGGAAATTACACCAGCATACAGTTTTCTATTAGGGCGACCTTGGATTCATTCAGCAGGAGTAGTACCATCCACGTTGCACCAAAAATTGAAATTTGTTGTTGGAAGTAAACTGGTTAGTTTATTGGGAGAGGAGGATTTCATGATAACCAAGTCCGTCTCAACCCCATATGTTGAAGCAGCAGAGGAAGCATTAGAATGTTCTTTTCGTTCTTTTGAAATTGCCCATTGTTGCCTTGTGCAAGGTGATTCTAAAGAAGCAAGAAAAACTCACAAGCACACGTGCAAGTGCACACGATCAGCAGCAAGTGATAAGTATTTTTATATCGTTTCCACAGGGATTGATTCAAGAAAATCACTATTTCTAAGCCTATTTTCAATGAAATTCTAAGTAACCGAGGAACAAATATTTTTCAATAATTAAATGCAAGAGATTAAAAGGATAAACCAACTTAAAATGACAAGAACTTAAGAGAAATTCAACAACAACAGAAAATCACACAGAGGAAGCAAGGTTCAGATTAGGGGCTGTCTACTCTCACAAGTTGTTTGCTGTAGCAGAACTTTATAATTACAACTCACACAGAAATTTCTACGGGAATCTTCCAATTCTCCTCTAGTTAGGTGATTAAACTCCCATTTAACCCCTTCTTTTTAGCTCAACTGATTTAGTGCCTTAGGTGGTTAATTATCCCTAAATACCCACTCATTTTCATGACCTAAAAAGGCTAAGGTAAAGTAAAGTAATCGGTTATCAATTGTTTTCCCAAACACTTAATAACATTGCTAGAAAATGGTTGGCCAAACGAAATTCTAGCTTTAAGCATGAAGAACACTTTACTTTAAGTTGCAATATATAAAGTTCCACTAAAACAAACAACAAGTTCAAGTTTAAGCACCCTAATCCTCACCTAAGAGGATTTAGCTCATGTTCAAGGTGAAAATAATGAAAATACAGCAGTGAACTACCATACCATTCATAATTACAACCTTAAATACAAACTAAACACTAGAAGAAGGAAGAATAAGAGAAAAAGGATGAAGAAAAGAAGCTTCCAAGGTAGATTCCAGCTTTCCCAAGCTGGAAATCCTCCTTTAGCAGCAGCCTCCTTGTCTTTTTTTCTCCTCTCAATGACAGCAGCAGCTTCTAGGTTAATTCTCTGCTGATCCCCCCTCATTTTGAGCAAAAGAAGCATTTATACCATCTCTTTGCATTGATTTCAGGGCTGATTAGACACATAAATCCACATGGACCTTCCCAATTGGCTGAGATGGGACAAATCAGCTCACATGGCTGCCAGCTCAATTAATGAAAGCTTTCACGGATTTAGCACGTGCAGTCACTTAATTTCCAGACTTTCTGCCTTCTGTTGTGGAATCAGCTGCTGTAGCACAACCTGAGTGATCATATACCAGAAAAATCAGCTTAACACATAAGAATTCTGCACTAAATTCCAATCAAGCTTGGCCTACTGATATGTAAAAAATATTCATCAAGATTGCTCATTTTCATGCACAAACCAAAGCTCAAACACATCAAAGAGTAGAGTTTTTAAGCCTAAGAGGAAGCCAATAGCTCTTATTTCTAAGAGCTATCACCCATGCAACTATAGTGGAAGGGTTTGAACTGACAAGATCTCACATGTCTATGACGAAAGAAATGGCAACTAAAGTAGTGGTAAATGGAGGATATCAGTTGAATCAAAACTTAGAAAGGTTGCTAAGCATACCAAGCAATGTTGGGACATTTGGGTTGGGCTATAAGCCTACCAAATGTGATAAAATTAGACTTCAAGAAGAAAAGAAAGAAAAGCAATTGGCCAGGTTAGAAGGGAAGGGATTCACTCCAAGTCTCAAGCGTTTACCATCATTGTAATGATAACTTCAAAAGTGTTGGCTTGAGCTTCTCAACGTTGAACTCTTACTCAACAGATCACTTATTAATGGAAGTGTGAAACTTGTCGATCGCAGCAACTGTTAATGAGCTACCACATGAAGAGGACATAATCTACGTATGTTCACTTGATTTCGAGCTTAACAATTGGGATGTTGTAGATCTACCTATATTTTCACAAGATTTGCAAGAGTAATGATTAAGCATTTATTTGTTAATTCATTTTTATTTTCTAGAGGCTCTACCCAAGGTCGTAGGTTGTTTGTTCTAAACATGGGTGTATTATTCTTGTTATCAATAAAATTTTGGCTTTTCCTTTGACGTATTCTAATTTCTCTTTTGCTTTTCTTTTCTCCTTTTCATTTGCAAAATAAAACACAAAAGTCTAAATGGCTTCATGGGCAATGTTCATAAGAATGAAGATGTTAGTCTTACCCTTGAGACTTCGATACACAACATGGAGTCCGATAAGGAAAGTGATATTGAAGAAGAGTTTGAACCATCTTCAGAATTATTAAGGTTGGCGGAGGAAGAAGACAAGGTTATGGGTCCTCACCAGGAACTAATTGAAGTAATCAATTGGGGATCTCAAGATGAAGTAAAAGAGATAAAAATTGGCACATCTATGACAAGTGAAGCTCGGAAAAAATTAATCAAACTACTACATGAATATCAAGACATATTCGCTTGGAGTTACCAAGATATGCCAGGTTTAGACACTGATATTGTGGTTCACCGTCTTCCGTTGAAACCCGAATGCAACCCAGTAAGGCAAAAACTACATAGGATGAAGCTTGATTTATTGCTTAAAGTCAAAGAAGAAGTCAAAAAACAAATTGAAGCAGGGTTCCTTACGGTGTCAAAATATCCTGAATGGGTGGCAAATATCATTCCAGTACCAAAGAAAAATGGGAAAGTAAGGATGTGTGTAGACTATAGAGATCTAAATAGAGCCAGTCCAAAGGATAACTTTCCGTTACCTCACATTGACATGTTAGTGGATAACACAGCCGGATACTCTACCTTCTCCTTTATGGATGGCTTCTCAGGATATAATCAAATCAGAATGGCTGAAGAGGATCGAGAGAAAACAACTTTCATTACACTCTGGGGAACATTCTGCTACAAGGTAATGCCTTTTGGTTTGAAAAATGCTGGGGCAACATACCAACGGGCCATGGTCACGCTTTTTTATGACTTGATGCATAAGGAAATAGAAGTATATGTGGATGATATGATTGCAAAATCAAAGGTAGGTGAAGACCACACAACCACCCTTCAAAAGTTGTTTGAAAGATTGAGAAAGTATCAATTGAAATTAAATCCATCTAAATGCACATTTGGGCAACCTCAGGGAAGTTGTTGGGGTTTGTTGTTAGTGAAGAAGGAATCAAAGTAGATCCTAATAAAGTAAAGTCCATTATGGAAATGCCACCCCCTCAGACAGAAAAGGAAGTTAGAGGATTTTTGGGAAGATTGAATTATATATCAAGATTTATCTCTCACTTGACATCGACATGTGAACCAATGTTCAAACTTTTGCGGAAAAATAACACAGGAAAATGGGACGATGATTGTGAAGAGGCATTTAGCAAAATCAAACAATACTTGCAAAACTCACCTGTGTTGGTACCTCCAACTCCAGGACGTCCCCTCATCTTATATTTAACTATGTTAGAGAATTCCATGGGTGGTGTTCTGAGACAACATGACTTATCTGGAAAGAAAGAGCATGCCATGTATTATTTAAGCAAAAAGTTCACTAGTTGTGAAGCTAAATATTCAATGTTAGAAAGAACCTGTTGTGTCTTGGTGTGGACTACGCATCGCTTGAGACAGTATATGTTGTACCATACCACATGGCTTATTTCAAAAATGGATCCAATAAAATATATTTTTGAAAAGCCTTCCTTATCTGGAAGGATTACCAAATGGCAGGTGCTGTTGTCAGAATATGATATTGTATATGTCACTAAGAAGGCAATCAAAAGAAGTGCACTCGCTGACTACTTAGCAGCCCAACCAGTCAAGGATTACGAGCCAATGAGGGTGGATTTTCCAGACGATAATATATTTCTAATAGAAGAGGATACTCTAGATAATGAAACATGGACTATGCTCTTTGATGGTGCATCAAATGAGTTAAGACATGGGATTGGGGTTGTGCTAATTTCTCTCGAAGGGAAAGTTTTTCCTCTAACAGCCAAATTTCAATTTGAATGCACTCACAATACTGCTGAGTATGAGGCTTGCATCATGGGGATCCAAGCGGCATGTGAAATGAATATTAAGAAATTGTGGGTTTTTGGTGATTCAATGTTGGTGATCCGTCAAGTCAAGGAAGAATGGGAAACTAAAGACTCCAAATTAGTCCCTTATAGCCAGTACATAACAAAGTTATCCAAAAATTTTGAAGAAATTACATTTGACCATGTGCATAGAAAAGATAATCGAATGGCAGTTGCATTAGCAACCTTGGCAGTTATGTTTGATCTTGATCTTACATGTGAAATCTATCCGATCAAGATTACAAAGCGGGATGTACCGACTTATTGCATGACTATCGGAAAAAAGTTGATAGCAAGCCCTGGTACTTTGACATCCGACAGTACGTAAAATCCAGAGAATATCCACTCAGAGCCTCTAAGAATGGTAAACGCACTCTAAGAAGATTAGCCATGAAATTTTTCTTAAGTGGTGAGGTTCTTTATAAAAGAAACCATGATATGGTACTCCTCAGATGTGTTGATGCGGATGAAGCAAAACAAATCATGACAGAAGTCCATGAAGGAATATGTGGAACACACGCCAATGGACATTTGATGACTAGACAAATACTTAGAGTTGGGTATTATTGGACAACAATGGAATCGGATTGCATAAGATATGCAAGAGGATGCCAAAAATGTCAAATTTACATGGACAAGATCCATGCACCATCATCCCCATTGCATGTTTTATCAGCACCTTGGCCTTACTCTATGTGGGGAATGGATGTTATAGGGCCTATTGACCCTAAAGCTTCAAATGGTCATCGATTTATTCTTGTGGCTATTGATTATTTCACTAAATGGATCGAAGCTATGTCTTATCGCAATGTCACAAAAGGAGTAGTGCTCAGGTTTATCAAGAAAGAATTGATCTGTCGTTATGGTCTCCCAGAAAGCATCATTACAGATAATGCAAAGAATCTTAACAACAAGATGATGAGTGAGCTTTGTGAGCAGTTCAAGATAAATCATCGAAATTCAACTCCATATCGTCCAAAAATGAATGGTGCAGTCGAGGCAGCCAACAAGAATATTAAAAAAATCATTGAGAAAATGACCATAACATATAAAGATTGGCATGAAATATTGTCATTTGCATTACATGGGTATCGCACGTCAATTTGTACCTCAACTGGGGCAACGCCATTTTCTTTGGTTTATGCTATGGAAGTTGTCCTTCCTTTGGAGGTGGAGATACCTTCATTAAGAGTTCTCATGGAAACCAAATTAGAAGAAGCTGAGTGGATTCGAGGTCGGTATGAACAATTGAATCTTATTGAAGAAAAGAGGGCATGTCTGGGAGTGATTTTGGCATGGCCAAAATCAATTTTATCATTGCCAAAATCACTTTCCTTTCCAATATTGATGTTTGGCAAATGTTGAAGTTAATTTTAGAAAAATCTAAAATCATTAAAAATTGATTTTCCAATAATTAGGTGGAAGGTGATTCTTGGTGGGTGATTGACCGGGAATCACTCCAAAAATTTGCCCTCATTTCATTAATTTATTGAAATACCAAATTTGTCCTCATTTCATTAATTTATTGAAATACCAAAATTTCCAAAAAGTTGGTGTCTGGTTCTCTGGGAGATTATTTCTGTATAAAGTATTGTATTTCTTTGTTTAATTAATTTCATCCAATTTGGAAATAGCTTATAGAATTTTTATAGGTTTTATTTTATTGTTAAAACCTAACAAAAACACCTATATTTGAAAGAAATATTTTATTTTAATTTTAAGCACAATTTGCTAAAAACAAAAAGGAACCATGTATATAGTTTATTTGTGTACTTTCTAGCTTTTTAGAATGTAATGTTATAAACATATTTTAAAAGCTATTTCTAAGATATTAGGAGGAACATTAAATATTATTCAAAAAAAAAAAAAAAAAAAAAAAAAGAGGAACATTAAATTTGAGCATAATTTGCAGAAAATACAACCAAATAACTCTGTCTTGTGAAAAAGGAAAAGGAAGAGGTGAATATTTGTGCGTTTGACTTGTAATAACTAAAAACAAAATCTTATTTATAAAGAAATTTACCGGTATTTAAATAGAACTATTGCTCTAAATCAAACCATTTAAAAGAGTGTTAGTTTGTGTCTCGATTTTGAATTATTCTAATAAAATTATTTCATATTTAATCTTATATACTTTTGGAATACATGCTCTGTATATTTAGAAAGATAATTATGCATTTTAAGAATAGCAAAAAGTTTAAACTTGAATGGTAAAATATTAAGAAATAACAAAAAGATAAAACTTGCCTACTTAAACCTTATTTTTTTTTTTATAATATAACATAATTATTATAAAACAACAATATAAATATATATAAATATATATATACTTTGATATTTATCCTAATTATTTAGTTAAATAATTTCTTGAATATAAAATACTCTTTTTAGTAATTTGGTAATTCTAAAATCACTTTTGAAACCAAACATATAATATTTCAAAAACACTTTTAAATATATGAAAATCACTTTTAAAAGATTGGAACCAAACATAAATATGATTATATGAAAATCAATTTTATAAAATCAATTTTATAAAATTTCTTTTCCCAAAATCAATAATTCAATCATCACTCCCAAACATACCCTAAGTCATGGCCAACTTTACCAAAGGAGACTAATGCGTGCATATGATAAGAAAGTGCACCTTCGATGTTTTCAAGAAGGGGACCTAGTATTGAAAAGGATACTCCCTTTCCATCAAAAGGATTATCGAGGAAAATGGACTCCTTGTTGGGTTTTATGCCCTAAAACTCGTAGATAGTAAATGAAACAAATTAATCGATCTCAATAAGTCGTTATTTGAGTGATTCAGTAATTTAGTTATTGAATAAATCGAGTTTGCATTAATAAACCCTAAATCCAATAAACTAAGATCCAAGGTTGTTTAAATGAAACTTGGACTAGTATGTAGGGACATACGAGGATCAGTGTTCAAGTAACAACCTAAATGGTCTATAGTATAGGGATAAGGCTGGGTACCTTATCCTGGTGACACTATGTGATACGGCCCACCTTGTATCCGATACAGATACAATGATCCAAAGCATCCATGTAGGAGACATGCGGGTGGGGGTATCCTATGCAATGAGTTTGCATAAGACCGGACCACGAAATAGTAACCACTAGATGTAACGTCGTTAACTAGTCTAGGTTTCTATTTCAATTGGATGACCTAGGTAACTCAATCTCAATCCTGAGTCTGTTATGAACTCATTTTCAGGAGGGATTGTCCTTAGATTTGTATGGGTGAGAGTGGCCTGCTCGCCGACTCAATATTCCTACCATTTCAGGGGCAAGACCGAATGGAGGCTGGGAACATAACAGTACAAGATGGAATTCACTCCTTCCCCTAATGGGGCAAGTAGATGTGTGTTCCCTTAAGGGCTGATTCCGGGGCTTGAACAAAAGCGCGCTGTCCTCTCCTGGCCCGAGAGGAATTTCTGTTTAGTGGTTGGACCCTAAACAAGTTGTTCATTAGAGGGATCAGTGGTACTTAAGGATGTAGAGGTAACCCAGGGGTAAAACGGTAATTTGACCCAGCTGGTGTTACGAACACACGTGAAGGATTGACTTACTGCATTGGTCAATATCCATGGACACAGAAATATTCTACAGTGAGAAGAGTGCAGCTGTGGGTCTTTAGTGGAGTGACCCACAGTTAACGAATGTTGATTGACTCGGTTAATGAGTTTAGCTGATCGATCTCGTATCGTTGGAGCTTCTGATCTGTAGGTCCATTAGGTCCACCTGCTAGCTCATAACGGGTTCTGAGATAATTAGTCTTGATATTAAAGGGAATTAATATAATGTATGGAGATACATTATAGTATAAAGTTTAATTAAAGAATTAAACTTTATAATTAATTTTGGATATGATTCGAAATTAATTATTGAGAGAATAATGAATTTAATTAAATATGTGATATTTGATTAATTCATGAATTAATTAATTGGGAATTAATTAATTTAATTTAGTTTGGTTAAATGTGATTTAATCAAATTAATACTATAATTTATATTAATGTACATTATGATGCACATTAAAACTATAGGTTAAATGAGAGAGATAAAATTGAATATGATTCAATTATAAAATTAATTAAATATTTGATATTTAATTAATGTGGATTCAATTAATGAGATTAATTGAATGGCCAATTTAATTCAATTGAATATGATTAAAATTGAATTAAATACCTTATGTTATAATTGGTTTAATTAATATTGATTTAATTAAATTAATTATAATTATTTAATTAATTAAATGATAAATGATATTTATTATTTAATTAATAGACGGTCTGGATCGCGTTGATTATGATCAACGGTAGAGATTAAGTAGGGAATAACTCCCTCCCCACTTATCGTAAAGTTGGGAGGGAGTTTCCCAACAGGTCTCTCATTTTTCTCTCATTCACGCAAATCAGAGTGAAAGAACTCTCAAAATTCTCTCCAAAATTCAGCAATTCACCTTGCTGTAAATCCCTTCCAAGACTAGTTTTAGGTTCCCACAAGCCAATCTTGAGTCCCAAGAGTTATAGTGGGTGTACTGTTTTGGTAGTGTTCTTGGAGCAAAAAGGCTATACGTGAATTTCAAGTTGGAGCATTGTGCTGAGGAGTTTGGCCACTACAATTCACGTAAGTTTCTTCAACTCTAAAGTGGTTTAGAGTAATTTTTTCAGCATGCTTAACATAGATCTAAATAGAAATCGTTTCTGTTTTTATTTTTGCCCAACGTATCGGTATTCTAATTAGAAATTAAATCACAAACGGTGAAAACCGCTTCCACTAGAGGATTCAATTTCTTCACTCCTAACTACGAAGGTCCATTCATAGTAAAGAAAGCTTTCTCGGGGGGAGTTTTGCTTCTGACCCACATGGATGGAGATGAGCTAAGGAGCCCGGTGAATGCAGATCATGTTCGAAAGTATTATGCATGAAATCATGAACCTTAGAAGACTCCCTGGTGTTAAACGATGTCTGTGAATACTAATATTAAATTCTTTGAATATTGTGGCCACGATTACTTTTCTCAAGTGTATCCCTTTACTCATCTGTTGCTTTGTCCTTTCTTATCAAGCATTGTTATTATTTTCAATGATATGTCCCCAATTACATTTTCAAATGTATCCTCTACTTATACCTCTCTCTGTTCTTTCTTTTAAAGCGTTGTTAACAAACCTTGAATTCATCTTTCTATTCTTATGACTTTGTATTCCTATAACTAGCAAGAATAAAGTAACACTTGTTGAAGTCATAACTCAAATAATGTTATAAATTACTCTTGTAAAACTTGTGAAATTAAGCTTGCATAAAGATCCTTGTGCAAGGACAATAAAAAATATCCATGGGTTGAGATAATGAGCTAACCACGATGGCAAGGTACATCAAAATGAAGTTTTGTATTATGAAAAAGGGCATGTTATGTTCCATCTCCTTGATTAAGGAAGAAAAGGCAAAGGCTAATTAGAGGCTATACGATCAAGAGAGGTCATTTCTCAAAATATAGTGTCTTGTTCTATCCTATGATCAATTTGACCAATTACTAGTAGGGATGGTGAAGTGTTATAGTGACCTTCCTTTCAGAAAAGTATATACACATAATGCTAAGAAAAGAAATTTTGGTTAAATCGAACCCAGTCCTAGAACTGAGGTCGAAGCCTATATCCATCAGGTCCAATATATTTCGAACCCAGTCCTGGAGCTGAGGTCGAAACCCTCTCAATTTTGGTTAAATCGAACCCAGTCCTGGAACTGAGGTCGAAGCTTGTATCCATCAGGTCCAATATATTTCGAACCCAACCCTAGAGCTGAGATCGAAGTCTTCTCAAATTCTGGTTAAATCGAACCCAGTCCTAGAACTGAGGTCGAAGCCTGTATCCATCAGGTCCAATAAATTTCGAGCCCAGCCTTGGAGCTGAGGTAAAAGCTTTCTCAAATTTTTGGTTAAATTGAACCCAGACCTAGAACTGAGGTCAATATATTTCGAACCCAACCCTAGAGCTGAGGTCGAAATCTCCTCAAATTCTGGTTAAATCGAACCAAATCCTGGAACTGAGGTCGAAGCCTGTATCCATCAGGTCCAATATATTTCGAACCCAGCCTTAGAGCTGAGGTAAGAGCTTTCTCAAATTTTGGTTAAATCGAACCCAGTCCTAGAACTGGGGTCAATATATTTTGAACCCAACCCTAGAGTTAAGATAGCTATTTTCATAAAAATTTCACCGACCAAATACTTTATCTTTTCCTTTATCCATCCTTAAGTTCCTTCAGGACGAACAAAGGGGGGCAAACTGTAGATACCATATTTGGTCCGGTTCATCTTCTTATTTTTCTTATTACTTTAGTGTTTATGTTTATTTTATTATATTGTATAAGATTGTTGTTATTATTATTGTTATTTTTGTTATCATTCATTTATTTATTTAGTTTATTTATTATTATTATTATTATTATTATTATTATTATTATTATATTTCTCATAACCACTTTTTTCCCTAACGTCTTTTATTCCCTTCTCATTCTCTCTCCATATCTTCATCCTCTGTAGTCTTCCCTGCTGATTTGGTCTTGCCCATTAGTTTCTCATTCCCTCAACCTCCTCCCAGGTAAACATTTCCTTACCTATCGACATATTGGTGGAAGCTTTCTCTGGCCTATTTAAATCAATTGATTTCCTGTGGATTAGGAAGGGAAGACTCTTGGCTAAATTCATTTTCATCATTCTTTTTTTTTTTTTTTTTTTTGTGTCCAATTGGTGCAGATAATTCTTGGCAACCCAAAGTGTTTAAACTACACTACCATTAAAGGTTGGGAATTTTTTCTGCCTAATAATGAAATTTTGTTTTGTAATTTAATAGCATAAGTCAATTCCATTTGTTTCATGTTTACTGTGAGTTTAGAATAGATTTAGTTGGTTTGCAAGCTTTTTGTATTCTGTGGATTGGGATAGATTTGATTGCATAAAAAAGATGTTTAGAATAGGTTTAGTTGATTTGCAGTTCTGTATTTTGTGGAGCACACTGCCCTTTTTTATTTACTTTTAATCTTGAAATTTTCGCAAGGTTAGAATAATTGATTAATTGCAATTGTTTGTATTTTGTGGAGCATGCTACGGTTTTTTCTTGTTTTTCTTTCATTTCTTTCTTTTGTATTATGCATAAAACTTCTTGTTTAGATTTAGTTAAATTGATCAATCACAGATTTGAATTTGTGTTTAATGGGACCTTGTTGATTTGCAACTTATTATTATCTTGTAGTCATTTACCATTTGTTTTGCAGAAACCTTTAAAAAGATCTAGCTATTATAATTCTATTTATTTTGTTTTTTATATTTATCAATCTTTTATTTTTTTTTTTGTTAGATTTGATTGTATACCAGGATGTAGATTTAGTTTGAATATTAAAATTGTGTTTAAAAATTGGTATAGCAGTATGTTTAAAAATGTATTGTTTAGTTATGATTTGATTTGCAATTTTTGTAGTTCTGTGGAATCCTACAATGTGAATATTATTATTATCATTTAAAAAATTGAAGAAATATATTTAATTTTGGCATTAGTTGCATAACAAATTGTTTTATTTAATTGGTTACTATGAAAGAATGTTTATTTTTAGTTAAAACAATTTGTCACTCATTGTTGTTCTTCATAATCTTCATGTTCCTAATAGTATGGATAAACCAATGTTATTTCAATTTCTTGTTATTGTTTTTTATATTAATGTTTTTCTAAATTTTGTGTTTAGTTTTATAGTCTTTAATCTAATTTAATTTCATGTGTCCCTACCTTAGAATTTCTAAAATTTTAAATAACCAATGGTCTTTTCCCAATTTGAAAACTTAAGACTAAGCTTTATGATTTTTTTTTGGAGGTTGAGTAGTGTTTCTTTATGGATTTGGTTAAAATCCCATAAATACATGAAATTCCCAATTGAAAGTAATTTCAACTTTTTTTTAAAGGGATTATTAAAGGTTTAAATTTGAGATTGAGTAGTGTTTCATTTTTAGAATTTGTTTGAATAAACTCTTTAAATGCATGAAAATTCTCGGCAATTTTTGAGGAAAAATAGTGTTCTCTTTATGGACACCTTACTCCATAAATACATGAAATTGCTCATTAATTGTGAACCTTCAAAATTTGGGGCATTTTTCGTAAATTTACCAAAATTGAATTTCATCAACCCATTTTTTTTTTTTTGAACATTTTCATCAACCCATTTTGAGATTGAGTAGTGTTCTCTTTTTAGAATTTATTGTAATAAATTCTTTAAACACATGAAAAGTCTCATCCAAATAATGTCATTTTGAGAAAAAGTAGTGTTCTCTTTATGAACTTTCCAATTCCATAAATACATGAAATTTCTCATTAATTGTGAATTTTCAAATTTGAGGGGTATTTTTTCATAAATTTCAAAAAATTGATTTTCTTTAATTCATTATGTTTTTCTAAAAAACGGGATTGAATAGTGTTCTCTTTTTGGAATTTATTTGATTAAATTCCTTAAATACATGAAATTTCTCACAATATCCAATGATGGAGGTTAGAAAATTAAAATCTTGATTTTCTAAGATTCTTGAGGTGAGGAAAGTTATTTTGGGAAACCAAAATAAATTTTCAATATTTTTTTAGGCTTTTGTGCCACTCATACTTGTTGGTACATATTTTGTCTCCAAAATATGGATTAATAAATATGAGACATTTAAAAATAAAAGAAAACAAAACTTTGTGGACCAATATTTACTATTTTTAAATTGGATAATAAAAGATAAAATTTGGTAACCGTTTTCACGTGTGTTGTAGGGTGCTAATACCTTCCCTACGCACAAATGACTCCCGAACTCAAATTTGATTTACGCAGACCAAATTTATTTTTTTTGTTTGTTAAATTGGGTGACCAATCACACCCTTAATATGATTGGCGGCGACTCCAAAACTCTTTTTCAAGAGATCCTTAAAAGTGGATGTCGGCCGCTCCGCGTCGCGATCTCGTTGTGACAACGAGGAAGCTAAAGGACATGAGTGGAGCATTCTGTTGGGTTTTATGTCCTAAAACTCGTAGATAGTAAATAAAACAAATTAATCGATCTCAATAAAGAGTTATTGGAGTAATTCAGTAATTTGGTTATTGAATAATCGAACTTGTATTAATAAACCCTAAATCCAATAAACTAAGATCCAAAGTTGTTTAAATGAAACTTGGACTAGTATGTGGGGACATACGGGGATCGGTGTTCAAGTAACAACCTAAATGGTCTATAGTATAGGGACAAGGCTGGGTACCTTATCCTGGTGACACTATGTGATACGGCCCACTTTGTATTCGATACAGATGCATTGATCCAAAGCATCCATGTAGGAGACATGCGAGTGGGGGTATCCTATACAATGAGTTTGTATAAGACCGAACCACAAAATAGTAACCACTAGATGTAACGTCCTTGACTAGTTTAGGTTTCTATTTCAATAGGATGACGTAGGTAACTCAATCTCAATCTTGAGTCTGTTATGAACCCCTTTTCAGGAGGGATTGTCCTTAGATTTGTATGGGTGAGAGTAGCTAGTTCGCCGACTCAATAATCCTACCATTTCAGGGGCAAGACCGAATGGGGGCTGGAAACATAACAATACAAGATGAAATTCACTCCTTCCCCTATTGGGGTAAGTAGATGTGTGTTCCCTTAAGGGATGATTTTGGGGCTTGAACAAAGGCGCCCCGTCCTCTCCTGGCCCGAGAGGAACTCCTGTTTAGTGGTTGGACCCTAAACAACTTGTTCATTAGAGGAATCAGTGGTACTTAAGGATCTAGAGGTAACCCAGGGGGTAAAACGATAATTTGACCCAGCTGGTGTTATGAATACTCGTGAAGGATTGATTTACTGTATTGGTCGATATCCATGGACACAGAAATATTCTACAGTGAGAAGAGTGCAGCTGTGGGTCTTTAGTGGAGTGACCCACAATTAACGAATGTTGATTAACTTGGTTAATGAGTTTAGCCAGTTAATCTCGTATCGTTGGAGCTTCTGATCTGTAGGTCCATTAAGCCCACCTGCTAGCTCGTAACGGGTACTGAGATTAATTAGTCTTGAATATTAAGGGAATTAATATGATGTATGGAGATACATTATATTATAAGTTTAATTAATGAGTTAAACTTTATAATAAAATTAATTTTGAATATGATTCAAAAATTAATTAATGAGAGAATATGAATTTAATTAAATATGTGATATTTAATTAATTCATAAATTAATTAATTGGAGAATTAATTAATTTAATTTAATATGATTTAATTAAATTAATACTATAGTTTATAATTAATGTACATTTGATGCACGTTAAAACTATAGGTTAAAAGAGAGAGACACATTTGAATATGATTCAATTAAGAAATTAATTAAATATATGATATTCAATTAATATGGGGAACAATTAATTGAGAATTAATTGGTTGGCATAGATTAATTCAATCAAATATAATTTGATTGAATTGATTTAAACTAAAAGTATATAATTAAAATTAATTAAATTTCGATTTAATTAAATTAATATTATATATTTTAAATATTTATTAATTAATATAATTAATAAAACTCTCCCGCAGTTGCTGGGGAGTGGGGCAAGTGGTTGAAAAAAAGGGGGTTACAGGCGTGTAACCCCCTCCCCAATAATAGCTCTCTCTCTGGATAGTATCGATCTCCATTGAATTCTCTCAATTTTTTTCCAGAAAAATCATAGCAACCTTGCAGTAGATTTTTTAATTCCCTTTCAAGATTTGTGGTTCCCACCAACCAAATCTTAGAATCCCAAGAGATATAGTGGGTGAACTATTTTGGTAGTGTTCTTGGAACAATAAGGCAGTACATGAATTTTCAAATTGGAGCATTGTGCTGAGGTGTTTGGCCACTACAATTCACCTAAGTTTCCTCAACTCTAAAGTAGTTTAGAATAGTTTACAGCATGCTTAATCTCTTAGAATTCATAGAATTGTTCTGGAACTTTGGCCCGATGTATCGGTGTTTTCAAAGAAACCAAATTAAGAACGAAAAGGTCTAATATATGCTTCCGTTGCAAGGAATTTTAATCCTTCACATTCAAGCCTCGAGATTAGAGTAAAATTGCTCAAAAAGACGCTGCACAAATCTGACAACCCGAGAGCTAGCATTGAGCCTCAACGTCGAGATTCTGCAATTAGTATTTAAGTACGTTTTTCGATTTCTAGGTAATAATTCCAGCCGTCTTTGTTCGTTCTTCTTCAATTTCTCTCGGTTTTCTCTGTATTTTCTCTCTAGTTCTTAGTTTAGCTTAGTTTTGGGTTGGTTAATCATGCCTTGGGGCTTAGATTTGACTCGTTTATGGTCGTCTAAGCTTGGATTGCTGTAGTCGGAACCTCGATTGTAAGTTTATTTAAATTTTCATGAGACTTTTGTTCTGTTTTCGAGATTTTTCTGAATGTTTATGTTGCATCCTATGATTCTTGTTTAAAAAATCTTGTTTGCATATTAGTTTAAGAATTCACGCCTCTTAGATTAGTTGCAGGCATGATTTGTTAGTTATATATAGATAGCCACTAGGTTGAGGCGGATCCATCGTTAGTTTGACGGTAACCTAGCATAGACTTCCGATAGGCCTAAGAACATAGGAGAAATTGATTTAATTTAATTAGAGAATTTTAATTCCTAATTTAATTAGACAATTTCAGGCCTTGCATGATAATGCGGTTAGTTAATTAGTAATTTTGAGGATTTATCGGATTGCTATTTTAACTAATTAGATTTAGTCTGAGGAGTCATCGGACTAAGCATGAGGGACAACAGGCGCAATTAAATAACTGATTGGTTAATGAATTCGTGGAGTATCGAGTAAGTTAATCAATTAGACACAGGCTTAGTAGGTGGACTATCTGAAAAGCCAAGAAACACTCTGGGCTCATAATAATTTAGTAAAATTCATCTTTGGATAATCAATGGTTGAATTTAAATAAACTAACACCGAGTAATTCTGATTGCAGTGATCACCAAGGTACGATTAGCCTACCCACCTTTTATTTTCTTGCAATTTAATTTTCAGCACTTTATTTTTCCTTGCATTTTAATCTATTCAAATCCAACCCCCCATTAGTCTTGTCGTCGTAATAAACCTGATTTAGATGAATTAACAATCGGGCTCCCTGTGTTCGACCTCATCCACTACTACTACAAGCTAGCTTTAGGGGTTGTGGACTATAAATTTGTTTGGCACGGACGTTGGTGAATTTGACACCTTCCGAACGGTCTCGTCAAATTGGCGTCGTTGTTGGGGAGCCAAACATATTTTGTCTTTCTTGGGTCTGTTGTGATATTTTCTTTAATTTTTGCTTTTGATTTTTATTTTGAGTCGGTCTTTATGCTTATTATTTTCAAAGGCAGTATCGTGACACCTCGAATATGTCTCTTGAAGAGTTAGTTGATGCAATTACTAATTTTCAGTGGCATGAGACAGAGGAGGAGCCACCGTATTATTATTACGAGCCTCCTAGTTCAGGTAAATCTCTTGAAGATTTAATTATTGAAGTTACTAATAGTTCTTTTGAGTTTCAACAGGAGTTTAGAGCTTCATTGCAGAGCCTGTTTGGCCAAGTTGCGCAGTTGGCATTCAGAATAACTAGGCTGGAAAAGAGTTATGAGTATCATAAGCGTCAGTGCCAAGAGATCACTGAGCTAGAAACAACATTTTTCGTGGACAACGATGTTGAGCTTGACTTTCGTTTGTCATACCAAGATCAAATTTGTGAGATTGAGGAAGAATCTGAGCCTGAAAATGAGGAGTTCCAGGTGATAGAGTTTCAGGCTGACGAGTCTGAGTCTGTTCTGTGTTTTGGTTTTTCTTTATTTAATTTGTCTTCTTGTTTTAACTCACGAGTCCGTGTTTTTATCCCTTGAGTCCTTTTATTTTAATTTTTCTTATTTCTTTCCTTATATTAAAAATATATATTCATGCATTTTCTGGGTCCCATGAGAAATGGGCGAGACTGCTTCTGTTGGCAGGTTTTGTAGATTCTAGGAAGAAGGGCCCGAAGAAGTACAAAAATTTTTATGTGCTCTGACAGGAAGATGCAGAATCGCGTCGAGCATGATGATATTAAAAACTTGCACCCCAATAATTTCTATCTCTTCTCTTTCGTTATATTTGTTTGTTTTTCTTTAGTTGGTTTTGTTTAAGTTTGTTTACTTTCTTTTTGTTTTGTAGGAGTTTATGACCTAAGCATGTGGAAGAGCATTCTTTTTGAAGCATTGTGGATCATCCCTTCCACCCATTGTGCCAAAATTCAAGGGAGGTTTTCTGTTCCCTTTATTTATTGTCCCCTGTTTTGCATGTTTGGTTACATTGAGGATAATGTAAGAATTAGGTTGGGGGTGGGGTACGCTTTTTCTTTTCTATTTGTTGGGCCCTGAGCACCTGAGCATCGGACCAATTGTATGCTTTTATTGATTGACTTGAATGATTGGATGCTTTAGATGTTTTCACCATGACAATGATTTCCTAGGATTAGCTTTTGCATCAATCAGTTTGCTTTTGACGAGTTGTAATCGTGAGTGCCCCAAAAGGGAGCCTTTTTAAAATTTTTCTGTGAAATATCTTGCATTGGTTGAGTTTCTTTCTTGCTTTAGAATATGAGTCGAATGCTTAGGGGAGGTTTATTAGGCTTATATTTTCATTGTCACCCTGATAGGTGTAGGAATGAGTTTAAAAAACAGAAAGTTTTTTGCAAATTAGCATGTGAACCTTGCCTAGGAAAAAGAAAAGAGTATATGCCTGTTAAAAGAAAATGAGTGAAAAAAAAATATTAAATGAGTGAGTGAGCTAGAGCTTAAAGAAAGAAAAAAAAAATTATTAGCTCATCTTTCTTGTTTTATTTTCATTAGAAAAAGCAAGCTTGCAATAATCATGAGTGATAAGGGGTAAAAAGAGCTACCTGTAGTGTGTTTAGTTAGACCAACCAAGGGTTAAACTCGGGTTATGGGTTCGTGCATTGTAGTGTGAAAGCTAGTGCCTCACCTTAAAAAAATGCAAAAGTGATAAGCTCCTTAATTCCAGGTGCCTAGGTAGAAAGTAGCAGTCTAATTTGTTTCATTTTCTCTCTTTAGCAAATCCTTAGTGCTAGTGTAGGGGGAAGAAAAAATGAGAGCTTGATAAGCCAATCCCGGGTTAGTAGAGTCCATTCTAGGTGGGTTAGAAGTCTCTAGTTCAAGATGATCCATGAAAATTTTTAAATTGTCTCTCAGTTGGGTCTCACGTGCACGTCTCTTGATTGCATTCTTATTGATTCTTTAGCTATGAGGATTAAGACATGAAATTATATCTTGTTGCATCCATATTCTTGTTTGCTAGCCTTGCTCGAGGACTAGCAAGATTGAAGTTGGGGATATTTGATAGCACCTGAAATGTGCTATTTAATTACTTTTAATTTAATCTTGTTAGTTTATATTTGATTGTTTAATTGTTTGTTTTATAGGATTTCTAGCACAAGAGGACAATTAGGCCGCTATGTCAATTCGACACTAATTCGGGAGTTTTAGGATGTTTTCAAGCTAATTTGGAGTTCTCGAGATGACGAGAAAGCTAAAGGACGTGAGCGGAGCATTCATACCTCGAGATTGGAGTCAAATTGCTCAAAAAGATGCTGCACACATTTGGCAACCGCAGTGGCGGATCCAGAAATTTTGTTCAGGGGGGCTTCATTTAAAATTTCGTAAAAGTAATTACAAGTAAACAATTTCAAAACTTTCATAAATGAAACTGAACTATTAATTTAATTCATCGCAAGTCTTCTCTATAAATTTTCATATTATGAGATTATTTTTAAGAAAATTATTGTGTAAAAATAATATTTAAAGAAATAATTAAAAATAAAATAGTAATATTATTTATTTGTTAGATTATATTACAAATTTGTTATGTTATATTACAATTTTAATCTTGAAATTTTTACGTTTGTGTCTAATAGATTCTTAAACTTTCAATTTCGCATCAATAGTTCATTGAACTTTAAAAGTATAAAGTAGGTTTCTAAACTTTTAATTTTTTGTCAGATAAATTTCTGACATATTTAGCAATTTTAAAAATTAACAAACTCATTAGACATCGAAAGTTTAGAGACTTATTAGACATTCTTTCAATTTCATTGACCTATTAAACATAAAATTGCAAATTCATAAACCTATTTGACAATAACTAAGACCCCGTTTGATAACCATTTGATTTTTTGTTTTTGGTTTTTGGTTTTTAAGCTTATAAACACCACTTCCAACTCTAAGTTTCTTTGGTTTTTCATCTACCTTCTTTCCATGTTTTCAAAAACCAAGCCAATTTTTTAAAACTAAAAAAAGTAGTTCCTTGTTTTCAAAACCTTGTTTTTGTGTTTTAGAATTTGGTTAGGAAATCAAGTGTAACTTTAACAAAAATGAAAACCATGGTGAGGAAATTTAAAGAAAACAAACCTAATTTTCAAAAACCAAAAACCAAAAACCAAAAGTTATCAAACGGGGGCCTAAGTTTATGGACCAAATTTGTAATTTAACCAATTTGTTATTTCATATTTGTAAGTAATTTTTTTAAACAAAATATAACATACAATTTAAATTTATGAAAAATAAAAGTTTTTTTTTTTAAATATAGCCTACAATTTAAATTTATGAAAAATAAAAGTTTCCTAATTATAAAAGTCCATTTTTTAAATAGGTTTGGTATATATTTTTAAATTAATAAATAATCACGTTTCAGTGAGAAATAGAATAAAATTTAGCATATTGTCAGTGAGAAATAGAATAAAAATTAGGGATAAGTACATAAATAGCCTAAATATAGGCCTCATATTTTGTAAATGTCTAATTTTCCCATTTATTTCATAAAAGGTTTGCTGACCCCATTTTTTTCACAAAAGTCAAGGTCCTTTTACGTTTTAACCCTTATAGAAACTTCTACATATTAAACAAAAAAAAGTAAATAAGGAAACACGGTTGCTTCCTTCAAATTATGATTTTCAATGATGGATTTAAAAAAAAAAATCTTCTCTCTCCTCATAACCACACCTCAAAAAAGGAAACTCTCCCCTCAAAACTGCCAACTTTTATCCAAAAATTCCTACGTTTTGTTGATGATTTTTTTTAAAAAAATTATTTTCTCACTCCTCATAACCGCACCCCAAAAAAGGAAAATATATCTCCTTCTAATCATGCAAACGACAATGCATATATGAACGAGATTATTTCCTATATAAAAGATAGAATAATTATATAGTATAGCGTTTATATAATATATATTTTTGTATATATATATATGAACTGGTATATATATGTATCGTATATACAATATGTTTCTATCCATTATTAACTATCTCTAAATATATACTAACTATTTGTAGGGTATGATACAATAAGTGGGTTTTTAGAACTATCACTCAATTGATTGTAGAATGTAATATTTCTTCGAATAATAAATATATACCATGCATTATAATATATAATCAATATACAGAGTCTATTATATAATATATATTGTATTCAATTCATAAGTAAAATGTCAGAATGATAAATATATATCGAACTGTATATTGTATCATAAATATATACTTAGATTTATATTATATAAACCTCCTTATATAGTAGACATGGTTTATAAAGTTCATAAGTGAATTTTCATAATTATAAATATAGGTCATGCAATATATTTTATCTATAAATATATACTTAAATGTATAATATATAAACCTTATTATTTTTTTTATAGGTAATAATCTCATTCACATATGAATGGTGTATGGTGGTCGTTGGAATGAGATTAATAGTTATATTGATTATTATTCAGGTAGGAAAGTTGCTCCCTAATTTGACTGAAGTTGGGTTCATCATTTTGTTGTATATAAACCATCTGATAAATTATATAAACCAGCACAATAACCCAATAACGTAACTAAGTTTAACAATATCCTAATAACACAAATGATTATATATATAAACCATATTATATATTATATAAACTCAATGACACAACTAAGAACTTGAATGATCTCTATAAACCCACAACTAAGTAAACAATGACCCAATAACCAAAGAAGAAAACAAACAGTATATATTTTATAAACCACATAACAAATCCAAATATACCTTATGTGAATGAACTCCAACTAGAAGCAACCAAATATACCTTATATATATACACACACACATACATGGTATATATTAAGTATATATGAAATTTTATAAGGTATATATGAAATTATAAACAAATAGCGACGTTTTTTTTTCCGAGAATATATGATAACCAGACATAAATACTAAACTATTATAATTTGTATATTAATCAGAATATATTTGCTCAAATAATCGTTAACTCAAAATAACTCATATATATTATGGTATAACTATGATAAATAAAAAAATGAAATCATTCACAAAGTCCATTCTCGGGTTATTTTGAATAAATCTCATATATATTTGAGGTTAAAAAAGATAGTTGGTTGTGGAAGTTATGAGTGAAGATAATAATTAAGTTTCTATGCAGTTAATTTGCTAAAATTAAGAATCTACTAAAATTAAATTATAAAATAAAATAAGGAAAAAATTTGGTGACTTTAATATTAAAATAAAAATATATTCTTAATATATTTTTTTATTGATGGCCTAAAAAAAGATGGACAACGTAATTCTCAAAAAAAAAAAAAAAGAAAAAAAGATGGACAAAGTTGAGTAATTATTGATAGCCTAAAATTGGGGAGAAAATCATGCAACATAATAATTTGTAAAGGTAGAAAATAATAAAAGAAATCAGAATTAAACCACCATAATTATTGAGGAGAGAGATATTAAAGCATGGGTATAATGGTCCTAAAAATCACGAAATTTCTACACTTGTAAAATATCTATATTTTGGACATTTTTGAAATATATGGTTGGAAGATGGGTTATCTCGCATAATTTCTCTAAAAATTAAAAGGATTGTATGAGTTGGGCTTTGATCCAAGGACCGCATGCATATTGTCAGTGAGAAATATTTGATCCAAGGCTAACGACCCTTGAGGTCCACCTACAAATTTCTTTGTTTTCTTAATACATTCTTCTTTGTTTTCTTAATACATTTTTTTCGTGTTTTCAAAAACCAAGCCAATTTTTGAAAACTAAGAAAAGTAGTTTTCAAAAATTTGTTTTTGTTTTTTGAATTTGGTTAGGAATTCAGATGTGTCATTGACAAAGATGAAAACAGTAGGAAAATTGGGAGAAAACAAATATAATTTTTTTAAAAAGATGGTTATCAAACGGGTCTTATATTAATACAAAATTATAAATTCAAATACTTATTAAACACTTTCAAGCTCTTACCTATTATATTACATATAGAATTGAAAATTTGAAATTCAAAACAAGTTTAAAACTACATGGATTTATTAAATAAAAACTTTTCATAACTAAGCTTATACTTGTTAAAAAAAAAAAAACTAAACTTATAATTATTTATTTATTTTCTTTTTTTTTTGAAAAGGAACTTATAATTAAATATTTAAACAAAATTTATTTGATCTAATATCAAATACTTTAACAAGGAGAGAGAGAGGTTTGAAGGAAAAAAAGGGAGAGAGAAAAGAGAGAGATTTGGGTTTGGCATTAAGCATAAGCCGAAAGATAGGGCGACGGTGATTTAAGGAAGAACGGCAGGCAACCTTCTGCTACTCGGACGGCCGGAGTTATCAGGGACTTCGCAGGTCTCACTTTGCTCAAATCTCCGCTTCATACTTCACCATTCAATCCAGCGATACCCTATCGCCGGTAATTTTCTCCGTCTTTTCTCCCTTCATTGTACGCCCTGCAACTCTCAATGGATTCGAATTCAATTCAAGGAGCTTCACTGTTTTCTTCTTTTCCTTAATTTTTCTCTGATATCCTCTCTTTACTCTGCGTTTGAAACTTCAGTTATACTAACTTCAACAATTTCTCTTCAATTTAACATGATCGTTGAGTTTCTACTCTCTCATTAATGTCGGTTCTCGATTTTTATGACCCTATTTGCACGAAGAATCGGGGCCTGAACTTTTCCCTTCTCTCGTAATGTTAAATTCCCCTACCGCAAGATGTTCTGCTGTGCTCAGTTCCAAGTTCGCCTGGTTAATTTACTTGTCGTTTTGTCTTTCTCTGTTAGATCTGTGACTAGTGTTCACTTTGTGACTTTTGTGATGCAAAGATTACTGATTATTCTGCTTATTTCAGTTGCGTGTTTTCAGAAAAAGGTTAGACTTTGAATAAAGTTAGAAAATGAAAAGAATTCAAGACTAGTGTTGATGATTCATGCTTTCTTCTTTCAGTGAAAATATATACTGTTAAGTCTGTGGACCATTTGAAGTTCGTTGCTGATGTCACATTGTGCTTCAATTACAATAAACCTGAGCACAAGAGCATTTCTTTGATCTGAAAGTGATAGAGATTAGAGAATGTATGGAAGAAGTGGCCTCGATAGATTTAAAAAGGCTCAGACCTTGGAACCGTTTTCTGTGACTGTCAATTCTACTTCACATAACTCTGCTCAATCTCCTGGCAAAGAAGGCATTCAGCCACTGGTTCCATATGCACAATCGAGATCTTCTCACTTTCAAACCATTAACCAGCATCAATCCTATGATCCACAAAAACATGCTGGACCTGAGGCAGGGCCATTGGTGGGGCAGACTCAGCAATTAACTCAGGTTGGAGGAAGTCAGTCCACTTGGCAGCCCCCTGATTGGGCAATTGAACCACGTCCGGGAGTTTATTATCTTGAAGTTTTAAAGGATGGTGAGGTTATAGATCGAATTAATCTGGACAAAAGGAGGCACATTTTTGGGAGACAATTCCATACTTGCGATTTTGTGCTTGATCACCAGTCAGTATCACGCCAACATGCTGCTGTTATTCCTCATAAGAATGGAAGGTTGGATGTTAGTTTTCTTGACTATGCTATCATTTTTTTTTTTTTTTATTTCATAATTTTTTGAACCTATAATTTATCCTTTAATTGTATTCTTGATCGTAGGTTATTTATGTATTACATGTTTTTCTTTATAATTTTAATCATTAGTAGATATTCTTGTTACAGTTGAATGTTCATGTTCTCATCATTGGCACAATGAGAAATCTATATTAGGGTAGATATAACGAGTGAGTTTGTTAGAGTGAAGGTGATTATAAATCGAGAGATTTTAAGGAGATTACTCCTAAGATTATTGAAGAAAATGGTAAAAGGAAATAATCATGTTAAAGAATTCAAACTCATGTAGTTGGATGATGGCCCCAAGAAACACATCGGAAGATAGTTGCACAATGGCTGAAAGATTGAAAAACTGTCATGAAAGGAGTCAATGAACATTGGAAAGCCAAGGGAGATGGAAGATTGAGGAATAAACTTCAACTGGGATCTTAAACACTCACAAGAGAGAGAAGGTGCTACTAGAGAAGGAAGCTCACTTATTAAGAAATAGAGTGAAATCCAAGGAGGAGACCATTAAAAAAAATGGAGGAATGAGCGGTCATAGTTGCAAGATTGGTGGTGTATCTCACGAAGGTGTTCAGATCTTGGCAAGTAGGGAGAAGATGGAGAGATGCTCCCTTGTTTGTGCAATTGAAGAAGTGAACAAGAGGATGGGGTTCCACCACATGAGCACAATAATCTGGAAACTGCATCTCGCTGGTTAATTGATGCTCGCAACAAAAATTAAGGTCCTAAATAGTTTAAAATATAAGATGTAGGTTTGGTAGCAGGTGTGATCCAATCCATAAATGAACAAATGTTACTACAATACTCTCTCCCATGTTTAGACTCAAACAAAGTTGGTTGTAGCGTGATATGCCTGGCTGGTAGAGGGAAGATCAAGTGTCTCAAGCGACTAAAATGTGAGAAAACCAATGGGCTTATTGAGCAGATTTGGGATTATTCGCAGATATGCATCTTCTTTCGTGAGTTCCTATAAAGATCTCCTTGGAATGAGGTTGTGTTGTGCCTCTTGACTTTTGCTTAATTGTTAGCCACTTGATGTCCATATACTATTTATGTTGGTTTCTTTTCTTTTACAAGATGAGGGTTATTCTTGGTGATGGTAGATATGAATAATTTATTCTTGGTGTGATTTATGTTGGAGATGTTAAGTTTGAAGAGCCCTTTGAATGCTAAATCCTACACCTCTATATATAAAAGGGTACTAATTTGGATACTTGGAATTGGACAAATTGGCATAAGCCATAAACTGCAGTGAACATCCATTTTATTTTCTATGAATAATGTGATCGTCATGGGTTGATGGTTTTGGGCAATATCAGTCGGTGATGAGGTGCTTTGTCCTACTGCATCGTGGGTGAACTGGGGATCTACTGTGTGCTTAATAGGCTAAAAAAGTTGTATCTTTTGGAGGGGCACAGAGAATTTGGTTGAAGGAGACAATGGTGTGCAACGGTTGGATGATGGAATATTATGTTTTAGACCATAGTCCAGTGATTACTAAACCATATGGAAAAATTCTGTCCTTACGTGCCTATTTGTAGTGGGTCACATTCATTGGCCATTGGTATTGATTTTCACGACGAGTGTAATGATGTGATTGGTTACCTTTCCCTTGCACCAAAAAATGTTGTGTGCAATTTTAAAATTTGTTCAGGTAGGAATGAGTGCCTGACTTTGGTGGTGATGGTATTTTTCACCTGCGACCTTCTTGTAGCTAAAGTTGTGGAGTTGGGATCTGTCTGGAGAGGAACTTTTTACTGGAATATATAATTAGTTTCCGTCAATGGCGTTCATGCAAGCTTTTCACGTAGCATAACCCTTATTACGGCAATTTCACTTCTGTGAAGCAAGAATTCCTTACAAAAGCCTAGGTGAATTTTACTTGATCAATCCCTTGTCGAGATTAATCCCTTGTCCTCTAGATTAATGATGGGTATTATGACTCATAATTATTGAATTTTTAAAGTAAAGATTTTTTTTTGATAACCCGCTATCAAGGGCCTACCCCAACTAATTCAGGGGTTACCAGAAATTTGAACCTGGAAAACATCAAGGTTTTTCTTATTAAGCTCACTCGAAGGTCCCCACGACGACCTTGGGGTAGGTGTTACTTAGAGATTGCATGTCTTAGCAAATAGGGCTGTCCTTGAGGCAAGTGATGGATTTTTTTCCTTTTCTTGGGGGGGGGAGGAGAGGATAGGACTTTTAATTTCTGTCCTATGTTGTAATCTCTTGATAATTTTGATACATACATAATTCAAAAGTCTTGAAGATTTCCTGTAGTCATATGTTAAGTTTTGTTTTGTCAAACTTTTCTTAGTTCACCATGGATGTTTAAAGCCTGAGATGCTCACAATTGAACTGTTTTTTTTTTTTTTTTTGACATAAAACCATGAGAGTTGTCCATGACAATGCCAAAGCCTTATGTTTAGGTTATAGGATCTATCACGTAGAGTCTGAAAAAGTCTAGTTTTTTCAATGTAAGTTGGTTTCTTCATTAAAAAAAATAATAATAATAATTAGAAATTGAAAGCTGTTAAGCACCTTCTAGATGCAAGTGTTTGAAGGTATGAAGTGGCCCACGGTGGAGAAATAAAATGATATACTTCATCCCTTCAAAACCCATCCTGTACTGCAAAAGGTGACTGAAGACTATATGGCTATTCCGGTTATCCAGTAACTCCACAAAGAAGCGACTGAACTTTCCATAATGTTGGTTTTCTGATTCTTAATTCAGGTTGAATTGTTTGCCTACTTGTTTTGTTAGATGTGCTTCCTCTCAATTCAGTTTCTTTCCATGGAATACAAACATTGTTTTGTAGCAGCCGTTTTTTCTTTTTTTCCCTTTATTATTAATTTTTGCTCTATTGAATTTTTAACATCAAGAAGATACTTTTTGATGGCCATATGGCATTCACCAACATTAGTTGAATTTGCAGCATATATGTAATTGATTTGGGATCTGCTCATGGAACATTTGTGGCTAATGAGAGATTGACTAAAGACTCACCGGTCGAGCTTGAAGCAGGACAGTCTTTGCGGTTTGCTGCGTCAACCAGAACTTATATCTTGAGAAAGAATGATGCAGCACTTTTTTCTCGTCCACCATTGCCCACTGAGGTTGATTTACCGCCACCTCCTGATCCATCCGATGAGGAGGCTGTTGTTTCTTATAATACATTACTAAATCGCCTAGGTCTTACCAAATCTGGCCTACCTTCGTCATCTGAAGACAGTAGCCCAGCAAGGGGAAAAGAAGAAGCACAGCATGGAAGACCTACCAAAAAGATTAGGAAGATGAGAGTGGCTTTCAGAGATCAACTTGGAGGGGAGCTGGTTGAAGTTGTGGGTTTTTCAGATGGTGCAGATGTAGGAACAGAACCTGGTCCGATAGGGGTTAAAGAAGGAAGTCTAGTTGGGAAATACGAATCTCTGGTGCAGACTACCATAATACCAAAAGGCAAGGAGCAGTCTTCTTTGAGGGGGGAGAACATTTCTCCAAAAGGCGTGACTGGTAAATTACAAGAAATTTTGAATAGGGTGAAAAATCCATCAAAAAGCGGAATTTATGATGACCTTTACGGAGAATCATTTTCAGGAAATGTGGGTTCATCATGGGCATATTCTTCTGCTGGTAATGCTAATAAACCGTCTTCCCCTCCCAAAGATTCGATTGGTAAAGCTTCAAGTGGGAATCATGAAAAAAATAACAGGACGAATAATAATAATGACAGTGATGATGACTTGTTTGGTAATTGATCAGAATGAGCAGAATGGTTCTGGAAGCCTGTAGTTTTCTGTTATCACAAAATGGTTGGAGTTCAAGGCTGCAGCAATTCTCTGGATATGAATGATTTTTTCTTTTTCAAATGTAACTGGAGACATTGATGTAGTTCATCAGGATTTTTCTTTTGTAGTTGCACGCCCTACTAAGGGGCACATGTAAACCTGATTATAATATTTAAGATTCTGGCTCCGGAAGTGTATACTGTAGAAATTGAAGAAATGGGAAGAATTGATTGGGAAAATGTTAGGGCTGTTGCATAATTTTTATTGTAATTGTCAGACACACACATCACCTAAGCAAACGGGTGCTGGTCGCCTGTATGGTTGGTGGTTTAGGCTCTTCTGGTGAAGGGTTCACACCTCTATGATTAAGGTTTCATTTTGGTTAGGAACACCCCCCGGAAAAGGATAATAATAATAATAACCATCCCTTTGCCCAATCTGAGCAAAAATAAATGTTCCTTTAGCATTGAGTTTGTCATTTATTGTTTTGTAAGGTTTTGTTTGGATGAACTTTTCGGAGAATGAAAATGTTCCATTACGTTATAGTAAGAAAAGAGATTCCAACACCATTTGCAAGTTATGGTGCACTTGTACTAAAAGATAATTCAAGATTATTCTCAAGTGGAAGATTACATCGAAAAGAAATCATTACAAAAATATCACCCAAAATGTTTTTTTTCTTCTAACCATCATTCTCAAGCAGAATCGAGCCAAGAAGTTAAACGTGATCTCAGTTCTTAGTTTTGTTTGGCTACTGATGAAAAGGATTTTTGTCAATGTTACTCCTATATTATCCGTTGCATGAGAATGCTATAAAGTGCATAGGTATATGCTATATACGTGGAGTAGTCAAAAACTTATAGTAATAATATATGTAGATTTGCCTTTAGACAGAATGACAAGATTTGCAGGCTAGAAAAGATATCTGAAGATCAGGAGTTGCTTATTCAAGCTTCGGGCTGAAAAGTTGTTTTGAGGATTCGATCAAAAATGCTTGATGGAGTCAAATTATGCCAACAGGTAATTCTCAATGTCTTTGGCTTTACGAGGTTATATCAATGGTAGAAGTTTATAGCCATAAATGTGAGAGCCACTCCTCTCAAGCAGTTGTCTGGTTAAGAGTTCTTTATTTGAGAACATAGCCTGATTATGAGCAAAGGGAAAAAAATGTAGTTAAAGTATTAAGAACAACAGTGACATGTGTAGAGCAAGTGGCACCCACTGAAAGACACGATTCCTTTTGATGCTTTTTTGAGTCTTTGTAGTATCCCATCATAATCAGAGTGAAGTTTGACTATTCCCATTTTGTATTTGTTTAATTCCATTCCATCATGCTTCTTGTATAACTGTCTAACCCACCTTCCTGATGTCCTCTCCCTCCCACACACTCTCTCTCTCTCTCTTTTCTCTCTGTACCAAAAATCTCAATTTCCAAGGTGAGCTTTATTATTTAGATACATCTCCATGGTGGGATTTTTGTTTGATTCATGAATCTTTTACACTTACAACTATTTAACGTGTTCGATACTATATTTTTCTGTAAATTATTGTTGTTTTTGGCTTTACTTTTTGATGACACATTAAAAAAATGTCTTCAAAGATTTCCAAAACAACAGAAAGTAGTAGAGCAAAATGTTTACAAAGAAAGCATCTCCAAATCATATGCTTTCTGGAGAGATTAGGACACAGAGCAATGATAAAGAAAATCTGATTAATAAACTGTAAAATTGATATGGGGTAATGATGGAAAGGAAGATGATGTAGATGATGTTGATGATGGTGATGATGATAATCATCATGTTACGACCGTGATCTTCATCATGAGCATCATCATGGCCTGCAGTCATGATGACTGATTTTGATTGGACGATGATGATCGAATGTTGAAGGGATGGAAGGGATGGGTGTGGGTCCATTTCTTCTTCTTTCATTTTACATTTACGTGGTTAATTACTTGTAATTGCAATACCAACACAGCATGCTGGAGGCAAGTACCAGACGGCAAGCTAGCAGGACACACGTGGGAGGAAGGCCATGCGTGAGAGATGGAACACAAGAAGAACAATACACAAAGAGGTAACTCGAAATTCTCGAATAGATACCATGAACTAGGGAGAGAGAAAAAGACTTTTGACCCACTTTTTCGTAAAAAGAAAATATATTTTAATGGGATTTTGTTGTTGATCTCAAACTTTGTGCAAAAAGTTACATGTCTGTTCCCATTTTACAGAAATACGTGTAGGAGAATGAATGATAACGGTAACATGAAAAACTGACCCTCTGATTACCATAAAATGTCGGGAGTCAACTTATTCCTTGGTTTTCCAATAGCGAAAGATGGCCTATAAAAATATTCTTTGTCATTTGCTACAAACCATATTCTTTGAAAATGAAATTCGGTCTAATAGTCACAAGGTAGATAAGATACATGTATTAGGAAGATACAAACCATTCAAGGTCTTCTATATATACTCAATAATTTCACTCGGTAAATAAGACATCTATCATACTAACAACTTCCGCGTTTTGGTCCCGTTACCACGAGTTCCAATTTGACCTTAAATTTAGTAATTACATGGTTTCAGCTCTCCAAAAGCCAACTTTGTCTAGTTTGTAACAAGGGTAGAGATATTTGGCACTAGTTTTATTTGTGAAGTAACTGAAGGAAGCAAAGGACACGCATGAAAGGAAGTAGAAGAAAAGATGGTTTGTCTAGGCATGGAGGTGGAAGGTAGAAACAAAAATGGGGTAAAAGAGTCGCATCAGGTTGAGGTAACAAACGGCAGAGGACGAGACACGTGGCCGACAGAGAGATGAAGGAAAGGAAAGAGAGGGGGATTGCAAAGAAGAGAATATAGAAGAAGAATGTACCTGGATTAGTGGGGGAAAGCATGATGAGGAAAGGCACAGTGTGGGGATCTATCTTCGTTTTTTCACTTAATTGGAGCACTGTCCAAAAAGTCTTCATTTGCCCACTTGGCCTTTGCATGCCTTTTGTGAACTCAATCATACACCTCCATTTTCCCCATCAGTTTGAGAGAGAAAAAAGAAAAAGAAAAAAACAGTCAGCTCAGAAAGAATATCCATATAAATATGGGAAGACACTGCTCCTCCTGTTGCCTTTGTTGCCTTTCTCTCTCTCTCTCTTTCCTTTTCTTTCTATTCAAGCGGCTTATCATAACGTACGTGGCTTTGATGCATTGCCATGTTGACTAATCCCAACCAACAACCACTCTCTCTCTTTCTCTTTCTCTCTCTCTCTCTGTTCAATTCATTAATATTTTCCCTTTGGTTGATGATTTTGATACTGCAACCCACAAGCTGTATTCACTTCTTTTCCATCTCTTCCAATATATATAATATATTGCATGAACAGCGTTGCACCTCTTGCAAACTCCAACTAATTCTTCCTCATATTAACCTTCACTTTTGGGGTCGCTGGTTGATCAGCGCTTTCCTTTTTATATTGATTTGATTGCTGTGTGTGTTCCAGAGCCAGCGCTGCAGCTGCACTATGGATGGACTTTGCAGCCTTTTCCAAATCCAAAGCATCTTCTTCTAAAGCTTTCTGTCTTCAGATCAAACAGCATCAACCAATTCTCTTGCCACGGTACTTTCATATTTACACCCTCTGAGATGCTCTCTTCAACTTTTTCATCTGTGTTGATTTCAGTTCAAATTAACAAACAATTAGATAATTTCCAGTCCAATGGAGCCTTGGAAAGAGAAATTCCATTTGGACATGAACAAAAAGGAAACCCATCTGGCAGGGATCTTAATTATATTAATTTAACACATGTTTAGCAGAAAAGTTGTTCCTCAACTAGAAAAGTTAGCAAAGAATTAATGCTCCAAATCACCGAACTTTGAGAATGCCGGTTGACATTTTTGCATTAATTCCCATGTTTGGTTTGATCCAATTGATAAAGTTTTATAGTTTACTTTGAGAAAAAGTAGGAAATAATTGAAGAAATAGAACTCCAAAGGGGCTTTTATCGCTATGTGATGACAAGTAATGGGTGTTTTTGTGGCCACACAATATATAGCCTTTTTTTTTCAGTGTCTTCTCTTTACCCCATATGCCTGTCATTGCACAGACCGCACTTCCATGCCTATTCTCCTACCTATCTACTAAAATTCTCTCTCTCTCTCTCTCTCTTCCTCTCTTTCTCTCTCTCTCAACAAGAACATTCTTCTCATTTTTTCAATAATCATCACTACTTTTTTTCCTTAATGTTTAGTGTTCAGGTGACAGAATCTTCATTTCCCATCTTTTCTTTTTATTTTCCTGATTTTTGTTTGCTATGGTTGGTGTGTTTATGCTCCTTTAAGCACATGAAATATTTGATCATTGATTTGATTAATGAAAAATGAAAAAACATATGCATGCAAGAGACAGTACAATAATGAAGGCAGTGCTATCTCCAATAGATTTATCTTCAGGACCTATATGTTGGAAATATTCTCCAAGGGTGTGTGACATTAATTCAGTATTTTTAAGGAAATAAACAGTGTTGTTTGAACATAGTTTAAAAGTAGCTATGCAAGGTTACGTTAAAATGTAAAGAATATCACATCAATTTAGAGAGTGCACAGTATAGAAGGAGTTTGTTTGCAGCCCTTGAAATGTTATGTAATGTAATTTAATTAATTTAGGCATGCAAGTGTGGCTCATTAGTCTTTAACTTAAAATGCCTGTTGTTGATTAAAAAAATTTGGTAGTTCATTCAGCTTAAACAAATCTATATACCAAATCAGTACTAGATTCTCAATCTAAAGAAAAATCCAACTCGTGAATCATATACCTTTTGAGAATTTCAAGTTATCTCATTCGATTTTCATGATTAGCATCTTCAAACAAAGCATCAATGGCGGCCATATATATAGATGAGTTAAAGGAATATAGCTACATGCAATGAAGTTATTTTCTTTTAAGCTCTCTTCCCCTTTTCATGTACTATTTTGAAGGGCTTTTGAGACTTCCATTCCAACTAAGAAATCTAATTTGTATGATCATGGAAGGTCTCTAGCTAGGAACCTACCATTTCAACTTAGTTACAGCCATGAAGTTTATGAAATTAGGAACAAGGCCAGACACCTTCTATACAGAAGAAGCTACCAGGTAACTCTATTGTAATGTTATAAATATAATTTGAAGTTTGAACTCCATGGTTCCTTTTCTTCAATATTCAATTCTTTTTGTTTATAATCGATTTTTCATTGCAGGACTGTCATTTCAGATGCACCCAGTGACCTTGTTATCAAAATAAACAACATCACTTACCTCATTCACAAGGTTCGTTCAATTGATAGGTTGATTTTCTGGGGAAACTGTGATTCTTCTTCTTCTGTTCATAGATTCATGTGTTTATTGTGCATATGGGAATGGTTTTAAAACAAGTAATTTAGCAAAACTACTTTGATTATAAGCACTATTTGACAATTCTACACTTCTTGTATACTCTTTACAATATCACTTTTATGCCACTCCCATACCTGATGAATTTGAGTGAAAAGTGCTTCTTGCGGCATTTCTTTTTTTGAGTTAACCGTGCTGGCTTTTCCTAGCTGCAGTTCCCACTCCTGCCAAAATGCGGTCTCTTGCAGCGCCTTTGCTCCAACTATGGCGATGCCGAGAACATTACGATTGAGCTCCACGACATTCCTGGCGGAGAAGACGCCTTCGAGCTCTGTGCCAAATTCTGCTACGGAATCACCATTAATCTCAGTGCCCATAACTTCGTCTCTGCGTTCTGCGCTGCTAAGTTCCTTCGAATGAGCGAATCAATAGATAAAGGGAACTTCATCGCCAAGCTTGAGGCTTTCTTTCTTTCTTGCATCCTCGCTGGCTGGAAGGACTCCATTGTCACGCTTCGTTCTGCAGTTGGCCTTTCCGAATGGTCCGAGAATCTTGGAATCACCAGAAAATGCATCGATTCAATCGTCGAGAAAATCCTCACTCCACCTTCTAAGGTTGTAATCTCAAATGGGTTTGCTATACTTTTTGCCTTTTCTTTCTCAAATTTGAATGAATCGATAAGTGAAACTGTTCCTCCCTTCATCCCTAAATTTCCAATTTTGTTATGTTAGGCTTAAGAAACTCTTTAAATTTGTACTATGGTAGTTCAATTTGGGGACTTGTTTAAAAATTTAAGTTTAGAGAGGTATTAAACACAAAGATTAGAAACTTATTACACCCACTTTCAAGTAAGTTCATAACTTGTAATTTAACAAGAGACTTAGACAGACAGGTTATAGAAAATCTAATCCCATGTTAAATATCAGTTGATCCAATAAAGTAGAGTGCATATAATCATTGGTTCACATTGTTGACAGAGTCTTTGTTGCAGGTCACTTGGTCCTACACTTACACCAGACCAGGCTACAACAAGAAAAACCACCGTTCAGTGCCCAAAGATTGGTGGACAGAGGACATATCCGATCTCGACATCGATCTATTCCGCTGCATAATCGTGGCCATTTCATCAACTTGCATGCTGCCGCCGCCGCTGATCGGTGAAGCTTTACACGTCTACGCATGTCGGTGGCTTCCAGACATCTCAGCCCCAAAACTCCCGGAGACATCTATCTCACAAACCCAACAGAGTTCAGACAAGAATCGACAAATCATCGAAACCATAATCAGCCTGATTCCTCCAGATCGAGAATCAGTCTCAGTCAGCTTCTCACTTAGGCTCCTGAGCCTCGCAAATCTCTTGGGAGCATCTTCAGTTACAAAGACAGAGGTTATAAGGAGATGCAGCCTGCTGTTGGAAGAGGCAACTGTGAGCGACTTACTCTTTCCTTCACATTCTGCCTCCGATGATGATGAGCATTTCCATGATGTTGATTTGGTTGTGGCTGTTTTAGAGAGTTTCTTGATGGTGTGGAGAAGACAGTCGCCTGCGGCTGTTGAAAATGCCCAGCTTTTGACATCTATCAGAAAAGTTGGGAAGCTCATTGACTCTTATCTCCAAGTGATTGCCAGAGATCGGAACATGCCTGTTGCAAAGATGATTTATCTTGCTGAAGCTTTGCCTGACGTTGCCCGGCCAAACCACGATGACATTTACAAGGCAATCAACATCTTTCTCAAGGTAAACTTTCTCGGTCAATTTTCAAACAAAGAATTGCCCTTAGTTTGTGTTGATTGAAATAGGTACAACTTAAATATGTGATTTACTTCTGAGTAGTGTTTAATAAGCTGTTGAAAGTTATCCGACTCGTTAGACATACAAGTTTAGAAGTATATTAGACACTTCAACAATACTTCTCTACTGACGAGACAGTAGGAATATCTTGCTCCTCACTACTTACGTTTAAGTCTCTCTTACGCTCTACCTCAAAAACTTAGTAGTGGTCAATAGAATTGTAGTTGTGAAATATTGTTCAAACACAAATGGAGGAAGTTTATTTTGACAAAAAGTTTTGAGATTTTAGAATTTTCTCCCTGCTCCCAAGTTCTTGGTGATATCTTATATCTTATGTCTACGTGGGTGGGTGGATTGGTTGGACGGTGAACAGGAGCATCCAGATCTGAGCAAAGCTGACAAGAAGAGATTATGTCGAGTTCTGAACTGCCAGAAGCTGTCGCCAGATGTACGTGCCCATGCAGTGAAAAACGAGCGGCTGCCATTGAGAACTGTGGTGCAAGTGTTGTTCTTTGAGCAAGAGAAAGGTTCCAAGACGAGTAGCCGCGTGGCAGCAGCCACAGAGGAGCTACTTTCGAGGCCAAAACAGAGGCCAGCCACAGGTGACAATCTGAGCGAGATGAGATCTCGGCCAGATGAAAAGTTGAGAAGATCAGAAAGCACAAGATCAAGGCCCAAAGTTGCAGAAACCAACGAAAAGGATGAACCCAAAATGAAGACAACTGAGTTGATAAAGCAACCGCTTGAATCACGAAGGAAGGTTTTTCATAAAGGAGAAGGTGAGGAGATAGAGCCTAAGAGGGAAGGAAGAAGAGGAAGTTGAAGGGGGAAGAAGAGATGATAACAAAAAGCAGAGACAAAATAGAATCCATTGGATAGAAAAGAGATTGAGATGCACCATCTATGTCCTTGGCATTTTCAGGGTTCATTGGCCATCTTTCTTTAATCTCTGATTGCAAAAAGGGTTGTACAGATAATTCAATCAATCCCCTCCCTTCACAGGATCTACTCATATGTAACGTGTTCTTTTTCTTTTAATCATCAGCTGGGTGTTGCCATAACAGTGTGTTATGAATAAGATTGATTTGCAAAGGGCTAACGTTGGCAAAGTTAAAATGCTAGAATTCTTCAAGTATTTCTCTGCAAAGAGTGTTCCATATCTCTGTGCATGATGGGACTCACCGGAGCCCCTACCCTATCAAGATGGAGAATTCTCGTTTAGACAGGAAACGAGAGAGTGAGTGGAGGAAAAATTTCTCATGAGCTAAACGGAGATATAGATGGAGGATGTGTCCTGGTTCTTGTCTGTTTGTCTTGATATATATATATAAAATTGAGATTAGAAAAACTAAATGAAGAATAGCTTCTCGTAAGGACACCCCTTTTATATGAAGAATAATTCCTGACAGGGAATTTAATCCCCACAGATTGTCCATAGATAATTCTTATCTTGATCACCACAAAATTTAATAAAGAATTTACAGGGAATGGAGTATCAAACTAGGGGATGGGGGGAGTAGAGAGTGAGATGGGGAAGCTATCCCCATTTCTATCTCGCCTAGTGAACATCCCTTACCTATGTTGCCTCATTCTTTGACCGGACTCTCTTCAATGATGGGACATAACTATAAGGGGCAACAAGAAAAATGTCTAGATTTAATAGTGTGATTTGAAAAATGGCTAAACATGTTTACAAATTAATAAATGGCTAAACGTGATTTTAATTAATAAATTTTTAACTAAAATAGACAAAATTGACCCTAACCTACCATTTAGACTTTTTAGGAAGAGAAATACAACTAAATCAAAATAGAAAAAAAAAAAAAATCTAATTTTAACATCAGATTAACCAACTAAATCAAAATAGAAAAACGATCATATCAATTGCTTGCATATGGATAAGGGTATATATCTTTGAAATCTCTATATACCTAAGAGTATATACATATAATTAATATAGTAACTAAACATTCCCGGTTCTCACCATGTTCCTTGACAATGGATTCCTCATCAATTTTTTGCTTTCTCGTTTTGTTTGCTCAATGGGGACTCGAAATTGATGATAATTATTGATGAAATATACTTTTTGTCTAGAGACACTTTTATGAAATCCAAAACTTGCTTGTAAAATGCTTTAAAACCTCGTTTTGAAGACCCTGTTTACACAATCCAAAATTTTCTTGTAAGGGGGATTACTTGGTTACAACATGTATTTAACTATATATATTAGTGTAAAAACGACATCACTTACAACTGAATTAAGGAAATAAACATCATCCTTTTCCGATTTGTATTCCTTAGTGGATTTGGTCCAACACTGCCTCTGTGTATATTGGTATTTACAGGCTTAACATCCACATCGACAACAAAGTCACTATAATGTATTGATATGTACACTTACATGAAATCTTTCATCTGTTTGTTTTGGGTTTTCCGTTGAATTCAAACTTGCATCATCCCTACGGATACTAGTATCCACACTTTCAGCATATACGACAAGGCAACAATCATGGTACATCCCATTACATACCCCAACAAGCATCCTGACAAGATCCCTGTTCTCAAAAAAGCTTATAATCTGAAACTTGTCTTCACCATTATTGAAGAGGGAGATCTGTGAAATTTTCTTTCAAGCATCAAGCCTAATAAGGTTTGTGACGAATTCAGTGAGATGAGAAAATGTCGAGTCATGATTGGCTACCACTACGCTGCACTTGAAAATACTGTAGGAATTTTCCTCTCCCAAACGCTATCGTGCAAAGACAGTGGAGATGATGAAATTTGAATTTTGTAAATAAAGAAATGCAACATTCAGACAAAGATTGAAATGTTCGATCGTAAAGAGATGAGTGAAAATGTAGAAAAAGTTGAAAATTGTTGGGACCAAGGAAATATAGGATAAAATTATAGTTTTTTTTTTTAACATTTATTGAGAAAAATCCACGTGACTTTAAGATTTTTCGATTGAAATGGGGAAGAAAACGGAAATATGGGAAAATCGTTTTTGACTGTCAGGGAGGGAGAAGAAAACGGATTCCATGGAATTCAGTTGGAGACCAAATCGGCGTGCGTCCAACAGAATTTGAAAAATGAATCTCGGTGTATAACAACGGTTGAAAATGGCGTCTGTGTATACAAGTATATACTAGGGGTAAAATGGAGAAAAAAAGATTGGTTGGTTGTTCCTCGATTCAAAGTAGCCATCCATCTAAATACGAAACTGTTTTAGCCATAAAACCAAGAGGTTTTTTTTTTTTTCTAGTCGTCTATCCCAATTTCTCTTGTTGGGCTTAATGCACTCATTCTATTGAGCTTTTCTTGGGCTTAGTGGGCTTATCCAGCAGAGCAGGTAAGAAAACAACAACACTTCTACTCTAGTTGTGGCATTGGTCTTTCTGGATGCTGCATAGGAAGAGTGAGGGATGTGCACCGAAGGGATTAATAATTCAAGCACGTGGTTTCCACATTATAAATTCTGTCCTTACTACTTTCACAGATGGATGAAATCAACACTATTAAATAAAATTTGAAAGAGGTTGTTGGACACCTTACAAATTTTAACCAAAAGAGTAATGACCAACAACTATACTTGTGCATTAATTGGCCCTATACCCCTAGGCTTTAGTATTAGTCTTTTTGTGTATAAGAAGAGTTCATCACTATCCTATTCGGAACAGTGCTCTATGGAACTTTTGACATCCCTAACAATATTGATGGTGTGAATGCGGGAATGCAACTAAAGTCCTATATTGACTAGATAAAGGAAAGATCATGGGTATTTAAGAGAGGACAATTATCTCTATTGGTATGAGATCATTTGGGTGAAACCAATAGCAAAACCATGAGAACTTATGCAAAAAGTAAACAATATCATAACATTGTAGAAATATATAGGTGGTTTCATTGTCCTTAATTATTGGTATCATGTGGACTGTCCATTGTCCTTAACAATTGATATGGGTCAATAATGCACGTTACTATGTTAGCTACCACATCATTTTTATTTTTATTTTATTTTGTTAAAACCAAACTAGAAACTTAATTCAGACTTCAACGACTAGAACTTGTTACTTTTAAAATCATAGAGACCAAGTACAAGCAACCCCAATGACCAAAATTGTTACTTTGTAGACTTTAGTGACTTCAATGCTAATTTTTTTCACTTCTTTTAAGTTAGATTTAACACTTGATACTTCATTTGGAAACATTTTGGAAAAGCAAAAAACGAGTACAAAAATATACCCAATAAGCAATTTCCATACAAAGCATTCAAATTCCTTTTCCTTCAAAACAAATTACAAATTCTTGCAAAACTTTTAATACAATGGTCTAAACTTTCAGGAAATCAAAGCTTCTAGTCTTAGTGCTTTCAAAACCAAAATATTAGGATCAAATAAGCTTTCAAAACCAAAATCTTTAAATTAAACAAAGCTTTCATCGAACCAAAACTTTCAAACACATAAACTTTCAATATCACTCAGTATTTTAAAAAATCCAAAAACTTTTGGAAAGAACTTTCAACAAGATAAAACTTTCAATCAATCGATACTTTCAATTTTAACAATACTTTCGAATATTAAAGTGGGAAGATGCAATATTTGAGTAGCCTTCAAAATATATGATGATTACCTATCAATAACACCAATCAATTAATTAGATTTGTCGATAATATTGTCTAGAACAATCAATACTATTACTTAAGTATGCGCACGCATGAATATTCAATCCAAAGGAATTCCAAAACACAAAATGTGTATTCCCACAAATAAGCTCTAATCAGTCAAAGTTTTCAATTAGAGCTATTGATAAAAATTGACCAGAAAAATCAATATAATTACTGGAGTGTGTGTGAGGCCACATGAGCGAATAACACATATATGAATCTTCATTCCAAAGGAATATCAAACCACAAATCTGTCTTCCCACAGATAAGCCAAAACAATTCCATCAATTCCAATTTAGACTACTACAACATCTAAGCAGTAATGTTCTTCCAAAAAAAAAAAAAAAAAGACAAAAAACAAAACAAAACCTTAACATATCCAAAGGGTCCTATCGAATCAATCAAAATAATTTCAAAATGTATCCAAAATAGTAAACATCTTACACACTTAACAAAACAATTTTAATACATAAAATAGAATTTTCAACAATTTCAAATCATACTTTCAAATATTTACCAAATAAACAATATTTTAATTAAACACAATGATACAAGAGCACTAAGCACTTTGGCATAGGCCACTCTTTGGTTACTATAACCCTTCTCTCCCATTTTATATTAATCTTTTCTAGTTGTCAAAATCTCAGTGGTAGTTAGCAAAAGCAATATGTAACTATTTTTCTTTTTAAATTTTAATTTTAAACTTGAAAAAATGGATTATTATGTTTGATAAGTTAATACAAAATTATCGTGATTTAGCCAAATGACTAGAGTAAACATATTACTTCAATTATTTTTATATTAACATTTAAAATCTAAATTTTTTTATTAGATAATTATTTAAAACTTACATGATAATTTAAAATGGAAAATTAATTTACGAAGTATGTCAAGACCTGTAGAAGGGTTCTTGGAGAAGCTCCCCTGAGAAGCTGGGGTATCAAGTTAGCCGTGTTGCTGTGTTACGAATTGTCTCTTGCAGTGAAAGGAAGTCTTCAATGGAGATTGAAGAGATGATCAACGAATGGAGAAAATTCAACCTGATGGATACAGAAAAAGATGAGGCCATTTTCTTAAATGCAGAAGAAACAATGGTGATCAAAGGAGAAGTTGAACAATACCTGGTTGGAAAGTTACTCACGAACAGACCAATATCCAAGATAGCAATAAAGAACGCCCTATCAGCAGCCTGGAAAACAAGGGAAGATTTTAGCATTGAAATCATAGACAGAAACACATACCTCTTCAAATTTGAAAGCAGTGAAGACAGAGCATGGATCTCAAGAAATGGCCCTTGGTTCTTTGATAGAACTCTTTTAGTTCTTGAAGCACCAAAACTAAACCAGAGATCAGTAGATATGGATTTTAAAAAGGTTGATTTTTGGCTTAGAATAATCAACCTACCTATTGGCTTCAACAACGAAATGGTGGCAAGAAAGATAGGAAACAAATTGGGCGTTTATCTTGATATGGACAAGAAAAAGAATGATACAGCATGGGGAAATAGCATCAGAATAAGGGTCAAACTAGACATCACAAAGCCTCTTCGCAGAGGATTTATGTTGAGAACTGAAGGATCTAATGAAGCATGCTGGGTAACCATTAGATACGAGAGAATTCCTGAATTTTGTTTCCAATGTGGCATCATTGGTCATGTGGCTAAGGAATGCACTGGAAAGAGAAACAGAGAGGATGAAAACAGATTCGATTTTGAATTTGGCATGTGGATGAAGTTTCAAGGTTTTACAAGGCAAGCAAAGAATTCTGAACAAGCAAGAAATAAGGAAGAGGAAGCCATAGATAAAGACCAGAATGAGAATAATAATGAAGGAAATGAAGAAAGGAGAAGTGAAGGCCTGAACGTTGATCTAAATCAAGAAAGTCAAATGGGGGAAGATTATGCAGAAGCAAGGAATAATGATAAAGAAAGCTCTAGGTATGAAAATACAGATGAAATCATGGGATATGAGAGCCTAGAGAGTAAATGGAAAATGATGCAAATGATAAGGGAAATGGTGGAGCCTGTTAGTTTGAAATTTGAATAAAAGCCTGACAGAAAAAGAAAATAGCCAAACTGAATCAATCACTTCCTCAAGGAAGGAGAAGACATGGAAAAGAAGAGGAAGACCAAGTAATTCAGTGGGATCCCAAATGGAAGTCTCTAACTCAAGGAAAAGAAAAGGTTTGATAGAAGACAACAATCAAAACAAGAAACTAAAACAGAAGGTGGGAGAAGATGATGAGTCTACTGAAAATAATTTGGCAGTGGCTGTATCCCAGCCCTGCCTAGGATTATGAAAACAATAAGTTGGAATGTTCGGGGGTTGGGGAACCCGAGAACATTCCGAGCCGTAAAAAACCTTGTTCATACAAGGAATCCCCAAATTCTTTTTCTTAGCGAGATTAAATGTGATGAAAGAGTAACAAACAGATTTAAAATTGCCTGCAAATTTGAAGGATGTTTTACAGTAAAAAGCAGTGGGGCCAGAGGTGGTTTATGCATTCTTTGGAAAGAAAAAGAGATGGTCTCAATCCAATCTTTTTCTAACAATCATATAGATTGTGAAGTTAAGTGGAATGGGATTATCTGGAGATTTACAGGGTTGTATGGCTTTCCAGAGAAGGGTCAAAAGAATCTAACTTGGGACTTAATTCGAAGCTTAAACACCTCAAGAAACAAACCATGGCTGATCGGTGGGGACTTGAACGAAATCCTATGCAATGAAGAAAAGTCTGGTGGTCCAATGAGAGAAAGAAGGCTCATAGATGACTTCAGAAAATGCCTTGATGAATGCTACCTCAGAGACATTAAACCTCCAGGAGATATATATACATGGCACGGAAATAGAAGGGGCATCATAATAAAAGAAAGGTTAGATAGATATTTGTGTAATCCCAATTTTGACTCTCTGTTTTATTTTGTAGGGACGAGGAATCTGGATTGGCTTTTTTCAGATCATAAACCGATTGAGATCGAGCTGGATATTCAAAGGAAAAAGCATAAAAAGAAAAGAGTACAGCAGTTTAGATTTGAAGAACTTTGGACAAAGTACGAAGAGTGCAAAGAACTCATTGAAAGGAATGGCATTTGGCAAGGTGATATCGTTCCTTCTCTTTCTTTAGCTAACAATCTTAAAAACTGTTCTGAAGCTCTATTTGGGTGGGGCAAAAATATTAACTCTTCTAGGAAAATTAGAATTGCTGAATGTAAAGAGATCCTAAAAGATGCATATGATAATCTCACAATAAATTACGATGTTACACACAAAATAGAGTTTGAATTGGATAAACTTCTTGAAGAAGAAGAAATTTATTGGAGGCAAAGATCTAGAGAGGATTGGCTTAAATGGGGGGACAAGAACACTAAATGGTTTCATAAAAAAGCCTCCATGAGAAGGAAAGCCAATGAGATAAAGGGTATTATTGATAAAACTGGAAATTGGAATGAGGACTCTTCTGTAATTGAGGAAACTTTTGTTTGTCATTTTGAAAATTTGTTCAAATCTTCAAATCCTGACCTAGACCATATAAGAAACACCCTGGAAGGTATTAACCCTAAGGTTAACCAAGCAATGAACAATAGTTTATTAGCTCCTTTTTCTAAGAAAGACATCGAAATAGCCATTAAGGATATGTTTCCAACCAAAGCCCCTGGACCGGATGGATTTCCTGCTTTGTTTTATCAAAACTATTGGAATATTGTTGGGAAGAAACAGTAGAAGAATGCCTGAATATTCTTAATAATGGTGGCAATATAGATGGGTGGAATGATACAAATCTAGTTCTTATCCCTAAGACTAAAAATCCAAGGGAAGTAGGAGAATTTAGGCCTATTAGCTTATGCAATGTTAACTATAAAATCGTTACAAAAGCCATAGCTAATAGGATGAAAGGATGTCTACACAGTGTCATTTCTAAATTCCAATCTGCCTTCATTAAAGGAAAACTAATTTCAGACAATATTATAATGCTATTAAGACCAACAAGTTTAACTGCGGTAAGATGGCAGCCATTAAAATCGACCTAAGTAAAGCATATGACCGAGTGGAATGGACTTATCTAAAAGAAATTATGATTAAACTTGGTTTTAATATTCTGTGGATTGATTTAATTTTGAAATGTATTACTTCGGCTAGCTTTTCTATCCTTATTAATGGTGAAAAAAAAGGACATTTTAAAGCAAGTAGGGGCCTTAGGCAAGGGGATCCTCTTTCCCCTTATCTTTTTCTTTTAATTGCTGAAGGTTTGTCACATTTAATATCAAAGGCTAATAGGGATAGTAGGCTATCGGGTCTAAGGTGTATTAATGGTCCTACTATCTCTCATCTTCTATTTGCCGATGATAGCTTAATATTCTGCAAAGCTGATGAAAGGGAATTGATGTCTATGAAAAACTTGCTTAAGGAATATGAGCTAGCTTCAGGGGAATCTATTAACCTATCAAAATCTGCTATTCTTTTTTCTTCCTGATTAAATGAAGATAGAAAAGAATTTCTAAGTTCCATCTTAGGGGTTAATTTGGTGAGTGACTTTGGCAAATACCTAGGAGTCCCTTCTGTATTCTCTAAAAATAAAACAAAAGACTTAAGCTATGTGTTGGATAAAGTTTGGAAAGCTGTCCAAGGGTGGAAGAACTCCTTTTTTTCTATAGCAGGTAAAGAAATCTTAATAAAAAGCATAGGTCAGGCTATTCCATCCTATGTTATGAGTGTTTTTAGGCTTCCTAAACATTTATATGAGGATATAAATAGGAGTTTTTCCAGATTCTGGTGGGGATCTAGCTCCAATAAGAAGAAAATGCATTGGTTTAAATGGAGAGACTTATGCTTACCTAAAAGCCTTGGTGGCTTGAATTTTAGGGATATAGAGGGATTTAATAAGGCCTTAATCGCTAAGCAAATCTGGAGGATATTATCTAATCCTGAGTCCCTTGTAGCAAGGTTTCTTAAAAGTCTATATTATAAGGATTCAAATATCTTAGATGCTGAGTTAGGTAATCACCCTTCTTATCTCTGGAGAAGTCTTCTGTGGGGTAGAGAATTAATTTGTAAAGGTCTTAGATTTCGTGTTGGTAATGGGGAGAGCATCTTTATGTTCAAGGACCCTTGGATCCCTAAAGAATCTACTTTTAAACCTATTTGCATAAATAGAGAAATGTTTGAGACTAGGGTTGCTGAATATATTTCTTCTTCAGGTGGCTGGGATTTAGAAAAATTAAATAGAGCTGTTATAAATTTTGATATTGATACCATTAGAAGTATTCCAATAAACACAAGGTTAAATGATAAACTAATTTGGCATTTTGATAAAACTGGAAAGTACACGGTTAAAAGTGGTTATAATCTTTATATGAAAATTAAAATAGATGGAATATCTTCAAGCTCTAACAACCTAAACAGCGTATGGAAGAATATCTGGAATATAAAAGTCCCTGCTAAAATCAAGCATTTCTGTTGGAGGGCACTAAAGGAATCTATCCCTAACAATGCTAACCTAAATCATAGAGGTATAAATGTATCTACTCAATGCTTGATATGCAAATTTCAGATTGAGAGCACAGATCATTGCTTATTTGAATGTCCTAGAGCTAGAGAGATTTGGAAACTAACTTACGTTAATGTTTTTTTGGAGGATGATTTCCATGGATGCTTCGCGGATAGATGGATGAAGATAAACGAGCAAGCTTCTCTGAAAGATCTCAGCCTTGTAGCGGTCACCTGCTGGTCTATCTGGACAGATAGAAATAAAATGATTCGAGGAGAGTCTGTACCCCCAATTGAATTCAGACGAAAATGGATTAAAGATTACCTCGAGGCTTATTGGCATGCAAATTCCAGAGATCCCAGGCCAAGTACTGCTGAAAGCAGTGAGAATCGCTCGATAAATCATAGAGATTGTTGGTCCCCTCCGATTGATGGCTTCTGGAAATTAAACACGGATGCGGCTTGTAATTCTTCGTCCCCTGCAACAGGATTGGGAACTCTGATTAGAGATAAGAATGGCAAAATTGTGGCTGCTTCTTCGATTTACCTGAACATCTCCTTGAATCCCCTCATGGCGGAGCTTCGAGCAATTGTTGAAGGAATGAACCTTGCTCTCTCGAGAGGTTGCATGAAGATCAAAATCGAATCGGATTCCCAAATGGCTATTAATTTCATCACACGAAAATCTGAGATTTGGAGTGAAGTGGAGGCTTTAGTAGCTGACATCTGGAGGCTGATGGATTTGTTTTACGCTATTGATTTTAGCCATATCCCTAGGATTAAAAATAGTGCAGCTGATTTTTTAGCAAAAAATGCGTGTTTAGTGAAGGACTCTGAATGCTGGGTGGATCACTTCCCCAGTTGGTTGTGTAATTTGGTCTTTAATGACCTTTTTGCTCCTGCCCTTGTGGCGTAATAGAGGTATTTTTCAAAAAAAAAAAAAAAAAAAAAAATGGAAAATTAATTTATTTACTCTACCTTATTTGATAAAATATTAGATAAAAAATATTTATAAAAAATTGGATTGATAATTTTTTTTTTCCAATTTAAATACAAAAGGGTATTTGAAAGATTCTTTTTTATTTCAACCGTTGCGAGACAAGAGATTGAACCATCAATCTTTAGAATTACCATTCCATTGAGTTATATTTCTAAATAAGAAAGATTTATGAAATTTTTGATGTAAAAAAAATGTGTCAATTGAATAGCTCAACTGATTAAAAAGGCGACAACTGAAATAAGTAGGTTTGCTATTTTTCGAAATGCGCTCTTAAATATGTCATTATCGCATAATGAAATTTGACAGAACCCATTCAAAGAAATGTTTAATTTATTTACTTATTTTTTTAAAAAATGGGGATTAAACTTAGGTTAAAATATCACTTTTGTCCATGTACATTAGATTTTGTTCCATTGTAGGTATTGTACTTTTAAATGTCAAATTTTAGGCTTTCTACTCTCGATAAAACTTAAAATTGGTCGTTATGGTGAGTTTATTGTTAATTTTTATAAAAAGAAAAATGAGTCTCTATTTGCCTTCCTTCTATAAATTTTAAAAACTTGTTCACATTGTATTTTTTCTTGTATAGAATTTTTTTTTTTTTGAAGCCAAAATAGAAATTATTATTATTATTTAAACAATTTCGATAAAAATTAATTTTAAATCTATGGTAGGTACCAAATTTTAAGTTTTATTAGAAGTATAGGATTAAAATTGAACATTTTTTTATAATAAAATTCAACATTTAAAAGTGCGAAAAATTAAAATTAAAAAAATTAAAAAAAAAAAGAAGATCAAAATGATATTTTAACATGAATTTATATCCCTACAGATATTTTAACAAATTTATTAGGAATGAATATTTGCATAACCCACTGAAAGAGATTTTTTCTTTTTTCTTTTCTCTCTTTCGATTCACATTAATATAGATTGAAAAGACAATGAGAGAGAAGGAGAGAATTTAATGTATTTCAGTCCTAGGTAACAAATTTATTGGGAGCCAGGAGGGGCTAACTTATACGTTTTTATAACCTAGTTTATTTATTTATTTTTTTTTAGCTGAAGTGAAGATCAAAACCTTCTAACCTTTTAATAAAAATATAATATAATATCAATTGAGCTAGAATTAACATTTTTTTAATAGACCAACTTTTAAAATTTAATTTATTTTTGCAATTTGCCAAAAAAAAAAAATAGACATAATATTTCCTGGTTAGAGAATTTTCTGGTGAAGTAAACAGCGAAAGAAACGATAAGAAAAATTAGAAGTAAATCAATGACGCTGACCTCACGTGCAATGAAGTGGAGATTAGTTCCCCAAATAATAATAATAATAATAATAACAATAATAATAATAATAATAATAATAATAATTATTATTCAGAAATTAATTAAACACCAAGTTGCAGTTTTCTTTAATTTAACGCCGATTGACCACACTTGTCCAGTCGTCGCCTTAAATTACTATTTCTTCTTCCTCTAAACCTTCCAAATTCCAAATCGGACATCCATGGACGCACACGGCGGCGGACTGCGAAGAGTGGTGGTGGTCGGCGGCGGCATGGGCGGCTCTCTGCTGGCCAAATCCCTCCAGTTCTTCGCTCATGTCACTCTCATTGATCCGTAAGCAAATTTCTAATTTCTTCTCTCTCTTTTTTCTCGCTCTATGAATTGATTCCGAAATTGATTTTGGCGATCAGAAAGGAGTATTTGGAGATTCCTTATGGAAGCTTGAGATCAATGGTGGAGCCTTCTTTTGCGGAGCGATCCTTGATTAAGCATTCCGAGTATTTTACCAATGGCCGCTTAATCCCTTCGCCTGCTGTCGATATAACCGAATCCGAAGTGTTTGTTGCTGATGGACGACATGTCGTTTTCGATTATCTTGTTGTCGCCACTGGCCACGACGACCCCCTTCCCACAACCACGGCTCAGCGTCTTCATCAATTCAGAGAAGGTAAATTCATTCAACTCTTTTCTTTGTTCAAATATTTCCATCCTTTTTTTAATCTTTTATTTGATTCTAATTTCTTATCAAGTTTTAAAAGAAAAAGGATATATATTTTAGTGATCCCTTCGTTTTAATAAGTTTCAATAGTCAATTCTTGTTATGTTGAAGTTTTTTAATTTAAAACTGAAATAACTTGATTTTTTTTTACTATCTCATTATTCAAAATATGATGCCCAACTATTGTGCAATATTTTAGTATACCATATGTTGTTGTTATCTTCGTGTCACGAATCTTAGGGTGTGTTTGGTTTAACTTTTCAAGTGTTTAATTTTGAAAATAAATCATTTTGAAAAAATTTCCAGTGTTTGGCAACCACTAAAAATGACTTATAGAAAATGAGATTGATAAATAAATCATTTTGAGAGAAACACTTGAAACCAACTTTGTAAAAAAGACTTCTGAAGTAAACAATAACTTGTGTAGAAAAACATTTGTGGGAAAATGTAACCAAACATATGAGTGTTTAAATTCTAAACAATTTTTATACAAAATGTTTTTTAAAAAATGCATTCTTGAAAAACATTTAAATTAAAATGTATTCCAAACGGACCCTTAATTATTTGCGTAAATATTAAAATAGAAATAGTGCCTAGTTTTTTTTTTTTTTTAATTTAATTTTTTATTTAGGAAACTAAAATTGCACTTTTTATAACTGTTAGAAAATATATTAGAATGGATGAGAATCAAAGTTATGTTTAATCCATGTTTTTAATATTTATAAAATGAAATGTCTTTCATTTTATTTCTAATTTAAGAACATAGTTGGGTGTTAAAGATATCATCCGTTATAAAGCTCAAATTTTCACTCATAATTCATGATCTAATATTTGAACCACATACTTCTCGGTCATTAGTACAAACTTTATGTCAGTTGAATTATGTTCATGTTCACGATCTAATCTTCATTTACCATTCTCTTTTCTCCTAAAATTTCGAAACTATTGACCAAAATTATTTATAAAACAATAGTTTAAAAAAAACTTGACTAAATTCTCTAAAACATGTTTTAAAATAAAAATGAAAAATGAAATTACTCCAACAATATAGCTTTTATAACGTAATAATGTCCTTTGTAAAGAAAAAAAATAAGCTCTTAATTTTTTTGGTTTAGACTTTATATGTTTGATTCATTTTTTTAAAAAATGCATATCACAATCCAAGTGGTAATATTTTTGGCTTACATTTTCACTAATATATTTCTGTATTTAAGAAGAAAAGTAGGTGGCTGACCAATCAACATCATCAGTTCATGCATACCACCAATTTGAAACTATATATATATATAATTTTGTGCAAAGCATATATACATATATATAATTACTTATAAATAAATAAATAGATAAATTGCATGAGGCCGATTTGAATGACATGTGTATAGAGAAAGTTCTTAATCAATACTAATTTGAAACTATAACGCTAAAAATCGAACTATTTTTTGTAAATATAATGTTATAAGAGAGTATACAGACATATATCTTCCGTCGTTTATTCTTATAATGTCAGATTAGATTTTATTTATTTATTTTTAAAATAGTGGTGTTGCGTTGCGACTGACTTGTGGTGCAATGAGAAATTTTCGCACCTAAGAAATTTTTAAGTGTTCTTGGTGTAATGAGGTCCGTAGTTTTGCACTCTTGGATATAAAAGAGAGAAATAGCAAAAGTACCTCGATTTTGTATCCAACGGTTATAAGAGACAAATAAATTTGGAGATTTACATCTAACAATTTAAGAGGACTCATTGCACCAGAAACACCTAATAATTTTCGAGACTTTTTTGTTCCCATATTTGTGTCAGGTAAATGTATTCTGAAAAAAATTATCATGGTAAATTTAAAAAAAATACAGAATGTATTATTTTTTTGAAACACAGAATGTATTATTTTTATTAGGCAATTATTGTAATTCCATTCTCTCTTTTAAGAAATAAAATTTTATAATTTAATTTATATTTAAATATAAATTTTCCGAAGCATATTTTTCCACATGAGCACTCAAAGGATAGTAATAAAATAAGTTGTTTTTAAATTCAACATTCTGGAATCCAACCTATCGAATTTTAAGATTGTAATTTGCGTTTTATTTATTAAACTATCAAAAAGATAAAAAAATTAAAGTTTATTATTGGTTGTTATGATTTGGATTAAAAATTATATTAGCAAGTTATTTAAGTCAATGTATTTTAATTTGTTAGAAATGTGAAAGAGAGTTCAAATAATTATTACATGTTTCATTCTTATTTTGATTCCAAACAATTTCTCACAACAAACATTAAAGGAGTAAGATTTTATTCGCATTGATTTCATTTTAAGTTAACTGATCTTCATGATCCTCATTGCGAGTTTCTATCATTCTGATTCCTAGAAAATAAATAGGATGAATTTTATAAGCTTAAAAATCAAATTAAAAATAAAAATAAATAAATAAACGGGTCGTTTGTTATATTTGCCAATAGAATTGAAACCTATAATTCATCTCACAAATCAGCATTCTTGGATTTTAACAAACCGATGCAGAAAATGAAAGGATCAGAGGAGCCCATTCCATATTAATCATCGGAGGCGGACCGACGGGCGTCGAACTCGCGGGAGAGATTGCCACAGACTTCCCCGAGAAGGCGATCACTCTGGTCCACGACGGACCGAGATTGTTGGAGTTCATCGGCCCAAAGGCCTCAGACAAGGCTCTAAAATGTCTTGTGTCGAAGAGGGTCGACGTAAGATTGGAGCAAACGATCGATGTAAACGACATGTCGGACGGAAGCAAAACCTTTCGAACCTCAAAGGGCGAGATGATCAGAGCCGACTGCCATTTTGTATGCACAGGAAAACCGCTTGGCTCGGCTTGGCTTCACAAAACCATCTTGAAAAGCAATTTGGATAGCCATGGACGATTGATGGTGGACGGAAATCTGAGAGTTAAAGGCCGAAATAACATCTTTGCCATTGGAGACATCACAGATATTCGAGTAATTAAAGCAGTGTTTTGGTTTAGATGAGTAAAAGTTCAAAGTGTTTGATTTGGTATTAATGAAAAGGGTAAATGTGCAGGAAAGAAAGCAAGGGGAGTCGGCAAAGAGGCAAGCGAAGGTGGCTGCGGAGAACATGAAGATGTTAATGGTTGGAAAGGAGAGTAAAATGGAGAGTTATAAGCCTAGATCTCCAGCCACGGCCATGGTTTCGCTGGGGAGGAATCAGGCAGTCGCCCAGTTTTCTTTCACTACCATGTCGGGGCCTTTGCCTGCCTTCGTCAAATCCAGAGATCTCTTTGTGGGCAAGGCAAGAAAGCATTTAGGCTTGCACCCTACTTTACTTGATTGATTCTTTACTCCAATCTATCAAAATATTTAAACCTCTTAGGCGCTGTTTGGGCACTGAATAAGTTATAATAACCCCTTTATTATAACCTATTCAGTGTTTGGGGCATCAACAAAAATAAATGGTGAGGTGGGTTATTTTTATCCCCGATTATTTTATCAATTCTCTATAGTAACCATCATTCAACCCATCCGATTATTTTATTCATTTTCTACAGTAACTCTCTCCTCTCTTCTTCCATGCGACTCCTTGACTTTTCTGACGACTGCCGGTCGCCGTCGGCCGGCGAAGTTTCCGGCGACTTTTTCGACGGCCGCCGACCACTTTTCTGACGACTTTTCCGGAGATTGCCGACGACTTTTCTGGCAACCGATTTTTTTTCCCTTTTTTTCATATTTCTTCTCATTTTCATTTTGAAAAATATAAGAAATGAAAATAAAGAAAAAAAAAAAAGAAAAGAAAGAAAACGAGGAAAAAAAAATTGGTCGTTGAAAACGTTGCTGGCATTAGGGTTAGAGGAAGAAGAAAATGATAAAGATGGAGTTTGAGGTTGAGGAAGAAGATGGAGATGATGATGGAAATGGAGGATGAAGATGATGAAGATGAAGATGGAAATGAAGGAATGAGATGAAGATGATGGACATGGAGGAAGAAGATAAAGATGGAAGAAGAAAATGAAAAAGAAGGAAAAAAGAAAAAGAAAAAAGCGATTTTTGGTCATTCCATGTTAGAAACACCTACCAGTTTCTCAGTTGGTCATTCCATGTTAGAAACACTTTCCAATTTCTCAGTTGTCTTTCTACCTATATAAATATGGAGTTTTATTAAATATGAAGTTTTATTATTTAATTTCTTTGTACATAAGCATTTATCATTTTTACGTTGGAAATACAGAAATGAAACAAATATGGTTTTCCAATATGAAATCATAAAATGACTTCTTTTGTGAAAAAATCATGACCCTACAACAAAGAAAATCAACTCTTACCTTAGGTTATTTTTGTTTCCTTTTAAGTTAAACACATCATTTAACCCGTATACCCAATACTTTATTTTTTTACAATTGAATCAAAACAATTTTTTATTGATATTTGCAAAATATAATATTTGACATACAAAGTTGTATGAGGAAAATAAACAAATAAAAAAAGTCAGGAAAAAACAGTTAACTTAAACATTTGATTCATAATTGTTAGTGTATTAATCTAGTTTAGTCTGTTAATTGTATTTTTCCTTTGTTCTGGGTTTTTCCTCTGTTAGTTTTGTATTCCTTTCCCTTTCTGTTATTTGGTTTCCAATCTTGTAATGACACGTGGTGTCCCTTTTCCTTATTTATTCAGTGAATGTTCTCAGCTTTCCTTAGGCTGAGAGTTATCATTTTCTATATATTTCTCCAGGGTTTATATGGTATCAGAGCTTTGGCTAAAATTAATCAAAAATTTTTATGGCATCATCTTCCAGCAATTCGTCACCCTATTCTGACCAGCTACCAGCTATTTCTTCCTCCACCACCGACCCTGTTATTTCCCCTCTTTCCTCTCAGAGACCTCATCCTAATGTATCTACCTCTTTCACTCGGCCACTTAATCCCAATGTCCCTCCCTTCTCCGCTGGCCTTTATCAAAACCTTCTTCCGCATCCTCATCTCACTGCATCTTCCTCGACACCCGTGGCTCCTGCGGGCTTTCCATACCCACCACCACCTTCTTCTTCCTTGCCGTTTTTCCCTTCTTATAATCCCACTGTTTCCCCATTTCCCCAAATTCCACAGCCTTCGACGCCATATCCTTCCCTTACCCCTCCTCTCAACATCAAATTATCTGACTCCAACTACTTTCTTTGGAAGAATCAACTCTTGAATCACATCATCGCTTTTGACATGGAAGGTTTCATCAACGGTTCTCCTCCTCCACAGCGTTTTTTGGATGCTGCCCAAACCCAGGTAAACCCTCAGTTCTCTGTTTGGCAAAAATACAATAGAATACTTATGAGTTGGATGTATTCCTCTTTGAACGAGGATAAAATCGGTGAAATTATTGGGTGTTCGTCTGCGTTTGAAATCTGGGAACACCTTAGAACTGTGTATGAGTCGTCGTCTACAGCTCGAGTTATGGGTCTCAGGTCTCAGCTCCAAAAGATAAGAAAGGATGGGCTTACTGTCCCCTAGTATATTGCCCAAATCAAAGACATCGCCGAAAAGTTTTTCGCAATTGGTGAGCCCTTGTCGTATCGCGATCATTTGGCATATATTCTCGAAGGACTTGGTTCCGAATACAACCCATTCGTTACCTCAATCCAGAATCGCACCGACCGTCCCTCTTTGGCGGATGTTCGTAGTCTCCTCCTCGCGTATGAAGCTCGAATCGAGAAACAAACTTCGGTTGATAGCCTCAATCTGGTGCAAGCCAACTTAGCCAATCTTTCCTTATCGCCTTCTTCTCGCCGATCTTTTCGCCCCCAAAATGCTTCAAAGTCAAATTCCTCACCTCGTCCTTCTACCTTTTCCTTTCCTCCGAATTTTACCAACCCTCAGACCACTCCCAGTGTTTTGGTTCGTCCTCAGTTATCTTCTAACCTTTCTCCTCGGCCTCCTAATCAAACTCGTGCCCGTCCTCAATGCCAAATTTGTGGCAAACTTGGGCATACAACCCTTGTTTGCTACAACCGCCATAATCCCTTTTATCATGCTCCCAGCCTTCCTACTACACCACAAGCTTTTTTTAACCAATTCCCTTCACCCCAGAATCAACCCCCTGTTTCCCAATCTCCTTCCACAGACCAGGCTAATATTTCTTCCGCTGTCCACCCCGATGAAGCTTGGTATTTAGACTCTGGTGCTACTCACCATATGACACCAGAACTTTCCAATCTTCAGCAGTCAACCCCCTATCATGGTGGTGAGCAGGTTGTCATTGGAAACGGTAAGTCTCTTCCCGTCCTTCATGTTGGTTCTACTGTTTTAAATTCTTGTTTGTCCCCTGTAAGTCTTCGTTCAGTGTTACATGCCCCGCATTTGTCCTACAACCTTATTAGTATTGCTAAGTTGTGTGCTGATAATAATGTCTTCGTTGAGTTTCATGTCACTCATTTTTTTTGTGAAGGATCTTCGGTCCAAGACCATTCTTCTTCGGGGTCTTCTTGATGGTGGCCTCTACAAGTTGTCTGCTATCCCTTCGCATCTTCGTGTCTCTTCAAGTCTCCAGCCTGCGACATTTCACTCTAGTTTTCAAGATGTTTCTTTGTGGCATCGTCGTTTGGGTCACCCCTCCTTTCCTATAGTCAAGAAAGTTCTTTCTGATTGTAAATTTTCCTTTAAGTCGTCCGAGGATCAATTTTGTACGGCATGTTAAATGGCTAAAAGTCACAAACTCCCATTTGATAAGTCTGTGTCCCGATCCACTACCCCATTTTCTCTTGTTTTCTCTGATGTATGGGGTCCTTCCCCGGTTACTTCTATAAATGGAGCAAGATATTTTCTCCTATTTGTTGATGATTGTACAAGATTTACTTGGCTTTATCTCTTACGTACCAAGCAAGATGTGTTATCTATTTTTTTGTAATTTTAAAGCTATGATTGAAACACAATTTGCCACAAAAATCAAAGCCCTGCAAACTGATGGAGGCTCTGAGTTTAGAGTCTTATCTCCTATACTTGCTTCCAATGGCATTATTCACCGAATTTCATGCCCATATACACCTCAACAAAATGGGAGTGTGGAAAGAAAGAATCGCCATATTGTGGAAGTAGGATTATCTCTTTTGGCTCATTCCTTTGTACCTAAAAAATTTTGGTCTTATGCCTTTCAAACTGCGGTTTTCCTCATAAATCGGTTACCTACTCCTGTGTTAAATCTTTCTTCCCCATACTATGCCTTATATCATCATTATCCCAACTATACTCTTCTTAAATCTTTTGGTTGTTCATGTTTTCCCCTTTTAAGGCCGTACAATGATCACAAGTTACAATTTTGCTCTCGTGAGTGTGTTTTTCTTGGGTATAGCATGTCTCATAAAGGCTACCTTTGCCTTGATTTGGTTTCGGGTCGTTTATATGTCTCTCGACATGTCACATTTAATGAATCATCCTTTCCTTTTCAGTCCTCTAGCAATGCCAATGTATCCTCTGTCAAGTCCTACTATACTGATTATTATTATCCGCTTGGTCCTCTTCTTTCTTCTGTCCCAACTATGACTCACTTGTCCTCTCCTCCAAATGTGTTTGCGTCTTTACCTGTTGTTTCCATTCCTCCTGCTCACACACCACATTTTTCTCTCCCATCCCCCGCAGCTAGTTCCCTGCCTTCCTCTGCCTCTGTCCCTATTCCATCTATCCAGCACACTGCCCCTTCCTCAGATTCGTCTTCTGATTCTTTGCCTTATCCCTCAAATTCTTCTTCAGCCTCATCCTTTCCTTCTTTACCATCCTCTCCTACCACACCTACCCCGTCCGTCCCGCCTCCTCCTGTTAATACCCATCACATGGTAACCCGTTCCAAGGCCGGTGTTTTCAAACCAAAGGCTTGGTTGGCTTCCTCTCAAGTTGTGGCTATGGAACCTAAAAATTATAAGATTGCCTTGGAGGATCCGAATTGGAAATCTGCAATGCAAGCTGAGTTTGATGCTCTCCTTCATAATAACACGTGGTCTTTGGTTCCTTTGCCCTCTGATCGAAAGGTTATTGGCTCAAAATGGGTGTTCCGCCTTAAACTCAATCCGAATGGTGAAATTGATCGGTACAAGGCTCGTTTAGTGGCTCAAGGGTACAATCAAGCGTATGGTATAGATTATTTCGAAACTTTTAGCCCCGTAGTAAAGCCAGCTACCATCCGTATTGTCCTATCTATTGCTGTCTCATATGGTTGGTCTATTAGACAACTTGATGTATGTAATGCTTTCTTGCATGGTGAACTCCAAGAGGAGGTGTATATGAAACAGCTAGCTGGGTTTATCAATTCTGCTTGTCCTGATCATGTTTTAAAGCTTCATAAGGCATTATATGGTTTAAAGCAAAGCCCCCGTGCTTGGTTTTCTAAACTTAGTTCTTGTTTATTATCCTGGGGTTTTGTTGCATCCAAGGCCGATACCTCCATGTTTGTTTACTGCAATGGCTTAAAGAAAGTGATTTTTCTAGTTTATGTTGATGACATCTTAGTGACTGGCAATGATTTATCCTTGATTCAGCGGTTTATTTCTGAATTAAATGTTCGGTTTGCTCTTAAAGATATGGGAGATTTGGCTTATTTTCTTGGTGTTCAAGTGTTTCATCATCAGGGCTGCTTACATTTTTCACAGCAGAAGTACATTTCTGATATTGTTGCTCGAGCACACTTGGAGTCTTGCATATCAGCCTCTTCACCTATGGCCCATGGTACATCTCTTTCTCTTCACGAGGGTGAGCTCTTGGATAATCCTTCTGAGTACAGAAGCTTGGTCGGTGCGCTTCAATACTGCACTATTACCCGTCCGGACATCAGCTTCACAGTAAATAAGCTGTGCCAGTTTCTTCATGCCCCAACCACATCACATATGAAGGCTGTTAAAAGATTGATTCGGTACCTCAAAGGATCATCTAACCTGGGTCTTTTTTCAGTCCTTCTTCTTCTTCTTTTTCCATTACAGGTTACACTGATGCTGATTGGGCTAGTTGTCCGGACGATCGTCGAAGCACCAGCGGTTTTTGTATTTTCCTTAGCTCTAATCTTGTCTCCTGGACTTCGTCAAAGCAAAAGGTTGTATCAAGGTCAAGTGCAGAATCTGAATATCGAGGATTGTCCAATGCCGCTGCTGAGATTGCTTGGATTCAATCACTTCTAGGTGAGATTGGTGTTGTCTCTTCCGTTCCATTGCTCCTTTGTGATAATATCAGCGCCACGTACCTAGCTGCAAATCCGGTTATGCACAATAGGACCAAGCACATCGAGTTAGATCATCACTTCATCAGAGAGAAGGTAGCACGTAAACAACTTATAGTGAGGTTTGTTCCTTCTGAAGATTAGTTGGCGGACATCATGACGAAGGGTCTTCATTCTCCACGTTTTATAAATTTACGAACCAAGCTCACTGTGGTTTCTAAACCTTGTTCTCTTGGGGGGGGGGGATGTTAGTGTATTAATCTAGTTTAGTCTGTTAATTGTATTTTTCCTTTGTTCTGGGTTTTTCCTCTGTTAGTTTTGTATTCCTTTCCCTTTCTGTTATTTGGTTTCCAATCTTGTAATGACACGTGGTGTCCCTTTTCCTTATTTATTCAGTGAATGTTCTCAGCTTTCCTTAGGCTGAGAGTTATCATTTTCTATCTATTTCTCCAGGGTTTATAATAATCTCATGTTAAACATATCAGCAATCCAAACACAGACTAAAATAATCTGCATCCCAAACACAGATTATTTTATCCCAGACTAAAATAATCTGCACCCCAAACACATATTATTTTATCCCAGACTATAATAATATGCACCCCAAACACAGATTATTAAAACCCCCAGACTATTATAATCCCCAGATTATTATAACCACTAGATATTATAACCAATTCAACGCCCCAAACAGCCCCTTAGTTTTAAGATAGATGTATAATGTCTTCGTTACTGTATATATATTGATTGTGTATTTGATTCGAGATTTTTTTAGTTCAACGAGTGGATTGAGGAAATTTGAACTTATAACTTCTTGGTTGAGAACACATGCCTTAACTTATTGAAAGAGCTAGATTGAGAAGTTATCTTCTTGGATGGTTGTATGATTCCTAGGTTTTCGTATGTTACTATATGTTTTCATAAGGGAAAATTGCACAAACCACCCATATACAATGGGTTTGTTGCAATTATATCCATGAATTTTTAATTTGGCCAATCAATCACCTTGTACTTTGTTAAATGTTGAAATCGGCCCCTTCTATTAGTTGCTGTGTTACACTATCATTTAATTGGATTTCACTCATGATGTCGGACTAATATGTGAGTAGAGGAGGGTGCAAACTCGCCATTATTGAACCTTATGAAAGTAAGCCTCTCTTTCTGAGTGTATGGATTGGCTAGCATGATGATTTGGAGGTGATATTTTCAACTATATGGAGATCGCATAATCTCTCCTTGGTTTACTAGGTTTACTTTTTTCTCACCAAAAAAAAAAAAAAAAAAAAAAGAAGAAAAATTACATAGTAACACCTACTAAATTGAAACTTCTTTCTTTTTCTAAAACATTTTTAAAACCTTAACAAGTTTGTTCTTCCCAAGTTAACAACAACTAACAAATGTGTTTTTTGCAATCTTTCTTAACAAAGTACAAGGACTAATTGATCAAACTAAAAATTCATGGTTGTGATTGTGAAACACTTAACAAAGTATAGGGCTAATGAACCAAGTCAAAAGTTTAAAGGTGTGATTGTTGTTGATGTTTTGTTGGGATTATGCCCTAAAGCATCGTAATTAATGTTTATATTATTATTTAATTATTATTTAATAATCAATTGATATTTTTTTATTTGTAATTTATATTATCCATTATATGAAAAATCCAGGGTTAATAGAATCTTGAATAGTATGTAGTTGACATACGAGAGGATCATATTCAATAAATAACACTATTGATACGACTCACTTTAATAGTTACAAATAATTTGATCCAAATCATTCATGTAGAGACATGTGAGTGGAGGTATCATATACAATGAGATTGTATAAGACTGGACCACGAAAATATTTAATCTCTCTCTTTGAAATCTGTTAATTATTAGAAAGGATTAATATTTCAAGACGATGATCATATGCGACTCGATCTTAAATCCTTGGTCGGTTATGAACTCCTACTTGTGAGGGCTCGTCCTTTGATTTGTATGGGTGAGAGTGACTTTCGTATCCAATTCAATAAGCCTACCATTTTGGGGACTTGATCAAACAGGGAGTGAGAACATAAATTTCACAAGATGGATTTCACTCATTCTTGATAGCACCAAATAGTTCTAATTAATTTCCTCAAATCTTGCTTATCCGGATGTTATTATTTGTGAAAATTGACTAATTTTGAGTCTAATTATTGTATAGGTCATTTTGGTGTTCTCGGGATCAAGAAGGCATTTTGGTAATTAAAAGTCAACATAGACTAAAAGTTAGCCAAATTTTCGAGCTTGGAGCATCTCAACGCTATGAATTCAGCCTCTCAACATTGTAGACCTGAGAGCACAGTGTGGAGACGCTGTCATATAGCATATCGACGTTGTCCTACACACGTGATCAAACGTCTAGCCACATGCAGATGTGACAAGCGTCTGAGTGCAAGTATACACTACCAATAAATAAATGGAGAGTACTCCGGATATTGAACCCAAAGGAAAAGGTGACTAGTTGAATACACTTTCACAATTTAAGAAAACAAAAACACCTTTAAATTTTGAACCGAGAGGTGGTAATCAGAAAAATATATATTGATGTTGTTTTGTGTTGGGTGAAAGCAAGTAAATAAAGTAAGTAAAGAAAGATGTTGTGATACCACCCTTACCTCAAGCTAACTTCAGTCCAACACAGCAACAAAAACAGACTCACAGCAGCAGCAAGAACAAAATAATGCAATAGAATTTGCAATCTAACAATCAGCCGAAGAACTTATAAAGAATAAAAGAAGGATAGGGAAAGATTAAGCACACCAGAAATTTATAGTGGTTCAATCCTAATGAGGGATCTACATCCACTTTTAGGCACTCTACTAGGTAATCAATAAACTTGTAAATGTCAATACAAGTAGCAGCTCAATGCAGAGAATATACTCACCAATTCTCTCAAATACAACACTCAATTCAACTGGGAAGAAAACAGAGCAATCCAACTTCACTGCAAGGAAGATATTCAGCTCTTCTGGAATTCCTCAATTGAGATTCAGCTCACTTCACTCAGACAACCATCGAGGAAGATGAAGACTCAGAGAGGAAGAAAATCACACCTCTCTCGGCTGTAGAAAACGCTCTCTGATTTTCTCACACTGACCATCTTTCTCAGCTGTCCCTTTATTCTCGTGCACTAAGGAATAACAGAATTTAGTTATGCAGCACATGACCCGAATTCTCTTGACCCGGATGAAAAGGATACGCCTGACCCGTCTACCTGCTGACATAAAAAAACAGCTGTGCGAAAAGAAGTCTTGAGAGTCCACAGTGTGGCAATATAAACTCAGGTGGCAAGTCCACATAATCAGTTGACTTTAGCTGGCAAATAAAGACCAACAAAAGAGAATAAAGATATATGAGATAAGATGGAGAATTCAAGCATGTATCAACCAAGAGCCTAATATGCACCCACCTTTGCGCCCGCAACTTACTCAAGCAATGCACATCTGGAGAATACTGCCTATTAGTGCCCACATATACATGGTGCAAATAGATTATTGCTACCAATTTGCACCCGCAATTCCTTGACAACTTAGTTGTGAGTTAAATCCAACTTCTATTTAGCTCCGCTGTAAGTGCCTTTAGAATACTAGGCTAACTAGAACACATATTTCTAGGGCTAATAAGAACTTAGATAAATAACACGCACGACTTTTAAAACCCTAGTGGTTCCAGTCCTATTTCTAGGATGCAAGAAACAAAGTCCTATTTCTAAGATCTTTTCCACTATCGTTTTTGTGAACCCACGCACTCAACTCCAACTTTTTGGCCACCAATTGAACACAAACTATGTTAACTCAAGTGGTTAGTTTAAGCTAACAACGAAACTTAAACTTTCAACAAAAATAAACAATGTTAAAAAGAAGGAAGGTTGCCTTTGCATCGGTGGGACTTTCTTCTACTCAAGGCAAATACATATTTGAATCTCCAATAGCTCATTGATGAAAATAAAGCGAAAAACATGAAAGTAAAGGTACATGAAATATAAAATATGATTGCATCATATTGATAAATGAAAAGTACAAAAAATTGAACTTACAATTGAAATAAAACAAAACAAAATGTAAATGATAGCTTACAATGAAAGTAAAAGGCTTTAAGACTCAACTAAGGTTCTCTCTCCTCTCCATCTAACTTGCTCTTGCCTTTTTCAAGGGGAGACAACTCTTTCTCCTCCCATTCTTTCAAATGGAGGAGCCGACAGATGCTAGAAGAATAGAAACTCGGATTGGCTACAAGATAAAAAGAAAGAAAAACATAAGGACAATCCCAAGACTAAATCCGAGCCCCCTTTGCTTCTTGCATCATGTACGCCTTATATAGACCTTGGAAGGTAGGGTTGGTTGTCGAGATCAATGTGAGAAGTGCAGGGATAAAAGCCCTAGCGCAGCGGAAACGATCAGAGAACCTAATCGAATTAAATGTCGATTGAAGTACCAATACGACGACAAACTTATCACAGCAGTATAACAAAATTTATTGATGTTGTACAGGTTATAAAAACATGCTAAAACAAATAGAAAACTATCTAAAATAATTTTGGGAAAAATACACTTTTGGTCCCTGAGGTTTGGGTTAAGTGACACTTTGGTCCCTGAGTTTTCAAACTCAACAAAAATACCCCTGAGGTTTGAGATAAGGAGCACTTTGGTCCCTGCCGTCAATTTTTCTGTTAACTTCTAACGGTTGCTGACGTGGCACTATTATTTAAATAAAAAATATTAATATTTTATTATTTTTTTATTCTTTCTCCCCTTCTCTTTCTTCTTCTTCTTCTTCTTCTTCTTCTCCATCTTCTCCCTCCTCCATCTTGGACACCTTGGAGCCGTAAAACGGAGAGAAAACAGTGTTTTTGGAGCTGAACAAGTGGGAGCAAAGTGGAAATCAAGCCATTGTTCGTGGGGATCGTGACGGGGACGTGCGGTCTCGGCCTACATAGTGTTTAATTCTTCTTTCCCTTACTTTAGTTAGTGTTTATGGCTGTTTTAGATCGTAGCTATATTGTAACGCGTTGTATGAGTAGCTAGGTCTTTACTCTTAGGGATTGATGTAGCCGTTGGGCACTTTTGGATTGATTGTATGGATTTTGCTATGGATTTCATTTATGCATAATTGTATTCTCAATGCTTTCAATTTACCGGTCATAAATTGATTGATGTTTATGCTTGAATCTAACTCGGGAGAGAGGATTTAGCTTAGAAATCATTATGCATAACTAGGATTTAGCTAGAAATCGGGAGATTATAGTTAATTCTAGAAATCGTTAAAAAGGTTATCCTTAATGCCTTGCATGTTTATTGAATTTAGATAGGGATATCAGGTTCAATTGCATGTGGGAGAATCATGTATGCTCGGGAGAGATATGTGTGGTTTTCGTTTCCCAAGATTTATGAATTGTAGCATGTTGTTAATCCATTTATTAATCCATAATCTCAATTGGTGAAATCACATCCCTGAGACCATTGTTTCAATTGGATTGTCACTTTTTGCATTGTTTTGTGTTTGATTTAATTTCATTCTTACTTCATTCGGATCCCTAAATAAAATTGGTCAAGAGTATTTCCGGTAATTAAAATTGACTAGACACCAATCCAGAGGACGACATTCGAATTTCACATTCACTATATTATTACTTGACCCGTACACTTGCGGTACGCAATTTGCGCATCAGCTGCATACGTAAATGAGCTTGAAGCCAAGTTATCTTCGGAGGTTCCAATTAATAGGGAGGCAACTGATTTTGAGGACGCCAATGCCATAGCCTTGAGGAGTGGTAAGGAGATTCCCTCAGGAGTACCCCTAGTGGACCCTGCACCCAACCCACCTCCCTAAGAGCCAGAAGTTGAAATTTCTACTCCAGCACTGCAGGTAAATGTTGATCCATCAGTTATTTTTAAAAGTGTAGTTCTTAAACCCCTTTTTCCTTTCAGGTTGAGAAGCCCAAAGGAAAAAGCTTTTGAGCAAGAGGTCGTGGACATCTTTAAGAACGTGGAGATTTTCATTCCATTGTTGGAGGCTGTTAAGATGATCCCAAAGTATGCACAGTTCTTGAAAGAAATGTGCACGAAATGGAGGAAGGTAGGAGAAAAAGAAAGAATCAAGGTAAGTAAAAATGTTTCAGCCCTTATACATAGTGACATGCAAGAAAAATGCGAAGAACCAGATATATTTTATATTCCTTGTGTGATAGGCAGTCAGAGTATTGAGTATGCCATGTTAGATTTGGATGCATCTGTTAATATCATGCGATACTCTGTCTATCAGGATATTAAGTTGAATGCTTTGCAAACGACTAGTGATGTGTTTCAATTGGCTGACAGGTCGTACGTTTACCCCGTAGGTTTAGTTGAGGATGTCCTAACGCAGATAAGAGACTTAGTTTTTACTTCTGATTTTTATGTCTTGCATGTTGATAGGGGTTCCCCCTAGTGCTGCATCTATTATGTTGGGAAGACCTTTTGTGAAATCTGCTAGGACTATGATGAATGTCAATAGGGGAGTTCTTTCTATTGAATGTCAGGGTGATGTAGTTAAAATGGACATTTCTGAACCTGTTAATGAAGGGATTGTCAATTTCGTAATTCCGTAAAGCGGAAGCGTAATTGAGATTGATTCGTAGTTAATTTTGTTTAATTTAAAATACCGATACATTGACAATAAACTTAGAACTATTCTAGATTTATATTAAGGCTAAGCATACAAAAATATTCAATCTAAATCTAATTTATATATAGTAACAAGTTACTTACTTTTGTTAACGACTCAGATTAAATTCACCAACTACTTGTGTAATAATCACGAACTATTCTGAACACTACCACTATGGCTACACCGGTATGACTCTGAGACTACTAGAGGCAGGAGACTGATGGGAGCCTTCAGGAGAATTCTCTAAGAGTAGGAGAATGAATGAGATGCCTTTCACCCCACCCTAGGGGTCCTATTTATAGGAAAAAGGTCATGAATATGATCTAATCAAATCTACTATCTTATTCATATCTAATTTTAATAAATAATTAATTAATTTTCCAATTAAATATCATATATTTAATCTTAGGGATTTTTATTAAATTATTTATATTAATATGAATCCAATTCATATTAATTATTTGAACTCTTTCAAATATTTTCTCTCAAGAATTAATTTTGAAATTAATTCAAAATTATATTATAAAGTTTCATAAACTTTATATTATAATGTATCAATATATATGATTCTCCTAAATAAATTGAAAACTTTTACAATTTGTACTTAATTTCCTCAAGTCTCTTTACGAGCTACCAGTTGGACCTAATCGACCTGCAGATCAGAAGCTCCAACGATATGAGATTTAATCGGCTAAACTCATTAACCAATAATCAATTTTTGTTAACTGTGGGTTCACTCCACTAAAGACCCACAATTTCACTCTTCTCATTGCATACATAATTCTATGACCACGAATATAGACCTATACCGGTAAGTCAATCCTTCAGAGTGTCCGTAACCACAGTTGGGTCAAATTACTGTTTTACCTATGTGTTACATCTGTCTCCTTAAGTACCAGTGCTTCTCTAATGAACAACTTGTTTATGGTCCAACCAATAAACAGAAAGTCCCTCTTGGGCCAGTGAGAGGGCAGGATCCCTTTGTTTAAGTTCTGGAGTCACCACTTAAGGGAACACTCATCTGCTTCTCCTAGAAGAGGGAAGGAGTGAATTCCTTTTTGTGTTGTCATGTCCCCAGCCTCCCACTCGGTCTTGTCCCCAAAAAGGAAGGCATATTGAGTCGGCATATTGGCCACTCTCACCCATGCTAATCAAAGGACAATCCCTCATGAGAAGGAGTTCATGACACACTCAGGATTAAGATTGAGTTACTTAGGTCATCCTATTGAAACAGTAACCTAGCTAGTTAACGGTATTATATCTAGTGGTATACTATTTCATGGTCCGGTCTTATGCAAACTCATTGCATAGGATACCCCCGCTTGCATGTCTACTACATGGACGGTTTGGATCAATACGTCTGTGTCAAATACAAAGCGGGTCGTATCACATAGTGTCACCAGGATAAGGTAGTCAGCCTTATCCTTGTATTATAGACCTTTTAGGTTGTTACTTGAACATTGATCCCCGTATGTCCCCACATACTAGTTCAAATTACATACAAACAACCTTGGATCTTAGTTTATTGGATTTGGGTCAAATTGTGCAATACTTAACAATAACACTTTATTATAGAAACTCAATGACACTCTATTGAAACAAGTATACAATTTATTTACATTCACTATCTACGAGTTTTAGGGCATAAAACCCAACAGTTAAGTACCCCAATAATTTTGCTTCCCTTTGCCATATTGAAGTAGTTGACTCTTTAGTACATGATGTTGTTGTTAATGATAAGGTATGCATGGATCTTGAACAGGACCACCAGGATGACGATGTTGTTGATCCAAGGGAGTTGGTTCCTGACCTTCCTTCTGATTCTATTTCTTTTGACCTTGCAATTCCTGTTACTTCTAGTAAGATGTTTCCTTCAATTGTGCAGGCACCTAAATTGGAGCTGAAAGCCCTACCAAAGCACCTCAAGTATGCTTACTTGGGAGACAACGAAACGCTATTGGCCATCATCTCCAACAAGTTGCCTGCTAACTAAGAGGAACAACTAGTGAGGGTGCTGAAAGATCACAAAAAAGCAATGGGATGGACTGATAGCGAGCATAACAAGCTATTTTTCCTTATCTATTTTAGTTAGTCTTTGATATTAAATTGGCCAAATTTATGCATTTTAATGTTTTATTTGTAGGAATAATTTATTGGAGCTAAATTGAAAAAATGGGATTGATTGGGCGTTCGGGACACAAAAAGAGGCCGATGAACTGAAAACAATCGAAGTTGGAAGCTTGAAAGTGAGGCCCATCCGAGAGCCAGCGTTGAGACACTGATCTCTGGGAGTCTCGACGCTGGAACTTTCCTTGTTTGAGTCAGGCGACAAAGAGCACAGTGTCTCGACGCTGTGCCATAGCGTCTCGACGCTGTTGGTATTTTCCTAAACAGAATGCTCGATTGTGGGACAGCGTCACAACATTGGCAATAGCGTCTCAACGGTGTTAATAGAAATTCTATAAACAGAATGCGATTAGGGCTGGCCAAGGGGACTTCTTTTGATGCAAGTTTAGCCTAAACTCGACTAAATACCTTCTGTGGGAGATGAAATACGTGAGAGGAGTGGGATTCAAAGGCTTGGCTCGTGGAGATCGTGACAAGGACGTGCAATTTTGGTGACTTAGTGTTTAATCTTCTTTCCCTCCTAACCTTAGTTGTTTTCAATGGCTGTTTTAGACTTAGTTTATATCGTAACGCCGTGTATGAGTAGCTAAGTTTATTATCTTAGGATTGATGTAGCCCTTTGGGCAGTTATGAATTGATTTTAGATGAATGTTATGGTTTTATTTATGCATAAACTTCCCTTAATGCTTTCAATTTATTGACCATGAATTGAATGATGTTTTGTCTAATTCTTGCTCGAGAGAGGGGATTTAGCTTAGATCTTGTTATGCATAACTAGGATAATCTTAAGATCGAGAGATTTAAGATAATCTTAGAAATCACTAAAAAGAATTAGACTTAAGGCCTTGCATGTTATTGAATTTAGTTAGGGATATTGGATTCATTGCATGTGAGAGAATTATTTATGCTCGGAAGAGATAAATATGAGTTGAGTTATTCCTAGATTTATGAAACATAGCATATTAATCATCCATAATTAATTCATGATCCCAATTGGTGAAATCAACTCCCTAAGAGTTTTGTCATCATTTGAATACCATAGTTTTAGCTTTGAGTCTTTTTACATTCATTCTCATTAAATTGTGTTCCCTAGATAAAATTGGACTTGAGTATTTGCGGTAATTAAATTGATTAGAAACGCAATCCAGAGGACGACATTCGATCTAATAAATCACTATATTATAACTTGGCCTGTACACTTGCGGTTAGCAATTTGCGCATCAAGTTTTTGGCGATATTGTCGGGGATTTGCATATTTAATCAAATTAATATCGTAGAAAAATTGTCTGGTCTTAATTTAGGGTGTATTTTTATTTATTTTATTTATTTATTTTAGGTAGATTTCATTTTCTTTCCTTATTTGCTTTCTTTCCATATTTAGTTTTTTCTTAATAGTTCTAACCTTATTAGAATAATTTTTCCTTATCTGCTAGTCCCCTAAATTGTTTTTGCCATATTTGTTTTCTTGGTTTTCTTATTTGTTTGCATTTTCCTTTTATAGAATTTATTTTCCTTATTTAGATTTAGTTCTTTCTTTCTCTAGTTGCTTTCCTTATTTGTTTTCTTTCCTTTTCTTTTATTTTTCCTTTTTAGTTTAGGTTTGACCTTGTATGCGAAAGGATAAGGAGTTGGCCTTAGTACCTTTGGATCCCGAGATCGAGAGGACAATCAATAAGATTCGAATAGAACTTAGAGAATCTATCCCAATGGTCGATCCAAATCCTCAGGTCAAGTTGAAGCCCATTAGGGACTACTTTCAGCCTGTATTCCAAGGGCAACAGTCGAGGATTGCCTATGTCCTGATTAATGGCAACAATTTCGAGTTGAAAACTGGTCTCATTCAAATGGCTTGAGACTACGCTTACAGAGGATCACCGATAGAGGATCACCCACAAAGGATCCAAACTCTCACTTGAAATTTTTTCTAGACATCTGTGGGACGGTAAAAATTAATGGCATTACTAAAGATGCCATTCGCTTACGTTTATTTCCCTTTTCTTTGCAGCATAAAGCGAGAGATTGGTTGTAGTGTATTCCACCTGGGAGCATTACTACCTGGGATGCTTTGGTCCAGGCATTCTTGAAGAAATTCATCCCTCCTCCAAGACGGTCAAGCTGAGGACCGAAATTGGGACATTTCAGCAGCAGTTTGACGAGCAGTAGTTCGAGGCATGGGAGCATTACAAAGAGTTGATGAGGAAGTGCCCTCAACATGGTTATCCTAACTGGTTACAAATCTAACTCTTTTATAACGGTTTAAATCCCAATACTAAAACCATTGTGGATGCAGCTGCAGGTGGGGCTCTGTTGTCCAAGACCGTAGAGAATGCACTTACATTGCTGGAGGACATGGCCACCAAGAGCTATCAGTGGCCATCTGATCGGTCTACACCAAAAAAGATTGTTGCTGGAGTATTCGAAATAGACAACGTAAGTGCACTCCAAGCTCAGATGACTACCCTTGCTAATGCTTTTATGAAATTTTCAGGTACAGTGAGTGCTCAATCTATTGAGTGAGCAGCTGCCCTTGCATCTCAGTCTCAGGAGGAGACCTTAGAATAGGTTCAGTATGTTTCCAATTCTAATTTTAGGGAATATAGTAATAATTCTGCACCTACACATTATCACGCTAGCAATAGAAATCATGAGAATTTCTCGTATGCTAACAATAAAAATATCTTGTTGGAGCTTTCATTGCAGAATATAGTAATAGGACGAATAAGCGGGAGGAGGCCGTGGTTGCCATAAACACCACAATGACTGGCCACAGTGACACAATAAAGAATACTGAGACTCAGCTGGGACAAATGGTAAGTGTTGTTAACACTATGAATAAGGGTAAAGCCCCAGCTGAACAGGAGAAATCTCAGATGGAGTACTGCAAAGCTGTCACCGTGCAACATGAGGAGGAAATTCAAGAAGCTGAGGAGCAGGAGACTACTAAATCAGAAGGCATCAATAGAGAAGCTGAGGAGGGCCCATCCTCAAAGGAAGCTGGAAAGTTTAACTCTGAGCCCCCCATTCCTTCCCTACTCTGTTGATTCCAAAATTGAAGAAAAAGAAAAAGAAGAATTCAAAAGCTCAGTTTGAAATTTTTTTTGATGCTTTTATGGGTTTGAATGTTAATATGTCTTTTGCAGATGCACTGGAGCAGATGCCTAATTACAAAAAGTTTATGAAGGACTGACTCATCAAGAAGAAGAAGAAAAAGTAGATGGAGACAGTGTACCTTGCATCAACATGCAGTGCTCGCCTTCAGCAGAAAGTACCTGAGAAATTGGCTGATCTAGGGAGTTTTACTATTCCTTGTAATTTTGGTACTTACTCTTGTGGAGCATTATGTGACCTAGGTGCCAGCATAAATATAATTTCGTTGTCATTATGCAAGAAGCTAAACATAGGAGAAATAAAATCTACTTCTGTTAGACTCCAGTTGGCTGACCAATTTGTGGTTAGTCCATATGGAATTGTAGAGAATGTGTTAATTAAATTAGGTAAATTTTTCCTTCCTGTTGATTTCTTTGTGATGGATATTAAGGAGAATCCTGCAATGTTTGTCATATTAGTGAGACCATTTCTTGCTACGAGGCGAGCTATAATTGATATTGAACGCAGGGAACTCATCATTATGGTCCAACAGGAGAAAGAAATTCTAAAAGCTTTTGAGGACCCTCAGAACACATCAAAGGCAATGGTAGTGGGCTATAGGAAAGGTGCAAGGAAGAGCACCATTGATGGAACACTTGACATTAGACCTCCATGACGCATATTCGGTCAACACGTAAAGAAGCGCTTATGGGAGGCAACCCAAGTAAGTTTCTTTTTGTTTTATGCTTTTGATTTGCTTTTTGTGTTTTGTAGGTCTTTTGTTCCCGTAGCTCATGGCTTGCAAGCATCCACAAGAAGGTCATCATCATTCCAGGGCACTATTGTTCACCCCTTCCATTCCTTTCTTGCTCTCATGCTTATGTATGCTTTAGTTTTATATACATTGAGGACAATGCATGTTTTAAGTCTGGGGGTGGAATGCTTTGCTTGTTGAGCCCTTGAGCATCTGAGTTCGGGCAATATTTTTGAGATTTCTATGAATTGAGCATATGGTTGTTTTGTGGATGCTATTTTTGCATGATTATGATTTCCTAGGATAGGTTTTCTTGTCAATTTTCAAACTTTCGATGAGTTGTAAACATGAGTGCCCAAAAAGTGAGACTTTTTAAAACTTTTTCTAGGAGATGTCTTGCATTAGTAGAGTATTTTCCTTGGTTAGAATTAGATTTGAATGCTTAGGAGCGAATTATTTGGTTCATATGCTTATTGTCACCTCGGTAGGTGTAGGGAAGAGCTAAAGAGTTATTATTATTATTATTATTTTTGCAAATTAGCATGTTAATCTTGCCTAGGAGGAAAGAAAAGAACATATGCTTATCATGATCATAAAAGAAAAATCATTCTTGTCTTTACTATTGAAAGAAAAATAAAGTCATGACTTATGCGTGCTTTGCAATGAATAATAATGTTTTAGGAAAAAAGAGCTACCCCTGTTGTGATCAGTTAGGCCAACCAAGGGTTAAACTCGGGTTATGGGTCCCTACAATAGGCGTGTGAAAGCTAGTGCCACTTTTAATTGCTTGATTCAATATTTAATTTAAAAGCACTTAGGTATGGATGAAAACAAACTAATTTGTTCCATTGGCTCATTAGTAAATTCTTAGTGCTAGTCTAGGGGGAAGATGAGTTGAGAGTTTAGAAATCTAATCCCGAGCTATTAGAGTCTAATCTAATTAAGTTAGATCTCACTTATGCAAGTTAATTTTGGAAAACTTATGATTTGTCTCCTTCATTGGGCCTTATGTGCATGTCTCTTGATTGCTTGATTATTGACTTTTGAACCTTGAGGAGTGAGCCATGTTTGTTGCATCTATTTTCAACCTATGCTTGATTTTTAGTTTGCTCGAGGACTAGCAAAAGCTTAAGTTTGGGGGTGTTTGATAGCGAGCATAACAAGCTATTTTTCCCTATCTATTTTAGTTAGCATTTGATATTAAATTGGCCAAATTTATGCATTTTAATGTTCTATTTGTAGGAATCATTTATTGGAGCTAAATTGAGAAAATGGGATTGATCGGGCGTTCAGGATGCGAAAAGAGGCCGAAGAACTAAAAAGAATCGAAGTTGGAAGCTTGAAAGTGAGACCCATTGATAGACGACTTGTCGAGGGTCGTATCAAATAAATTTATAATTCCACGACACTACAACTATTTTTGTAGAAATAGTGGTCGGGGTCGAACGCAGGGAGCAACCGAATTAATTAAGTTAACTTAAGATTTTTCAATTAGTAACCGGAGGGGGGGGTTTGGCATGGAAGAAGATTTGAGGACGAAACAATTAAAATACAAGAAATTAAATTTCCAAAATTAAAATAACAGGAAAATAAAAGGATGGATTGACTAATCTTACCTCGGGATCGTGCAATTGGTTATCCGAACTCAGTTTACAATTCCAAATCATAGACTTTCTTTATTAATGAATTATTAGCTAATGTCTAATTTCCCACTGGAAAAGCCAGTGAGATTGATGATCCCAATTATTTCTAACCCGACCAATGCATCGAGGCCAGAACCTAATTAAAAATCTAACTAATGACGTCTCACTAATTAGAATATTATCGCATTAAGAACAATGAATTGTTAGATAGAATGCATAAACTAGGAAAAGCCTAAATTCATACAATTCTAAGCCTTAACTCCTAAATCTATCATGCAATTTTGATCAATAGGGATAAAACGCCTTTTAATCGAGATTAACAATAGATTTATTCGCTACTAATTCTAGCAAAGCAATCGATTCAAACGCAATAGGTTGTCGATCCGAAGATTCAAATGAATTGTAAAATAAATTGGAATTAAGAACACAATTAGACTATAATTCTATGAAATATGAAATTCAAGGTCTCAAAGGAATGCCAAACTTACATTCGAAGTTCCCAATTACGACGATCTACACTTAGCCGAACATTACAATGCTCCAACTAAGCGCCGGGGCTCGATTAGCCATTCTTATGTCTAAAAACTAATCTAATCTAATGTAAATACAATGAAAACTGGAAAAATAAAGAGGGAAAAGAGGTGTTGCGGCGAGAATCGGAGGAAAAACGAACATGAGAAGACCTAAAATGCGAAAAGGATGCTTTTATAAAACGCAACAACGTCGAGATGCCGTGACTTTCACTTCTTTTAATTACCAAAATTCCCTTCTAGGTCTCGAGAACACCAAATTGACCTATACATCGATAAGACTCAAAATTAGTCAATTATCACAAATAATAGCATTAGGAAAAAAAAATTTATGGAAATAATTAGCACCAATTTGGTGCTATCACCCATCCGAGAGCCAGCGTCGAGACGTTGATCTCTGGGCATCTTGACGCTGGAACTTTCCTTGTTTGAGTCAGGCGACAAAAGAGCATAGCGTCTCGACGCTGTCGGTATTTTCCTAAACAGAATGCTCGATTTTGGGACAGAGTCGTGACGCTGTTAATAGAAACTCTATAAATAGAATGTGATTAGGGCTGGCCAAGGGGACTTCTTTTGATGCAATTTTAGCCTAAACTCGACTAAATACCTTCTGTGGGTGAGAAGTGCCAAAAATATACCTATTTTGCCCCTTATTCTTAGCTTATTCTTTGTGAAACTTATATGTTTTTTGTCAAATTTACTATTCCCGAGCCTAAAAAGTGTAAAAGTTGGTAAGTTAGTTCTTTGACAGTCATGTGTGTCAAATTATACATATTTGTGCTTAAAGGAACTCATTTTGGTGTGAATTTTACTTAGTTTTGGTGTTTTGCAGAAAACAGAGGAATGTTGTTGAAATGCTGTCGAAATGGGACCGCATTTCTGCCAAGGCAAAATGAAATGCGACCGCATTTCTTGGCAGAAACAGAAAAGTCCGAGTCTGTCGTGGGTCGTTTTAAACGAGCTTTTCACGCAACTAACTGGCTATTTTGACTTCGAAACTGAATGGGCTACCTACCAACACCATTTTCGTGACTCCTCAACCACTTCTCACACTATAAAAGGCCTCGATTCGAAGGGAAATACAAGCAGAACTCATTTGGAAGAAGAGGGTGGTGATAGAACGCCCTAGTTGACGCCTATGAGTAGGGATGCTCGAGGTCCTTCTTAGATGACTAAATTCTAACCCTTGTTAGACATCAAACCTGAGTGTTTGTAGAGATTTTCACCCCATTCCCACTTGTAAAAGAGAGAGAGTGGAGTGTCGAGCGAACTCTAGAAGGATTGGAGAAAAGAAAAAACCCTAGTATTTAGCTATTGTCATTATTTCCAGCACTTGTTTCTTTTCATTTCCTTGTATTACTTATTCTTTATTTCAATGAAAAGTTATTCATTTACACTTTATCACATCATGTGTAGCTAAATTCCGTTGAAGAGTTCAATATAGTGAATTCCCTTATGGTTCAATAGCTTGAAGGTGTTTTATTTGCTTAAGTTATATTCAATGCATGTCATTCTTTATTGATTATCATTCTGATCTTGCTGAGTTTAAATTGATCACTTAGATTTTGCATGCCATGTGAGTTTGATCTTGAAAGGGACGAACGATATCGATTCTCATAAAGATGATATAGGAGAAAAGGCTCGAAAGAGTGTATTCGGTGTTATAGGGCGAGGCTGCCTAAGGCACCCTATAACAACTATAGGGTTATAGATTGCATGCTTGCTATCTATGTCAGAGTTGAGTCACATAAATGTGAATAACGGTACTCGCTTAGCCTTCTAAGGGTTCTTGGGAGCAAGGCCAAATAGAAGTTAAATCTGACCCAATGCAATGAATATGCTTAAGTTGAATAATCCATGATTAGAGTTATTACCTTTGGGATGAATCTATATTGAATACCTCGTTTTATTTATCATTGTTATTTCTTTACTTATTGTTTTGTTATCTTTCCAAAAACCAATCATCAACTATTTCTTTTGTTACCTTGTTCTAGCAATCTTTGAGTAGTTTCTTCTTCAAATATGTGTTTCCAATTTAGTTTTCTTGGGATCGATACTCTTGGAATACTTCTAAGGTTTTTATTACTACGTGCGACAGTGTATACTTGCACTAAGGTTGGCTGAATTTATCTTGATCATTATTTACCATTCTTTTTCTAACATATTCATTCAGCCCAACACGCACCAGTGGGACCTGAATCATGTGAGAGGAGCAGGATTCGAAGGCTTGGCTCGTGGAGATCGTGACGGGGACGTGCAGTTTCGACGACTTAGTGTTTAATCTCCTTTCCCTTCTAAATTTAGTTATTTTCAATGGGTGTTTTAGACTTAGTTTATATCATAACGCGGTGTATGAGTAGCTAAGTTTATTATCTTAGGGATTGATGTAACCCTTTGGGCAATTATGAATTGATTTTGGATGAATGTTATGGTTTTATTTATGCATACACTTCCCTTATGCTTTCAATTTATTGGCCATGAATTGAATGATGTTTTGTCTAATTCTTGCTCGGGAGAGGGGATTTAGCTTAGATCTTGTTATGCATAACTAGGATAGTCTTAAGAACGTGAGATTTAAGATAATCTTAGAAATCGCTAAAAAGGATTAGACTTAAGGCCTTGCATGTTATTGAATTTAGATAGGGATATTGGATTCATTGCGTGTGAGAGAACTATTTATGCTCGGGAGAGATAAATATGAGTTGAGTTATTCCTAGATTTATGAAACATAGCATGTTAATCATCCATAATTAATTCATGATCCCAATTGGTGAAATCAACTCCCTAAGAGTTTTGTCATCATTTGAATTCCATAGTTTTAGCTTTGAGTTTTTTTACATTCATTCTCATTAAATTGTGTTCCCTAGATAAAATTGGACTTGAGTATTTACGGTAATTAAATTGATTAGAAACGCAATCCAAAGGACGACATTCGATCTAATAAATCACTATATTATAACTTGGCCCGATTAGCAATTTGTGCATCATGGACCTTGGCCGACATCAATGGAATCAACCCAGTCGCCTGCATGCATAGGATTCAGTTAGAAGAGGATGCAAAGCCTTTGAGGGAGCCATAAAGACGCTTGAATCCAGCTCTAAGGGAAGTGGTAAAGAAAGAAATTGATAAGCTTCACACTACAGGTATCATTTACTCTATCTCTGATAGTAAATGGGTTATCCCCATCCATGTAGTTCCTAAGAAAACAGGCATCACTGTAGTTAGGAACAAAAATGATGAGTTAGTACCCATAAGAGTGCAAAATGGATGAAGGATGTAAATAAATTTTAGGAAGCTTAACGCTGTCACTAGAAAAGATCATTTTCCCATTCCCTTTATAGATCAGATGCTTGAGAGATTAGCGGGTAAACCCTTTTTTTGCTTCTTAGATGATTTTTCAGGCTTTTATCAGATTTCTATAGCTCAGGAAGACCAAGAAAAGACGAGCTTTACATGCCCCTTTGGCACATTTGCCTTTAGGAGAATGCCTTTTGGATTGTGTAATGCTCTAGGGACATTTCAGAGATGCATGGTGAGTATATTATCCGAATACATTGAGAAATGCATCGAAGTGTTCATGGATGATTTCATAGTTTATGGGAATTCTTTCGATGTTTGTCTTGATAATTTAGCCAAGGTCTTGAAATGTTGTATTGAGTCAAATTTAGTTCTCAATTATGAGAAATGTCATTTCATGGCTGACCAGGGCATAGTGTTAGGGCACATGATTTCAGAGAGAGGTATAGAGGTAGATAAAGCCAAAATTGTTGTTATTGCTAACCTGCCTTATCCTACTAATGTTAGGCAGGTAGATCTTTTCTTGGACATGCAGGATTTTATCGCAGGTTCATTAAAAACTTCAGCAAATTTGCTTTGCCGATGACGAATCTATTGCAGAAAGATGCCACTTTCAAGTTTGGAGGAGAGTGCAAGGAGGCATTCGATCTTTTGAAGAAGATGCTGACCAGCGCGCCGATCATCCATCCTCCTAGGTGGAATCTGCCATTCAAGATCATGTGCGACGCAAGCAACTATGCTGTTGGAGCTGTTTTGGGCCAACGAATAGATAAGAAGAGCCATGTTATCTATTATGCTTCGAGGACGCTAAATCCTGCACAGTGCAACTACTCGACGACTGAAAAGGAGCTTCTTGCTATGGTTTTCGCTTTAGATAAGTTTCGCTCCTATGTGTTTGGTTCTAAAGTAACTGTTTTCTCTGATTATGCAGCTTTGCGATATTTAATGACGTAGAAGGAGTCAAAACCTCACCTCATCCGGTGGATTCTTCTGCTTCAGGAGTTCGATCTGCAGATTGTGGACCACAAAGGATTAGAGAATTCAATTGCTGATTATCTGTGTTGTTTGGTAAGGAAGGAAGATGGATTACCCCTTAATGATGAGTTTCCTGATGAGCACTTATTCCAGGTGCAAGGTTAGGCTCCCTGGTACGCTGATTTAATTAATTACTTAGTTACAGGGGTGCTGCCTAGCACGTTTAGTAGTTTCAGGAAGAATAAGATAAATAGTGAGTTTAAGCATTATGTGTGGGATGCACCAATCCTTTGGAAATATTGTTCTGACCAAATAATTAGACGTTATGTGTCTGATGACGAGATCCTATTTATCTTAGCTTTTTTCCATGATCATGCATGTGGGGGTCATTTTGGGCCTTGGCAAACTGCTAGAAAAGTTTTGGATTCTGGGTTTTATTGGGAGTCTTTGTTTAAAGATGCATATTCTTTTTGTATGACTTGTGAAAATGCCAGAGGGTAGAAGCCATAACCCGTAGGAATGAAATGCCTCAAATGCCTATCTTAGTTTGCGAAGTCTTTGATGTTTGGGGTATAGACTTTATGGGTCATTTACCTTTCTCATCTGGCTATATTTAAATCTTGTTGGCTGTGAATTATGTGTCTGAATGGGTGGAAGCTAAAGCCACCAAAACTGACGATTCTAAAGCTGTTGTAGGTTTCTTGAAGACTAACATTTTTAACAGGTACGGAGTTCCACGAGCCATAATCAGTGACCAAGGCACCCACTTTTGTAACCAGTCAGTTGAAGCCCTCTTGAAGAAATATGGTGAATCACCTAGTTGTCACCGCCTACCATCCCCAAACGAATGGGCAAGCAGAGCTTTCCAACCGAGAGGTGAAGTCTATCCTGGAGAAAGTTGTGAACGCTGGACGGAAAAACTGGAGCTTACGATTGGATGAAGCGCTCTGGGCATATCGAACGACTTATAAAACCCCCAAAAGGATGTCTCCCTACCGGTTGGTCTATGGTAAGACATGCCATCTGCCAGTAGAGATCGAGCATAAAGCGTTCTAGGCTGTCAAGCAGTGCAACTTGGACATGGAGAAGGTAGGAAAGTCAAGGCTTCTTGAGCTACGGGAGTTAGAAGAAATGAGATTGGAAGCCTACGAGAACTCAAGGATCTACAAAGAAAAGACCAAGTTATTTCATGACAACATGGTTGCTAGGAAGCAGTTTAGAGTTTGGCAAAAAGTTCTCCTTTACAACTCTCGCCTAAAGCTCTGGGCAGGTAAGTTTCGCTCTAAATGGATCGTCCCTTTGTTATTACTTACATCTTTCCTCATGGTGCAGTTGAGATCAAAAGCCTCGATACTGACGAGTTGTTCAAAGTGAACGGACATAGGCTGAAGATCTTCAACGAGCGAGAACCCATTCCTCCCCCAATTATTGCATTTTGGATCAACCTAACAGGATCACGTGAAAAGAAAAGGGGAAAAGTCGAGCAACCGACTATACAAATTTGCGCTTCTAGGAGGGAGCCCAGTGATAAACATTTACATGCTTTCTGCCTTTTAAATTCCAAGTTTAGCTTGGTTGTTTGTTTTAATTCTTTATTTTTCCTTTTTATAGGTAATAGGCCTAAAAGAAAAAAGATTACCTTTTTCTAGCTGGGACGTCAACCACCTTCTAACCAACGTGCACATATCCAGGGGAGTTTTCTGTTCCCCTCTTATAGTCCTTAGTTTGCAGGTTTTGATACATTGAGGACAATGCATCATTTAGGTTGGGGGTGGATGTTCTTGATATGTTTGCTTTTATGTTGAGCCTTGATGCACCTGAGCGTCAGACTAATTCTTGAGCATGTTTGGATGATCTGAATGATGAGATGAATAGGTTGCTTGTAGCATTGCTATGATGATCTACAAGATGTCTATTTGAGCCTTTTTATTTGCTTTTGGTGTTGTGAAGCATATAGTCAAAATTTGAGCCTTTTAAAAAAAAAATTCTAATTTTTCTTGCACATAATGAACACTTGGTCTTTCCTTAGGTAGCTTGAAAGCTTAGGACCATCTTATGGGTTCCATATGTTCGTTGTCACCTCGATAGGCTAGATCTAACTAAATGGTAATTTTGAACATGATCGCTTGTAATGCCTTGCTTAGAAAAAAAGAAAAAAAAAAGAATATATGCCTATTTGACCAATATATATATAAATATATAAAACAAGTACTCTCATGTGCTTAAAAGAAATATGTTGAAAAGAAAAACGCTTGCAATATGCTTAAATTCTAAGGTAAAAAGAGTTATCCCCGTTGTGATCAGTTAGGTTGTCCAAGGGTTAAACTCGGGAAATGTGGCCCTACAATGGGTGTGTGAAAGCTAGTACCACCTTAAAATGCAAGAATTAAGAAAAATCTGGATTGATTCAGGGTGCCTAGTAATGTATTACTTGTTTGATTGTTAAGATTGCTTAATGGTTGGGTCCTTTGGCCAGTATAAAGGGAAGATGAGTTGAGGGTCCCATATGGTTATCTCGGCCTAGTAAATGCTCGTTAGGAAGGCTATGCACACACACACATAAGAGTTATCATGAAAAAGTTTTGATTTGTCTCAATGATTGATTGTATGTGGTAACCTACCTTTAACAAATTTTATGCCTGTTTTAGGCATGGAGATTTGAGCTGAGTTATTTGCAACTAATGAATCTTCATTATTCTCATGTTTATCTATAAACTTGCTCGAGGACTAGCAAGATTTAGGTTAGGGGTAATTTGATAGCACCAAATTGGTGCTAATTATTTTCGTAAATTTTGCTTATCCCAAAGCTATTATTTGTGAAAATTGACTAATTCTGAGTCTTAATGATGTATAAGTCAACCAAAAAGTCAACAAGGAGCAAAAATTCAGCTATATTACCAAGAGCTAGTGTCTCGACGCTACCTCATGGGGTCTCGACGCTATGGAACTAGAGGCGCGCCCAAACATCGTCAGCGTCGAGACGCTGTGCCTAGCGTCTCGATGCTGTCGCGAGGATATAAAATCACTTTTCGCGTTTTAGGTCATTCCATGCTCGGATTTCTGTCGTTTTTCTTCCATTCTCTCTATACTTTCCAATTTTCTCTTAGTTTATGCTTAGTTGGGATGGTTAATCGAGCCCCGGTGCTTAGTTGGAGCGTTGCTAAGTTCGGCTAAGTGTAGATCGTCCTAGTTGGGGACTCCGAATGTAAGTTTGGCATTCCTTTGAGACCTCGTATCTAAGATTTTAGTGTATTATTGTTTATTCGTGTTCTTAATTCCAATTTATATTACAATCGATTTGAATCTTGGATTGACAACCTATTGTGTTTGAATCAATTGCCTTGCTAGAATAGGTAGCGAGTAAATCTATTGTTAATCTTGATTAAAAGGCATTTTATCCCGATTGGTCAAAATTGAATGATAGATTTAGGAGTTAAGGCTTAAAACAATATGGATTTAGGCTTTTCCTAGTTTATGCATTCTATCTAACAATCAACCGTTCTTAATGCAATTAAAATCTAACTAGTGAAGTGTCATTAGTTAAACTTTTAATTAGGTTCTAGCCTCGATGCTTTGGTCCGGTTAGAAATAATTAGGATCCTTAATTCCGCTGGCTTTTCCAGTGGGTCGTTAGACAATTAGCCAATAATTCGACAAATATGAGAGTCTATGATTTGGAATTGCCAAACTAAATTCGGATAACCAATTGCGCGATCCCGAGGTAAGATTAGCTAGTCCATTCTTCTATTTTCTTATTATATTGAATTCTGTAATTTAATTTTTAGCATTTTTATTTTTCATCCTCAAATTCTTCCATGCCAAACCCCCCTCCGGTTACTAATTAGAAAATCTTAAGTTAATTTAATTAATTCGATTGCTCCCTGCGTTCAACCCCGACCACTATTTCTACAAAATAGTTGTAGTGCTATGAAATTATAAATTTATTTGATACGACCCTCGACAAGTCGTCTATCAGTAATGTGTGTCAAATTATACATATTTGTGCTAAAAAGAACTCATTTTGGTGTGAATTTGACTTAGTTTTGGTGTTTTGCAGAAAACAGAGTAATCAGGAATTTTCTAGAAATGCGAGCTCATTTCTGCCAAGGCCAAAGAGAAATGCGACCGCATTTCTGGGTAGATGCAAACAGTTCCGAGTCCGTCGCGGGTCGTTTTGAACGAGCATTTTGCGCACCTAACCAGTTGATTTGACTCCGAAACTGACTGGATTACCTGCAAGCACCATTTTCGTGATTTCTCAACCACTCTCCATGCTATAAAAGGCCATGATTTGAAGGCAAATTCAAGCAGAACTCACTGGGAAGAAAAGGGTAGTAACACAATCCTAGTAGACGCCTATGAGTAGGGATGCCCGAGGTTCTTGCTAGAAGACGAAATTCAAACCTTAGTTAGACATCAAGCCTGAGTGTTTGTAGATATTTCACCCTATTTCCACCTTGTAAAAGGAGAGTAGAGTGTCGTGAGAACTCTAGAAGAATTAGATAAAATGAAAAAACCCTAGTTTTAGCTATTGCGCTTTAATTTTCCAGACCTATTTCTTTTCATTTTTTTGTAATTCTTATTCATTATTTCAATGGAAAGTTATTTATTTGCATTATATTCCATCATGCGTAGCTAAATTCCATTGAGGGGTTCGGTATAGTGAATTCCCTTATGGTTTAAATGACTTGAAAGTTGCTGATTTGCCTAAGTTCTATTTATTGCATGTCATCCTTTATTGATTATCACTCTAATCTAGACTTTGCATGCTATGTGACTTTGATATTGAAAGGGTCAAACAATATCGGTTCTCATAAAGGTGATATAGGAGAAAGGGCTCGAGAGAGTGTATTTGGTGTTATAGGGGATGGTCGCTTATAACAACTATAGGGTTATAAGTTGCATGCATGAACAATCTATGTCGGAGTCGAGTCACAGAAATGTGCATAACGATACTTGCTTAGCTTTCTAATGGTACTTGGGAGCAAGGCCAAATAGGAGTTAAACCTGACCCAATGCATATTTAGACTTATGTTGAATAAGCCATTATTAGAGTTATTTTCCTTAGGGTTGAAGCTTTACTGAATACCTCGCTTTTATTATTGTTGTTATTTCTTTTACTTATTTGCTCATTTCTTTTTCCAAAACCCAACATCAACTATTTTCTTGGTTACCTTCCAAAAGCAATTTAAGAGCCGTTTCTTCTTCAAATATGTGTTCAAACTTAGTATTTATGGGATCGATACCTTTGGAATATTTCCAGAGTTTTTATTACTACATGCGATAGTGTATACTTGTCTTGGTTGGCTGAATTCATCTTTAATTTCTATTTTCAATATTTCCCAATATCCATCTTCAGTCTACATCGCATCAAGTTTTTGGCGCCGTTGACAGGGACTAAAAGTGAAACCAGTTTTCGTTTGTTGAAATTGCGATTTGATTGCGACCGCATTTCTATCTTAAGAGAATCTAACTTTGATTTGCAGTTTCTTTTGCAGGTTGAGGTTGGTGCATGAGCAAGGGGTATCAACTCTTTGAACTAGATCCTGAGATAGAAAGAACCGTTCGTCGTCGTTGTAAAGAGCAAAGGCGAAAGGAAAGGGAACAACATAAGTTGAGTGCACAGGAACATCTTGAAGAAGCTGCTTATATTCAAGAACTTCCAATGGACCAACCCGGAGTCGATTCTCTTGTTGACTAGCAGAATCATGGAATGGATCAGAATGGTGGGAGAATACCTTCAGCATCACCGGTTCCACCGGTGCCACAAAATGAAAATCCAATCTTTATTGCAGAAGATCGAAATAGAGCAATAAGGGATTATGCCTTACCAATTTTCCAGACTCTGAATCCAGGAATACTTGAGCCACCGATAGAAGCACCACAGTATGAGTTGAAACCTATGATGTTTCAAATGCTCAACACCGTGGCCCAGTTTTTAGGACTTTCGAGTGAAGATCCACATAAGCTTATCAATCGATTTTTAAGAATTTGTAGTTCGTTTAAAGTAACAGGAGTACCAGATGACAAATTGAAACTAAAACTTTTTCCTTTCTCATTACAGGGAGATGCTGAAGCTTGGTTAGATTCATTTTCACCAAACTCCATCACATCTTGGAATGACTTGGAAGAAAAGTTTCTAGAGAAGTTTTTTCCGTCTAACAAGAATGTTAAGTATAGAGCAGAGATCATTTCCTTCAGAAAATCTTACAATGAGCCCTTAGACGCAGCATGGGAGAGATTCCAAAGGTTGGTCCAAAAGTGTCCTCATCATGGATTGCATGCATGCATCATTATTGAGCACTTTGACAGGCCGGAGTTGTCGAGACTTCTGTTGGTCATGATGGAGTGTGCGAGACACATGCGGAATCAATTTGGATCGAAGCACTCAAAATTCTTTTAATTTTAGTTATGAAAGCATGCAAACATAAAACCGAAAACAGAGTTTCGAGTTTACCAACCTTTTATGGATGAATTCTTCAACACCGTGGATGATTTCTTTGCTCAATCTTGTTGTGAACGACCACGAGAGTCTTCCCCGCTATTCTCCGACCTTAGAACGAGTTGTGGGACTCAAGAACGTGATGAATTTCTTGAAAGGGAGCTTTGAACTTTTTGAGAGAAAAACTTACAACTTTTGAGAGAAAAATGTGGCTGTGTTCATCCATCCCCTCTCTCAGACTTCTCCACCTCGTTTATTATAGAATGGCATGCATTTTAATGCTCAAGAAGAAGACAACAAATTTTCTCTTGGTGAGGTGTATTTGGAGGTGTCTTGAAGATGAGAAAAGAAAGTGGGTTTTGGACCACATTATTTACCTCTTGGATTTTTCATTTAATTGAAATTAAATTTTCAATTAAATTTCAACAAAATCCACTAATTTTAATTTACCAAATTAAAATTAATTTTATTTATTAATTAAACATTTTAATTAATAATAACTATTTTAATTTAATATCAAATATTAAATTAAATATTTTCACCAAATCTCATTCCCGGTTTCTAATATGAATCCCTATCCATATCCAAACCGAAATATTGTACATAATTCTAATATTTAAATATTATCTAAATATTCTTGACTCTCTCTAAAATAGTTTAATTCGTAATTAAACGTTAAATATATCGGACATAATTTTAACGACAACTTCTCTAATATTAGTTTGAACGTTTCAAACTTTTTCCTCACATATGTTCTAAGGTTTATTCCGTATGAGCTAGCAGGGGGACCTAATGGACCTACAGATCATGGGCTCCAACGATTCGAGATTAACTAGTTAAACCCTTTTAACTTAGTTAACCAACATTCGTTAACTACTGGGACATCCACTATAGTCCGATAGTTGAACTCCCCTCACTGTAGATATATTTCTATCCACCCGATATAACCATGATTAGTAAGTCGACCCTTCACAGGTTGTTCGTAACTAGAGTCTAGTCAAATGTCCGTTTTACCCCTGAAGTTACATCTTGTTCCTTAAGTCTCTAACTGAGTCCCTAATGAACAATTGGTTTGTTGTCCCACCACTAAACCTAAAACCTCTCGGGCCAATGAGAGGGCAGGATCCCTTTGTTCACGTTCCGGAGTCAGTCACTTAAGGGAACAACCTCTCTACTATCCCTAATTGGGTAGGAGTGAATTTCATTTTGCAAGACTATGCCCCAGCTATCTATCTATTCCTATCCCTAAAATGGGGGGTTTATTGAGTCGGCGATGTTGAGCCACTCTCACCCATGTAGATCTAAGGATAAGCCCGAATAAACAGGAGTTCATAGTTAGCTCAGGATTAAGATCGAGTTACTTAGGTCATCGCATTGAAATAGTCAGTCTTGTCAGCAAACGGCGTTATAAAGCAAGAGTGACTTTTCTCGGTCCTGGTCTTATGCAAACTCATTTGCATAGGACTCCCCCACTCGCATGTCTATACATGAACGATCCAGGATCACGTCGTTTGTACTTAAAGAAAGTGGGCCGCGTCTCATAGCTTTCCTAGGATTAAGGTACCCAGCCTTATCCCTATACTATAGACCGTTTAGGCTATTACTTGAACTTGATCCATATTTATGTCACAACATATAGTTCAAGTACTCATGTCATAGCCAAGGATACTAGTTTATTGAATTTGGGTTATTTAACGTGCAATTCACTCATTTAATAACTTGAGTGAACGAAAACTCAATAACAACTTTATCTAACAAGTATATCAATATTTGTTTCATTCACTATCTACGAGTTTTAGGGCATCAACCCCAAGAGGTCAAATAAATTTATAATCCACGGCACTACAACTATTTTGTAGAAATAGTGGTCGGGGTCGAACACAGGGAAGGAGACCTAGCAAGTGTAGAATTTTGTGCTTACAAAACAAGGGGGATTTTTAGAAGGATGAATAAACGAAAATAAATAAATTCTGAATTTAAAAGACACAAAATAAAGCATGCAGAAGAGAAATAAGACGGGAATCAATAACATGAAAGGGATCATTGGATTGGGATTTCTTATGCTTGACTCTATTTCGTTTGGCTTCCTAGTTTTCTCTAATAATTATTCTATATGCTGATTTCATTAGTCCGGTTGGCTTCTTTGTTACTCGGAGGAACCCCTTACACTAACCTGTGCTAATTAACTTGCTAACCGTGAATTCTGCAATTAACAAGATTAATTAATATAATTTTTTATCGCTTGCCACCTCTTATACATAAAATAACAACCATCAGAGACCTCTGCAACGGTTACTAAATTATATCTAACTAATTTATAACAATCAATTTCACAACCACCTATTTAAACTAGCCGCTTTGGGATCGTGGGTCCGAAATTGTATTAACTAAATTAGAATGCAATTCAAATCTAATTCCTACAACCTTTAACATGCATCCTAGGCCTATATGGGTTGTCTCGCGTAGATAGTGGCTTGCCTCAACCTAGTGGCTATCTAAAAATAACTCATTGAATACACAAGTGGTAATCACATAGGGTTGTCAATCCTAATAGACTAGCCTCATGTATTGGTTTAAACGGGATAACATGCAAAACTGAATGAAAAGACAGCAAGAACAACTAGTAAATTAAAGAAAACTCAGCCAATCTTAAATAGAAATCAGAGCATATTCCGAATCCAACGATCTAATTACGATTAGCTATTCATAAACGAACTAAAATGCAAATAGACATGAAAGAATCCATGAAATATGACCTAAAAAGGTCTACAACAGTACTGAAACGTAAAAGAGGTGAAAGAAATTGTAAAAGGACCAAATTTCTAACCTAACGGCGAACTAAACCGAGACTACATATTTATAGAAATCGTTGTAGCGTCGAGACGCTAGTGGGCGGCGTCGAGATGCTTCGGACTTTACACTCAGGTCAATTTCACGCAGGAGCAGCATCTCGACGCCATCTCTGATCCGTGCCTACTACAATTCTTCTCGGTTTTGACTCGCTTCATCTCGGTACAGGGCTCAATTCTTCGGCTCTTGGTGTCATTCTTCAGTCCCGCTTCAGCACAATTGGATTTTTCACCTCCTCGCTGTCGAAGACATCGCAGACCATAACCCAATGGAGACCACCGAGATTATAAGGCATGTACACTGCCTCAACAGTGGTCCATGGGATGTTGTGATGTGAATGCTCACCCATCACGTACTTCAAGATGTTTGCTGCCTTGGCCATTCGTACATCAAGTCTCGGGGGTGTATGCTGTTGTTCAGCTCTCTGTATGGACCATCTTCACTTCTAAAAATATTTTGAACATGACAAAAAAACCTTATCAAACACTATGACATGAGCACATGAAGTAACAGCCGAGACTGGTACATATCGATACACATAGATCCGCGGTCATGAACTTTCTACGGCATAGATGTGGTCGTTGTTGCATCCTCCTTTGGACAAACATGAAGATCGAGTCGATAACCTACATATAGTTACGATGTTAGTAATCCATATAGTACAAAGATTGTTTCATTATAGAACGATTTTCAATCATACCTCATTAGTCATCCATTTCGATGGAGTTAGTAGATTTAGGAACCACGACTTGTCTCTGACAGCGTATTCAGTCTTCCGGACATTGTCTTTTGGGTCCTCACTGTCAAGCCATGTCTTGAATTACGCATACAAATCTTAAGGGATCTTGGGGACAGGATTGTACGTCAGGACTTTTCGCTTCTTCCCGTCGTCCCGTGTGTCTTTCCATAGAGTTCTCAACTTCCATGCAGTCTTCCTCTTACGAGTCCCTCGTTGTTCCATGGGCTTGTTTTGTTGCGAAGTAGACTGGACGCCCTATACATTAAAAGGAGTGATAAGAAAACAATTATCCCTAACCCTAAACCATATACACTAAGACTAAATACCGTTACCGTAATCCCTACCAGCGGATTATGACAGTTGACCAACACATTTTGAGACTCAGTGACTTGCAGTTTCTTGTCCACTACAAGTTCACCACTCTCAGTGACTTCCTCTGAATGAAAAAAAATAATGGAAGTCAATTAGAAACATCATACACGCTACACTTACCCGATCCTTATCATCATCACCCTCGACTAGATCAATGATTCTCTTTTTCCACCCTTCGAACTGAACCACCACCATCGGTTGTCCCTTCCACTACTGGACCTTTTTGTTGTGTGTCGGTCTGAATAGCTGAACTAGTTGCCAAATTCAACGGGGTGCCAGCTCCTTTCGCACCGGATCTAGATCTTGCCCCATCGTGATCGTCTGGACCATCATCTCGCGTCGGATCCAGATACTTGCATGCGTCCACGAACTTTCCCTGTATGAATTACAACACATATAAACAAAATATGTATAAAATACAATAAAAGGTGAACAAATGCACTATTCATACCTTAGACAATCAACGCATGAACTTCTTTATTGCCTTGATATCTTTCTCTATGGACTTGATCACCTTCAGGTCTCCTTTGATTCCCTCCATCCTTCCATTTAACTCCTTGACAATATTTTCAATGCTTTCCACACGGCTATCAAGGAGTTTACATTTCTTGCAAACTCTGTCAGGAGCCTCAAAACTAGTCCCAACATCCTCCATCCTATCATGGGTATCCTCAGCATCTGTATCGTCAACATGCATATCGAAAACTGTTGGGATTGGAGCTGGAGGTGGAGGAGGAGGTGGGATGGCGGGTGGGACATGAGGTGGCTCCATCTCACGATCCATAAATTGAACCTCCTCCTCTGTGGTCACAAGTTCCAATGTGACCCTCGCCTACAAAGAAAAAGGGACTACAATACTAAAAATCCTAAAACTCATGAGTACCTAGAGAGAGAAAAAAAACTAATGCTTCAACATACCATGTCTGATGCAAAAACCTCTTTACTGAGCACTGTCAGAGTGGGCGAGTGGGAACATGACCATCTAAGAATTCGTGGGATGGCATTTTCGCTGACGCGGTTAGCAACACGTCCGATTAATGACGAAACAGTCTCATACGTCCATACCTATATGAATAATTAAAGTATTGTGTTAGTAACAATATAAACATTAAAATGAAACCCTAAATATGAAGAAAGTTTGCTAACTTGAAACACGTATGGGAAGCCGCAAAGACTATACGTCTCTTGTTTACCATCAGACTCTCCTTATAAGACGCCGCTTTTCTAGAAAAAGCTTTCTTCAACGATTTAATGGTCTTATCAAATATGATTTTGCTCCAATCTTCATTGCAAAATCTATCCCACTCGTCAATTATACCTAGCAGACTCGTATCCATTTGTTGTTCCCTTTCTCTCCCCATCATCGCAAGCTCGATGAAATAAAACGGGATGTCTTAACTGCGTCCTCATCATTCTCAAATCGGAGGTTGGGAATAATCTATCTAACTCAAATCCTTTCATCGTCGTGCTATCGTTCAGGTAGGTTCTTCTAAGCCTAGTACTATTGATATTGCTCCTAACGTGTCTAGTACTATGCCTAATCCTGGTAATGATATTGAATTCACATTGCCCAAATGAAACTTTGTTCCCCAGAATATCAAAACTAATCACATTTTCCCTATCCTCGTTTACTTCTCTCAAAAGAAAGTAATGGATTAATTGGTCACTAAACATTAAAGATAAATACAATAAATGACCAAAACATGTCTGTCTAAACACCGCTAACTGGGCAACAGTTCATTTCTTTTTAATGGATGTGGCTATTTTTCCTAAATGAGAACAACACGTTAATGCAGCTAGAAAATGGTCAGAAGGTAGAATTTTTGGAACCATTGCCATGATGATTAAACCTATAAAGAAAAACAAAGTACAATTGAAAGGAAAAAAACCAAATAATTTTATTTTAAAAAAACAATAAAATCTTCCTGGTCCATTCTGTTTGGGACGACAGAGCGAGACGATCGAGATTCCCGACTGGATGGCCTCGGCCGAGATTGGGCATGGGAAAAACATTCCCATTCATTCCAGTCTTATCCCGGTCACCCTCTATGCATCCCGGTCGGGATTCTTTGGCTGCAAACGAACAAACCCACAAAAACGACGTTGTTTTTCATCCCAAATTACTTAGAACTCGCCGATAACTATGTGTGTGGACTAAAATCATGCTAAACTCCAACAAATTTCGACAAAAATACCTACAATCTATTGTATGCTTGAAACCCCTAGAAAATTGAAGAAAAAAAAACGGAAAAACGTACCTTGGAGTAAATATGACTGATCTTCGATCGTTTAACCACCAGATGGATGTACAAACTTGCCAGAAATTTGAATGGAAAGATGACTGTTGACGGAGAAACCAAACGTCGTTTGAAAGAGAGGGAAAGAAATTTTGTAAAGACTTTTGGGTTCAGGGGTATTGTCGTAATTTCACTAACAAATTGAAATTAAAAAGGGCAAAAAAAAAACTATAAAATCAAAAGGGATCCATTTTTACAAAACAAAAAACTTAAGGGGTTAATTTTTTCCATTTCCCGATGAGACTAAGGGGGTGTTTGGGGGAAGGTTTTTGGAAATAGGGGTTTAGGAAATAGGGGTTTTGGAAATAGGGTGATTTGGGAAATCTGGGGGTTTTGGAAGTCTGTGTTTGGGGTGCTGATTTCTGAAATCTGATTTTGGAAGTCTGTGTTTGGGATGCTGATTTCTGAAGTCTGATTTCAAAAGTCTGTGTTTGGGGTGTTGATTTCTGAAGTCTGAGTTTCTGATTTTTTTTTTTTTAAAAAAAATTTATCAATGGTATACAATTGTTCTAAAATTAATAATTTAAAATTATCTTTCACTAACTCTAGATTTGGGATTTTAAGTCACAATTTTGATAAAAAATCCAAATTCTAAAGAAGAAAAAAAATCATTTTCTACTGTTCAATTTTTTCCCACACTTGTTACATTTCCTAGTTTTTTTTCAATGTTATACAATTCTTTTAAAATTAATAAATTAAAATTTTCTTTCCATTAATTGTAAATTTGGGATTTTAAGTCACAATTTTGATAAAAAAATCCAAAGTTTCAAAAAAAAAAAAAAAATCATTTTCCATTCTTCAATTTTTTTCCACACTTGTTACATTTCCTGTATTTGTTCTGAACATAGATATTGTCAAAACTCACGGTCGAAAAATAAACCAAATTGATTGGAAAATTAATTTTGAAGGTTTGTTCACTGCATGATCAAAAACTTTGTTACATTACAAAAAAAAAAAAAAAAGTTTTACATATATTAATTTGCAAATTGATCATGGTTATGTTTGTCAATTTACACATAATTATCTTAACTTAAAATTGATTAAATTCTTTTCTTTTTTCTTTTTTCTTTTTTTTAATTAACTCTAAGTTCAATAGTTTTTTTCTTTCAAATTAAGCCCAATGTTTAAAAATTAAATACAAGTATTTGAATCTTATATTAACTCAACCATAGAAAACATTTTTTTTTAGTTTTCTTTATTTATCTTGAAAATTGATTACGTTGTAATTGACTCAACGTTTGGTCTATTGTGTTTTTTTTTTTTAAATAATAAAACTAAACTTTTGGCACAATTGAATATAATATGTGACTTTATTTTTTATTTTTCTTATTACCTCATTGTTGAGAAATCGAGTTTGTTTTTATTTAATTGCCTCCTATTTGAAAACGCATTGGAAAATTGATTTTGAAGGTTGAATAACTTACCTTATGACTTTAATCATTTGAAATTAACTAAGATGGTTGGAAAATATTTTTAAACAAAACTTTATTATTCAACTAAGGAAGTAATAACAAAGAAAACAAACAAATATTAAATCATGGAAATAATATCATATTAAAGAATAGTTAGTGTGCCAAATGTAAGAAGAACGGTGCTGACGTGACGGTTAAAAATAATAAAATAATATTTTTTAAATTAAAATAATAATAAACTTAATAATTAAATAAATTAATAAAAATAATAAGGGTTAGTTGGGGGTTTGGGAAATAGGGTTTTTCAAAAAAAAAAAAAAAAAAAAAAAAAAAAAAAAAAAAGAAAAGAAAAGAAAAAAGAAAAAAGAAAAATGAGTGATTTTGGAAAATGGAGAAAGAAATGGGGAGTGATCTTGGAAAATGGAAAGAGAAAAGTGGAATGATTTGTGAAGTGGGGGTTTGGGAAATAGGGGTTTTGGAAAATGGGAGCCCAAACACCAACTTGGAAAAATGGGGTGTTTTCCAAAACCCCCACTTCCAAAATAGGGACCCCAAACACCCCCTAAAAGTTCCTTTGTGTTCTTTAGTTGCAAAAAGACGTTTTCCCAAGTCCGTTCATGCCACGCCGATCCATTCGTCTCACTTTCTCTGTTCACAATTAAATTTTCTGGTTTGCAGTTAGAAAGAATACTTTTTTTTTTTTTTTTTTAATTTTTTTTTTAATATAAAATTATTTGAATCCAATCATCCTCCCCATTTTGAAAAACAGAATGGCGACTTTCAGAAGGGCTCTGATCAGAGCTCATAAAGTTCTACACTTGGAAACCTCCACCGTTTTGAGAAGCGAATCAATTCCCATCTTGTCTAGCGCTTTTATTAGATTGGAGAACCCACAAATCCGATCAGCCAATCACTATCAGAATCACCATGGTTATTTCTTTGGTTCTCGATGCTCTTCGACGATTGCGAATTCTCTACCGACAGATATCGATCTCTCAAATGAAGAGAGCAAGAGGCGCTTGGTCAATAGGTTCGATCTTGGCTTGTTTTATTTTGCTTAGTAACTTTCACATCCTTCTCGCTCTCTCTCTCAATTATTGCCAATTGACAAGTCATTTTTGGTTTTGGATTTAACAGGTTGCTGTACCGGAGCAAACAACGAGGGTTTCTGGAATTGGATTTGGTACTTGGGAAATGGGTAGAGGATCACATCAATTCCTTGGATGCAGATGGTATCAAGGCTCTTATTAATGTTCTTGACCTGGTAATTTAGTCTTCTTACCATATTTGGAGTGATTTTCTATGCTTTATAGTCCAGCTCTAGTTGGTTTTGATCCATAGCTACACAGTTCTTTCATTTCTTCTACTGGTTCAAAATATTGCTGATAGTTCATTCGTTTCGAGTATAGGTGGTGAATTTAAAGTGCTTTTCAATTCTCTTGCAATGGATTTTGCAACTCATTTTATCCATATTAAGGAGAGAAAGGCAGCTGGCTGCCTCTTTTCTGGGAATGGCAAAGGCAATACTGAATCCCCTGATTGACTTTTACTTGAATTTTCTTGCCCACCAGATTGTGGGCGTTTTGACCTCAAAGGGGTGTATATATACTTTATTGGACAACTGGTTAATTATTAATGCTTGTTTACTAATAACTTAATTCTAATCAGGATTTTTCATGTATAACAAAAACAATCCTCTACCAGTGTTCTGCATCTCATTTTTGTGTAACCCTTAAATCAAAGGTTGTCTTTTTGGAACCTCGTGAGTACCCATTCCTTTTACCTATGTGGATCCTCCTTCAGGAGTGTCGTCTTTCTAGAACCTAATGGTGTAGAGGCTTCGAGGACAGCTATTTAAGGCCAATACCCTGTTACAAAGGGAATGGTGGAGGAGATAGTTCCAACAAGTGTGAAAGTTACAACAACGAGTAGTAAAATTGAGGGGAAGGGTTTTAGTTTAGTGATTATGCCCCCATTTTTTTTTTATACAATAAACCGAACTTTCATTGAGAAAAAATGAAAGAATAAACGGGCATACAAAAGAAAAGCCCACAAAAAAAGAAAGGGAGCCACACTATAAAAAGGGACTCCAATCAAGCAAAATAATGCCTAAAGTGTAATTACACTGCAAAAGGACTTAGACATCGAGGCCCAAAGAGAAACATAGAATCTAACAAGGGACCAAATATCACTCCAAGAGCTCTCACGTCCTTTGAAGATTTTGTTGTTTCTCTCCCCCAAAGGCCCCATACAATCGCACAAACCTCAGCTTGCCACAAAAAGCATCCTCTATCGCTGAAGGACGGATAAAGAAGAAGCTCCTCGAATGCCATCCTAAAAGCTTGAGCTCTGACAAAACGATAGCCAAACTCCTGGAATATGTGGAATCTTTCACTAGATTTCAGTTTAGTCTATGTGTAGAGGTTGAGTATTTGTGAGATACTGGGGAGGTTATTCATGATCCCGGTTTGGGAGAGGGGTGGTCTTCTTAAGTAGGTGGAAAGGAATGTAAGAGTACTTCGTGTAGAAATAGTTTGTGGGAGAATATTTGGTAGTCGACATGTTTTAACCCTTCTCTTTGGCTCCCAATTCATATTTCTTTTGCAAATATTCTCTACCGTTTATTACGAAAAGTTGGGGTTTTTGTTAAACTGCTGTAAATGATTTTCAGGACTTATTTTTGGACTATGGTTAGTTTTCAGAAAGAAAAGCAACGACTGGAGTGGGAGCTTCTTTATGTGTTTTTCTCTATGATTTTTAATGAAAGTTGGGTTTTCATTGAAAAAAAAAAAAAGAATAGAGATGTGTGCATGAGAGGTCCGATTGTTAAATCCATTGATTAAGGTTATTTCGTATTAGATGCGTTCACATATTATGCTCACCTAGAATTAAAATTGAAAAATATTTCATTTTGGTCTCCTTTCCTTCTTGTTTCCCAATTGTTGTCTCGGTTTTTCATTCCAACATGAAACTTAGTGGGAGATATCCTCGCAGATTAATGAATCATTCTTGAAGTTCCTTATAAAACTCGTTAAGGGGAACTTTGAAAAGAAGTGGAAATTTGAGAAATGGCTCCCAAAAGTGTTAAAGAGATCATCCGTGAAGGAGAGTTGATCTTGGGAAGGAGTAGTCTAGCCCTCATGAGAGAAAAAGAAGATAGGGTGGTTCAGGGGAAGAGAGTTGGGGATTAGGTTAGAGCTATAAGAATTTTTGGATAAAGACATAATAAAGTTTTGAGTTCATTTGCTTTGTTTGATTATAAAGAAAGCCTCCAAAGTCCTGATAACTACCCATTGAAAATGAAAAATAGTATAGACAATAGAATAGATATACTTGCTAAATCTTCTGTTCTTCAGGAAAATCCAGATTTGTGGAAATGGTTAACTGGGCAGGAGCAACCCCCTGAAGCAGTGAAAACAAATCCTGTGAGACATCTAAGCGTGACACTACTGCTTTCCTTTTCTTTTGTCTTTGGACTAAATATGTGATTTACAAATGGAGTAACTATGTTTAATTTGTAGGTATTTATTGGTGTGCAAGAGAAGGTTATGAACAACCTCGACAGGCATGCCTCGCCCGAGACACGAACACCGCCTGGGCAACAATGGGTAAGGGGTTGGGATGATTTCAAGAGAGGTCGGGATGGCCCCATAACAGGAAATCAGTAGATCTTCCGTTAAATATTATGTACAACTCTTCTAAGTTTTTAAGAACAGAATAACCGAGGTAAAGTTTCTCATAGTGTTTTCCGTTATGAATGGGTGGGCTGTGAATAAATTACCTGTGAAGGTCTTTTAGTAGGAAAGTTATTCAATGTTGCCGTCACATTGTGGTTGTCCCCTTCTTTTAAAGTGCTTGCCGGTGTAAGCTTGTATTTCTTTCTAGTTTGTACTGAATACTGATGTTATAAGCTTGTATTTCTTTCCTAGTTTTTATAGATGTTATGAATTATTGAAGCAGATTTTAGCTTGGTTTTCTTGAAGTTTTGTAAGGCATATTTTCTTAAATTGTTTTTTGACATCTTTAAGGTGGAAATATTGGAGTTTGTTTGATATGCCATCTAAATTTTGTTTTATCTTTTAAAATTTACTAAATCAAATGAATTCAGGAATCTTCATTTGAACAGATTTGTTTGTTCATTAAAACTGTTTTTAGATGTTTTGTTTTAGATTTTGAATTTAAAATGTTAAAATGCAGAAAAAACAAAAACTTTGATAAATCTATTTTAGGTTATAAATTCATTTCAATTTTTTGCTAATAAAATGTGTATAACATAATATATTTTAAATTACATGATATTATCAAATAATAATGATACAAAATTTATAACATTAAACTGGTTCATAAATTAGGCCTGTAGATTCTCCAATTCAATAAAAGCATTAGAAGTCGCCAAAAAGAAACGTAATTGAGAAAACACCTCTTGCCCTCCTCATTTGAGAGAGAAACAAAATTTATGCCAAATAGCTTAGTTTCATAAATGTTCAAGTTTTTTGAAATTTTACATATTTAGATTTGTTTGATTTTTTTTCCTATATTTTCTTACCATTTTACCCTCAATTATATTTATCTCTCCTCAATTATTAAGTTGATTTATTTTAATTTATTCTATACTACACTTGAATCTTATATGGTAAGTAATATTTATACTTAATAGGAAAGTAATATTTCAAAAATTTATTTTCATTTGAATTTGTAATCTTTGGATAATAATTAAAAGATTTCAATTTGTAATATTGTCTTCATTATTATTTTATTTTTCGTTCATCACATTTTTTTTCATAAGAGATTCATAGATGTCATTTAAAAAAAAAAAAAAAAAAGATTCATAGAAGAAAATATTGGGTCACAATTTTGGATGAAAGAGAATTTTGGGGGCGTGATTTTAGGAGATTTTAGTGAAAGATTCTAGAAGGAATGAATAAGTTGTTGATATTTTCCCTATTTGATTTTTTTAATGTCAAATTAGATGAAAGGGTTCTATTGTAATTTAGCTAGACTTTTTGTGTTATAAAGGATGGTCCTTAGACATTTGTGTAAATAATGGTAAAATTTGACAAAATTGAAAATATGGTATATTATGAAGTCTATTTATGTAGTTATCCCGATGAGAAATTGATATTGATCAATAAAAGAGAATTTTTATCATCAAAGGGCAAAGAAAACTAAAGAAATAATCCTTTTGATTCTGGTAATCCTATGTTAATTAGTTTTGTAGGTTCTCCAACCCAACAAAAGCACTAGACAAGTGTTGATGACAAAATTCGAACAGGAAACTCACTTGACCTTCACATGACAACAACGGTAAATTTGTTGATTTCAAGTCAGTTGGGAGATTATGAATGTAGCAAGTAAATTGAGAATGAGAAAAAAGACTAAGCGAGAATAATAGTACTCAGTTGAGCCCCCTTACTTTGGAGTTACTGATGTGGAATTTTTCTACCACAAGCGCACGGGTCAAGTAATAATAAAGTGATTGTGAAATCGAGTGTCATCCTCTGGATTGGATTTTTAAGTTAAATCAATTACCATGAATAATCTTGTTCAATTTTATTTAGGGACCGAAAAGTAGTGAATAATAGAAAACTAAAGCGATGCAAACAAACAATGGAGATTCAATTGAAAGAACACTTAGGGAATTGATTTCGCCAATTTAGTCTAGGATTGATTTTAGGGAATGAGTTATAACGCACAATGGATTTATGAGCCTAAGAACCTTTAATCACAACTACCTCTCTCGAGTATAATTGATTCTCATGCATATTAACCAACTTGATATCCCTATCTAAGTTTATTAACATGCAAGACATTTAGTTCTTTTTGACCAATTCTAAAGTTACTTTAAATTCCATCACGAGCTTAGAACATAAACTTTAGTCATGCAATCTTAATAAAGTCTACGCTAAATCTCCTCTCCCGAGCAAGACTCAACACTTAGATCATTCAACTAGTGGCCAATTAATTGAAAGCATTAAATTAAGATTGCAAACATAAAAACAATTGCACAATTCATCCCATAAATCAATCCATAAACTAAAAAGACTACACCAATCCCTAAGTAACAAGCTTAGCTACTCATACATGGCGTTTACAAGATAAACTAAGCATGAAAAAACCATTAAATCTAACTAAAGGTAAGGAAAATGAAAGGAAACACTCAAAGTTGTTGAAACCGGCACGTCCCCGTCACGATCTCCACGTCTCCAAGTTAGATTCCCACTCCTTGGCCTTGCTTCAGCTCCCACAGAAGGTCTCTAGTCTAAATTAGGGCTAAAATCTCTCAAATTGGACTCCCCTTGGCCGTAGCACAAAAAGATGATTAAATAGGAAATTTGTCGATAGTGTCGCGACGCTATAGGCACAGCGTCGCGACGCTGTCCTCTGTCGAGCATTCTGAATAAGGAAAAACCGAGAGCGTCGAGACGCTCTTGTCACAGCGTCGAGACGCTGTGACCTCTGCCGCCCAAATCACTTAAGGAAAATGTTAGCGTCGAGACGCCACAAGGCTAGCGTCGAGACGCTAGTTCTCGGCCAATTTCACTTGAAGAAGCTTCCAACTTGATTCCTCTTTGGCTCCTTAGCTTCTTTTGGCATCCCGAACACCCGATTAATTTTGAATTCTCGTTTTAGCTCTAAATAACAATTTCCTACAAAATAAACATTAAAGAGCAATAAACTGACTACAAAATACTCAAAGACTAACTAAAATAAATAGGGAAAAATAGCTAGTTATGCTCGCTATCAGTTACCATCTTCTATTAATAGTTGATCTAGGGTTTCCATTTCCTTCTAGGAGATCGAATAGAAATAGAGATTGATCTGGGCCCAAGGAGTCTCCTTGGGCTTGTTTCTACTCTAGGCTCTTATCATTATGACTTTCTTAAAATTAGGTCAAAATTCACCCATAACATTCAGCCCCCACTCTTGAATTGGGATTCAGGGGTGGCTTATTGCCATAAGTCAAACACCTTAAGCCCAATTTAAGAGTATAATTCTCGCTTGTGTCGATTTCAATGTTGATTTCCTCTTCGCTCTGTTTGGACGGTTACATAAGTCCTTCTAAGTTCAAATATTCCAAGGCTAGCCTTGGATGCTTTATTGTGAGGATCTCCTCTAGAGAGATGAAAATTGATCTCCAGAGGAGTTTTTTTTTTTTATCACCGAATGACATTTGACTTTTTGCTTGTTAACCTGCAAAAGAGACTTAAAACGAACAAAAAGGAAAATTTTTCCTTGGATAGGGGTTAACAAAGATGAAAAGGCATGAGAAAAAAATGGAAAAAAAGGACAAAAATGAAGATGGCCAAGGGTGGCCCTGACCTTGGCCATGGTCGAGGCTAGGGATTGAGTTTCGACTCAATTCGCTCTCACCTTTTTCTCCTCATGCTTGCCTTGTAGTTCTTACATTTAGGTGTAATTGAGTCTATTCTAACCACTTATCCCCTAATCTCATGTTATGGTATGTATCAATAGGCTACTTTTTTGGTCACCCTTAGTGATTAGGGTTAGTCTCGACCAAGCTTAGATTGAGGCACCTCTGCCTTTTCAATTTATGGAAAAATTAAGCTTACACTTTCATCAACATTAGTGGGAAGTACTTTCTGGTTTTTTGCTATTCACTTTGCTTGTATGAAATGTCTTTGGTATTGGCCTCGGCTTCAAATGTAGTTTACTATTTTGAAGCCCCAGTGACAATGTTTTTTTCTCTTTAGCCTTCTAAGCAAGAAGTGTGGAAAGACCATGGGGTTGGCCTCGACAACAACTCGTTTTTGGTTCAATTTTTACGTTCCTATATTTACACATTAAGTCCTGAAAAAGAAAGCTAAGGGAAAAGGCTAGGGTCGACCTCGACCTCAAGTCTCTATTAGCTCAAATTATGACTCCTACATTCATGTATTAATTCTTGCAAAAGAAAAATGAGGGAAGAGGCTAGGGTTGGCCTCTTACATGATTATTAAAGTCCCTGCAAAGACATTAGTTCTCGTAGCAAATATATGGAAGAAAATGAAAGACATGGAGGGTTGACTGGAGGATCAACGATAACTTGCAAAAGAAAGTTATAATTCATTCAAAGTTAAATTAAAAAGAAGCTAGAAAAGAATATGTTGTGTTACATTGTAGCGCATTAAAGGAAGAAAATGCATGAAAAGTGTCTAAAGTAAGTTTTATGATGTGGTGAGGTAGTGCATGGTTTATTTGTCTAACGCATCTCCTGTAGGTATTAAACTTGCCCAAGTTATCCACGGACAAAGTGCCAAAGCAAATCACGTGAAGAAGGTACAAGAGTAAGCTGTTTCAGCCAGGCGTTGACAAAGGGCAGTACTTTAACAAGGTTTGAAGATAATTGGAGCACGCAAGCTAATTGCTTAGGGAAGTTAATCTCCCTCGTCCCTATAAGTTGGGAGCCCATTTGCAAATTGAAAGGGAGAGGAGAAGCATAGAGAGATGTCAATCCAGAGAACTTAGAGGAACCAAGGAGTCTGTCCTAGGCGCTACCTTTTTTTTATTTTTTTTTTTATGCGTTGTGTATTTATATTGTAGCATGAACTAATTTCTTGTTATCAAGGCTTAGCCTAGGCGTCCATGTGGCCGTAAGACTATTTTTGTATGTGTTACGATGAATCAATGACATTGATGCTTTCTATTTAGATGCGATGCTTTTTTCTTTACTAATACCCGTCTGGCCAATCGATAGAGGTAGTAGCATGCTAAGGCGTTGGAAGGGTAATGCATGTGGAATTATCTTAGTAGAGCATGATAATGCATGAGTGTGTTTAGGTTGCTTTAGGGATAATTCAACTGCTTGCAAGCTAAAGAGAACTGAGTTAAACACATGAAAATAAGCAATAAGGATATTCTTAGTTTCAACGCATGTGTTAGACCTAAAACATATGATAATTTTTCACTTAGGCATCAATAGTCTGTCGATTCATTGATATGTGTTGCACTAATACCTTATCTTTCACATGTGGTTGTTGCGGTGAAAGTCTTGATAGCTCATCTCTCACTATTTTCCCTGTAACGCTTTAAATTTTGTTTTTATATCATCACATGTTCATACCGTATCTCAACTTCTTTAATGAGCATGAACACTTTCACATTAGAATAGAATAGAATAAAGATATTTTTACTTCTCACCCTTTTCCTGTGTTCTGACCCTAGAATACTCTAGGTATTACTTGGAAGTGCATAATTTATACATGGATTAATGCACAACAATGACACTTTCATTAATTAATTCCATGCAATAAGAAGTGAATACAGTCGACACGAAGTTTTTGGACTTGTTGCAGGGGAAGGCAACTGTAGTTTTAAAATGTATTTTATTAATTCCTTATTCTGTGTATTGTGCTATCACAACTGAAGGAGTGTTCAAGACACAAGCGGAAGCAATTTGGATCGAAACACTCAAAATTCTTTTAATTTTAGTAATGAAAACATGCAAATATTAAACTGAAAACATATAATAGTTTTCACCAACCTTTTGGCTTGAAATTCTTGCAATTCGTGAATGATTTCTTTGCACGAATCGGTTTTAGACGACCACGAGAGTCTTCCCTGCTAATCTCCGGCCTTAGAACGAGTTGTGGGACTCTAGAACGTGATGAACTTCAAGAGCAAAAAGAAGAACCAAGCTTGAAAGAGTTTATTTTCCTTTGAATTTTTGAGAGAATTTTTCACCACCTCCATCAGCTTGCTTTCACGTTTTTCATCTTCCTTTTAAAGAAGAGATGGTTGAGCTGGTGCTTCCCCAAAGAGACAGCAAAAACACTCATAAAAATGAGTTGTCTTCAATGTGTCTTGTGTAAGCAAAATAAGAATGGAAAATGGGTTTTGGTGTCATGCACAAACTGATTCATGAAATCACTAAAATTGAAAATTGATTTTAAATTTTCAATTAAAATTAATTTTAAAAATAAAATTAATTTATAATTAATTAAACTATTTTAATTAATTATTTTTATTCAATTTAATATCAATATACTAAATTAAATAAATACATCAATCCCAATCTCTCTCAATTCCGGTTTCTAATACAAATCCCTACTCATATCCAAAACGATAAATGTATCGAATACATAATTCTAATATTTAAATCTTATTTAAATATTCTCGACTCTCTCTACTATTAGTTTAATTCACAAATTAAACTTTAGCGTTAAATATATTTGTTGATGGAGAAATTTTGACCAATCACGAATTGCCACGTCGTTACATAAAATTAATGACAAAATTAAAATTAATTAAATTTGGGGCCAATTATAAATTGACATGTGTCCCAAATTTAATTTGAAAACAACGTTGGCCAATTATAAATTTATAGAGCCAAATTTCTATTTGATCAATTAATTAAAATTAAATTATTTTGATCAAATTAATTAATTTGACCAATTAATTAAAAATAATAATTATTTGAATCAAATTTGGGTCTTTTAAATGTTTGGGTCATATGGTTTTGGGTCAAATATGAACCAAACCCAAGACTAAATGGATGAGCCTAAGACCAATAAAGCCCAAGCCCAAGTTGTTAGGCCCAAAAGTCACCAGGGCCCAGCTTGCGAGAACTCTATAAATAGAGGAGTTCTCCACCATTTCAAGGGTTCAGATTTTTGGAGCTCTCAACCAGACTTAGAGAATTCAGAGAAATTCCCCCAAAACGGAAGACTGAAGACTCTCTGAAATCTACTAGTTTCCAAGCACTGAACACTTCTTGAAGACTGAAGACTCTTTCAAACTTAGAGGACTTCAAGCTCCAAGAAACCATCGAAGCTTCAGACTCGAGATCAAGCGTTCCAACCCTCGAGTGAAACACATTCACACACAAGAGAGAGAATCAGAGGATTATGTACTAGAGATTGTATACTCACACGCATACAACATTAATACAAATCAAAGTTTATTCCACGTGTCTCATTCATTTGAATTTACGTGTGAACAAATTGGCACACCCAGTGGGACAATCTCTACCTCTCATCTCTTTCTCTTGTTACAAGATCCAACCAACGTGATGGCACCAAAGAAAGCTCCCGCGAAGGTTACAACATCAAGCGACTCTTACACTGGTCCTATCACTCGTAGTCGTTCCCAAGGAATTGAGATCAGGGAGGATCATACTCCTCTTGCTGTTGCAAGCAGGATCTCAAAGCTGATCGAGGAATCCTCTAAGGATAGGGTTGCAGTCAAAGACAACCCGCTATTCGAATCTGTCATTCCAACATCTAAGCGGTCAAAGGATACACTAAATCCTGATGTGATGTCCGTCATGATGACTGATATAGACCAAGATGAAAGAATGGCAGAGATGGAAAGAAAACTCAATCTCTTAATGAAGGCAGTTGATGAAAGAGATCTTGAGATTGCCTATTTGAAGAACCAGCTGCAGAACCGAGAAACGGCTGAGTCTAGCCAGACCCCTGTTGCAGGAAAGAATGATAAGGGGAAAGCTGTCGTGCATGAGGACCAACCGCAACACTCTGCATCAGTTGCCTCTTTGTCTGTCCAACAACTGCAAGACATGATCATGAATTCCATCAGGGCTCAATATGGTGGACCCACTCAAAGTTCTCTCTTGTATTCTAAATCTTATACAAAGAGGGTTGACAATCTCAGACTGCCCACTGGGTATCAGCCTCCCAAGTTCCAACAGTTTGATGGAAAGGGCAACCCAAAGCAGCACATCGCCCACTTTGTTGAAACCTGTGAGAACGCTGGTACTGGAGGAGATTTGCTTGTTAAGCAATTTGTTCAAACATTAAAAGGAAACGCGTTCGATTGGTACACTGACCTAGAGCCTGATACAATTGACAGCTGGGAACAGATGGAGAGAGAATTTCTGAATCGCTTCTACAGTACGAGGCAGATAGTTAGTATGACGGAACTCACGAGCACAAAGCAGCGAAAGGGTGAGCCAGTCATTGACTACACCAACCGTTGGAGAGCCTTGAGTCTCGACTGTAAAGATAGACTCTCCGAGGTGTCCTCTGTTGAGATGTGCACCCAAGGTATGCACTGGGGACTTCTTTATATCTTGCAGGGGATAAAACCCTGAACCTTTGAAGAATTAGCGACTCGTGCTCATGATATGGAGTTGAGCATCGCTAATAGAGGGAATAAAGATCCCGTAGTCCCAGACATGAGAAAAGAAAAGAAAGAAGTCAAAGGCACTGAGAAAGTTATGAAGAGTGCCACGAAAGTGTCCATGGTCGTCAACACGACCCCTGTGAAACTTTCCGCCAAAGGAAGGGAAAACAAAACAAATAAGCGAGTAGAGACAGGCGAGAGACGCCGCCTAACTTTAAAAGAAAGACAAGAAAAAGTATATCCATTTCCAGACTCCGACGTTCCAGATATGTTGGAACAACTGTTGGAGAAGCAGCTAATTGAGCTCCCAGAGTGCAAACGACCAAAAGAGTTAGGGAAAGTCAATGATCCTAACTATTGCAAGTATCACAGAGTCGTTAGTCACACGGTGGAGAAGTGTTTTGTATTAAAGGAGCTAATCCTTAAATTGGCTCGCGAGAAGAGAATTGAGTTAGACCTTGATGAGGTGGCTCAGACGAATCATGCAACAATAGCGGCAAATGTAAGGGATCAACTTCCCCTAATCTCCTCATGTGATTATGAAGAAAAGTTGATTCAATTTGGGACCCTTGATCCCATAGTGGTTCAATTCCAAAAAGAAGCCACGATGAAGGGATCCCAAGAAAAATATATTTCCATCGAAGATGAGAACGAAGGTTGGACCCTTGTCATTCGTCGCAAAAAGCAAAAGCAAAGTTACGCACGGAAAGAGTCCCGCCTATTTCGAGACAATAAAAGAAAGGCTAAGTTTCAAAAGAAGAAAGGAAAAAAGAAGTCAAGGAGGTCAAAGCCTGTCATGGAAGAAAGTGAAGATTTCTTTTGTCCTCCACAACCCATAACTTTGGCAGCATACTTCCCAAGGTACTTTCTCGATGATAGTCAAGAAGAGGCACTTGAAACTGTCACGTGTCACATTGTGGACGTGGTGGAAGATGATGATGTCCCTGCTAGCTCCTCGGGAACGATGGCAGGTCCAGGAGACTTATCCTCCTTCAGCATAAAGGACTTACTGTCACTTCCTCAGGAAGCTAAAAGTGTCCTTATTAATGCATTGATAGAGTCTGATGGTACAAACATCCCAACCTCCGAGGCACGCACATGTGCTTCGTGTTGCATGTCTATCGGATTTTCTGATGAAGATTTGTTGCTAGGGTCAAAGCCACACAATAGACCTCTATTCGTCTCAGGATACATTCAAGAACAAAGGGTTAGTCGGATCCTCATCGATGATGGATCAACTGTCAATATAATGCCTAAGTCAACCATGAAGCAATTAGGCATCTTGATGGAGGAACTATCAAATAGTAAGTTGGTGATCCAAGGCTTCAATCAGGGTGGACAACGGGCAATTGGCATGATACGCCTTGAACTCATCATTGGAGACTTAAAAGCTGATACTTTGTTCCATGCAATAGATTCTAAGACCACCTATAAGCTGTTGTTAGGTCGTCCTTGGATCCATGGTAATGGAGTCATAACCTCCACATTGCACCAGTGCTTCAAATTCTATCAAGATGGCATCAAGAAAGTTGAAGCTGACACTAACCCATTTTCAGAAGCTGAGTCTCATTTCGCTGATGCAAAGTTTTATCTGAAGAATGAAAACACAGGGGAAACCATACCGGCAGAAATCCCCTTGATAAAAAAGAATGATAAATTCGATTTAGAGCCACAGGCAGATGCAAGAAAGGAAGCTGTTGAAGATGTGAATACTTCCGACCTGAAAAAGGGTGAAGCATCTACAAGCCTTGTGAAACCTAAGGTTTTGTAAAGGATGAGAAATGTTCAAATTCGCCTATCCTACCATACGTCCCCTTATCTCGACGTAAAAAGGGTGAATCACCTTTCACTGAATGTTCAGAAAGCATAAAGGTCGGTGACGTTGAAATTTTGAAGGAAAGTTTCACTACGCCTCTTACAAAGATCACAAGACAAGAGGTTAAGAAACCCGAGGATGATAAGATAAAAGCGATCCTTCCTGACAAACGAACTAAAGACGGGTTCGACCCCAAGGCATACAAACTTCTAGCAAAAACAGGTTATGACTTCACAACTCACACTGAGTTTAAAAGTCTAAGGGTTTTTGATGAAAGATTTGAGCTCTCTGCAACGCAGAGGAAACTTCTAAAGGAAGGTTATAGTCTGCCTACAACGAGAAAAGGACTGGGATATAAGTCGCCTGAGCCAGTTCGCATAATAAGAAGAGGGAAGGCGAAAGTGGCAGATACAAATCATATAACAGTGGAAGAGGTTGATGACTCAAAGGAAAAAGAGAGTGTCGACCAACGAACTTCTGTTTTTAGGCACATCAGGCCACCGGTTGCTCGTGCTTTAGTCTTTCAGAGATTAAATGTCAATGAAGCGGAAGAAGAAAGCACACAACCTACCAATAGCTCCACTCGACCTTTAGTTTTTCGAAGGTTAAGTATGCCCATTGGGGATGAAGAGAGTACATTTTCAACTCCGAATGTCACTCGACCTTCAGCTTTTCAAAGGTTAAATATGCCCATTGGGGAAGAGGAGAGTACATTTTCAACTTTGGATGTGACTCGGCCATCAGTTTTTCAGAGGTTAAGTGTTACCACGAGAAGAGACAAAGAAGAACTATCTGCTTCATCGATTTCTCACCGATTTCAGTATGAGGATGCGATGAAAAATGAAAAGATCACGAAGGCTGAAGCGACGTGATGTTGTCATCACCAATCCTTCAAAGGAAGATAGGGACCAGGAGGAAGAACAAACCTTTTGTCTTCATATCACTGTTGAAGAAGAAGCAGAGGTCGAAACGTCTGAAGTAGATGAGGACGAAGCACCTTTATCACTTGAAGACGGCAGCGAATCTACAATAGATGAGCTTAAAGAGGTAAACTTGGGTACACCAGAGGAGCCGCGTCCAACTTTTATAAGCATGTCACTTACTCCCGAAGAAAAGGGTGAATATATGAGTTTACTCGCTTCGTATAGAGACATCTTCGCCTGGTCATATAAAGAGATGCCTGGACTTGATCCAAAAGTAGCTGTCCATCATCTCGCAATTAAAGAGGGGTATCGACCAGTCAAGCAAGCTCAAGGACGCTTTCGCCCGGAACTTATCCCTCAAATTGAAATAGAGGTCAATAAGTTGATAGAAGCAGGGTTCATCCGTGAGGTAAAGTACCCTACGTGGATAGCCAACATTGTCCCTGCTAGGAAGAAGAATGGACAGCTTCGCGTTTGTGTTGACTTTCGCGATTTAAATAACGCGTGTCCCAAAGACGATTTCCCACTTCCAATCACAGAAATCATGGTGGATGCCACCACAGGGCATGAAGGTTTGTCTTTTATGGATGGGTCATCGGGTTATAACCAGATTCGAATGGCTCTTGCAGATGAAGAAATGACAGCCTTTCGAACTCCAAAATGGATATACTGTTATAAAGTGATGCCCTTTGGATTAAAGAATGCTGGAGCCACTTATCAACGTGCTATGCAAAAGGTTTTCGACGATATGCTGCATAAACATGTCGAGTGCTATGTCGATGACCTTGTTGTTAAGTCAAAGAGACGACAAGATCACTTGAAGGATCTAAAAGTGGTCTTTGATCGTTTGAGAAAGTATCAATTGAGGATGAACCCTCTCAAATGTGCATTCGGGGTTACTTCGGGAAAATTCCTTGGGTTCGTTGTTAGACATCGAGGAATCGAAATAGACCAGTCGAAGATTGACGCCATTCAGAAGATGCCAAGGCCTAAAAACTTACATGAATTGAGAAGCTTGCAAGGTCGTCTGGCCTACATTTGAAGATTCATCTCTAACTTAGTCGGTCGATGCCAACCTTTTCAGAGGCTAATGAGGAAAGGAGAAAGGTTCGAGTGGGATGAAGCATGTCAAAATGCTTTCGAAAGCATTAAGAAATATTTGCTTAATCCTCCTGTCTTAGGAGCCCCCTTAGCTGGAAAGCCATTGATTCTATACATAACTGCTCAAGAAAGATCACTAGGAGCATTATTAGCACAAGAAGGCGAGAAGGGAAAAGAACGAGCCCTTTATTACTTAAGCAGGACTCTGAATGGAGCTGAGATAAATTACTCACCTATTGAGAAAATGTGCCTTGCTCTTTTCTTCGCTATTGACAAGTTAAGGCACTACATGCAAGCTTTCACAGTGCACTTGGTCGCGAAAGCTGATCCTATCAAGTACGTTCTATCGAGGCCGGTTATTTCTGGACGCTTAGCTAAGTGGGCCATCTTACTCCAACAATATGACATCGTTTATGTACCTCAAAAGGCAGTCAAGGGGCAGGCATTAGCCGACTTCTTAGCGGATCATCCAATCCCGTCGGATTGGAAGCTATGTGAAGACTTACCTGATGAAGAAGTCTTCTATGTTGAAATCACTGAACCTTGGACCATGTACTTTGATGGCGCAGCACGAAGAAGTGGGGCAGGGGCAAGAATCGTCTTTATGTCGCCTGAGAAACACATGCTCCCCTACAGCTTCATGCTTGGTGAATTATGCTCAAACAATGTGGCTGAATATCAAGCGCTGATAATTGGCCTCCAAATGGCCTTGGAAATTGTCATAACATATATAGAGGTCTATGGCGATTCAAAGTTGGTCGTTAGTCAACTCTTACTCTAGTATGAAGTGAAGCATAAAGACTTGAAGCCTTATTTCATCTATGCGAGGCAACTGCTAGAAAGGTTCGAAAGTATAGTACTGGAGCATGTTCCAAGATCAGAAAATAAAAAGGCAGATGCTCTAGCAAATTTGGCGACTGCCCTAACAATCCCAGAGGATATGTCAATGAACATCTCACTTTGCCAAAAGTGGATTGTGCCGCTGATAAAAGATGAAGGTCAAGAGGCAAATATGATCTCTGTTTATGCAATTGAAGAGGAGGACTGGCGGCAGCCCATTATAGATTATCTTCAACATGGAAGACTGCCCACAGATCCCAGACGTAGGGTCGATATACGAAGAAGAGGCGCCTGATTTATCTACTACAAGGAGATCCTTTATCGTCGGTCTTATGAGGGACTCTTCCTTCGATGCCTTGGAAAGGAAGAAGCAGCAAAGGCATTAAATGAGGCACATTCAGGTGTTTCTGGCGCCCATCAGTCGGGTCCAAAACTCCAGTTTCAATTAAAAAGGATGGGATATTATTGGCCTACAATGATTCGAGACTCAATGGAATATGCAAAGAAGTGTGAAGCTTGTCAATTTCATGCAAACTTCATACATCAGCCACCGGAGCCTCTTCATCCGACTATAGCTTCATGGCCTTTTGAGGCTTGGGGACTTGACCTTGTTGGCCCTATAACACCTAAGTCTTCAGCAGGACATTCTTACATTCTTGCAGGGACGGATTACTTCTCAAGATGGGCTGAAGTTGTCGCATTGAAAGAAGCCAAGAAGGAAAATGTTGTGGATTTTGTCCGAACTCATATAATCTATCGGTACGGTATCCCTCATCGTATTGTGACAGATAAATGAAGACAATTATCCAATGGTCTAATGGACAAGTTGTGTGAGAAGTTTAACTTCAAGCAATACAAGTTCTCTATGTACAATGCTGCGACAAATGGGTTGGCAGAAGCATTCAATAAGACGTTGTGTAACTTATTGAAGAAAGTAGTTTCCAAGACAAAGAGAGATTGGCAAGAAAAGATCGGTGAAGTGTTGTGGGCTTACCGAACTACCCATCGCACTCCTACAGGGGTCACACCTTATTCCCTCGTCTATGGGGTAGAAGTTGTGCTCCCGTTAGAAAGAGAGATTCCCTCATTAAGGATAGTCGTCCAAGAAGGATTGACAACGGAAGATAATGCTAGGTTGCGCCTTCAAGAGTTAGAAGCACTTGATGAAGGAAGGTTAGAGGCTCAGGAGGCCTTGGAATGCTACCAAGCACGGATGTCTAAAGCCTTTGATAAGAATGTGAAGCTTCGATCATTTCAAGTTGGTGATCTTGTACTCGCTGTTCGAAGACCCATCATCATGACACGACACACAGGGAACAAATTCACACCTAAATGGGATGGACCCTACGTCATCAAAGAAGTCTACACAAACGGAGCGTACAAGATTGTGGACAAAGACGGATTAAGAATAGGTCCAATAAATGGCAAGTTTCTTAAAAAGTTTTATGCGTGAAATGTAATACTCCTTATCGTAAGAGTATAAACTACATGATACTCCTGGCTAGCATGAGTTAAAAAGGTGAACGACCCAAAAAAATTTGTATATTGAACTACGTTATGACTTGATCCCTTCCCACTTGAAGGGTACGTAGGCAGCTTAAGGAAAAAAAAAACTTAAGTTCAGTCAAAGCAAAAAAAAAAAAAAAAAAGGAATCCATGTTGTAAATAGAATTCTAAATTTTTATTAAGGCATAAATAAAGTATAAATGTCTAATACAATCAATTAAAAAAAATGTCTAATACAATGAACTGAAAGAATATCTAAAAAAAATGTTTGCACATGAGAAAAAGAGCTTAGGGTGAACTAAAGGGATCATGAATTAAGGATTCCATTGAAGGGCTTTAAGCTCGTCACGAGTACTCTCCAAAAGTTCACGAATTATCGCTAGGGTTCGAACGTCTGAAGCGCTAACGGTGGGGGCACACTCGATGTCACTAATTTCCTCACGTATTCTTGAAACTGCAAGTTTTTCATGAGCTAAGTCCTTTTTCTTTTCAGAAACCGAATTGGAAAGGCTTTCTACCTTGGCGTCTGCAGCTGTTAACTTGGCCTCTAGTTCTGCAACCTTGGTCTTTAGATCTGCAACCTCTGCGACAGAGCGAGCAAGTTGTTTCTGAAGTGCATCTTTCTCCTCAACAACACGATCTTCGATAGACAAAGCCTTCTCTAAATGGAGTTTCTTCGCCTCCAACTGACTATCCCTACTCGAGGGGGTCAGATGAGTAGAGAGCGAAGATTGTAATCCATGGAATTCTCGCGCTTTCTTGAAGTAGTTGCCTACAAATTATTGCAGAGGTTTCAAGTTGTTTGTAGTGGCCTCTGCCATTACATCAAAGACCTTGTGAGATTCTTGCTCAAGGTGCTCAAGGCTAGCAACATCTTCAAAAGAAGTGCGTACGATCTTCAGTTGTATGCTTGTCCATATGGATAAAGCAGCTTGCCGTCGAAAGGTGGAAATTAAATCATCAGCATAGAACTGAGAAACTTCAAAGACTGGGGCAACCACTTTCTCATGAGTATGTCGGGGGACTTTCTCAGTAGAACGAGAAGACGAGTTCACGACTTGTTTGCTCGAGGATGCATGAGAGCTTCCGAAGTTCTTCACAAAAGAAGCAAAAGCATCAGGACTTGTCAAAGATTGATCGCCCGAACATTCTTCCTCCTCTTGAACACGGTCATTTGAAGGAGGCTGCAAAAGAAAAATAAAACAGGATTTAAGCAAAAAAAAAAAAAAAAAAAACAAAAAAAGGGAAAAAAAAGGAAAACAAAAAGGGTTTTTTTTTTTCAACCAAAGTCTCAGTGTCGTCAGGAGTCTGTGAAGCATTAGAGGCACTTTTGATGGACTTGTCAGCGAGATCAGAATCTTTCCTGGGTCTTTTGGCTCTTTTCCAGTGTCGATCTCCAGTGTCGATCTCCAGTGCTGTTTTGACTCTCTTCTTTGGTTGAATCATCTAGAGGCCTGGCGACCTTGAGCAGACGGAGTTCTTTGCCCCCAAATTTAGAATCACCTTTTTTAGGTAGCTTAGGCTAGGTTCGAGAGGGAATGATATTGTCGACCAACTTACTTATGTCATCCTCTAGGTAATTGTCATACTTTTCAGACCACCAACTTCGATAACGTGAGGTGACATGGTCCTGAGGATTCAATATACGAGCTGGAAGAAATATTTGAAACTCCGCATTAGTTCGCAAGCAAACCCGCCAGTGGTGTAAAATGTTTTCCAAGGTGACTAGGGGCAAAGCTTCTCCTAAGTCATTAGGTATGTCTTGATAAAAGCCGAACTGGTGGCCGAATCGGTGGGGGTTGTAGGGTTCGATAACTAATGAATCTTTACATCGCGCTAACAGATGGCATGAGCGAAGGCTCGAAAAATAGGAAAAAGGTATGAATTTCGCAGTCTTTTCATACTTCATGGTCTCGTTTTTGTTCCTACTGAGATTCGTGTGCCATGATATGGATGCATCCCCATGGATCAGTTCGCGAGCCTCGAGCTCATCAAAATATATAGCTCCACCTTCGCCGGAAAAGTCAACCATGCTAGGACCTCGAACTTTTGCTGGAGTCTTATAATTGGTACCAAAATAATGGGCGAGCCAACCAAAAATGTAATGCACGGGGAGAGAAGCATCTATGCATCCAACTGAAACAGGAGCATTGGAAACTTTGCCTAGCCCGTGGTAGATGTTGGCAAGGACAGGGACTGCAAGACTGAAAGTTTTCCCCTCAGCCATTAAGCTGGCAGCCTTGAAAACACTAGGACGAATGTGGTTAGCATTCCCTTGGGGAAACACAAAGGCGCAAAGCCAGCAAGATAAAAAAGCCGCCAAGTATGTCTGGTCTCTATGTCTCATGTCAATCTTTAGCTCGTGAAACAAGTTGTTTTCCTCACCTGACCACTCGTGACGCTTGATATTTGTGCCGTCTGGGTTATGAGTCGTGCTAGGGCGAGAGGTCTTCTTGGGTCTCCGTTGAGGAGGCTTTGCGTATCTCTGTTCACCTTTGAACCAAAAGGAAGTCCAGGAGCTGATTGGAACATGGGAATGGTCAGCTCTTGAAGCGCTAAGCAAGTAGAATGCATGGAAAAGGTGTTCGCAACTTTTTGGAAGATGTTTTGCTTGGTTGTGGGACCCAGTTAACTCTTTAAAGCTAGGGATAACTTCCTCATAAAATCTACCTCTGATGGGCAGACCCCCAAATGTCCAAAGGTCCCATAAGGAAATTGAGAGTTCTCCCGCACGAGTGTGAAGTGTATTGGTTGCAGGACACCAAGCTTCACAAAAAGCCCGGACTATGTCGTTGTTTCGATCGTAAGTGTACAGGGAAGCCACCACAGCATCCAATAAATGAGCCGTCTGAAGCACCTCTTCACTCCGACCAACGACAAATTCTAACCAATCCCAATAGCGAGGAATGAAAAGAAATTAGCTTGAAATTTTCAAGGCGGATTCCCAACGAACTGATCCGTCAATTATTCGGCGCCCTAACGTCACCTCTGGATGTCGATTAGGATTTTGTGTATGGATTGAAGATTCTAGAAACCAAGCCTTAGAATCTTGGTCTAGAGGCCTTTCTACCGACTAATCAGAAATGGTATGCAAATTTAGTGGTGGGGGCCATGGGGCTGCAAGACGTCCAGTCTTAGGCTCTTCTACTAAGAAGCTGAGTCCGCTTCTTATGGGTTGATTGTTGTCTTTCAGGAGAACGAGGTACGTCTTTTCAGAGACAATATGTTCTGCAAAGCACACCATGACTCTGCAAAATTTAAAGAGTTGAGAGTTAAAATAAGTCATGAGAATAAGATATTTACGAAGATAAGTTAAAAATGATAATAATAATGCATCAAGGAAAATTTCCTAAGACTAATGTTGCGAAACGTCATAACAACAAGAGTTCAAAGACGTCAATTGTCCTTGTACTCATGCTGAGAGACATGGCAGCGGCAAAAGTCCAAGGAACATGTCCCTAAGTCCAAGGAACATGTCCCTGCACTCATGCTGAATGACGTGGCGGCGACACAAGTCCAAGGAACATGTCCCTGCACTCATGCTGCACTCGTGCTGAATGACGTGGCGGCGGCACAAGTCCAAGGAACATGTCCCTGTACTTGTGCTGAAAGGTGTGGCGGCGGCACAAGTCCAAGGAACATGTCTCTGTACTCATGCTGAATGACGTGGCAGCGACACAAGTCCAAGGAACATGTCCCTGCACTCGTGCTGAAAGGCGTGGCGGCGACACAAGTCCAAGGAACATGTCCCTACACTCGTGCTGAAAGGCGTGGCGGCGACACAAGTCCAAGGAACATGTCCCTGCACTCGTGCTGAAAGGCGTGGCGGCGACACAAGTCCAAGGAACATGTCCCTGCACTCGTGCTGAAAGGCGTGGCGGCGACACAAGTCCAAGGAACATGTCCCTGCACTCGTGCTGAAAGACATTGTACCTGCAAATAAAAAAACATCTACAAAAAAAAACATAAAAAAAGCATTCACCTAATTTACCTTTTGGTGATTGGAAATTTTGTTCCTGCATTTGGAATATTTACGATGTGGTGTTAATTAAAAGATGAATGTTAAGAAAAAATATATAAAAAAAAGAAAATGAGGATTACTTAGAGTTTGTCTCTCGAATTGGGGCAAAAGGCGGTCAAAGTATATATATTCTCCAAGTCAAGCTTCTTTCCTTCAAAGAAAAAAAAAGGCAAAGGAAAAAAAAAAGGACATTAAATAATATTATATGATTGATGTTGGAAGCCTATGGAAATTTGAAAGTAGTCTATATCGGGTTATTTTGGAAATTTACCTTTATGGACTATAAGCAAGAATTATGAAAATTGTTCCTACAAAAGAAAGAGGAAGAAATATTGAGATTATATACATATGTACAAAGCATAAGTTAAGTTTGCATATGTATATATATAAAAGAGTCCGTTAAAAAAAAAAAAGGTAAAAAAAAAGAGGAAAGAAAGGCATGAAGAAAAGTGAAAACAATTTAAGTTAAAAGATATGTAAAAAAAAAAAAAAAAAAAGAAGTTGGAAAGCTTAAAGAGAAAAGAAAAGAAAATTAAAAAGAATCTTCCATGTTTTCTCTCTCCCACATGCGTGATTTAAAGGGAAGGGAAAAAGGAAAAAAATGCCAGCTTCAAAACAAGGAAAAAGCCCTCCTCAGTTTCTCTATCTCACATGCGTAATTCTTTTCTTTTCTCCCCCATTCTTTCTCTCTCACAATTTCTTTTCTCTCTCACCGATACATGTGCTTTTTCTCTTGTGTGTCTCTCTCACTCTCCTCCCTCTCGCCCTTGCCGCTGCAACGAAATAAAGAGCCCGCCGCCATTGTGTTTCTGCAAGCAGCAGCCTGACATAAAAAAAAGAAAGAAAGAAGAAGAGACGACTCGTTTCTCTCTCTCGTCTCTCTCTCTAACTCTCCTCCCCTTCGCTGTTGCCACCGTGTGTCTGCAAGCGGCAACCCGACCCCAACAAAAAGTAAGTAGGAAGATAGGGTGGGTTTGTGTCCAAAGATTAATGGGATTAAAAAAAAACTAGACCACGAGGAAGAAGGAGCGGAAGCGGAGAACACAAAGCAAAGTATTCAAAGTAAAAAAAATTAGAAGAAGCGGCGGCATAAGAAAGTAAAGGGAGGGTTGCAGAAATTAAGAAAATTTGGAGCAGAATACCTGAGATGCCGAGAGGTGCAAGGAGAAACAATTTGGGAGTAGTTTAGCCCTATTTATGGAGAATTTGAATCCCAAATCCTAATTCAATTTCAAGTTAAATCCAATCTTAGATTTGATGCCAAATTCAAAGAAAAAAAAAAGGGGGAAACGTGATTTCAAATTGGATTTTATCCCAGAAGAAGATTTAAATTTGTGACTAAATTTTGGATAAAATAAATATTTTCTCTAATTTTGGTCAAATTCGTTTGTTGAATCAATTTCATTTAGGTAAAATTTAGAGTTTCAACATTGGGATTAAGCCACATTGCAAACATCCCTAATTTTATTTCAAAATAAACTAGAGGAATTAATTCCGAAATTCAGTGAGGCCAAATTGTATCAGGTCGAGATTGTTATAAAATTTTAATTTTACCTCAAATCAAAATTTGGGCTATATATATGTATATTCTTTCAAATTAAAGTTTTGAATAAATTCCAATTCAAATCCTGGTCCAAGTGTGAAGTTTGATTCAAATCAATATTGAATTAAAATTCAAATTGGTCCAATTTTAAAGTAGATAAATTGGATAACTTTGAATTTGATTCAATTTGAATTAAATTAAATTGGGTATAGTTGAACTCTTACCTAAATCAAATTGAAAGGGGTGTATTAAAGTTTCATTCCTTTAACCAAATTTTGGGATAGAGCTTAATATTTACCTCAATCAAACCTTATTCCAAATTCTCTCTTTGAATTTGAGTTTATCTTGAGATAATTTGGGTGTAATCATAATTCAATCCCAAATGAAACCTGAGTGAGATTCAAAATTGAAAAAATGTTATGCTTCAAGTTCATATCACAATTAGATAGAACTTTAACATTACTCAAATTCAACATTTCATTGAGATTCAAGATACAACTCGTCGCCAAACAAGATCAAAATTTCGTGTAAAAAAATGTGTCGAATTTTGATTAAATTGGCATAAAAGACGTGTGGAAAAAAAATCAATCAAAATTTTGACCCTATTTCATATTTTGATTGATACATCAAGGGGAGTCAAAATTTGAAAAAAAAAAATATATATATATAAGTTTTGATTCCAGATAATTTCTTTTCGAGATTCATCCACACATAATTTGTGCCCAAATCTCGAAAAGGGGGCATTTGTTGATGGAGAAATTTTGACCAATCATGAATTGCCACGTCGTTACATAAAATTAATGACAAAATTAAAATTAATTAAATTTGGGGTCAATTATAAATTGACATGTGTCCCAAATTTAATTTGAAAACAAAGTTGGCCAATTATAAATTTATAGAGCCAAATTTCTATTTGATCAATTAATTAAAATTAAATTATTTTGATCAAATTAATTAATTTGACCAATTAATTAAAAATAATAATTATTTGAATCAAATTTGGGTCTTTTAAATGTTTGGGTCATATGGTTTTGGGTCAAATATGAACCAAACCCAAGACTAAATGGATGAGCCCAAGACCAATAAAGGCCAAGCCCAAGTTGTTAGGCCCAAAAGTCACCACGGCCCATCCTGCGAGAACTCTATAAATAGAGGAGTTCTCCACCATTTCAAGGGTTCAGATTTTTGGAGCTCTCAACCAGACTTAGAGAATTCAGAGAAATTCCCCCAAAACGAAAGACTGAAGACTCTCTGAAATCTACAAGTTTCCAAGCACTGAACAAGTCTTGAAGACTGAAGACTCTTTCAAACTTAGAGGACTTCAAGCTCCAAGAAACCATCGAAGCTTCAGACTCGAGATCAAGCGTTCCAACCCTCGAGTGAAACACATTCACACACAAGAGAGAGAATCAGAGGATTATGTACTAGAGATTATATACTCACACGCATACAACATTAATACAAATCAAAGTTTATTCCACGTGTCTCATTCATTTGAATTTACGTGTGAACAAATTCAAACATAATTTAACGACAACTTTCCTAATACGAGTTTGAATGTTTCAAACTTTCTCATCACATATGTTCTAAAGTTTATTCCGTATGAGCTAGCAGAGGAACTTAATGGACCTATAGATCATGGGCTCCAACGATCCGAGATTGACTGATTAAACTCTTTTAATTCAGTTAACCAACATTCGTTAACTACCGGGACACTCCACTATAGTCTGATAGTTGAACTCCCCTCACTATAGATATATTTCTGTCCACCCGATATAACCATGATTAGTAAATCGACCTTTCACAGATTGTTTGTAACTAGAGTTGGGTCAAATGTCTGTTTTACCCCTGAAGTTACATCTTGTTCCTTAAGTCTCTAGCTGAGTCCCTAATGAACAATTGGTTTGTGGTCCCACCACTAAACCTAAAACCTCTCAGGCCAATGAGAGGGTGGGATCCCTTTGTTCACATTCCGGAGTGAGTACTTAAGGGAACAACCTCTCTACTATCCCTAAATTGGGTAGGAGTGAATTCCATTTTGCAAGACTATGTCTCCAGCTATCTACCCGTTCCTATCCTTGAAATGGGAGGTTTATTGAGTCGGCGATGTTGAGCCACTCTCACCTATGCAGATCTAAGGATAAGGCCGAATAAACAGGAGTTCATAGTTAGCTCAGGATTAAGATCGAGTTACCTAGGTCATCGCATTGAAATAGTCAGTCTTGTCAGTAAACGGTGTTATAAAGCAAGAGTGACTTATTTCTCGGTCCAGGTCTTACGCAAACTCATTTGCATAGGACGCCCCCACTCGCATGTCTACACATGAACGATCCAGGATCACGTCGTTTGTACTCAAACAAAGTGGGCAACGTCACATAGCTTTCCTAGGATTAAGGTACCCAGCCTTATCCCTATACTATAGACTGTTTAGGCTATTACTTGAACCTTATCCATAGTTCAAGTACACATGTCATAGCCAAGGATACTAGTTTATTGGATTTGGGTAATTTAACGTGCAATTCATTCATTTAATAACTTGAGTGAACAAAAACTCCATAACGACTTTATCGAACAAGTATATAACAATTTGTTTCATTCACTATCTACGAGTTTTAGAGCACCAACCCCAACAATCTCCCACTTGCACTAAAACTCTAGTTTAGTGGGATGTATAATAATCTATAACAACAGTGAGTGAATAAATACTTGTATTAATAACAATTTATAAATACAATAAACTAGGGCATTATAATACCCAATATATCACGGTTTTTGAATACCGGTTACATTCCTCCCACTTGCCCTAGATTATTTTCTATACATATCTCACAAACCCAGACCCTCTAGATGACTCTTGAACACTTTAGCCGTGAGAGCCTTCGTGAATGGATCAGCAATGTTGTGTTCCAATGCTATCTTTGTGACAATCACGTCTCTTCGGTGCACTATCTCCCTGATGAGATGATATTTTCTTTCAATGTGCTTGCCTCGTTTATGGCTTCTAGGTTCCTTTGAGTTTGCAACTGCACTGCTATTATCACAATAGAGACTGATGGGCAGATGCATATTTGGAACGACTTCCAAATCGGTCAGAACTTTTTGAGCCATACCGCTCGGCCTCCATGGTCGAATCTGCTATGCATCCTTGTTTGATGCTACACCACACTATTGCTCCTCCGTTTAGAGTAAATACTGAACTGGATGTGGATTTCCTCGAATCCTTACCGGTTTGGAAATCAGAATCACTGTATCCATTAAGGATCAAATCCTTATCACCATACAAAAGCATATAATCCCTCGTTTTCCTAAGATACTTGAGGATATTTTTCACGGCAGTCCAGTGATCGAATCCTAGATTAGATTGATACCTACTGACAATCCCTACTACATAACATATATCAGACCTTGTACACAACATGACGTACATCAGGCTGCCTACTGCAGAAGCATAGGGAATTCGTCTCATATCCTCAACTTCTTGAGGTGTTTTAGGACATTGTTCCTTAGACAAAGTGATTCCGTGTCTGAAAGGTAATAAACCTTTCTTTGAATTCTGCATCTTATATCTAATCAACAACTTGTCTATATAAGATGCTTGCGACATAGCAAGCGTCTTGTTCTTTCGGTCCCGAACAATTTGGATCCCTAGAACATACTGCGCCTCACCCAAATCTTTCATTTAGAATTAAGTTGCTAGCCATTGTTTAATGTCAGACAGATAACCTACATTATTCCCGATGAGTAGGATATCGTCTACATACAAAACTAAGAAAGCTACTGAACTTTTGACTATCCTTTTATACACACAAGGCTCATCAACACTTTGTTCAAAGCCATAAGACTTGATTACAGTATCAAATCTTATATTCCAAGATCTTGACGCTTGTTTCAATCCATAAATGGATCGTTTGAGCTTGCAAACCTTTTGCTCTTAACCCTGGGCAATGAACCCTTCTGGCTGACATCCATTTTCAAGAAAGCAGTCTTGACATCCATTTTCCATATTTCATAATCATAGAATGCAGCAATGGATAGAAGTATCCTGATCGACTTTAACATGACAATTGGGGAGAAGGTTTCTTCATATTCAATCCCCTCCCTTTGGGTAAATCCCTTTGCCACAAGTTTTGCTTTAAAGGTCTGTACCTTTCCAATAGCATCTCGTTTTCTCTTGTAGATCCATTTACAACCTATAGGCCTAACCCCTTTAGGTTGATCTACAAGGTCCCATACTGAATTAAAGTACATGGATTCCATTTCTAGATCCATAGCTTTAATCCACTCGTCCTTGTCCACGTCATCCATTGCCTGTTTATAGGTCAATGGATCCTCGACTCTGTCATCAAGTATGACTGGTGTTTCTGTTAAACCTAAATAGCGATCAGGCTGTCAGACGACCCTCCCACTACGTCGAGGCTCTCGTATCTCGTGAGAAGAACGTGATTGACTTGAGGTGTCAGCTTCATCAACGACTTTCGTTGATGATTCCGTAGCTTCGTTCGATAACTCTCTTATCACTATCTTGCTGCGTGACTTGTGATTTCTTATGTGGTCTTCTTCTAAGAATGTGGCATTTGTCGATACAAATGTTGGGTTTTATGTCCTAAAACTCGTGGATAGTAAATGTAACAAAATTAATCAATAAAGCGTTATTGAGGTTATTCTATAAGTAGTTATAGAATGGTTGTTTAATTGTGCGTTAATTAACCCAAATCCAATAAACTAGAACCCATGGCTATATAATGAACACTTAAACTTTATGTGTAGACATAAAAGCGGATCAAGTTCAAGTGATAGCCAAAACGGTCTATAGTATAGGGATAGAGGTTGGGTGCCTTATCCTGGGGACACTATGTGATGCGGCCCGCTTTGTATTTATTACAAACGATGTGATCCTAAATCGTTCATGTAAAGACATGCAAGTGGGGGCGTCCTGTGCAAAGAGTTTGCATAAGACCAGGACCGAGAAATAAGTCACTTTCACTTTATAACACCGTTTACTATGAAACTGACTATTTCATGCGATGACCTATGTAACTCAATCTTAATCCTGAGCTAACTATGAACTCTTGTTTATTCGGGATTATCCTTTGATTTGCATGGGTGAGAGTGGCCCAACATCGCCGACTCAATAAGCCTACCATTTTGGGGATAAGACCGGGTAGATAACTGGGAACATAGTCTTGCAAGACGGAATTCACTCATACCCGTCTGTAGGGATAGTAGAGGTTGTTCCCTTAAGTGCTGACTCATGGTCTTGACCAAAGGCGCGCCGATTCTCTCCTGGCACGAGAGGATTTTATGTTTAATGGTTGGACCATAAACAAATTGTTCATTATAGGATGAGTGGTACTTAAGGAACAAGATGTAACTTCAGGGGTAAAACGGACTTTTGACCTGCTGTAGTTACGAACAACCTATGAAGGGCCGACTTACTAATTATGGGTGTATCGGGTGGACAGAAATATATCTACAGTGAGGGGAGTGCAACTACGGGCTATAGTGGAGTGTCCCGTTAGTTAACGAATGTTGGTTAACTAAGCTAAAGAGTTTACAAGTTAATCTCGGATCGTTGGAGCCCATGATCTGTAGGTCCATTAGGTCCCCCTGCTAGCTCATACGGAATTAACCTTAGAACAAAGTGATGAAAGGATTTGAAAACGCTCAAATTCATTTAAGGGAATTATCGTTATATTTAACGCTAAAGTTTAATTATGAATTAAACAATAAGAGAGAGTTGAGAATATTTAAATAAGATTTAAATATTAGAATTGTGTAATTAATACACATTTCGATTTAAATATGAATAAAGATTCATACCGGTTTAAATGTTGGGGAAATTATTTAATTTAGTGTTGGACATTAAATTAAATAATTATCATTAATTAAAAAGTTTAATTAATGATATTAATATAATATATCAATTTCATTTAAAATTAATTGTCTAATTAATTATAAATGTTAAAATTGATTAAATTGAAATTAAGAATTTCAATTTCTTGGTGGCAATTTTCAGCATGAAAAACCTCATGCAATTCATGGAGATTTGACACCAAATTGGTTGACAAATAAAAATCCACCATCACTTATCCCTTCATATATAAGCCTTTGTCTTCTTCAAGAGAAAATGGAAGTTGGCTGAATTTTTCATGCAAAAAGGAAGATGAAATTCTCTCAAAACAGTGGGTTTTCAAGTTATTCAAAAACCCATTCTTTTTCTCCCAAATTCATCTCGATTCGGTTCCCACAAGCCCGTTCTAAGACCGGAGAATAACGGGAAAGATCTTGATGGTTGTCTACAACTTGTTCGTGTGAAGAATCGCCCATGAAAGTCCAAGGAATCGAGCTACAAAGATAAGTTTAATCTTCCTTTGTTTTTTGGTTTAAAAGGCATGCTTCTAATTAGAGAAATTAATGAAATTGAACGCCCAAGATCCGTCAATTGCTTTCGCACGAGTTATGTAAACTCCTACAACAAATACCTTATTCTCTTGTGGATCGAAGAAGTATCCACCTCTCGTTTCATTGGGGTAGCCTACAAATAGGCATAGTTTTGAACGAGGTTCCAATTTCTTCGGGTTAGTCACTAGCACGTGTGCTGGACAACCCCAAATTCTAAAGTAACGTAAACTAGTTTTACGCCTTCTCCACAATTCAAATGGTGTTTCTGGAACACTCTTGGATGGAATGTTGTTCAAAATGTAAACAGCAGTCAAAACTGCATGACCCCAGAACGAGTCATGCAATTGAGCATAACTCATCATAGAACGAACCATATCCACAGTTAGGTTCTATTTCTCCTTTCTGATACACCGTTTTGCTGAGGTGTACCAGGTGTTGAGAGTTGCGATGTTATTCCATGTTCTATCAGGATAGTCTTGGAATTCATAATCCATATACTCTCCACCTCGATCAGATCGAAGTGTTTTTCTCTTTTTACCTAATAAGTTCTCAACCTCTGCCTTATATTCCTTGAATTTTTCAAGGGCTTCATACTTATGATGCATCAAGTAAAGATAACCATACCTAGAATAATCATCAATAAAACTGATGAAATATTCAAATCCTCCTCGTGCTTTAACACTCATTGGACCACATAGGTCTGAATGTATAAGCTCTAGAGGTTCTTCGACCCTATAACCTTTTCCTTTAAAAGATCGTTTTGTCATTTTGCCTTCAAGCCATGACTCACAGGGAGGCAATGAATCGTCTTCTAACTCACTTAGAATCCCACTCTTAACCAATCTCCCAATCCTATTGAGATTAATATGGTCTAACCTCAGGTGCCAAAGATAGGTATTTTCTTTTGGAGAAATCCTTTGCCTTTTGTTAGTTTGAGTAGTAGCAGTTTTGAACATTTCAATATTATTAACTGCTATACTCTCAATGGGTCTTAAAACATATAAATTATTTTCCATTAACGCTGAACAAACATGAATTCCCTTTCTGGAAATGAAAACTTCATATAATGAGAAAGATACGGAATATGTTTGTTCAAGTAAACAAGATACAGAAATCAAATTTCTTTTGATCTTAGGAACTATGTATACATTTTCTAATAATATATACTTGTTATCAGGGAAAAATAATTTTATGTTTCCTACTGCTATAGCAGAGACAACCTCTCCAGTTCCAACTTTGAGAGTCATCTCACCAGCTTCAAGTTGTTCCCAGGAACTGATTCCTTTAAACGAAGAACAAACGTGATTAGTGACCCCTGAATCGAGTATCCAGGCCGAACTATCGTTCTCCACTATGCACGTTTCCAAGACTAGTAAGTCTTTAGTTAAGTTCTTGTAAGGTAAGCAATTTTCTTGAGGACGATCCTCATTTAAGACCTTTAAATCGTATGCCACTCGTTTAGTGTGAGCAATCTTAGTAGTATAATCTAAACCGTTTAATTTTGCGTTAGACAAAACACATACATTATTCGACATTATTGCTGAAATAAACAAATAACTTGTATTAAAAAATTGCACTAAACCCTTTATACATAATATCTAATCAAATTTAGCAAAAGTAATTAAACACCCTGTAATTCATAATTCTTTTGCAACGATACTTCAAAGGTTTAGAGCAACAGCCACCGAAGGGTGATTAGCTACTTCTCCTTTGAACCGAGACATTCTCAACCAAACTCTAAATAATAACGCTTTATTCTATTAGCATTTAGTTACCGTTGTTCGGTCAAGAAATTATTAACTATCTTAATAATTTCCTGTAAGTGTAACTCACCAACTTTCAGATTCCAGAGGTCCGCCCCAACAAACTACGATCAAGAAAGACAATGTTGGAGCAAAACCTAAGAAAACCTATCCATTACGGAGTTCCCCCTGTTACCCCATACTCAAACCCTTCGAAGGGATGGTTACACTTTTGGCAACACGCAGGCAGAGTATGAGATCTCAAAACGTACCAATGGAGGAGACCGTAGGATGTGTTGACACACTTCCTGCTCCCACTTACTATAAACACTCTCTCCGTTCACCTTGGTATTGAATCACCCAAACACCTTCCGAAGGGAGGTCACTTCCAGGGTGACACGAGGCCGAGCATGATTCTCACGGTGTGAACTATCTGGAGATACGTGGGAATAAAAACTTGATATGATACATCTTGTTTTTATACGTTTCCTCCCACTGAGTATTTTAATGATTTAGGGTCTATTCTTACTTAAGTAAATTCCGACTAAATAAATCTATCTAAGTTTATGCCTTATTATATAAGGTCTTTACTCTATTATCTAGGTGAATTAAACCTTTTTAATTACCTAGTGGCACGTGCATGCTAATAAGACCTTTGGTTAATTCAACTCAGGTTCCAGACCAGGCGCTAGGAGAGTTCCCTTATAACTGAAGTCTTATATCCTACTTAATCATATTTCAAATCTATTTAAAATACTAAGTAGGAGGTTCTAATCCTATTAGAAATGTGATCTTAGGTCTATTAAAATTTAAACCATTTAAAATTAATTCAATCCTAAGATCCTATGTTAGCATGCAACTCTTTGTTATAGGTTTAACGGTTTCTATTCATTAACCTTTATAACTATTATAACTATTAATGAATTAGTCTTATAACATGTTTCTAATGGTGATGAAAGCATATAACAATCAAATATTCAAGTGATATAAAGCACAATTTAAAAGCAACCTACATCTAGGTGTGTATAACTACTTTATACTTATGATGTCTAGGTGATATACTCTTTTAAACCTTACATCGCTCAAGCATGCTCATAAAACTCGGGTTAACCTAACTTAAGTACCGACTCGATGCCCAGGTAGGAGGTGTTCCGTAAACCGTCAACTTAAATACCTCCAGCCTTAGACAGCATCTCGTCGGGTGAGTTCTCTTGTAACCTTAGCTTTACAAGATATCAACCTATTCTATGCGAACTGTTCGAGTTGGAGGTTCGTTAACCCTAAGTGAGCATGCTTTTTATCTTGTTGTAGATTTTAACGTCTATCTCAGTTTATAACACTTTATAAAGAACGATAAATCTATAACATTTATTTAAGCTAAGGAGGTTTCATGTTGTATGCTTGTTCGTTTTCGTTTATACATATAACATTTCTACTAATCGAGCTAAACGAAATTAAACATTCAACATGCATCTAATCATGAAACCCTAATCATGCATTTCATTTTTATTACAACACTTATAATAAAATACTAATGCATGAAACATGCTTTCCTATGGTGGGTTTTTAAATCTATATGGCATACTATATGCATATTTAATTCTAATGTAATTTAACTATACATCCATAATGCATAATAAATTAAACACACTAAAATGGACTGATTTTTGGCATCCTAATCAAGCAAAAACTAAAACTATTACAATAATAATTGAAAATAGGGTTTGAACCGCTCCCGAATCTTTCGAACCGGCCTAAACCGCCTTAGAATTGCTTGAACTGATCATAAATTGGCTTGACTTTGAAGAACCGATCCAATTGAGTCAAAATTAAGCTTGAACCGGCCGAGAATTGCTTGAACTGCCCGAGAAAAAAACCAAACCGGACCATCATTTAAAATAACCCGTGCCTCTTTGAAAATTCAACAGCGTCGAGGCGCTGTTCCATACAGCAGCCCATAATTCTTTATTTTCTGCGTGCTCTGTTTTTCCGGCCAGAGAACAAGTCTTCTTCTTTCTTCGATTACAACCTAATTTCCACTCTATTGACTCCCAAATTTTTACAGACTCAAGCCAACACATATATGCCCATAAACATGTAGGCAATTACAACTTTCATCCACGAATTTAAAGCTAATTTGATGCCAAAATCATAATAAGCCCATTTTAGTAACCAAGCAAACATCTCATGCAAAATTCAACCCACCAAGCTAAAATTAAACAAAATTGAGTGCTCAATTCATGCTCGGATACCAATTGAAGGAGTGTTCAAGACACAAGCGGAAGCAATTTGGATCGAAACACTCAAAATTCTTTTAATTTTAGTTATGAAAACATGCAAATATTAAACCGAAAACATAGAATAGTTTTCACCAACCTTTTGGCTTGAAATTCTTACAATCCGTGGATGATTTCTTTGCACGAATCGGTTGTAGACGACCACGAGAGTCTTCCCTGCTAATCTCCAACCTTAGAATGAGTTGTGGGACTCTAGAACGTGATGAACTTCAAGAGCAAAAAGAAGAACCAAGCTTGAAAGAGTTTATTTTCCTTTGAATTTTTGAGAGAATTTTTCACCACCTCCATCAGCTTGCTTTCACGTTTTTCTTTTTCCTTTTAAAGAAGAGATGGTTGAGCTGGTGCTTCCCCAAAGAGACAGCAAAAACACTCATAAAAATGAGTTGTCTTCAATGTGTCTTGTGTAAGCAAAATAAGAATGGAAAATGGGTTTTGGTGTCATGCTCAAAGTGATTCATGAAATCACTAAAATTGAAAATTGATTTTCAATTTTCAATTAAAATTAATTTTAAAAATAAAATAAAATTATAATTAATTAAACTATTTTAATTCATTATTTTTATTTAATTTAATATCAATATACTAAATTAAATAAATACATCAATCCCGATCTCTCTCAATTCCGGTTTCTAATACGAATCCCTATTCATATCCAAACCGATAAATGTATCGAATACATAATTCTAATATTTAAATCTTATTTAAATATTCTTGACTCTCTCTACTATTAGTTTAATTCACAAATTAAACTTTAGCGTTAAATATATTGAACATAATTTAACGACAACTTTCCTAATACGAGTTTGAATGTTTCAAACTTTCTCATCACATATGTTCTAAGGTTTATACCGTATGAGCTAGTAGGGGAACTTAATGGACCTACAGATCATGTGGCTCCAACGATCCGAGATTGACTGATTAAACTCTTTTAATTTAGTTAACCAACATTCGTTAACTACTGGGACACTCCACTATAGTCCGATAGTTGAACTCCCATCACTGCAGATATATTTATGTCCACCCGATATAACCATGATTAGTAAATCGACCCTTCACAGGTTGTTCGTAACTAGAGTTGGGTCAAATGTTCGTTTTACCCCTGAAGTTACATCTTGTTCCTTAAGTCTCTAGCTGAGTCCCTAATGAACAATTGGTTTGTGGTCCCACCACTAAACCTAAAACCTCTCTGGCCAATGAGAGGGCGAGATCCCTTTGTTCACGTTCCGGAGTGAGTACTTAAGGGAACAACCTCTCTACTATCCCTAAATTGGGTAGGAGTGAATTCCATTTTGCAAGACTATGTCTCCAGCTATCTACTCGTTCCTATCCTTGAAATGGGGGGTTTATTGAGTCGGCGATGTTGAGCCACTCTCACCCATGAAGATCTAAGGATAAGGCCGAATAAACAGGAGTTCATAGTTATCTCAGGATTAAGATCGAGTTACCTAGGTCATCGCATTGAAATAGTCAGTCTTGTCAGTAAACGGCGTTATAAAGCAAGAGTGACTTATTTCTCGGTCCAGGTCTTATGCAAACTCATTTGCATAGGACGCCCCCACTCGCATGTCCATACATGAACGATCCAGGATCACGTCGTCTTTACTCAAACAAAGTGGGTTGCATTACATAGCTTTCCTACGATTAAGGTACCCAGCCTTATCCCTATACTATAAACCGTTTAGGCTATTACTTGAACCTGATCCATAGTTCAAGTACACATGTCATAGTCAAGAATACTAGTTTATTGGATTTGGGTTATTTAACGTGCAATTCACTCATTTAATAACTTGAGTGAACAAAAACTCCAGAAAGGCTTTATCGAACAAGTATATAACAATTTGTTTCATTCACTTCTACGAGTTTTAGGGCACCAACCCCAACAACAACCACCTGACTCGAGTGGGTCTTTTTTAGGCGTGTTAGGTGTATCCATGCCTCTCGCTGCATTGACACACATTAGATCCAGAGATTGATAGAACCTACCATAGAAGTGTTGGGTTTTATGCCCTAAAACTCGTAGATAGTGAATGTAACGATTGACGAAATATTCATAAATAATATTGATGTATTTTTCAATTAAGTGTTATTAGTTACTTAATCCTGAGTTGGTTATGGACTCCTGTTCACGAGGGATTGTCCTTTGATTTGTATGGGGTGAGAGTGGCCAATACGTCGACTCAATAAGCCTATCATTTTGGGGACAAGACCGAGGGGGAGCTGAAAACATAATCACACAAGATGGAATTCACTCCTTCCCGACTTTAGGGAAGCAGATGAGTGTTCCCTTAAGTGGTGTTTCTCAGTTTTGAACTAAGGGCCCTACCCTCTCAATGGCATAAGACGGTTTTCTGTTTGATGGTTGGACCACAAATAGGTTGTTCATTAGAGGAGAACTGGTACTTAAAGATGTAGATAGGTAAAACGGTAATTTGGCCCAGCTGGTGTTACAGACACTCGTGAAGGACTAACTTGTTGTTATTGGTCTATATCCGTGGAGACAAAAATATGTCTGCAGTGAGAAGAGTGCAACTGTGGATCTATAGTGAAATGTGCCCACAGTTAACGAGTAATGATTAATTTGGTTAATGTGTTTAACCAATTAATCTCATATCGTTGGAGCTTCTGATCTGCAGGTCCATTAGGTCCCACTGGTAGCTCGTAAAGTAATTTGAAGCAAATAAGTCATATATGTAAATTGAAGATGTTCAATTTACTAAGGGAAACAACATAATGTATGATGATGCATTATGAGAGAAATAAATATTTGAAAAAGTTCAAATATTAATATGAATTTGATTCATATTAAATTTATAGGATATAAGAGAATTGGAAGGAGTTCAAATTTGAATGTGAATTAATTAATTAAAGGCCTAAAATTAAATATATGATATTTAATTGGGCAATTAATTAAGGGATAAGTACATGATTAGCCTATAAATGGACCCTATATTTCATTTTTATACAAACCCACCATTTTTTACACAAATAGCCTAAGAGTCTAGATTTTTTACATCTAAGTTGTTATTTAATTACTTTTATACCCTCTTTCACAATTTTTATATTTAAAATACAATAAAAATCATAAAAGGAAAAAAATCATATATTATTCTTTCCTATTAAAAAATTCTTAATCCATCAATTCACTTTCTAATTTAAAAAAAATCCTAAAATCACTTCCCATCTTCCAACAAAATCCCTAAAACCACTATCATATTTTCCTCTCTCCCTTCATTCCTCACGATTTCTCTCCCTCTCTCTCGGGCTTCTTCTCCCTCTTCATATTCGATATTCTCTCCTCTTTGCCACTTGCCATTGACGGCTAACCACCAGAACTGCCATCGTGGATTGAATTTTAAAGGTGTGATTTATCTTCCTTGCTCTCTTGTACCGATTGCTTTAGGAAGCTAGCGTAGAAAATGGGAGACCAAAGGAACAATATCATATTCCCTTCTCATTAACATTCTTATTTTTCTAGCGGTATAAGTTTAACTTTAATATCCCCTCATAATAGATTTCTACAACTATCTTGAATGCTTATATCCTTTTTCACATTATACTTTAAAGATTCAATCTTTTTCGTTGCTGTCATTGCTAAATCCCAGAGTGATAGATATGAATCCCAAGGCTTTCATGCTGGCGGTTATAAATGGTGGGGTAATTTTATAATAACCCCATTAAGTTAACTTGCATTTCTTCCTATTTCTTTGTCACCAGTTTTGTTTGTTATTGTAGGAAATAACCCTCCTCTTGTTGCTGTCTCGTCGTGGGTATCGTTGGATTTTACCATCCCTGTCGTTCAAGCTAGTAACGTCCCAAACAATTGATTGTCGACATTATCGTAGGGCGCGGTTGTTTTTTTGGAAAATAGTAAAATTTTTTAGTTGTATATTTGTTTCATACCATGTAATATATTTAATAATATGAGGGATATATTTTGTATACAACTTTCTTTTTTTTAAAAAGATATATATACTGTGAATATATTTATGCAAACGACATGATGGTGGTTATCAACAAATATATAAAGTATATATTTTCAAATAACTAAATATAGTGAGTATATTTGATGAAATCCATAATAGGGGAACAATCACTGGATGAGAGATTTTTTATTATTATTTAATACAGGAGAGTTTTTTTTTTTAATACTTCTAGGGGTATATTTAATAATATGATATATATATATATATATATAAGGTATATATAAAATTATATATGAATATCAACTAACGCCAAAATCGTGAGATTATTAAGAAAAAAAATGGATTAAAAATTTCAAATCAAATTTGAAACATTTCATTATTAGGTAAACAAAACCAATGACTTTATTGTATCGACTAGTCGAATTAATATATAAACCATGATAAATGATATGTAAATCAAAATATATATTAATCAACATACTATTAATAATATAATCTATATTGACTAGTCTGATAAATATATACACCATGATAAATGATATATAAATCATAATATATATATATATATATATGAATCAACATACTATTTATAATATAATCAACATACTGATTACAATTTAATCTATATGAACTAATCGAATGAGTATATAAATATGTTTGCATTAAATTATTTGATACCGTATACAGAATATATATATAGACAATGAACATATTGTTTATTATATAATTTATATCAACTAATCGAATGAATATACAAAATATATATGGACGAAGGAAATGATTTTACGATGTATACGATATATATACATTTGAAAATGTAAGAAAATAATGATATATTTAAGACGATTAACGATATATTTCTTATTGATAGACAAATACAATTTTCATATGACCGAAATATACTATATAACCTAAAACGTACCCATCTCAATGAACAACAGCGATTTGGTTAAAACGCTGAACTTTGGAAAATGAATTTAAAAATAATAATAAATTGAAAACAAATACTTACTCATCTAGCAGCAATGAGGAATAATGAAAATGACAAAAGATAAATGGTGATTCTTGAGAAGAAAACAATTGCTGAAACGTTAAAAAAGAAGAAAAAAATGGATGAATAGTGGGGGCGGCAATATGAATGAAGATTAAAGGAAAGGAAAAAAAATAAAAGAAGAGAGAGAAATTAAATGATTATAATGAAATGAAGGAAAAAATCGTAGACTCTCCTTGAATAACATTTTGTTTTTTTTGAAAAAAATTGAATAACAAAATAATCGTTGGGAATGGATGAAAAATAAGAAAACACATATTATGGAAATGATAATAGAGGTCAACAATTTTGGTAAGTTGGAGCCACAATCAATTTTATCAAAATATTGATAAATGAGGAGATAATAAGTTCCTATAATTGTGGAAATTTTGAGAGAGATTTAAGGGCGAAAATATTTTCATTCTTAAACTTAATTGTGGGGAGAGGATGTGAAAAGAAGGGTATAATGGTAAGAAAATATGCACGAAAATCTAATTCTGAAAATTTTCAAATCTTTTGACAAATATGAAAATATGATTCTAAATCAACCCATCCACCAAAATTTCTCATTAATTAATTCAAGTCCGAAAATTAAATATATGATATTTAATTAAATATATGATATTTAATTAAATATATGATATTTAATTGGTGATTAATTAATTAAAGAATTAATTAATTGGGTGATTAATCAATTATGGAAATGATTAATCACTTATGGAAGTAATTAATCATTTATGGAAATGATTTAATCACTTATGGAAGTAATTAATCATTTATGGAAATGATTAATTATGAAAATGATTAATCAATTAAGGAAATAATTGATTATTGGTGAATATTATATTCATGACATTTCTCCTATAAATAGAACACTAGACCAAGGGTTTAGGATACACTCATATTCACAATACAAGACTGAAAGGCTGTCTCTTCTTTTCTCTCAAATCTTCCTCTTAGAGAAAGACTCCCACCAGTCCATTGCCTCTTAGACCTAGAGTTATACCAGTGTAACCTTAGTGGTTGTGTGTTTTGGAGAAGCAAAGTTCTAGCAAAGGAACTTAACGGCTGCTGCGTCTTCAACACAAGAACGGAGTTGGTGAAAATCGTTTAAGACTACAACTAAGGTTTGCAACAGTTTTCTCTTTTCTCTTTGAGAAGCATGTAAATAAAATATGTTTTATTTTTGTTTTCCAGCATGTTTAAACCAATTTACAGCGGCTTTAATGTATGATTAAAGTAGTGTTTTGCCTTTCGTATCGTTATTTCAATATAGATTAATATACAGTGTGAGATCCACTCGATACGCTTCCGCTACGCTAGGGTCCCAATCCCTACAATTGGTATCAGAGCCTCCGATATCCCTATTAATCGATATTAAAATTTGCGATAGGCTCTAATAGGTGGGATTAATGCATAATGTATGTATGGTTTGCATTGGACTATTTAAGTTAATTTTATGGCCATAGATTTAATTTTTATGTGATTTGATCATGTAAGGGCCCTGTGTTTCTGATGCGCAATTTGCTAACCGCAAGTGTACGGGCCAAGTTATAATATAGTGAATATGAAATTCGAATGTCGTCCTCTGGATTGGTTTCTAATCAATTTTAATTACCGAAAATAATCTTGTCCAATTTTATTTAGGGAACCAAATGAAGTGAGAATGAAGTAAAGCAACCACAAAACAATGCAAAAATATGACAATCTAATGGACAACAATGGTCTTAGGGATGTGATTTCACCAATTGGGATTATGGATTAATTAACGGGTTAACACATGCTATGATTCATAAATCTTGGTAAACTAAGATCACACATACCTCTCCCGAGCATACATAATTCTCCCACATGCAATTGAACCCGATATCCCTATCTAAATTCAATAAACATACAAGGCAATAAGGATAACCTTTTTAACGATTTCTAGAATTAACCATAATCTCCCGATTTCTAGCTAAATCCTAGTTATGCATAATGATTTCTAAGCTAAATCCTCTCTCCCGAGTTAGATTCAAGCACAAACATCAATCAATTTATGGCCGGTAAATTGAAAGCATTAAGGACACAAATATGCATAAATGAAATCAATAGCATAAAATCGTAAAATCAATCCATAACGTGCCCAACGGCTACATCAATCCCTAAGAGTTCAACTTAGCTACGCATAATCCTCATTACAACATAAACTAAGTATGAATCAGCCATAAAAACTAACTAAAATAAGGGATAAAGGAAATTAAACACTATGTAGGCCGGAACCACACGTCCCCGAGACGATCCCCACGAACGATGCCTTCAATCCCTCTTGCTCCACTTGCTTCAGCTTCAAATTCTCTGTTTCTACTCTGTTTTACGGCCCCCAAAGTGTCCAAAAGAAGTCCCTTTCTCAGCCCTAATCGCAACTAATTTATAATCTGAAATTTTGTCGTAGCGTCTCGACGCTGTCGCCTTATCGTGTAAGTATGGAATGGAAAACATGCAGCGTCGAGACGCTAAGGTCGCAGCGTCTCGACGCTGTGACCTTTTCGCGCCTAATCAGATATGGAAGGGCAGCGTCGAGACGCTTAAGGAGCAGCGTCTCGACGCTGGTCTGCGGCTGACCCTATTTTGACTTTTTCTTCTATGATTCTTTTTCATTCCTTGACTTCTTTTCGCCCCCGAACATCCAATTGGCTCCAATATTAGTTTCCTACAAATACAACATGAAAATGCATAAAATTTGGCCAATAAATATAAAAGACTAGCTAAATAAACTAGGGAAAATAGCTAGCTTATGCTCGCTATCAAACACCCCCAAGCTTAAGCTTTTGCTAGTCCTCGAGCAAACTAAAAATCAAACATACGGTGGAAGAATGGATGCAACAAACATGACTCAATCCTCAAGGCTCAAAAGTCAATAAACAAGCAATCAAGAGACATGCACATAAGGACCAATGAGGGAGACAAATCAAAAGTTTTCCAAAATTAACTTGCACAAGCGAGATTTAACTCAACGAGATCAGACTCTACTAGCCCGGGATTGGATTATTAAACTCTCAACTCATCTTCCCTCTACACTGGCACTAAGGTTTCACTAATGAGTTAATGGAACAAATTAGTTTGTTTTTCTCCATACTTAGGTGCTTATAATTGAAAATTAAAACATGCATTTATATGTGGCACTAGCTTTCACACACCTATTGCAGGGACCCTTAACCTGAGTTTTCTCTGGTTGGCCTAACTGATCACAACAGGGGTAGCTATTTTTGCCTAAATCTTTATTAAACATTGCATCGCGCGCATAAGTCATGACTTTCTTTCTTTTTCAAATTGTAACAACAAGAATGATTTTTTCTTTATGAGCCTAATAAGCATATATTCTTTTCTTTCTTCCTAAGCAAGATCAAACATGCTAATTTGCAAAAAAAATTAACTCTTTAGCTCTTCCGTACACCTATCGAGGTGACAACAAGCATATGAACCTAATAATTCGCTCCTAAGCATTCAAATCCAAATCAAGCCAAGACAAATACTCTACTCATGCAAGACATCTCCTAGAAAAAGTTTAAAAAGTCTCCCTTTTTGGGCACTCATGCTTACAACTCATCGAAAGCATAAAAATTGACAAGCAAGCCTATCCTAGGAAATCATAGTCACACAAAAATAGCATCCAGAAAACAACCATATGCTCAATTCAAAGAAAGCTCAAAACTATAGCCCGAACTCAGATGCTCAAGGGCTCCACAAACATGCTATTCCACCCCCAAACTTAAAGCATACATTGGCCTCAATGTATAACGAAAAAAAAGCATAATCAAGCATGAGAACAATAAAAGAATAGGAGGAGTGAACAGTACTGCCCTGGAATGACGATGTCAGCCTTTATAGAAGCTTGCAAGCAAGGGAGAAACAGGAACCAAGACCTACAAAACAAAAACAAACAATAAATCAAAAGCAAAAAGAAAAACACAACTAAACTTACTTGGGTTGCCTCCCATAAGCGCTTGTTTAACGTCATTAGCTCGACGTGTTGACCGAATAGGCATCAAGGTGGTCTAATGTCAGATGTCACATCACTGGTGCTCTTCCTAGCACCTCTCCTATAGCCCACCAACATGGTCTCTGATGTGTTCTTAGGGTCCTCAAAAGCTTTTAGGATCTCCTTCTCCTATTGAACTCTGATGATCAGCTCCCTGCGCTCAATATCAATTATAACTCTCCCTGTAGCAAGGAAAGGTCGCCCTAATATGACAGGCATGGCAGGATTCTCTTTAATATCTAACACAAAGAAATCAATAGGAAGGAAAAATCTACCTACTTTGATCAGAACATTCTCCACAATTTCATAAGGACTAACCACAGACTGGTCAGCCAGCTGGAGTCTAACAGCAGTAGATTTTATTTCTCCTATGTTAAGCTTTTTGCACAATGATAGAGGAATTATGTTTATGCTCGCCCCTAGATCACATAGTGCTCTACATGAATAAGTACCAAAATTACAAGGAATAGTAAAACTCCCTGGGTCAGACAGTTTTTCTGGTACTCTCTGTTGGACACGTGCACTGCACGTCGATGCAAGATATACAGTCTCCATCTGCTTTTCCTTTTTCTTCTTGTTGAGCCATTCCTTCATGAATTTTCTGTAGTGAGGCATCTGCTCCAAGGCATCTGAAAAAGGAATATTAACATGCAATCCCATAAAAGCATCTAGAAACTTGTCAAACTTAGCCTTAGAATTTTTCTTTTTCTTTGATTTAGGAACTAAAACAGTAGGAGAAGGGATAGAAGGCTCAGGATCAAGCTTTTCAGCTTCGTTTGAGATGGTGCCCTCCTCAGCTTCTCTAGTGAGTTCCTCTGGTTCAGTAGTTTCCTCCTCGTGATGCACCACAATGGCTTTGCAGTACTCCAATGAAGATTTCTCCTGTTCAGCTAGGGCTTTCCCTTTATTCATAGTGTTGACAACACTTACCAGTTGTCCCAGCTGAGTCTCTATGTTCTTGATGGCTGCAGAATGACCATTGACAGTGGTGTTTAAGGCAACCACAGCTTCCTCGAGCTTATTTGACCTGTTACTTGATTCTGCAATAAAAGCTCCAACAAGGTCCTCTAAAGACTTTTTACTTTCTTGCTTAAGAGTGAAGCCAGGAGGATTCAGAACATTCTTATTATTTGCATACGAAAAATTCTCATGATTTCTATTACTAGGGTGATAATGTGTAGGTGTAGAACTATTATTGTACCCCCTAGAATTAAAATTAGATACATACTGAACCTGCTCGAGATTTTCCTCCTGAGTCTGGGATGCGAGGGCAGCGGCAGACTCGATCGATTGAGCACTCCCTGTACCTGAAAACTTTAAAAACGCATTAGCCAGGGAAGACATCTGGGCCTGCAGTGCACTTACGTTATCTATCTCGAACACTCCAGCAGCAATCTTCTTGGGTCCCGATCGCTCAGATGGCCACTGATAGCTATTGGTGGCCATTTCCTCTAACAGAGTCCTAGCACTCTCAACAGTTTTGGACAACAGAGTCCCACCTGCTGCTGCATCAACAATAGTTTTTGTACTAGAAGTTAAGCCATTATAAAATAATTGAACCTGAAGCCAGTCGGGGTATCCATGCTGAGGGCATTTCCTCAGCAACTCTTTAAATCGCTCCCAAGCCTCGAACAGCTGCTCATCAAACTGCTGCTGGAACGTCCCAATTTCGGTCCTCAGCTTGACCGTCTTAGCAGGAGGGAAAAACTTCTTTAAGAATGCCTGGACCAAAGCATCCCAAGTGGTAATGCTCCCAGGTGGAATAGACTGCAACCAATCCCTCGCTTTATCCTGCAAAGAAAAAGGAAATAAACGTAAGCGAATGGCATCTTCAGAAACACCATTTAACTTTACCGTCCCACAGATGTCTAGGAAGGATTTCAAGTGGGAGTTTGGATCCTCGGTGGGTGATCCCCTGTAGGCACAATCTCGAGCCATTTGAATGAGACCCGTTTTCAGCTCAAAGTTGTTAGCATTGATCGGGGCATAGACAATCCCCGATTCTTGCTCTTGAAAGACCGGCTGAAAATAGTCCCTAATAGGCTTAGGCTCCTCAGGATTAGGATTGGCCATTTGGATATTTTCTTGATTTTCCCTTCGAAGTCTATTGTATGTTCTTTCTATCTCTGGATCTAAGGGAACTAAGGCCAACTCCCTAACCCTTCGCATGCACAATCTAACCTAACCTAAAAAAGGAAAAGTAAAAGAAAAGGAAAGAAAACAAATAAGGAAAGAATCTAAGACAAGGAAAAGCTAAATCTAAAATAGGAAAGAAAAATTAATCTACAAAAGGAAAAGATAAACAAATAAGGAATGTACAATCAAATATGGCAAAAACAAATAAGGAAACTAACAAATAAAGAAAATAATCTAGAAAAGGAAAATAAACCAAAAAGAAAAATCTATCTATGGAAAATCCAAACAAATATGGAAAAATCTAAATATGGAAACAGAAAATAAAGGAAAAAAAAATGCAATCTACCTAAACACAAAAATAATCAAAAATACCAATTAAATAAAATACACCCTAAACTAAGACCGGACAATTTTTCTACGATATTAAAATTGACTAAATATGCCAATCCCCGGCAACGGCACCAAAAACTTGATGCGCAATTTGCTAACCGCAAGTGTACGGGCCAAGTTATAATATAGTGAATGTGAAATTCGAATGTCGTCCTCTGGATTGGTTTCTAATCAATTTTAATTACCGAAAATAATCTTGTCCAATTTTATTTAGGGAACCAAATGAAGTGAGAATGAAGTAAAGCAACCACAAAACAATGCAAAAATATGACAATCTAATGGACAACAATGGTCTTAGGGATGTGATTTCACCAATTGAGATTATGGATTAATTAACGAGTTAACACATGCTATGATTCATAAATCTTGGTAAACTAAGATCACACATACCTCTCCCGAGCATACATGATTCTCCCACATGCAATTGAACCCGATATCCCTATCTAAATTGAATAAACATACAAGGCAATAAGGATAACCTTTTTAACGATTTCTAGAATTAACCATAATCTCCCGATTTCTAGCTAAATCCTAGTTATGCATAATGATTTCTAAGCTAAATCCTCTCTCCCGAGTTAGATTCAAGCACAAACATCAATCAATTTATGGCCGGTAAATTGAAAGCATTAAGGACACAAATATGCATAAATGAAATCAATAGCATAAAATCGTAAAATCAATCCATAACGTGCCCAACGGCTACATCAATCCCTAAGAGTTCAACTTAGCTACGCATAATCCTCATTACAACATAAACTAAGTATGAATCAGCCATAAAAACTAACTAAAATAAGGGATAAAGGAAATTAAACACTATGTAGGCCGAAACCGCACGTCCCCGAGACGATCCCCACGAACGATGCCTTCAATCCCTCTTGCTCCACTTGCTTCAGCTTCAAAGTCTCTGCTTCTACTCTATTTTACGGCCCCCAAAGTGTCCAAAAGAAGTCCCTTTCTCAGCCCTAATCGCAACTAATTTATAATATGAAATTTTGTCGTAGCATCGAGACGCTGATGAGACAGCGTCTCGACGCTCTCGCCTTATCGCGTAAGTCTGGAATGGAAAACACGCAGCGTCGAGACGCTGTGACCTTTTCGCTCCTAATCAGATATGGAAGGGCAGCGTCGAGACGCTTAAGGAGCAGCGTCGAGACGCTGGTCTGCGGCTGACCCTATTTTGACTTTTTCTTCTATGATTCTTTTTCATTCCTTGACTTCTTTTCGCCCCCGAACATCCAATTGGCTCCAATATTAATTTCCTACAAATACAACATGAAAATGCATAAAATTTGGCCAATAAATATAAAAGACTAGCTAAATAAACTAGGGAAAAATAGCTAGCTTATGCTCGCTATCAGTTTCGGGCATTTAAATGTAAAATCGAGTCCTATGTAAGTCCAGGTCTAGATTAGGTTTTTATGAGATGAAGATAGGTGAAATCGCGACAAAATTCGAGGCCAAAAGACGAAGAACAACCGTAGATTTACCCAGAATATTGCTCCAGACGCAACAGCGTCTCGACGCTGTTCTTCGACATCTCAACGCTGTCTCAATTCCGAGGAGGTAAGAAGAAGCCTCAGCGTCTTGCGGCGTCTCGACGCTGACACAAGTGCGGCGCGAATTAGGGTTTCAAGAAGGTGCAGTTCAAGTGGGTTGTCTAATGGTTCGGTCTGACATTGACCCGGTTTTGTTGACTGGGACCTAATTGGTCTAGTTCTACCCCTTTTTTGACTCGATTCGTTATTTTGGAGGCTGGTTCAAAGCTGTTCGATTCGGTTCGTGCTGTCTAGACTAGATATTGGAGCTGTGGAAGGATTTTAGGATAGAATTTAGCTATAATTATTGTAATTTATGCTTTATTTTATCCTAGGGGCCAAAATTAATCGGTTCAATTGCTATTTATATGCTTTGTGGATGTCATATAGAATTATAATCTCACCTTAGGTCAAAAACATGCTCATGCATTTATATATATTATAAATTGTTATAATGTATGTTTTAAATGCATGGATATTTTCATGGGTAGTTTAATATAAGTGTATATTAAATATATGAAAATAACAAAGCATGAAGCATGTCATTACTTAGATTAAATATAAATAGTTATGTTTAATGTGATGAATGCAACATGCTTGAATGATTTTCTTGATTGGCTTATATATAAATGTTATATTAAAAAGAAAATCAATATTCCATGAAGCACGAAATTGTTGGGTTTCATGCCCTAAAACTCGTAGATAGTAAATGTAACATTTGACGACTATTTATAAATAAAGAGTTATTTCCATTCAATAAAGCGTTATTGATTTTCGAATGATTAGTATTGCATAAATAACCACAAATCCAATAAACTAGTAACCTCAGGCTATGTTATGAAAACTTGAACTTTATATAGTAACATAAAAGTGGACCAAGTTCATGTAATAGCCTAAACGATCTATAGTATAGGGATAAGGCTGGGTACCTTATCTTAGGAAAATTATGTAACGCGACCCACTTTGTATATGTGCAAACGATGTGATCTTAAATCGTTCATGTAGAGACATGCGAGTGGGGGCGACCTTTGCAAATGAGTTTGCATAAGACCAGGACCGAGAAATAAGTCACTCTTGCTTTATAACGATGTTTACTAACAAGACTAACTATTTCATGCGATGACCTAGGTAACTCGATCTTAATCCTGAGCTAACTATGAACTCCTGTTTATTTGGGATTATCCTTTGATTTGCATGGGTGAGAGTGGCTCAACATCGCCGACTCAATAAGCCTACCATTTCGGGGATAAGACCGGGTAGATAGCTAGGAATATAGTCCTGCAAGACGGAATTCACTCCTACCCAATTTAGGGATAATAGAGAGGTTGTTCCCTTAAGTGCTGACTCCGGGATGTGAACAAAGGGATCTCGCCCTCTCATTGGCCCGAGAGGTATTAGGTTTGGTGGTCGGACCACAAACCAATTGTTCATTAGGGACTCAGTGGGGACTTAAGGAACCATATGTAACTTCAGGGGTAAAACGGACATTTTACCTGACTGTAGTTACGAACAACTTGTGAAGGGTCGACTTACTAATCATGGTTACATCGGGTGGACAGAAATATATCTACAGTGAGGGGAGTTCAACTATCAAGCTATAGTGGAGTGTCCTGGTAGTTAACGAATGTTGGTTAATTGAGTTAAATAAGTTTAGCCAGTTAATCTCGGATCGTTGGAGCCCATGATCTATGGATTCATTAGGTCCCTCTGCTAGCTTATACAGAATGAACCTTAGAACAATGTGATGGAGAATTTGAAACGTTCAAATTCAATTTAGGGAGTTGTCATTAAATTATATTCGAAATATTTAGCGTTGAAGTTTAATTACGAATTAAACTATAAAATTAGAGAGTTGAAAGTATTTAAATATGATTTAGATACAGTATACATGAATAGGGATTCGTGCCCGAGAAATTGGTTTTTGAGAGAAGTCGGGATTGAGAACAAATTATAATTTAATATTTGATATTAAATTAATATAATTAAATTAAATTATTTAATTAATTATATGAAATTGATTTTATTTAAAATTAATTATTTGAATTAATTTTAAAATCAATTGAATATTAGAAATTCAATTTTTTGAATTTAAAAGAAATTCATTAAAAGGCTTAATTTTGGAGGTGGTGGTCTTTTGACTCACCCATGAATTAACCTCCAAATGACACCATAATAAACACCTAATCCATGAGCAATTTGCTGTCTTGATTTGGAGATTTCTTTTGCATGAAATTCTTCTTTAAGAAGGCCAAGAATCAAGCTCAATGAAGTTGGAATTATCATGTGAATTGCTGGAAAACTCTCTCTAAAATACCAAGCTCCAAAACTCTCTCATACTTCCATATACTCCCACATTCATCACAAATTTGTGTCTCACAACACGTTCTAAGGCTAGAGAATAGCGGGGAAGGCTTCGGTGGTTGTCCACGCTTCGATTATAATTAGAATTCATCAAAGAAGCTCTCGAATTTCTCACCAAAAGGTTGGTTCATTTTGCTCTCTGTTTTTCGGTCATTTTTGTGCATGTTTTCATTTCCAAAATTAATGAAATTGAGAGGTTCTATGTAAACCCGAGACTTCGCTAGGATTATTTTCTCTTGTCATCTATTGGTTCTTATTCATTGTTGAAGAAAAATGGCAAGGCTTTGGGGTTTCATTGTTGGTTGAAGTTGTTGGAACTTACTAATTTAAAGAGAAAGGAAAGAAAGGAAATGAAATAGGGAAATGAAAACAAAAAGAAAAGAAAAGAAAAGAAGAAAAGAAAAGAAGAAAAAAGGAAGGAAAAAAAAAGGGAAAATGAATGGGAACAAGCACTTTCGGTGCTAGTGCTATATAGGTAAAGTCCACCACCGTTTAACTCATTTCAAGCCACATTTCTCATCATTTTCCATCCAAAATTTCAGAGCACTTGAGGGAGAGAGTGAAGGAGGAAGAAGAAGAATATTTTCATGGTTTTGAGGTTGAAGAAGATAGGAAAAGCTCATGCAAAGCCAGCCATAGCAAAATCTGAGTTAAACCTGTCAACCTCTTGTTTTTTAGGTTTGATTTTCTTGAAAGTTAGTTCATTTTCTAACAAATTTCATGAAGGAAGCTTGAGCTAAATCGTATGAGAAGTTAATGGTTTTTGGAATGGGAAACAGAGCACAGGATTTTCGAGCAAAGTAGGAGGATCTCTGGTTTTCTCTGGTTTTTCTAGCATTCTGGGGTGTACAAGTCGAATCAGAAGCTCTATTTGGTATGGTTGGAAAGCTTATTCAATTTCCTACAACTTTCATGAAGAATTCGTGAGCCAAAAATGACTTGAAGTAGGTTTAATTTCAGGAGATAAAGGGAAGCAGAGAACCTCGAATCTGTGTTGTCTGTGTTCGGGGCGTTTCTGGACAAATTGGTTGAGAATCTCGTTTTCATTTCTTCAGGTAAGTTGTAGAGTGTTCAAAAATGAAGAGTTTGATGTATAGTACATTAATTTTGGTTAAGTATTGAGGAAGTTATGGGTGTTGGAAGGTGTGGTATTGAATCTGGAAAATCTGGAAAGTAGAATGTGGAGTGAGATTTCTTATTCAAGTGTTTAGAATTCATGAGCATGGAAAGACAAAGCTAATTATGGTTCTAATGCTCGGTTTTGGTTGTTTGACAGGCCAAGAGGAAATAGGTCGGGTCTACAAACCAGGGAACTAGCTAAGACTGTGAATGACAAAATGAATTACGAAAATTGTTTCCAACAGTTGTTCATGTTTAGATGTTTTACATGCTTTTCTATGAATGATACATGGTTTTTATGAATAGTTTCAAACTTAAGTTATGAGCTTAAATTTTCTAATGAGGTTTACAAATGAGCACGTGATTATTAAGTTTCTGAAAAATAGTTGAAACGACATCCTTTTAAGCCAAGCATGTATTAGCAAGAATTATTTAAAGATTTTCAGTTTTTCTTCCACGAGCAAGCTGAGTAAGCTTGGGTTTTACGAAAGATAACGATAAGCAGGCATGTTTAAACGTTTTCATGTGATTTTCTGAGATTTCTATTGACTACATGACTGAGATATTGAGCCCGAGGCTATATGGTACCGTGTGCATACAGGTTATATTCCGTTGTTGACGTTGAGTGTACTCCGTGACAACGATGCTGTCGTGAGTGCTGGGCGGGCCCCACTACGACAAAGACGATGGGAGTGCTGGGCGGGCCCCACTACATCGTAGGACTAGTAAACGTTGGTTGTACTGGGCGTGCCCTACACAACGTAGATCGATCATGTTAGTTAAAACGTTTGATGTACTTGATATGCCTTGCTAGATTTTTAATGATGAACCTGCGATGTTTTTTAGAAAGCCTTTATCGTAGCACGTTTATGTTTAACGCCTTGGTTGAGCAGCTTTATACGTTTAAAGTTTTATCACGTGTTCTGATTTCCGAATGTACAGTTTTAAATTTAGTCACTCACTGGGCTTCGTAGCTCATTCTTTCAAAATGTTTTCCCACTTTTCAGGTAGAGATCGAGCTCCCGGTGCCTGATACACTGCCAACGTCTGCTGAAAGTTCCAGATCAAGCTCCAGTACGTGGGTGGAGTTGTATATTGAGTCTGTCCATATTGTAAATGTTTTGTAAGGATTGGATAATTTAGTCCTAGAGGTCGTGGTTGTATAAACCCTAATTGTATATGTTTTTTGTTGTGATATCTATATCAGGTTATTTTTCCAAACCGAGTTATGTCAGGGCGGCACCTCGTGTATGTTGAAAGGTTTTCAGGGATTCCGCTGTGTTGTGTTCCACGTAGAATATCTTATATCTAAGATTAGTATGTTTATCAGGTTCAACGTTTCAGGAGGGTCAATGGGTATCGTTAGAGGAGGACTATGTCCGTTGGCTTCACGCCATCTTCCGGACTAAGCTAGCAGGTGGTCCGGAAGGGGGTGTGACATTCTAGATCCAAATCGCTTATGCTAGTGTCTCGTACACTCTTTCAATTGGTGTCAGAGCAGATTTGGACCCTCAATTTTCATTAATTTTGGCGTGGTGGGATGAATTTTTCATATGATGTGTGTTTGGGGCTAAAGTGGATTTGGTTTCGGTTTGGCATTGATTTTCCTTCAATTCGTTGAAATAATTTGTAATTGACTACATGTTTATGGGCATTAATGAGTTCATATGGAGTCTGTAAAATTTGAGAGTCTTAGAGTCCATTGAGGCCTTCAATTTGATGAAATTCCAAGACTGCTCGAAGCTGGAAAAAATAGAGTATCGAAGAACACATTTTCTGGAAAATAAAGAAAAGATGATGGGTCGATTTTTATTTGAATTTAAAAACCGCGTGCGGTCCACTCTTCTCGGCCGGTTCACATTTTAGTCACTGGTTCACGTCTGTGGTCAACGGTTCGACGGGTTTTCTCAGTGTAGCGGACCGATTCGCACTTCCCTGGTCCGATTCGCGTCTGTGTAGTTCATTTTCGGCCGGTTTTTGCTCCCAACAGCTTGGTTTGGTTATTTCCTAGACGGTTCTTTGCTCCAGCAGGTGTTTTTTAGGATTTTCGATCTGGTTCAAGTTTTTTAAGGCTGGTTCAGCTCATTTTTCTCTCATTTCTCATTTGGTTCAGCCCTATTTAGTTAATTTGCTTGCTTAGGATGCCAAACCGGTCCACTTTAGTGTGTTTAATTTATTATGCATTGTGAATGGATGTTTAAATTAAATAGGAACATAATATGCATAAAGTATGACATATAGATTTAAAATCCCACCATAGGAAAGCATGTTTCATGAATTAGTAATTTATTATAAGTGTTGTAATAAAAATGAAATGCATGATTAAGGTTTCATGCATGTTGAAAGTTTTAATTTAATTCGTTTAGCTCATTTAGTATAAAGTGTTATATTAATAAACGAGAACGAACAAGCATGAGCATGAAACCACCTTAGCGTAGATGAATGTTATAGGTTGTATATGTTATAATCGTTATAAAACCGAGATAGACGTAAAATCTATAACAAGATAAAAGCATGCTCATTTAGGGTTAACAAACCTCAAACTCGAACAATTCGCATAGAATAGGTCGATATCTTGTAAAGCTAAGGTTACAAGAGAACTCATCCGGTGAGATGTTGTCTAAGGCTGAAGGTATTTAAGTCGACGGTTTATGGAACACCTCCTACCTGGGCATCAAGCCTGTACTTGAGTTAGGTTAACCCGAGCTTTATGAGCATGCGTGAGCGATATAAGATTTAAAAGAGTTTATCACCTAGACATCGTAAGTATAAATTGTTATACACACACTAGACGTAGGTTGTTTCTAAATGGTGCTTTATATAACTTAAATACTTGATTGTTATAAGCTTTCATCACCATTAGAAGCATGTTATAGGGCTAATTCATTAAAAGTTGTAAAGAGTTATAAAAGTTAATGAATAGAAACTGTCAACCTATAACAAAGAATTACATGCTAACATAGGATCTTAGGAAATGAGTTAAAATTTAAACGGTTTAAAATTTTACTAGACCTAAGATCACTATTTCTAATAGGATTAGAAATTTTTGTCTTGCTTAGTATTTTAATAGATTTAAAATATGGTAAGTAGGACAAATAGGATTTTGGTTATAAGGGAACTCTGCCGATGAGGTTCTATCTAGGCTGGAGTTATCTCCTACTTGGGAACTGACCCGGTACCTGAGTTGAATTAACCATTGTCCTATTAGCATGCAATGTCACTAGATAATTAAAAGGGTTTAATTGACTTAGACATTAGTGAAAAGACCTGATTATAAGAGTTATAATAGGCATAGACTTAGATAGATTTACTTAGCCGGGTTTATCTAAGTTAAATAACTGTTGGGTTTCCAGAGTGGGTGAAAATGTAGTAAGAAATAGACTCTAGAACTCTGTGCAAGTATACACAATCCGCAGCAAGTAATAAGTGTTTATTGAATCCAAGGTCTGAATTAGCTCTCACTTTATCTATTTTGTATATCTTGTCAATGGTTTCAAAGGTGGTTAAAATGATTGGTTTTTATAGAATGTTGAAGCAAAGGAAATGACAGAACAGAAAGTAAACAAATAAGCAGACAGATTAGAAACAGGCGTTGGTCAGAATTTAATAATTGTTTTAAAAGTTGTTCTAGCAATATTATTAATCATGCAAAACTCTCGCAGTCTTATTAGTAGATTCCTCCCGGAACTCCGGATTTTTTAGAATGTGTTTCAACTCCAATGACGCACTATCAATCAAGCACTAGGCAACTGGCTATCCCTAGCTCAGTCATTGGCGTTCACCAATACACAATGATCTAGTGTGATTAATTGCCACACACTCTCTAAATCATCCCTGAAACTAGAAAGTGGTATTCATACCGGCTGGCCAAGCGGGCATAAAATAGAAATGAGCACAACAATTAATCAAGATGCATCAAAATCAATATTTATTGCATAGAAGTTAAAGCACAACAATTACATGTTCCCTAACCAACGCCTAAAATTACTTAGTTCATAAAGTGCATGGAGACACACGTTATAATATAAGTAAATGCATCCATAACTACAAAGTAATACAAGAAAATATTAATTCCCTTGATCAGCTTGCAATTGATCGTCTTCTTGTAGGTCTCTAATCTCTCTTCTCTATTCGGCTCCCAAAAATGGAAATGAGAAATGATCTCCTTCCAAAAGTGGAATGAATTTGACTTGGGCGGCTATCTCCTTTTATAGAGTGGAGGCAAGCTTGAATTAGGTTGACCTAGACACGTGGATGGCTCTCCTTGCTCCTTTATCCCGAGATTAGCTTAACAGAATTCAATTCATTAAATTGGCTAACGGACTATGATGTGGCAGGTTTGCTCCCAGCTTTGCTCCAGCACAGCTTTTGCTCCCTCAAGTCGCTCAGCAATATATTCTACACAAAATAACTTCCAAAGCATCCATTCTTCCAAATGGGTTAAAACACATAATATATATCTAAAAGCAACCCTATTTAGCACAAAAGACACACAAATCAATATAGAAATAAGATTTAAATAACTCCCTTTTGAAGAGTTATCAGTAACCCTAAAATATGGTAGGACATTTCAGTGGGAGGAAAAATATAAAAACGAGATTTTCATATCGAGTTTTTACTCTCACATCCCCTGTGTTCACACCGTGAGATCCATGCTCGACTTTGTGTCGCCTTAGGCGCGGCCTCCCTTCGGAAAGTGTTTGCATGGGTCAATAACAAGGTGAATGGGGAGAATGTCTATAGTAAGTGGGAGGAGGACGCGTGTCAACGTATCCTACGGTCTCCACCCCTAGGTCGCACCGCGAGATTCTTATGATCTGCCCGCGTGTCATCCTGGAGCGACCATCCCTTCGGAGGGTCTGATCATAGGTTTCGAAACACCGCGAACTCCAGAAATAGATAGGGCCACTTAGGTTAATTACCAACAGTTGTCTTTCCTTTTGGTAGCCTGTTGGTGCGTACCTCTGGGATCTGAAAGTGGGAGGGTTACACTTACGGGGATGAGTTAAATGTGTTAACAAATCCTTGACCGAACAACAATAACTAAACGCTAACAGAATATGAGTTATTCTTGTGTTAGAGTTTGGTTGACCACCCTTCGGTGGCTGTTGTTCTAAACCTCTGAAGTATCGTTGCAAAAACTAAATCAATAGTTTTATAGGGTTTCTTTGATTGCTTATTTGTTTTTGCAGAATTTAATTGGATTATTTGTAATGGGTTAGTGCGATTAATAATACAAGTAATTTGTTACTTCAACAATTATATAATAATTTATGTGCATTGTCTTACTTCATTTTATTAATAACGGTAATACAACAAGCTTAAACGAAAAATTGTGGTAAATAAGTAAAGGATTATTCTTAACTGAGGAATGTCCTCATGCCCCATATGTTTAATTCATTAAGAATTGTTCTTGGTGAATATGACATAGGACCCTGCTTGGCAAAAGAGAACTTGTTCAAGACCGTAATTTTCATTTACTTGTCTTGAAAACGTGATAAGTAAAAAATAGTGATTCTCCTTGAATAATTGATTCAGGGGTTACAAATCATGTGTGTTCTTTTAAAGGCATGAGTTCCTGGCAACAACTTGTTGTTGATGTAATAACTCTCGAAGTTGAGAACTAGAGATGTTATCTCGGCTGTAGCAGTGGGGAACATTAAGTTATTTTTCTTAGTGGGAGAAAAATACATATTATTAGATAATGTGTATGTATTTCCTAAGATGAACAAAGATTAGATTTCTGTATCTTTAATGCTAGAACAATGTTGCTCTTTACCTTTCTCTGTTAACGCAGTTTTATTTCAAGAAAGGGAGTTGACACTAGTTCAGCTGGAATGAAAAATAACCTATATGTTTTAAGACTAATCGAGAGTAAAGCAGTCATGAGCACTGAGTTGTTTAGGACTGCTAATACTCAAAGTAATAATGAGGCAAAGGATTTCTCCTAAAGAAAAATACTTTTCTTTGGCACTTAAGGTTAGACCATATTAATCTCAATTTGATTGGGAGATTGGTCAAGAGTGTACTTCTAAGCAAATTAGAAGATGATTCTCTACTACCTTATAAGTCATGCCTATTGGGCAATATGACTAATAGATCTTTTACTAGAAAAGAGCTAAAGAGCCAAAGAGCCCTTAGGCTTGCACATTTGGATCATTGTGGTCCAATATGTTAAAGCAGTGGGAGGGCGTGAATAATTCATCTCTTTAAAGATGATTATTCAAGGTATGATATCTCTACCTAATGCAACTTAAGTCTGAAGCTCTTAAGAAATTCGAAGGGGCATAGGACTGAAGTTGAAAATTTGTTAGGTGAGATGATAAAAACATTTTGATCTGATCAAAATGTTGAGTATAGGGATTTGAGATTCCAGGACTATTTGATAGTACATGGGATCACACCCTAAATCTCATTTAGGAGAAATAGAACCCTATTGGATATGGTTCGATCCATGTTGAGTTATGCTCAATTGCCTAGCTCGTTTTGGGGTCGTGCAGTATTGACTGCAGTAGGCAACCCCAAAGGAAACGAGAATTAGATACTTCTTCAATCCATAAGAGAATAAAGAATTTGTATCGACAAATGCAACATTCTCAGAAGAATACCACATGAGAAATCATAAGCCACAAAGTAAGGTCGGTTTAAGTGGAAAGCTAATTAAGCTACAGGATCATCCACAAGAGTTGTTGATGAGGCTGGCTGTTCATCAAGAGTTGTTGATGGACCAGTGCATCTGGTCAGGCACATCCATCTCAATAGTTGAGATTGCCTCAATGTAGTGGGAAGGTTGTTTTATAACCTGAACGTTACATGTGCTTGTTTGAAACCTAGGTCATCATACCTGATGATTGTTGGGTTTTATGCCCTAAAACTCGTAGATAGTGAATGTAACTGTTGACCGGATATTAATGAAATAATATTGATATATTTTTCCATTAATTGTTATTAGTTAATTTTATATTTGTCTTTTCCTAATAATAACCCTAATCCAATAAACTAGACATCCAAGGCTGTAATATGAGTCTTGAACTATATGTAGCGACATATGGGATCATTGTTCAAGAAACAGCCTAAAGGGTCTATAGTATAGGGATAAGACTGGGTGCCTTATCCTGGTGACACTATGGATACGGCCCACTTTGTATTTGATACAAACGCTGCGATCCAACGCGTTCGTGTAGGAGACATGCGAGTGGGGGTATCCTATGCAATGAGTTTGCATAAGACCGGACCGCGAAATAGTAACCACCGGTTATAACACCGTTAACTAGTTGGTTTTCTATTTCACTAGGACGACCTAGACAACTTAGTCTTAATCCTGAGTTGATTATGGACTCCTGCTCATGAGAGATTGTCCTTTGATTTGTATGGGTGAGAGTGGCCAATACGCCGACTCAATAAGCCTACCACTTTGGGGACAAGACCGAATGGGGAGCTGGGAACATAATTGTACAAGATGGAATTCACTCCTTCCCGACTTTAGGGAAGCAGATGAGTGTTCCCTTAAGTGGTTACTCCGAGTCTTGAACAAAGGGCTCTACCCTCTCAATGGCACGAGAGGGTTTTCTGTTTGATGGTTGGACCACAAACAGGTTGTTCATTAGAGGAGAATTGGTACTTAAGGAAATAGAAGTAACCCAGGGGTAAAACGGTAATTTGACCCAACTGGTGTTACGGACACTCGTGAAGGACTAACTAGTCGATATTGGTCTATATCCGTGGACACAGAAAATATGTCTGCAGTGAGAAGAGTGCAACTGTGAGTCTATAGTGGAATGAACACACAGTTAACGAATATTGATTAATGTGGTTAATGAGTTTGACCAATTAATCTCACATCGTTGGAGCTTCTGATCTGCAGGTCCATTAGGTCCCACTGGTAGCTCATAAAGTAATTTGAGGCAACTAAGTAATAAATGTAAATTGAAAATGTTCAATTTACTAAGGGAAACAAATATAATATATATTGATATATTATTATGAGAGAAATTAAATATTTGAAGAAGTTCAAATATAGATCTATGGAAGATTGAAAGAGTTCAAATAATGAATTAATTAATTTAAGTCCTAAAATGTGTTTGGGCAAAATTAATTAATTCAAGGCCGGAAATTAAATATGTGATATTTAATTGGTGGTTAATTAATTAAAGAATTCATTAACCATGAATTAATCAATTATGTAAATAATTAATCACTTAAGGAAGTGATTAATCATTTATGGGAATGATCTAATCACTTATGGAAGTAATTAGTCATTTATGGAAAAGATTAATCAATTAGGGAATTGATTGATCATGATTGATTAATTAAGGAATAAGATTGAATCAATTTTGGAAAAGATTGATTTAATTGAATATTTTATTCATGGCCTCTCTTCTATAAATAGAACACTAGACCTAATTGGTCATGACTTGACACTCTTGCTCTTGCTCTTAGACTCTCAAAGACAAGACCTAGAATTCTCTCTAGCCTCCCTCTTCGAGAAAGACTCCCACAAGTCTTTTGCCTCCTAGACTTAGAGACATACCGGTGTAACCTCTGTGGTGATTGTGTCAATCAAAGAAGAAATTTCCAGCGAAGAAAAACAAAGGCGGCTGCTGCGTTTTCGTTCGTGGAGCGTCGTTGGCGAAGAACGGTCAAGTCTTCAACGAAGGTTTGAAACGGTTCTTCCTCTTTTCTTTAGAAAAGTATTAAAAATAAATTTAGATTTATTTTAGCATGTTTAAACCAATTTTACAGCGGCTTTAAAGGTTGTTTAAAGTTTTGTTTGAGTTATCGTAACGGTATTTTAATGTTAATTAATATACGGCGTAAGGTCCAATCGATTCGCTTCCGCTGCGTGGGGACTTTTATTCCCTTCAATGATGGCATAGAGGATTCATTGTCTTTTAGAAAGAAAATGAATGATGTTAACAACGATCAGAGGATTAAAACCATGGACCTGGAAATGAAGTCTTTGCATTTCAATCCAACCTGGGATCTTGTAGATCTGCTTGATGGGTAACGCCTATAAGTTACAAGTGGATTTACAAGAGGAAATGAGACATTAAAGGTCTTAACCAGAAGGGTTCATACAACAAGATCAAAAGCATAAGGGTTTGCAAGCTTGAGTGATCCATTCATGGATTGACCTAAGCATTTCGATCTTATAATATAAGATGTGATTCATTGACCAAATCCTTTGGCTTTAATCAGAACATTGATGGGTCTTGTGTCTACAAGAAGATCATCAATTGTTCAGTAGCTTTCTTAGTGTTGTTTGTGATTGATATCCTAATCATTGAGGATGATGTAGGTTATCTTACTGACATTAAAAGAGGCTAGCAGCTCATTTCCAAATGAAAGTTTGGGAGAAGCTGAGCTAGCCTTGTCTCAAGTATCTTATGTCTACAAAATGTTAGTTAGATATAAGATGCAGAATTCCAAAGTCGTTATATTATGATATAGTTGCAGTCTCGACCATATAGGCCGATAAGTTGCTTATGAAACAGCGATAGAGACTGTATTACTTAGGAAGTTCTTGACTATTTTGAAAGTTGTTCCAAATGTGAACTTTCAACACAAGACAAACATGCACATGAATGGAATATTGCTGATTCATTCACGAAGGCTCTCTCAGCTAAAGTGTATGAGGGTCATCTAGAAGGTCTAGGTCTACAAGTTATGTACAAAGATGTAATCTAGGGCAAGTGGGAGAAGTGTAATGGGTATAGTGATACCATTATGTAACGAGAATAGTGATGCCCTAGTTTATTGTATTTGTACATTGTAAATACGTTTTATGTATTATACATGCATTTATACACCCACTACTGTGATAGATTATTGTACATCCCACTTAACTAGATTTTTAGTCTAAGTGGGAGTTTGTTGGGTTGTATGTCCTAAAACTCGTAGATAGTGAATGTTAACGAATTATATAATTGTATCAATAAAGTGTTATTGAGGTTTAAACAATAAAGTGCTATTGTCATATTAAGTCTAGAATTGCACAATATGACCCAAATCCAATAAATTAAGATCCTAGGTTGTTTACATGTAACTTGAACTAGTATGTGGGGACATACGGGGATCAGTGTTCAAGTAACAACCTAAAAGGTCTATAGTACAAGGATGAGGTTGGGTACCTCATCCTGGTAACACTATGTGATACAGCCCGCTTTGTATTCGATACAGACATATTGATCCAAGGCGTCCATGTAGGAGACATGCGAGCGGGGGTATCCTATGCAATGAGTTTGCATAAGAACGGACCACGAAATAGTAAACCACTAGATGTAACATCGTTAACTAGTTAGGTTACTGTTTCAATAGGATGACCTAGGTAACTCAATCTTAATCCTGAGTGTGTCATGAACTCCTTCTGACGAGGGATTGTCCTTTGATTAGTATGGGTGAGAGTGGCCTGTACGTCGACTCAATAAGCCTACCTTCTTGGGGACGAGACCGAGTGGGGGGCTGGGAACATGACAACACAAGATGAAATTCACTCATTCTCGCTTCTAGGAGAAGTAGATGAGTGTTCCCTTAAGTGGTGACTCCGGGTCTTGAACAAAGGGATCCCGCCCTCTCACTGGCCCGAGAGGGACTTTCTGTTTATTGATTGAACCATAGACAGGTTGTTCATTAGAGGAGCACTGGTACTTAAGGAGCTAGAGGTAACTCAGGAGTAAAACGGTAATTTGACCCAACTGAAGTTACGAACACTCGTGAAGGATTGACTTACCGTTATTGGTCAATATTCGTGGACACATAAACATTCTACAGTGAGAAGAGTGCAGTTGTGGGTCTTTAGTGGAGTGACCCACAGTTAATGAATATTGGTTAACTCGATTAATGAGTTTAGTCAGTTAACCTCATATCATTGGAGCTTCTGATCTGTTGGTCCATTAGGTCCCCCTGCTAGCTCGTATAGAGTAATTGGAAACAATTTATCTTGAAAGAATTTGAATAGTTCAAATTTATCTTGGGAATCAAGTTAATTGTATGAGATACAATTAATATAATATATTGTGATACATTATAATATAAAGTTTAATTTGAGATTAAACTTTATTAAATTGAGAGAATAATATATTTGAAGGAGTTCAAATATATAATTAATTAATTAATTATGAATTAATTAATTATTCAATTTAGTTTAAATTAAATGTGATTTAATTAAACTATATACTATATGAGAGATTTAATTAGAATATGATTTTAATATGTAATTAATTAAATATGTGATATTTAATTAACCACAATAATTAATTAATTTTGAATTAATTAATTGTTCAATTTAATTTATTTAAATGTGATTTAATTAAATTAATATCTATAGATTAATTTTAATGTGAATTGGATTCATATTAAAACTATAGGTTATAAGAGAGATGCATATTTGAATATGATTCAAACGATGGGTTAATTAAATATGTGATATTCAATTAATCATTGAATTAATTAATTATGTGGTTTAATTAATTTAATTAAATATGATTTAATTAATCTTAATTAAAACCATATAATATGTGAGGGCAATGCATTTAATATGATTAAAATGCACATGCAATTAAATATGGAGATATTTAATTGATTAGTTAATATGATTCATTAAAATTATATTTTAATTAATTGTATTAAACCAATTTTAATTCATTGTTAATTTTAAGGTGTTATCTGATGTATGACACATGTCATCATCCCTCACACCAAGGATGAAGTTAACGCAGAAGGGGTCTTTTGGCCCAAGTGGGATTCTGCAAGATTTGAATTCTCTCAAGATCTCTCACTCTCTCATTCTCTCTCAACCCTTGAACACATAAGACTTCTGTGATTCTCTCCCAAAAATTCAAGAGACCATTCAGTCCCACAACTGAGTTTCCAAACTCAGAGATATAGCGGGAAAATCTCATGGTGGTGTCTCAAAAATCGTTGGTGATTTTGATTTCAGTCCCTGCAAATCAAGAAGGCGTTCTTGATCGTTCTGAGTTGACTTCGACGGTATGTGCTTCTCATTCAATTAGATTTAGATCTAACTCATAAATGCTTAGCCTAGAATTTTATATTCTGAATTTTGCCAATGTATGGGTATTTTGTTAAACAAAATTAAAATACGATTCGGTCCAATTGCTTCTGCTGTAATGGAATTGGGAATTCCAATCCTTCACCTTCCCTGTGTTCGACCCCGGCTGCTATTGCTACAAAATAGTAGTAGTGCCATGGATCATAAATTTTATTTGGCGACTTCAGGAGAAATCGACACCCTCCAACGAGTCCTGCCAAATTGGCGTCGTTGCCGGGGAAGGGCATTTTCTAGTATTTATAGGATTTTGTGTTCTTTTTGTGCTTTTTTTCGTTTTCTTTTTACAGAGCTTAACGATGAAATCAACATAGCCTCAGTGTGCTAATCCCATGGCCGAGCACATGATGCAATACCTTACAGCTCTTGATCCAAGTCATCTTCCATCTCTTGGAAACCTCGAAGTCACAAGAGAAATCATATACATCACCCAAGCACCTGAAGAATACTTTCACAAGTACTGGGATCGCTTCAATGGGTTATGTGCACTTCCCCATAGCCCATTGTCGGAGGAGTCCTTGTTGTTGCACTTCATTGAAGAACTATCACCCGATGACAAAAGGATGTTGGATATAGCAAGTGGCGGGGATGCACTAGACAAAACACCTAGTGAGGCTAGAGAGATAGTTTCGAGCTTGGCAACGTATGTGGGACTCATCATATTTCAAGCACGAAAGGTAAATTCTTCTTTTTCTTCGAATAGACAAGATTCTGAGCAACAGTAAGAAGGTAAGTCTAATGAGGTTAGCGAGCCTGAGCTTGAACCTTCTTTAGATTTGAAGTCCGATTCATGTGATAGGTCATGCACAATAGGAGAAATGGAAATAAATGATGAGTTAGCTTTGGTCGATTCTATGCAAAATTATATTTCCCCTAAGCTTATTAATTTTGATTTGCATGAGCTAGACTTAGTGATTCTAATTGTTGACCAGTCTGTTGCTCATTATAAAGGTGTCTTGATCAGTATGTTGGGGATGATGATAGATTATCTGTTTAAATTTTCTCATGCCTTGCACTTTGTGTGCAAGTTTAATTTATCTATGCAGGAGAAAATAAAAAACAAGAGAAAGAAAAAGGTTGCACTGAAAATCAAAGAGGTCGATTTCTGATGAAAAGCGAGGAGAATGTGGTCGCGCAAACGACCTTAAACATTTGCAATTTATAAATTTTCCTGTTTTTTGTCTTTTAAATTCTTAGATAGGTCTATTTTTATTAGTTGCTTTTATGTTTGTTTTCCTGTTTTCTATATTTTAAGATTGACGGTACTAAGGCGATACTTCAATATTTACTAGGATGCGTAATTCACCATGTAGGGATAAAAACCCTAGCGCAGCGGAAACGATCATAAAACCATATCGTGTTTTCTTAAGATCAAAATACCGATACAATTTGCAAAGGGATTTTACAGCAAGAACAACATACATAGATCATGCTGTAAAGCTATATAAAACATGCTTTATAAAGATTAAAAAAAACATCCTAGATCTAATCTAAGAAGGATCTTAATGATCCAAGATCAAGAACTACTTACCCTTAAAGACGTTCTTGATTGTTTTGCCAAAACCCCAACGGAATGCAGAAAAATACAGCAGCCCAAGAGATCTTACTTTGTTGCAAATCTCACACGAACACCACCACGAGGATTCACCAGTAATCTCACGGGATTATGTGAAGAGGAGGATGGTGGAAGCCTAAGAATTTCTTGGGAGAAATTCTCTTCTGTATTCAGAGAATTGCAGAGAGAATGAGAGAGTGAGAGCGTATTTTTTCAAAAACTGAACCTTACCAAAAATGAGGGAGAGACTTTGCTATCAAGCCACAGATGGGAATAACTTCCCTGAAACTTCTCTGCCTCAACGTTTCAGTTGCTGGGATTGTGGAAGACTCAATCAGTTCTCCCAACTGATTGAGTATTTAATTAATTATTAAAATAATTAATTAATAATATATTAAATTAACTCCTTAATTTAATAAAACCATATAAATCATATTTATATGTACATATCCACTTTAACCTATAGTTTTAATGAAATTCAATTAAATCAAATTTAATCAAATTAAATTAAAACAATTAATTAATTAATCCAACAATTAATTAATACAATAATTAAATATCACATATTTAATTATATTTCTCTCAATTTTGAACTATAGTATTAATGCACATCTAATGCACATTAATTATAACCTATAGTTTTAATATGAATCATATTCATATTTTAATCCAATATTCGAACACCTTTCGAATATTCATATCTCCCTTAGAAATTTACCTCGACACCCTAAATGAGCTACCGGTGGGACCTAATGGACCTACAGATCAGAAGCTCCAACGATGTGAGATTAATTGGCTAAACTCATTAACCAAGTTAATCAATATTCGTTAACCGCGGTTCACTCCACTAAAGAACCACGGCTGCACTCTTCTCACTGCAGATATATTTCTGTGTCCACGTGAAGGTGTACATATTACACATGCGGAAGCAATTGAAGATCGAAAGCACTTAAGACATTCAATTTTACTCCTAAAGCATGCATGTTCTAGAAAAGACTGAATAGAGAGTTTAGAAAACACCAACCTTTGTAGCTCACTTATGTTGAACTCCTTGTGGTGTTTGCCTCTCCTATGCTCATTGGACAACCTCTAGAGTCTTCCCTACTATACTCCGGGCCAAGAACGACTTGTGGGAGTCTATATAAGATAGGGAATGGAAGGGAATGCTTGAAGCATCAAGCAATGGAGAAGAATGAGAGATGAGAGAACTTTGAGTCCAAATTCCAGCAGCATAACATTAAGGAAATGGCTCTCTTATGTTTGAATATGATTCAAACTCCTTTTAAAGACTTTCTCCATGCAAAGCCAAGCCTCAAGACACAAGACAAATGGTGTATTTGCAAGCTCAAGTGGATTCTAGGTGTACATTACACAAGACATGCAACAATGCATGAGTGAGTTGTCTTTCCACTTTGAATGATCATGCATTAAGTGGATTTCCAACTAAATCCACTAAATTCAAATTGAAATCAAATTTCAAGCTTGCAAATTACCCCCAATTTCAATTCTAAATTGAAATTGATTGCTTGGTAATTAATTTGAAAATTTTCAAATTAATTTTGATATGATTAATCTAATTAATCTTTGTTATCTTGTGCAATTCCATATATATGATTCCTAATACATATATAAAGTATTCAAAACACTTTTAAATACTTCATCTCTCATTTTCTAATTTAATTCATAATTAAATTATTGTGTCAAACACAATTTACGATAATACCCTTTTTCCCGATTTTGAACGATTCAAAGCTTCCTATCTTTTGTTCTAGGCTTAATTCCGATATGAGCTAGTAGGGGGACCTAATGGACCTATAGATCATGGGCTCCAACGATTCGAGGCTAACCGACTAATCTCATTGTCTAAGCTAGCCAACATTCGTTAACTATCGGGACACTCCACTATAGCCCGATAGTTGCACTCCCCTCACTATAGATATATTTCCGTCCACTTGATTTAACCATGATTAGTAAGTCGATCCTTCACAGGTTGTTCGTAGCTATAGCTAGGTCAATAAGCCGTTTTACCCCTATAGTACTTCTGGTTCCTTAAGTCCCACTGATCCTCTAATGAACAATTGGTTTATGGTCCAACCAATAAACCGAGTCCCTCTCGGGCCAATGAGAGGGCGGGATCCCTTTGTTCAAGCCCCGGAGTCAGCACTTAAGGGAACAACCTCTCTACTATCCCTTATTCGGGTAGGAGTGAATTCCTTCTTGCACGACTATGTCCCCAGCTATCTACCCTTTCCTATCCCTGAAATGGGAGGCTTATTGAGTCGGCGATACTGAGCCACTCTCACCTATGCAGATCTAAGGATAAGCCCGAATAAACAGGAGTTCATAGTTAGCTCAGGATTAAGATCGAGTTACCTAGGTCATCATATGAAATAGTCAGTCTCGTCAGTAAACGGTGTTATAAAGAGAGAGTGACTTATTTCTTGGTCCTGGTCTTATGCAAACTCATTGCATAGGACGCCCCCACTCGCATGTCTCTACATGGACGATTTAGGATCACATCGTCTATACCATCTATAAAGTGGGCCTCGTCTCATAGTGTCCCCAGAATAAGGTACCCAACCCTATCCCTATACTATAGACCGTTTTGGCTATTACTCAAGCTTGATCCACTTTTATGTCTCTACATAAAGCTCAAGTGTTCATCCTATAGCCATGGATCTTAGTTTATTGGATTTGAGTTATTATATGTGCAATTTACTTTATTCAGTAATAACTTTACTGAATTAATCTCGATAACGCCTTTATCGAATAAGTATATAATTCGTTTAACATTCACTATCTACGAGTTTTAGGACACCAATCCCAACACCACGGATATTGACCGTCAACAGCAAGTTAGCCCTTCACGTGTGTTCGTATCCCAGCTAGGTCAAATTACCGTTTTACCCCTGGGCTACCTCTCGATCCTTAAGTACCAGTGCTCCTCTAATGAACAACCTGTTTGAGGTCCAACCAACAAACAGAAATCCCTCTCGTGCCATAAAGAGGGTAGGGCCCATTGTTCAAGACCCGGAGACACCACTTAAGGGAACACACCTCTACTTACCCTAATATCGGGAAGGAGTGAATTCCATCTCGTAAGACTACGTTCCCAGCTCCCCATTCGGTCTTGTCCCCAAAATGGTAGGCTTATTGAGTCGGCGAACAGGCCACTCTCACCCGTACAAATCAAAGGACAATCCCTCATGGACAGGAGTCCATAATCCACTCAGGATTAAGGCCAAGTTGCCTATGTCATCCTAGTGAAATAGAAGCCGAACTAACTAACGGCGTTACAGTTAGTGGTTAACTATTTCGCGGTCCGGTCTTTGTGCAAACTCATTGCACAGGATACCCCCACTCGCATGTCAACTACATGAACGCGTTGGATCACTACGTTTGTATCAATATACAAAGCGGGCCGTATCCATAGTGTCACCAGGACAAGGTACCCAGCCTTATCCCTATACTACAGACCCTTTAGGCTAAAACTTGAACATTGATCCCCGTATGTCCCTACATACTAGTTCAAGCCTCATTCTATTAGCCTTGGATGTTTAGTTTATTGGATTAGGGTTCATAAGACAAGATATAATACAAACATTGAATAATACATCACTTTTATTAATGTTCGGTCAAATGTACATTTACTATCTACGAGTTTTAGGGCATAAAACCCAACACACCACTCATGAGCTTAAAAATCAAGGAAGTTTTATTTTTTCCCTATGCATTGTCATATTATTCTTCATGATCTATTACATTGAGGGCAATGTAAATTTTAGGTTGGGGTGGGGAATTGTATTTTACATTCCTGTTGGGCCTTGAGCATCTGAGCGTCAGGCTATCGTTTGTGCTTAATGTATGTCTTGCATGTCAGTTGTGTATATGCTTGTTTAAGTGATAATGATTTCCTAGGATTGACTCAAATTTTTTCGAAAATTTATTGCTTTCGATGAGTTGTGACCTTGAGTGCACCAAAAGAAGCCTTTTTAAAATTTTTCTTGGATATGTCTTGCACATGTTGGGTGTCTATCTTGCTTTAAAGTAGGACTTGAATGCTTAGGAGCGAATTACTTAGCTGATATTCCTGTTGTCACCCCGATAGGTGTAAGGTTAAGCGAGAAAGTCTGAATTTTTTGCAAAATAGGGTGTGGAGTCTTGCCTAGGAGAGAAAAAGAAAATATGCCTACTAAAAATAATAGTGGAAAAATAAGTCAGTGATGGCGAGCCAAATAAAAAAAAAAAGAGAGAGAGAAAAGAAAAATCATATGCTCGCCATCTTTACTTTGAAAGAAAAAGATAGCATGTTTGCATTGAGCTTAAACGCTTAGGGGTAAAAAGAGCTACCTACAGTGTGATCAGTTAGGCCAACTAAGGGTTAAACTTGGGTTATGGGTCCATGAATTGTAGTGTGAAAGCTAGTGCCCCATCCTAAAAGCAATGCAAAAAGAAAAAGAGAGAGCAAAAGTAAAAGCAAAAAGCAAAAGCGCAAAAGAAAAAGAAAAGTGAAAAAGGAAAGAAAAGAGAAAAAGAAAAATAGAGAGAAAAAGAAAAAGGAATTCCTTGTTCAGACGCCTAGGCAAGAGGAAGCATCCTAGCTTGTTCCATTTGGACCTCTTAGCAAGATCTTGGTGCCAATGTAGGGGGAAGACAGGAAGATAGTTGAGTAAGCCAATCCCGGGCTAGTAAAGTCTTCTTTAGGTGGGATGGAACTCTTCTGTGCAAAATTATTTGTGAAAAATTTTGATTTGTCTCCTCATTTGTCTCTCTTGCGAATGTCTCTTGATTTCTTTAGCTTTTGGAAATATTTGAGTCTTGAGGATTAAATCACTTTTCAATTATATGCACAACATCTTCTTCCTTGGTTTGTGTGTGTCTTGCTCGAGGACTAACAAGATTTAGGTTGGGGGTATTTGATAGGACCTAAAATGTCCTATTTTATCACCTCTCATCTAAATTTGTTAGAATGGTTTTACGCTTTATTTGTCTTATTTACAAGATAATTGAGTATAGGCAATGTCGGGAGCCGATTACATTAAATTGGTGTTAATTCGAGCCAATTACAGAGTTTTGGAGCCATCTCGATGTCTTGGACGACGAGGAGGTGAAGAGACCCAGTTTTGCTGAAGCGAGCCTGAATTGTGAACTGTGACACCAAAGAACCGAAGAATTAAGGCCTGTACCAAGATGGACCGAGTTAAAGCCGAGAAGAAAGGCAGTAGGCTGCATCCAGGGACGGCGTCGAGACGCTGCCCTTGGCGTCTCGACGCCAGCACGATAAGTTCCTGAATGGTTTTTCCGTAGCATCGAGACGCTGCCTCCTTGGCGTCTTGACGCCACGACTTTTTCTATAAATATGTAGCTTCGGTTTAGTCCGCCGTTAGGTTAGAATTTTGGCCCTTTTACTATTTTTTTGTCCCTTTTACATTCCAGCATTGTTTTAGACCATTCTTGATCAGATTTTATGGATTCTTTTATGTTATCTGTCGTTTTTACTTCATCTATGTGTAGCGAATCTTATTTAGATCGTTGGATTTGGGTTTATGTCTTGATTCTAAATAATATTGGCTGAGTTTTCTGGTTTTTAGCTTCTGTTCTTGCTGTATTTTCATTGAGTTTTGCATGTTATCCCGTTTAAACCAATAAATGAGGCTAGTCTATTAGGATTTACGCCCTATGTGATTACCGCTTGTGTATCCTATCAGTTATTTTTAGATAGCCACTAGGTTGAAGCAAGCCACTCTCTACGCGAGACGATCCTTGATAGGCCTAGGATGCATGTTAAAGGTTTTAGGAATTAGATTTAAATTATATTTAAATTTAGTTCTTATGATTCCGGACCCACAATCCCAAAGCGGCTAGTAATTTTTAATAGGTAGTTGCAAAATTTCTTGTTAATAAACTAGTTAGATATAAGTAGTAACCGTTGCAAAGGTCTCAGATGGTTGCTACATTATGCATAAGGGGTGGCGAGCGATAGAGTTCATATTAATTAATCTTGTTAATTGCCGAATTCACGATTAGCGAGTTAATTAGCATAGGTTAGTGTAGGGGGATCCTCCGAGTAACCCAGAAGCCTACCGGACTAATGAAATCAGCATAGAACAATTATTAGAGAAAACTAGGAAGCCAATGAATTAGAATCAAGCATAATAAATCCCAAATCCAACGATCCCTTTTTATGTTATTGAATTTCATCTTTATTTCCTTTTGCATGCTTATTTTTTTCTCCTTTAATTTTTGCATTTATTTTCTTTGTTTTCCCTTACTTTCCAAAAATCCTCCCATTCACATAAGCACGAAACTCTAAATTTATTAGATCCCCCTTCCCTGTGTTCGACCCCGACCGCTATTGCTACAAAATAGTAGTAGTGTCATGGATTATAAATTTTATTTGGCGACTTCAGGAGAATTTGACACCCTCCGACGAGTCCCGCCAAATTGGCGTCGTTGCCGGGGAAGGGCGTTTTCTAGTATTTATAGGATTTTGTGTTCTTTTTGTGCTTTTTTTCGTTTTCTTTTTACAGAGCTTAACGATGAAATCAACATAGGCTCAGCGTGCTAATCCCATGGCCGAGCATATAATGCAATACCTTACAGCTCTTGATCCAAGTCATCTTCCATCTCTTGGAAACCTCGAAGTCACAAGATAAATCATATACATCACCCAAGCACCTGAACAATACTTTCACAAGTACTGGGATCGCTTCAATGGGTTATGTGCACATCCCCATAACCCATTGTCTAAGGAGTCCTTGCTCTTACACTTCATTGAAGGACTATCACCCAATGACAGAAGGATGTTGGATATAGCAAGTGGCGAGGATGCATTAGACAAAACACCCAGTGAGGCTAGAGAGATAATTTCGAGCTTGGCAACGTATGTTGGACTCATCATATTTCAAGCACAAAAGGTAAATTCTTCAGATTCTTCGGATAGCCAAGATTATGAGCAATAGCAAGAAGGTAAGTCTAATGAGGTTAGTAAGCCTGACCCTTGAACCTTCTTTAGATTCTAAGTTCGATTTATGTGATATGTCATGCACGATAGGAGAAATGGAAATAGATGATGAGTTAGCTTTGGTCGCTTCTATGCAAAATTCTATTTCCCCTAAGCTTATTAATTTTGATTTGCATGAGCTAGACTTAGTGATTCCGATTGTTGCGCCCAAAAGCAATAAATTATTTATGGTCGTCTAAGCATCAACCAAAAGCAATAAATTACACCCACCTTTGCGCTAGCAACTCACTCAAGCATTGAAAATGGCTGGAGAACGCTATCTATAGTGCCCACATAGACATTGTGTAGACATATTCCTCCAGTTGCGCCCGCAAACACCCCTGACAACTAGATTGTGAGTTAAGTCCTACTCCCATTCAACTCCGCTGTAGGTGCCTTTAAAAGACTAAGCCAACTAGACATCTATTTGTAAGGCTAGCTGAAACTTAGATAATTATTGCACACGACTCCCAAAACCCTAGTGGTTACAATCATATTTCTAGGATGCAAGAAAACAAAGTCCTATTTCAAGGATCTTTTCCACTTTGTTTTTGCGAACTCACACATTCAACTCTAACCTTTCGGCCATCAACTGAACACAAACTATGCTAACTTAAGTGATTAGTTTAAGCTAACAATGAAACTAACTTAATCAAAAAAAAAAAAAAAAAAAAAAAAAAAAAAAAAAAAAAAAAAAAAAGAGCAAGTTTGGGGGGACGCCCCAAGAATTATGGGCACCTCAGTAAGGTAGTACTTGCTAGATAAGTGAGATGGCTAAAAAGGGCGAGCTTTAGTGCCAGTGTAGGGGGAAGATGAATGGAGGAATGTATAAATGATTCCGGACTAGTAAAAATTGTGATAAGACAGTTGATGATTCGTTTTTGCAAAGGAGGATAGGATTAGATTTTAAACTTCTTGATGGTTGTTCATGCTTACTTATTTGTTTCAATAGTTTGCATTCATGGCTAGAAGCATTGAGGATAGAGTTGTTAGCATGCAAGTTATGATTCATATGCATTACTCTATTTTGCTCGGGACTAGCAAAACTTTAAGTTTGGGGGTGTGATGACATGCAAAAATGTCATCATTTTCCTTTACTTCTAGCTAGTTTTGTACATGAATTGTGAGCTTTAATGTATTTTTATGTTGATTTTGTAGAAAATCGAGTTCGAGAAGCAAAACCAAGAATTTTACCAATTTTGGGTATAAAAAGAAGACTTTGGGCCATAAAAGAAGAAAAGAAAAGAGAACATTTGAAGTGGAGGCCCAAAAAGCCCAAAAGAAAGAAGAAAGGAGGCAAAAATCCGTGTTTAAGGCTTCTAGAAGGCCTAGCGTCGAGACACTAGGACTAGAGCGTCTCGACGCTAGGTGATCAGCGAGGAAAAATCCAGAATCGCGATAGCGTCGCGACGCTGTCCTTGTAGCGTCGCGACGCTGCGACAACTTCGGCACTATGAAAACTGACGTCACAGCGTCTCGACGCTACCGACTTGTTCAGCAAGAAATGTCCAGCCCCTTTCCCTATAAAAAGCCCCCTCTCCCAAGGTGAAAATCATCCCATCTTGGGGAGCTCTCCCCTAGCTCAATAGAGAGAAAAAGTGAGAAGAATTGTGAGGAAAAAGGAGGAATTGAGCGAGATTCCAAGGCTCAGGATTCGAGATGCTCGTGACGGGAGCTTGGGATCAACTTATCGGTTATTTCTTCCTTACTTCTTTGTAATTTCTTATTTTAATTTCAGTTAGGCCTATGGATCAAGATCATTTTGGCAAAATTATTTCCATTTGTGAGTAGATCTTGAGACCTAGGGTCGTTATTCTAGTTAATTGGATATTGTAGCGCAACTACTTGGATTATGTAATGAATTTCTTCATATTTCATCTATGCAATTCATTCTTAATGCTTTTAATCTCTTGATCACGGATTAATTGATGTGTTGGTCTAAATTGATACTCGACGGAGAGAAATTAGATTAGATCCTAATTGCGTGGCTAACAATTGCTTGGAGCACGAGAGTGAAAGAGAATTGTTAGAAATTGATTATGAAGTTGCTTAATGCCATACTATGATTAACTAAGGAGTTGGACACATAAATTAGTTATGTTAGTATGAGATGTGGAGGAACTTGAAAGAGAATTCCGCTTATAATTACTTCTAGATTTATGAAATTGAAGATTATTAGTTACATATATCCATGTAATTGAGCTACAAATCCAAGAAAGCTAGTTAACACCCTAGGTCAAGCACCCTTTGATAGGAAAATTTCTTTTTACTTGCATGTTTCTTTTTATTAGTTTCTTTAATTTTCACTTTGCCAATTCGAGTTGAAATTCTAAATAAAATCAAAACATGATGGTTCTTGGAACTTAATGGATATAATTCAAATTCCCTGAGGATTCGATACTCGGAATACTTTCCGTTTTATATTACTTGCGATACCGTGCGCTTGCGGTAGCGATCACAACAAGTTTTTGGCGCCGTTGCCGGGGAATTTGTAATTTTTTCCGTTAATATTGAGAATTAAGTGTTTGATTTTAATTTAGAAATTTTATTTTTGCATTTTAAATTTTTAATTTTAAGAAGTTGTGGCAAAAATTTAGAGGAGTTATAAGGAGGATAATCTGTTCTTTTGAGATTTAATCATGGCAGAAGACAAAGCAATCCGAGATTATTTCTTGCCTGAATTTCCATTAAATTATTCTGGAATAGCTTACGAGCCAGTCACTGTCGATAATTTTGAGCTCAAAGCTAGTCTCATTCAAATGGTGAGAGAGAATGCTTTCAAAGGCCATCCATCAGAAGATCCACACAATCACCTAAGATCATTTTTGAATATCTGTGGAACTATAAAAATGGGAGGAGTTAGCCCTGACTCAATTCGTTTGCAGTTATTTCCATTTTCTTTACAAGACAAGGCTAGAGATTGGTTAGACTCGTTAACCTCAAACAGCATCCTTGGTTGGAATGATTTAGTCAAAGCTTTCCTTGCAAAATTTTTCCCATTAGAAAAGATTACCAAGCTTAGAGCTGAAATTGGAAAGTTTCAACAATTAGAGGAAGAGCAATTATATGAAGCTTGGGAGAGATATAAGGATTTGTTAAGGAAATGCCCACAACATGGATACCCTGATTGGCTTCAAATTCAACTTTTCTACAGTGGGTTAAATAGGAATTTAAAGACAATTCTTGACACTACGGCTGGAGGAGACTTTTTAGCCAAAACTGTCAAGGAGGCACGAACCATAGTAGAAGAGTTGGCTTTGACAAGTTACCAATGGCAACCAGAGTCCAAGATTAAGGAGAAACCATGTGAGAATGAAGAGGTAAGTGCTTTAAGGTTGCAAGTCGAAGCTCTAACCAAAGTTCTAACCAAGCTCACAGGATCAGAAATTCCAAATTCACCAAAAGCCGAAGTAAAGGAAGAACCTAAACCTGAAGAAAAGAAAAGCCTTGTGGAAGAAATGCTAAGAAACTTCATCAATGAGACTAGAAATTTGAATGAAAATGTTCAAGCCAAAGTAGATATTGTCATTAATAAGATGGAAGCAAAAATGGATCAAATGACAATATTCATGAAGGAGATCCAGCAAGGAAATTTATCCAATGTCGTCGCCATGGATCCACAAGAACAGTGCCCTGCAATATCTCTCAGAAGTGGGAAACAGTTAAGAGAAATTGAAAGAAAAAAAGAAACAAAGCCCAGCACTAGAAGGATAGTGGATGAGGAAGATGAAAGCAAACCAGAGGAAGAGTCAGCACCATCAGTGCCAGATAAGTCTTCTGATTCTATTCCTTTAGTTCTTAATCAAATTCCTTATCCTCAGAGATTTCAAAAGAAAAAGTTGGATGCTGAATTTTCAAAATTTCTTGATATTTTTAAGCAGCTCCATATTAACATTCCTTTTGCTGATGCTTTGGAACAAATGCCACACTATGCCAAGTTTATGAAGGAAATATTGTCAAAGAAAAAGAAATTCGAGAATCATGAAACAGTAAATATGACAGCAGAGTGTAGTGCCATAATCCAAAAACATCTACCACCAAAATTAAAAGATCCAGGGAGTTTCACTCTTCCTTGTACTATTGGTAGTTTGTTTATTAAAAAAGCTTTATGTGACTTGGGGGCAAGTATTAACCTAATGCCTTTCAGTGTTTACAAGAAGCTTGGTTTAGGGGAATTAAAATCAACTACAATTGTTCTGCAATTGGCAGATCGTTCGATGACATACCCTAGAGGTGTGTTGGTCAACGTTGACAAATTCATGTTCCCTGCAAACTTTGTAGTATTAGACATGGAAGAAGTCCCCGAAGTCCCGATCATTCTAAGAAGACCATTTTTGGCAACCGCTCGTGCGCTAATTGAGGTACAGAAAGGAACCCTGACCCTCAGAGTAGAAGATGACGAGGTAGTGTTCAACCTTTTTAATGCATTAAAACACCCAGAAGAAGAGGTTAGTTCATGCTTTTCGATTGATTCGGTTGACACTATTATCAATGCATGCGTAGAGTCAGAGTCTCCTGTTGATCACTATGAAATAAGCATGCCTGACGTGTTTGGAGATGAATTAATAGATGTTAATCAGGAAAATGCTTTTATTGATAAATCTTTAGGAAGGGAAGAAACATTATCATTAGATATTCGTGCTCAAGTTGATGTCCCTTCCCCTGAATTAAAACAATTACCTGCTCACTTGCGTTATGCTTTCTTAGGAGACTCTTCTACTTTTCTCGTTATCATTTCTGCTGATTTAAGTAAAGTAGAAGAGAAAAAAATTGTTGGATGTGTTGAAAAAGCATAAATCTTCCTTAGGATGGTCTATTGGTGATATTAAGGGTATTAGTCCTTCAATTGTCATGCATAAAATCTTAATGGAAGATGCCTTTAATCCTACAGTAGAGCACCAAAGGAGATTAAATCCAGCAATGAAGGAAGTGGTAAAAGCCGAGGTGTTAAAATTATTGAATGCAGGAATTATTTATGCTATATCTGACATCCCTTGGGTAAGTCCTGTTCAAGTAGTGCCTAAGAAAGGGGGGATGACTGTTGTAAAGAATGAAAAAGATGAATCCATTTCTACTAGGACAGTCACTGGTTGGCGTGTGTGTATTGATTATAGGAAGTTAAACAAAGCCACCAGAAAAGACCATTTCCCTCTCCCTTTTATTGATCAAATGCTTGATAGGCTAGCTGGGTATCCGTATTATTGTTTTCTGGATGGTTATTCGGGCTATAATCAAGTTGCGATTGCGCCTGCGCCTGAAGACCAAGAGAAAACGACATTCATGTGTCCCTATGGTACTTATGCTTTCCGACGTATGCCATTTGGACTGTGTAATGCTCCAGCTACCTTCCAGCGTTGTATGATGGCCATATTTTCAGACCTTGTAGAAGAGATTATGGAAGTTTTTATGGATGATTTTTCTGTTTTCGGTTCATCATTTGATAACTGTTTGCATAATCTCTCTCGTGTTTTACAAAGATGCCAGGAGACTAATCTTGTTTTAAACTGGGAAAAATGTCATTTTATGGTAAAAGAGGGTATAGTTTTAGGCCACAAGGTGTCTGAAAGAGGTTTGGAGGTTGATAAAGCCAAAATTTCCGCTATTGAACAACTTCCTCCACCCATCAATGTTAAAGGAGTTCGTAGTTTCTTAGGCCATGCAGGGTTTTATAGGCGTTTTATAAAAGATTTTTCAAAAATTGCTAAACCCCTGTGCCATTTGCTTGAAAAGGATGCTCCATTTGTGTTTTCAAAAGATTGTTTGCTAGCTTTTAATCGGTTAAAAGAAAAGTTGATTTCCGCTCCTATCATTGTTGTGCCTGACTGGAGTCAACCGTTTGAAATCATGTGCGATGCTAGTGACTATGCTTTAGGAGCTGTCCTAGGGCAACGTCGAGATAAGTTCTTTAGGGCTACATATTATGCAAGTAGAACTCTAGATAATGCTCAGCAGAATTATACCACTACAGAAAAAGAGATGCTTGCTGTTGTGTTCGCTTTCGATAAGTTTAGGCCCTATTTGCTTGGAACAAAGGTTATAGTGCACACTGACCACGCTGCTATTCGATATTTGAGCAGTAAGAAGGATTCCAAACCCAGACTTATAAGATGGATTCTTTTATTGCAAGAGTTTGACTATGAGATCAAGGATAGAAAAGGTTGTGAAAATGTGGTTGCTGACCATTTGTCTAGGATAGAGCATGAAAAGAATGTCGCAACCTTTCCTATTAAAGAAGTTTTTCCAGATGATAGATTATATGCTGTTAAAACTTCTTTTCCTTGGTACGCCGATTTTGTAAACTTTCTTGCAGGAAAAGAAATACCTCCAGACCTGAATGCTCAGAAAAGAAAGAAGTTTTTCCATGATGTGAAATCCTACCTATGGAATGAACCATTTCTCTTTAAGGTATGTTCTGACCAAATAATTCGAAGGTGCATTCCAGCAGAAGAAGTAGGTAAGATTATACATGATTGTCATGCCTCTCCTTATGGTGGTCATTTTGGACCAACTCGTACTGCGGCAAAGGTACTTCAATCTGGTTTTTATTGGCCTACTTTATTTAAAGATTGTTATACCTTTGTAAAAACATGTGATAGATGCCAAAGGACAGGTAATATTTCTAGACGCCATGAAATGCCCCTAACCCCTATTCTGGAAGTAGAACTTTTTGATGTATGGGGCATGGATTTTGTGGGCCCTTTTCCCTCTTCCAATGGATACTCGTACATCTTAGTTGCTGTCGATTACGTTTCTAAATGGGTAGAGGCAGTAGCCACTAAGACTAATGATGCACGTGTTGTGTTACATTTTCTGCATAAAAATATTTTCACTAGATTTGGAACACCACGGGCTATAATTAGTGACGAGGGGTCCCATTTTTGCAATAAATTGTTTGAATCATTACTTAAAAAATATGGTGTCAAGCATAAGACTTCTTTAGCTTATCATCCCCAGACTAACGGTCAAGCTGAGATTTCTAACAGGGAGATAAAGCAAATTTTGGAGAAGACAGTTCACACCAACAGGAAGGACTGGGCATATAAGTTGGACGATGCTTTGTGGGCCTATCGGACAGCTTTCAAAACTCCAATCGGTACATCCCCGTATCGACTGGTGTACGGTAAAGCCTGTCATCTGCCTGTGGAGCTCGAGCACAAAGCATACTGGGCTATCAAGAAGTTGAACTTGGACGCAGAAAAAGCTGGGGAACAACGGCTACTGCAGCTCAACGAATTAGAAGAATTTAGGAACCAGGCGTACGAAAACGCTAAGCTCTACAAGGAAAGAACGGAAAGATGGCATGATCGTATAGTTCAAAAACCTTCTTTTGAGCCAGGGCAACAAGTTCTTCTATTCAATTCTCGATTGCGATTGTTCCCAGGAAAGTTGAAGTCAAGATGGTCCGGTCCATTCTTGGTCAAGGAAGTGTCTCCGTTTGGACCAATTGAGCTGATGGATAGCAGCAGGTTAACTTTTAAAGTCAATGCTCAAAGAGTAAAGCACTATTGTGGGTTCGAAGAGCGGAAGGTAGAAAAAGTGATATTAGTCGATCCAGGATGACCGAGCCCCGTCTAGCTCAGGACGTTAAACAAGCGCTTCTTGGGAGGCAACCCAAGCTTTTAAAAGTTTTTTTTTTTTTTTAGATTTCAATTTAGTTTTTGTGTTGATCCTAATGCTCCTTTGAGATCGATCCTTATGCAGGAAGCTCGTGAATTCGTGCCTAGCTCTCCTCGGATGACAATTCAAGACGATTCGGATTCTCTCTCTTTTTCAGGGCAGTATCGATCTCTCTTTATCTAATTAAATGTTCATACATTGGGGACAATGTATATTTTAAGTTTGGGGGGGAGATTTTCTCTGCTTAGGTTTTGCTTAAGTAATGCTTATGATGAATTAAATGCATGTTGATGATGATGACGTCTGTTGATTTGCTTTTAGCCATGATTCTCTCTTATTATTGCAAATTTGAAAGCATGTCTAAATTCAAGAAAATTTAAAATATGATTTGAAAAGACTCTAGAATTCCTGTGCAAGTATACACAGTCCGCAGCAAGTAATAAGTATTATCAATCCAAGGCCTGAACTAGCTTCCACTCTATCTATTTTGTATGAATCTTTTAATGGTTTCAAGGTAATAAAAATGATTGGGTTTTATAAGAATTATGCTGAAGCAAAGTAAATGACAGAACAACAAGTAAACAAATAGGCAGACAGATTAGAGGCAGGCGCTGGTTAGGTTTAGTAATTGTTTTAAAAGATGCTCTAGCAATATTATTGATCATGCAACTCTCGCAGTATTATTAACGGATTCCTCCCGGAACTCCGAATCTTTTGGAATGTGTTTCAACCCCAATGAAGTACGACCGATCAAGCACTAGGCAACTGGCTATCCCTAGCTCAGTCACTGGCGTTCACCAATACACAATGATCGTAGTGTGATTAATCGCCACACACTCTCTAAATCATCCCTGAAACTAGAGAGAGGTATTCATACCGGCTGGCCAAGCGGGCATAAAATAAGAATAAGCGCAACAATTAACATAAAATAAGAATAAGCACAACAATTAATCAAGATGCAATAATCAATAAATATTATTAGAGATGAAGCACGACAACTACATATTCCTTAACCAACGCCTAAAGCTACTTAGTTCATAATAAGCATGGAAACACGAATTACAATCTGAGTAGGCATGTCCATAATCACAAGATAATAAAGAAAATAATAATCTCCTTAATCAGCTTGCAGATGATGGTGTTCTTGGTAATCTCCAATCTCTCTATACTACTCGGCTTCCAAGGAAAGTTGGAATTCCTCTTGACTTGGGCGGCTACTTCCTTTTATAGAAGGAAAGGAGGCTTGAATTAGGTCAACATGGACACGTGTAGGGCTCTCCTTGCTCCTTTATCCCGAAAATAATTCAACAGAAGTCGGTTCATGAAGTTGGCTAACGAGCTGTGACGTGGCAGTTCTGTTCCCAGTTTTGCTGCAGCACAGAATTCGCTCCCTCAAGTCGCCCAGCAACAGATTCTGCACAAAATGATTTCCAAAGCTTCCATTCTTCCAAATGGGTTAAAACATATAATTTACATCTAAAACCAACCCTATTAAGCACAAAAGACACACAAATCAATATAGAAATGAGGCCTAAATAACTACCTTTTGGGCAGTTATCAATATAATTCAAATTCCCTGAGGATTCGATACTCGGAATACTTTCCGTTTTATATTACTTGCGATACCGTGCGCTTGCAGTAGCGATCACAACAAATATATTTAATATATTTTGTTAATTGGTCTTTAGGAGCAAAACTATGGAAATTAGTGGAAAAAGTGCCCAAAAAGAAGTCATTTAAGCCCAATTTCCATACATGGGTCAAGGGGGAAGCCATGAAGGTCAACCATGAAGATGAGGCCCAAAAGAAATGGAGGGAGGCCCAAATTCAAGCCCAAATCCATGGCTGAAAGTTCTGGAATTCGCCAAGCGTCGAGACGCTGTAGGGACAGCGTCGCGCCGACAAGTCGATGACGTCACAGCGTCGCGACGCTGTGCCAATAGCGTCGCGACGCTACCCCATTTCCGAGCCTATAAATAACGCCCCTTGGATCCATTTTTTACCATCAATCACTATTCATTCCATTCCTTCCTTTCTTTCTTGGCTCCTTTGGAGCCTCTCTCAAGACTTTCTAGCCTTTTTGAGAGCTTTCTTTAGTGGGAAAACTTTGGGGGAATTTTGGGGAGCATTCTAGGAGGCTCAAGGAGTGTTCGGAGGGACTCCAAGCGTCAGCGATGGGGTCTTCGACGGTCAATTCCTTCCCTTTTATTGTGCTCTTAATTATGTTTTTCATTGTAAATTTTGTGGATATTTTAGCTATGTATAGCTAAACACCAAATTAGGGTCGTGAAATGAAATTATAGTTCAAATGTTGTTATAATTGCCTATCTCTTGCCCTTTTGTCCTAATTATTTGTATGGATGTGCTTAATGCTTTATGCAATCTGGCCAATTGTGTTCTTATCTGATTCTTAATGGAGACTCGACGGCGAGAAGTTAGGATAGATCATAATCCATGCAACTAGTTTAATTGCCCGTCGTGACAACAGGATTAGTTGATTAAACTTAGATTCCTAAAATGAATCAGAGCGTAATAATTAATGATTTTTAATGGCGCTAAGGACACTTAGGTTGTTAAAATGAATTAATTTCAATTAGGGGAGACCGACAGGAGAACCTATGTGATTAACGGAGATTCTAGGGGTATAATTAGTTGGGCAACGAGATAGGACAATTGTAGCAATTGTTTAGCTAATAATTGATTTTCAAGACCCCTACTCCCATTAAGAAAACTCTTTCTCCGTATTTTATTTTCCTCGATTGATCAAATTTTCTCCTTAATTGTTTTGATTTTTAAATTTTCTTTGATTGCATGATCTGGTTCCTAAATATTATTTCTCCCAATTATTTTTAGTGTTCAAGGATCTTTCGCTTGCTTAAATTTCGCTTCGCCTCCCTGTGGATTCGATACTCAGAATTCTTCCGTTTTACTATTACTTGTGACGACCCGTGCGCTTGCGGATTATCGTAAACAAACAGCGAACAAGTTTTTGGCACCGTTGTCGTGGAGGCTTGATTTTTAAGCAAAATAATTTTTCTTGACATCGAAAAGAAAGGGATAAATAGTAATTTAGGTGTAAATATTTTTTCTTTTTGTGAATATTTTTTTTCATTTTGGTTTTTTGTTAGTTCTTTTGATTGATTGAGAGTGTTGCATGCGAAGAGACAAGGTGGTTAATTTGTTTTCGCTAGATCTTGAAATTGACAAGACTCTTAGATCTATTCGTAGAGAAAAAAGATTAGCAGAAGCAATGGCCCAACAAGAAGCTCCCAAGGCAATCAGAGACTTTTTACAGCCAGTTCTCCCGACCGAAAATTCAGGAATCGTTTACGCCCCGATACAAGCTACAAATTTTGAGTTAAAGACGGGATTGATTCAGATGGCGCGCGATAACTCTTTTAAGGGACATCCTTCTGAGGAACCACACTCACATCTGCGGTCATTCTTGGAAATATGCGGGACAGTAAAGATGAATGGAGTTCCGGCCGACGCTATAAGACTGAGGTTATTTCCGTTTTCTCTTCAAGACAAGGCTAAAGATTGGCTCGAATCAATCGAGACGGGCAGTATCAGTACATGGGACGAGCTTGCTCAGGCTTTCCTGACGAAATTTTTCCCGCCTGCCAAGACGACAAAGCTCCGGACTGAGATTGGAACGTTTAGACAGCTTGACGAGGAGCAATTGTACGAAGCATGGGAAAGATATAAGGAGATGCTCAGGCGATGCCCGCAGCATGGATACCCAGATTGACTCCAGGTGCAATTGTTTTACAATGGATTGAATCCCTCCACCAAGACAGTTTTAGACACATCAGCAGGAGGAAGTTTTCTTTCCAAAACAGTGACAGAAGCCAAGGATCTGCTAGAGGAAATGGCAGCAACCAGTTATCAGTGGCCGACCGAGAGGGGAGTGATTTCTAAGAAGGCTGGAATATATGAATTAGATGAGTCGAGTTCATTGAAGGCACAGATGGCATCTCTGACCAATGCTCTGAACAAGTTAACTTCATCTGAGGTGGTCAAATCCATTTCCACCTTAGCTGAAGGGTATTCGAAGAAGGAAGGTCAAGATGTGGAAGAAGTTCAGTACGAAGGAAACAGACCATTTACTCAAATACCGAACTTCTACCACCCTAGTCTGCACAATCACGAGAACTTCTCGTACTCAAACACGAAGAATGTTTTGCAGCCACCGCCAGGTTTTGCATCATCCAGTGCGCCAGAAAAGAAGAGTAACTTGGAGGAGATGGTGGCTATGTTTATCAAAGAACAAAAAGTGTTGAATGTGAATATCCAAACGGCAGTTAATAACCACGACACTGCTTTGAAAAATATGGAAGTTCAAATAGGTCAGATAGCTTCAGAGGTGAATGCCCTTCAGAAGGGAAACTTTCCAAGCGACACTGAACCTAACCCAAGAGAGCAGTGCAAGATGGTGACACTAAGAAGTAGTAGACAATTGGAGATCAGTTCTGAGAAAAAGAAGAAGGAAGAAAAGAGCATGGATGAAGATGAAAGGGCTGAGGCACAAAAAGCCTCCTCTGAAAGGTCCCAACATCCTCCTAACTCTGCTAATTTAAATTGTGATATTTCTAACTTTTTTGCAGGAAGAAAAGAAGATAAGGAAAAGCAGGATGAAGGACAAGAGAAGAAACTGAACGAGGAAGAAGTGGTTCCATGCAACCACCATGACAAAGGTTCGCACATCAACCCGCCCAAGCGAAGGGGCGAATGTCCAACCTTTGATTACAGGGAGTTACCTTTTCCTCAACGCTTTAAAAATGTTAAATTAGATGAACAGTTTCAAAAATTCCTAGAGATGTTTAAAAAATTGTCTGTGAATATTCCCTTAGTAGATGCTTTGTATAACATGCCTAATTATGAGAAATTCATGAAAGAAATGCTTTCTAGGAAGAAAAGTTTGAAAAAATAAGTTTTTAAATTGTCTGAAAGTAGTAGTACCATAGTTTCTAGAAAGATGCCTTCTAAACAAAAAGACCCAAGGAGTTTTACTGTTCCCTGCACTATAGGAGAAGTATCTTTCAATAGGGCCTTGTGTGATCTAGGTGCTAGTATAAATTTGATGCCCTATTCTGTGTACAGGAAGATTGGTTTAACAGGAATGAAGGACACCGACGTCACTCTCCAGTTGGCTGATAGATCGATTACCCACCCAATGGGTGTTGTGGAGGACGTTCTGGTAAAGGTCAATAAATTTATCTTCCCTATAGACTTTGTGGTACTCGACATGCAGGAGGACAGAGAGGTACCCATTATTCTAGGCAGACCCTTCTTAGCTACAGGTAAAGCTGAGATTAGTGTGCATACAAGTAAGCTTACCTTGAACATTGATGATGAAAAAGTCATGTTTAGTATTTTTGGCCAGGATGAGTCTGTATGTAGTTTGCATACTTGTTTTTCTATTGGTCCTGAATACTTGACTGACGATGATGAAGAGGTAGAGTATAATCGTGGCCTAGGATTAGAAGAGGAGCTTATGGATGATGGGGATTTCAATCATAATACATTTTTCGATGACCCTCTGTTTGAGAATGATTTAGAATTACCTGACTTTGAGAATGAATTAGACTTGCCTGCTTATGAGAATGAAATGTCTGCAATTGATGACTTACCTTCTTTTGAAAATGAGTTGGATCTGCCTAAAATGGATGATTTTGATGATGATATTGATTTGCCTGACATTGAGAATGAGCATGATTTGTCTGAAAATGAGCATGATTTACATAGAAATGATTACTTGATAGATAATTCTGAGTCTGATCATGATAGTGTTAAATCTATTAAGTCTAATCTTGACATTCCTGAATGCATGGACCCTAAAAATGTTAATAACTTTGATTCGTTCCTAATGATGTATATAGCATAGAATTTGACCCAGAGGAACTCGAATCTGTGCATAGTATAGAATCTGATCCGAAATTATTTGAATTCCTTAACTCTTCTGATAGTGAGTCATATGATAGCCTAGTTGAATCATTTTTTAATTCTGAGTCTGAGGAATCTTCTGAGCATGTAGATATTGAAACTGATGAATGGACCGACATGATTGATAGGCCATCTTTAGATCCCAGACCAGTAGATATCATAACGCTTGATGACTCTGTTAACAATTGTTTTGTGAATAGAGATTTAGAAAAGAGATTCGACACTGTTGCATATTTTCTGAAATTTCATTATGATAATCTCTTTAGCGAAGATGGGCCAGGGGAAAGTTTTTTTTCTCCTCTGTTTGCAGTGTGCAATTCGGTGCGTGATTTTTTGCAGGGCCCGGAGGATGATGAAAACTTTTATTTCGAGCCTCCGTGAGCGTGCCGAGCCTCATCTAGCTAAAGACGTTAAAGAAAGCGCTGCTTGGGAGGCAACCCAAGGATTAAAGTAGTTGTTTTTGCGGTAAATAATTGTCTTTGCTCTGTGATCCAATTTTGTTTTGCAGGATCACTCTAGCAAATCCCAAAGTTCCATGGTTCCCATTTTTTTGGATCCAAAGGAAGAGGATGAATTGCTCCTAGCTCAGGGAAGTCTCAGTATCCCTCTTTATGCTTTGCTGTTTTTAAACATTGGGGACAATGTTTAGTTTAAGTTTGGGGGGGAGGCTTTCGTTGTGTTGAGCATTTATGAATTCTGTTGGATGCATGAATAGATAGCTATGATAGCCAAGGATGTGATTTTAGAAATTTTGGGAGAAAATGGTTTATATGTTGTGAAATCTGGGAGCACAGCAGAAATTGTGAAATTTTAAAATTTTTTGATACTTAGTTTTGATGTCTAAAGCATACAATGACTTATCTAATGACGTCTTTGAAAATCTAGATTCTTATTATGATTTTTAAAGTTTGTTGTCACCCCGATAGGCTTAGTTTCTAATACTAGGAAGTTCATGCTTGATTGTTCTAAAGAGCTAGGTAGAAAAAAATGTTATGCCTGCTGAGAGAAAAGCAAAAGCAACAAAAGAAAATGAGATAAAAGAAAAATCTGTTGAAAAAGAAAAAATATTTTTGCTTGCACAAAAGAAAAAGCCTAGGGGTAAAAAGAGCTACCTGCGGTGTGATCAGTTAGGTCAACCAGAGAATAAATTTCGGGTTAAGGGTCCCTGCACCGTAGTGTGAAAGCTAGTGCCATTAGATATCAAAATGCAAGTTTGGGGGAGTAGCAAAAGAAAAAGAAAGAAAGTAAAAAATCAATTGTGAGTTTTGCTCCCCCATGAAAAAGAAAAATGACAGACGCCCTAGTTTCTTTTTTTTTTGCATGATAGAAGGACTCCGACCTATTAGGGGCTCTTAGCCAGTGTAGGGGGAAAACAAATGGAGAAAGTCATAAGACTAATCTAGGTTAGTAAAAGAATCAATAGAAAAGCCTTGAGCATGCTATACATTAATCTTAAGTTCAAACTAGTTTAAGATTTCTTCAAGAGTATGCGGTGCTTGCTTATTCCACTTGCATGTTTTCCATTCTATCTTAAGAATTCCAAAATCATTGAGGGTTGAGCGATTCTATTTCATGCATCTTTCGAATTTATTTTGCTCGGGGCTAGCAAAAGCTTAAGTTTGGGGGTGTGATAGCGGGTAGAGATGTCGCTATTTTAGTCCCAATTTATTAGGCTTTTTAGTGTTATAATTGTGTTTTCATTGAATATATTTAATATATTTTGTTAATTGGTCTTTAGGAGCAAAACTATGGAAATTAGTGGAAAAAGTGCCCAAAAAGAAGTCATTTAAGCCCAATTTCCATACATGGATCAAGGGGGAAGCCATGAAGGTCAACCATGAAGATGAGGCCCAAAAGAAATGGAGGGAGGCCCAAATTCAAGCCCAAATCCGTAGCTGAAAGTTCTAGAATTCGCCTAGCGTCGAGACGCTGTAGGGACAGCGTCGCGACGCTGTCCATTTCTTGGCCGGCAAGTCGATGACGTCACAACGTCGCGACGCTACCCCATTTCCGAGCCTATAAATAGCGCCCCTTGGATCCATTTTTTACCATCAATCACTATTCATTCCATTCCTTCATTTCTTTCTTGGCTCCTTTGGAGCCTCCCTCAAGGCTTTCTAGCCTTTTTGAGAGCTTTCTTTAGTGGGAAAACTTTGGGGGAATTTTGGGGAGCATTCTAGGAGGCTCAAGGAGTGTTCGGAGGGACTCCAAGCGTCAGCGACGGGGTCTTCGACGGTTAATTCCTTCCCTTTTATTGTGCTCTTAATTATGTTTTTCATTGTAAATTTTGTGGATATTTTAGCTATGTATAGCTAAACCCCAAATTAGGGTCTTGAAATGAAATTATAGTTCAAATATTGTTATAATTGTCTATCTCTTGCCCTTTTGTCCTAATTATTTGTATGGATGTGCTAAATGCTTTATGCAATCTGGCCAATTGTGTTCTGATCTGATTCTTAATGGAGACTCGACGGAGAGAAGTTAGGATAGATCATAATCCATGCAACTAGTTTAATTGCCCGTCGTGACAACAGGATTAGTTGATTAAACTTAGATTCCTAAAATGAATTAGAGCGTAATAATTAATGATTTTTAATGGCGCTAAGGACACTTAGGTTGTTAAAATGAATTAATTTCAATTAGGGGAGACCGACAGGAGAACCTATGTGATTAACGGAGATTCTAGGAGTATAATTAGTTGGGCAACGAGATAGGACAATTGTAGCAATTGTTTAGCTAATAATTGATTTTCAAGACCCCTCCTCCCATTAAGAAAACTCTTTCTCCGTATTTTATTTTCCTCGATTGATCAAATTTTCTCCTTAATTGTTTTGATTTTTAAATTTTCTTTGATTGCATGATCTGGTTCCTAAATATTATTTCTCCCAATTATTTTTAGTGTTCAAGGATCTTTCGCTTGCTTAAATTTCGCTTCGCCTCCCTGTGGATTCGATACTTGGAATTCTTTCGTTTTACTATTACTTGTGACGACCCATGCGCTTGCGGATTATCGTAAACAAACAGCGAACAACAAGTCTTTCTCTTCTTGAAAGATCTGGAACTCCGAGTGGTTACAAGGTGAGAAGAAAGAAAACTAAAAACTATCCTAAGGACGAATTTTCGAGCTCTCTTTGCTTCTTGCACCTTGGTCGCCTTTTATAGACCTTGGAAGGTAAGGTTGGCTGCCGAGATCAGTGTGAGAGAGCCTTAGAAGGTAAAAATCCATGATCCTTAGAGATTTCATACGAATTTTGGGATTTTCGAATGATTTTATGATCCCGCGAATCTCGGAATTCTGTCGGAAAGCTCAGTTGCGGCCGCAAAGTCGGGCGCAAAATCTCTGTGCACTGCCTTGAAACTTCCGTCTTCAGTTGGGGCTACTTTCTTATAAGTTTGTAGGCACATTTCAAATGCAATTTCCACATCTTCAAGACCAAACGTGGGCGCAAATCTTCAACTTTGACTCTTTTTCTCCACTAACTCTTTCTCTTCAATTGCGGGTGCATTTTCTTTACGAAGTCCTCTGCACAAAAACATGAACTTTGGATAAATTCTTGCAAAAGCTATCTCTTTTTAGACATTATAAGCATAAATTTTATATTTCTAAGATTTCCAACATGGTTCTAAGTCTTTTACTAAATTGACTCAAAAAGATAAGATTTTAAGCACAAAGTCCTTGATTTCCTAAAAATAATCGAAGTTTTTAAGGCTAAATAAAACATATAAATGAGCATTATCAGAAGACCATGTTGTGATTTCCTTTCAAAGAAGACGAAGTCTTTCCATGTTCTTGATGGTGTGGAGCAGCCGTTTCAACCTCATCAACTAGAAGGATTAGTATTTCTTAATTATAATCGCATTATGGATGTGCTTATTGAGATTGTAATGTACTTTATGTTTTCAATCATGAACTAATCACTTGTAGGCGTGAGTTAAGAACTATGTGATTGTTATCTTTATAAAATCTGGAAATTCTATTTAATTATGATCATCTTGAATTAGTTGTTGTGCTTAATTTTGGGTCTGTTTGGAATACATTTTAATTTAAATGTTTTTCAAGAATGCATTTTTTAAAAAACATTTTGTATAAAAATTGTTTAAAATTTAAACACTCATATGTTTGGTTGCATTTACTCACAAATGTTTTTATACACAAGTTATTGTTTACTTAAGAAGTCTTTTCTAAGAAGTTGGTTTCAAGTGTTTCTCTCAAAATGGTTTATTTATCAATCTCATTTTCTAATAAGTCATTTTTAGTAGTTGTCAAACACTAGAATTTTTTTCAAAATTAAACACTTGAAAAGTTAAACCAAACACACCCTTTATTATGTGTCTGCCTGGCCAGCTGGTATGTATATCTTCTCCTAGTTTCAAGGATGATTTAGGAGTTGTGTGGCGATAATTCACACTAGACTGTAGATAGTTGATGGACGTCCTTAAGGGAAACTTCCTTCGGATACAGAGCACCCTAGGAAAGAAGGTAAGGAGCAAGTTCAGGCAGTGACTTTGAGGAGTGGGAAGCCATTAGATGAGAGGAAAGAACATAGTATCTCAAGAGGTAAAGAAAGATAATGAAAATGAGAAAGAGTTGGAGTCGAGTAGAAATGATGGAGGCAACATTAAAGATGCTAGTGCAAGTAGTGCGGAACCTAGAGTAGACCCACGATTTAGACCACCCCCGCCTTTTTTTCAAGGAATTAAGCTTAAGAACCAAGATGTTCAATTTAGGAATTTTTTGGAAATTCTTAAGTAGCTTCATATAAATATACCCTTCGTTGAGGCTTTAGAACAAATGTCAAATTATGTAAAATCTCTTAAGGACATCTTGACAAAGAAGAAGAGATTAGGAGAGTTTGAGACTATGGTTCTTACTGAGGAATGTAGTGCTATTCTTAAGAATGAGCTACCTCCCAAGGCTAAGGATTCAGGATCATTCACTATTCCTGTCTCTATAGGGATTGAGGAGAGCACTTTGTGACTTAGGAGCAAGCATAAACCTTATACCTTTTTCGGTTTATCAAAAGCTAGATATAGGTGAAGCTAGGCCCACCACAGTCACACTTTAATTAGCAGATAGGTCTATCACATATCCTGGAGATAAAATTGAGGACGTTCTAGTTCATCGATAAATTTATTTTTCTTGTCGATTTCATAATTTTAGATTATGAGGCAGATAAGAATGTTCCAATTATTCTTGGTCGTCCATATTTAGCAGCTGGAAGACCATTGATGGCGCAAAAAGAAGAATTAACCATGAGAGTCCATAATGAGGAAGTGAAGTTTAATTTTTTCAAAGCATTGAAGTATTTGAATGAGCTGGAAGAATGTTCTTTCATTCAGCTTCTAGAAGACACAATTGTTGAGACAATTAATAGCACCTAATTCATGTTATCTTATTACCACTGATCTAATCTTGTTAGAATTATTTTATGGTTTAAATGTCTTATTTTCAGGTAATTCGAGCATTGGAGACATTGGGCACGTACCACATGAATTGGTGCTAATTCGGGCTAATTGGAGCGTTTATTAGCCATCTTGATGTTCCCGGATGACGAGGGGTGAAAAGACCTGAGTGGATCATGGCAAGCGTGAATAGAAGTACCGAGATGTCAAAAGTTCAAGCCTCAAGCGAAGCAAATCGAAATTAAGCAAAGAAAAGAAGGCAAAATGTTGCGATGCAGAGCAGCGTTGAGACGCTGACCCTAGCATCTCGACGCTGCCACAAAAATGTGCGGATTACAAAATGGTCAGCGTCGAGACGCTGCTTCGATTATTATAAAAGTTAGGTTTCGGCTTTCAGCACTGTTAGGTTAGAATTCCGATTGTATTTGCATTCTCTTTGAATTTTCTTTGTTCTTTTGTATTCCTTTAGGTTTTTAGTTCATTTAGCATGAATTCCTTTGAGTATATTTTGTTGTTTTTATTCGATATGCTTGGCTAATTCCATTGAATTGTTAGATTTGGTAGTTGACTGCTAAACCTTTATAGATTTTGGCTGAGTTTGATGGTTATTTATTGAATTCTATGAGTTTAATTTCAGTTTCTCATGATCTTGATTAAACCAATGCAGTCGATTTATTTTCTTTGAATTGACGCCTCTTAGGGAGTAGGTTGAATACATTCTATTTGTTATTTTAGATAGTCACTAGGTTGAGGCAAGACAAGCGTTAAGTTATATTGAATTCTTAACGTAGATTCTTGATAGGCCTAAGAGCATGAGAAAATTACTGTGATCTTGATTTCGAATGTTGTTTGAATGAATCGTAGTGTTTCTAAATACTATTGGCTGAGTTTTCTGGTTTATAACTTCTGTTCTTGTTGTATTTTCATTGAGTTTTGCATGTAATCCCGTTTAAACCAATACATGACCGTTAGTCAATTAGGATTGACGCCCTATGCGATTATAGCTTGTGTATTCTATCAATTATTTGAGATAGCCACTAGGTTGAGGCAAGCCATTCTCTACGTGAGACGACCCTTGATAGGCCTAGGATGCATGTTGAAGGTTATAGGAATTAGATTTAACTTGCATTTGAATTTAGTTCTTATGATTCCGGACCCACGATCCCAAAGCGGCTAGTCTTAATAGGTGGTTGTAAAATTACTTGTTAATAAACTAGTTAGATATAAGTAGTAACCGTTGCAGAGGTCTCGGATGGTTACTACATTATGCATAAGGGATGGCGAGCGATAGAGTCGATATTAATTAATCTTGTTAATTGTCGAATTCAAGATTAGCTAGTTAATTAGCACAGGTTAGTGTAAGGGGGTCCTCCGAGTAACCTAGAAGCCGACCGGACTAATGAAATCAGTTTAGAACGACCATTAGAGAAAACTAGGAAGCCAATGAATTAGAATCAAGCATCATAAATCCCAATTCAACGATCTCCTTTTTATGTTATTGATCCCGTCTAATTTCTTCCTTGCATGTTTATTTTTGTGTCATTTAAAATTCAGCATTCAGTTATTTTGTTTTATTTTATTTTTCTTGCTTGTCTATGTAACGCCCCAGGTTTTTATAACTATAACCTAGTGACATTACTAACTTATGACAAAACTAACCGAGTGTTGTGAAAATTTCGGCAGCATAACGACATACAACGGACTAAACCAAAAATTTTCCAAATACCTACTAAAACAAGAATAACACTTCTAATATCAAACCACTCACAAATACGCCACAACGCCTCAGGTTCACAACAAAACTTCCACAACAAGCGAGTCAGATCTCGCAATAACATAAATCAAATAAGTAGGGCATCCACAACCAAAAAACTCAACTACGCACATCTAACTACAACTTCAGCTTATTAGAAACAAACTTAACTATTATAAGCGGAAATAAGAGTTAGAGTTTATTAAAACCAACTCAACTAAGCCTAAAGTTTCAATAAGAATAATTACACAATTAAACCAGACGAGACAACAACTGTCCATCAATGTTAAGCAACAACTATCCTAACCAAAATGGAAACAAAAGGAAAAGATCACTAGCTAGCTATGGTCCCTCCTCGTGTGCCTCCTCTGCATCACCATGGTCAATGCAGTCCTCATAACCTACATAATCTAGAAGTTGGGGGGAGAGAGGGGAGGGGGTCAGTACAACCATGGTACTGGTAAGCAACCCCTACCTGAAAAGCCACCAAACAACAACCAAGCAAACAACATGCTTTTCATGCGCAAACAACATACTTCTTAAAGCAATAAACACAACAACATGCTCAAAAGCCAGTACAATGAATGACTCTCCTAAGTCATAACTCATGCATCTCTCTATGCAAAACATTAACTACTCATGCTCCACGAGCTCACTCAACGCTCATGTTTAGCTCTCACATGGCTCTCCACACGTGATTTTCGCGTCACGCTCCGCAAAACTCTCCAAGACTGACCCTTTGAGTTGCATTGACCCCTGACCATTTATACCCAGGACCTCGACACTTCTCTATAGAGCTCGGCGTTCGACCCTTGACCATTTATACCCAAGGCCTTGAACTGTGCATCGACCCTTGACCATTTACACCCAAGGCCTCGATGACCAAGCAACGTATTGACCCTTGACCATTTATACCCAAGGCCTCAATACTTGCCTCAAGACTCATCACACAGACCCTTGACCATTTATACCCAAGGCCTCGATGCTCATCTTATCTAACATTGGCATGTCGACCCTCGACCATTTATACCCGAGGCCCTGATATCTCAACCACAAAGCTAGTCCTCTAAACCAATGGTGACATGCCACCCCTCGACCATTTGTACCCGAGGTGCACTGACATTCACCCAACTTGTCTTTCTTTCACATTTAGGTCCCTGACCTCTTGCACACAACTATCTAGAATGCATATGCCCTGCAACATGCTTCTAGACTCATGAACTATGCCCACCAAGCATAAACGACAGAATCATGTACTATGTCCACCAAACATATACATACCACACCAAACTACCTAGAATACATATGCCTTGCATCATGCTTCTAGATTTACGTTTTATGCCCACCAAGCATACATACCACAACATAAACTCACTTCATGCACAACTCATGAACTCGCAATAAGCTAGCATGCTTTACAACCAAACATCACAACAACAGCCCACGCAATTCAGAGATTTCATATATACATAACATAGAAGCAAGAAGCACTTCACATGTATATAAGCACATAAGTAAAAGCATGGACACAGTTATAAAGCAAGTAAACATACAGCGTGCATCATGCAATCAAACATACTCAATAGATAGAAACTACTTACGAATACAGCGCTCTTAACCAATCCTAAACAGACCAACGGAGCTCCTAAACAACAGAATAAAAGCTACAAGTCAAAACCAAGCCTGAGAATCTAATTAAAATCTAGAGAATGCTTTAGGGAAAGGATTTCTTACCGAAACCACTTGATTCTCAACCGGAAGAGCCTAAAAGAGCTCAAACTACAAGCAACGACTTCTAAGGGTTAGGAATTGATAAACAACACCCAAGAGACTTAATAAAGGAAAGTAAGGGTGTTGGAATTTACCGTTCAGCGCTCAAACAACCTCGAATACAAGCTGATTTGTGTTCGAAACGACCCAACAACCAAGATCCCAAGTCACCGAGTTATGGGTAACCAAAATCAAGGCCTTCTGAGTTGTGGGTATTCGCTGAACACGATCTTTGAGATCAAACGCTCGCTGAACAGCAACCGAATACACCTAATCCTGTAATTTTGAAGTCGGTAACAAATGGGTAATCCAAATTCGAATTCGAATAAGCATGGGTCATGAATCAGAACGAGTTCAAGGTCCAAAATCGAATGGGTATTTGTTTAAACTTGCGAAAACAACATGGGTCTTAAGCGAAACTTACCGAAACACTGAAGCGACGAAGAATCGCAATGGAATTCACGAAGGGCCAGAACAGCACCATACTCGCGTAACAGCTGTTGTCGTCGCGTGGCTTTGATGTTGGAGGCGTCAATGGTTGCTCTTCTGGGGATTAGAACTCACGGAAGATGGAGAGGGAGAGACGAGCTGCGAAATGAACGGCGGAGGGGAGCTTCGACATCGGGCTCTACGCACGGGAGGGAGATAGGACTAGAAGCTTGCGTGTTTTTGCACTAAATCGCAAGCGAGGCGTCGCACACGAGGAGGGAGAGCGTGCACGCGAGAGAGAAGGAGATTCGCTTCATGTTGTCCCCATTGAAGAGATCGACGAACACCGAAAACACGAGAGGGAGAATGGGACTTGGGGGCTGCCGGAGTGACTGAAAAATCAGATGGGGGGGCGGCTAACTCACGAGAAGGAGAGGGAAAGAGATGAAGGATTAGGGCTTGAGGTATTTCTTTTCTTTTTGCTTATCCTTTCCTTTTTTTTTTTTTTCTTTTAAACACACTAAGAAAACCCAATTAAAAAAAAGAGTTAGATCTTATCCGATAATCAATCTTAAAATCCCAACTTAATCTCCTAAAAGATTTGAGAAAAGAGAATAACCCAATTGATTTAAGGATTTGGGTCTTTTGATATTTAAAATAAATATCGAATATTAAACCTCCAAACTTTAGGAAATTAAAGATTTAATTAAAAATCTATTTTGAAGGTGTTCATATAACACATGCGGAAGCAATTTTAGGATCGGAGGCGCTTAACTACATCAATTTTAGAAAATGAAAACATGCTGTCCAAATACCGTAAGGTGAGAGCAGAATTTTTACCAACCTTTTGGAGACCGATTCAACAACTCCCTTTGATTCCTTTGATCACGAACGGTGTGTGGACCACCTCTAGTGTCTTCCCTACTATTCTCCGGGCCAAGAACGACTTGTGGGAGTCTATAGAGATAGGGAATGGGAAGGGAATGCTTGAAGGTTCAAGCACTAGAGAGATATATGGAGATGAGTGAGTTTGAGACCAAAATCCAGCAGCATAACAATATGGAAAATGGCTCTCCTTCTTTGAATCTGATTCATACTCCTTATATAGACATCTTCCATGCAAAGAGAAGCCTCATGACACTAGACACATGGTGAAATTGCAACTCAAAGTGGATTCTAGGTGTTTAATTCACAACACATGCAACTAGTGCATGGTTGTGTTGTTTTCCACTATGCATCAACATGCAAGAGTGGGAATGCCACTAAATCCACTTAAAATTGAATCTAAATTCTCAATTTTCAGCTTGCAATTCATTCCTATTTCAATTCAAAATTGAAATTGATTTCTAGGCAATTAATTTGTACAATTCCAAGTAATTTTTACATGATTAATCCAATTAATCTTTATCACCTAGTGCCATGAATTATATATGATTCCTAATACATATATATGGTATTCAAAACACTTTTAAAAACTCCATCTCTCATTTTCTAATTTAATTCATAATTAAATTATTGTGTCAAACACAATTTATGATAATACTCGTTTTCCCGATTTTGAACGATTCAAAGCTTCCTATCTTTTTGTTCTAGGCTTTGTTCCGATATGAGCTAGTAGGGGGACCTAATGGACCTATAGATCATGGGCTCCAACGATTCGAGGCTAACCGACTAATCTCATTATCCAAGCTAGCCAACATTCGTTAACTACCGGGACACTCCACTATAGCCCGATAGTTGCACTCCCCTCACTATAGACATATTTTTTTGTCCACTTGATTTAACCATGATTAGTAAGTCGATCTTTCACAGGTTGTTCGTAGCTATAGCTAGGTCAAAAGCCCGTTTTACCCCTATAGTACTTCTAGTTCCTTAAGTCCCACTGATCCTCTAATGAACAATTGGTTTATGGTCCAACCAATAAACCGAGTCCCTCTCGGGCCAATGAGAGGGCGGGATCCCTTTGTTCAAGCCCCGGAGTCAGCACTTAAGGGAACAACCTCTCTACTATCCCTAATTCGGGTAGGAGTGAATTCCTTCTTGCACGACTATGTCCCCAGCTATCTACTCGTTCCTATCCCTGAAATGGGAGGCTTATTGAGTCGGCGATACTGAGCCACTCTCACCTATGCAGATCTAAGGATAAGTCCGAATAAACAGGAGTTCATAGTTAGCTCAGGATTAAGATCGAGTTACCTAGGTCATCACATGAAATAGTCAGTCTCGTCAGTAAACGGTGTTATAAAGCGAGAGCGACTTATTTCTTGGTCCTGGTCTTATGCAAACTCATTGCATAGGACGCCCCCACTCGCATGTCTCTACATGGACGATTTAGGATCACATCGTCTATACCATCTATAAAGCGGGCCGCGTCTCATAGTGTCCCCAGAATAAGGTATCCAGCCCTATCCCTATACTATAGACTGTTTTGGCTATACTCAAGCTTGATCCACTTTTATGTCTCTACATAAAGCTCAAGTGTTCATCCTATAGCCATGGATCTTAGTTTATTGGATTTGGGTAATTATATGTGCAATTTACTTTATTCAGTAATAACTTTACTGAATTAGTCTCGATAACGCCTTTATCGAATAAGTATATAATTCGTTTAACATTCACTATCTACGAGTTTTAGGACACCAATCCCAACATATTTTTTCTAAATTATAGAAATTTAATTTATCGACCCAAGGCTAAGCTTAAATTCTAATTTTCCAAGTTAGAATAAAACGCTCAACAAATCCCAAAATGGCTCTATTCCGAAATGCGGGGCGTTACAATCTGCATCATCAAAAATCCCCCTGTTTGCATGAGCACAAAATTCTACAACTGCTAGATCTCCCCCTTCCCTGTGTTTGACCCCGGCCGCTATTGCTACAAAAATTAGTAGTAGTGCCGTGGATTATAAATTTTATTTGGTGCGACCCTCGACAAGTCGCTCGTCAATTAACAAACTAAAAAAAACCATCTTATTAAGCAGAAAAAAAAATAACAAATGTGGCTTAAAACCAAAGTCGAGTCCAACATATAAGCAAACATGCATGCAAAACTAAATAGTAGTAACAAACATCAAATCCTACAAAAACTTCTCAATCCTACAAATCACAAGGTCTCATTGGTCATGCCATAATGCTAGCCTATTCGCTGTTAGAACTATCACTTGATCATCCATCTAAAAAAAAATTAAAGAAACGAAATGAGTATAAAAATACTCAGTAAGCAATTTCCATATCAAGCGTTGAAATTCATTTTCCTTTCAAAACATTTGTAAAGCAAAAAGGTCAAACCAATCAAAACTTATAACAGTCCTTACAAAACTTTTAATATAAATTTCAAAACTTTCAAACAATCTAGCCTTTCGAAACCCAAAGTTTATGTAAGACAAAACTTTCGATTATTCAAAACTTTCAATCATTCAAAACAATTTTTCATTCTTTCAAAACAACCATTCATTCAAACTGTCAAATCAAAGTAGAAAGATGCATTATTTAGGTAGCCTACAGAACATATGTGATTACCCGTCGGTAACACCAATCAATCAATCAGAAGCTTCTATCAAAGTTGTCGAATAATATCGACCAGAACATAGTTGTCGAATCAATATCGACCAGAACAGAGTTGTCGAATTAATATCGACCAGAACGAGTGAATTACACACACGTGAATCTTCATCCAAAAGGAATGTCAACCACCAAAAGTGTCTTCCCACAAATAAGTCAGAACAGAAATCCATCAGTTCCAAATTAGGTTATTACCCGAAATAAGCAAAACTTTTCCAAAACAAAAATGGCCTATCCGGATAGCCCTATCGAACAAATCAAAATACTTTCAATAGAAATATGCAAAACAAATACGTATTTCCATATCAAATCAATTCAAAACATGAAAATAATTTCAAACAAAACTTTATCAAATCATATAAAACATACTTTCAAATATTCTCAAATAATCAAGATATCAATTCCCAAAATATTTATCAAACCATAACAAAACTTCAATCTCATAAACAGAACATCAATTTCAAATCCTCAATCAAATCCAAGATTAACCTTTAGTTTCAGAAGGGTTATGACAAATTACTTACCTTAGCCAGAAATCCACAAATCCACAAATCTAATAACTTCCTTCTTGAATACCTTTCAACTTTCCTAGAGGCCTAGAATATACAACCAATATCCAAAATCAATTCTAAAAACCTATATAAGGATTTAAAATCCTTCCAATTACTATGCAAATCTTATCTACCCAATTTTCCTATTCAAAACACTTTTTCACGTAAAATAATTAGGAAAATATGGATTTAAAGATGTAAAACCAGGTCTGAAAAATTGGTTTAACCTACATTAAAACCCAAAATTAACAACTTTAAAAAATACAAGAATTGTTGCAAATTAATACGGATTAAATTTACAAAAGGTTCCCCAACAAAGCAATGTTTAAAACCCTCAAAACTCTTAAATAGATTGATGATTTTAAATCTAAAAATTTTATGTTTTTTTTAGAATAAAACATCCAAGAATTTCAACACAAAAACAATTCATAAAAGTTCACAAAACTACTCTAAAACTTGGTAGAAACATACAATTTTCATGCGAAAATCAAAACAATGAGCCACATTCTATGAGAATACAAAAGGGTAAACTTTTTATACAAAAAGAATAGTCCAAAATATCGCCAGACACAGTTTCATAAACCAAAAGATCCAAACTAAAAATTTCGAAAGCTTTTTGGGCAAAAAGTCTTCAAAATCTTTTGTTCTAAATGAAAAACAAGAAATTAAGGGCCCGTTTGGTAACGTTCTCGTTTCTTGTTTCTGTTTCTTCATTTTTAATAAATAAAAATAGAATTTCATGACCATGACACCTATATATTCAATAATAATAAACCTATATTCTTATATATGTTTGGAAAAAATTGGAAACAAGAACAAAAAATGAGAAACTAGTTTTAGATGTTCCCAAAAGTTCTATACAAATTTTGGGAGTGTTTCTAAAAAATGAGAAACAAGAAACATACATAGTTATTAAATGCTTAGATTTCTTAATAAAATTAAAAACAAGAAACAAGAAACGAGAACGTTACCAAACGGGCCCTATGATTCCAAAACTATTCCCAACAAATTGAATTAAAGATCAAGATACAGATATTTCAAAAAAAAAAAAAAAATATCAAGATACAGAAAAGAAAACAAAAACAATAAGAAAAAAAAAACTTACTACTTTTTTTATTGGAAATGGAATGTGCAGAACGTGATCCTCTTCTCTTTTTCTTTTCTTTGACTCAAAACGTAAAAACCAATTTAGGGTTATTTTTAGAGGGTCTTTTAAAAGAACCCTAATTAAAACCTAAAACATTATTTTCCTCTTGTTTTTAATAAAAAAAAACAAAACAAAATAGGTTTTAAACATTATTTTCCTCTTGTTTTTAATAAAAAAAAACAAAACAAAATATCAGGTATTTATCTATATCTATATCTATATCTATATACTATATTAAAAAGCTACAATCTTTGAAAAACTTTTTTGGACAATTATGTCCCTTATTTAATTGATATATTTACAAACATGCCATTTTCATTATCTATCTATCTATACTATATTAAAAAGCTACAATCTTTGATAAACTTTTTTGGACAATTATGTCCCTTATTTAATTGATATATTTACAAACATGCCATTTTCATTAGTTATTAATTATTAATAGTGAAGGAATTATTTATTTATTATTTTTATATGCTAAAAGTGTAATTATTTTCTAATTAATTACAAATTTATTAAAATTAATATAATGAATTTTAAATATTATTTAATAAATGAATGAGATTTCACTACAATAAATCAAATAATAAGTTTAGCTTTTTAATATTTTTTACTAATTGATAGTGCATCAAAATTATTATCTAATTTTTAGAAAAAAAAAATGAAAAATCAAATAATAAGTTTAACTTTGTTTTTAAACATTTTTTATTATTTAGTGTATGGTGCATCAAAATTATTATTTTTTATGGAAATATGAAATATTTAAAAAGTACATGACGTTCTTCTTTAATTAATTTATTTAAATAATATGTTTTTAAAAACTAAACTTTAAATAGTAAATTCTTTAATTAGTTATCAATAATAAATTATTGACTAATTATTAATAATAATAACCGCATGTTAATATGAGAGGTTGAATACGAAAGGTTAGTTTTTTATTAATTAAATTTTTAATTATAATTAATATTAGAATTTAAAATGTTTTGGAATTCTAAAAGTTTTGCAACTTTTAATTCTCTACCACTATAAAATGAGATATTCTTCTTCCATTTTTTCATCAAGATCTCTCAATTCCTTACTCTCAAGGGTCTCTTCAAATCTTGAAATCGACTCTACTTCTTACTTGGTAGATTCAAGTCGCAAGAGACGATGCATGTGATGAACATATATATCGGATGCTAAAATTTGCTTAGGATGCTAAAGTTTCACTTTGATGAAGTCAAATAATGATGTTGCAATTACCAAGTGAGTATATCTATTTTAAAGCATGTGTATATGGATACCGTATGAGATATTTTACTACTTTTTTTTTATTGTCATTTGATAATTAGTGAACTGTTTGTTGTTAAAAATGTTGTGCGCATATCTTTGGATTTGTTAATTCAATTTCACGTAGGTTCATATTTCATAAGAAATTTAGCATGTTAAGAAATTATATACTCTAATGTTTCAAAAAAAAAAAAAAAAAAAATTATATACTCTATTCTTTTTGTCAATTTATTATTTATTAATTTAAACTATAACACAAAATTAAAATATTCTTTTGAGTCTATAGTAAAGTAAAATGTTATTTGATAGTTTGAAACATTATTTTTATAACATAATAAAAAGAGTAAATTTTAATTAGCAAGTAAATCTATACTATATTAAAAAACAAACATCTTTGAAAAACATTTTTAGACCATCTTATCCTTCTTATTTTTAGTGAATTACGAATATGTCATTTTCATTAAGAATACCATCTTTAAATAAGAATTAAAAAAAAAAAAATTGCAGCTTAACGTTTGCACCACTGAACGTTTCCATCTTTTTTTTTTTTTTTTACTTTAATTAAATAGCAACTTTAATTAATAAGTTCCTTGGTTTTTTAACGTTTACTTTTACAAATTTGTAAATTTAAATTTTCCCCCAAAACTTTTCCCAAAAAAAGTTTAAATTTGAAAATGATGACATTTTTAATATTTAATAACTTTAATTGAAAAGAATTTGAAAAGTCTGAGTTTACATTACCTAATTATTTCTAGAAACTAATTCTAAAAATTTGATTAATTATAAAAAGTATATTAATTAATAAATAAATAATTATCAATAATAAATTTATAGTAAGTTGGAATGCTAAAGGTTTTTCCTACCACTTAAATGAATTTAATTTAGAATTTAAAAGGTTGGAATGCTAAAGGTTTTTCGTACCCCTTAAATGAGTTTTAAAATTCAGGTTTTATAACCCTCACATTGTACTACTATAAAAATGGGTTTTCTTCACCATTTTTTCATCACACACCTACAACTTTGTTATTTCTTTATTTTTGTTCTCTCATTGTCTTACTCTCAAAAGCTCTCCAAGTTTCAGAACATCTCAAGATGTTGGCGTTACATCCAAGATGCAAATGATGTATGTGTCGTTATCTATATCTCATACCCTTGGCGTTACATCCAAGATTTAGCTTTCTCATTTTGATTTGTTCTTCTTCATCTATTATTATAGTTCATTCTAATAGTTTTAGATTTAGATAGATTAAGAAGATTGCAATGCATATTGCTGTAGTGCTAAGTTGTAAGAATTGCATTGCAAAGTAGTGTTTTTTGTAATTGGATGTCTTTGTATCTGGAAAAATGGTTTGATCTCAAACAACAAACATCAATCAAATGCGAACCTCTTTTCAGGTAATCGTATGAAACAAAGGTATCAATATCTTAGATGATTTATGTTATTTTATAAATAACTCTCTTATTGTGTTGATGGTTTATGTATGATCATTTGTTTTAGAGAAGAGAAATTACATTTAATAACAAACATCTAACCAAGCTGAAAATCTCTTTTTCTTTTCAAAAAAAAAAAAAAAAAAAAGCTGAAAATTGCTTCTGACAAGTCATTTGGGAAAATCAAATTATTTTTTAAATTTTATTTCCTACATAATTTTTTTTATCTATTCTTTAATTTTAATTGAAGTACCATCCTGGTTATCAAAAAAAAAATTAATTAATTAAAGTACCATCCTGTCCTTTCTGTAATGGTAAAAAAGAAAAAAAAAATTGTAAAACCATCCAAATAATTACAATAACAAAGTGATGTTATTACACACAAAAAAAATCATATTTAATTTGAGATTTTCATTATGCCATTTTAATTTAAATTATTTATTGACAACAATTTTATTTTTAAATTAATTACAATCATAATTTGAAATAAATAGAATAATAAATTGACAGTGTTAAAAGAAAGGAAAAAAACTAACTTTAATTTGTGAGGTTTTGATTTAAATAATTGCATAGTTTTCAATTAATTGAGAATGGGGAAGTCATTGAAATGATTAAAAAAAATGGTAAGTTTACAGAAAAGAAATATTTTTAATTATTCATACTAAAAAATATATATTGTGAACTTTAACTATTTAAATTCTTCTCAAATTAAAAATATAAATACAATTCAAAGTCAATTGTTTCTTACTATATTGTTTTTTACTATATAGCTCATTGTGATAGAAGAGTTCATCCCATTGAAATGAATTTCCAATGATACTATGCAAAGCAAGAAGAATAAATGATAAGTTTTTTGACTGTTATGGAACGTCAACTTCAATTTAAATGAGAAAAAACAAAACTCCAAATCAAATATAGATTCGGTAACTTTATAAATATTTATTCTTTCTATTTTGGGTTGTGAACTTCTTGGGATTAGATTATATTTCTTTTGGTTCCATCCTTCTTTCTTAAGTCATATCTTTTACTAGAGAGTAGTGATAATGACGACCAATAGTGTAGTGCGACAGACAAATAAATAAAACTAATAAAAAAAACTTATAATAAGACAGTAGAGAGAATGAAAATGTGACTTGATAATATTGAGATTTGAGATAAAGTTATACATATTTAGGGTTTTTGTAGCAGCTGGATTTAGAAAAAAAAAAATAGGGGGAAAAGGCGGGCACAATGCCCGGTCAAAGGGGGAGTGGGGGGAAATTTTCCCCCACATTTTCGGTCAAAGGGGGTTTTAAAAAAAAAAAAAAAAAAGATCTCAGCTCTTTCTCTCTCCCTCTCACGCGCTCTCTCTCTCGACCCTCTCTCTCACTCGGCTCCCTCTCTTTCTCCTCACCACAGTCCACCGCCCTCACCGCCGCCGACCTCGCGCCTCCGCCGCCGCCGCTCGCCGACGATAAGTACTCTCTCTCTCTCTCTCTCGTTTTCGTCTCTCTCTCTCTCTCTCTCTCTCTCTCATTTTCGTCTCTCTCTCTAACCCGGTTTTTTCTCTCTCCGTTCGCCGTCTTCGCGCGTCGCAGCTCTCTCTCCCACGCTGCTGCCGCGCCGCCGTCCGTAACCGACGCCTGCCGCTCGTCCCTCGTCGCCGTGAACCGCCGCCCGACGCCTGCCGCTCGTCTCCCATCGCCGTGAACCGCCACCGTTCGTCGTCTCCCGAAGTGCTGTCGCCGCCACGTTCAGCCAGCAAGTCGGGCACACCGCCGCCGCCGCGTCCAGATCTGTTTGTTTCTTCGTCGCTCGGATCTGATTACCGTCGTCACTGCCTTAAGACAAATAGCCACACGTCTCTTGAACGTTCGACGATTACAGCTGGAGGGTAAGAAGTGTATAGTTCAGATGCAATTAGTCTTTTGTCCTTTAATGGAATATCCAATAATGTGAGACTTAATCCAAGGTGTTCGTAGTGAGTGGTTGTCGAATTCGTAAAGGCGGTGTGAAATTGGAGATTGGACAGCGAGCAGTAGTCTGACTTGGGTGAGTTTTCGACCCTCTCAAGCCTTGTGTTTTAGGAAATTAGTTGAGATTGTTATGCCTCTGATGTGTGAATATATTTTTATGTGTTAATAGACGATTATTTCGCATCACGTGGTTGGCGTTGCATCAAGTGTTTGGGTGATTTCAATCAAGCTTAGTTACCTCGATGTAAGTGACTTACTGCATTAGAAAGAAATGTATATGCATTGAAATGACTATTTGCTCCTAGCATGAATTGGTATTAAAAATTTGGATTGAGATTGAGATGTTATGAATACGGTTGTCTTTAGAAATATGGTTGTTGTGTACTTGTGCTATGTGATGGGTGAAAGTGCTGGATTGTTTTAGATCGTTAGTTGACTGGTATTGTTTGTGGACAACGAGGAGTTTGTGTTGTATCTCTGTTTAGGAGTGTTGTTGTCGCCTTCGTTCTTATTCTTGAGATTGTTTGGGTTGGCTTGGTGCATATCAGTTTAGCCTGTCAGTATTCTCCGTAAAAGAAAAGGGTTCGGCTAATTGGGTTGCGGTTAAAATTAGTAGGTGTTAAAGGGTCCTAAAGGGAAAAGGATTAAGAAAGGGAAAAGAATAGGCTAGTTGCCTTAGAAGAGGGTCATGTCAATTAAACACCTAGGACTGAGATGTAATAGACTGAAATGAGGGGCTTAATGGGCGGGACTTAGCTTCGCAGACTAGGTGCCATTTACTAACTGTGGAAGTTAATTTCTAACTTAAACCCATGAACGTCCCACCAGTGAAATGGTAGTTTAGAGCGCTACGCGCCCATTAGTGCCTTGAGGGATGAGGCTCAGCTCCACTGACTGGGTGCCTTCTACCATCAGTAGGAGTAGAGACCCCCCAAAACACCCACTTGTGCACTACCAGTGAGTTGGCAAACTTATATATAGGTGAGTTAATTGATCACGAGGCCCGAACTTCAAATAAATGAAATGAATGAAAATGAGATGACCTAACCCTTAGGCCCTTAACTCGAATAAAAGGTTAAAATCTTGGTTGTTGCAGGTGTCTAAAAGTATTTTTACTTACTGAGTATTTTCTTAAATACTCATTCTTTTCCCTTACATATAACTGCAGGTAGAGGTAAAGGTGTGCAGAACGCGTGACGGAATGCTGCTGAGTCATGGATTTCCTTAGGATAGTCTTCCGCATTTCATGTTTCGTTATTATTCTTTTGAACTTGTATTGCGATTATTTTAAGGTTATTTCCGCACTAAGTTTGTTTGAGCAACTAAAGGTTTCTTTTGTTCTGTTTTAACTGGGATCCCAGGTTGAAAAGTTTCGCAAAATTTCTAACTGGGATCGTCGGAAAAGTGGCCGGAAAGTCGACGGCGGTCGCCGGAAAAGTTGTCGGTGGTCGCCGGAAAAGTCGTCGGTAGAAAAGTTAATGAGTCACATGGAAGAAGAGAGAAAAGAGTTACTGTAGAGAATGGATAGAATAATTGGATGGGTTGAATAGTGGTTACTGTAGCAACACGGAGGGGAAAAATAACCAACTCCACCCCTTATTTTTGTTGATGCCCCAAACACTGGGTTGGTTATAATAGCCCCCACTATTATAACCAACACAGTGGGCCAAACGGCCCCTAAATGTCATTTCATCGCTGTTCTTAGAAGTAGAATGATATGCAAGTGGTAATGACCCTAGGATCTAGTCATGAAAAGTTGGGTCGTTACAGTTTTGAAAACATATTAGCTCCCGGTTACAAGATTTCCATTGAATGTTATATATTTACTTATTAATAAAAATACTCTTAGACGTAGTTATATATATATTTTGCACGAACTAATTGCATTAACATTAATAATTACTAAATTGCTATTAAAAATTTAAATTTATTTTAATATATGTTTAATTTTTTGTATAATAAAAAAATATAAATATTGATGGTTCGATGTAATTCAACGTAGAACTTTCTTTTAATGGTTTTGTTTGATTTAAGTAGACCAGCATGACTAAGTAACCAAACATACAATATCACTCCCCTAATCAATTTAAATTTCGGTTATTTCAATTAAAAAAATAAAACATGTAATGTAAGATAAAAAAGTTTCTCATAAAAAAAATTACATTGCTAAATAAAATAATCATCTAAAACACTTTACTTCATATTTATGCTTTATTTAAAATAAATAGTGTTTTTTTTTTTTACAACATGTAAGAGTGGGAGATTGAGCCCTCTGAGGTCAGGAAAATAAATAGTGCACTTGATAAACAAGGATACGTAGTTAAATAAATATTATATTATTATATAAAACTAATTAATAAATTCATTTATAGGCGTTAATTATATGATTGAGATATCAAAAACCTTTCTCATGAGTTGGTAGTTCACATCTCTTTCATAATTATAATATTATACTAAAAGAATTAAAATTTCAAAAAATTTATTAAGTTAGTAATATCAAAATTATATTCACATGAGATAAAATATGTTACCAACTAAATAAGATTATATGATAAGAACATATAAAACTGATTCTAATTAATTTTTAAAATAAATATATTGAATAGAAACACACGTGCATTGCACGTGGTAAAACATTTAATTTAATTATTAAAAAGCAAAGATCCGTGAAAAACATTTTTAGACTAAAATACCCCTTTAAATTTAAGATAATTACTTTAGTTAAAATCTAATTATTTTAATTAAAAAAAATAAAAGATACAAAAATTAAAAAATGGTAATCTGTAAAAAATTAAAAAACCAATATGAAATTTTGAAAAAAATATTTTCCTATAAAAAAATAACACATAAGAAAAAAAACCATAGTGATTTTAATAATTATCTATAATAAATGATTGAGAAAATTAAAAAATAAAAATAAAAAATAAATAAAAAACCTTACTGACATCCCTACAAAATTTTAAAAGCCAATATAATATTTTGAAAAAAAATACTGTTCTTATAAAAAATCTGCAACACGAATCCTATTTGTTCTTTTTTTAATTTTTCTTTTTTTTTAATAAAAACAAATAGGGTAATTCTTTTTATTTTTTTATCTTTTATTTTTTTTCAATTAAAACAATTACGAAATTTGATTTCTACTTTTTGATTTTGTTATCTTTTATTATCATATTGGTTTGATAACTTAGAATAATATTATGGTCTATATTTTTTATTTTAGGATCTATACACTCTATCCAAAATCTAATCAAATTAGAATTTGAATCTAAATTTCCTCTATAATTTGTTCACCTTCTCCTATTAGTTTTCACATAAAAAACTATTCATCCTCTCCATTGTTGGTTTCAGGTACCTCGCTTGAATTATAATTATAATTTTTTTGTTTAATTTTATTAATTTAATTAGAAGAAAGTCATTCTCAAATATTTTATGTTATAGACCGACTTTAATTTCTTTTTCCCCTCCAACTTTATTTTTCAGGTATAAAATTACTTATCTCTTCCAATTTCTTCCAATTGTTCATTTATATTTAAGGTATTTTCCAATTTCTTCCAATTGTTCGTTTATATTTCAGGTATTTTTTTAGTTTCACTTTTCATAGTTTATTTATTAAAATATAAATGTAATCTATGCATGCCATAATCAGAGTCCATGAGAACTTGAGTTTGTAGGGTTGACATTTTTTTTTTTTTTGATAATAAATGTCTGGAAACTAATGAAAAAGTTTAGTCACTCTTCACGATGAAAAATAAAGAATTTTCTTTTTGGGACGTGTTAAATTTTGCCGGCAATATGAAATTTTGAAAAAAAATAAAATATAAATAAAGAATTTTATAATTATCTATAACAAATGATTAAAACAATAAAAATAAAAAAAAAATGTAATCCCTACACAATTTAAAAAACCAATATGAATACTCGAACTATATGTAGGGACATATCGTAGGATCAAGTTCAAGTTTATAGTCAAAATAGTCTATAGTATAAGGATACGGTTGGGTGCCTTATCTTGGTGACACTATGGACGCGGCCCACTTTGTATTAAGTACAAACGATGAGATCCTAAGTCGTTCATGTGGAGACATGCGAGTGGGGGCGTCCTATGCAATGAGTTTGCATAAGACAGGACCACGAAATAAGTCACTTTCTCTTTATAACGCCGTTTACTAAAGAAACTGACTATTTCTCATAGATGACCTAGGTAACTCGTTCTTAATCCTGAGCTAACTATGAACTCCTGTTTATACGAGATTATCCTTTGATCTGCATGGGTGAGAGTGGCCAGCATCGTCGACTCAACAAGCCTACCATTTTGGGGATGAGATCGAATAGATAGCTGGGGACATAGTTTTGCAAGACGGAATTCACTCCTACCCATTTCAGGGATAGCAGAGAGGTTGTTCTCTTAAGTACTAACTCCAGGACTTGAACAAGGGGCCCCACCCTCTCGTTTGGATCGAGAGGGACTTAGGTTTGATGGTTGGACCACAAACCGATTGTTCATTAGAGGATTAGTGGAACTTAAGGAACAAGAAGTACTATAGGGGTACAACGGTTATTTGACCTAGCTATAACTACGAACAACCTGTGAAGGAACGACTTACTGAACATGGTTAAATCAAGTGGACGAAAATATATCTATAGTGAGGGGAGTGCAACTATCGGGCTATAGTGGAGTGTCCCGGTAGTTAACGAATGTTGGCTAGCTTGGATAATGAGATTAGTCGGTTAGCCTCGAATCGTTGGAGCCCATGATCTATAGGTCCATTAGGTCCCCCTACTAGCTCATATCGGAATATAGCCTAGAACAAATTGATAGGATTCTTTGAATTGTTCAAAATCGGGAAAAAGGGTATTATTGTAAAATTGTGTTTGACACAATAATTTAATTATGAATTAAATTAGAAAATGAGAGATAAAGTATTTAAAAAGGTTTTAAATACTATATACATGAATTAAGATTCATATATATAAAAGATGCACAATATTAAGGTGATTAATTTGTTTAATCATTTATAATCAATTGGGCAAGGTTCAAATATGATCTTATATATTAATGTCACATTTAGAATTGATATTAATATCATAAATGAATATTTGAAATCTGATTTTGAATCATGGTAAGTGGAAAATGTTGTAATTCCACTCTTGCATGAAGATTCAAAGTGGAATTACACCACAAACATGCATACTTGCATGTAATGTTGCTTGAACACCTAGCTTCCACTTTCACCTTTAAGACCACCATGTGTCTTGCATCTTGAGGCTTCTTCTTGCATGGATTCTCTCTATAAGTAGAAGAAGAATCAGATTGGAGATGAAGAGAGTGATTTACCTACTGTTATGCTGCTGGAATTTCCTCTCAAACACACACACCTCCATAGATCTCTCAAGAGCTTGATCCTTCAAGCATTCCCTTCCATTTCCCTATCACTATAGACTCCCACAAGTCGTTCTTGGCCCGGAGAATAGTAGGAAAGACTCTAGAGGTTGTCCAAGGAGCATAGGAGAAGAAAACACCACAAGGAGTTCCTCATTAGTGAGCTACAAAGGTTGGTGTTCTCTAAACTCTATGTTCTGTCTTTTCTAGAACATGCATGCTTTATGAGTAAAATTGAATGAGTTAAGTGCTTTCTATCTTCAATTGCTTCCGCATGTGTTATATGAACACCTTCAACATGTATATTATATTAATTAAAATTAGTCATATTAGAAAACAACAAAACTAATATAAGAATGTATAGAGAATCTTAATTAGTTTTAAATTAATTTTACTTCATAACATATATTAATTATTCAATTAATTAATAATTTGAGCAACTGCAAACAAGAACGATTGATGTATGATTTAGATATATTTTGAAAGTTAAAGATTGTGTGTAAATTATGTTACTAATATATATATGTATTCTCATGTAATTGCAGTCCAGGATGAATGTCGAGATGTTGATATCGAGATTTTAATTTTACGGATATATCGATAAAATATTGATGTCAATGGATATTTCTGTAAATAAAAAAATTAATTAATAATTAAGTTGTTTTTCTTCCAAACTAAGCGCTATAGATCTTGTTATTAGTATTTATATTTGTATTGAGGTTAATATGTGATTTTCTTTTTTAATGTTTTATGGGTATTTATAAAAGATATTGAAGATATTATTAATTGATTCTCAATATCCATGTCGAACCCTCCAATACAACAGATGTATTGGCATATCAACATATACTTTCATCCTTGATTGCAGCTTCCATCAAAGGGTTAACCTTAACCTTTCTTTTGTTTTTCAAAGACTTGTTTTGTTTACTCAAGACTTAGCATTTTTGTAAAAGCTTTACTGTTATTGATTTTTCTTCTTTCTTTTTTTCATTTCCCTTTTCTTATTTGTTTTCTTTTTTCCATTTCCCTTTTCTTATTTGTTTCAATCATATTATATGGAATTAGAGAAATGAAGGTGAAGTTTGAAAATGTAATGTTTGTTGTTGCTTTTCTTCTATATATATATGTTCTTCAAATCATATTATGTTAAGTGAAACTTATTTTTATATGTGACTAAGATTTCAAACTATCTTTTCTCAAAAAAAAAAAAAAAAAAAAAAAAGATTCAAACCATCTTTAATTAAAGAGTGAATGAGAGTCATGGTATTACAATTTCATCAATATGTTAGCATTTCCATGGACATATCCACATGTCCATGAATTAGACATCAACATAGAGCTGAATCAACATTTCCATTATATCAGAAAAAATTGATAAAAAAAATAGCAATAAAATGTCACTAATGTGAATATAATATAAATAATAAGCATTTTAACTTATTTAAAATTGTAAAATGTTTATTTATTAATTAAAATGTCTTTTGAATTTTTTTTGTTTTAAAATTTTTCTAGGAATATTCATTGACATTAACATTTTCAGGTTTGTGTCTATTTGGTCATGAACTTTAAAAAGTGTCTAAAAATCTTTAACTTTCAATGTTATCTCTAATAAGTCATTAATTTTTCATTTTCGTACTGTTAATAGACTCTTGACTTGTTCCACTTTCTTTTAAATTCACAGGCCTATATAAGCACAAAGTCGAAAGTTTAGGGTCTTACCTGAAATTTAATTTTATATCTAATAGATTCATTAACTTTAAAAAATTTTGAATATGTCAAGGACTTATTAGATACAATATTATTGAAAGTTTGATAACATATATATCAGATATTTTAAAATTTTAGGACCTATTAAATACAAAATTGAAAATTTAAAGACTTGTTAGTAACCTTTTAAGCTTGAGAAACCAAATAAACACACAATTTAACTAAACTTGTAATTGCCTAGTCTTTATCTTCATTAACCTTTACACTTTTTTTTTGTTATTGATAATTGTGATTTATTTATTATGACTTTTACTTTTAGACATTGACTATTAATTATTATTTAAAACCAACTATTACTAATTAAATTAAAAATATAATATGAAAATAATATATATACACACTCAACCAGAAACATGAATAGCTTGGAGTTTGACTAAACTTTTAATTTTTGAATTGATTTTTATTATAAATTATTTATTAATAGATAAGCTTCACAAGTCTCGAATTCACCAACGAATTCACACAAAAGGGAACAAAGAATTCTCAACGAAAAAAGTGTTCTATGCTTCTCCTTCATGTATGAGGGCTGCATTTCCCAATCAAAATCGAATGACACCTACGATTAAGGAGAATGGAATGTCGATCACAAGGTGAGATGATTTTTTAATACTTGGATGAGTGACTGGTCAACCCGATCACTATACCGAGTAGATCATTGGCATTCACATCTAAGTTAAAATATATTATTAAAATAATATAATTGAAAATGGCAAATCTAACTTTGAAAATTACAATCCGTTAATTATAATCTAAATTATATTTTATTTTTTTTATTTTTTTGAAATATCTAAATTATATTTTATTTACAAAGAAAATCACCTACTAATAATTAAATTCAAATGTATCAGTAAAATAATGATAATACAATATAATTATTTTTTTAAAAAAAATGATAATACAATATACTAATTAAAAAAAAATGTCAATGAGAAATTGAAAGTTCCTTTCATCTTCTTTTCAACTTAGAACATGTTTGGGAGTGATTTTAGAAGGATCAAAATCACCTTTATTCTGTTGAAAATAATTAAAAAGGACATAAAGATAGTGATTTTTGTCATTTTAAAAATCACCTCGAAACATAGTTTCACCACACATTTACATTAAAAGATAAAAATGTATTTAAGAAAACGACTCCAAACCCTACTTTGTGAGACTTGGGTATAATAGAAATATTTTGTTTAAACCTTATTTTCATCCCATTCACTTTCATATTTATTCTATGTTAATACTTACAAACTTTCTATTTTGGTCCCTGAAAGATAGGTTGACTAATTAATTTTATTAAAAAAAAGTTAGTGTTTTATCTGTTAATTCATATAAAAGAATGGACTCCTTGCACAAATAGCAAACCCAACTAAAATAATCTTTTCAAAAAAAAAAAAAAAAAAAAAAAAAAACCAACTAAAATAATAGCAAAATTAGCAACATATTTTGCAAAAATAGCAAAATTTAACACTCAGCCCATCTAAATTACTAAAAAGCCCATCCCACATGATTACCCAGTCCATTCAGCCCGAATTTTCAGCCCAATCCCATTTTTTTCCTTCTTTTCGTTTCTATCAGTGATAGATTCTATCACCGATAGAATTCTATCATTTCAATGTTATATATTGGTACATCTTTTTGGGTGATATTCACACTTTTTTTTTATATTGCTATAGTGATAGATGATTGTTGATAATCAAATGTGACTTCTATCACTCATAGAGATTATTGATATTCACATTTTTTCTGTATTGATAGAAGAATTCTAAACTTCTATCACTCATTGACTACTATTGTAAATAAACTTTCATTATTGATAGAATTCTATCATTTATTAAATCTATCACTCATAGACAGACTTCTAGCTATCACGGATAGATTTCTATCAATGATAGAATGATAATGATAAACTGATAGACTTCTATCATTCTATCATAATCTTGTAAATCTATCCGTCTATCTATTGATAGAATGATAACAAAGACTTATAGACTTTTATCATTCAATTAAAATCATTCTATCATTCTATCATTCTATCATTCTTTCTATCATTCTATCAAAATCTTGTAATTCTATTAGTGATAGAAGTCTATCACTTATAGTGATAGAGTTATATCAATGATAGACTTCTATAAAATTTTATCGCTTATAAAAGTCTATCTTGATAGATGTCTATCATTTATAGTGATAGAATTCTATCACTGATAGAATTATATAAGCGATAGAATTTTATATGCGATAGAATTTTATCATTGATAGCTATCGTTGATAGTTCTATTACTATCACTGATAGAATTCTATCATCTCAATTTCTATCGATACTTGGTGATAGTTTTATAAATACAATTACATATTGAAGTGAGGAATATCATTCTATCAAAATCTATCAAATTAACTATTCTATCAAAATCTATTACTGATAGAAAACTTCTATCACTGATAGAAAACTATCATTTTTGTTTCTAAAACCTATGTCACTGATTTTGTTTTTATAGATGCTGAAACAAAACAATATGGAAATTGAACCGGAAGAAAAGAAAAACACAAAGCGGGAGTTCAAATTTAAAGGGGAGACCTCAACAAAACAAAAAAAGAAAAAACAAAAGGTATGTGCAAATTATCACGTAATCAAATACACTATTGGTTCCTATCACCGTGATTCTATCAGCGATTGATTTCTATCATATCATAGAAATCAGAACAGGGGCCAAATGGGAATTAAAAAAACGATTTAAAATTTTTGCTATATTTGCAATTTTTTATAAAACTTGCTATATCTGCAATTAACCATTAGAATTTTGTCACCCATTACAATTTTCCTAAAAGATTTAAATATGTCCCTATACTTTTTTTTTTCCATAATATGTGAGGTGAGAGATTCGAACTTTTAACTTTTTGGTCAAGAGTATATGTTCCCTATACTTTTTATTATTATTTTTTGTTATTATTATTATTATTATTATTTTGAAAGCATCATATACTTTAATTTTGTATCTAATAAATTTATATGGTTAAATTTTTTTTTTTTTTTTGAAAAGAATATGGTTAAATTTGTTAGTTTATGATTAAGTGAGGTCTTGATTATATTATTTAAGAATTATGTGACATATTGAATTTCGACCAAATTCAAACATTTTGTGGTAAGAAGTTAGATTGATGGATCGTTAATGGCAAAGATGTATTATACGAAAATTGAGAGTTCAATAATTTATTAGATTTTTTTTTTTTAAAGCACAAAGATTAATTAGTTTGAATTTTTTTTTTTTTTTTTGAAGTATAAATATTAAATAAGTACAACCTTAAAGTTTAAGAACTAAATTCCTAATTTAACAAATAAAATTGACATTTTTTTTATTCATGCAACTCATGCAGCTTCAACATTTGATGCATATTTGAAGTCATAATTTATTTATCAAATAATTGGTCTTATGATAACAGCATGGATCAAAATGTTTATTTAAAAGAAAAAAATAAAAATGAAATACCTTGTTTCAAAAAATAAAATAAAAATAAAAATGAAATACCTATTAAAAAAAAATAGGTCAAGTATATGATTTAGTTCTTCCTATTTTGATTTTTTTCCAATTTAATCACTATTGCTAAAAGTTTCAATTTAGTCGTATTCTAACATTTTTCAATTATACCATTTACTTTAGTAAACATTTTTTTTTTAAGTTCAACAATATGCTCAGTGGATATTTGAACCTCTTGATCTTTTGGTTGAGAATATATGACTTAACCGGTTGAGCTATGCTCAAGTTGTTCTTTGGTTAAATGTGCATAATTTATTTTAATGATAACCTTTGCGTGACATGATACTTAGTGATTTGGCACAAATTTAGAGAAAAATTCAATTATCTAAGAAAACTCTATAAAGCATGCTCTAAAAAACCAACCGTCCTTTATTAGAACACAATTATTAGAAAAGGAAAATAGTCATGTACCTAATGTCAAAAATTTGTAAACCTTTTCTAATAAAGGGTACATACTATTTTCTCACTAATATTTGCCGTCTCCGTGCTTTTACACAAGTGACAGTTTTTTTTTTAATAGTGACAGTTTAGTTAAATCTAAAACAATTTAGGGTCCGTTTGGAATACATTTTAATTTAAATGTTTTTCAAGAATGCATTTTTTAAAAACATTTTATATAAAAATTGTTTAGAATTTAAACACCCATATGTTTGGTTGCATTTTCTCATATGTGTTTTTATACACAAGTTATTGTGTACTAAACACTTAAAAAAAAACACTTTTTTTTTAAGTTGGTTTCGAGTGTTTTTTCCAAAATGGTTTATTTATCAATCTCATTTTCTAACAAGTCATTTTTAGTGGTTGTCAAACACTAGAAATTTTTTCAAAATGATTTTTTTTTCAAAATTAAACACTTGAAAAGTTAAACCAAACACACCCTTAATCCTTCAGGTATATTATGTAACAATTTTATTGTCATAATTTAAAATTGGTAACAATTTAGTTCATAACATATAAAATCTTGTTGAGGTCATTTTCAAAAAAAAAAAAAAAAATTGTTGAGGTCTAAATGAGTTTCTTGTCTATTGTAGATTTTGATGAACTGTTATAGAGATTATACTACAACAATTAAATTGTTGCATAATTAAAAAAAAAAAATACAAATCTAAATGGTTAGAAAGTTAAACTACATGTCTAAATCATTATAATTAAAGTATAAGAATTAAGGTCATATTTGATAACCATTTCGTTTTTAGTTTTTAGTTTTTTGTTTTTGAAAATTAAGTTTATAAACCTTACTTTCACCTACAAGTTCTTTGTTTTGTTGTCTATATCCTTTTCACTGCTTTTAAAAACCAAATCAAATTTTGAAAAAAAAAAAAAAATCAAAAACTTGTTTTTTACTTATGAAATTTGGCTAGAAACTCAAATGTCTATTTAACAAAAATGAAAACCATTGTGAGAAGATTGAGACAAAGCAAGCATAATTTTCAAAAATAAAAAACAAAAAACGAAATAGTTATCGACTTACAAATTACAAATTGGAAATTAGGAGTAAATTGTTATTATGACATAAGAGACTAAGGGCGTGTTTGGGGGCCCAACTTCGGAAGCCCGTGTTTCCAAAACCCACCGATTTTAAAAAAATCGTGTTTGGGCCGCTGGTTTGGGAAAACGGGTGATTAGGTTTCCAAAACCCCCGTTTTCCTTTCATTTCTGCGCCGCTCTCTTCCTCTCCGCTTTCGGTAACACAATGCTCTTCTCTCTCCGATTTCCTTCGTTCTTCCGATTTTCTCTCTCGCCCGATGGTTTCTAACCTCATTTCTTCCTTCCTTCTTCATATGTTCTTGCCGTCTCTCCTTCTCCTCTCTTCTGGGTTGGCAGATCTGAAGGTTAGGTGAGGTTGTTCGTCTTTTTTTTTTCTTTGTTTTATTTTTCCGCCATGTGACTGTGTTCTTCATATTTTTTTTCCGATCTGACCTCTGATTTGTGTTCTTTCTTCACTTTTTGTTCGGATTTGAACATCATTCGCCTGTCCGATGATGTTTTCGGGTCTTGGATGAACTGCATGTCATCTCCGCCGTCGTGAATCTCGGTTGAAATTTGTTTCCTCCTTGCCCCTTCTTTCTGATAACGACTGGGTAATTTTTTTTTCCGCCATGTGACGGTGTTCTTCATTTTTTTTTTCCGATCTGACCTCGGATTTGTGTTCTTTCTTCACGTTTTGTTCGGATCTGAACATCATACTTCCGTCCAATGATGTGTTGGGGTATTGGATGAACTGCATGTGATCTCCGTCTTCGTGAATCTCGGTTGAAGTTCGTTTCCTCCTCGCCCCTTCTTTCGGATCTACGACTGGGTAATTATTTTTTTTTTAGTTTTTTTTTCTTTTACCATTCGGTCATTTCAGTTTTTCTTGTCCACTGTTTGTGTTATTCAGTTTTATGTTGTTGTTAATAACCTTTTTTCGTTTTTACAGAAACCCACCCCATGCCGCTTCAACTTGCCGTGGGTGTCAACTATATGAATCGGTATCCGCTTGGTAGGTTGGGCACGGTGAGGGGTGGGACGAAGGTAAGGGGTACCCGGCCAATGATGTTTTGGAATCAAGCAACCTGAAAACATGTATAATTTCTTTTTTTTTTTTTGTTTTTTTATCTGCCTTGTTGTTGTAGTTTGTTCCTCTTCTGATTTACCGTTTGTTAATTGGTTTTGTTTGTAGGTTGGTTTTTTCTTTTCTGTTCATGCTGTTAAAATTTGTTTGACTTCATGTTTAATTTCTTTTGTGTTCATGTTGTTGTGTAAATTTCATTCCTCTCATGAACCCCCCCCCCCAATTCGTATTTTGTGTTCATGTCGTTGTGTAAATTTGATTCCACTCATGACCCCCCCCCCCCAATTCGTATTATGTGTTCATGCTGTTGTGTAATCTGTGTTGCATTCTTGTTTTTTCCTTGTCGTTTTTTTTCCTGATCTGATTCCGTCTTATTTACCCTGTTCTGCGCACATAATTTGAGTTAAGTTTGTTTGTTTGTTGGACACATTATTTGGTTTGATTTTGTCTTCTTTCGCCCACAATATTTAATTGAAGTTTGTGTTCTTCATTTTCAAGTCAGTGTTCAATAGACTGTGTTTTTTCCACTTCTTTCGTATTTTATACTTGTTTTGTCCGTTTCTTTTTTGCCATATTTGTTTGACTTCCATGGTCTTTTTTGTTCCTTCATGTCAATTTCATGTTGTTTTCCAAATTTTGAAATGTTTTCTGCATTGAACAAAACCATGGTTGAAAAAAAAAATTCCCACTGAGGCCGGTTACATTTTTTTCAGTATTTAAATATTTTTTGGTTCTTATTTTCTGATATTTGGTTACTTTCTGACTAATGACATTGTGGTTGAACCAATGTTTTGTAAATCAAGTTTATTTGTGATGAGAAAAGTCTGATGTTGCATTTATTTCACCTTACTCACCATATCTTTCCATTTAAAATATTAGACTTGGTTGCATTTATGTACTCTTTATAAATGCAACCAACCTTCTGAGTTAATAAATAAAGGCAGCTGGCATTTATATTTCGTGGTTTAATTATGCAACCACTGCTTGTACTTTCATTCAACTACCTCCTTCAATCCTTTTCTTATTTAAAGAAGACCAACCATTTCTAATTTCTTTGAGGAAAGTCTCCACTACATTGGATAGTCCCTCTAAACGGTGAGTCGTTTTCCAACTTGCATACTTTTCTTTCTTTGTGTTGCTATGTATACCAAGTTCTTCCTTTCACTCACTACAATCTCTTCTTATCTTCTGCCCTTGAAGACAAATCTAAACCCGATCTCCACCTTCTTTCGTTTCGTTTCACGCATCCCGATCTCGTATAACGGTAAGTTTTCATTCTCTTCCTTCGTTCATTTCGTTTGTACTTGGTCTACATTCATACGGTCATATCTTAATAACCTTCTCCCTTTATGTGATATGCTTGCAGGTTTACTCCAAAGAACACCGTTATATTCGAGGTTCGTTCGTTCGTTCAATTTAAATACCCTTATACTGTTCTGGAAATTGTGTATATTATTTGTTGTGGACATTAGAAACTGCTTCATTTGTATTCTTTAAGTTTGGACATTTCGTTGGTTTTTTTTCTGTTTTTTCATGTTGTATTGTTCATTGCGTTTCTATTTTAGCTAATGTAATGATACCATTTTTTGTATAAATGAAAATTTTCTTATGAAATTGACATATATTTTAAATAAATGGACGTAAAAAATATGTCTCGTTGTTTGAACGAATATTTAGTTGCTAAAATTCATCATGCTTTTACTATCCTTTTCTATTTTGAATGTTGAAAAAAATAAGCAGTAGGAATTTTTTTCACTAAAATGTTGAAACAAAGAAAAAAAAAATGAATTTGAAGTTTACTATAACACAAAATTTCAATACTATGAACATTTGCTTTAAAGAAGTTAAAATTTGTTTGACTACATCTTCCTTGCTTCTGGGATTTTAGTTTTAAAAAAATTGAGACGTCACTATAATATGAAAAAGGTTCGGTTTTTTTTTTTTTTTTTTTTATCTACAACGCTTTGGTGAAAATTTTATTTCAAGTGGATAAATCATATTAAAAGAAATTTAATTTGGATTTCAGTTTTCATTCAAGTTTTTATACACATAGATTAATATCATATTCGTACTAACAAGTGAAAAAGGAATGAAATTATAAATTAACAACATTGATGTAATTAAAATGAATAAAAGTTATTTCATAAAAAAAGAAATAAACCAGCACCCCTCACATGTTAAAGTAATATGTTTTATTTTATTATTATTATTTTTTTTTTACAAAATTGAAGTCATAAAAATAACATTTTCATATGATTTCAAAAAAAGGCACGGAATGAACTATTCAGTACATTTTTTTCCTCCAATTAGAACATTTTTTTCCTCCAATTAGAGTTATTACGTTAAAAATTGTAGGAAAATAAATTCTATAACTTCAGTGAGTTAAGAAGTACAACATGCAAGTCAAATGATTTTTTTTTTCCATTAGAGTTAATAATAGGAAAATTAAGGTAAAACTGATTTCCAAATTTGTGTTACAAGTAAGAAGGTCAAATTTGAAGTAAAATACATTCTCTAATTCCAATTTGAGTTAAAGAAGTTTAAAATTGAAGTAATCAAAATGTCATGTTTTGTCATTGAAGAGCCTTTCATATTATTATCTTTATTGAAGTGTTCTTTATATACAATTATTTTCATTTTTCATGAGTTTAATTGCACAAAGAATTTATAATAACAAGTATTGAAAATGTTACTATTATATATATGCTCAATTTATATCTTATCACATCCTTTGATTTTCATTAAGCTTACCTTACTTTAATTGTAGTTTGATACTTCTCTATGAGCTAATCTATCTTAGTTTAGTCTAGGGGTTATTGTGCATTTCGAGCGTATACTTCTAAACCCCAAAAGATAGATTCAATTATTTGGTAAAATAATACACAATTGTTTTGCGACGAAAGAACCAATTATAGAAATTACCTTTTCACCCAAAACCTCAAGTCATAAACCCTAAACTTACCAAACCCTAAATCGTAAACCCTAAACCATAAACGACTTAAACACTAAACCCTAAACCACTAAACCACTAAACCCTAAACCAATCAACCTTAAACCCTAAACCCTAAACCAATTAACCACTAAACTGTAAACTAGTAAACCCTAAACCACTTAACCACTAAACCCTAAACAACTCAACCTTAAACCCTAAACCCTAAACCCTAAACCACTTAACCACTAAACCCTAAACCACTCAACCTTAAACCCTAAACCCTAAACCACTCAACTTTAAACCCTAAACCCTAAACCACTTAACCAGTAAACCCTAACCCCTAAACCACTTAAGCACTGAACACGAAACTGAAAAGTTTGTAACCTAAATCACGAACCTCAAACTTACCGAACCGTAAAACCTAAACACTAAACCGTATACCGTAAAGATTAAACCCTAAATCGTTGACCCTAAAACCGGAAACCATAAACCCTAATACCATGTACCCTAAAACCACTAGGACTAAAATCCGGATTCTTGTAATCATAAAACGAAATAACACGCTTTAAATATAGACAATAGGTGACTGCTTGACTTGGTACATTTTGAATAATAGGACTATGTGGGCAACGAAATTCTATGTCGTGTTTGTTGGTCGCAACCCAGGAATTTACACCTCGTGGGTTGAATGCCACAGACAAGTAAACCAGTTTAAGGGAGCACTACACAAGTCATATCCAACATTTCAAGAAGCAGAGTGTGCATTTAGGCAGTACATTGCGGGCACCCGGGGCGAAGGAAACCTCGTTGACCAACATGATGCGTGTCGTAACCTTCCTGTAGGGGGCTATGGAACCGTAGGAAAATGTTACAGTATTAGTCGGATGTTTGTAGGGTTCCTGTTCGGAATAATTGTAACTTACGTCATCGTTCACTATCTTTAGAATGCTAGCGTATCCCCTTGTAAGTTGAGTAATGCTTTGCACTAAATAAAAGTCGGTTTATGTTTTGTCCAGGCTGAAGTAGTACCTCATAATGGATTCCATAAACCCAAATGAACTTCTTTCCGTACTTTCAATAATGGCTGACTCTCAGCGCCAACTATTCAACCTGATTAACTCATTCATGAACAAGCACCCTAGGATAGAAAACCAAACTCCATACCTCAGACACCAGATAAGGCAATTAGCCTGCTTCCGGTTGATTCATGAAAGTGACCTATGCTGTTGAGAAAGCACCAGGATGGATAGAAGATGTTTTGCCATTCTATGTAGTCTGTTGAGAACGACGTCCGGGTTGGTGGGAACGGAAATCGTAGACGTGGAAGAGATGGTCGCAATGTTCTTGCACATCGTTGCTCATGATGTTAAGAATCGAGTCATTAGAAGACAGTTTGCACGGTCGGGAGAAACCGTTTCTCGACACTTCAACGCGACTTTGAGTGTCGTACTACGATTGTACGACGTTCTACTTAAGAAACCTGAACCGATCATGACTTCTTGCCAAGATGGGAGGTGGAAATGGTTTGAGGTATGGACACTATACGTTTGCACACATCGTTAAGATTTTACAACGTCCTTCTGACATTTGTAATGCGATGTGGAAACAGAATTGTTTAGGTGCATTGGACGGTACGTACATGGTCCATGTTAGTGCAGCTGATCGACCAAGGTATAGGACGCGAAAGGGTGAGATTGCAACAAATGTATTGGGCGTCGTGTCCCCAAAAGGTGAATTCATTTTTGTTATGCCGGGATGGGAAGGTTCGGCTGCTGATTCTCGTGTACTCAGAGATGCTATATCACGCCCCAATGGACTAATAGTGCCGAAGGGTATGGAACGAAATATGAATGTAAAATAGGATCGATTACGTCATCCTTTGGTATTAAACATCTTTTATGAACAAGTTACTACTACCTCTGTGATGCCGGGTACCCAAACGCAGAGGGTTTCTTGGCACCTTATAGAGGAGAGCGGTACCACTTAACCGAGTGGCGTGGGGGAGGCAATCCACCTACTACACCAAGAGAGTTCTTCAACATGAAGCATTCTTCTGCACGGAATGTTATCGAGAGAGCATTCGGTGCTCTAAAAGGACGGTGGGCGATACTTCGGGGGAAGTCCTACTACCCTGCTCGGACCCAGTGTCGAATCATAACAGTGTGCTGTTTACTCCACAACCTTATCACCCGGGAGATGGGTCTGGATGTTGGATTGGATGAAGGTGATGTTGGTCGATCTGAACCTGTACCTCTAGATGGTGAGAACATAACCTTCATTCAAAGCTCCACTGAATGGACGCAAAAGCGAGATGACCTAGCGAACAGGATGTTCAACACGTGGGGGCAACATAATCCCTGATCCAGTTTCGAAATACGACTATCTGCTATGTTGTAATTTATATAGTTTTGACATTTCTTCGGCCTTACATTTTTTCTACAATCTAAACGATGTATTCAATGTAACTCAATTTAGATTTATGGAAAACAATCGTTCATGTCGTTATTCTACATTATGTTTCTAACTTCTTGTCTGCGATTACTTCATAACTAAGTATCCTACATTATGTCGCCGATTGTGTGAATTGATCAGAATACATACTTACAAAATCTGATGACACAATACTTTATCCATGTAGACTAATGGCAGGTGGAGAGAAACAACAGAAGCACATCTGGACGAGGCAGGAGGAGGCACGGTTGGTGGAATCCCTCGTGGAGCTCGTCCACGAAGGTGGATGGAGAGGGGACAACGGGACCTTCAGGGCCGGATACCTAGCCCGACTGAAGCGGATGATAAAAGATAAAATGCCGACCTGCACCATAGAGTCAACATCCGTAATAGACTGCAAGGTGAGGTCCTTGAAACGGCAATACAGTGCCATCTCGGAGATGCTGGGTCCGGGCTGCAGCGGATTTGGTTGGAATGATGAGTTTAAATGCATCCAGGCTGAGAGGGAGGTATATGATGCATGGGTGAAGGTACGAACATTAGTTATTCATTGATGTAACTCATGTACAATATCGTTGATAAAACACTCTTCAATACATGCAGTCACACTCGGCCGCGAAGGGGCTGCTGAACAAGCCATTTCCTCATTACGAGGATCTTGCTTTCGTTTTCGGCAAAGACAGGGCGAGTGGCGGCGCGTGTAATGTTCCAGCGGAACAAGCAGACAGCACCCACGGGGACGACGAGGGTGATCAGAATGTCCAGGCGGAACAGGATTGTTACGTCCCCACCCCTCCAGACATTAATCTGGCCGCGGACATGGACTTCGAGGACGTCCCCATCACACCGACAAGCCGACCAAGCACTGCAGGGTCCTCCTAGAGTCGAAAGCGGAGCAGAGCTTCATATGAAGCTGAAGCCCTTGATATTATGAGGCAGTCAGTGACTATGCAGGAGGCACAGTTCACTAAGATCGCTGACTGGCCGGAAGCCCAAGACGCGCGAGAGTTCAAGAGGCGGGACACGGTCGGAGAGATGCTCCTGGCACAGCACGAGCTATCGGACAATGAGAGAGTTGCTCTTATGCGCATCCTCTTCGCCAAACCGAAGATGACAAATATGATGTTGTCTGTGCCACCGAACCTCAGGCTTCGCTTTCTACGAGGACTACTGAACGAACGCCGGTGACTTCCTACCAGACTTTCCTCCACCATACTTTTGATTTGTAATTACGAAAATATGTACCTTCGACTGACATTTCACTATTTTTTGTTAACTGTAATATAGTCAACCCATCGTCAATTTTTTGTATAGGGTTGATCATTATGTTCCTAATGTTTATGAAATCAATCAACTTACAAATGTCAATGAAATCAGTCCACGAAGTTTCTGCAGTATCACTTATCCCATGTACATTTTTTTACTTTAAAATGTTTTGCAATTCATTCTTCTCGTCTAATGTCACCAATAACACACGAATGTGTGTAAGTCTAACTTAAACAAATTAGAATGGTAATAATTGTTATTAATTTTCGAACATTTTTAAACCATCTTAACCATACATGGTTATGCATTTCAGGACGTGACTAACATTAATCTTTTTTGTTATAACGATCATACTTTAGCGATCTACGACCGAATGGCATCAATGGTGACAAATGAAGTGGATGAGGATATGTCTGACACGAGCAGTAAAATCGAGCCAGAACATGCACCATCAGCACGGAGTAGTAGGAGACGATGTTCCTACAAGAGGGAGATAACTGAGGTCATAAAGGATGCAATGGACAGTCAAATTACCAGTCTTCATAGAATCTCATCGTGGCCGGATCGAAAGAACGAACGGGACACTGCACGCCGTAAGTTGGTAGTCGAGGACATAGAAGAAATGGCATACTTCGATGAACGAGATAAGACTCAACTTCTCAAAGTGCTGCTCGCTGATATGCATCAAATCGAGACTTTCCTATCAATGCCCATGTCTTTGAGAAAAATTCATTGCATGCATCTTCTTGGAAGGAATGAATGATGTAAAATTGCTGCCAATATTATTTTGTGCGTCTTGTAGGTACTATGTCTCATTGTTGCTTGCACTTACTTCGTCGTTTTCATCGAACTTAGTTTGTATTAACAAATATTTTCTTCATGTAATATGTACCAAAGACGAAGGTCTACATGATTCAAGTGAATTTTGTAATGACAAGACAATATCGTTTTGCAATGCTTATTTTAAGAATGAAGAATGATTTTTACTTATTTTCCGTTTATGAGGTTTTGATAAAAAAGTGACTTATAAATCCAATTTTCCAATTAATAGAATGGTCATTTACATTACTCCATTTTATAACAATTGTGTAGCATTGAAAAGTTTAAAAAAAAAAAAAAAAAAGCCCCAAAAAAAAAAAACAAAAAAAAAGTAGTAAAATAATTGCAATGCTTATTTTATTTTATTTTTTTAACCAAAATAGAAAATTGACCAAAAGTAAAATTGGAAAAAAGAACCATGAAACAGAGACTCAACCTACAAAACTAGATTTAGAGGAAATATATGAAGAGCAACAAGTGTGTAAATAAATTGAAGAACGGAGATTCATTTCTTTTATTTTTCTTTCTATCCAATTTTGTATTTTTCATAAAAATTGTGTCCTAAATAACCATATTTACAATTAATGGAAAGAATATCTGAAATTATTAATTTTCAAAAAATTGTATAACATTGAAAAAAAAAAAAAAAAAACAGAAACTCAGACTTCAGAAACCAGCACCCCAAACACAGACTTCCTAAATCAGACTTCAGAAACCAGCACCCCAAACACAGACTTCCTAAATCAGACTTCAGAAACCAGCACCCCAAACACAGACTTTCTAAATTAGACTTCAGAAACCAGCGCCCCAAACACAGACTTCCTAAACCCACAGATTTCAGAAAACACCCTATTTCCTAAACCCCAACTTCCAAAACACAAACCCTTGCCCCAAACACGCCCTAAGAGTTTATTTATTTATTTTTTAACTAACTTTTAAATATTTCCGTAGAGGTTTTTTTTTTCTCTCTTTTGAGCGCAATAATTGACACGTGTCAAATTGTTAGGTACTGAAATTCACTCCTGCCAACTTCCTCAAGCTGGCTGCTGAGGGCGGCGTGTGGTATAAAACGCTGCAGAGGACATTCTCTAAGCTTTCATTTATTTTACATATTTATATTTATTTATTTATTTATATTGGATTTTTTTTTTTGAAAAAAAGTCTCTCCCCTATTTAATTTTCATATTAAATTTTGCTTCTACGTATTGAAATTATTAAGTAAATTGGAAGAAATATATTTATTCGGTTTGTTATTCAGTTTCACATTGATTATTTGTGTTAATAAAGTGAATCGAAATTTATTGCATTTGTTAACATTGTCATTTCAAGAAAATTTATATGGGCCAAAGCGAGCTTAGCTCAGCGGTAATTGGCATGTACCCTCGACCATGAGGTCAGAGGTTCGAATCCCCCCACCCCCAAATGTTGATGTACTCAAAAAAAAAAGAAAAAAAAAAAAGAAAATTTATATGGTTATTTCAAAAAAAAAAAAAATTATATGGTGTGTGCATATGTATATATATTTGAAATGGTTTTTTTTTTTTTTTTTTTTGAAACAAAGAAATTCATTCATTAACCAAAGAAAATTCTCTCTTGGGGTACAAAAAGTGGTACATCACTAGAAGCTAAATTCAAAACCCAAGAAGGATAATTGTTTAACCACAGCGTAGAAGGAGACTGTAAACCAGTCCTAGCCAATTGATGGGCATTATTGTTCTGGCTCCTATACACATGATCAATATGGATAGATTCAAAAAGTCTTCTCATATCATTTATATCCCAGATGAACGCATGGATTTCTGAAGGACTATTTGACGCTTTGTTTAAACTAGACACCACATTGAGAAAAACTAAATTAAGCCTAATATGTTTGAAATCATGTGCGCCAACACAAAGAGCTTCAAGAATGGCCCTAACTTCTGAACATAACAGGAATATAAAAGACATATGATCGTCGATCATCACTGCCAACAATTGGCATGTCGAGTCTCTTCTAATCACACCGATACCTGATCTGTTGTTATGGGCATCACAAGTAGCATCTATATGTATAACCACTTCATTATTGTGACTGAAGTTATCATTTCCATCCTCAATTCGCTTAAATTGTGTGATTGAAAAAGGAATGCATCTCTTATAATCACACTAATACCTGATCTAATGGATTGATTAAAACATTTGCTTGTTGAAACTTCTCAACATAATCAATTATATTTGAAATGGATTCCTTTTATATATACTCGGTTTGAAATAGATAAATATTACTTTAATTCTTAAACTTTTTTTTTAATCAATCCATCAGGTTTTGTAGGTTTAATTTTAATCCTTAAATATTTATTGTGCTTTTTCCCCATTTAATATTTATAACCTCAATTTTGGTTATAGAGTTATAGAAAGATTTATATTTAGTTATTAGAGTAAAAATTAATTACGTTAATATGTGATATATAATATAGATAATGAATGAAGTAACGTTGCCTTTTCAATAAATTACACACAAGACACGTGGTATATATGAGCTAAAAGTGGATTTTAATAAAAATGAGAGGAATAGGATTAATCAAATTTAAAATATCAAGGAACCATTATAGAACGATAATATTTGACGCTAACAAGAGCATAGCTCAATCGGCATAAAGTTGTACTAGTGACCACGAGGTCTTTGGTTCGATTCCCCCCACCCCACATAATGTCAAAAAAAAAAAAACAATAATATTTGACTATATGATCTCTCTAGAAATCATTATATAAATGTTGACAATTAGGAGAAAGAATTTTTTTTTCTTCATTTTCTATATTTCTCTTTCTTAATTATCAAAATTAGATTTTAATAGTGTATGTAGGATTTGATATGCAGTTAAATATTATTCCTATAGAAAAAGATTGAAAATTTAAGGATGAACGTCGAACTTTCAAACATTCAGTGGCTAAGGATAAAATTTAAACATTAAAAAAAATCAATGTTCAGGACCAACAACATTACATTTAAGCTTAATTATTTCTCAAGTTAAATTAAACGGTATTTTTACAATTTTTTATCCCTATTTTTGTTGAAATCAAAATCTCGTAACTAAGGAAGTGATGTATAGGACATTCGAGAAAGACGTGATCAGATGGAGAAAGGGTTACTCGTATTTTGGCATAATATTTTCATATAAATACATAGTAAATTCATGAGAAATGAGTCAAGATTGAGCATAGCTTAGTAGTAATTGAGATGTATTATCGATCAAAAGTAGGGGTGAAAAGAACCGAACCGAACCAGTCCGGTTCGGTCGTCAATTAAATTCTGACCGAACGGTTCGGTTCGGTTCCTCGCCTCTTTAAAACGTCCGCTTTTTGTGTTTTAGGGTTTCAAACACCGTCGTTTCGCTTTGTGTTTTAGGGTTTCAGACATCCGCCGTTCGTCTTCCTCGTCTTGTCTTCGTCTTCCAGTCACGAGCGCGTGGTAGAGAAGAAGCTATCGTCTTCGTTTTCGTCTTCCAGAATCCAGCCAAACAGCTCGTCTTCGTCTTCCAGTCACGAGCGCGTGGTAGAGAAGAAGCTATCGTCTTCGTCTTCGTCTTCTAGAATCCAACCGATAGGCCTCATTTCCCCTTTAGCTTCTTAAATTCGTCAACTCTCTCTCTCTCCTCTTCTGAAACTATGCCTCGGCCGCGACACCAACGTCAGCCCTCTCAAGTTCTCCTGCCTGAGCTGATCTCCGGCGAGGATCCCTCCCAGATCTTGGACTTCGGCCGGGCTGTCGCCCGAGCCGTTTCCACGCTGAGTTTTTCGGCGATTCTTTGAGTGATTCCAGCTTCGATTAGGGTTTAAACTCTACCATTGTGTTCTTGCCCAAATTGTTGAAAAAACCGACCCGACCCGACCTGATTCGGGGCAACACTGAATCGGGTCGGGTCAGTTTGTCCATACAGTCGGATCGGGTCGGTTTGTCCGTACAACTGACCCGACCCGAAAAAATTACACCCCTAACCAAAAGGTTAGAGGTTCGAATGTTCCCACTCCCAATGTTGTTGAAGTCTAAAAAGAAAAAGAAAAAAATTATCACAATTTTACACAATGGCGTAATAAAAAAAATATTTTTAAATATATCACCAAATGGTGTATTACATCATTTCAAAACAAGGTATGTGATCTTAAAGTTAAGTTTTGTGATTTTTATTTTTTGATTTTTTTTTTAATTCAACCTGGGGTGGAGATTTGATTTTTTTTTTTTTTTTTTAAGAAGAAAGAAATATATCAAAATTACACCAACTTTCGCTTGTCACTCATTATAGCTTCAAGAAGCCAACATGGAAACCCCGAAAACCAAGTGCCATAAATCCTATTACTCATTGCTCGTCGCGCCAACTTATCAGCCACCAAATTTTGGCCTCGTCGAATATGCTTAAACTGTACTCCCACCAAACAAGAAGAAAGCTTCTGCACCTCCATAGTCACCGAACGAACCAAGGTGAAGTTCTCATGCACACCATTCAAGAGATTTACAATAGCCAAACAATCTGACTCCACCATCAATCGAGGAGGCCCCCTCTCACCAACAGCCAATAATCCAGCCCGAATTGCCTGCATTTCCAACATGTCCACCCCAAGGAGCCTTGTAACCGACTCACACCCTGCACCGATCAAATATCCAACATGGTCCCGCAACACCCAGCCCAAACCCCCCACCCCAGCCTCCTTTAGCCAAGTTGCATCACAGGTGGAGATTTGAATTTTGAACTTTTGAACGTTTGAAGATATATATCTTTTTTTTTTTTAACAACACGTAGGGTGTGAGGATTTCTGACCTTTTAGGATGTGTTTGGTTTAACTTTTCAAGTGTTTAAATTTGAAGAAAAAAAATCATTTCGAAAAAATTCTAATGTTTGACAACCACTAAAAATAACTTATTAAAAAATGAGATTGAGAAATAAACCATTTTAAGAGAAACATTTGGAAGCAAATTTTTAAAAAAAGAGTTTTTTTTTGTATATAATAATAACTTAGATATAAAAACACTCACGAGGAAATGTAACTAAACATATGCGTGTTTAAATTCTAAATAAATTTTATACAAAATGTTTAAACTAAATGGCATTTCAAACTAATCCTTAGTTAAAGACCGCAAATTATATGTTAACTGAATCATACTCTTATTGCACTTAACTTGTTAAACTTGACCTGATTATGAAATCTCTATCATAAATAATATTTGTTTTTAAAGGTGAAAATTAGATTCTTTCACTTTAAATAATTGTATTATTTCATTTCCTTGAGGAACAAAAGGAAATCAAAAACAAAATTGCACTTACAAAATCTCATTTTTTCTAACTTTTGGGTCCTGTCTATCGTACAGGTGGTCTCTCCGTGTGAGAGTGGGTTTTTAGGGTTTTGCTTGGGTATCACGGCCATTGACAGTGATTTCAATATCTCGACGGCGAGTTCCTCTCGGATTGCGGGTCTTCTTCAGTGGCGACTTCTGCTGGTTTCGACGGCGCTCGTTTTTCTCTCAAGGTTTCGTTTGTTTCCGGCGGTTTCAAAGTCCCGGGCTCGTTTGTCTTTCCTTTTGTCTGCGGTTTGGCTCGTCTGCAATTCTCGAGCTTCTGCAGTTTTGGTTCGCCTGCAACTGTTGATTCGCCTGCAATTTTGGTGTAATTCCTTCAAGGTTGTCTCGCCAGCAAAGTTCTTCTCGTCTGCACGCTCGGTTCGGTTTGTAATTCGGGATTTTATCTGCAATTCTGGTGTCCGTTTGCAACTCTCGATTTCGTTTGCAAATTTGGTCTTGGTGTCTCGGTTTCATCGGTAGCTCTCGATCTCGACTCCGTCTGCATCTCCCGGTTTGTAAGTTTTGCTTTCGTCTGCAATTTTGGTGTCTGTTGGCTGGGTTTCGTGTTCTACAGGTTGCGGTTGTCTAAAGATTGCTGGGTTTGGTGTCTCTTGAAGCGGTTTGAGACGGTGGTTTCTATTGGTTCTGTGGTCTTGTCTCTGTTGCTGGGTTTCTTGGTTTCTGTGGTTTGTGTTGCTGTGTTTTTGTTGCTTTGGTTAGTCTGTGATACGTTTCTCGGCGTGTGCCATTTGGTGTGGTTTGTTGTCGGTGCAGTTCTATGATTTTGTATCTAGGTCGGTTCTGTGGTTTGTGCTTGCCTGTGGTTTGTGCAGTCTGTGGCTTGTGTGATTTCTGTGGTTTTGTGTGATTCGTAGTGGATTGTGTTGTTAGTGGTCAGAATACTCTCAGTGCACCTATGGATGATCTTGTGATTCAATGGGAAAATATGGCGTTATCAGAGGCAGAGACGACGGCATTCCCTGTGCCAGCGGACATTCCTCTTCTGGATGAATCGACGGTTCAACTTTGTGCCGTTGGCAAGGTTCTCTCTTCCAAACCGGTGAACGCTGATGCTTTTCGTAGAGTAATGTTATCGGTTTGGAGTGTCCATCGATCTACCCGGATTGAACCATGGGGGGATAATATCTTTGTAATTCGGTTCCATTCCGTCACTGAAAAACGAAGAATTATGAATTTGGGGCCTTGGACCTTCGATAAGTCTCTGCTGGTTATGGTATCTCCTCAGGGATCGGATGACCCATCTCTTCTAGACTTTTCACGTTGTGAGTTCTGGGTTCATATCACGAAAGTTCCGTTGAATTATCATTCGGCAGCTATGGCTCGTGCTCTTGGTAGTGTGATTGGTCAAGTGGTTGAAGTGCCAGGAGAAGGCCTCAGTGACTGGCTTGGTTCAGTAATGAGAGTTCGCATTGTCCTCAACATGACTCAACCCCTCCGTCGTGTTGTCCGGCTTGTTAAAGGGGATAGGTCTTCACTTTGGTGCCCATTGAAATATGAACGCTTGCCGGATTTCTGTTTTAGATGTGGTCGTATTGGCCATTCGCATAGGGAGTGCTCTGAGGAGGGGGAAGGTGTGGGCGCTGAGGGTCAGTTTCTGTTTGGTGACTGGTTGCGGGCTGTCCCATTTCGGCGTGCTGTTGCTAGAGCTCCAGAAGAGGGTGGTGGGCAACAGATAGCCAGGGGGGCCGGGGAGTAGGTATGTCTGGTAGAGGGAGAGGGCGGGGTCAAGTGGATCCTTCTGAGGTGGTGGGGGAAGAGCAATCTGAAGCGCTTCCGGTGGCTGACCTGGTGGTAGATACGGTTGTTGAATCGGTGGCTGTTTCTGAGTTGGTTACGGAGTCTTCAACTCCTTCAGTTACTACCCATATAGTCCTCCCTAATGCTGGGGTGGCCTCTACAGATAAAGGTAAGGTTGTGGCTAATGAGAACTATGAGATGTCTATGTCTGATGTGCATACTATCCCGGTCAAGAAGAGTTGGAAGCGACTGGCCAGAAGCTCTTTGAAGGACGTTACCAATGAATTACCCACCCCCGTTGTAAGTAGGCACAAGCGTCCAGCCCAGGGGGACCCGCCTGATGAGGTTGGATTGGCTCATAAACGGCTGAAAGAGGTGGGATCTGGTGTTGATATGAGTGATGTTGAGGCGATGGATATGGCGGTGGATGGTTCCCAGCCCCGCCCGGGATTATGAGTCTGATATTTTGGAATGTTCGGGGGTTAGGGTCTCCCCGTTCATTCCGGCGCTTGGCTAAGTTGGTGCAAGCGAAAAGACCCTTGGTGCTTTTTCTGTCTGAAACTAAATTGTCATCTAACAGAATGGCATCAGTGAAGCGAGGCCTGGGTTTCGAGAACTGTTTTTGTGTTGATAGCAGAGGCAAAAGTGGTGGGTTGGCTCTTCTGTGGAATTCGTCTGTAACTTTCAGCCTCTTGTCGTTTTCGAATAACCACATTGATGGGTGGATCATGTGGGATGACTGTCATTGGCGTCTCACTGGTTTCTATGGCTTCCCTGCAGCGGATATGCGAGATCAGACTTGGGCCCTTCTCTCTAAGCTAAAGGGTGGCTCTGATACTCCTTGGCTTATAGGTGGGGACTTTAATGCCCTGTTATATCAGCATGAGAAGGATGGTGGCAGAGATAAACCTCTATCAGAGCTTGCGGCCTTTCAGAATGTGATGGATTCATGTGGACTTCTTGACTTGGGTTTTGTGGGGAATAAATTCACATGGTGCAACAGATGGCCTGATGGTGGAACGATCTATGAGCGCTTGGATAGGTGCCTTAGTTCTATTTCGTGGCATGATATCTACCCAAATTGTGTAGTTAACCACCTTGATTACCACCAGTCTGATCACCGACCAATTGAGGTTGTTCTCTCCCCGCAGCCTAGTTGTTGGAGGCGCTCGGGCCAGCGGATTATTCGGTTTGATGAGACTTGGCTTAATCAGCCAGAGTTGCAGCAGCTAATCAGGGACTCATGGGGGCTAAGCGGAGGGGATTTTGGTTTGACGGCCCCCCAGATATTGGCTAATGTCTCCAAGAGGTGTATGCGTTCGATGGCTGGTAGGGGTCGCTAAAAAATGGGGAACTTTCCCCAACGCATCAGGGAGGCCAATCAGAAGGTGCAACTGGCCATTGAGGGCTTGAGAGAGGCTGGATCACGTGAGCTTCTCTCTCAGGCTGAAGCTCAGTTGGAAGAGGTGTTACATGAGGAGGAACTCTACTGGAAACAGCGATCCAGAGAGGTGTGGTTAAAGGAAGGGGATCGGAATCCGCGGTGGTTTCATCGTCAGGCCTCGTATCGGCGTAGGCTCAACCGTATTGTGGGTCTCTCTGATGATCGAGGGGAATGGCACTAGGATAAAGCTATGGTTCTGCAGTTGGTGACTGACTATTTCCAGCAGCTCTTCACGTCATCCGATCCAAGTGACCAGGATTTTGATTTATCTCTCCGGGATCTTCGTCGCTCTGTAGATAATGAGATGAATGTCTATCTGTTGCGGCCCTTTACTGAGGATGAGATTCTTCGGGCTTTAAAGCAGTCTCACCCTCATAAAGCCCCCGGCCCAGATGGTTTATCTGGCAGTTTCTACAAACATCACTGGCCCATAGTGGGGCCTTCAGTGGTTCAGAGCTGCTTGGCTGTGTTAAATCAGTGATGCTCTCCGGGTTCGATCAATGAAACTATGATTGTCCTCGTTCCGAAGACCAAGACCCCCCGTCGAGTATCTGATTTTCGGCCCATTTCTCTCTGCAATGTTAGCTATAAGCTGATTTCAAAAGCCTTGGTCAACAAGATGAAACATATTCTCCCAAAACTTATTTCACCCAATCAGAGTGCCTTTATCCCAGGGAAGTGTGTTGTGGATAATGCCATCTTGGGGTTTGAATGCATCCACGAGTTAAAGAGGCGGTCTGGAAGGAAATCTAAATGGGCGGCTCTTAAACTAGACATGAGCAAAGGTATGACAGGGTAGAGTGGTCCTTTCTGCGAGCAGTTATGGTTAGAATGGGCTTCGCCCAGCAGTGGATTGATTTGATTATCCGATGTGTCAGTACGGTCTCATTTTCATTTAACCTAAACGGTGAGAGGTTGGGACATGTGACTCCTTCTCGTGGGCTCAGGCAGGGGGATCCGTTGTCCCCATACCTGTTTTTACTCTGTGCTGAGGGTTTATCCAGCCTGTTGCGGGGAGTAGAACATCGATCTCTTATATCTGGGTTTCGGATTGCCCGGAGTAGCCCGCAGATTTCTCATCTGTTTTTTGCTGATGATAGTCTTCTGTTCTTCAAGGCGAATGTTATGGAGGCCACGACATTCGGGAGCTGTTGATCCGCTATGAACGAGCCTCAGGACAGACGATTAACTATGAGAAGTCAGTGATTGCTTTCAGTCCGAACACTGGAGAAGATTCACAACAGTATATCAGCCAAGTCCTCTCGGTCGCTCGCTGTCCGTGTCACCAGCAATATCTTGGTCTCCCCTCTTTTATGCCTAGAAATCGATCGGGATCGTTGAATTTTATTACGGATCGGATCTAGAAACAGGTTCAGGGTTGGAAGGGAAAGCTCTTCTCCTCGGGTGGCAAGGAAGTACTTCTCAAATCTATCATTCAGGCTATCCCTTGCTACACGATGAATTGTTTTCGTCTTCCCCATTGCCTGATTGGAGAAATTCACCGATCCATGGCAAGGTTCTGGTGGAATGGTTCTGAAGAGGTAAACAGGATCCATTGGTTGAGTTGGGAACGCATGTGTCGCCCTAAATGCATGGGAGGTTTGGGTTTCCGTAATATAGAGCTTTTCAATCAAGCTCTCTTAGCTAAGTAGTGTTGGCCAGTAATCCAGGAGCCGGAATCCCTTTTGGGTGCCGTCCTGAAGGGGAGGTATTTTCCCCACTCCGATTTCTGGGGGGCTTCGTTGGGACATCGACCTTCATTCATCTAGCGTAGTCTTCTGTGGGGTCGAGAATTGCTGGATCGGGGTTGTAGGTGGAGGATTGGGAATGGGTTATCTACTCTCATATATGGCTCAAATTGGTTACCAGATAATCCATCTATGCGAGTGTAGTCTGCTCCTTCACTTCCATTATCCAGTAGGGTCTGTGATCTGTTCTCTCCGTCGGGACAGTGGGATGAAGCGAAGATTCGCACCCATTTTATGGGGCCGGACTGTGAGGCTATTCTGAGGATTCCTTTGCGTTCTGGCCTGCTTGAGGATCGACTTATTTGGAACTTTGAGAAGCATGGTATGTTTTCTGTAAAGAGTGGCTATAGGCTGGCCTATTCCTTAGCAGCCCAGGTGTGTCCGTCTTCCTCTGACTCTGATTGCTGGCAGTCTTGGTGGTCCAGTTTATGGAGGCTATGGGTTCCGAGTAAGCACAAGTTTTTCTTATGGCGTCTTTTCCTTGAGCGGCTGCCCACGAAGGTAAATCTCCTTAAAATAGGAGTTGAGGTCTCTCCTTTGTGTGTGTTATGTGGCTCTGCTGTGGAAGATGGTCTCCATCTTTTCAGGAAGTGCTCTGTGACTAGAGAAATGTGGCTCTGTTCAAAATTTTCCCAGCTATATCAGTCGCTATATCAGTTGGATTTGGTTGATGTTATCTGGGCATTGAAGGAGAAGCTAGGTCACTTAGACTTTGAACTTGTGATAGTATTCTGGTGGTCAGTTTGGAATTTGCGCAACAATCTGTGCTGGAAGGGTGAATCTAATGATCGGGATTTGTGGGCATGGGCTGAAGAGTATCTGAGGGCGTTCCATGATGTTGTTCGCCGACGTGAGCTTTGTTCCAGTTCGCAGCCGCATCCCATTCGGCCGGTAGAGCGGAGTTCTTGGTCTTCCCCGGTGGGCTGGGAGTTTAAACTGAACACTGATGCTTCTGTTAGGCCTGAAACAGGTGAAGCGGGGGGAGGCTGTGTTCTTCGGGATGGATCTGGTGCAGTGCTGCTGGCAGCATGCTTGGCCCTGCCGAGGTGTTGGAGTGTGGATCTTGCTGAGGGTTGGGCTTTGGTGGAAGGCGTGGAGCTAGCATTACAGATGGGTTTCTCAAATTTCTGTATTGAAATGGATTCACTACGGCTGGTTAGGATTCTCCGTGGGGAGTTGTCTGATGCTTCGGAGGTTGGCCTACTGATGGATGATGCACTTTGTCTCCTCCATCCTTGTGTGAGCGACAAGGTTCTTTTTACGCCACGGAACGGGAACAAAGTGGCGCATGCTCTAACCTGTTTGACCTTCTCCTATTCTGATCGTGTTTGGCTTGAGGAGTGGCCTAATGAAATCTCTGTTGTGCTGTCTTGTGATGCCGCGTTGTGTCAAGGAGGAGCCCCCTAAATTGGAAAGTGAGCAGGCTAAACAGTTTCCAGTCGCTGCCATCCTCTATGCCTGAAATCAGGGAAGGTTTCTGTTTCCCTTTACCTTGATATTTATGTGTGCATGTTTAGTTTACTGTAGGATTTCAGTTGGGGTTGGTGTTTGCTTGCTAGTGGATCATAGGCTGAAGCTGGTTGCAACTGAGCGCCAGATCTTTTCTTTCCTCATTTTTTAGTTATTTGATTGTTCTATCAGGTCTGGTGTGAGGCCATGCAACTGAGCAGTGGACCTGCTTTCCTTTTGGAAACGAAGAAATTTGTTTATATTCTAATAGCTGAGGTTTAGGTGCTTGGGTTTAATCATGATAATGTTTCCTTGTGCTCTCTCGCTCTCTTTCTGGTTTGGTTGAAGATGTTTTGCTTGTTAGCATGATTTTGAGTCCTGTGTTGAATCTTTCATGATGTTCTTGCATATCTGGGCACTTGGCCTTCCTTTAGATAGGCTTGAAGGACTAGGTCTGCTTTATGGGGTTCATAAATCTGTTGTCACTCCGATATGGGCTGGGTTAAGCTAGGGAATCTGACTTGCTGCATGTTAGTTTGTGGGTCTTGCCTTTGGGAAGTTGAGTGTCTATGCAAAAAAAAAAAAATAATAAAAAAAAAATAAAAAAAAAAGAGGAAAGTGAAAAGAAAAGGAAAAGGAGAGAAATGAAAGAGTATTGAAAAGAAATGAAAAGCTTGAAGGAGTCTTGAGCATAGGGGCCTATATGGGGGGGGGGGGGGTTCTGCACACCTTTGTGATTCCATTTTAGCTCCCCTGCTGGTAAGGGTTGAGCGATGGGGGGTAAAAAGAGCTACCTGCAGTGTGCTCAGTTAGGCCAACCACGGGCTCAGCCTGGGTTAGGGGTCCCTACTGAAGGTGTTCATATAACACATGCGGAAGCAATTGAAGATCGGAAGCACTTAAGACATTCAATTTTGCTCCTAAAGCATGCATGTTCTATAAAAGACAGAATATAGAGTTGAGAGAACACCAACCTTTGTAGCTCACTTATGTGGAACTCCTTGTGGTGTTTGCCTCTCCTATGCTCCTTGGACAACCTCTAGAGTCTTCCCTACTATTCTCTTGGGCCTAGAAAGACTTGTGGGAGTCTATAGAAGAAAGATAGAAGGGAATGCTTGATGGTACAAGCTTTTGGAAGGAGATGAAATGAGAGAGAATTTGAGGGAGAAAATTTGCAGCATAACACTAAATGAAAGCTTGCTCTTCTTGAATCTAATTCAAGCCCCTTTTATAGACATCCCATGCAAAGACAAGCTTCATGGCACTTAGCCACATGGCCAAGATGCAACTCAAAGTGGATTCTAGGTGTCTACTTCACAACACATGCATCTAGTGCATAGTTGTGTTGTTTTCCACTATGCATCATCATGCAAGAGTGGAAATGCCACTAAATCCATTATGAATTGTATCCTAATTGTAAATTTTCAGCTTGCAATTCATTTCAATTTCAATTCAAAATTGAAATTGATTTCTAGGCAATTAATTGGGACATTTCCAAGTAATTTTGATATGATTGATCCAATCAATCTTTATCACCTAATGTCATGAATTATATATGATTCCTAATACATATATATGGTATTTAAAACACTTTCAAATACCTCATCTCTCAATTCCTAATTTAATTCATAATTAAATCATTGTGTCGAACACGTCTTACGATAAAAACCCTATTTCCCGTTTTTGAACGATTCAAAAATTCCTATCAATATGTTCTAGGCTTTAATCCGATATGAGCTAGTAGAGGGACCTAATGGACCTATAGATCATGGGCTCCAACGATTCAAGGCTAACCGACTAATCTCATTATCTAAGCTAGCCAACATTCGTTAACTATCGGGACACTCCACTATAGCCCGATAGTTGCACTCCCCTCACTATAGATATATTTCCGTCCACTTGATTTAACCATGTTCAGTAAGTCGTTCCTTCACAGGTTGTTCGTAGCTATAGCTAGGTCAAATAACCGTTACACCCCTATAGTACTTCTTGTTCCTTAAGTTCCACTAATCCTCTAATGAACAATCGGTTTGTGGTCCAACCATCAAACCTAAGTTCCTCTCGATCCAACGAGAGGGTGGGGCCCCTTGTTCAAGTCCTGGAGTTAGTACTTAAGAGAACAACCTCTCTGCTATCCCTAAAATGGGTAAGAGTGAATTCCGTCTTGCGAAACTATGTCCCCAGCTATCTATTCGATCTTATCCCCAAAATGGTAGGCTTGTCGAGTCGGCGATGCTGGCCACTCTCAACCATGCAGATCAAAGGATAATCTCTCATAAACAGGAGTTCATAGATAGCTCAGGATTAAGAACGAGTTACCTAGGTCATCTATGAGAAATAGTCAGTTTCTTCAGTAAACGGCGTTATAAAGAGAAAGTGACTTATTTCGTGGTCCAGTCTTATGCAAACTCATTGCATAGGACGCCCCCACTCGCATGTCACCACATGAACGATTTAGGATCTCATCGTTTGTACTTAATACAAAGTGGGCCGCGTCCATAGTGTCACCAGGATAAGGCACCCAACCGTATCCTTATACTATAGACTATTTTGACTATAAACTTGAACTTGATCCTACGATATGTCCCTACATATAGTTCGAGTATTCAATTTATAGTCAAGGATCTTAGTTTATTGGATTTAGGTTAATCATTCGCAATTTACATATTCAATAACATCTTTTACTGAATAACCTCAATAACGTCTTTATTGGAAATAGAATATGTTTAATGATTTACAAACTACGAGTTTATAGGACATTAAACCCAACACCTACTCTGTAGTGTGAAAGCTAGTACCTCGCAATATAAACATTGGTGTGCTTAGGATAAGGAAGAGGAAAGTGAATCCTTTTCTGGCTCCTGGGCTAAAAGATAGCATTCTAATTTTGCTTCAGTTGGTCTCTCGAAAGAAGCCTAGTTTCCAGTGTAGGGGGAAGATAGGTGGAGGATCCCATATATCTGCTCCTGGTCCATTAGAGACTTTCCTTAGGCTGGCTAATCACACACACACGCGAGAGAATCTTGGAATGATTTGATTTGGTTCATATTTTGCTAGCTTGTGATAATGTCTCCTAGACTAAAGGATGAGTAGATGTAGTGCAGGTTTGTTTGCATGATTAATTGCCCATCTGAATCTCTGTTGTTGATATCTCCCTTATTTGTTCTGGTTTCATGAGGATTGTTGGGTTTAGTTTGGAGGGGATCGAGCAGTCCATCCCCTGCTCAAATTGTTTACCTTGTTGATGTTTTAACCTGCTATATTTTGGGTGATCTTGTTGCAGGTAGCAGGTCTAAGCCACCATGCCTGCACGGAACAATCTAGCAACTGGCTTTGAGTTATGAATGACGGAGGCTTGGACATTAGCTAATTTTCAGATGAACCCCACTGGTTGCCTGCTTAGCTCTCAATTCACACTTTCTCAAGAGGGGAAAGTTTTCTTTCTGGCTAGCGTTGTTTGGTTAGGAGGGAGGACGTCCCTTAGGGTGCTTAGATTTCGGTCTTTTGGTTCCTGTCTACTGTAATGCTTGCTTTGAGCGTTTTTGCCTTGTTACATGAAAGGTTGTTGTTATAAAAAAAAAAACAAAAACAAAACAAAACAAAAAACAAAATTGCACTTTTTACATTCCTTCATGTCTAATTTGTTAAAAGACTCAACGACACCATCTCTTTTGTCAGATTCAGTTAAAATACAGCCTGCCACTTTACTATTTTTTCCCCCTTCCTTTACTTTCTTTCAGAATGAGTCTCTAGAAAGTAGTAAAAGTAATTTTTATGCCCATGGTTAATGTTATAATAGTTTAAAGAAAATGTTCAGTTATTATTATTATTAGGGTAAAATACCTTTTTGGTCCCTACTGTTTTAGGTCAGTTTCCAATAGGTCCCTAGGTTTCAAAATTGAACAATCAAGTTCCCACTATTTAAAAAATGCTTCTATTGAGTCCCTGCACCGTTAATTTTTTTAACGATGCTGACATGGCGGTAACGATGCTGACGTGGCACGTTTAAAAAAATAAAATAATAAAACAAAATAATTAAAAATAATCTTTTAAAAAAAAATCACCACTTTCTCCCTCCCCACCTTTCTTCTTCTTCCCACTCTATCTCCCCCACCCACTCTCTTCTTCTTGCCACTCTCTCTCCCCCACCGCCGGAGTCTCCCGCCGCCGGAGCTTTTCCCGTCGGAGTTTCTCCCGGAATGCCCCTCTCCCTCTCCTCCTTCTAAACCCCAACACTCCTCTCTCTCTCCTTCCAAACCCAACCAACCCCTCTCTCTCTCCTTCCAAACCCACCATCATGTTTCGGGACCAACCCCCATCTCCGACCCCTCCCCTCATCTTCTTCTCTTAACAAAAAATCTTCTCCGTTTAGCTTCAACACCAACCCCCAGTTCCGGCGTCGTTTGAGCTTTTTTTTTTTTTTTTTTGCGTAGATCTGGAAGATGAAAGGGTTTGGGGAAGAAGATTGGTTTTAGTTTGAGCTTGCCGTGTGTGTTCTTTTTTTTGCGTAGATCTGGAAGATGTAAGGGTTTGTATTTTGAAGAAGAAGAATGAAACGGGGTGGGGGTTGTATTTTGAAGAAGAAAGAGGGGGGGTTGTCGGATTTCGAAGAATAGCAAAAATGATGGAGGTTAGGTTTTGGAATAGAAGAGGAAGGAAAGAGAGGGGGCTGGTAGGATTTTGAAGGACCAAAAGGGATGGGTTGGGGGCGGCGATGGCGGAAGAAGAGCGGCGGAAAGAGAGAGAGTGAAAGGGAGCGATGGCGAAAAGAGAGAGAGTGAAAGCGAGCGGCGGCGATGGCGGTGGAGAGCGGCGATGGCGGTGGAGAGCGGCGGCACCGTCGCCGGCCGGTGACGAGAAGAATAAGAACAAAAAAAAAAAAGAAAGAAGGGAAGAATGAGAGGCTTTCGGGGTGGGGAGAGAGAGAAGAAGAGTGATTTTTTTTTAATTTTATTTTTTAATTATTTTTTATTATTATTTTTATTATTTTAATTAAAAAATTAATATTTTATTTTTTAAACGTGCCACGTCAGCACCGTTAAGAAAATTAACGGTGGAGGGACTCAATAGAAACATTTCCGAAACAGTAGGGACTTGATTGTTCGATTTTGAAACCTAGGGACCTATTGGAAACTAACCTGAAACATGAGGGACCAAAAGGGTATTTTACCCTTATTATTATTATTTTGTTGCTAATGGAAAAGGTAAATAGGCATAGACTCGAAATTATTTGATAGGGTAAAGGATATGTTTTTAAAATTTTGAAACGAAATAAACAGAAGTTTCAAGATATTAGAAAGAGCAACCTCATGCTTAATTTATTTTGGTCTATAAGTACTTAAAATTTTATTTTTTTTTTTGAATAATTCTATTTAAAGTGATGGACATTGAAATGTTACAATAAATTCAAAAGTATATAGGTACAGATAGAATGAATGAAGAAATTACAAATCTATAATCAAATAACTGGCAAAGGACGTCAATTGGCTTCATGCAACGAACTTTTGACCCATGAATACATAGTGCCTGTAACCTCAATCAAGGGAAAAGAAACAAATGTAATACATTAGTTTAAACATTTTGAAGGTTTGAAACAGTGGATGTATGCTAATTATACATAAGTATTTTTAAACAACTTGATTAATTAATTAATTTGATTAATTGTTTTTTTTTCTAACATACATATGAAAATGTAGATCATACGTTCAAAACTCATACACTTATTATCGAATTGGATACCTTTTATATGTTGCAAAGATGCTCATATCGTTGTACATTGTCTAGTAATTTTCTTTCCTACATCAAAAGTAAATTTAAATTTAGAAGGAAAAACTTATGTATGTATCAAAGTTTATAATTGTAATTCATAATACCTTTCTTGTAGAAGTACTTCTTTGTAAACAACATTTTTTGTAAAAGTTGAATTTCTTCCAATAGGAGTATCCGATTTGATGAATACCTTAGTTGTTGACATTGAAGTTCCTCTAGATAATGCGACATATAATTGTCCATGAGAGAAAACATGTTCTGGTAAATATACTCCCACATGTGGTATAGTTTGCCCCTGTGCCTTATTTATTGTCATTGCAAAACAAAGTCGTATAGGAAATTGTTTCCTCTTGAATTTGAACGGATAACCTTCATCATTTGCTGGGCTTAGAGGAATGCAAGGAAGAAAAACTTGTTTACCTGCATGTTGACCAATACTGATTTCTGCATGTATAACATGAGTGCCAAATTCTTTGCATACCATTCTTGTCCCATTGCACAATCTATTAGCTGGATCTAAATTTCTCATAAGCATAATTGGACAATTCTTTTTAAGTTCTAACTTGTGAGGGGGAATTCTGTTAGGAAGCAATGTATTAAGGAACTCTTCTTGATAATAGTTGTTTGTGTCATCAACTGCTTCATCAAAACTCACAAAAACTCTTGACTCTCCTGGAAATCTATGAATCAACTTTTCATTCAGTTGGTCAACATATTCATTTTTTGTCGCCAAAATTGCTCGACTTGTTATATATTCTGAACTTTCAGCATTGTCTATCAAATTAGGAAAGATGCTCTGGATAAAATTCAATTCAGAATCTTTTTCATTTTCGAAAGGAATTAGCATTTGATCTGGCAAGGAAATGAGATCATTTTCTATACTTGTTTCTTCTCCATTGCCAACTCGCAACAGGAAGTTTGCAAACTTTTCATCAGAGATAGCTCTCATGTTTGTTGTTAACTTAAGTTTTTCCATATCTTCCCAAAGATATGACCTTACAAGACTAACATTAACGGTTTGTTGTCTTGTAGCACGTGGAACCACTGGAAGAACTTGGCGAAAGTCACCACCAAACACAAAAACCTTTCCACCAAATGGTTCCAAACTATCCATTATATCTCTAAATGTTCTATCAACTGTTTCAATTACAAACCTCTTTGCCATTGGTGCTTCATCCCATATAATAATTCTTGCCCTTCTTAGCAATTCAGCCTTACTACTTTGTTTGGATATGACACACATAGATGATTCTGTTGTTTGCAATGGTATGTTGAATCGTGAATGTGCTGTTCGACCTCCTGGCATTATTGCAGCAGCAACACCTGATGTTGCAGTTGCTAATGCAATCATGCCCTTTGCTCTTGTTGTTGCCAGTAATACACGATATAAAAATGTTTTTCCAGTCCCTTCTGGACCATCAACAAAGAACACACCAGGTTTTTTACTTGTCACTCTTCCCATTATTTGATCATATGCAACTTTTTGTTCTGAGTTCAATTTTGAAACTGTATCAATATCTTCCTTTGGGATCTCTATAGCTTCCTCATCGAGTATTTCTTTTCTATTAGTTGAACTTGCTTCAAATGAATTAGAGTGTATAGCTGGCAAGTCATAACCACTCATGTTTTTTCCCATAGACTGTAGAAAGCTTCTCAAATCTATCAAAGTGAGTTGAATTTGATCTTCTAAAGTAGTGTCTTCCAATTTCCTGTAGTCTTCTGACATTGTTTCAAAGTACAAGTCCCATAACTTTCTTATATCTGTAGGTTCACAATGGGCCAATAATGTTGCAAAAAGTCTTCTGAATGCTTTTGGCATTTGAAATGTGGATGCTTCGTCCAAACATTCTATGATACTATTATCTGATTCAAGCAATCCTCGTTTTTGTGCTGCTGCTTTAAAAGATGAATATAGTGTTCCATCCACTGTTAACAAATCATCATATGATGTTGGTCCTTTGACATGATTTAATAGCAATTTTAAATAGTATCTTTCACCTTCTGCTGGATTGACTCCATTAACTCTAGATATAACTTGTCTTTTTTTCCTCAATGAGCAAGTTTTTGACTGTTTATTCCAAACATAATGCTCTGGAAAATCTTTGTACATAAACTTCCTTGCATCTTCGTATGTTTTGCACATTTCAAAATACTCGGTCAACATTGTTTTTGAGACATGATCTTGGTTTAGAACAACTTGCAAGTTTTGTTTTTCCCAAAATGTAACTGATTGCTGGTTTGGAAGGTGTAACTATAAGTTTATGACTGCCGGACTTATCTCATGCAACTTAAATTCAAATATTCTCCACATTGATTCTTGAGCTGAGACCCATCTTGCATCTTGAAACTCTTGTATTTCATTAACAATTCTACTTTCATCATCACATGATATCGAGACAGCTGCTTTATCATGTCCTTTATAAATATACTTGTAGAGGTACTTAACAGCCTTCAATCCAGAACATATCTCGACATTGATATGACAATTATATCTTGACAACAATTATGGATTATAAGGAACTACCCACTTATTATCTAACATCGCCTTTCGTACTTTGACCTATGAATGAATTATCATAAATTATTTCATAGATGTATTAGAATAATCATATTTTCTATAATATATCTAAATAATTGTCCACAAAAACAAAATAAGATTGTGTAGAAACTAACCTGAGCACCATCATTTCTTCTTCTGTATATAGGATATGCATCTTTTCCTTGCATTGTCTTCGAACAAAAAGGTCTTGGATAACGAAATTTACATTTTCCATTCAACATACACGTGTTTTTCTTGTTTGCTTCTCCACAAGGTCCATGTAACATATGCTTGACAACAGTCTCATATAATGTTGGAAAATTTTCTTTATTTGGTAATTCTGCACTCACATATTTGTCATAGTCATCTGCATTTGTGATCTTATAGCCTCGATTTAAAATAATAAGCATATGTGCATGTGGTAGTCCCCTCTTTTGAAATTCAATAACATACACATAAGCTGCAACCTTACCAAATATTTCTTTTTTAAATATCTGGTCTTTAAGATCTTCTAGTTTGCTGCGAAATATTCTAGAAGTCAAATCTGGTCTATCCTGAGGACGTTGACCATGTTTTAATTCATCCTTAATTTCTTTCCACTCAGAGTTGCATGTCATAGTTATGAATAAATCTGGCTTTCCAAATCTTTGTACCAATGCCATAGCATCTAAATAACGTCGTCGCATATCTCTTGGACCTCCAATGAAAGAAGCTGGGAGTACAATTCTCTTACCAATTTTATTGCCTCTCGTTTCCCCAATGTTCACACTATCAACTATTCCTTGATATAATTCAGCTCTAATTAGAGATTGTTGTGTTCGATGGAAATCAAGTCTTGTTGTTTCAAGCTTTATGTACATGTCTACAACATATTGTTGTAATAATCTTCCAGCAAAAAGAACTATTGATTTTGGAGATGGTCTTATCTGTAGTTTGTAACAATAATACTCCCTACAGGATACATTTCCAAAATTGCGTCCAGAAATACCTATAGTTTAAAATAATTTTGTGTAAGATAATATACTTATCCAAATAAAGTTTTGAATGGAAAATGTATTGTGGACTAAAATGAAAGATTTACCTTGACGTTCTGCTTGAAGCACTTCATCAATTGAATCACATAAGTGTGGATTCCTTCTTGGATACTTATAACTAATGCTTGAGTTTCCAATGTCATTTCCAATTTCTTTCTTTTTTATATCCTGATGCCATCCAGATTCTCCCATGGGAAATAGTAAAGGATATTGTAAACAATCATAACAACTAAAGTAGTGTTTCACCCTTTGCTTATTTCCTGAATGAGCATGTACAATAATGTCTCTTTCAAATGGACTATTACTATCATTTCCTTCAATCCATATTGCAGCAACTTGATCTGCTGTAGGTGTATTATACACTCGTTGATCTAAATTTGTATTGCTAACAATACGGATTTGTAGATTTTGGAAAGATGACATGTCTTTTAATCGGTTTTCTCTCAGGATGTTCATTAACTTTTCCATAATACTTTCATCCAATTGTGCCTCTAGTAAAATGTTCATCCTATTTTCAAGCTCATTTGTTGTATCATAGAAATACAATTGAAAGTATTTTGGACCATCTTTGGGCATTAAAGAAGGTAATTCATGATATATTTGTCTTTGAGCACGAAAAGTGTAAACACCGTGTTTTGAAGATGCTAGTTCCTTATCCAATTTAACACCAAAAGAGGTGAATGAGAAAACACTATTATATGCTCTAATATTCTTCCTGAACATTTTTGCTTCTTCTGTTTCAGAAGTAAATAGTGATTGTAGTTGTTCAGGAACATTGGTCTCTACTAATTGCACTTTGCCTATAGAGCAACAAAAGGAAGGTGGTTCATACTCAAATTTCTTAGCATCACAGTAAACACAAGATGATGGTTGTTTCAACTCATGTAATGCCGAACATAACGGATAATATGAAATTTGACCTATAACAAATATATATATTATGTAAATTAAATATCAGAGCTAATAGTACTAACTTATGTGAAGGAATATGCATAATTTTGACAAACCTGGTTCTTGATCTACATATTGTTGGGCTCTCAGCAACCAATCAACTTTTGTCTTCTTATTTCCACGGCTAGTTTCACCACTTAACCTTTTCCTTTTTGCATCTAACACGTTGTCAATCTTTTTTCTTCAGTCAGTATCATTCAATTTTGCATACGTTTTGTTTTTCTTTTTTTCTCGTTGTTTTGTAATATCTGCATATTTAAACATTTGATAATTAAAATTTTGACTTTGAATATATATAATAGTAAGAACGGTTGAATTTTAAAGTAAATTATTTTGAGTCTATGTTTCTTACCTTCCTTAGAAGACATGTCTATCACCAAATTGGTTGTTGAAGTTTCTTGAAAGGTATATTATAACATTGAAATTAAATTTCCATCCAGTAAAATTACAAAAAAAAAACTATATATATATATATATGAATAGAAATAAAGTTATATATTTAATCACACACCTATTTTATGTTTGCTTCTTTATTATTATTTTTTTTTTGTTTGATATTTTTTTTATGCATATGCATGTATTTGAATAGATATAATCTTATAAGAATAAGTTGAATTTAAATTTATTGTACATTTTGCAGTGAATGTATTTAAATTTAAAGTTAATCAATATTGTAATATGTATTGTTTGAGCATAAAAAAAATGTATTGTTTTATTGAATTTTTATGACAATATTTTTTTAATTGTGTGAATCCGAAAAGGAATAAATTTATGTACATATTTGATAAATTAAGTTTTTATATTTCATAAAGTTAATTTCCCTAATTATTAATAATATAAGAACGAAGTACAAAAATTTGACATCTTGTAGGCAAAGTAAAGTATTGATTGAATAATTAATTTATTAAATTAGTCAAATTTTTTTAAAAGTATATATAATAATAATAATAATAATATTATTATTATTATTATTATTATTAATTAATAGCATAAATTTAATGATTCTGTTTTTAAAAATTATTATTATTATTATTATTTTTTTAGGATATATCCTATAGTTTGAGAGTTTGATTCAAATAACACACTTATTGCGTAAGAGTGGTTTATTCATGCATATTAAAATACTAAAGGTTTAATTACAAAAAATTTTCAATTTAAGTGGATGATTGGTATAGTTAACATTTTAAGGATGTGATGTAACCAACCCTATAGTTGAGCGGCAGTATTGTAAATTTTCATTTTAAATAACCATTTTTCTTTAAAAATGAAAATATTTTTTTTTATTTCAAAACTCATTATACTATAAGTTTATTAATTTGTAACAAAAGGATTTTATTTGAAAGGTTAATTAAATCATGAACTCCAAAAAAAACTGAATAATTTATTATTCAAAATCACATATATATATATATTGTGAATAATTTGAAAGATAAGATTATGAGAAAATTTTTAAGAAAATTATAGAATTATACTGTAATCTCCAATAAAATAGAAAAAAATTAAGAGATAGTTATTTAATTTGATTTGAACCAGATTTTCAATCCAAAAATGTATGAATTTTTTAAATAAATATTAGACAATTCAAAAGAAAGGAGATTGGTGGAAGAAAATGGAAATTGGAAATTTTGATGCACAATATAGCATTTGAGAATGTGACTTACCATAATCACAATTGTGTACAATATTTCTAGGGTTTAGGGTTTAGGGGAGCAACTATTAGATATATGTAATATACATTTATTCTTGTAGTTCCAGCAAAACAATATATAGTATAATATATATTGTTTATTATATAATATAATATAAATTTATTCTTGCATAAATTTGGTAATGAGTTGCTGGAAAAGTAACTTAAATAATCTAAAATATTGCAAAAACTAAGCATCAAAAGATAAAACATAAATTTTAAACAACATAGGATTGTTATACCTTGTAGAATCTATCTTCTTGAGAATCCAAGCTCAACTTTAAGCAAGTACACAGAATTAAATTTTGTGGACATGCACTGCATCATAAAACGATTTATATATATATATATATATATATATAATTTAAAAGATTGATTAATAATATGAAAGCAAATGATAGAATTATATTGTAATCTCCAATAAAATAGAAAAAAAATAAGAGATAGTTATTTAATTTGATTTGAACAAAATTTTCAATCCAAAAATGTATGAATTTTGTAAATTTTAAATAAATATTAGACAATTCAATAGAAAGGAGATTGGTGGAAGAAAATGGAAATTGAAAATTTTGATGGACAATAGCATTTGAGAATGTGACTTACCATAATCACAATTGTGAACAACATTTTTCAATGTTCATCGGTTGATAATGTAGAAGAATGTACATGTGAATGACCCAATTTGCAACTTTTGTGATTGAGTGGTATTAGTGAAGGATAGAAAGTTTCTGAGTGAATAAAAACATTAGTTTGCATGAACAAAGTGGTGAGGTTGAAATGGAAATCACCCAATTTTGCATGAAGACAATGGAGATGGCGTGGTGCATATGAGGGTTGTAGAGTGCATTGAATGTAGGAAATTTAAAGGTTGTATTTTAAAACTAAATGATTACTATTCCACTAACCACTAACCTAAATATTCATTATTTTGCAATCTTAAAGTGTCTTTCAGTTTTTTTTTAAATGAAAATTAATGTTATGAAAATCAAAATTAATGACATTCAAATTTCCACTTACTTTCTGAAAAAAAAAAAAAAAAAATTCCACTTACCTTGTCGTTTTTTTTTTTTTTTTGAACCAATACCTTGTCGTTACTTCTACCATTCTTTAACTCTTTTTTTTTTTTTTTTATGTTTAATTAATTTTAGGATGGTTAGGAAATGGAATTACATAAATGAAATTTTAAATGCATCCATAATTATTGATGTATGAAATAAATGTAAAAGTAGACTATCATTGGTTTTTAACTTCATGTATAAAAAAATTTAATAAACTTTATGCAATTTAGAATGGGTTGGAATACCAAAAGTTTTGAAACTTCTCCATTTCTTACATTACATGTATAAAAGGATTTATTTTCTTTTATATTTATAAAAAAAAAAGGACTTATTTTATATCTATTTTAGGAAAAACATTGTTTTAACATTTTAAAATTTAAATTTCATAGTTTTTATGTTAAATTATTCATTTTTATTTTTGTAATTTTTTCATAAATAATAGTAATTAATCAGGATAGTGTAATTATATGAATTTATGTTTAAGTGTAGTGCGTGGTTTTTAATGTTAATATTATTTTAATTATTGCAATTATTCATTGGTTTTTTTTAAGTGTGTCGTGGATTGTAGGTATTAGGTAGTGTTTTGTGCATAGTAATTATTGATAGTGTTTATTGTGGATAGTGTTTATTTATTTAATTGTTTGATGATAGTGTAAAAATGGTAAAATAAAGATATGAAAATTGGAAAAAAAAAATTGATGAAGAATCAATAAATACAAATTTGTATGTGTTTAGTTTATGTTTTTTTTTTTTTTTGGAAAAGAAGTTTATGGTCATTGAATATATATAGTTTTGTTACAATTTGACTTCTTATTTAATTTCATTTTATAAAATTTATGTTTTTTTAAGATCTAAACTTGTTCAAATTTTAATAATTAATAATCGGAGAAAAATCATTTGATGTGTTGTTGTTTGTTAGGTCTTTCTCACACCCACTATAAAGTAGCATTGGTTGGAAAAAAAAAATTCGATTTCATTTTGTCGATATATTTTTTATTATTTTTTTTCGTCACACATAAAGTTTCCCAATTATCTTCGTAAAAGGAAAAAAAAAAACTCATTGTTAAATAACAATGTTTGTATGATATTGTATTTTTATAATTAATATAACATATTTTCTATTCAATACGTAATTTTATGTCTACTATGTTTATACTAATTTTTTATGTTTATGATAATTACTTTTGTAATTATTTTTAATGTTATAATTATAATTAAGTGTTTTTTAAAATCAACAATTTGAAAGAAATGACCATTATATTATATTAGATTCCAATTCATGTTTGTTGATAAAGTATGAAAAGAATCCAATGCATGATGTTAAAAACTTAGTAAATTTGACAAAAATATATGTATATATATTAAACTGAAGAAAGATAAAAAGATAAAATATATTAAAATGAAGTAAACTTTGACATGAATATTCCAGAATTTGAAGAAGAACATTGATAATATTAGAACACAAGATTGTTACTTCTCAATCTTAACTTTCCTCAACTTGCTTCTTCCATGTTCTTGAACTTCTTCATCTCCATCAATTTCCACAAGTTCAAATTTTTGTATTTCTTGTGCAATGATTTGCTTCTTTGAGTGATTGATTGCATTTTTTTTTCATTTCTTTCAAGAAAAATGTATTCTTTGCCTTGACTCAACACCAAATTTTTGTAAAACTGACATTTTTCTTTATTCTCACCCTGTAACATTAAAACAATACAAAATATTAAGAATGAATAATTTAAAAATAAATATAGTTATGAAGACATGAAAGAAAAAGTTAACCAAACTTTATATCTTTCTCACCTTTTCCATTTCTTTGGCATATTCAATAATAGTGCATCCCATAAGATATTCTGCTGCATCAAACAGAGTAATAGTCATGTACCTAATGTCAAAAATTTTCTAATTAATTATAAACAATACATTAATTAAATAACAATAATAAATTAAGAATTATTTATCCACAATAATTTATATGGAATATGAAGGATTGGAATACAAAAAGTGTTCATTCTCAAAGAAATTAAATAATTTTTCTTTGATTATAATTATAATATGAAATCAAATTAGTAAATTAATTTTATCTTTATTAAGGTTGAAAAAAAAACAGTACATAACAAAAAAGTTAGCATTGAAATATTTAGAATTTTTAATAAAAAAAACAAGGTAATTAAAAAAAATAGTCCAAATTAGGTAAAACAACTTTTTCAAAATTAAAAAAAAAATACTTATATATTTTTTAATTCATATATTAAAAACAATAAAATGTAACATAAAGTTGACTAAGATTGTTGTATATGAGATAATGCAATTTAAATGCACCTATAGAAAATAAATGCACATATGGAATGTGAAAAGGTAGAATGTAAAAAGTTTCCTCTATAATTAAATATAATTAAAAAAAAATATTAATTTTAGAATTTAATTTATCTACATGGAGGAAACTTTTTTTAGATAAATTAAATTCTAAAATTAATATTTTTATCTAATTATATTTAATTATAGAATATAAAATTTTTGGAAGATCAAAAGTTTTATAATTATTTCGTTTCTTTCAACTCTAAAGTTGTCTCTCCTACTCATTTTTCACAACATCTTGAAAGTTCAAATTTAAGAAAATTAAGAATACAATTAAGAAACATTAAAATATATATATATTGGAAATCATTAATAATAATAATTAAGAATATGATTAATATTTTGATGGAGTGAATATTAAAATATTGACGAATAAGAAATATATAAGTCAATTTTGGTATCATTTTATCATTATAAAAGAAAAATCATAACTATTTGTATAAAAACCACCGTTAACTTGATTTTATTGTTAATAATAATTTATTTTAATCTTTATAATTTTTACAATTATACTAACATTTAATAATGAAATAAATTTATCTATTTGTAAAATAGAAGGAACTTATGACAACTTTTTAAAAATTTAAAATTAAAACACATGCTAATTTTGTTAGATATTTTTTTTTACTCCATATGATTAATTTTTTTTAATATAAAATGAAGCGTGTTAAAAAATCATTTTTGGATTAATTTGTTCCTACCTTTATTTCTAACTTTACAACCATGCCATCAACATAAACCGTAAACTGTAAACCGTAAACCTTAAGCATTAATTAACGAAAATATGTGAATTTTTATGATTGCAATTTTTCTTTAACAATTGAATTTAGTACAAATATATTTTTTTTTACAATATTAACTTTGATGTTTTAGTGCAATACTTAAACTATAAACTAAAGTAAAATTTTAAAATTAAAATGAAAAATTGACTCCCTTAAGTTGGAGGAGTATTAGAGTCCACAAATTTGTGGATTGAAATACTATTATTCAACTTTAATTTTCTTTCACTATCTTCGCTAAAAAATGGTTCCCATAAATTGTTTTTCCTTGGAAAAAAAATTAAAAAAATAAAAAAATAAAGAAAAGTAAGAACGGTAACCACAAAAACATTAAAGTCATTCTAATAAATTTCTCACTCTCATTCTCACCACCTTCCTACAATCTCTCCCCCTCGATTAAATATAAATTGTTAATTATTTAAATAATGATAAGTAAATCATTATCAACCATAATAAATAAATAATGGCTAAAAAAACCCATAATAAATATAGGAATTTAAAAAGTTAGAATATGAAAAGGTGGTATTATATATTTCTCAAATAATAAATAAAAATGTGGTATTATTTGTTTCTAAAAAATTAAATGATTTTCACGAGAAATAATAAATAATAGAATTAAGTTTGAAATTCCAAAAAAATTGTAACATTTTCAAAACAAAAAAAAAAAAAAAAAAATACAAATTTTGTTCTTTTTTTGAAACACACAAATTTTGTTCTTTATTTTAGTCATTTTTAATTTCCTTACAAAAGTCTCTCTAATATTGAAAAAAATTCTAGACTACCTTATACATTTTTTTAGGATGACATACCTTATACATTCAAGTTTATAAAGAGTTGCATAGATCATATCTACATCGCAATTTGTAAGTTTGGAAGTTTATAATTTTAATTTGATGAAGTTGAATAAACGATTTTTTTAGTAGAAACTAACATTCAATTTTAAGGATACATATAGAGAGCTTTGATTTTTCTTAACTATTGTTTTTAAATTTAATGTTCTTTTATACATACTACAGTTTTTTTTTTATTGTTTTTTTTTTATTTAAAATGTTCATATGCTTTAATTTGTTTCTTTAATGTGAAGGTGGGAGTTCAAACCTCTAACCTTTAATTCAACGATATATATCTTACAAAAAGCAACACCTTTGGTTTTAATGATTTTTTTTAAAAAATTGTTTCTAATTTTAAATAAAACTTATTATACAAATAAATAAAATAAAAGTTATAAAATATACATGTTATTGTTAAATAAAAATGTGATAGGTATTCAAGTTTATGAAACGAAAATTACATAAATTAATTTAAAGCATTTATAAAATTATAAATGATATCATATTATATTAGTAATTAATCTATCATTCCTATTTTCCTAGAATTATTTGGTTGTTATAAGAAAAAATAAGAATAATTTGATATACAAACGTGCATCGCACGTGCTAAAAAAACTAGTTTATTATTGTTTTTCTAGAACAAAATTATTAATTTACTATTGATAATTAATGGTAGTGGCACAATATGTATTATTAAAAAATTTCTATTTCTTGTTTTAGTTAATTTTTTTTTTACAATACTTAAAAACATTAATTAAAAAAATCTAAAAATAAAGAAAACAATATATGTTTTCTATGGTTAGATGGTGATGAAAAAATGATATTTGATTGATTAGATAAAAAATTATGCAAGAAACAAAATTTTTAAAAATTAATTATACATAAAAACAATAAGAAAAATAATTAATTTTCTATAGTTAGACGACGAAGGAAAAAAATTATATTTCATTGATTAGATAAAAAATTATGCAAGAAATAAATATTAAAAAAAATGATCGATCATACATAAACAATAAAAAAAGAAAAATAATTATAAAATAATATAAAAACATCTATTAAATATTGATACATTTACTTCATACGATTATCTGAGAATAGATTTGCCTTTAGTTGGTGTTTGAGATCAATTTTACAAACAACACTCTTGTGCTACACCAATATGCATTGTGATCTTCTAAACCTAAAAACTATATGAAGAAACTAATAGATGAAAAACAAATTTAAAAGAAAAAGCTAAATCGTTGTAGAAAAACATAGAAGAGAGACCTTTATATATTATATGAAATGAGTAAGCTAAGACGGGCCCTCTCCCAGCATTCATTGAAGACATTCTACACAGGTATAGCTGGGATCGACTGTGCAAGGAGCCGAAAGTAGCCTCTATCCCTCTGGTACGTGAATTCTATGCTCAAATAGGGCAAGAGTTGCAGACAACAATGCTCCTGCATGGTCAAGTGGTGGAGTTCTCGACAAGGCAAATCAATCGGATTTTCCGATTACAATCCCTCAGATGCCCAGCTGGCAACATGGCCATTAAAGAACCAACAACTGAGCAGCTGGCAGAGGCCTTATCTATGGTGGCCCACGAGGGAGTGAAGTGGCAAGAGTCCAGGACTGGAGTCAGGACTCTATTATCAGGAGACTTAAAGCCAGAGGCAACGGTCTGGCTTTACGTGATCAAAAACAGGATCATGCAAACCACACATGACACCACCATATCTCAGGAGCGTGTCATGTTATTGTATAACATGTACAAAGGGCTAGATCTTAATCTTGTACGGGTTATATGGATGGAGATCCTCTCTTGTGGCCACAAGAACGTGGGAAGACTGTTCTTCCCAACTTTGGTCACCAAGTTGTGAAGGCTTGCAGGAGTGGGGCCAGAAGAGAAAGAAGAAAAAGAAGTTGCCCGGACATCAATTGACCTGAGCTTAATCAAGAAGCTCATAGCCAATTCTAAGCAAAAGGTGACCTCTCCAGAGAAGAAGGCTCGAGCAACCCCTCTTGCAGCTCAAGCATCAAAGTCTCCAGAAAAAGCCATTGTTGCAGAAAAAGATGCGACCGCAAACACATCGCAAAATTTACTAGAATGCGGCCGCAAATCAGCAGCAGCCTCCAACGCCTCAACCACAACCCGAAAACAACTTGGTGGCTTTAAGGAGAGACCTGAAGCGAATGAGGAGCCAGTTTAGGGATTACCTGACCTATGCTTAAAGCGCAAAATGAAGTTGTCAGGAGTATCTTGGAGAATCAGGTGAAGGATCTAAACGACTACCTTCCACCATTTCTTGAAATAAACTGGGATCCAACCAAAGGCGATGGAGTAGACCCTTCCAACGCCTAGGGGAGTTTTTCCTTTCATCCTTCTATTTTTTAATTCAATATTTTTTTTATTGATCGGTGATTGGAATTAGGGTACAGATTTTATTGAGCAAAACGCCTTATAATCTTTCACCTTCTCTCTCCCAAATTTGCAACTCCTTGATTCTCTCATGATTTGCTTTCAAACCATTATCTCACATTTACTTTCAATTAAAATTGTCAAAAAACGTTTTTCTCTCTCTTCCTCAACGCCGTGAAACACAGACCATCTACACCAATGGGAGTTCACTGTCGCGCAAAGATTTTACGATTTTAGCACAGAAAACCTTTGTCCGCTATCACCACCACCGCTTCATCTTTATTGCATGCCAGTTAAGAAGTGTAAAATCATACGAAGTTTTTTTTCTCGGTTTATAAAAATTATACCAGGGCTTTTTTTTTGTTGGTTACTGTATTCTTTATTTTGTTAGAATGGTTTATAAAAATCATACAAGGTCTTTTTCTCTGTTGGTTGTTGTGTGTGTTTTTTTAGAAGATGTTGATTATTGTTGTGGTGTTATTATTATTATTATTGTAGAAAAAGTGTTATTGTTTAATTAGAAGAGTTTATAAAAATCATATTGAAATTATATTCCAATAACATTCCCACAAAAAATATATATTTGGGTTAGTAAGTATTTTTTTTTTTATTAACCACATGTAAGGCATTATATATTATATAAATCAATCTTTTTTTTCTCTTTTAAAACATCGATTCTATTATTATTTGCAAGTTTATTAGAGTTTAAAAGAAGCATACCGTGTTTATTTTGTATATTAATAAGTATATAAGGGATTATAATATATATATATATATATATATATATATATATATATATATTCTTGCAACATGATATAAGCAATTATATAAATATCAAATGAGAGTTGAAGTCTATAAAAATCAGTCACGAGGCCAACAAGAGATTAGCTCAACTGGCATAAAGTTGTACTGATAACCACAAGGTCTGTGGTTCGAATCCCCCTCCCCATATATTATCAAAAAAAAAAAAATAAATCAATCACGAGTTTTTTTTTTTTCATTGGTTTGTGTTACAACTTCAATCAAATTAGTGAATGACATCCTTCATGTATAATAGTATGAGAAAATTGATAATCAATATTGTTAATCTCATTCCAACGAATATACCATCCATATGTGAATGGGATTATTACCTATAAAAAAAATATATGACAAATATATAATAAGGTTTATATAATATACATCTAAGTATATATTTATGGACGCAATATGTTGCATTGCCTATGCTTATTATTTTGAAATTTCACTTATGAACTATATAAACCATGATGTATATATACTATATAATGAGGTTTATATAATATACATCTAAAAGTATATATTTAATAATACAATATACTGCCGTATATATTTATCATTATGAACTATATAAACCATGACCGTATATATTTATCATTATGAAATTTTACATATGAACTATATAAACAATGACAAATATATTCTATAATTGTTTATATATTACAATGTATGATATATATTTATCATATGAAGAAATTCTACAAACAATTGAGTGATTAGATGTAAATAGGGTTGATGTGAACAAAAAATATATCAAATTACAAACATCTTATGTCATTATATTAGATATTAAAAACAAAATAAGAAAAATACACACCATATGGTTGGATGGTCTGTTGCAAATAATAATAATAATAAATAAATAAATAATCAAAATCAAACCAAAAATGAAAGAAAAAATATAAACATATTGTTTGACATAAAATGGTGCTATTGATTAACAACTCCAGTAACAATGAGAAATATAAAATGTAAAAAAAAAAATTATACTCATATCGTTAGACCAAATAAAACAAAAAAAAATAAATATTCGTTGAGAACTTCCATTTGACGGCAATTGGTTGAAGGGTTTTTTTTTTTTTTTTTTTTTTTGTAATGTATTTAGGGTTAGGATTGATTATTGGTAAGTCTTAATGGTAGTTTTTATTATGGAAATAGTCAATACAGACCAAAATTTAATGTGTAGAATTTTGAAGGGCAAAATAGGAAAGATGTAATTGGAAAATGTTGAGCCAAGACAAAGCTTAAATTTTTTTTCATAATTGGACATTTGTGAAATATTGGTTCCGAAATGGTCTAATTCCCATAATTTCTGTTTCTATTTCAGTTACATTAGTATTTTGATTTAATTATCCATGTGTTCTTTATCAATTCTCTCTTTTTCATTACTTTTAAATTTTATGTCAAATATTTACTATTAGAACTCAATGAAATGTATATTAAATCAAATTTAAAATTTCACTATAAAAAGTTTATGCTTCAATTAAAGATTTTAAATCACATAACAACACATTTCATATTAATTCTAAATTAATATGTATAATATAGTTGTAAACACTGATTTCTTTTCTTTCAATTAAAATAGTGAAATTTCATGTGTATCGCAGGTATGTTTTAACTAGTTAATGAAAAGGTATATATTACGCTTTTTTAAAGTCAAATATTTATTATTTACTCTCTTTTTTTATTTTTTTTTAAAATTATATACTCTCATACGTATTATTAGAAGAAAGAGAAAGAAAAATTTGGTTAAAAATACTTATGATCCATAAAATTTCATAGAAGAAACCATTTAGTCTTCAAACTTCAATTTGTAACTATTTAATTTTTATACTCTCAATTTTGTAACAATTTAGTCATTAAACTTTAAGATACTACAATTTAATCCAAGTTCTTTAAAGTTCGCAACTGTCATGAAAAATGTTATTAAGATTTAATGAAGTTTCTTACCTATGTAGATCGATAAACAAATTAGTAACCAAACGTGTTTATAAACTATAAAGATTAAGGGGTTGTTTGGGGTGCTGAGTTGGTTATAATAGTAAGTGGTTATTAGGGTTATAATAATTTGTGGAGTTAAATAGTTTGTGTTTGGAGTGAAATTATTTTAGTCTGAGATAAAATAGTATGTGTTTGAGGTGCAGATTATTTTAGTATGGGTTAAAATAGTCTGTGTTTGAGGTGCTAATTTGTTTAACATGGGATTCTGAATCAAAGGTTCAAGCTGACTGTTTTTTTTTTAGTTTTTTTTATCTTCCTCATACAACTTTGTACGTCAAATTTCATATTTTGCAAATATCAATAAGAAATGTTTTTTCCAACAATCTTAAGAAATTAGCTGAGGGTTTTAAGTTATGTTATTCTTTGACAATCTGGTCTTGTTTGGCTGTATGAATATCGTTGAATATGCACAAAATATAGTTGAGAATTTTTTTTTTAGTTGTTAACCCTGGTTAACCTTCGATGTTGCCAAAAGTAGGGAAGAAATTTGACCTAAAAAATTGTAAGTGCTTAGTTCAAAAATCAAAATACACTTTTAGTCCATGAGGTGTAACGACCCGACGAGAAGGAAGCTAAAATAAACTGAAGGTCGCTACTAAATCAAAGACATAATTTTTTTTTTTTTTATAAAACAAACACAAGCGGAAGAAATAAAAGAAAACTTTCATTACTAAAAGGGCCCAAAACATAGTTTAAGTTCATAAATCTTAAAATAGATCATCCAAAACATAATCCTAAAAGAAACTCATAGCATTAAAACATCGAGTCTAAAACAAGAAATCGATCCTACGACATCAGAGACTAGAAATAATCAAAGGGGTAAAACATAAATTGCAGCTACGATCCCATAGCCAACGAAGTCACAGCCCTCGCCAAGCGCCAGTCATCCTCAAGTACCACCTGAAAAGGAAAATCGAGTAGCATGGGTGAGTGTATAAGAATATACTCAGTAAGTAGCCCACTTAAGAGCTGAATCTAATAATCATAAATTCAGGCATAAAACTTAATTCCTGGGTCTCCACGTCATAGGAACCTAACTGGGAACATCAATTCGGGTTTCTAACCCCAGGGCCATAATCGGTTCACGTAATGATCTCCCTAGGGTGGTTTCCTGCCCCCAACCTGTGCCAACTATGGTGTTGTGTCAGTCAGTCAAGTAAGGTGAGTAAACTAGGGACTAGCTAGCAACCTCTAGCAGAACTACACCTATCCTTACACAACATCCCTAAGTCATGAAGTCAAAGTACAGTGGAGCAATCTGGGCATGAAGCATGTCCGAATGCCATCTGGCGCACAATCCTATGCCTAGCTCGACACCGTCCTGATGGAATGCACGAACCCGTGTCAGAAAAGTAAGCTCTACCAGTCACTGATAGAGTGCACGATCTCATGCCTGTAGGTAGGTTCCATCATCAGTATCCTAAGATGGGGAAGGAAACGACCCTAGCCAGACATAAGGCTTAACGATTTGCTAAGTCTACCTGTGGCCTTGAATCACATCTAAGGCTCCTATTCTAGGTCTTGTCCTTTTCGTACGTACGACTATCGAGCGTAACGTATCGAGGGATTCCACTAAGCTTAGTCTAATCAGGGGAGGTTCTACTAAGCTTAGCCTCACTTCCGCTGTTGTGCTACCGAAAATTTGATAACATAACGACATACATAAGGCAAACCAAAAAATTTCTATCACCTGAAAGAGCAGATAAAACACTTCCATAATCAGTACAGCCCAACCACAACTTCAGAATACGATGAGCCACCACAACCAAGGCTAGACAGACCTCGCTTCCACAACCAACCAGACATGCAGAGCACGTTGGGTTTTATGCCCTAAAACTCGTAGATAGTGAATGGTGACAAATTGTTCACTTGTCTCAATACGTTGTTATTGAGGTTTGTACAATAAAGAGTTATTGTTACTAAAATTGCACAATTTGACCCAAATCCAATAAACTAAGATCCTAGGAGGTATATTTTTCGTCCTAGGATCTTAGTTTAAAACTAATTAAGATTCTCTATACATTCCAAAATGTAGGGTACAGATTTTAAGGCCTCTTGGTAGGTTTTAGGATCCTCATCTATTAGATACATGCATGCAAATTGATCGTCTATTTTATCTGAGTTTTCAACAAGAAAAACAGTTAAAAAATCTGATCCAAAATCTTTCTCAATTCTCTTTCTTTTACTTCTCCTAGGTTCAGATTCATGCATAATATCAACAGTAGATGGAGGACAAATAGACACCTAACTAGATTGTGAGATATTATTTGACTCATTCTTAATCATAGGAAAAATGTGTTCGAAAAATTCAGCATCTCTATATTCACAAATTGAATTATCATCTAAACACATAAACCTATATGCAGCGCTATTATGAGCATTCCCAATAAACACACAATCAAAGGTTTTAGATCCTACCGTAGGTTTATTGAATACTGGATATGAAACTTTAGCTCAGCACCCCCATACCTTCAGATAGCTCAGGTTCGATGAATATCCCTTCCAGAGCTCATATGGTGTCTTATCCAGTTTTTTGTGAGGAACACTGTTAAGAATGAAACAAGCAGAAAACACAGCTTCCCCCCACATACAGTTAGGCAATCCAGAACTTAGTAACATGGCATTCATCATTTCTTTAATGATCTATTCTTACGTTCAGCTATGCCATTTTGTTGAGGGGAATATGGTGCAGTACTCTCATGGATAATACCATTTAATTCACAAAACTCCTTGAGAGACTTGTCACTGTATTCACCTCCCCTATCGGATCTTAACCTTTTAATCTTTTTATCTAGTTGGTTTTCTACTTCTGCTTTGTATTTTCTAAACATGCCACTAGCTTCATCTTTTGATTTCAGAAGATATATTTTCGTGTATCTAGAGAAATCATCGACAAAAGATATATAATAGTTTTTGCCACCTTTGCTAGTAGTGTTTTTGAAATCAGCTAGATTAGAGTGAATTAGTTCAAGCAGTTCAGTACATCTAGTTGTAACAGGCTTAAAAGATTTTTTAGCCAATTTTGCCTCTACACATACAGAGCATCTACTATCTTCAAGTGTCTCAGATACATTAAGAAGATGCAGTTTTTTAAGCCTTTTAATTGATGCAATATTTACATGACCTAGTCTACCATGCCATACATCAATAGATTCAACAATATAAGCAGAACGAGATGTACTTTCATTCATTTCAACAGAAAGAGAGATAGTATTTAAAACAAAAAGACCATCAGCTAAATACCACTTACCAACAAAGTTACCATTTTTAGTGATGACAACCTTGTCAGCTTCAAACACAATTCTAAGTCCCGCCCTGTTCAACAGACTTCTAGACACCAGGTTCCTACGCAGTGAAGGGACATACAACACATCATTCAAAGATAAAGTTTTTCTAGAAGTAAGTTTTAAGAGAACCTTCTCTTTCCCAAGTACTCCAACCGTGGCTGAGTTCCCCATGTATACGCATTCTCCATCAACAGTGTCTTGGAACTCGTGGAAAAGGCTTCGGTTTGAGCAGAAGTGTCTTGAGGCATCTGTGTCAAGAATCCAATTTGATTTGTTTTCCACCACGTTTGCCTCCACCACCACTGCAGCGATGATGTCATCTGTTTCAACAACGTTGGCTTGTGCACTAGCTGGCTACCGATCTGGTTTCTCTTTCCTCTGGTTGTACTGATAGGATTTGTGTCCTGGTTTTCCACAAACATAACATATCAGCTTGGACTTCTCCTTCTCTATTTTCCAGCTAGGAGACTTGAACTGCTGGTTCTTTTTCTGTGAGGATTTATCTTTGTTTTTATTCTTAAACATGTCTTTTGATGCAACAGAAGATTCAACCAAGTTAGCATTAACTGAATTTAAAGACTGGGAATGCAACTTATCCTTTTTCCCATTGGCTTCTTCAGTTCGCATGTGGCTGATCAATTCTTGTAACGTCAGGTCCTTCTTCTTGTGCTTTAAATGGTTGCGGTAGTCGCTCCAAGAAGAAGAACATTTTTCGAGCAAGACATTCGCCTGGAGAACATCACACATCTTCATACCCTCAGTCAGAATGTTTGCCACCAGATTCTCGTATTCGTGAACCTGGTCCATCACTGGTTTGTCATCCACCATTTGGAACTGCAACCACTTGCCGACCACGTACTTTTTCTTGCCTGCATCATCGCCGCCATATCTGGACTCTAGAGTGTCCCAGATAACCTTAGCTGACTTGTGAACAACGAACAAGTCGAACAATGAGTCGTTCATGTGGTTGAGAAGATGACCGCGAACTGTCTTGTTGTCTTTCTCGAATTTTTCTGGATCAATATCATGACTGCCCTTTGATTTTTGAGGAACTTTTTGAACCTCCTTAGAACTGTGTTGATCAGTCTGGACCTCCTTGGATTTTTCCAGATCAGCGACGGGTGCTGCTGATTTCTCCACATAATCAGTGGTCAGAATGTAGTCTACCTCCAATTGTTCGAAGAAGATTAGCAGCTTCTGAGACCAGCGACGGTAGTTAGAACCATCCAGAGGTTCTAGCTTGGATAGATCTGGAAGTACCTTCTCGGATTTGATGGACATCTTTAAATTGCTTTCAACTTGTTGGAAGAAATTGAGAAATACAATTGTTGCGTCGTGGAAAGAACCACTGCCTTGAAAGCAATTTCGGCACGACCACGGTGTTAAATCGTTTACGCTGGTTGCTCCCGAAGGTTAACACAACACCCTCCTCGTTCGTGCGTGCAACAGACTGGTAAATACGTGGATGGTCGAGCCGGATTGACACGTGGACGTGGAAGCTACGGACACGTGGGATATCGGGAATAATTAAAAAAAATATTTTGGCAAAAAGATAAAACCCATCTGTTATTACTCGCGAACGATGTTACCCGAACCCGAGCCCCCACCCGACTGACCGACGACAGTGGCGCGCCCATGTGGGAAGAGGTCTAGGTACCACCCTTAACCACTTTTACAAGAGTAAGGAAGAGTGATTGTATAAAAATACTCCTCCCAACTCCAAATCTTTCCATGTGGGACAAACATAAAGTAAAACATGGAAAAGCCAAAATATACAAGCAAATATGCTAGTCATTCCCAACACCTCTCGCTCTCGCTCTCATTGTGTGCTCTTCGGATAGAGAAAAGAAAGAGAGAGAAAAAGGATAAGAAAAAAATTGAGCGAGAAACGAGAGAGTAGGTTTGAGAGTGAGAAACGAGATGAGAAAAAAAATGAATGTTTTCATATAGAGAATAAGATGATAATTTTGTTAGGATGGTGACGTCAGCAAAAGACATATAATTAACCTTAAATTGAAAAAGTAGGACATTTTTCATTTGAGTCACTTTAAATGGGTCAACTGCACAATTCATTGGAAATGGTGTTGCACGATCAAACGACGGTGACGACTTGAACCTGGAGAGCAATACAGTGTCAAGGGCGAGGGATTAAGAGTCACGCGAGAGCAGCGATGTTGGCGCTGTGAAGCCAAGAGAGAGATTGAGAGGTTATAGAGAGACGAAGGAGATGCAAAGAGAGGGAGGAAAAATCAGGTTTTCAATTTTTTTTTTAATCAACCACCTATCTGTGATTTTAGGGGGCTGACGTGGGTTTTCAAAAAAAGTTTCTGGCGTCGGAAAGGGGAGGAGGGAGCTCCTCCTCCCTCCCCCTCTTTTCTATTAAAAAAAAAGAAGAAGAAAATGTAGAGAAATGAGAATAAAAGAAGAAAGAAAAGAAAAAAAAATTGTCATTGGTGGCGGCTGCCGACCACTGGTTTGGTGGTTGAAGAAGAAGAGTTTGGTGATTGAAGAAGAAGGGAGGAGGAGGAGGGAGAGAGAAAGAAATAAAAATATTAAAAAATAATATATTTTTATTAATTTAATATTAATTTAATTTTTAATTTTTAATTTTTTTAAATAAAAAATAGGTGTCACGTCTGCAATGCGTTAGTATTTATCGAAAAAATGGACGGAGGAACCAAAATGAAACGAAATCCAAACCTCAAGGACTAAATCGTCGAGTTTAAAAACTCAGGGACCAAAATAAAACCTAACCCAAACCTTAGGGACTAAAAATATATTTTTCTCATAATTTTAATAAATTAAAAAACAAAAATTCATGATAAAATCATGATCAAACAAACGTCATGAAAACAGGTTGTAAAATACAATAATCTAATCTTGACTTCGAATAAATTAAAGAGGGATTTGCGCCTCAATTATATTTTCTCTTCTAAAGAAAAAGACTCCTTAAGAATTTAATCTAAAATGTGTTGTGTATCGATAGAGCTTTTTGAATTTATTTTAAATTTATGAAAAGTTTAAATAAAAGTTGCACAAATTGAAAATAATAATTTTAGACTTGGCAGTTGTCCATTTTTTTTTTCTTACTATATGTTTATCTCCATGCCACATACCTCTATTTTTCTTTTAGTTCAACTAGATTTTACTACATGCAACACACGTAATTTAAGAAGTTGAAAATATAATTTATTTATAAATTGAATTAAGATTTCATGAAGTATGAATATTTGAGCATTTCACAGTCACACATGAGTATATAATTATTGAAAATATTCAAACTTTTTAGTAATAAAATTAAAAAAAAGAATGGTTCATAGTTACATTTATTTCTCATATTGGACATTGGTTCGGTTTGGTGTTTTACAAACCGAATGGATCGGTTCGGTTCACGGTTTGGTCAAAAACCGACAAAACCGAACCGAGTATCACCCCTACCTACTATATTGATAAGATTAAAATTTTCTAAATGTTATAAAATAACTTAAAAACATCCATAGAAGGAATTCATACCCATGTTTGAGAGCATTTTGTTGAAGCATTTTTATCACTCATTAGTGCTTAACTGACTTTTGCAATTTATTTATAAAAATTTAGAAACTTTGAGAGGATGGATTGAGAGAGGAAGAAGAACAAATTAAGAAATAAGAGACTCAAATGTTTGTGGAAAAAGTAGAGGATGTGTGTATTTATATAGTTGTAGCTAGAAGTTTAAGAAGGTTACATGACTATTCAAATTCCGAAGCTCTTGATTATAATATTAATTACAATTAAATGTAAAGTCATTAATTTAAAAATTGAATTATAGAAATTAAATCAACAAAAACTATTTTTCATGGTATCTTTTCACATTCTAACCTTTTAGATTCTTATACTTTCATTTTTTTTAAAAAATATTTTATCAATTAAAATATTAATTATACATTAAATTACTAAATGTGTTTAAAATTTTGATTACATTTAATATACTTTTTTTTTCATAATTATATATTATTTTTAATGAATAATACTTAAAATTTTTCATCTTCGTTTTAGCTATAACCAAAAGAAAAATAAATAAATAAAATCAAAGGCAAAATATATTTATCCTATACGTATTTAAATATCACATTTATAGAAATATATATATAAAGGAATGAAAAATAACTCCTTTAGTGGTTAATTACTATTTTAATCAATAATCATATACTTCCACATGTTTTTAGTATATCATACCTTGTTATAACATTTGTGATCCTTTCAAAAAGAATAAATTTCAAAGTTATCTTCTAAAAAAAAATAAAATAAAATAAATTTCAAAGTTATGGTAATTCGAGGATGATATATAAAAATTATCTCGAAGTATGTTGAAATAAATTTTGATTGATGAAGAGGTATAATTTATTTACAATACTGTTTTTCTATTAGTTTCTTTTTTTCTACTTTATAGTAGTTGTATTCTAATAATGTTATTTCATAGAGAACGCAAGTTCAAATCATAATAATTTTATGTTAAATATATTTTTTTTAGTTCAACAACATTTGAGACTGACTTTGACATTTTATGTTCAATAATTGTTGTTAGTAACAAACATTTGTTATTTACTAAATTTTCACTATAGTTGACAATGCAATATAAATCTTTAATAGAAAGAACAAATATTTACAATCTCAAAAAAAAAAAAAAAAAATTATAAAGTTACCGAGTCCATATTTGATTTGGAGTTTTGTTTCCTCATCTAAATTGAAGTTGACGTTCCATAATGGCAAAAAACTCGATTATTAATTCTTCTTGTTTTCCCTATCAGTATCATTAGAAATTCATTTTAATGGGATGAACTCCTCAATTACAATGAGCTATATAGTAAGAAACATTGTCAATTTATATTTTTAATTTGAGAAGAATTTAAATAGTAAAGTTAACCCTATATATTTTTTTAGTACGAATGGTTAAAACTATTACTTTTTTTTGTAAACTTCCCATTTTTTTTTTATCATTTCAATGACAATCTTATTATTCTCTATTAATTGAAAACTATGCAATTATTTAAATCAAACCCTCATAAATTAAAGTAATTTTTTTTGTAACATTTTCAATTTATCATTCTACTTATTTCAAATTACCTACAGAGTTATGATCGTAACTGATTTAAAATTAAAATTGTTGTCGCAAAATCATTTAAATTAAAAGGGCATAAAAACCCCAATTTTTTTTTAATTAGATACAGTTTTTTTTTTTTTTTTTTGATACCATCAATTTGTTATTGTGATTATTTTGGTGGTTTTATAATTACTCAACGGGCACGATGGTAATTTAACTAAAATTAAAAGAATAGGATGATCTACATCTACCAATGCTTTTATAAGGCCCTTATTTCTTTTTTTTTTCTTATATATATAAATATAGTTTTTTTTATGTATTTTTTAGTTATTTTTTCTTGTTTAATACTTAAAAATGTTAATTAAGAAAACTAAAATTAAAGAAAATAATATTTATTTTCTAAGATTAGAATATGAGAATATATATATATAATTGGATAAAAAAAATATATAGGAAATAGAATTTAATAAATGATTTGATTTTCCTGAATTGTTTCGCTTGCCAAAAGGGATTTTTAGCTTGGTAAGATGTTTGTTCTAAACATAATCTCTTCTAAGAAAATGATCATACATAAACAACAAACACAATAATAAAATTATTTATAAAATAATAGGAATAATTTATAAGATATCGATACTTTTGATTCATACGATTATCTTGAGAGAGGTTCACCTTTGATTGGTGTTTGTCATTTGAGATCAAACAATTTTTTCAAGATAAAACGACATCCAATTACTAAAAAGCAAATTCCTACAACTTACCACTACACCAATATGCAATGCAAGTGTAACACCCGAGTTAGGAGGGGTACATGAATGAACTGAGGCCACATCCGAATGAGAGGGATCCTGAGGACATGAAAGTATAGTCAAGATAAGCTTAAAAGAATTGGTAGATACTACCTATACCAACAAGGTGCACCTTCCTTTTCGGTGGCTCAATCATAGGAACTTTGAAGTTAAGTGTGCTTGGCTTGGAGAAGTTCTATGTTGGGTGACCTCCTGGGGATTTTCCTAAGAAGCATGTGAGTGAGGACAAAGCATGCTAAAAGGACCCCGTGTTGGTTTGTGGGGACAGTCTTCAATCTTAGAAGTAGTATCAGACAAGTATGGTGGCGTGGCCAGGTCGCAGAGGAATGCCGGGGTCGTTAAGGGCCGAATCCGGATTCCGAATCCTGGGCCTGGGGCGTTACAGATGGTATCATGTTGGGTGACCTCCTGGGAATTTTCCTAGGAAGCATGTGAGTGAAAAAATGGTGGAAACTTGTTCATAAAAAATGCTAGAAGAAAGCCTCTTTTTATAGTGGTAGATAACTAAAAGTTACAAACTTTTAGAATTCCAAAACCATATTAATTCTATTATTAATTGTAATTAAAGAAGAAATATTTAATTAATGAAAAACTCTTTGTATTCTAACTTTTCATATTCCATATCAATAATTTAATAATATAATTATTTTTCATAAAATCAAGTTGACTATACTATTAATTAAATAATAAAATATTAACAAAGATAAATTTTATTTATTTTATTTCATTTTTTTAAAGATACATAAAGTTTCTTTTTTTTTTAGTTCACGTGAAGTCTAACTCATTTCTTATAAATAATATTTACATATGTTTATTTAAATACATTTCTAATTAATTAGAGTAATTGTATTTTTAATATTTTAATAATACATTAATTATTAATAATCAATGATAATGGCATAGTTGTAAATTTAGAAATTGAAGTAGGGGTATAATAGTCCAAAAATGTTTTTTCAAGATCCTTCCTTTTTAATATAGTATATATATATATATATATATATATATATATATATATATATATATATATATATATATATATACTAGTTAAAAGACACTTGCGATGCACGTGATTAAAAATTTTTAGAACATAAATTTTTATTGTGAAATTTAAATGTTGAATGAATATTTTTAGTTAATTTTTTTAAACTATGAAATTATAATTTTATTATTTATGTGAATATTTAATGAAACATAATAGTATATTCTTAATTATTTTTTAAAAAAAAGTTTGAAATATACTTTAAAACTTGTAGAAAAAAAAAAGGTTTCCCTCAAAATGTTCTTTTTAAAAAATGTACATTTAAAACATTTTGAAAAAAAAGGGAAAAATACACTTTTGGTCCCTGAGGTTTGGGTTAGGTTTCATTTTGGTCCATGAGTTTTCAAACTCAACAATTTAATCCCTGAGGTTTGGTTTTAGTTTCATTTTGGTCCCTCCATCCATTTTTCCATTAAAAACTAACGGAATGCTGACGTGGCATTATTTTTTAATTTAAAAAAATTATTCTTTAATTTTTAAAAATAAAAAATAAATAAAAATAATAAAATATTTTCATTTTTTTCATTTTTATTTATTTCTCTCCTTCTCCCCTTATTTCTTCTTCTTCATCAGTTTATCACTCCATCTTCAACCCACCAACTAGCACATTCACTGGCGGCGGCCGGTCGCCGCCGACAACTTTTTTTTTTTTTTTTTCTTTTCTATTTCCTTCTCCATGCCAACAAACCCACGCCAAATCAAGATCACTGCTGCGAATCAAGACCCACGACCACTGCTCGAAGATCCACGCCGACGAGGAGACCGACTCTGCATCAACCTCCTTCTTCTCGTTTGTTCCCGTGCAGAACGAAACCCACGAGCAAGCGAAGAGATCTGTGTGGAACGAAACTACCGGCTCGGATCTTGCAGCAAACAAAGAGAAAAGTGGGTTTCTGTGAACCCAGATCTAACCTCTGGGTTCACAGAAACCTCTTCAATTAGACCCAAAGCGAGCTTTTGGCGATTACCCACAATCCGTGCGACCTTGAATTGAAGTGTTCTTGGTCCAACGGCTTTAGATCGTCGTTTATGGAAGCTCTCGATCATTGGTCAACAAGTTTCAAGGCCGTTTAGGTGCTGTTCGGTAAGTTTCTTCGTCCTTGGACCTTGGTAATTCAATTGTGTTGGCTTGTGAATAGCCTATAGTCCATGGGTATTCTGTTAGTGGCAACTTCGGCCTAACCCAGACCCCAGACAACTTGTATCGAAGGAGTTTTGGGTGCTAAGCGGTAAGTTCTAGCACCTTTCATTTCCTTTATTAAGTCTATTAGGTTCTTTAAATTATTTCCTAACCCTTAGGAGTTGTTGGTTGTAGTTCGGGCTCCTTAGGCTCTTCTGGTTCGTCCTGTTGGTTTGTAGGTTCGCTTAGGAGCGCTTCATTGGTAAGTAGTTCTTATCTGATGAAGTCTGTTTGACTGTGTGATGCATGCTGATTGATTTCTCGCTTTGTAATTGTTCTCTTGTTCCTTGTTTCTCTGAATAAATATGTATATATATATGAAATCTTTGAAAAGCATGAACTGTTGTTGCATGTCGATTGGTTGTAAAGCATGTTGGTTTTGTTTGGTATTCGTGAGATAAGCATGAGTTGAGAGCATGTGATTACATGTAATGCTTAGTGGGCATGATTCATGAGTCTAGAAGCATGTTGCAGGGCATATGCATTCTAGATTGATGTGAGATAGAGGTCAAGGACCTAAAATGTGAAAAAGGGCAAGATGGGTGAATGTCAGTGCACCTCGGGTACAAATGGTCGAGGGGTGACATGTCACCATGGGTTTAAAGAGGACTAGCATTGTGATTGAGATATCAGGGCCTCGGGTATAAATGGTCGAGGACTGATATTGTTCATGTTGCAGGGCATATGCATTCTAGATTGATGTGAGATAGAGGTCAGGGACCTAAAATGTGAAAAAGGGCAAGATGGGTGAATGTCAGTGCACCTCGGGTACAAATGGTCAAGGGGTGACATGTCACCATGGGTTTAAAGAGGACTAGCATTGTGATTGAGATATCAGGGCCTCGGGTATAAATGGTCGAGGACTGATATTGTTTCGAGGAAAGTAAAGTGATTATCAGGGCCACGGGTATAAATGGTCGAGGACTGATATATCACTATTGGATGTCGATGCCTCGAGTATAAATGGTCGAGGGTCGATATGCCAATGTTAGATAAAGAGGAGCAACGAGGCCTTGGGTGTAAATGGTCAAGGGTCGGTGTGATGAGTCTTGAGGCAAGTATTGAGGCCTTGGGTATAAATGGCCAAGGGTCAATACGTTGCTTACTCGTCGAGGCCTTGGGTGTAAATGGTCAAGGGTCGATGCACAGTTCGAAGCCTTGGGTATAAATGGTTAAGGGTCGAATGCCGAGCTCCGTAGAGAAGTGTCGAGGCCCTGGGTATAAATGGTCAGGGGTCGGTGCAACTCGAAGGGTCAGTCTTGGAGAGTTTTGCGGAGCGTGACGCGGAAATCACGTGTGGAGAGCCATGTGAGGGCTAAATATGAGCGTTGAGTGAGCTCGTGGAGCTTGAGTGGTTATCAAGTTGCATAGAGAGATGCATGAGTTATGGCTTAGGAGAGTCATTTGTTTTACTAGCTTTTGAGCATGACCTTGTGTTTACCGCTTTTAAGAAGCATGTTGATTGCGCGTGAAGAGCATGTTGTTTGCTTGTTTGCTGTTTGATGGCTTCTCAGGTAGGGACTGCTTACCAGTACCTTAGTGTACTGACCCCCTCCCCTCTCTCTCCCCCCAACTACCAGATTTTGCAGGTTACGTGGACTGCGTGGACCATGGTGATGCGGAGGAGACGTATGAGGAAGGACCTTAGCTAGTTGTGAAGTTTTCCTTTTATTTTCATGTTGTCCAAGTTGGATAGCTAATGCTTAGTTTGGTTGATCAGTTGTTGTCTTGATAGGCTTAGATCTCTCGTTTATCTCTATGACTAGTTGTCTTTGTTTAAAGAACTCTATTTATTCATTCAGTTATTGATTAATAAGTTGACTCGTGTGAAAACGTTATAAGCTTTATTAAAAGTTGTGTTTCTAGTTAGTAGTTGTCTTTGCGAGACCTGACTCGCAGCTGGTTCTGAGGAGTTTGTTGCGTTGTAGTCTGGTGGTGCAGCTGAATAAGTTATTTTGAAGTGTTTTGTGCTTAGCAGGTTATAGAAAAATTTTGGATTAGTCCTATGTATGCCGTTATGCTGCCGAAATTTTCGGTGCACACGGTTAGTTTTGGTTTAAGAGTTAGTAATGTCGCTAGGATAGTTATGAAAATCCTGGGGCGTTACATAAATACTATTTTATGAGTTAAATGAACCATATAAACTTTATAATTGATTTGTAAATTTAAGATATGACGAAGGGGTAAAATAGTCCAAAAATGTTTTCAATGGATGAGTAAAAAAAACTTTTAAAATTCTAAAACTTCATTTTAAATTCCTTTATGTCTCTTCAAATTTGTATAAATGAGTGCAAAACTCTTCCCATTCTACCTCTTTACATTCCATTTATGTATCAATAATTATAAGTGCATTTAAATCTTCATTCATCCTATCTAATTTTCTATCCATTGAAGTTGTTTATTGTAAGATTTAATAAATTATCAAGTTATTTGTAATTTTCAACTTTTTGATTTGTTTTATAAAAAAATATAGGTATTCTCATATATTATTTAGTAAAACATTATTTGACTAATTTAAATACTGTGTTGTAGTTATTTGTGTTTAAATTTTACATTTTTCACAAAAATAAAAGCATATTCTTATAAAATGTAATTAATGAAATAAACTATAAACATATAGTTGAAACTTTGCTTTTCATAGAGAAAAAAAAATTGTGTCGTGGGTTATTACGCTCCACCATACTTTTATTTTCTACGGTAAACAAATAAAAGACAACAAAAAAAAAAAAAAATTAAGATAGTTCACCTTCCTTAACCATCTTCTTCAACATGAAAGGTTATGCTTCAAAAAAATCGTACAATTGGGCACAACTATTCTTTGCATGGTGTTGTTAGCAATGGGCTAACATTTCTACGTTGTCTTCGAATCTTCCTCTTTAGTGAGTTTATATCTTCAAGTATCTAAATCTAAATATAGAAATTTTGAGAGAAGAAATTGAGGGAAGAATAAAAACAAACTAAGAAAGTGAAGATTTGCTATTCATAGAGAGAAAAAAAAATTGTGTTATTACACTCCACCATACTTTTATTTTCTACGGTACACAAATAAAAGACAACAAAAACAAAATTAGGATAGTTCATCTTCCTTAACCACCATCTTCTCCAACATGAAAGGTTATGCTTTAAAAGAATCGTACAATTGTGCACAACTATTCCTTGCATGGTGTTGTTAGCAATGTACTAACATTTCTACATTCTCTTTGAATGTTGAGAGTGAGTTTAGATCTTCAAGTATCTAATCTAAATCTAAATCTAATCTAAATATAGAAATTTTGAGAGAGGAGATTGAGGGAAGAATAAAAACAAACGGAGAGAGTGGAGACTCAAAATTTGTTGTAGAAAATGGGTAGGGAAGAACTCTTATATAGTTTTTTTTTTTTTTTTTTTTTTTTTTTTTTGAGAAGGACTCTTATATAGTTGTAGGAGTAGAAGAATGTAAATTTAATCCTTAATTAATTGTAATCAAATGGTATGGTGTGGGTTTTAAAATTAATTTCTTAGAAAATAAAACAAACTAACCTTTTATATTTTAAAGTCATTTTAAAAATTATTTTATCAATTTCAATATTAAAATAAAAAATATTGTACTTGTCTAAAAAAAATTACACACATCATTGATAATATAAAACTAACAAATTTAAAGTAATATTTTATTATATAATAGTTGACATAACCTAGATGTATCAATATTAAGCGTATTTCATTATATACTTTTTTTTAATTTCATTAGAAAATGTTGAATTTAAGGTATTATATTAAATTTATTTAATTAGTAGTGTATTAATAATGAATAATAAATTCAATTAAAGAGTAATTAAAGAGTATGTAAAAGTTCTTTCTAAAAAAAATGTAAAAGTACAAAAGTTTTGAATCCTATAATTAATCCATAGGTTCGTGGGAGTTAAAAGGACAACATTTTTTGTAATAATTTTTTTTTTATATGTATTTATTATAGTGGATAACTAATCATTTATATTTATAAATAATACTTAATTATTATTTTACTATTTGTAATTGATTGTCAAGGTAGATTTTGTAAAGATATTAATTAATTAGAAAATGTTCTTTTTTTTAATTTCGTTAGAAAATGTTGAATTTAAGGTATTATATTAAATTTATTTAATTAGCAATATATTAATAAATTCAATTAAAGAGTAATTAAAGAGTATGAAAAAATTATAAAAGTAATAAATTTTCAAAACTCTTTGAAATCCTATAATCAATCCATAAGTTCGTGGGAGATAAAAAGACAACATTTTTTGTATTAATTTTTTTTAATTTATATGTATTTATTATAGGTGATAATTAACCATTTATATTTATAAATAAAACCTAATTAATTAATTTACTATTTGTAATTAATTGTCAAGGGTAGATTTTGTAAATATATTAATTAAAGGAGGGATATAATTGTCCAAAAAAAATTTTCAAATATTGTAGCTTTTTAATAGATTATAGATTATAGATAAAGTGAATTGTGCATTTGGTTCTTTCTTTTATTAACTTCTAAATTTTTTTTTATCAATTTGTCTTTATCATTAATTTTTATTAATTATATGAAATAAAATTATTTTTTTAAATTTCATTTTTGTACATGTGGTTTTCTAAATATATGGTAATGTATGTTAATTATCAAATAAATTAATAAAACACATGTTTTTATTTTTTGAAAATACAAAACACATGTTTAGGTTTATGTCTGTAGTTTTCTAAATGCATGAATTAGTATTTAATAAATCATAAAAAATTTTAGACAAAAATAAGAATTAAAATATTTTACAATTTTTTTTAAATGATTATAATTTTCAAATGATTTAGTATGTTAATCTTTTTTTTTTAAAAAAAAAATTAGTATTCAAATGATGGATATTTTGGATCAATAAAAATAATTTTCCTAGATTTTTTTAAAAATTAATATAATTATTAAAACTGAAATTTAATATAAGATAATTAAAATGAAAAATGAAAAATAATTAATTATTTTATATACAAATAATTTTTAAAATTGAAAGTTAATTCAAATATTGATTAAAAAAATGAAAATATCACGTACTTCGCACGTGCTAAAAAACTAGTTGGGAGAAAAGTCATTTCATGGTGAAGGAGGACATTGTGTTAGGTCATAAGATTTTTTTTTTTTTTTTTTTTTTTTTTTGAAGAGGTTAGGTCATAAGATTTTGAGGAGAGACTTATATATATAATAAATTAGTAAAATAAGAGAGTTTTTTTTTTTTTTTTTACTGAAGGTATATATAAGAACGTGAAAATTTGGTAGGTGAAAAGTTTGAATATAAAAGATTTATTCATTTAATTTCTATGAATTAATTATAAACTTTATAACTTCAAATTTAATTACAATCAAGGGATTTTAAAGGTTTTAGAATTGCAATAGTTTTGTAACATTCTTCAATTCCACTATATAAAGAACTCTCCCTACTTTCTTCTACAAAAACTTGAGTATCATCTTTTTAGTTTTTCTTCCTCTCTAAATTTTTTCTCGAAGTTTCTTAGTTATTTGAATTACAAAGTAAAATACCAAAAAAGGACGAAGATACTTCAAAATAATCTTCAACGTAGGTTTCTATTTCTAACATATATGTTTTCATTCTAACACTATTAAGTATTATCATTGATTTTCTCTTATTCTAATCCTACTAACTAAATGTAATACTATTGTCCTTAATTTTAATTTTTTTTAAAGGAATTTTCAATATGTTTTAAAATGAAAGGTAGTTTTATTTAGTATTAATAAAAATTGATTGATGTGAAGGTATTTTTTCATTTTTTTTTTCCTACAACAATTTAGGTCCCTTTAATAACCATTTGGTTTTTGAAAATTATGCTTGTTTTCTCCTAGATTTCCTACCATGGCTTTCATCCTAATTAAAGTTGCATTTGAATTCCTAACCAAATTTTAAAAACAAAAACAAGTTTTTGAAAACTACTTTTTTTTTTTTGTTTCCAAAATTGGACTTGGTTTTTGAAAACAAGTTAGAAGATTGATACTAAAACCAAGAAGCTTATAGGTGGAAGTATGTGTGTATAAGCTTAATTTTCAAAAACCAAAAATCAAAAACCAAATGGTTATCAAACAGGGTCTTAACTTTCTCATTTTTAATTTGTTCTTCATCTATTAGTCCTGTCGTATATTTTTAGATTTAGAAGATTGCATTGCATATTGGTTTAGCAAGCTATAATAATTGCAACACAATGTTGTTTGTAATTAGATGTTGTCGTTGTATCTTGAAAAATGGTTTGATCTCAAATACTAATAAAAGGTGAACCTGTTTTATCAGATAATAGGTATCAATATCTTATAGATGTTTTTATATAATTTTATAATTAACTCTCTTATTATTGTTGCTTATGTATGGTCTTTTTTTAAAAAAAAAATTATTCCCTATACAATTTTTTATCCAATGAATCAAAAACACAAAACGACAATATGATATTAAGTAGAGTTATTTTTAAATTAATTATCAATTGATTTTTAACACGTTTAAAAAACTCAACTTTATAATTCCCATGAAAATATATAAAAAATTGAATCAAATCGATAAACGGAATCAAACCGATAAACGAAATCAAACCAATCGAGTAAGTATGGTCGCTGATTCATTCAAACGAAATCGTTTAGAATTCAAATTGCGACTATTTTTTTTTTGTTATTGATAAATTAAAAAATGTTAAAACATAAATAACTAAAATAAAATCTTTGTTATTGAATAATATTTTATCCAAATTATATATAATTTTAGATATTTTAAACTAAAAAATTACACGTGCAATGCAAAACTAATTTTGAAAAGCACCTGTTTTCTGTAATCTTTTTCCATTTTTTAAATAATAATAATAAGGGCAAAATACACTTTTGGTCCTTGAGATTTGAGGTTGATGTCTATTTGGTCCCAAGGTTTCAAAAGATACACTTTAGTCCCTGAGGTTTGGAAAATAGTTTTAAATGGTCATTGAGTTAATTTGACCGTTAGTTGACTAACGGAAAAATGACGTGGCACATTGAGGTGGCAAATTTTAATTGAGGTGGACAAATTTTATTATTTTATATTAATTTTCTTAGATTACATCATTTTTCATTTTTTTTTTTCTTTCACCAAATCACCATCTTGGTCCCCCATTTTTTTCTCTCTTTAAAACGTCCATTCCCACAAATCTCTCTCTCTCCTCCCCAAATCTCCCTCTCTTCCAACTTTCTCTCTCCTCCCCAAATCTCTCTATAAATGACATTTACGAAAAATCAAACAGAAAGCTAAAGAAATGAAAGGAAGAGCAAAACTATGGGAAAAAGAAAAACAAAAAATAAAAAACTTACTGACAGTGGGAATCTGGAGAGAAGGGAGATGGACATGAAGTAGACGAATTTTTTTTTCCAGAAAAATGACTAAAAATCCACTGAAGCACACTCGTAGCTTTCCGACTAGACTTCCCGACGGCCACAAAAACCTCATCATCGCCGGCGCCGGTGTCGCCGTCTTCAGTGGTGTAATCTACTGTCAACATGGGATTAGACCCATTAACGAAATTGGGTCAGCAGAAAAGCTCGAAAACAGGACAGGGGCATAAGATAGCCTTCATTTCTGGCTTGATTCAAGGCTCTGCAACGTTAGTTTTGGTCAGCTCATCAGGTTTTCTTCATAGTTTTGCTCTTCCAAATTTTAAATGACGTTTTATGGAGAGGACGTTTTACGGAGAAATTTGGGGAGGAGAGATAGAAATTTGGGGAGGAGATAGAGATTTGTGAGAAATGGAGGTTTTAGAGAGAGAAAAGATGGGGGAAGAAGATGGTGATTTGGTGAAGGAAAAAAAAACTAATCTAAAAAATTAATATAAAATAATAAAATTTATACACCTCATTTAAAATTTGCCACATCAACGTGCCACGTCATTTTTTCGTTAGTCAACTAACGGTCAAATTAACTCAGGGACCATTTAAAACTATTTTCCAAACTTCAGGGACTAAAGTGTATCTTTTGAAACTTCGGAGACCAAATAGACATCAACCTCAAACCTTAGGGACCAAAAGTGTATTTTGCCCTAATAATAAGGGAAATTGACAATAATGGACCTTTTAAGTTTTTATTTTAGAAAATAGGCCCATTTTGTAGAAAAATGTTTTTTAGGACCCTTTGCTGATGAAAGTGATGTCAGCGTGAAGTTGAAAGTACAGTTATACCCTTTTTGTTAAAAACTAGTGAATTTTTGAATTTTCACACCAACTTTCATTAATTTTGTTCACCAACCTACTTAATGAAGGGATTAATGTTAAACAACCTGATTTTTTCCACCTTTTATTCATATTCCATAACTCAACAATATTTTCATTATACACAACTCACGTTTTTTCATCTTTTCCACAAAGTTCGTTTTTTCCAACCAAGAATACTTGAGGTATGTCATTTGATTTTGTGGATATATTACTTATATTTGTTGTTAAAATGGCTGAATCTTTATGTTTAAATGCATTTGGTTGAATTCGTGAGCATTTGAGTTAATCCACGTTTTTTTTGTTAGTTTTCTGGGTTTATCTCATTAATTTCGGTCTAAAACTCGGTTTAAATGCATAAAACTCGGTTTAAATGTATAATTATTGGTCGAAATCATGATTTCCAACATTCTGCTGAAAAACTTGGTCTCGATCCTGGTCGAGATCCTGGTCTGGAACTTGGTCAAAATCCTGGTCGAGATCTTGGTCAAGATTTTTCCATGCACGTAGATTTCAAACCGTTCCCATGCAAAAAGATTTCCTTACGTGATTTCTTATGTTTTTTTTTTATTTCTTTATTTTATGCAGATCATGCCTCGTGTGTGGGTTTGTTGTGGTGGGATATGGAATGAGAGTGAAAAGGAGTACGAAGGTGGGAAGTTGAGAGGGTTCGATGTAGATGTTGGAATTACACATGTCGACTTCGTAGGTCGGGTTTATAGAATAAGTCGTATAAATCCCGCTGAGTTTGATATTGTGATAAGGTGTGTACTCCATCTAAAGTCCAAAGCTCCAGCATTTGTTATCCAAGATGACGAAGACCTTCATACTTTCCTGACGTGGGAAGAGGTCTCTGTAAGACCTCTCTACGTATCGACTGTGCCAAAGTTTTCGAGTAATGAGAGACATAGGTCACTTCCCATTCCATACACGGTATCAAATAACCCCAATCAATGTAATCCTTCCTCATCCTTCCCATATAACCAAGGACAAGATATCCCCTCCACAAACATCTCTAACCAAGGACAAGATATCCCCTCCACAAACATCTCTAACCAAGGACAAAGTGCAGTAGCATCACTTACTCCGATGTCCAATAATGTATCTGCATATAACTTGGGAGATGATGTAGACCATGCTTGGGGGGAACTGAGAGATGAAGGGTTGGAAGTAGATGAAGATGATGACTGGAGTGTGGATAGAGATGATGAGTCAAATGTAGATGTAGATTACGATGAGGATAGAGATGATGGACTTGATGAGACAGAGGCAGATGGATATGGTCATAGGGAAGCCCCGCCTGCTAATGCAACTGAAGCTCCACCTGCTAATGCATCTGAAGCTCCACTTGCTAATGCATCTGAAGCTCCACCTGTTAATGCATCTGAAGCTCCCCCTGTTAATGCACCTGAGGCTATGCATGCATCAGTTTCGGTCGCCCCACAAACTTCTGTGACAGCTCCATCAGGTAACTCAATTGTCATGTCTGGTCAGTCTTCTGGTTCTGATGATATACAAGTTGGGGATATATTCATGTGCAAAAAAGACCTGACCATAAGATTGTCTGTTCTGGCGATGAAGAGAAACTTCGAGTTTAAGGTTAATAAGTCCAAAAAAGATATATACGTAGTTGTCTGTCGCACTGATGAATGTAAATGGAGACTTCGAGCCATGAGATTGAAAGGGTGTGACGTACTCAAAGTTTCAAAGTATTGCAACATTCATACATGCCAGCATGTAATGATAAGTCACAGCCACAAACAAGCTACAAGTTCTGTTCTTGGTCAGTATCTGAAGCGAAAATTTCAGAATGTCGGTACTACATATAGACCAAAAGACATTATACGAGATGTTCGACAAGAGTTGGGTGTGAACTTGAGTTATGATAGAGCATGGCGGGCGAGAGAAGAAGCATTAAAGCTTGTTCGTGGGTCACCAGAAGAGTCGTACAAACTCTTACCGAGGTTTGGTGAAGCACTAAAGATTGAGAATCCAGGTTCAATGTTTGAGTTTGAACTTGAAGAAGATAAATATTTCAAACAGTGTTTTATGGCCTTAGGTGCATCGATCAGGGGATTTAGGAGTTGCATTCGGCCAGTTCTAGTGGTTGATGGAGCTCACCTACGAGGAAAATACAGTGGCAAAATGTTACTCGCAACCGGTGTGGATAGTAATAATCAGATATACCCAATTGGTTTCGGAATAGCCGATGGGGAGACCGATGAATCTTGGGGTTATTTTTTTCGACATATGGAACGTGCAATAGGACAACTTCCTAATCTAGTAATAGTTTCTGACAGACACCCTAGCATTCGGAAGGGCATAAGAACGGTGTTTCCTGATGCATTTCACGACATATGCATGCAACATTTGGGCGAAAATTTGAGGACGAAATTTAAGAAAGAGGACATCGTACCAATTTTCAAACTTGCGGCGAAAGCATTTCGTGAGTGCAAGTTTAATGAGTATTGGAGTCAACTTCCTGCCGCTGCACGAACGTATTTGGAGCGCATCGGGGTCGAGAGGTGGGCTCGATCATTTCAATGTGGACGTCGATATAATCAAACGACGTCAAACCTAGCAGAGTGCATAAATGCCGTTCTAGTGGACGCACGAGAATTGCCTATAACAGCGTTTTTGAATCATATTAGAGGTTGGCTCCAGGACTTGTATTACGAGCGTCGAATCTACGCAGCCAATCGAGGAACACAATTGTCAGACTATGCAGAGACGATAATCAGTTCAGCCAAAGAGAACGCGAGGAGACATGTAGTTAGTCCGGTTGATAGTTATGAGTTCGATGTAGACGATGGGTCATTGGGTGGACGTGTCAACATACACACTAGGACATGCAGTTGTCGTGAGTTTGACTACTTCGAACTCCCATGTTCCCATGCGATTGCTGCATGCGTGTATCGAAACATTGACCCTTATTCTATTTGTTCGAGGGACTATCAGGTGGAATCTTGGTTGAGTTCTTATGCAGAGCCCATACGACCACTTGGCCATGTGACAGAGTGGAAGCGATCATCGAACTTTGTTGATGTTGATGTCTTGCCTCCTAAACAAGTTTCTCGAGTAGGTCGACGTCGAACTGTTAGAATACCTTCTGTAGGAGAAGTACGCCAAGTCCACAAGTGTGGTAGATGTGGTGGTTCAGGGCATAACAGGAAAACTTGTCGACAACCACTCAACACGGTCTAGGTGAATTGTTATGTATGTGATGATTTATTGTTATGAAAAAAACATGCTTTATAGAAGTTCACTTTTATATTATGTGTGCTTTTGCAGCCATTGCAACTGTTGTGACTGTTGCGGAAATTCTGAAAAACAATGGATTGGCTTTAGAAAAGAGTAAATATCCTCTTCCTTCCTTTTTAAGAATATGCAATTGGGGTTAACTCTTAACGCTCATAGAAATTATGTTATATTCTACTATAGAGATAATGACATCTACTGGTGATATCAAGGATGATTCTCGGGGGAGACCAGTCCAAAAGGCTAAGGATACTTTTGTTTATGCTGCAAAGAATGTGGTAACTGGAGTAATGGAGCTGAGATGACAAAAAAAGAAGCTATGGCTGAGCAACAAAGAATACTTTTGTTTGTTGTAGTATTCGATTTACTTTCGAAACATATGTTTTGATTTTTGTAGTTTTTAAAGGTTACTTTTATTGTGAACAACCATTGCAACTTTGCGAACAGGGATTATTTTTAAATTGATTGCAACGTTATTGATGACATCGTAATTATTGTGCATTCAATTAAATTGAACTAAAACTAAAGTGTAACGCTCCAAAAATTTCGGCAGCATAACGGCATAACTATAAGCTACCCAAAATTTTTAAACACCTGCAAGATGATATATACACTTCTCTATAAGACAGATCAACCAACCAGTCATACACCCTCACTCCACGACAACCAGTCATATACCAAAAACAGGGATATTATTGTGCATTCAATTAAATTGAACTAAAAAAAAGGCCTATTACACCACAACTGCACAGCATACTGTCGTCTACAAAAATCCATCATATTCTGACTAAGAGAACCCATGTCCACCCCAGTTACATCATACTCGAGGAATTTTGCGGCGAATATCCCACAATCTCCACTATCTACCTGTTGGGGAACTCCAATCCTCCTCTTGAATGTCCATGTAGTGCGTGGTAGTGACGATTTCACCTCCATGACACCACCTTCTTCCAAAAGTCGTGGAAGGATGGTGCATATTATTTTCATATCCTTTTCCAGCTCGGCGTCGGACGTAAAAGCCACTAGTGAATCTGTGACGACCACTTCACCTATCTTCAGGTCCACACATAACAAAACCCAGTGTTCTCTTCCTAAGTTGAAAGGCATGTACACGGCATCTACCGTACTCCATGGAACATTATAATCTGTGTGCTCGCCCCGAACGTATTTGAGGACGGACTTGAACCTACTCCAGTCGAAGGACTCGGGGTTGCCTCCTACAAGTTCTTCATACACGTCCCCTCGCCTTAAGAACTACAAAGCAAAACAAAATGGAAAAAAAAAAAGATCATCATAACAAATAACAAACTATAAACCATAAACAGTAATTTGAATAATAAAAAAACACATAAACATCGTACCGTAACAACTATGTCACCGGTAACGAACCTCCAACGACATAAGACGGGACGAGTGTCCATCTTCTTATGGATGAACATGTAAAGACAGTCAATTACCTGAAACAACCTCCACTATTTAGTGTTTATATGCAAGCACGAAAATAACATGTAATGGGTTTTAGTGTACCTCATCGCTTGTCCAATATGACGAACTTATCAAAATTTTAAACCAGAACTTTTTCTTGTATGAATACACGACCTTTCGTTCTGATCCATCGGATGCAGGGTCGTCCAACCATTTTTGAAACGATCATTCAAACTCATCGGGAATGGAACGCATAGGGTCATACATCTTCGGTTTCTTTCGTTTACCATCAGGTCTGATGTCAGTCCATGGAGATCGTAGTTTCCAAGATATCTGACGGACACGCTTTCCACGACGCATGATGGGTTCGTCCGGTCCCGTTACGTCCACTTTGTCCTCCTCCCCGTCCTCAAACTCAACAGGCTACACAATAAGATAAATATAATTATGTAAGCCCTAAACTACGTAATTTTGAAACTCAAAGATGACTTACCTCCGGTTTAGGTACCACGATGTCATCCACCTTTCCACTGACTCTTATGTCGTCATCGGTGTCACGTACCCCGGTCGCGTCATCATGTTTTTCGGTGGATGGACCCTCGTCATCATCACCAACCCCCTTCCCACTACCAGGTACGTTGTCCTCGGCGTCACGCTCATTACCCTTGTCGTCATGGTTTTTGGTGGATGGACCCCCATTACCCTCGTCATCATGTTTTTTTGTGTATGGACCCCTATTACCCGCATCATCGTCATGTCCAATGTACTTAGTCGGGTTTACACCTTTATCCTGTATATAACACACTCATTAATTGTCATGTAAAAAAAGGCATAAGAAATAAAAAGAACACATGTAATCAAATGATACCTTAGCAAGCTTCCGTAACAATCTACGCATGCCGTGTAACTCCGCCTCCATCCTTAATAGAATCTCCGTACATTCGCAACTCCGCTACTTCTTCTTCTTCTTCTTCTCTTCTCCTTCGATCACTTGTTCATCCACTACTTTCTCTTTGCCCTTATCTCCTTCAATTTCTTTTTCTTTCACTTTCTCCGTCTCCACTTCCTTCTCTTTCTCTTTCTTCTTCTTCTTATTCTTTTCTTGTTCGATCACTTCTTCATCCACTACTTTATCTTTACCATTTTCTCCTTTAATATCTTTCTCTTTCACTATCTCCATCTCGTCATTTGCTTTCCCTTTCGTCATCTCGGCCTCCTGAGGGATAAAGTGAGTAGATCCAAAGCTTCCTTCTTCCACACCCAAGTAATCCCCCACTTCGAGTGGATCTAGCTCCATATCATCCAACCCTGCACCCCCCTCCACCTGAGGGACAGCGGCAGGGAGAGGGGGGAGGTCAGGTTCTACATGTGGAGCCTCCAACGTTCGAGACATAAACTCTCTCTCTTCGTCGGTGGGAACAAGATTTATCGTGACAACAGCCTACAAAAATTATCAACAATCAAGTTATTTTGTAACAACATCAATTTAATTAACGAACAAAATGAAATCTAGTACTAACCGCCATCGATGCAAACACCTCAGTTTCAAGACGGGTGTACGAAGGAGAGTGTGAGCATGACCATCTTCGAATGCGCGGCATGGCCGTGTCACTCATGCGATTTGCAACCCTTCCAGTCAATGAGGAAATGGTCTCATACGCCCAAACCTGCATCATAGTATAAACTAGTTTGAAATATGGAAAGAAAAACACTTTAAAAAAATTAAGACATTGAATTCAACATATGCCAACCTGAAACGCGAAAGGAAATCCATATAAACTATAAGTCACTTGCTTCTTTGAATCCGATCCTTTTGCCTTGTACGACTCTGCCTTTCCTTTCAATGCTTTCTTGAGGCTCTTTATAGTCTTTTGGAATATCATGTTGCTCCAATCCTCATTACAGAAAGCAACCCAATCGTCGATGATATTCAACAGGGATGTGTCAATTAACTGTCTTTTCTCTCTCCCCATCATCACGAGCTCAATAAAGTAAAATATGGACATCTTCACTCCATCCTCCTCAGTTTGGAACTCTAAATTAGGGTATAAATTATCTAAGTCCTCACATCTCATGGTTATGCTATTATTTAAGTAAGTTTCTCTAAGCCTATTACCCGCGGAGTGTCTCCTAGTCGGTGTAATTGCATATCTAAGACCGGTGATTAGGTCAAACTCACTCTTACCAAATGAGACTTTCTTCCCCAACAACTCAAAACTAATTACATTTGCCCTAGTCTCATTAACTTCTCTAAGTAGAATGTAATGAACAAGTTGCCCATTAAAAATCATCGACAGATCCAACAGAGGTCCAAAGACCGTTTGCCTAAACATGTTCAGCTGGGTAGGGTTTAGTTTGTCTTTTATCTTTTTTACAGTTTTATTTAGGTGGGAACAACACGTTAACGCTGCTGGAAAGTAATCGGCCGGAGAGATTTTAGGAACCATTTCCATCGTGATTCACCTATAGATAGAAAATTAACAAACAAACAAACCCTAATTAGAATACATGCAAAAAAAAAATATCATTTTCTAAGTGGAACCATGGTCACTGTCCAAAATCTCGGTCCAAAACTTGGTCAGAATTGAGATGGAGTTTTTTTGCAGAGAGTTTTGCATTATTTTTAAAAGAAACCATGGTACTACCCAAAATCTCGGTCCAAATCATGGTGTACGGTTCAAAAACAGGGTCCCAAACTCGGTCCAAATCACTGTGTCGGTCGAAATTTTGGTCTAAAACTTGGTTTAAAACTCGGTATAAATCGCATCTTCAAAATTTCAAGGTGAAACTCTGTCCAAATCATGGTGTCAGTCAAAATTTTGGTCCAAAACTTGGTGTAAAACTCGGTATAAATCGGGTTAGAAGGAAATCACTGTCCAAATCATGGTGTCGGTCAAAAACATGGTCAAAAGTTTGGTGTAAAACTCGGTGTAAAACTCGGTTGAAATCGATTTTAAAGGAAATCAGCAAAACTCGATTAAAAACTCTCTCCAAATCACTGTGTCAGTTCAAATCTCCCTCGAATTCTCCCTATATATGAATCTCGACCGAGATTCATCGACTGCACTTCGATTCCTTCAATTTTTCATTGAAACACGATGAAAAAAAGTTTTAAAAAGAAGACCACGCACACAGAGAAGTTCGAAGGTCCAAAGAGAAGATAAAAAACAACCCTTCCCACTATAGATTAACCGAAACAACAAATGGAGAAGTTCTAATGTTCAAAACCCTAAAAAAACAAATGAAATAAACCAAACCTCGTTGATCAATCGATTATTGAATGAAGAAGGGAACTTCCAACCAAGCCTTTTGAGTTCTTTATCAGAGAAACGAAACGAAATGGTAAGAGGGAGATTGGGCTCGAGGTTTCTACCGAGAGGGAACTGAAGAGGCGGTAAAAAATCAGAGAGAGGGAGATTGAGCACGAGATTTGGACCGAAGAAGAAGCTGAATAGACGGTAAAAGAAAAAAATGGGGAACGTTTGAATTTATTTGAGGGGTATTATTGATATTTCAAATGGTCTGGTGTCCTTAGAAACATTTTTTACAGTAAGGGGCCTAATTTTCTGAACAGAAAACTTAAAGGGCCATTATTGTCAATTTCCCTAATAATAATTATTATTTTTTCAGTACAAGTTTCCCCCGGTCTATCTCTCGCTCTCAATCCGCTCTCTCGAACCCTCGTCTGCGCATCTCAACCTCTCCGGCTGACAAGCGGCAAGCGGCACGACGACGTGAGATCTCCGGCAATCCACGAACCCTGGGGCGGTGACCTCGAGCTCACGAATTATCCCCAGCGAGTAAATCCGGTGGAGCTACCTCCTATAGCGGCGAGTAGATCCGGCGATCGCCACACGATGTGTCCAAGCACCGTGTGTTCAAGGATTTGTTGCAAAAATTCTACTCAGATTCTACATTTTCATTAATTGTATGTGTTCTTCTTGTTGTTAATTTAATACTTCGTATCTAAAATCTCAGTATTCTGAAGGAATCAAAATATAGCCTAGCAGTTTGCTATTTTTCTATGATTTTTGGTTTTTTTTTTTTTTTTTGATAACATGTGGGGTGGGGGAATCAATAAATTGCTGGAAGTTTATGGGATAATTATACTGCAATGTGCTTTATTTAGTGACTTCATCCCTTAACTGATTCGTTCAGATATAAGAACCAAATTGTTGACATCAAAATTGGGCTTTATTTATTTTATTATTATTATTATTATTATTTTTATTATCATTATTATTTGTTAATTTTGATAAAATTGTTTCAATCCAGTCGTAGTGATCACTTTGAAAATGAGAATGGCGACTTTTAGAAGGGCTTTGATCAAAGCTCATCAACTTCTGTACTCGGAAACCTCCACCATTTTGAGCAGCAAATCAATTCCCATCTTGTATAGCGCTTCTATTGGTTTGGAGAACCCACAAACCCGATTATCGAATCACTGTCAGAATCACCATGGTTGTTTCTTTAGTTTTCGTTGCTCTTCGACGATTACAAATCCTCTACAAACAGATATCGACCTCTCAAATGATGAGAGCAGGAGGCGCTTGTTCACTAGGTTAGTCTTGCTAAATTTTGTTCATTAACTTTGACATCCCTTTTGCTCTCTCTCTTAATTATTGGCAATTGACAAGTCATTTTTGGTTGTTGGATTTAACAGGCTGCTGTACCAGAGCAAACAACGAGGGTTTCTGGAATTGGATTTGGTACTTGGGAAATGGGTAGAGGATCACATCAATTCCTTGGATGCAGATGGTATCAAAGCTCTGATTAATGTTCTTGACCTGGTAATTTAATCTGCTACCCATATTTGGATTGGTTTTCTATGCTTTGTGGTCCAGCCTTAGTTTGTTTTAATCCATAACTACACAGTTCTTTCATTACTTTAAGTGATTGAGTGCTCTTTTCCCCTGGGATTCAAAATACTTCAATGGTTTTTGCAACACATTTTGCTTGTATTAAGGAGAGAGTGATAGGTGCTTGTTTTCTGGGAATGGCTAAGGCAATACTATATCCACTGATTGAATTTTACGTGAATTTCCTTACCCATCAATTCATGGGCGTGATCTTCTCACATGAGTGTGGGTTTTCTAGTTTAGTTATTATACTTTATTGGGAAATTGGGTAATTATTAATCCATAATTACCATCAACTTAATTCTATTGAGGACTTTTCATGTATAATAAATTCAATCCTCTACTAGGCTTCTACATCTCATTTTTGTGTAAAACCTAAATCAAAGGTCGTCTTGTTGGAAGCTGGCAAGTACCGTTCCTTTTACCTATTTGGGTCTTCCTTTAGGAGTGTTGTCCTTCTAGAACCTAGTGGTGTACAGGGTTCAAGGACACATCTCTTCGTGGAAAATAGGCTTTTTTTCTCCAAGGATGCAAGGTAAACTCTTATCCAGTTTGTTTTATGATTTAATGTTGTTATTTAGGATTCCATTTTCTCTGTTGGTTAGGATGGAGCAGGTCATGAGGGACTTTGAAGGTGTGAATTCCATCTTCCTTTTTTCTACAGTTCCCCACTGTTACAACTTTGGTTTTGGGGGACTATGTTTGATAGGGAGTCTTAAGATTTCTTTGTGTTGTTTCCTAGGGATGTTCATTTGTGGCCTCCTAATTCATTTGGAGAGTTTTTTTGTAACTCATTCTTTTCGATTTTGTGCGGATCTTACCTTGCTCTCTTTTTGTTCTCCTGCTTGAATCACAAAAAGGCAAGAAGTTTTGCCTTGTAGGTTTCTCGGTGGAGGGTTAACACCACAGTCTTCTTGCAAATATTATCTTCTTTTCTTTTGGGCCCCACTGTCCATGATAGTTCTTTGGAGGAGTTGAAGCATATGGTCTGTTGTTGTCGGTTTGTCGTTTGATTTGGGATTATCTTCTTTCTTTTTTATTATTATTATTTTTCTAATGAGCTTATAAAGCTCCAATCATTTTTGTATTCCCTTGTTGTCCATGTAACTTGTTTCCATGTAGTTATTTGTATAAGGTTAATATTGAGAACTCATGTTGGAAGAGTGAGTTGTAACTGCTGAAAGAAGCTTGTACGTGTTATTGAGGGACAATTAGAGAAAACCATGGGAGTGAGAGAGAGTGTGAATCTCTGAACCTGAATTAGAGAGAAGTCTTGAGAGAATAAGAGGGAAAACGAGGGTGTGAGAGGGAGAAGGAGAAAGGAGATTTTGAAAGCTTGTATAATGGGAGGAATGAGGTTTACTATTGAAGACCTGTGAGGAAAGAGAGCCTTTGGTCTGAGTGTAATGAGGTTTTCAAAATCTTGAATGCTTCTCATAGTGAATGTAGGCAATATTGTTGAACCACTTTAAACCTCATGTTATTTCTCTTCTTTTGTTTCTAGACTAGTGTTGTTTTTTGTGTTTTTGTCAAGCCACCAATTACTAAGTTCTATGAGAGGAAGGGTAGAAAAGGGAATTCTCCAACTAGTTAATTAGGGGTAGATCGTGCTGAAGGTGGAAACTAGAGGGGACCACTTGGATTGCAGATGAGAGACTTGCGTTGTGTTTTCTGTTTGATAGGGGCATTAGGGAGTATATATTATGAGTATTGTTTTCTTTCTTGTCTATGTTGAATTTCTAGTTAAAGTGTGAGGGAGAGGAGAGGTTACCAACCCTCTTGAACTGGTTTGGAGTTTTTGTATTGCCTTAGGGCTATTTTCTTCCTCGTAATATCAATATATTGTAAGGACAAACCTTACAAATTGGTATCACAACATAATTCACCTGGATGAGGTTTGGAAAGATGACTTAAAAAAGGATCGAGGAAAGGCTCGATGTTACGAATTAAAAGATGGGAAGCATGAAGGAGAGTGTCTAGAGGATACCTACAATTGAAGAGGGAATGGCATGGATAAAGAAGATTTTAGCAACCATGGTAGTTGCAATGATGATGTTATGTTCACGACCAACATCATCCATTGTGGTTGATGATTCTGAGCAGAAAAGAAAAGAATAGACCGAATAGGGAGAGACGACTAGAGCCAGTGGAGAAGAGACTTTCAAAACGATCACGAGAAAGTAGAGTAGACAATTGGAGATTGAAGCAAGTTTAAGGTGGAGATGTTGGTTTTTGGAGGAGATGATTCAGACTCATGGTTATTTTGCAGCAATAGGTATTTCCAAATCCATAAACTTATCGATTCTGAGAAATTAACAGTTGTGGTGGAGAGTTTTGAAGGGGTGGTGTTGAACTAGTATTGTACGAAGGAGGAGAGAGCCCTTAAAAGACTGGAATGATTTGCTTGCTCGAATGTTTCCGAAGGATTAAGAAGGGTAGTGTGTGTGGACGGTTTCTCGCCATGAAACAGGAAACAACCGTAACCAAATACTGTGAAGATTTTGAAGAGCTGATGGTGCCATTACCGCACTTGACGGATGAGGTGTTAAAGAATACCTTCATGAATGGGTTGAATCTAGTGGTGAAGGCAGAGATATTGTGCTGGCGGCTCATGGGGCTGGATGACTGTTGGACAAAGCCCAACTCATTAAAGATCGAGAAATGACCCATGAGGAGGCTGAGAAACCCGAGACATGGACTAGAAGGCAACAATCGAGGGATTTGAAATCGAGTTGAGCATCAAAGAAAGAGAGCTCAAAGATAGTTGAAACAATCCCCATGTGTAAGATTACCTTATCAAGTAGCACTACTTAGGCACCATGAAAGAAATGAAGGAAACAATTATCAGATGCTGAATTTCAAGCTAGGAAGGAGAAGGGCTTGTGTTTTTTATGTGAAGAGAAATATACTGTAGGGCATCGGTGCAAGGCGAAGAAGTTTAGAGCCATGATTGTCCATGGAGATGAGGAAGAACCTGGAATTATCGAAGAAGATAGTGCAGTAAGAGAGCCCAGCCACAGTTGGAAAAGAAATGGGGGATGTAGCTGAGTTGTCTCTAAATTCGGTAGTAGGATTCACTGGTCTAGACACGTTTAAGATGAAGGGTAAAATAGATTTGCAAGAGGTAATTGTGTTGATCATTGTGGAGCAGCCCACAACTTCATCTCACAACGCATTGTCAATTCCTTGAAACTTTAACTAACAGAGACAACCAACTATGGTATCATTATGGGCTTTGGTATGGCAGTGAAAGGGAAGGGAGTCTGTAAAGGCGTGGTACTGTCCTTAGGGGAGTTGATGGTGGTAGAGAGTTTTATGCTCCTTAAACTAGTTGGAGTGGATGTAGTGTTGAGAATGCAATGGCTTTGTACCCTGGGGGAGACTAGAGTGGATTGGACAACATTGGTCATTTGAATGGAAAATGGAGAGGAAACCATAACCCTGAAGGGAGACTCGAGTCCGACAAAAAACAAAAATATCCTTGAAAAAGATGATGAAGACATGAGAAGAAAATGATCAACGCTTCATGGTAGAGTTTAAAGCATTGGAAGCCATCAACAGTTATGTTGAGTTCAACTCAATTATTCGGAGTTAGGATAACCTACTTAGGCACCAAACGCCTTACCGCCTCAACGAGAAATTGACCATAGAATACATCTGAAGGAAGGAACCCAATTGATGGCGTTCAACCTTATCATTACCCGCAAGTCCAAAAGGGAGAGATTGAGAGGTTGGTTGATGAGATGTTAACTGCGGGAGTAATATGACCTAGTATCAGCCCTTACTCAAGTCTGGTGTTGCTAGTAAAGAAGAAGGATAGTGGTTAGTAGTTTTTTGTTGATTACGACGCATTAATCAATGTCACAGTACCTAATAAGTTCCCAATTCTGATAGTTGAAGAGTTGCGAGATGAATCCCATTAATCTAGTTGTAGAAGAATGGAATGAGCAAGCAACAAAAGCATTTGAATGATTGAAGAACGCGATGATAATGCTCCCGGTATTGGCTTTGCCCGATTACAACCGTGGTGGAAACCGCCATTTCTAGTATGAGATTAGGGGCAGTTTTGTATTAGGAGAAGAAATCGATTGCATACTACAGTCATACTTTGTCTGCAAAAGCCCAACTAAATTCGATTTATGAACAAGAATTGATGGCAATTGTGTTTGCGGTTCAACGTTGGCAGCCATATTTATTGGGGTTCATTGTTCGAACCTATGAAGCACAGACACGTGAAAATGGGGGAAGAATCCGTGTTAGACACATGTTGGACATGGATACGTCTGAACACATGTCGGACACGCAAATTTATGTGTCCTATTTTTTTTTTAATTTTTTAATTATGGACATGCTGGGACACGGGTAGATACGTCACAAGACACACTGCCTTTTGAAAATTAAAACGATTGGCCCAAATTTAAAGCCCAATACTCTGGGCTTCTATTTAATTAAAAAAAAAGAAAAACATACAGAAGCCCTATTTTTCTTTCGATAGGAAGCACGCAACAACTTCCTTCTTCTTCACGATTTCATTTGGCCATTTTCCTTCTCTCGCTTGTCACCGCCGGTGCCGTCGGATGTCTTCACTGCCGCCAGAAGTTACCTCCAAATGCTTCAGAAGTACCCACAGATAAACGGTAGAATTTGCCTCCAAATTCTTCCGTCGTCAACCTTTTTTTCTTTGTAGGTTTAACTGCTTAAGTTTTTCTTTTCTTTTTTTTTAAACCTCCTTAAAGTTAACCTAGACAAGATACGCCCAACCCAGCCCACTGAAAGTTGCCTCCAAATACCATATACCATAGATACTAGATAGGCCTAGCCCAATGAAAGAATTATTTTTAAATTAAAAAAAGGAATGATGAAATTAAACTACTTTCAAGAAAAATCTATATATACACTAAATTTTTAAAAAAATCTATATATATACTATTTTTTTTTTAAAAAAATTTATATATATACTAATTTTTTTTTTTTTTAAAAAAACAAGGTATCCTCAACGTGTTCGTGTCCTAGTTTTTTAGAAATTGACGTATCGCCGTGTCCTGTCGTGTTCGTGTTTGTGTCCCGTGTCTGTGCTTCTTAGGTTTGAACAGACCAACGTGCTTTGAAGTACTTGTTGGAATAGAAAGTCATACAACCCCAATACTAGAAGTGGTTATCTCAACTATTGGGCTACGATTTCGAACTTTGGTTCCGACCAGGACCTGAGAAGAAAGTGGTTGATGCCTTTCGTGTGTAACTCCAGTGGCACATTTTGCTCAATTGATAGCACCAGCAATCCTCAATGTAGAGGTGGTCAATCGAGAAGTAGAATAAGATCCAAAGTTGATGTAGATTATCCAATAATCTACCCTTTCCAATATGCCCACATATTTTATGTCATTGTTCAAAATGCCCCTATTAAGATTGCCAATTCGATTGAGAATATCCTTGGGGATTTCTTTTGGGAAGGAGCAAATGTGAAATGGGATATAACACAACGCCCCCTTCAAAATTAAGGGGAGTGGTGCCACTATCCAGGGGGGAAGGAGGGGTAGTGGCTCAGGGGAGAGTTGGTCATTGGTCTCTTGGTCCCTATATAGAATAGCTTTTGGATTGTGGAAGACATCCCATTCATTCGACACAGTTACTCTTGTCACGTATTTGAGTAGATAAAGGTAAAATTGGGGGTGTTGGCCCGACCATTGCATCAGTGTTGTCTTGCTTGTGTTGTGTTCTTCCTTACTTGTGTCCCTTGTATGATGTATCTTGGGAAGAGTACATTAATTAAATAGAGAACTCTTAGCATCACACAAAGCAAAAATTCTGAAAAAATTCTTATTTTAATTTTAGCTCTAGGACAAGTGGTATCTGCGTGTGGTTTTCATGTTGAGAATCTGTTGCGATATCACTTGCTTTCTTTGCAATTTGTGTTTGGTTTTCTTTCCAAGGAAATACCTTGTCTTGTTGATAAAATTTTCTGTTTGTTTTGTAGAAATGGATAGAATACTTGAGGGTTAGGTAAAAACTCCAAGTTTATAGTTATGATTTTTGTTTCCAGCAAGCTTTCTATTTCTCTGTAACTATTTTGTTGTTTTCTTGGAAGTTATTTGTTACTTTGTTAATGTGCGTGCAAGTTGGTCATGACACTCACTAATATAAAAATAAAAATCATTATTTTATAGAACTTTGTTTAGAGATTTTCCCCCTCGTAACAAAGTTTTGAGTGATTTACTTCGTTGAAATATAAAGAAATCGTCCTTGGTCCTAACAACTATCCCGTGAAAATAAAAAATAGTATAGACATTACAGCAAATATACTTGATGGTTGTTGTGTTCTTGAGGAAAATCCAGATTTGTGGAAATGGTTAACTGGGCAGGAGCAACCCCCTGAAGCAGTGAAAACAAATCCTGTGAGACATCTAAGCGTGACACTACTGCTTTCCTTTTCTTTTGTCTTTGGACTAAATATGTGATTTACAAATGGAGTAACTATGTTTAATTTGTAGGTATTTATTGGTGTGCAAGAGAAGGTTATGAACAACCTCGACAGGCATGCCTCGCCCGAGACACGAACACCGCCTGGGCAACAATGGGTAAGGGGTTGGGATGATTTCAAGAGAGGTCGGGATGGCCCCATAACAGGAAATCAGTAGATCTTCCGTTGAATATTAGGGGCGGTTGCAAGGATGGCAAAAGAAACAAATGTTTGTATTTGTGGCCACACTATATTTCACTTTTGCATATATAGCAAAAGAAAAAAGGTCCGTCAAATAAAATGTGCAAGAAGTCGAAGTTATCCTTCAAGACATGACATACAAAAAGGTAAGCCCTAAAATAAACATTAAAACTGGAAATTTGATGTACTTTCGATAGACTTTACTTATATACTCAAAATACCTAAAATAAATGTTAATTGAGTGTACTAGAGATGGTGTTGATATACTCAAAATATTAATACATGATATACTAATATTTTACCTGAAATGAAGGTTAATATATTTAAAATACTACTAATTCAAAATATTTTTTTGAAGTATATGATTAGTGTATCAGTAGTAGAATAGTACTGGTTGAAAAATGCAATTTCAAATATATGATCAATGTATTAGTAGTTTACTAATACTTATTCAAATTAATTTGAAGTATATTATTGGTGTTTCAATAGTGTATATATATTTTTGATAACTTGTGAGGTGAGAGATCTGAACTACAAGTTTCTTGGTCACTAGTACAAGTTTTATTTTAGTTGAGCTATGCTCATGTTAATGTGTTTCAATAGTATATTGGTGCTATTTCAAAATGTATTTGAAGTATATCGTTGTACCATTCAATTGATGTATTTTAATGGTATATTAATGGTATAGCAAATTAGTTATGTATATTAGATTCGATGTTATTAATTTCTTGAGTAATATAACAAATGAGATATATCATTGAATTTTATGTCGAGATGGGGAATGAGAGCCTTAGCATCTTTATGGTATGAAACAGGCCGATGAGCTTCTCAGGAATCGACATCAATAGAATTTAGGAAAAAATATACTTTTGGTCCCTGAGGTTTAGGTTAAGTTTCATTTTGGTCTTTGAGTTTTCAAACTTGACAACTTAGTCCTTGATGTTTGGATTTCGTTTCATTTTGGTCTCTCTGTCTAACGTTTCGTTAATTACTAATGGATTGCTAACATGACACCATAAAAAATATATATTTTTAAAATTTTTAAAATAAAATAATATTAAATTAATTAAAAAATATATAATTTTAGTATTTTCTCTCTCTTCTTCTTCTTTCTTCTTCTTCATCACCACCACCTCCAACTACTATTGTGTCGTCGCCACTGTCGGATTGTCACCGACATCGCCATTCCCCATTTTTTGTTTTCTTTTCTCTCCCCTTTTCTTCTTCCTCTTCCTCCCTCCCCTTTCTTCTTTCACTGTTTTTCAGTGAAAAAAAAGAGGCGAATTCGACATGAGCTTGTCGGAAACGAAAGGGAAAATCCCCTTTGATTCCAGCTTGAAGCGAAGGGGAAATCTCCTTCTTTTCAGGCATGGTAGAAGATGTGTTGAGCGGAGAAGACGAAGGGGCTGCTCGGGCAGCTCGAGAAGAAAAGGTCGTGGGTTTTGAAGGCTTGTTCAGCGATTTTTGTGGAGGAGATTATGAGGGTTGGGATTTGGCCGAGTTGTAGGAGGAGGATGGGGCCGAATTTGTGGGAGAGACGGTGGAGAGAGAGGTGGGGATGGCCGGCGAGTTGGTGGAGGTGGTCGATGAGGAGGAGTTTTGGCGGCGGTGTTGGGAGATTGAGGGGTTTTTTTTGTTGGATTTTGATTTGAGTTTGGGGATTAGGAAGAGAATGAGAAAAGGAATGAGGAAGATGGAGATTGAGAATAAGATGAGGGATTCATGGAGACATGGAAGGATGAACATGGTTGGAGTTTTTCTTTTGTGAGTTTGGGATTACCTCCAACTTTTTAATGAAAAAAGGAAAAAAGAAAATAAGGAGAAGGAAGAAACAAAGAAGAAGAAGAAAAGAAGAGGAAGAAAAAAAAAGTGCCCGTCACCGACGAGCGGTGGTCGACGACAACATTGTCTACCATTGGTGAGTTGTGATTAGGGTTTTAGAGAAGGGTGGAGAAGAAGAATTTTAAGAAGATGGAAGAAGAAAAATAATAATAATAATAATAATAATAAAGTATTTTATATATGATTTTATTTTAAGAAATTAATAAAAATATATTTTTTATTAATAAAAACTAATCCCACGTCAACAATTTGTTAGTGTTTAACAGAAAAATGACAGAGAGACTAAGAACGTAACGAAATCCAAACTTCAGAGGTAGAAATGTTGAGTTTGAAAACTTAGGAACCAAAACGAAACCTAACCCAAACCTCAAGGGACCAAAAGTGTATTTTTCCTAGAATTTACAAGCTCACTTCCCACACCAACTCAAGAGAGAACGAGGCCATAAGATGTCGAACTGCCAAGCAGTTGAGAGAGGCCTTTAAAGCTTGTAGCTTGAAAGGGTGTGACTTGGAAGAAGTTGCAAATGAAAATCAAGTCCTTGATGCTTTATTTCATTAAAAATCGCTTCATGTTGATCACACACGACACCACTATCTTCTATGAGCAAGTGATGTTGTACAACATCTATAAGAGTCTTGAACTCAACATTAGAAGCATCATATAGGAGGAAATGATTGTCAGGAGAAAGAGAGTAGGCAAGCAATTATTCGAGTCCTTGATCGCTCAACTATGCCATAAGGCCAAGGTGAATCCAAGAGAAACGAGGAGAAGCACTTCTCCAAGCCCACCATCAACTTATCTCTCATTCAGAAGTTCAAATTCCTCAACACTTGGAAAACTGAGAGAGCTTTCTGCATCTCATCCCAAGCACCTCCAATAGATGCGACCATACCCTCGCTGCAATCTGCCACACCTATCTCCAGACCTACTCCATCATCTGAAGCAATCAACTTCATTCTCGAACAATTGGAGCGTATCGTATGAACGAGCAAAATAGGGTCTATTGGACCTTTGCCAAAGAGGGAGACAAAGCAATTTATAACTTTTTCGTGACGATGGCTCTTAACTTGACTCCAATCTTCTCGGACTTTCCTGCCCTTCTTCTTCCAAATCTTGAACCAACTGACTCTGATGATGATCCTTTTTCGAGGACTAGGGGAGTTTTTGCTCTCTTCTACTTTTTACTACTTTCAAATTTCAACATCTTTTCTTTGTTTTTAGTTTGCTTAGTTGGGCTTGACATATTCAATTTGTTTTTTAGCACATTGTTTTTTTTTTTTGTTAGTTTCTTAGGACAGTTTGTTTTTTGCTAGGTGAATTTTGATGCTTAAATTTGTTTCTTTTAAAAGATTTTTTTTAAAGTCTAAATTTCCTTATGTTTAACCCATTTAACACATTAGGAGAGTCTAGTCTTGACACTTCGTATAGCAAAAACCTTAGTCTAGCCTATTTTTTAGAACGGTCAATAAGGGGATGCGTCTTTTAAAAATTGGATTTCATCACTGATTGGAATGATTTTTGCCGTCTCTCTCTCTTCTTCCTTAACCTCCGGCGGCTTCCGATGGTCCTCCGATTAGGGTTTTGAGCGGCTGGTGAGTGTGTGCTGGGTGTTCTGGGTGCTGGAGCTCTGTCCAGTGGGGCGGGTTGGGTTTTTTTCTCTCTTTCAGGAGGTTAATGGAAAAAGAAGTTTCCTTATCTAAGTTATGAGAGTGCTTTTAGGTTAGCATGGCCCCTGATCAACAGGGGTCCTTGAGAATAGAAAGTAAGGTTTTCTTTTGTGGCTTTGATCGGAATTTTAAAGGGAGGGTGATCAGAATCACAGAAGTTCACAGAAGAAGAAAGTTCTACTTATCTGCTGAAGAAGTGGTGGTCGTCTGGTTATTTGATGCAATTGACGATCTCCTCCTAGCGCCTGCAACACAGAAGTTCTTTCGCAAGACTGACTGCAAAAACGGCTTCATGTGGATACAAAAAATCACCAACAAAAGGGGGAGCTTCTTAGAGATCACCAAAGTAGCCAACTCAGGGGGCAAGAGGAACATTGTCGTCCCAGCTGGGATAGAATTCTGGGGATGGAAAGACTTTGCGAACTTACTGAAAGATTTTGTCAATGGGAAAGTTTTTTACGAAAAAAAGGAAAAAGAGAAACCTCCTAACCACCAAAAAACCCGAAAGAAATCCTATGCCGAGGCCATATCTGACGGCAGCAACGGAAACTGGCACTCCCCTGCTATAAATGCGAACGCTCAAAGGAACTTTGAATACCAAAGTCAGAATCCGTGTAGATTGGACGTGAGAAAGATTGATTGGGAGGAAGTCATTGTTGTGACGAAACGCGACTTTCATGATGATTGGGGAAGGATTCTCGAAGTTTTGCAACATCAGCTCGAGACCACCCTCGTTATAAACCCTTTTCAGCCTGATAAAGCTCTGTTAAAATGTCCCTCCAAGGAGTTGGCGAATTTATTAACCACAAACAAGGGGTGGGTGAGTTTCGGACCTGTCATTCTGAAAGTTGAGAGATGGAAAAAAGATATTCATGGCAAAATTAATGTGGTGCCCAGTTATGGTGGGTGGGTGAGAATTAGGAACCTCCCGCTGCATTTATGACATTTTCAAACATTTAAAGCGTTGGGGGATTGTTTGGGTGGCTTTATCGAATATGCTGAACCTAATTCCTTACTCATTGACTGTGTGGAAGTTGGAATTAGAGTGAAAGGAAACTACTGGGGCTTCATCCCTGGGGAAATCAAGATTGTTGAGGATGACCGGGCATTCAAAACTCAGATCGTTACCTTTGAGGAAGGACATATGTTGATTAATCGGATTGCGGGAGTTCATGGAAGTTTTTCGTCGGAAGCTGCACATGCCTTCTACAGAGGCCCCATGGACCCAGGACTTTAATCCAGTGGATAAATGGAGGATTGAGAATAATACTTTTTGTCCGCAGGTTAAAACCCATCAGTTACTCGAGGAAGACAAAGGGACTGACATAACATTTAATGAAAAGCAATCAGCAGTCTGCAAAACTTTTGAATTATCCCGCTAGAAAGGAAAGATGAAGATGAATGAAGCCCATGAGCCCACGAATAACTTAGAGAGTAGCACGGGATACCAGAATAGAATGAGGGATCAGACCCATAAGGAACGCCCCAAAAGGAAGAGCCCAGAGACAAGCAAGAGGGCCTTGACGAAATTGAAAAAAGGGGTTTCCTTCGCCAAAGAAGCCCACATTACTCTGTTTAAAAAAGGCAAGACCCAATTTACGGATAAGGAAAATGACCCGCGACGACAACATGATTATAAGGAATATGATGATGAAGAAGCTCAATCTGAATTTTCGATCTCCAGCCCGGGAAGCAAAACAGAGGATGAATACTTGGCTGAGGAAGATCGAATAGAGCCTCACGAAGATATTCCAGGGGAATTTTACAACTGCTTTGTTGCAAGATGGTGAATGCTCATCTCAGGCCAATATCGGCTGCAGGGGTCATAAGGACGGAGCCCATAGCTATAGTAGGTCGGAGTTCGATGGGGGAGATGAGATAGTCCCTCTTTCGCTTGTGGATTTTGAGGAGGGGCACCACGAGATCGAGGAGCAAAACCAATCTCACCCAACGACTCTGGACGTTATTACCCCTACTGGAAAGGAAAATAGAGCTCCTCCCAACATCGAAGGTTTTGTTATTAGTAGAGACTTGATCCTCACTTTGAAGAGGAATAATCTGTGTATACGACCGATTGCGGGTGCTGCGCTAAGAAGGGGAACACAGCAAAAAAACGTAGAAATAGAGAAGTCACAAACCTCATTCGTAGTATGGAGAAGGAAGATGAGGTAGAGGCCATAGTTACCAAGGAAGGCCAGAGTCAACTAGAAGGCGAGGCCATAGACAGGGACGAAGAAGTTTCCCCATGAAGTTGATTGCCTGGAACATCAGAGGTTTTGGGCAGTCGTCCTAAAAGGGCGATTGTCAAAGATTTAATTAGTAGAGAGAATCCTGATGTAGTTATTCTTATTGAATCGAAGCTCCACCAGATTGATCGTAGGGATGTTAAAGCGATTTGGAGCTCTAGACATGTTGGCTGGGTGAGTTTAGATGCTTGGGGCTCGGCAGGGGGTATTTTAGTTATGTGGAAAGAGAATCGCATTTATGTAGAAGACTCCATTGTTGGGGCTTACTCCATCTCTTTACTTTGCTCTTTTCCGGGGCAAACTAAGGGCTGGATTACAGGGGTGTATGGTCCTTGTGACTCGAGGGAGAGAAAATTCTTCCTTCAAGAGCTTTCGGATGCCGCTGGTCTTTGTCAAGGTATATGGTGCTTGGTGGGCGATTTTAATATGGTCAAATGGATTGAGGATAAGCTCCAGGGGCCTAGGATTACCAAAAGTATGAGGGCCTTCAATCGGTTTATAGAGTCTTTTGACCTTATTGATGTTGAGATGTCTAATGGCAGGTTTACTTGGTCCCGTGCAGGTGAAAGGCCTGCGGCCTCGAGACTAGACAGGGTCTTCATTTCCAGGCAATGGGCTGAGGTCTTTAGAGAATACAGGCTTGACCGTCTTCAGAGGCCTACTTCCGACCATTTCCCTTTAGCCTTTGCGGTGGGGGCTATGCAATGGGGCCCAATGTCGTTCAGATTCGAAAATATGTGGTTGAGCCATCTGGGATTCAAGAAGCAGGTTGAGTTGTGGTGGGCGGAGCTCAATCCAACGGGTTGGGCAGGATATAGATTTATGGCTAAATTGAAGGGCTTGAAAGAGCATATAAAGCAGTGGAACAAAGAAGTCTTCGGAAATCTGAATGAGAAGAAGAAATCCATCCTTGACCAGATTGAGAAGTTTGACCTCCTCGAAGAACAAGGCATGATTTCCTCTCAGCAAGCGGCTGAAAGAGTGACCCTTAAGCCCTCCCTCCTTGAGCTAGCTATGAATGATCAAAGGAGAATGCACCAGAAATGTAAGTTAAAGTGGATGGCCGAGGGGGATGAAAATACGGCGTTCTTGCATAGATGGGCTGGGGCGATGGCGATGAAGAGTAGAGCTTATATTTCTATGTTGGAAGGCGAGGGGGGGAAATTCTTATCCTCCTTAGATGAGATTGAGGCCGAGATTACCAGCTTCTTTAGTAACTTGTATTCCAATGATCATGGCCCCCGTTTTGTCATTGATGGGTTGAACTGGGCTCCTTTAGATGGGCAGAGCAGTGCTAGATTGGAAGAGCCTTTCAAAGAAGATGAGATCTGTAGAGCCATCAAAAGTTTGGGAACTTTGAAATCCCCTGGTCTAGATGGCATGACGGGTGAATTTTTTAAAAACTTCTGGAACATCTTGAAGCCGGACTTAGTAGAGGTGTTCCACGAGTTTTTTAAAAATGGTATCATAAACAAGAAAGTGAATGAGACTTACATCTGTTTGATCCCGAAAACTAAATCTGCCTCCAAGATTAGTGATTTTCGGCCCATTAGCCTTGTCACTTCCCTCTACAAAGTGGTGGCTAAGGTTTTGGCTGAGAGGTTAAAGGAGGTTCTCCCCAGCACCATTAGTGATAGCCAAGCGACTTTTGTTCATGGGAGGCAAATTCTTGACCTTATCCTAGTAGCAGCTGAGACCGTTGAAGAGTACAGAGCTAATAATAGAAAAGGTGTGTTGCTGAAACTAGACCTTGAGAAGACTTATGACAAGGTTAGTTGGGAGTTCCTTGATGCCGTTCTTCAATTTAAGGGATTTGGGGTGTTGTGGAGAAAGTGGATTCGAGGTTATTTATCGAATACGAATTTTTCCATTATGATAAATGGCAAACCAAGGGGGAAGATCTACGCTTCTAGAGGTTTGAGACAAGGGGACCCCCTTTCCCCCTTTTTATTTACCATCGTAGGTGATGCTATTAGCCGGTCCACTGTATTGTCTTGAGAAGAAGATCCTTAAGGGGCTGCCGGTGTGTTGTGATAATCTTGAGATCTCGATTTTGCAATATGCTGATGATACTTTGATTTTCAGTGATCATGAGGAGTCAATCTTAATGAAATGGTGGGAGATCTTAAATATTACTTTGGCAGGGGCAGGTTTGTCCTTAAACAAAGCAAAGTTTGCGATCACTGGGATTAATATTCAAGAAGATAATTTGGAGCGATGGGCTCACCGTTTCGGCTGCAAGTATGAAGCTTTACCCATCAAATACCTTGGCTTTTCCCTTGGAAGTAACCACCACAGAATTGGGACTTGGGATCCTTTAGTTGATAAGCTGAAAGCTAAGATTGATGGTTGGAAAAACTTGCAAATTTCCAAAGGGGGCAGGATTACTCTTGCTCAATCAATCCTCACTAGCCTGCCCATATACTAGTTTTCCCTCCTAAAAGCCCCTATGAAGGTGATTAAGAGAATAGAAAAGCTCCTTGGAGATTTTGTTTGGAATGGTGGTGCCTTTAAACCTATTTGTAACCTTGTGAAATGGGATTGGGCAGCCTTGCCCACATCCCACGGTGGCATTGGAGTGGGCGCGTTAGAGCATCATAATAAGGCTCTCCTCACTAAGTGGCTTTGGAGATTTGCCCACGAGGAAAATGCTTTGTGGAGGAGAGTGATCAGCAACATATATGGGGTTGATGATTTCGGTTGGAAGACCAAGATGGTTAACAAAAGGGGCAGCAAGAGAATCTGGCCAGACATTCAAAGAAATCGGCAAAGTTTTGAGAATTTTTCCAAGTTCCAAGTTAGTTGTGGCAACAAAATTCGATTTTGGGAAGATGCCTAGTGTGATCCTAGACCTTTAAAGATGGTTTTTCCGGACCTTTTTGATGTTTCTTTTAAAAAGAATGCCTCCATTAAGGAGTGCTGGGATGATGGCAACCAAACTTGGAACTTGGGGCTGCGCCGGGGGCTGTTCAATCGGGAAGTTACCAGTTGGGTCGCCTTAACTGAGTTGCGGGAAAATATCCAGCTGGGAAATCAGGAAGACCGGATCTTGTGGAAGCTGGAGGCCTCGGGTTGCTTTTCTTGTAAATCCATGGTTCGGAATTCGATTAATCGATCTCCTAGTATTTGTAAGTCTCTTGTTGGGCAAATTTGGAAGCATAACTCCCCCAAAAAGGTGAAAGTCTTCCTATGTTCGGTGGCTTATAGGAGCTTAAACACAGATGACAAATTACAAAGAAAGCTCTGAAATTGGTGTCTTTCTCCATCAGTTTGCAGACTTTGCCTTAGGGAGACAGAGAACATAGATCATTTATTTTTACATTGTGTGTTTGCTCAGAGGGTCTGGAATTTTATTGCTAATCTTTTGGGGCTGTCTTTTTGTTTGCCGAAAACCATAGAAGATTGGTTAGCCGAGGGCTTGATTGCATGGAACCTTAAGAATAAGGCTAATGTGATTGGTGGCTTTGCGTTTCGAGCAACTATGTGGCTGTTGTGGAAAGAGAGAAACACTAGAACTTTCGACGATAAATCGTCCTCTTTTGAGTTTTTTGCAAATACTGTAAAGAACACTGCCTCTTGGTGGATTTCCTCACACAAAAAGATTTTTTGTAATTACAGCTTGCTTATGATTATTAGCAATTGGCAAGCCCTTTTGAGATAGTTCTTGGGCGGGGCGATCTCCACCCCGGCCCTTAGGTTGTTTCACCTTTTTGTGATTAATACATATCTCTTGATGTTTCTTATAAAAAAAAATAGAACGGTCAATAAGGACATTGTTCTTTGGGGGTGTGTATCCAATGTAATGTTCTTTGCTACTAAGGTATATGAACTAGAATGAATGTGTTGGTTTTTGTATTCCGGATGGTTTTATGTCAATATTTTCAGCCCTTAAGTGGGGATACTTAGGGCTCGTTTGTTAACGTTCTCGTTTCTTGTTTCTTGTTTCCAATTTTATTAAGAAATCTAAGCATTTAATAACTATGTATGTTTCTTGTTTCTCATTTTTTAGAAACACTCCCAAAATTTGTATAGAACTTTTGGGAACAACTAAAACTAGTTTCTCCTTTTTTGTTCTTGTTTCCAATTTTTTCCAAACATAAATAAAAATATAGGTTTATTATTATTGAATGTATAGGTGTTAGGGTCATGAAATTCTATTTTTCTTTATTAAAAATGAAGAAACGGAAACAAGAAACGAGAATGTTACTAAACGGGCCCTTAGTATATTTTTATATTCACGCATACTTCTTTTCTTTTCAGATGGTACGCGAATTTACAGGGTGTGTGGCACAAGGCTATATGTTAGGCAATACTAAACCATGTCTCTAGGGTCTAGGATTTTTTTTTTTTTTTTTTTCTTTTGGCTTCATGTTTATTAGTTTTATAGGTTTATCCATTTTATTGAGATATCAAATATAAGAGAATCACACAATCTTCTATACATTAGAGCCAAATATATGTTTATACATAGAAGTTCTAGACCAATAATAGTAAAATTACAATAAAGGACTAAAGACTATACTCTATTCACATATATACTCTAACAAGATTCACCTATTGTCAGGGAAGCCGAAAGTAGTAGAGAGGAGCAAACTAACTGAACAAAAGGCAATGGAGAAAGATAACCTGAATATATATATCAAAGACACGCCTCCCAAGGTTGCTCCATGTAGATGAATCTGGGAAAGCTTGTTCTGCAAACTGAAGGTTCACAGAGTAGTTCCCGTTTTTAAGCTCTAGTCCATAAAATCTCAATGACGAAGCAGATAATTCTTGTGTCTGAAAAAGTTCTGAGTCATTTGTATTTGCAAATTTATGTTCTGTCATGTCATTGTTTCTGTTATAGTGACTATAGTTTTTTATGTTCTCAAGGAAGTATCCAACATCACTAACAACCCAAGTTTTTGAGTCACTAACATAGTATGAAGCCGTGCTAACAATCGCAGTTTCCCTTTCATACTCAACCCCAGAGGCACTCACAAATTTTGAACCTCCACAGTTTATCCCGAAACTAGAATCTACAATATGCATAAGAAAGGTTATATGAGAATATATCCATCCATTAAACAAGAAACAGTATAATCCTACGAAGATGTAGTAGACATGAGGAACTCAAAGAAATATAGAGAAATAAACCCCCTTACTCCTTGTAGTTCGAGAGATTTATTTGAGTATGAAGTTGAATTTAAGTCTTATGTAAGGAAATCCCTAATAATATACTGATATTTAGATCAGAAAACTTGCACTGAGGCATACAACTCTCATAGCCGATTTGAGAGGGCTGGAAACCCTTCTTTACCTCACAAAATACTCAGACTAAAAGCATAAAGAAAACCTAAAGGCAATTCCCTAATATATTAAGCAAAAACAATAAAGCTACGAGCAAACCACCCTTCCGTACAATGGCCTCCTCTTCCACCTTTAGTCGTGGTCCCGCCTCTAAGTCCATGTGATTTCTAACAACTTGTGGAAGAAATTCCCTCCTTACCCCTCCTCTCATAGTATTTACTATTTAGTAATTGGAGGTCTAACATTACTCTCTATTGCAACAGAACCTTGTCCTCAAGATTGAAAGTCGGGAACTGTTTCTTGAAGTCATCCATAATTTCCCATGTGGCTTCATGTTCTGGCAATCCTTTCCAACTAATCAAGACTTCTTTGCAATCATTGTGAAAGGCAAACATTGTTAAAATTAATCTAGACATAATTCAAGGTACATGAATCACATTTAGTTACATACATGAATAGTTGAGATTCAAAGAATTGTTGGATACATGAATTACAAGATACATGATGAATGTTCATGTATTGGTGAAAGGTCACATGCATTTCCATTTATTATTGATGTCATTTGATGTAGTTTCCTACTAGTATAAATATGTGTAGGATTTGTTATTTGTAAGCAAGCCAAGGCAAAGAAGAAACAAAAGTTATATTCAAGTTCTAGTTTCTCCAATCTTGTGTGAGTGAGAGAACAATCTTCTTCTCTTATCTCTTGAGTTATATTGTGAGGGCCTACTTCGTTTCCAACAAGTGGTATCAGAGCTAAGATCAGATATGGCTTCATGTGGTAGCATGTTGCAACCCCAACTCCCAAGATTCAGTCTGAGGAATTTTAATCAGTGGAGCATTCAAATGAAAGTGCTATATGGCTCACAAGAATTGTGGGATATTGTTGAAAGAGGATACACTTAAGTTGAGAATCAGAACGAGCTCACTAATCAACAACTTGCCGAGTTGAGAGAAAATTGTAAGAAAGACAAGAAGGCTTTGTTCTTCATTTATCAAGCTGTTGATGAACATGTCTTCAAAAGAATTTCAACAGCTACTTCTGCAAAGGCGGCTTGGGATATTTTGAGATATTTTACAATCAAGGAGAAGTACCTATCAAGGAGAAGATAAGGTAAAGATGGTAAGACTGCAAGCTCTCAGATCTGAATTTGATTGCATTAAGATGAAAGAGACCAAAATTGTTGAAGAGTTTTTCAATCGTATTCTTGCGATTGTCAACAATTTGAGAACAAATGGAGAAGAATTGGGTGATCAAAGAGTTGTTGAAAAAATTCTTAGAAGTATGCCAAGAAAGTTTGAGCATATTGTCATTGCAATTGAAGAATCAAAAGATTTATCTACACTATCAGTAAATAGCTTAATGGGTTCTCTTCAATCCCATGAGCTTAGATTGAAACAATTTGATGTTAATCCCGAGGAAGCATTTCAGAAGCAAACTTCATTCAGAGACGATTCTCGTGGAAGACGTGGTGGTCATGGTAGACGAGGAGGTGGAAGAAGTTATGATAATAGAAATGGTATAAATTTTGAAAATCAACAAGAAAGTTCTTCTTCATCTCGAGGAAGAGGAGGCAGAAGAGGAAAAGGCTTTGGCAGAAATCAAGGAAGTGGTCGTGGTAATTTTTCTCACATTCAATGTTTTAATTGCAAAAAGTATGGTCATTTTCAAGCAGATTGTTGGGCACTGAGAAATGGAGATGGAAATTCCACCATAATGCATAATGAGGAGAAAAATGATGAAGGTGTTTTTATTTCTTGCATGTAGTGCTCAAGACGATGTTGTAGAGTCTACATGGTATCTTAACAGTGTGGTTGTAGTAACCACATGACAGGAAATATAAGTATATTTGTTACTTTGGATGAACCTCTTCAAAGTGAAGTGAAAACTGGTGATAATACCAGATTGCAAGTCAAAGGTCGAGGTGATATTCTCATTAAGACGAAGAAAGGCACAAAACGAGTTGTGGATGTGTTTTATGTTTCAGGTTTGAAGCAAAATCTTTTGAGATTGGCCAACTGCTTCAGTGGTGCGTGGTCAGCTGAATGGATGGAATGTGAGATAAGATGAAATAATAATAATAGAGAAATATTCAGCTAACACTTAAGTGCAAGTATACATTGTCGCACGTAGAAATAAAAAACCTTAGAAGTATTCCAAGGGTATTGATCCCACGAGGACTAATTTGGAAATTCAGATTTGAAGAAGAAAATGCTCAAATGATTGCTTTTGAAAAGGTAACCAAAGAAAATAAGTTGATTGATTGGGTTTTTGAAAAGATAAATAAACAAGCCAGTAGATAATAAAGAATAACAATAATAAACAACGAGGTATTCAACATGGATTCATCCTTAAGACAACAACCCTAATCATGCAATATCTAGCTTAAGTGTATTCAATGCATTGGGTCAGATTTAACTCCTAATTGGCACTTGTTCCCAGGAACCGTTGAAGGCTAAGCGAGTACCGTTATGCACATTCCTGTGAATCGACTCTGACATAGATAATTCATGAATGCAACCTATAACCCTATAGTTGATATAGGGTGCCTTAGGCAGCTTGCCCTATACCGCACCGAACAATCTCTTTCGAGCTTTTTCTCTTATATCACCTTTATGAGAACCGATACTGTTTGTCCCTTTCGAGATCAAACTCACATAGCATGCAAAGTCTAAGTGATCAAGTTAAACTCAGCAAGATTAGAGTGATAATCAATAAAGAATGACATGCATTGAACATAACTTAAGCAAATAAGACACTTTCAAGCCATTAAACCATAAGGGCATTCACCACATTGAACCCCTCAACGGGATTTAGCTACTCATGATGGGATAAAAAGCAAATGAACACATTTTCATTGAAATAAGGATGTAAATAATACAAAATAATGAAAAGATTCAAGAGTTAGAAATAAAAGAGATAGCTAAATATTATGGGTTTTTCAATTTACTCAATCCTTCTAGAGTTCACTAAGACACTCCACTCTCTCGCTTTTACAAGTGGGAATGGGTGAAACTCTCTACAAATCACAAGGTTTGATGTCTAACTCAGGTTAGAATTTGGTCATCTAAGAAGGACCTCGGGCATCCCTCGAACGTTGGGTCCTTGGTTCACGACCGCCGGCGAGAATCCCGTGGGTCTTGTCCTTCGCTTGTCGTGCATGGGCGTTACAAGGGTCTCTTCTTGCCGTCGGTCACTTGCTTCAGCTTCGTGGGTTGCTTGAGCACTCTAAGATCGAGTGTTCGTGAGGATGATGATCCATGATTGTTCTTCATCTTCTTGATTATGGGTTTTGCGGTTTCACGATGGAGAGAATATGGAGAGTTGAGGGTTTGACTTGAATGCAAAGAGTTGAGAGTTTGGTGAAAGGAAAAGAGCTTAAGTCAAGCTATTTATACTTTTCCAATTAGGTCACGTGCAAGTCAAAGAAAAATCGTGACTCCCCACTTATTCTTAAAAATGCGGTCGCATTCTCAAATACACTGGGGATAATTACGGTCGCATTTCACCCAGTTTTTCCGTCTTCACTTTTTTCTGATTTTTCATTTTCCTTAGCTTTCTCTTCTTCTCTGAAACACTCATAAACATGTTAGAAAGCTCATACTCTTAATCATGATTTATTTCTTTGTTTTTTTCATTTTTCATTTTAAAAAGAATTAAGGAAATGTTTTGATCAATTCAACTCCCAGGTAAGCCCCCAGGTAGAGGTGTTCCCTACGGTCAACTTAAATACCTCAGCCTAGCCAGGACTTGCCTTAGACAAAGTTCCCTCTTGATCAAGAATCATTTATTCAAAGCAAACTTCTATTTTTCTACTCCCCCCCCTCTTTTTTTAAAACCGACAAGGCACAAAATAACATGGACTTTTCAAACTCCCAGGTAAATCCCCAGGAAAAGGTGATCCCAATGGTCATCTTAAGTATCTTTTCCTAGACAGGATTTTCCTAGACAGAGTTTTTACTCTTGTCCAGATATTTATTTATCTGATTTTTTTAAAGCATCAACAAATTATACTAACAAAGCAATAAACTAATGATGCTAAAGTTAACTAAGAAATCAAAAGAACAATGAATTAATGAAACAAATTACTAAAGATCTAACTAAGCAAATGAAAAACAAAGAAACATGCTGATGTTTAGAAGGAAACAGTAAGAAGTAAAAGAGAGTGAAAACTCCCTTAGTTCTTGGAAGGCTTGTCCTCCATATTAGAGTTATCGGCTCATCCAGGAGAGATGATAAAAATGGAGGGGAATTGAAGCTTCATCAGATGAACTGGCCAGGAACATCCGCTTGATAGCCTAATCCTTCTCTTGAGCATAGGTCTAATGGTCCTTGTTCTGCTCTTTCTTTTTTCTTACTGACCTTTTCTCTCCTTCGAGTTCCTTCCTCTTTTCTCCTAACTTCCTTCTACTTATTAACTTCCTAAAACATAAACAAACAAATCAAAAAGTTCAAAAGCTCAAATATGTTTTTTTTTTTAATCTTTTACTTATTTAGGCAAAGAAAAAGAATAACTAAGCTGATCTCCAAAAGGGAGATTAAAGCTTTATTCCTACTTCTTGCACCACAAACTTTCATCTTGACCCTAGGTCTTGATAACGGACGAGATTTGAGTCTTAATTGAGGCGTTTTAATCATGGAGTGCTTAGTCTCTATTATCAGCTCACTCAATCTTTGCAGTCTCGTCTTCTACCACGTATTGCCAATGTTCATCGTCCATGATTGCCTCTTTGATTTCTCTCTCGAATAGCATTTTCTGCAAGCTACAACAAGTAAAAGAATCAATAGGATCAAACTCAAAACATCCATTCATTTCCTCAGGGTGTTCTAATGCCTGGAGCACATCGAAGTTCACTTGCTGTGAAATGACATCTGCATGGCTCACTGCAATTTCGTTTTCTGGTGCCTTCTCTTTTCTTCTTTAATCACTTCTCTCTCTTTTGTCTCCTCAGTATTTTCAAGTGCTGGAGTGCTTCTTGCTTCTACTGGGAGTTCAGGGTCTTCATGCTCCAATACACTTTGAAATGACATCCCTTCGTATTGTTCTTGTGCTTTTTGTTCCACATTCTCTTTAGTGTCAGGCAAGATTTCTTGTTGGCTATTTTTCAATTCCTCTATCAATTGCCCTACTTGAATCTCCAAGTTCTACATGACTTTATCATTTCTCACGATATATTCTCTTATGAGTTCTTCCAAGCTGGTTGACACTTGTGGTTCCATCTCCTGTTGCATCTCTGGTTGGGCATATTGATTTTGATATTGGTCTTCAAAAGTAAACAGACATTCTTGCTCCAAATGAGGTGTTGGATTGTTGTGGCTATTATCTTGTTGGTGTTGCAACCATCCTCGGTAAGGATAGAAAATAAGACTCTGGTTGTCTGGTTTCCCTGTATAATAAGGATTAGATGGACAAGTTTCAAACAAAGAATGAACATTAGCACAATAGACACAAAAGAAATTAGAGTGACAAGCCATTGATGTGATTTGTGCACTCAATGTTGTGATGATGTCTTCTTCCACATGATGGTTATCTTGAGCTATCAAACCCTTCAGTTGTGCTTATCTTCTATCGCCTTTTTCTGTTTTTCAGCCAACAGGAGGATCAACTCCGGGTAGATCTATTAGAAGTTCTCGAGTGTAAGAAGCTTCTTCAAGATGTTCCCGTGCGCTCAACTCCAGTTGCTCCTTCTTTCTATCTCAAGGTCTATGTCAAGGAGTGGACACCCCTTGTTCATGCACTAACTTCAACCTGCAAAAGCAAAACAAATGCAAATCAAAGTCAAATTCCCTTTTGAGACAGAAATGCGGTCGCAAACTGATCGCAATTTCAAAAACAAATCTGGTTTCACTTTTGGTCCCCGACAACGGTGCCAAAAACTTGGTGCGTGGTCAGCTGAATGGATGGAATGTGAGATAAGATGAAATAATAATAATAGAGAAATATTCAGCTAACACTTAAGTGCAAGTATACACTGTCGCACGTAGTAATAAAAAACCTTAGAAGTATTCCAAGGGTATCGATCCCACGAGGACTAATTTGGAAATTCAGATTTGAGGAAGAAACTGCTCAAATGATTGCTTTTGAAAAGGTAACCAAAGAAAATAAGTTGATTGATTGGGTTTTTGAAAAGATAAATACACAAGCCAGTAGATAATAAAGAATAACAATAATAAACAACGAGGTATTCAACATGGATTCATCCCTAAGGCAACAACCCTAATCATGCAATATCTAGCTTAAGTGTATTCAAAGCATTGGGTCAGATTTAACTCCTATTTGGCACTTGTTCCCAAAAATCGTTGGAAGGCTAAGCGAGTACTGTTATGCACATTCTTGTGACTCGACTCCGACATATATAATTCACGAATGCAACTTATAACCCTATAATCGATATAGGGTGCCTTAGGCAGCATGCCCTATACCGCCGAACAATCTCTTTCGAGCTTTTTCTCTTATATCACCTTTATGAGAACCGATATTGTTTGTCCCTTTCGAGATCAAACTCACATAGCATGCAAAGTCTAAATGATCAAGTTAAACTCAGCAAAATTAGAGTGATAATCAATAAAGAATGACATGCATTGAACACAACTTAAGCAAATAAGACACTTTCAAGCCATTAAACCATAAGGGAATTCACCACATTGAACCCCTCAACGGGATTTAGCTACTCATGATAGGATAAAAATAAAATGAACACATTTTCATTGAAATAAGGATGTAAATAATACAAAACAATGAAAAGATTCAAGAGCTGGAAATAAAGGAGATAACTAAATATTATGGGTTTTTCAATTTACTCAATCCTTCTAGAGTTCGCTAAGACACTCCACTCTCTCGCTTTTACAAGTGGGAATGGGTGAAACTCTCTACAAACCACAAGGTTTGATGTCCAACTCAAGTTAGAATTTGGTCATCTAAGAAGGACCTCGGGCATCCCTACTCATTGGCGTCGAGCCAGGGTTCTGTCACCACCCTTTTCTTCCAAGTGAGTTCTGATTGAATTTGACTTCGAATCCCGAGCTTATATAGTGTAGAAATTGGTTGAGAAGCCCGAAGTAGGTGCTGGAAGGTTGCCCAGTCGGTTTCGGGGTCAAAACAACCGGTTAGGTGCGAAGAAGACTCGTCAACAACGACCAGCGTGCGACTCGGAACGACCTCTGTTTTTCCAGAAATGCGATCACATTTCAATTTTGCCTTCTGCATTTCTGGGGAATTCCAGTTTTTCCTCTGTTTTTCTGCACAACAGCAAACTAAGTAAAATTTACTTCAAATCAAGTCTTTTTAAGCACAAATAAGCATAATTTGACAAAAGTGACTCTCAACACCCTAACTTAGTAACTTTAACATATTTTGAGCTCGAGAATAGTGAAATTGACCTAAACACTCAATATTTGACCAAGAAATGAGCTAAATATAAGGGTAAAATAGGTATATTTTTTACCCTTATCATTCAGCGAGGTCTAAAAGTTTCATTTGAAGGTGGTGTGTGTGCAATCAAAGATCATACTGGTGTTCTTATTGCCAAGGTAAAAATGACGGCTAATAAGATGTTTCCTCTTAAATTTACATATGGTCAAATCTCCTGTTTTAGCAGCATATTGAAGGATCCATCCTAGCTTTGGCTTTTTCGATATGGTCACTTAAATTTTGGACCACTATCGTATTTGTGCAAAAATCATATGGTGAGAGGCATTTAAAATATCAACCATATGACAAATATTTTGTGAAGTGTGTTACTTGCAAAACATCATCGAGATCCATTTCCAACTGGTAAAGCTTGGAGAGCCTCCAAACCTCTTGAGTTGATTCATATAGATTTGTGTGGTCCCATGCGTACAATATCAAACGGAGGTAATCAATATTTTATAACTTTCATTGATGATTTTAGCAGAAAGTTGTGGATTTATCTTTTGAAAGAAAAAAGTTGAAGCATTTGAATGTTTTAAATCTTTCAAGGCTTTAGTTGAGAATCAAAGTGGCCATAAGATAAAAACTTTGAGATCTGACCGTGGTGGAGAATATATAGTTTTTGATAAATTTTTCAAGGAACAAGGTATTCATCATCAACAGACAGCTCGAATGACTTCTCAGCAAAATAGAGTTGTAGAGAGAAAGAATAGAACAATCATGGAGATGGCGAGAAGTATGCTAAAAGCAAAAAAGATGTCAGATGAGTTTTGGGGAGATGCCGTTGTATGTACTGCTTACATTTTGAATCGAGCTCCTACAAAAAGTGTTTCTGGTATGACTCCTTATGAAGCATGGTGTGGTGAGAAACCATGTGTTAGTCACTTGAGAGTTTTTGGGAGTATAGCTTATTCTCAAAGACCAGATAAGCTAAGGGGCAAGTTAGATGATAAATCAGAAAAATGTATTATGGTAGGCTATAGTGAAAATTCTAAAGCTTATCGGTTAAATAATCCTTTGTCGAAAAAGATTATTATCAGTTGGAATGTGATTTTCAATGAAGATGAATCCTGGAACTGGGATGCCATTGGAGAAGCTGAAAGTCCATGTCAGGCAGTGGCGTCATCTTCATCTGCATCGCCATCTTCCACAAGTGATGATGATATGTCACCAAGGAGAATGAGAAGTATTCAAGAAATTTATAATTCTACACTAACAGAATTGACGATGATGTTGTTGATTGATAACAGGCAGAAATGTCGCTATTTTAGTCCTAGAATATTAAGCTTTTTAGTGCTTTAATTGTGTTTTTATTGAAGAAATTTAATATATCTTGTTATTTGGTCTTTAGGAGCAAAATTATGGATTTTGGTGAAAAAATGCCCAAAAGAAGCCATTCAAGCCCAAATTCCATACCCAAGGAGGAGTCCAAAGGAGTCAACTTTGAGAACGAGGTCAAAAAAGAATTAAAGTTGGCCCAAAAATTGAAGCCCAAAACGCGTTTGAAAGTTCTGGAATTCGCCTAGCGTCGAGACGCTGTCCAATTTTCGGGCCTATAAATAGCGCCCCTTGGTGCCCATTTTTACCATCAATCACCATTCCATTCCTTCATTCCTTTCTCTCTTTGGCTCATTTGGCTCTCAAGGCTTTTAGCCTTTTTAAGAGTTCTTTAGTGGGAAATTTTGGGGAATTTTGGGGAGCACTCTAGGAGGCTCAAGGTTTGCTTGGAGGGACTCCAAGCGCCTGCGACGGGGTCTTCGACGGTCAATTCCTTCCCTTTTATTTTGCTCGTATTTATGCTTTCCATTGTAAATTTTGTGAATATTTTAGCTATGTATAGCTAAACCCTAATTTGGGGTCTTGAAATAAAATTATAGTGAAATGTTGTTATAATTGCCTATCTCTTGCCCTGTTTACTATTTATTTGTATGGATGCTCGTAATGCTGTATGCAATCTGGCCAGTTGTATATTGATCTGATTCTTAATGGAGACTCGACAGAGAGAAATTAGGATAGATCATAATCCATGCAACTAGTATAATTGCCCGTAGTGACAACGAGATTAGTTGATTAAACTTAGATTCCTAAAATGAATAAGAGCGTAATAATTAACGAATTTTAATGGCGCTAAGGACACTTAGGTTGTTAAAATGGATTAATTACAATTAGGGGAGACCGACAAGAGAACCTATGTGATTAACAAAGATTCTAGGAGTATAATTAGTTGGGCAATGAGATAGGATAATTGTAACAATTGTTTAGCTATTAATTGAGTTTCAAGACCCCACTTCCCATTTAAAAAGCTCTTTCTCCACATCTTTATTTCGTGATTGATCAATTTGATTTCCTTAATCGCTTTAATTTTTAAATTCATTTTAATTTCATGTTTTTGTCCCTAAATATTATTTCTCCCAAGTATTTTTTGTGTTCAAGGAATTTTTGCTTTGCTTAATTTTTGCTTTGCCTCCCTGTGGATTCGATACTCGGAATATTTCCGTTTTATATTACTTGCGGCCCGTGCACTTGCGGTATTGGGATCGAGCAACACTGATTTTGCATTATTTTCTGGTGTTGATCCTATAAATTTTGATGAGGCAATCCAAGATGAAAAATGGAAGATTGCAATGGATCAAGAAATTGATGCAATAAAAAGAAATGAAACATGGGAGTTGATGGATCTTCCAGTAAACAAACAAGTTCTTGGAGTAAAATGGGTATACAAGACAAAACTGAAGTCAAATGGTGAAGTTGAAAAATACAAGGCAAGACTTGTTGTAAAAGGCTACAAGCAGGAATATGGTGTGAACTATGAAGAGATCTTTGCTCCTGTGACAAGAATTAAGACAGTTCGATTGATTTTGTCTTTGGTTGCTCAAAATGAGTGGAAAGTTTATCAAATGGATGTAAAATCCGCTTTTTTGAATGGACACTTGAAGGAAGAAATATTCGTTGAACAACCTTTGGGTTATGTGAAAAAAGGAAAAGAAGAGAAGGTGTACAAGTTGAAAAAGGCCTTGTATGGTTTGAAGCAAGCTTCGCGAGCTTGGTACAGTCACATTGACAGTTTCTATATAAAGACAGAATTTCAAAGGTGTCCATATGAGCATGCACTCTATGTCAAAGAAGATAAATATGGAAAATTTCTTATTGTTTCACTCTATGTTGATGATTTGTTTTTTACTAGAAATAATAAATTAATGTGTGATGATTTTAAGAATTTCATGAAAAGGGAATTTGAGATGAGTGATATGGGACTCATCCATTATTCTTTGGGAATTGAAGTCAATCAAAATGATGGAGAGATTGTCATCTCACAACAAAAGTATGCTCGTGATGTGCTGAAAAAATTCAGGATGGAAAATGCTTTTCCTTGCAACACGCCCATGGATGCAAATTTGAAATTGAGAAAGAATGATATCGGTGAAGATGTTGATCCAAGCTTATATCGAAGCTTAGTTGGAAGCTTTGATGTACTTGACCGCAACAAGACCGGATATTCTATTTGCTGTAAGTATGTTAAGCAAATTCATGACAAGCCCGAAAAGAAGTCATTGGGAAGCAGGTAAGCGAGTGCTTCAGTACATTCTTGGCACTAGAAACCTTGGAATTCATTACAAGAAAGTTCTAGAATCAGTGTTAGTTGGTTTTTGTGATAGTGACTGTGGTGGTAATGTTGATGATCATAAAAGTACATCTGGTTATGTTTTTAGCATTGGTTCAGGTGTTTTTTCATGAACTTCAAAGAAACAACCTGTCGTTGCTTTTTCTACCACCGAAGCAGAGTACATCTCTTTATCTGCGGCTGGATGTCAAGCCTTATGGCTTAGATGGATGTTGAAAGAATTGAAGTGTGCTCAAAGAAGTGAGATTATTTTATATTGTGATAATGGCTCTGCCATTGCATTATCAAAAAATCCAGTCTTCCATGGAAGAAGCAAACATATTAGAATCAAGTATCATTTTATCAGAGACTTGATTAAAGATGGAGAAGTGTTGATAAAGCATTGCAAGACTCAAGATCAGGTGGTGGATATTTTTACGAAGGCGCTGAAGTTTGACTCATTTGTCAAGTTTAGAGAAAAGCTTGGAGTTGCTCAAGTCTAGATTAAGGGGGGGTGTTAAAATTAATCTAGACATAATTCAAGGTACATGAATCACATTTAGTTACATACATGAATAGCTGAGATTCAAAGAATTGTTGGATACATGATTTACAAGATACATGATGAATGTTCATGTATTGGTGAAAGGTTACATGTATTTCCATTTATTATTGATGTCATTTGATGTAGTTTCCTACTAGTATAAATATGTGTAGGATTTGTCATTTGTAAGCAAGCCAAAGCAAAGAAGAAACAAAAGTTATATTCAAGTTCTAGTTTCTCCAATCTTGTGTGAGTGAGAGAACAATCTTCTTCTCCTATCTCTTGAGTTATATTGTGAGGGCCTACTTCGTTTCCAACAAACACTTCTGTTGGTTCAGCCAACCATTCATGTTCATCCGGGAGAGTGAGGGTGGATCAACTTGGACTTCTTGATGTTTTTTTTAACAAGATACGAAACTTTTCATTGATGAAATGAAAAGAGACTGTTGCTCAGGATACAAACTCCCAAAGGAGTGAATAGAAAACGAAACTAATGAGAAAACTAAACACAATAATAAAGATTACAGAGGAAAAATAAAAGCATGCCAATTAAACAAATATCCTGTAAAGAGAAACCAACAAAAAATTAAGAGAGATAGCACCAAGAGGAAGCCATTAAGCAAGTTGATTTCAAACGAGCTAAAAAAGTCATGCTTTATCTTCTAAAACTCTCTGATTTCTTTTGAACCAAATAACTAATATCAAAACTTTAACACCAAAAGACCACAATAATCTCGGACTTGAAGTAAAAGAAGGACCAAAAAGTAGATGAAGCGCATTCTCTTATACTGGATTTGAGAAAACCCACTGAGAAGATGTAGGAGCAACTGGCCATGGTTAAAAGAAGTTCACTTTACTTTTTCACCTCTATGCATAGATTGTGCTTCAAATTCCAACTTGCTTCTATTTGCCAACCAATCAGCTGATGTTGGTTGAGTAGTCTGAAGATGGCCTTTTAGGATGTTCAAAGTCAAATCCAACATAGCATTGTTGGTTCGCATATCACCATAGGTTAACACAGGAGGGGGAGGTCGCCCATAGACAACCTGAAAAAGAGGCATCCCTATGGAAATGTGGAAAGTTGTATTGCACCAATATTCCACCCAACTAAGCCAATTATACCACTGTTTCAGTCTCTCCCCACAAAAACAATGAAGGTACGTCTCGAGGCACTTATTCACTATCACCGTTTGGCCATCTGATTGAGGATGGTATGTTGTGATGCGGCAAAGCTTTGTCCCTTGAGTTCAAAATATCTTGATACAAAAGTTACTCACGAAAATCTTATCCCGATGGGACACAATAGATTGAGGGAAACCATGTAGCCAAACAATCTCTCAAATAAACATCTCAGCTACTGACTTAGCAGTGAAGGGATGCTTGATTACTAAGAAGTGTTCTGCCTTCCCTAATATATTTAGCAAAAACAATAAAGCTACAAGAAAACCTCCCTCCCGTACTCTAACCTACTCTTCTGACTTCAGTCATGGTTCCTCCTCCGAAGTGTGTGTGATTTCTAACAACTTGTGGATGAAATTTCTTTGTTACCCCTCCTCTCGTAGTATTTAGTAATCGGAGGTCTAACATATTACCATAACTATATAAAAGAAAAAACAAGCCTCAACTAGTTTGCCCCCTCCCTTGTAACAAAAAAGAGTAACACCTTTTTTTCATTAACTCACATAGTCGAGAAGCATGATTACAAGAAAATTTTCGTTGAAGACAGTTCAAATCCGGAGGCAAATGGCTGCAAGCAAAAGAAAAATGTGTTTAGACAAGCAATGCAGCAAGACATTCAAGTGTTTATTGATCTAGTTTAAGTGGCAGTTAGTACACATGGAGATTAGAGATAGTACATTACATTAACACATTGAATTACCCGGTATTCGAATTTCCTAACGTGAATTTGTTGGCAACTAAGGGTGTGTTTGGTTTACCTTTTCAAATGTTTAATTTTGAAAATAATTCATTTTGAAAAAATTTCTAGTGTTTGGCAACCACTAAAAATGACTTATTAGAAAATGAGACTGATAAATAAACCATTTTGAGAGAAACACTTGAAATCAACTTTTTAAAAAAGTCTTCTTAAGTAATCAATAACTTGTGTATAAAAACATTTGTGAGTAAATGCAACCAAACATATGAGTGTTTACATTTTAAACAATTATTATACAAAATGTTTTTAAAAAATGCATTCTTGAAAAACATTTAAATTAAAATGTATTCCAAACGGACTCTAAATTTCTGCAAATCATTCCCACTATTAATTACTTTCCTTCCAAGTTTACAACAATGGGTTAAGGAATGTGCATTTGAATGATTGTAAAGAAAAGAGTAAGAGGGTAATAACTAAATTACAAGTGCAAGGCTGTATCATCGACCCACTCAGGAAAGTTCCCTGATAAACCATTGTATGATAAGTCTCTACAAGCATCATGTGGAAGGTGTCAGTACATAAACGTTAATGACCATAATAAATGTATGCACTAATCAAGACAATCCTTCGACTTCAATTTATCGCATTGGTTGAGATTATGATTTTAAAATTTAAACGTGTATCAATTGGACAACAGATTCTGTGATTATTGAAATCGACAATTATAAGATGAACTTACATAGTAAGAAGAGAGGCAGACTTATTTGAAGGTAGCAAACCCGTTAAATTGTTATTTCCAAGAAACCTGGAAACAAGAACAAGAATACACCAATTAATGTAACAGGAAAAATGGAAATTTTTATATATGTTTATGTTAGAAAGATGGATATTACAAGTATGATAGATTCAACATGAAAAGCGAGTCTGGAATCGCTCCCCTTAATTCATTAAAGCTCAAGTCTTTGCAAGAAAAATAAGATTGATGTTAACATATTATCAAAGAAAAAATATAAAAGAATTAAAAAAAAAAATAATAATAAGAAATAAAAATAAAAAAATGACTCTCAAATCGGGGTTCAAACCATCCAATGAAAATAAAAGTTAAGAAAAAGTAAAATAGACAAGTAAAAACACGACTCAATTTTTTCTATATAAAGTGATTCTATCTCATTTAGAAATTTGGTTACCTCAAAAAAAAAAAAAAAAAAAAAGAGCACAAAATCTCTTTTAGGGTGAGGTTATCGCAGAAAACAACCTATTCAAAGTGTCTAAGCTCAATTGGTTTGCAACCATAACATATCCAACCAAACGCATTACCAGCAAAATATGCAATACATCAATCTATAACCAATAAATTCTTACAGCAGGAACAATTCTTTAAACTCTCCAATGTAGGGAGGAATTGAATCTGATATCTTATTATTTCTCAATATTCTGCAAAAAAAAAAAAAAAAAAAAAAAAAAAAATTGAACATTATTATGTTCAGAAGATTGTAAGGAAAATGCAACATAAAGAAATCAAGAGCAATTGTAAAGGTTGGATTTAACTTACAAGATCTTCAAACACGTCATATTCCTGATAAATGCTAGGGAGAAGATCTCCCATTTGATAAATCACCTATTCTCCTTTATTAATTTTATCATGATATAATTAGCAATGGATAACCTTTTTCTTCGGTTGTTTTGTATTCGTTCATTCATCATAATGAAAGTTAGCTTCTTATATAAATAAAATACTTAGCTATGGATAGAACAAAAATAAACCAAAATTTAGAAATTGTTAAACAGACTCACAACTCATTCATAGCTATCAATTTTGAAAATGTCGACGGTATAGGACCCATGAAAGAGTTTCCTTGAAACCTCCTGCAAGAGAAAGTTGATCATACAGGTATGATGAACTTATTGTAAAGGAAGAAATATTATGGAATATCATTGACCATTAGGTAGTAGCTCTTTGCTCACTCATTCACCTATTCTATAAGCAAGTGTTTGGAGCATAGGCTAGGGTTAGGATGAGTTTGGAATCTTAATCCCAACCCATAGATGGGGTGAGGGTTTGCCAAGCCCAAGTTGGTTGGAAAACCCATGCACTATTTATCCCTGACCAATACCCAAGTGAAGCAAGAGCTCACATCCCTCTGACACTACATCTTGCATTTACACAAAACTAATCAACTAAGAGAAATTTACTCATTTTCCCTTCCTACTATAGAAGTTTGATATAAACTCATTTTGACACAAAAGTCCAAATCTTGAGAATTGAACCCATTCTTCCTTTCTGCTTCTTTGTTTCCGTAAAACCCATAATCCAGTGTAACCAGTGGCACCTATTATAATAAGGGGTGTACCCCACCATTGAACAAAGTAAATTATAGATTCTCTCATTCTTTGGTTTTTGACTGTTTGGAAAAGGTGAGTGGGAATAGGCATGAGGAGAAAGTATTGTATTACAAAGTTGTGAGCTTTGACCAATTCCCAATGAATCCAGGTATTTTGCCGGTGAGTCCATTGTCTGATGCCCATCTGTATCAGAAAAAAGTAAAAGGAAGAAAAAATAAACCACTATATCACAATGAATCAATGACGCACACTTGGGTTCTAAAAATTTTCTTCAACAATTAGGAAAAGATAAAGCCGGACAATTCCCTTACACTGTCCGCAAATTCGTTAGATTTGAAAACGTTGTAGGAATGTCACCTTGAACTCCAGAGCTATCAAAGTACCTTAAGGCAAGTATAATTAACAATTCAACATGAATGATCAGTAGCTAATCATAACTAGTAACTTTGACAACCTAGGAAATGGTCAAGTTTAAATAAATTCAATACTAGATGTTCTAACCAAACTCACACATCTCTAATATTTAGAGAAATTGCAATGGGTAGCAAAAAAATATTAAGACATTTGCAAATTTAGCTATGTTTTTTGAGATTTGCAAATTTTTGTTTTTTTATTATTCCAGTTTTACCCTTGGGTATATCAATAGTCAACTTGAAACTTTGATTCAAAATCCTATGTTAAACAGATCAACACTCCAAACACAGACTATTTTAACCCAGACTAAAATAATCTGCATCCCAAACACAAACTATTTTATGCCAAACTAAAATAACCTGCACCCCAAACACACTATTTTATCCCAGACTATAATAATCTGCACCCCAAACACAGACTATTATAACCCCCAGAATCCCCAGACTATTATAACCCCTAGCTATTATAACCAACTCAGCGCCCCAAACAGCCCCTATATTTATTGATATATGAAATAAAATATATCAGTTAACTGATATACCAAATTTGATATACTCAAATGAATACAATGATATATATAATATATATTTGATTCGATAAGCGTAACCTTTGATAATATATGAGTATTGGTATAAGAATGATATACCTGATATATGAATGTTAATATACTTGATACGTTACTTTTCTTTACTGATATTTGTTATGTTTCCTTCTCTCTTTATTAATTTGTGTTGTGCTATATACATATTTACATATTTTAAATGAAATGTTTGTTTTTTATAACATAAAATGTTTGTCTTATATACTTGTTATGAACATTGATATATCTCAATTGTTATATTACTCAAATAATTAATAACATTGATATATCTAATTATGCGTGGTTAAATAGATCAATGATAGACTTGTTATTTTTTTAAAAAAAATCATTGATATATATTTTTAATTATCAGTGATATACTTTATTTTAAGTATATTTTTTATATTGAATATGAAGTGTTGATATATAATCTATATTAAGAATATCATTTCACTGATATATCAGAGTATTAGTAGTATATTAGTGATATACTTCAATTTAGGTTATATACGGAATACAAAATAATGATATACTGTTAATATACTTCATATTAGGAATATCATTTCACTAATATACAAGTATATCAACAATATATCAAATATATTTCATTTGAGGTATATCAGTAGTATATCAACAGTATCTCTGATATATTTCATTTTAGGTATATCAACAGTATATCTGATATATTACTTATATACTTCATAATAACAAAACACGCGAAAATAGAAATGGTATTTTGACTTTTTCTATTTGCGTTTTGGGCTAGGCTGAACTTTTTTGTCATAATTGCAACCATCAAAAAGTGGAGGCACGCTTGCAATTGAGGATTTCTTGTTTACTATTGTTGCAACCACCCCTAATATTTAATGTAGGATGGGAGCGAGAATGTTCAAGGATCATTTTATGTCAACCCTATAATTGAAAAGATTATTATATATTGTTCCATTTAATTATTTATACATTACTCATAACTTCCCCTATAAAATATTTTTAATGGTTTAGTTATTTAATTAGTTAAATTATGCATGAACTTTAAAATATTATAAGAGAACAACGAACTTAATACGATGTATTCATTCGATAAACTTTTATAAAAATTTAAGGTTAAATTATAAGTTTGATCCCTCCAACTTTCTGACCTAATAGATCCCTTGAACTTTAAAAAGTAGCTAATTAAGTCTTATGAACTTTTATTTTTTATCTATTAGTCTCTACACTTTCAATTGTGTATCCAATTGATCCCGGGTTATGAGACAATTTTTAAAGTTTAAAAACCTATTGGGCACAAAATTGAAGATTCAGAATTTATTAAACTTTAATTTTAAAAGTTGAAGAACCTATTAAACCAATAACTTACTAGAGAAATACAACCCTTTAAATTGAGGGATCAAACTTGTAATTTAATAAAATATTCTAATCCTAAAATTTTGGAAAGAAATAAGAATATTGTATCAAATATAATGTCTCTTATATAGAAGAAAGACCACATACAAGTAAAGAAAAAAATTAACAATGTAAATATTAGCATAAATATGGACAACTAATATTTACAATAAATATAAACAAAATTCAACTCAATACTCCTTCTCAAGTTGGTTTGAAGAAGTCTTCCAAAGCTAGCTTGTTAATTAATTTGTTGAGTGGTCATTTTGAAAGATATTTATTTAGCATATCAGCTATTTGTTCTTCTGTTGTTGGAAGGTAAGAGATACATATATTTTTTTTAAAACAAGAACCAAGCTTTCATTAAGAATGAATGAATAAAAGGAAAAGCCTCAAAATGGGAGCCAAATTACAAAAATGGTTCCCATCAAGCAAAATAAGACCTAACAAGTAATTACAAAAAGGCCTAGACACGAAGGCCCAAAGAGAAACATAGAATCTGACAAAAGGCCAAACATCACTAAAACTCTCCTGGGCTCTGAAGATTCTATTATTTCTCTTGTCCCAAAGACCCCAAAAATCACACAAACCCTCCCTAACATAAGAACGACCCTTTCTCGCGAAAAGGCGGATGGAGAAGATGCTCCTCAAATACCTCCCTAAAACCTCGAGCTTTGACAAAGATGAAGTCAAACATCTCAAAAAAGCAACACCACACGACATTAGTGAAGTCACAACTCCACAGCAAATGATCCAGACGCTCAAACATCCTCCTGCAAAGAATACAACAAAACGGACACACCATAGAGGACCCTCTAGTCGAGATCCGATCCAAGGTATTAACTCTTCCATACAAAACCTGTCAGACAAAGAACTTAACCTTCTTTGGAATTTTTAACTTTCACAACAAGGAGAAAACAAAACCACTCCCCAAGGAAGAACTGACCAAGCAATGAAAGAAATAGCTGCAGGAAAACTTTCCAAAGATCCACTTTAACACACTTCGAGTTATCTTGGAAAAAGGCCATCGAAAACCCATCCGGACTTGGCAGTTTGTTTCTATCAAACTCAAAAACCACTCTTCTAATCTTCTCCAGGGAGAAGGAGGAATCCAACCAGGCTTTGCCCTAAAAAAGGATGGGGCACCAATCCACTCCATCCATAAAAGGTCTAGGACCAACCACAAGATGATACAAAGTTTAGAGAGAGGGAAAAAAAAAACCTACTCCTCAATCTTATTGTCCCCTTTAAGCTTCTCACCATTTTCATTCTCAAGAGAGTTAATAAGAATCTTATTCTTCCTACCACTAGCAATTCTATGAAAATAAGTTGTATTACACATCCCCATCCCTAGTCCACTTAACTTTGGCTTTCTACCTCCAACCCACACTTTCCTTATTGACAATATTTGCAAACTTGACCTTCAACACCAGATGCTCCTCTTTACTCGACTGAGAAAGCTCCCCCATTTCCTCCTCCAACCTATCGAGATGTTTAAGTCTCCCCAAAACCTCTTGTTTCTTAATCCTTAAATCCAAAAAAAAAAAGCATCCTAAGTCCAGGTCCTTAACACCCCTTTAACAACCCACAACTTATCCATGAAGCGATAACCCTCCCATCTACTCGAAACCTCAACCTGCCACCAATTAGGAAGAAAGGCTTTAAAGGAAGAACAAGATAATGATACGAACAGAAATAGAACTACCATGTATTATTACGATAAACCCAAGTGTTTGAGGTACTTGGACCCTCCCTTTCTTGAGAACACTCAAGAGTAACTCACTGACTACTCAATTCCCTATCTTCCCACTTCCCACTTCCCACTCCCTCTATTTATAACTCCATACTCTAACCAACTCCCTAACTAATTGCTCATATACCCTTACCAATATTCCTAATTATACCTTAGGTACATTCCTATCATTTACCGGCCCTTGAAACACACCTTGTCTTCAAGGTGTGGTTACAATATATTACTTTTTTTTAGAACACAAAAAAGAACACCAAACTCATCCTAGCTAGTTAGTGCTCCAATGGTCTCGTGCGATGGCTGTAGTGAGTTGTGGTGGTGGTCAGCGACACCGGCAATTGACGGGGTACAATGGTGGCTACTTGCTTTCTTTTTTTTTTCTTTAATGTGGGTAGGACCTTGAAAAAATGGACCAATTTCTGATTTTAAAAGCAAAGGCCATTTAACCAAAACCTCACACACTGCCTCTACAAAATAATGGGCCTCCACCAATTCATTTAGAACCAGCCCATTGAATATCCCACCACACCACTTCAACTTTCTAGATTTTTCTTCAAGATGGGCCTGAACTAACTCATTTAAAATCAGCCCATTGAAAAGCCCACCCCACCACCATAGTCTTCTGGATTCTTCTCCAAGTTGCCCTTCTGCGTGTTCAGCTTTGGTTTTTCTTTTGTTTTCTCCTTCTTTTGATTTTTTTTCTCCTTTGCTGGACCACTGCATTTCTTCACGAAAGAACCCTCGACGCCGCCAACAAGAGCATAACTCAACTGGCATAAAGTTGTACTGATGATCACGAGGTCTGTGGTTCGATTCCCCCCATCTCACATTTTGTCAAAAAAAAAAAAAAACCTCACGCCATCTTCTTGCTTTCCTCTCCAACCACTCACGCATCTGTCGCCTGCAATGGTCTCCGTTGATGATTTCTTCGTGGTTTTCCCTCTGCGATTCTTTCACCATTTCTTCCCAACACTTGCATCGACACATTACCTGAAATTTCATCTCCGGCCACACGCCAAAATTGTTGGTGACGACCTTTATCGGCCATTCTCCTTTTCTTCTTGTTTCCTTCAGTTTTCTTTCTAAATTTGTGGTCGTTGAAGCATTGTCCTCTCCACGTCTTTATCTCTTACCACGAGATCATCGATGGCCAATGATCGTACTCTAGAAATCCATACTTCGCCATGTCCGATCTCTTTCTCATCCATTCTTACATAGTGTTACCAGGATAAGGTACCCAGCCTTATCCCTGTACTATAGACCTTTTAGGTTGTTACTTGAACATCGATCCCCGTATGTCCCCACATACTAGTTCAAGTCACATGTAAACTGTAAACCCGAGACTTTCCCTTAGATAATTTTCTCTTATCATCTATTGTGGCTTCATGGTTGAATCTAAGTTGTTGGAAATTATGCACTTAAAAAGAAAGGAGATGGGAAAGAAGAAAAGAAAATAAATGGAAAAGGAAAAGGAAAAGGAGAAAGGAAAAAAAAAAAAAGAAAAGAAATGAAGTGGGAATGGACAGCAAGAAGGGCACCACCGACTAGCATTCTTATCAGCCCATTATCAGCCTCATTTCTCATCCTTTTCCACTAAAACTTTCAGAGCACTTTAAGGAGAGAGTGAAGGAGGAGGAAGAAGAAGAATTTCGTGGTTTGAGGTTGAAGAAGATAGGGAAAAGCTCATGCAAAGCCAGCCATTGCAGGATCTGAGATCAACCTGTCAACCTCTGGTTTTTTATTCGGTTTGAGCTACACAGAAGGAATCAAGAGGTGACGTTTGATTTTCTTGAAAGTTAGTTCATTTTCTAACAAATTTCATGAAGGAAGCTTGACCTAAATCGTATGAGAAGTTGATGGTTTTTGGAATGGAAAACAGAGCACAGGATTTTCGAGCAAAGCAGGAGGATCTCTGGTTTTCTCTGATGTTTTGAGCATTCTGGGGTGTACAAGTTGAATCAGAAGCTCTATTTGGTATGGTTGGAAATCTTATTCAATTATCTACAACTTTCATGAAGAATTAGTGAGCCTAAAATGACTTGAAGTAGGTTTAATTTCAGGAGGAAGATAAAGGGTAATAGAGAAGCTCGAATCTGTGTTGTCTGATTTCGGGGCATTTCTGGACAAATTGGTTGGGAATCTCGTTTTTATTTCTTCAGGTAAGTTGTAGAGTGTTCGAAAATGAAGAGTTTGATGTGTATTTCATTAATGTTGGTTCAGTATTGAGGAAGTTATGGGTGTTGGAAGTTAGGGTATAGAATCTGGAAAATCTGGAAAAGTAGAATGTGAATGTGATTCTTAATCCAATTGTTTAAAAATTCATGAGCATGGAAAGACAAAGCTATCTATGGTTCTAATGCTCGGTTTTGGTTATTTGACAGGCCAAGAGGAAATAGGTCGAGTCTACAAACCGGGGAACTAGATAAGACAGTGAGTGACAAAATGAATTTCGAAAATGTTCTTAAACGGTTGTTCATGATTATATGTTTTACATGTTTTCCTATGAATGATACATGGTTTTTATGAACGGTTTCAAGCATGAGTTTTGAGCTCAGATTTTCTAATGAGGTTTATATACGAGCACGTGTCTAATGACTTTATGAAAAGTAGCTGAAACGATATCTTTTAAAGCAAAGTATGGATTAACAAGTACTTCTAAATGATTTTCAGTTTTTCACGAGCAAACTGAGTAAGCTTAAGTTTTACAAAAGATAACGATAAGCAGGCATGTTTTAATGTTTTCATGTGATTTCCTGAGATTTCTATTGACTACATGACTGAGATATTGAGCCCGAGGCTATATGGTACCGTGTGCACACAGGTTATATTCCGTTGTCGACGTTGAGTGTACTCCGTGACAACGATGCTGTCGTGAGTGCTGGGCGGGCCCCACTACGACAAAGACGATGGGAGTGCTGGGCGGGCCCCACTACATCGTAGGACTGGTAAACGTACTGGGCGTGCCCTACACAACGTAGATCGGTCATGTTAGTTAAAACGTTTGATATACTTGATATGCCTTGCTAGATTCTTAATGACGGACTTGCGAAATGTTTTAGAAAGCCTTTATCCTTACACGTTTATGTTAAACGCTTTGACTGAGCATATTTATACGTTTAAAGGTTTATCACGTGTTTTGACTTCCAGATTTAGAGTTTTAAAATTAGTCACTCACTGGGCTTCGTAGCTCATTCTTTCAAAATGTTTTCCACTTTTCAGGTAGAGATCGAGCTCCCGGTGCCTGATACACTACCAACGTCTGCTGAAAGTTCTAGATCAAGCTCCAGTACGTGGTTGGAGTTGTATATTGAGTCCGTTCATATTGTAAATGTTTTGTAAGGGTTGTATAATATCGTCCTAGAGGTCGTGGATGTATAACCCTAGTTGTATATGTTTTGGTCGTGATATCTATATCAGGTTACTTTCCAAACCAGGTTATGTCAGGGCTGCACCATGTGTATGTTGAAAGGTTTCCGTGGATTCCGCTGTGTGGTGTTTCATATAGAATGTTTTATATCTATGATTAGTATGTTTATCAGGTTCAACGTTTCAGTAGGGTCAACAGGGATCGTTAGAGGTGACGATGTCTGTTGGCTTCACGCCGTCTTTCGGGCTAAGCTAGCAGGTGGTCTGGGAGGGGGTGTGACATAAACAACCTTGGATCTTAGTTTATTGGATTTGGGTCAAATTGTGCAATATTTAACAATAACACTTTATTGTAGAAACTCAATAACACTTTATTGAAAACAAGTATACAATTTGCTTACATTCACTATCTACGAGTTTAAGGGCATAAAACCCAACAGTATCTTAAACTGTTATTAATGAAATGACGTAAGACAATGCACATAATGTTGGGATAGGTGTCCTAAAACTCGTAGATAGTGAATGATAAACGAATTATATACTTATTCGATAAAAGCGTTATCGAGACTAATTCAGTAAAGTTATTACTGAATAAAGTAAATTGCACTTATAATTACCCAAATCCAATAAACTAAGATCCATGGCTATAGGATGAACTCTTGAGCTTTATGTAGAGACATAAAAGTGGATCAAGCTTGAGTAATAGCCAAAACGGTCTATAGTATAGGAATAGGGTTGGGTACCTTATTCTGGGGACACTATGAGACGCGGCCCACTTTATAGATGGTATAGACGATGTGATCCTAAATCGTCCATGTAGAGACATGCGAGTGGGGGCGTCCTATGCAATGAGTTTGCATAAGACCAGGACCAAGAAATAAGTCACTCTCGCTTTATAACACCGTTTACTGACGAGACTGACTATTTCATGTGATGACCTAAGTAACTCGATCTTAATCCTGAGCTAACTATGAACTCCTGTTTATTCGGGCTTATCCTTAGATCTGCATGGGTGAGAGTGGCTCAGTATCGCCGACTCAATAAGCCTCCCATTTCAGGGATAGGAACGGGTAGATAGCTGGGGACATAGTCGTGCGAGAAGGAATTCACTCCTACCCAAAATAGGGATAGTAGAAAGGTTGTTCCCTTAAGTGCTGACTCCGGGGCTTGAACAAAGGGATCCCGCCCTCTCATTGGCCCGAGAGGGACTCGGTTTATTGGTTGGACCATAAACCAATTGTTCATTAGAGGATCAGTGGGACTTAAGGAACTAGAAGTACTATAGGGGTAAAACGGCTTATTGACCTAGCTATAGCTACGAACAACCTGTGAAGGATCGACTTACTAATCATGGTTAAATCAAGTGGACAAAAATATATCTATAGTGAGGGGAGTGCAACTATCGGGCTATAGTGGAGTGCCCCGGTAGTTAACGAATGTTGGCTAGCTTGGATAATGAGATTAGTCGGTTAGCCTCGAATCGTTGGAGCCCATGATCTATAGGTCCATTAGGTCCCCCTACTAGCTCATATCGGAATTAAGCCTAGAACAAAAGATAGGAAGCTTTGAATCGTTCAAAATCGGGAAAAAAAAGGGGTATTATCGTAAATTGTGTTTGACACAATAATTTAATTATGAATTAAATTAGAAAATGAGAGATGGAGTATTTAAAAGTGTTTTGAATACCATATATATGTATTAGGAATCATATATGATTAATTGCACAAGATTAGTATGATTAATTGGATTAATCATAAGAAATCATTTTGAAATGCCTCAAAATCAATTACCTAATGTTAAATTCAATTTGGAATTGAAATGAACATTAAATTGCAAGCTTGAAATTAGATTTCAATTTGTATTTAGTGGATTTAGTTGGAAATCCACTTATGCATGAACATTCAAAGTGGAAAGACAACTCACTCATGCATTGTTGCATGTCTTGTGAGATGTACACCTAGAATCCACTTGAACTTGCAAATACACCATGTGTCTTGTGTCTTGAGGCTTGGGTTTGCATGGAGAATGTCTTTAAAAGGAGCTTGAATCAGATTCAAAGAAATAGAGAGCCATTTCCTTAATGTTATGCTGCTGGAATTTGGACTCAAAGTTCTCTCATCTCTCATTCTTCTCCATTGCTTGATGCTTCAAGCATTCCCTTCCCATTCCCTATCTTATATAGACTCCCACAAGTCGTTCTTGGCCCGGAGTATAGTAGGGAAGACTCTAGAGGTTGTCCAAGGAGCATAGGAGAGGCAAACACCACAAGGAGTTCAACATAAGTGAGCTACAAAGGTTGGTGTTTTCTAAACTCTCTATTCTGTCTTTTCTAGAACATGCATGCTTTAGGAGTAAAATTGAATGTCTTAAGTGCTTTCGATCTTCAATTGCTTCCGCATGTGTAATATGTACACCTTCACATAAAATTTTATATAATCGCTGAAGTAACAAATTACTTGATTATTAATCGCACTAACCCATTACAAATAATCCAATCAAATTCTGCAAAAACAAACAAGCAATCAAAGAAACCCTATAAAACTATTGATTTAGTTTTTGCAACGATACTTTCGAGGTTTAGAACAACAGCCACCGAAGGGTGGTCAGCTACTCCTCCTCTGAATTGAGACAATCTCAACCAAATTCTAACACCAGAATAACTCATATTCCGTTAGCATTTAGTTACCGTTGTTCGGTCAAGGATTAGTTAACACATCTAACTCATCCCCGTAAGTGTAACCCTCCCACTTTCATATCCCAAAGGTACGGACCAACAGGCTACCAAAAGGAAAGACAACTGTTGGTAATTAACCTAAGTTACCCTATCCATTTCTGGAGTTCGCGGTGTTCCGAAACCTATGATTAGGCCCTCTGAAGGGATGGTCGCTCCAGGACGACATGCCGGCGGATCATAAGAATCTCACGGTGCGACCTAGGGGTGGAGACCGTAGGATACGTTGACACGTGTCCTGCTCCCACTTACTATAGACATTCTCCCCATTCACCTTGTTATTGACCCATGCAAACACTTTCCGAAGGGAGGTCGCGCCCAAGGCGACACGAAGCCGAGCATGGATCTCACGGGGTGAACACAGGGGGACGTGAGAGTAAAAACTCGATATGAAAATCTTATTTTTATATTTTTCCTCCCACTGAAATGTCTTACTGTATTTTAGGGTTATTAAACTTAGGTAAACCCGGCTAAGTCAATCTATCTAAGTCTATGCCTATTATAACTCTTATAAATAGGTCTTAACTCTAATGTCTAGGTGAATTAAACTCATTTAATTACCTAGTGACATTGCATGCTAACATTAGACTATGATTAATTCAACTCAAGTTCCAGATCTGTTCCCAGGTAGGAGGTGTTCCGTAACTGTCAACTTAAGTACCCCCAGCCTAGACAGAACTTCATCGGGAGAGTTCCCTTATAACCATAGTAATGTTTTTCCTACTTAGTACATTAAAACTATTTTAATCCTAAGTAAGAATATAATTCTAATCCTATTAGAATTAAAATGAGCTTAAGTCTAATTAATTTTAAACATTTTAAAATTAATTCAATTTAACCTAAGGTCCTATGTTTGCATGCAACTCTTTGTTATAGGTTGACGGTTTCTAATCAATTTTATAACTATTATAAAATTTTAATAATTAGCCCTATAACATGCTTCTATGGTGTTTGGAAAAATAACAATCATAATTCTAGTTATTAAACACCATAATATCATGACGCCGATTACGATAATATAACGATTATAAATTTCAATGCTTGTTTTCATGTATGATTTAATATAAAATGTTATATTAATACTCATGAAAATAAAACTAAGCATGCATGCTACATTAATCAAATATAACAATTATATTTATCTAATTAATGTCATGCATCATGTTTCACCAATTTCATATATTTAATATAACAATTATACTAAATAACTCATGAAATTTAAATTCATGCATAATTACCATACATTATAACAATTATAACATAAATATGCATGAAAACATGCTTAACCTATGGTGGGATCTAGCTAAATGACATTCATAAAGCAATAAATAGCTATAAAGACCGGTATTTTGGGATCCTAGGGCAAAACTAATGAAAAATTACATTAATAATTCAAAATCTAACCCTAAACCGCCTTGTAATTGGTCGAAACTGCCTCGAACTGCTTCGAACCGCTCAGAACCGTGTCAGAATCGCCCAAACCGATCAAATTTCTCAAATCGGCCCAATATAACCTTGAACCGGACCAAAACACAGCACGTGCGTACGAAATTAAAAAAAAATGAACGCTGCAATAAGCCTCGAACCCACAACATCACGCATGCCAAGCAGGCCTGACGCCAACTATTCCAAGCAGCCTACATTTGAACCTTAAAGATCGTAAATTATATATATTTGGAACCGCCTGAAGTAACCGCTGCACGTTCCGCACGATGCGTTCAACGCTCCGCAAATCCGAAAACTTCCGTCAGTGTCGAGACGCTGTAGGCAAAGCGTTACCGACGCTGGTCCGATTTTTTCTAGCACCTGCTCTTCAGCGTCGCGACTCCGTTGAGCAGGGTCGCGACACTACGCCTCTGGGCAGTCTACTGTTTTCGATTCCAGCAGCCGTTTTTCTCCGATTTCAACCCCGATTCGAACACCGATCAACAAATTGATCCTAAATTTCTAGACACGGACTTACAAGACTTGATTTACAATAATTTTGCCCCAAAACATGGGCCCTTACATGATCAAATCATACAAAAATTGTAAATCTAATGCCAAAACACCTAAATAGTCTTTAAGCAACCAAACATTCATAATGCAAATCGATCCCACAAAAAACCAATGCAATTTTCGAAAAAACAAAATTGATTAAACGATTTGGCTCTGATACCAATTGAAGGGTTAAAATCCCTTTGGCAGCGGAAACAATCAAGACCAATTCGTTTCACAATTTCGTTTACGAAAAACCAATACATTGACAATTAAAATTCAGAAACAAATTTCTAAATTAAAAACGATTAAGCATGCTGTAAATTGATTTTAGATCAAGAAACTTACATGGTTTGATGAACAAACTGCACTATGCTCTCAAATAATGTTCTTGATCTTCCAATGGACACCACCACACGAATTCACCCGCTATATCTCTTGGATTTGTGAGATTGGTTTGTGGGAACCAAAATCGCCTTGGATGAGAATTTTTCCAGCAAGGAGGTTGCTGTATTTTTTGAGAGAAAAGAGAGAGAAGAGAGAGTTCTGCCTTCTCTGTTTTTGCGTGAATGAGAGTGAATGATCTGATAAGTTGGGAACTCCCTCTCCCTAGTACGATAAGTGGGGAGGGAGTTATTACCCTACTAGATCTAGACCGTTAGATCTTAATCAAAACGATCTCGACCATTAACTAATTAAATAATAAATATTTATTTAATTAATTAATTATAATTAATTTAATTAAACCAAAATTAACTAAATGAGTTATAATATAAAGTATTTAATTTAATTTGAATCATATTCAATTGAATTAAATTGGCCATTCAATTAATTCTATTAATTGAATCCACATTAATTAAATATCAAATATTTAATTGATTTTATAATTGAATCATATTCAATTTTAACTCTCTCATTTAACGTATAGTTTTGATGTGCATCAAAATGTACATTAATATAAACTATAGTATTAATTTGATTAAATCACATTTAACCAAATTAAAATTAAATTAATTAATTCCCCAATTAATTAATTCATGAATTAATGAAATATCACATATTTAATTAAATTCATAATTCTCTCATTAATTAATTTTTGAATCACATCCAAAATTAATTTTAGGGAAAAATACACTTTTAGTCCCTGAAGTTTGAGTTAGGTTTCATTTTGGTCCTTGAGGTTTCAAATTCAACAATTTAGTCCCGAGGTTTGAGATAAGTTGCAATTTAGTCCCTCCATCCATTTTTCTGTTAATTCTTAACAGAAAGTTGACGTGGCTTTTGTTTTTTATTAAAAAAAATATATTTATTATTATTATTATTATTATTATTTATTTCAAATTTTTAATAAAAAAATATTTTTATTAAAAAATATATATTTTTAAAATTTTCTTTTTCCTTTTCCTTTTTTTCGTCTTCTTCTTCCTGAAAGTTAACCTTAAAAGCTTCAACCACCTCTTCCACCATTGCCGCCGCCGCTCAACTCCGACCGCCGCCGTTCGCCGTCGTGCCCGCTACCTTCTCTCTCCCTTCCTCTCTCTCTCTGCCGTCGTGCCAGCTACTCCAGCGAACCTGTCATACCCAACAATAAATCAGATCTGGAAAACCGAAGCTGTCGAACCTGCCGATCTGAAGTCGTCCAGCCGTCGAACAGGAAAATGCTTCAGATTTGAAGTCGTCGAGCCGTCGAACACGCTTCATATCTGTTTTTAGCGCCGATGTTCGTCTCTCTGTCACGCCGTCGGTTTTTAGCGCCGCCGTGGGTCTGTTTTTAGCACTGTTGTGGGTCTATTTTTTTGCTCCGGCGTGGATCTGTTTTTTGCTCCGATGTGGGTCTTGGTATAGAGGCCGAAAAATTGCGTGGGTATTCGGTTTGAGGTCAAGATATTCAGTTTAAAACCCCCCAGATCTTAGATCTAGAATGTTTCAGTCCTGATTCGAAGGGTCCCCTTCGTTTTTGTTTTTTTTTAAAGTGAAAGAAATGGGGAGGAAGGGAGTTTTCCGGCGCCGGAAACGGAAGAGAGAGCTCCCACCTTCCTTCGATTTTTGAAGGAAAAAAAAAAAAGAAAATAAGGAGAAGGGAGAAAAGAGAAGAAGAAGAAAAAAAGAAAGAGGAAAAGAAGAAAAAAAAAATGGCCGGCCGCCGGCGACACTTGCTGCCGGCGAGCGGCGGTTGACGGCGGCCGGTGGTTGCCGCGGCAAGACTTAGAGTTACGAAGAAGGAGGACTTAGGGTTACGAAGGTGAAGAAGAAGAAGAGAGAGGGTGAGGAAAAAAGAAATAAAAATATTATAAAATAATAATCTTTTTATTATTTTTATATATTTATATTTTAAAAAAATTTTAAAACAATTTTTTTAATAAAAAAATCAAAGTCACGTCAGCAATCCGTTAATTATAAACGGAAAATTGGATGGAGGGACTAAAAGTAAACTAAAACCAAACCTTAGGGACTAAATTGTTGAGTTTGAAAACTCAGGGACCAAAATGAATCCTAACTCAAACCTCAGGGACCAAAAGTGTATTTTTTCCTTAATTTTATTATAAAGTTTAATTCATTAATTAAACTTATACTATAATGTATCCCCATAGATTATATTAATTGCATCAAGATACAATTAACTTAAATTCCCTTTAATAATCAAGACTATATTATCTCAGAACCCGTTATGAGCTAGCAGGTGGACCTAATGGACCTACAGATCAGAAGCTCCAACGATACGAGATTGATCAGCTAAACTCATTAACCGAGTCAATCAACATTCGTTAACTGTGGGTCACTCCACTAAAGACCCACAACTGCACTCTTCTCACTGTAGAATATTTCTGTGTCCACGGATATCGACTAATACAGTAAGTCAATCCTTCACGTGTGTTCGTAACACCAGCTGGGTCAAATTATCGTTTTACCCCTGGGTTACCTCTGGATTCTTAAGTACCACTGATCCCTCTAATGAACAAGTTGTTTAGGGTCCAACCACTAAACAGGAGTTCCTCTCGGGCCAGGAAAGGACGGCGCGCCTTTGTTCAAGACCCGGAATCAGCCCTTAAGGGAACACACATCTACTTGCCCCAATAGGAGAAGGAGTGAATTCTATCTTGTATTGTCATGTCCCCAGCCCCCCACTCGGTCTTGTCCCCAAGAAGGTAGGCTTATTGAGTCGGCGTGCAGGCCACTCTCACCCGTACTAATCAAAGGACAATCCCTCGTGAGAAGGAGTTCATGACACACTCAGGATTAAGATTGAGTTACCTAGGTCATCCTATTGAAACAGTAACCTAACTAGTTAACGGTGTTACATCTAGTAGTTTACTATTTCGTGGTCCGGTCTTATGCAAACTCATTGCATAGGATACCCCCGCTCGCATGTCTCCTACATGGACGCCTTGGATCAATACGTTTGTATCGAATACAAAGCGGGCCGTATCACATAGTGTTACTAGGATAAGGTACCCAACCTTATCCCTGTACTATAGACCTTTTAGGTTGTTACTTGAACACTGATCCCTGTATGTCCCCACATACTAGTTCAAGTTACATGTAAACAACCTAGGATCTTAGTTTATTGGATTTTGGTCATATTGTGCAATTCTAGACTTAATATGACAATAACACTTTATTGCATAAACCTCAATAACACTTTATTGATACAAATGTATAATTCGTTAATCATTCACTATCTACGAGTTTTAGGACATAAAACCCAACACGTACAATTTCGATAAACACTATTCGCCAACAAAGATTTTCCAACTGGAGTGGCTACAATTAAATCATCAAGTAAGGACTCTGAGACCTTATTAATTCCAATAGAAAATATAGGAGAAATAAAGAATGCGTAGCACCAGGATCTATTAAAGTACGAGCATTTTTACCAACAATAGATAACATACCCATAACAACATCAAGCGACCCATGAGCTTCTTGTTGAGTCATGGCGAATACCTTCCCTTGGTTGCGAGGTTTCCCAACTTGACCCTTCGAGTTTGACCCACTAGAGTTCGCAATATTGGATTGGCCTTCACTACTTGTTGCAATGACTCTTGCTTGCAAATTAGGTTGCCCTTGACTAGCCTGTGTCTTGGTTTGATCGTGTTGAGAAAATGACCCTTGTGCACCACTAGCCCTCTAAAATAATGATGGACATTCTCTTCTCATGTGGCCCATCTGACCACAGTTGTAGCAAGTGTTTGTACCTCGGAAGCACTGTCCTTGATGAAATTTCCCACATTGCGGGCATTGTGGGTTTCTAGTGTGATAATCAAACTCACCTTGTTGCCAAGTGCGTTGACCACTTGAGGATCTAGAAGAATGGGTCGAACTATTTGACGCTTGGACAGATGCACTCAACGACTTTGATCTGAAGCCTGATGACCCTCGATGTCTGGGTTTAAAATTTCCTCGATCTGCCACTCCTGGGGTAAACCTTCTGTTACCACTTTGAAATTGTCTACCACCAGAGGCATTAGTAGCGCCTCCTGGAAAGCCACGTACATTCTTTGAGGGCTCTCTTTGACTCTTACCTTCAGATTTGCTTTTCTCAACCCTCAAAGCTGCTTCTACCAACTTCTCGAATTCCTTCCATTCCACTGTGGTGGTGGAACTTCGAATCTCTTCCCTTAGGCCATCTTCAAACCTCTTACACTTATAAATCTCATCTTCGATAATAGTCGTAGCATACTTCAAAAGCTCAACATACTTCTTTTGATACTCTGCCACAGTCATTGATCCTTGCACTAATTTCAAGAATTCGCTTCGTTTTGCATCCCTATAGGAACGAGGATAGTATTCGTCATAAAAGGCTTTCTTGAACTCTTTCCATTCAATTACTTCTGATTCTTCTCGTCTACTTCTCAACGATTTCCACCAGTCATCTGCCCCCCTTGGAGTAAGAAAGTGGCTAGTCGTACTTTTCTATCTTCAGGACATCCCATGACATTGAAACATTTCTCTAACATTTCCATCCACAATTCAGCGTCAAATGGGTCTGTTGTCCCAGCAAACGTAGTAGCACCCAAAGCTTTTAGCCACTCAATTCTAAAATTTTTCTCTGGGTCATTTCTGAGCATTAGTATACCTACTGCTATGCCTTGCGCAATTCTCGCCGTCAATTGTTCATCTTCTTCATTTACATTTTCAGTTTGATTCACATGTTGGTGACTAGATTCACCAACGGTTTCTTCTTCAACTGAATTTTGTCCATCAGAAGTTGGTTGAGATTCAAGGTCCTGGAGCCTACGCGTTCTGCCACCTCGAGGCATGATTCCCTATGATGTAATGCATGTCACACAATCATTATGTTAGAAAATGCAACAACTACTGAACTAATGCAGGATCTTAATGCTCTGATACCAAACTGACACGCCCCGCCCCAGATTATTCTAACCAACCTCGGACGTGACGTGTTGACAATGAAATCCCAACTAACTACAAACTTCATTGTCAACTATGCATGAACTGGATTGACTATGAAAAAGAATTTTCAAAACGTGGCTAGCAATGGTTTATTAAATAAACAGAAATCATAAAAATTTTGGCAGAGTTTCCCCTGAAATTATTGATATCTAACCCACCTAAAAACAAGATTTAACACTCCCAAATAATCATAATATAAAATCCAACACCAGCACCCAAGTCGGTTCAGAATTTACAACCATGGTATAGTCAAACTACACAACACAACATATAGTTTTCAATCACAAAACCACCCTAACAACCATGATCATACATCACCATGAAGATGCTAGCCATTCTAGTTACAAAAAAAAAAAAGATACATCTATAAATAATGCAAAATGACATGCAACCTATTGAGTTTGGTGGCAGATCTCAACTCTGGTAGGCTCGTCAGGAACTCAACTACTACCTGGTAGAAAAAATTTAGAAAGAAAAAGGGTGAGCTAATAAGCCCAGTGAGTGGTGAGAATTTATATATAAAAAGAGATAAGATGCGACTTTTTAGGAACTCATGACAAACATAGTTGCAATCATAATTTAACAAACAATATAGACTTTTGATGAATAAAACCTCGAGATACCAGATAAAGTCTTTTGCAAGTTAAAACGTGAAATGTCTAAAATCGAAAACACTGTAACATAAGCATTTGGAAAGATAAACCATCATGGGCTATGAGAAGTTTTTCCATCACTAATAGTTGTACCCGAAACTGGTCATACTATATACAGAGAAACTCGACGTATAAAGCAGAGCAACTGGTCATACAACATATCGAGTAGTCTCAAGATATGTAGCACAGCAAATCTGGTCATACCATATATCGAGTAATCTCAAGATGTGTGGCAGAGCTTTCTTGGTCATACGCGCGCAGAGCAACCCCCAAAAGGCAAAGCACCTCGACACACAACCCAAAGCTTATGTGTGTGCCGAAGTGGGTCCCAAAGACCTCATACATATCATACATACACCACGGAAACACATTCACGCAAGTGCATTGGGATCTCACCATGGGTACAATCTCTAGTGGTTCGAAAACAATGTCAACATTATAGTTACATGCTCTCAAACCACACTAGCGTTATAATCGTTTTAAAAGAATGCATTGTAAACCAAGGATCATATTTGAGAAATTTCCATGCCATAGTTAAGTGCTTGACATCAATAAAACATTGAAATTAATTAAGTTTCTCATCTCAAGCAAATCATATTTCAAACACTTCATTCACTTTAAAACTTCCAAATATTTGAAATGTATAGTTATATGATCGTAAAATTTCAAAAGAACTTGGGCCTTTGCCGATAGGCTAAAATCTTAAAGCTTCAAAACCATAAGTCACATTTCTACAATAGTCTTAGAAATTGTCATAATCCTCAACAACTAACTCATTTGTACAAATATATACATATATATCATAATTGACTTCAAACTCAAATTTCATTAATTTCTAAATAAGAAAAGTATTTTGAAGAATAACCACTCACTATACTATTGATGAGAGAAGTTTGGGTCGTAGGCAGTCCCGATCTCTGTTTGGCCTGAAATAATAATTACCCAAGTATTAACGACTTTTAAATCTCCATATTAAAACACATCACTAGATTATACCAAGCTTTAGTTCCCCTTTTAACACTTGGAATAACTATAATTTTCATGAGCTTAGCCTCCAACTACCATGTAAATGTTACCATATTTCTAAAATAGGTTTTCCAATAACTCCATTGCACACCTCTTTATAAAAAGCTTAACTCTTTTCATTTCTTCTCTTCTTCTCCTTGAACATTACCCCTTAAAAGCTTGCAACCAACAACCTATGAATGGTTATCAATTTCTCTTTTGGCTTAAACTATGAGTTTTTATCAAGTTTTTCTCTCTTTGAACTCAACCCATTATGAATCTCCTAGTTTTCAAACTAATCCATGGAGTATCCAAGTCAAAGAAGAAAAACCCACAAATGAAACCCATTTTTTTAGCTTCTTAACTTGTGCAAAAGCTCAAACCAAGAACAAGAAACATACCCAATACTTGAATCCAAGGTTGTGCGCTTCTTGATTTTTTTTCCCTTCTAAAATCGTTCAAGAATGCCAAAATTTTTGGCTCCCCTTTTGCTTCCGTCTCCCCCCTTTCTCTCTTTTCTCTCCCTTTCTTTTTCTCTTCTTTTTCTCCCCGATTCTGCCTTTCCAAATTTCTATTTATTTATTTTTTTTTTCATGGAAGCTTTACTTTTCCTCTTAAATTTTTAATTTTTTTTAAGGCTTCCAACGGAAGCTTTCTTCCACCCCTTTTTCTTTTTCTTTTTCTTTTTTTTTTTGTTTTTATATTAAAAGTACTTTTCTTTTATATATATATAGTTTTGTTTTGTTGTTGTTTTTCCTTTTTTTTTCCCTCCAGTTGTAACCCTTATTATTATTATTATAACTACGTAGAAATAGGTATTACAGTAAAGTTGTCCACTCCCATTTGATTAAGTTGCCACCCGGTTTATATGAACCACCACTCCACACGAAATCTCTAATAATCTTTTCCAGCTTCATAATAACTGTTTTAGGAGCCTTCAACAGAGAGAAGTGATAAATTGGGATGCTATTTAGAATGGATTGAACCAAGGTAACTCTACCACCCTTAGATAATAGAAAATGCCTCCACACATCTAACTTTGCTTTGAATTTGTCCACCAGAGGATCCCAAAACGCAACCCTCTTTTGGTTTCCACCTAACACAAATCCAAGGTAGTTAATCGGGAAATTTTCCACTCTGCAGCCCATTTTGATCGCCCTATCATTCACTTTCTCATCATCTAAGTTTATACCAATGATGGATGTCTTGGTAAGGTTCATGGAAAGGCTAGCACCATCTAAAATCGCCCTCAGAATCTCCCACCACTTATCCATGATCTCTTCCTCATTTGGGCAAAAAATCAAGGTGTCATCTGTAAATTGGAGCATAGACACCTCAACTCTATTCTTCCCCACCGAGAAACCTTTCAAAATATTCCTCTCGATGCAATACTGAATAGATCGACTCAAAGCATCACCCACAATGGTGAAAAGAAAAGGGGAGAGGGGGTCCCCTTGCCAAAGCCCTCTAGAAGCATGAATTTTCCCTCTTGGCTTACCATTGATAATGATGGAGAAGTTTGTATTACAAAGACATCCCCTTATCCACATTCTCCAAGTATGACCAAAACCTTTGGGGGCAAGAATGGTGTCGAGGAACTCCCAGCTCACTTTATCGTAGGCTTTCTCAAGATCAGGTTTCATCAAAAGGCCCTCTTTCTTATTGATCCTATACTCTTCCACTGCTTCGTTAGCCACAAGAATCGGATCTAAAATCTGCTACCATAAACAAACGCGACTTGACACTCACTAATTGTCTATGGGAGCACATTCTTCAATCTATCAGCAAGGACCTTTGCTATGATTTTGTATAGAGAAGTAACCAAACTTATAGGTCTAAAATCCTGCACATTAGAGGCTTTCTTCTTCTTTGGGATTAAACATATGTACGTCTCATTTGTCTTCTTGTTGATGATGCCATTTTTGAAAAACTCGTGGAACAGCTCTACTAAGTCACATTTCAAGATGTTCCAAAAGTTTTTAAAAAATTCACCAGTCATGCCGTCGGGACCCGGGGCTTTTTAATCTCCCATGCCTTTTACAGCTCTAAATATCTCTTCCTCACTGAAGGGAGTCTCAAGCAAGGCACTGCTATGCTCATCAATAGGCTCCCAATTGACCCCTTCAATGACAAACCGAGGGCTATCATCCCTAGTATAGAGATTTGAATAAAACTGGATGATTTCCTCCTCAATCTCTGCTTCTGAGGATAAAAACCTACCATCTTGGCTATCCAAGGCAGCAATGTAAGCCTTACTTTTCATGGCAGAGGCCCATCTATGGAAGAAAAGGGTATTTTCGTCACCCTCCTTCAACCATTTGAGTTTACATTTCTAGTACAACCTTCTCTGATCATTCATAGTAACATCAAGGAGGGAAGATCTCAGAGCATCTCCCTGGGCAATATCTTGGGGTTGGATTATTGTTAAGTCCAATTTGTTATACGCTGAGAATCTCCAAAATTTTCTTATCTTAGTTGAATTCCTTGCGAAAAATGCTTTAAAATGAGTATAATATGTCTATAGGTCCTCACCGGAGCTTTGGAAGCGATTCGAGGCTTAAACGAGCGCAAACCGGAGCGTAAAATGACTTTTCTGCCCCTGAAACAGCACCAGCGTCGAGACCCTTCCACGTAGCGTTGGGACACTGTCTGATTAAGGAAAGGATCTGGAATACGCGCTGAAGCACGTAGCGTCGAGACGCTGTTGCCCTAGGGTTGCGATGCTAGTGCAACTCGAGACCTTTTTCCTATTCTGAAGGGGGGTAGCATCGCAACGCTGCAGCCATAGCGTCGTGACGCTGCGACTAGATATAAAGTGCAGTCTTCAGATTTTGGCGGCTCTTTCTTGGCTTTTTCTCTTTAGAACCGTTTCCTCCTCCCTTCTCCTTGTATCACTGTGCATTCCTTTGTAATCTTAGTGAGTTTTATTGTATTTTGGGATGGTTAATCGAGCCGAGGAGCTTAGTCGGAGCGTTTCGATGACCGGCTAAGTTTACGTCGTTGCGATTCGAGACTTCTAATGTAAGTTTGGCATACTCTTGAGACCTTGTGCATGATTTTAGATGAATTATTGATTGGTTATGTCTTGAATTCGCATTCTCAAATTACAATTACTTTGATAGAATAGTTTGACAAACTATTTGTTGGATTTAATGTAATTGCTTTACTAATTGGTTAGTGATAGATTTGTTGTGTGATTGTGTTGAATTGAGTGTTATCTCATTTGATATTTTTGCATGATAAATTTAGGAATTTGAGCTTAGAATTGTATGAATTTAGGTTGTTCCTTGTTTATGCAATTTTACTCGACGCCCACTTCGCTAATGCGGTTAGGTTCATGTTTATGAATTCTAATTAGATTCTAATTTTGATGTTTTTGTCAAGTTGGAAGGTTATAGATCTTAATCATTGGTTTCAATGAATGTTGAGTAATCAATAATAATTCTTTAAATTTGAGTGTCAATGATTGTGTAGCCAAACCCAAGTTAGAATAACCAATTGCGCGATACCGAGGTGAGATTAGCTTTACTACCTTTACTTCCCCGTTATCTTTACTTTATTGCAGTTTTATGTTTCGAATCAATCCATCTTTCAAAACCCCTTGTCTGGTTACTAATTGAGAAATCTAATTAAATTAATTAATTACGATGCTCACTATGATCGACCCCGACCACTACTGCTACAAGTTAGCTTTAGAGGTTGAGGATTATAAATTTATTTGATAAGAGACCGCGACAATCTCTTCCATCAAATTGGCGCGTTGTCGGGGAGCACAGTCAATTAATTTCTTTAATTTAGATTTTTCGCCTCTATTTTGTCTCTTTGTTTTAGTTTGTATCTTGTAGGGTTTTTAGTTGATCATCGCATTTCCAAGAACAAATCGAATCTAAAGAGAGAGGCAAGAAGAAGAAAGAGGACGATAGAGTCATATCTAGCATATCCTCGGTCAATAATTATTTTCTACCATGATGGCCGAGCGCACAATGAAGGAGTTGTTGGCCCCTAACTTCACTTCGCAACCTTTGTGTATTGTTTAAGCAGAAATTCAAGGTAATTTTTACATTCGGGCTAGTTTGATAAACTTACTTCCTACCTTTTATGGTAACGCAGGTGATGACCCTTATTTGCACTTAAAAGAGTTCTACCTAGCTTGTTCCACTCAAGGAATAGTTGAAGACTACATCAGTTTAAGGGCATTTCCTCTAACCCTTAAAGGGTAAGGCAAGAGAGTGGCTTTTCCTCATCCCTCATGTTTCTATAACCGGGTGGACAGAGATGAAGAAACTTTTTCTTGAAAAATATTTTCCACCTTCACGAGCTTCAGAGATCAGGAAAAAGATCTACAACATCACCCAGACATCGAGGGAGGCATTGTACGAGTATTGGGAGCGATTTGATCGTTTGTGCTCAAGCTTCCCTGATCATCAGATTTCAGATCACCTACTGTTCCAAGGATTCTATGATGGTATGCTCCCAAATAGTAGGATGTGGATCGATGCAGCTAGTGGAGGCTCTATGATGAACAAGCCACCAAAGGAAGTGAGAGATATCGTAGTCAACCTCGCAGAGAGTGAATGCTAGAGTAGCATAAAACAAGATGACCAAATAGCATCCTTAGCTAACAAGGTAAAGAATTTAGGGGTCAAGTTAGACAAGCTAATTGAATTGGTTCATTCTCTTGCAGATAGATTTCAGTTAAAGGAGAATTGTAGTAGTTGTGCAGCCATTGGTGATTCATCAAAATACCACCTTCGGGATCAGCAGTCAGGTAATTCCTTAGAAAATCTCATTAAGACTATAGCTGACGCCACTCGCTCTTTTCAGCAGGATGTGCGAAATAGTATGCAAAATCAGGAACACCAAGCGACCTTGTTGAGCAATCGTCTAGTTCAGTTAGAGGCCGAGCTTCAATCAAGGACGTCAGTACAAGAAATTGTGACTGAGTCAAGAGCAGACACTGAGGAATGTTCTACCTCAACACCGCAGGTATGTGTTGTTCCTCGCAGGTATCCTCATCTTGTTCCTAAAAATGATGTTTCTAACAGGATGAAAAGCAAAAAGGAGAGAGATTTTGAGTAGGAGGTGAAAGAATTCTTCAAAGGCTTCGAGATCAACATTCCCCTATTAAAGGATGTGGGTCGTATTCCTAGGTATGTGCAGTTTATGAAAGAGTTATGTAGTCCCAAGTGAGAAGCGAAAGAGCAAGGAAGAATTGAGGTGAGCAAGACTGTTTCGGTACTTCAACAGAGTAATATGCCAGAAAAGATTGGAGGTCCAGGTTTGTTTTACATACCCTGTGTGATAGGTAGTAAGAGTATAGAGTATGCCATGCTTGATCTAAGTGCATCTTTTAATGTCATGCCTTACTCTGTCTATCTAGATCTTAAGTTGAATGACCTAAGAACTACTGGTAATATATTTCAGTTAGCTGACAGATCTTACATGTACCCTCTAGGGGTTGTAAAGGATGTCCTAGTTCAGGTGAGAGATGTGTCATTTACTGTTGATTTTTATGTCATGCATATCGATAACGGTTTTCCCCCTAGCGCCGCATCTATTTTGTTGGGGAGACCATTTGTAAAATCAGCTAGGACCATGATAAATCTTCATAGGGATGTACTGTCTTTAGAGTATCAGGAGGAGATTGTTAAGGTTAACATTCCACAACTTGCTAAGTACCCTGATGTTTCTGCTTCCCTTTATCATGTGGAGATAGTTGATTCCATAGTGCAGGATGTCGTAGTGAGTGATGAGATTGATGTGGGTTTGGAGGAAGGCACCCAAGATGTTGATATCGATGAAACATGGGAGTTGGTTTCTTATTCTCCCCCTGATTTTATTTCCTTTGATCTTGGTATGTCTATTACTTCTAGTGAAATGTTGCCCTCTGTTGTGCAGGCACCTAAATTGGAACTGAAGGCGTTATCGGAGCATTTAAAGTATGCCTATCTAGGGAAAGGTAACACCTTACCAGTTATTATTTCTAAAAAGTTAACTGCAGATCAGGAGGAAAGACTGGTAAACGTGCTGAGGGAGCATAAGAAAGCCATTGGATGGACCTTCGCTGACATCAGTGGGATCAGCCCAGCCACTTGCATGCACAGGATCCAGTTAGAGGAGGACACAAAACCCTCGAGGGAACCACAGAGGCGCATGAATCCAGTTCTGAGAGAAGTGGTAAAGAAAGAGATCGATAAGCTTCATGCTGCAGGTATTATCTACTCCATATCTGATAGTAAATGGGTAAGTCCTATTCATGTAGTTCCGAAGAAAACAGGCATGACTGTAGTTAGGAATAAAAATGATGAACTAGTACCCATGAGAGTATAAAATGGTTGGAGGATGTGTCTACTATAGGAAGCTTAACACTGTTACTAAGAAAGACCACTTCCCTATTCCTTTCATAGATCAAATGCTAGAAAGATTAGCTGGTAAACCTTTTTTCTGCTTTCTAGATGGATTTTCAGGTTTCTATCAAATCCCTATTGCTTAGGAAGATCAAGAGAAAACAACTTTTACTTGTCTTTTTGGTACGTATGCCTTTAGAAGGATGTCCTTTAGATTGTGTAATGCCCCAGGTACGTTTCAGAGATGCATGACGAGCATTTTCTCTGAATATATTGAGAAATGCATCGAAGTGTTCATGGATGATTTCACGGTTTATGGGGAGTCCTTTGATGATTGTTTGTCTAATTTAGCTAAGGTCTTGAAATGTTGCATCGATTCTGATTTAGTTCTTAATTATGAAAAATGTCATTTCATGGCTAATCAGGGAATTGTTTTGGGACATGTGATTTCTAAGCGAGGCATAGAGGTCGATAAGGCTAAAATTGATGTTATAGCTAACCTACCCTACCCTACGAACGTTCGGGAGGTTAGATCTTTCCTTGTCCATGCAAGTTTCTATTGCAGGTTCATTAAAGACTTCAGTAAGACTGCGTTGCCCATGACAAACCTATTGCAGAAGGACGTCGCCTTCGAGTTTGGAGCAGAATGCAAGGAAGCATTTGATCTTCTAAAGAAGATGCTTACCAGCGTACCGATTATCCATCCTCCTAGGTGGGACCTTCCCTTCGAAATCATGTGTGATGCAAGCAACTACGCTATTGGAGCTGTTTTGGGCCAACGCATTGACAAAAGGAGCCACGTCATTTACTATGCCTCGCGCACTCTGAACCCTCCACAGTGCAACTACTCGACGACAGAAAAGGAGCTTCTAGCTGTTGTGTTTGCTTTAGATAAGTTTTGCTCTTATATTCTCGGCTCACCAGTTGTTGTTTATTCTGATCATGCAGCTCTACGACATTTGATGACGAAAAAGGAGTCGAAGCCTCGCCTCATCGGTGGATCTTGCTGCTTCAGGAGTTTGATTTGAAGATCATCGACCGCAAGGGATCCGAAAATTCAGTTGCCGACCATCTCAGTCGTTTGGTAAGGAATGAGGATGATCTACCCTTGAATGATGAATTCCCTATGAGCACTTATTCAGACTGCAAGACAACACCCCCTGGTACACTGACATTGTTAATTACTTAGTTACTATGAGCATACCTCACGACTATAGTAAATTCAGGAGGGATAAATTGATAAATGAGTCTAAGTTTTACGTGTGGGATAAGCCTAATTTGTGGAGGTACTGTTCAGATCGAGTTATTAGGAGATGTATTCCTGATAATGAAATTCAGTCTGTCTTAGCATTTTGTCATGAACATGTATGTGGAGGGCATTTTGGCCCTAAAAGAACTGCTAGGAAGATTTTGGATTCAGGTCTTTACTGGGCCACATTGTTTAGGGATGCTCATGATTACTGTAGAGCATGTGATAGATGCCAGAGAGTTGGAGCGTTGACTCGTAGATATGAGATGCCTCAGATGCCCATCTTAGTTGTAGAATTTTTTTATGTTTGGGGTATTGATTTTATGGGTCCCTTGCCGTCTTCTTGTGGATATTTTTATATTATCTTAGCAGTGGATTATGTTTCGAAATGGGTGGAAGCAAAAGCCACCAGAGCTGACGATTCCAAGACTGTTGTAAGTTTCTTGAAAACTAACATCTTTAGTAGGTATGAAGTTCCACAAGCCATCATCAGTGATCAGGGCACTCACTTTTGTAATCGACACGTTGATACCCTTATGAAGAAATATGGAGTCCAACATCGGGTCGCCACAGCTTATCATCCTCAATCAAACGGCCAGGTCGAACTCTCAAACCGGGAAGTCAAGTCCATCCTTGAGAAAGTTGTAAACCCAGGATGGAAGGACTGAAGTCTGAGGTTAGATGATGCCTTGTGGGCATATCGCACAACCTATAAAACCCCTATAGGGATGTCCCCTTACAGGTTGGTTTACGGCAAGGCATGCCATCTCCCAGTGGAAATAGAACACCGAGCATTCTGGGTAGTTAAGCAGTGCAACCTAGATATGGAAAAAACAGGGGCTTAGAGACTTCTTGAGTTGCAAGAACTCGAAGAGATGAGATTAGACGCATATGAGAACTCTCGAATCTATAAGGAAAAAACTAAGTTGTTCCACGACAACATGATTGCCAGGAAACAATTCAGTGTTGGCCAGAAAGTTCTCCTTTTCAACTCATGTCTTAAGCTGCGAGCAGGTAAGTTTCTCTCCAAATGGCTTGGCCCTTTAATTGTTACTCACGTTTATCCTCATGGTGCAGTTGATATCAGAGACTTAAATTCAAACAAATCCCTCAAAGTCAATGGACACGGGCTAAAGATATTCAGTGAGCGTGCACACATCCCTCCTCCCGTCCTTGCACGCTTAGAATGCCCTACCAAGGGAGTCACGTAGCTCTCCGAGACTTATGGCGCATTCCCATCCCAACATAGCTTCAGGGGAGGTTTTCTGTTCCCTTTTTACTTTTTGTCCTTAGGTTGCATGCTTAGTTTACATTGAGGACAATGTAGTGTTTAGGTTGGGGGTGGGAGCATATGCATGTCTTATCATTTTGAGCAATTTTAGTTCTAATTTGGGGTTAAAAAAAAATCGAGCTTTAAAAGTATGAGATTGTATGCCTTGCTTTATGATTGACTATGAAATTTCTAGGATGAGAAAAGCATGAGTATATATTTTTCCTAAGTTGAATTACATGTAGCATGACATCTTTAGAGATTTAATTAAAATTTTGAAAATCTTTCTTTGCCGAATTAAGCACGAGTTCTTCCTAGCGTAGTTTTGTTGGTTTTAGATGGCTTCATAAGATTCCCGCCTCCGTTGTCACCTCGATAGGATAAGGTAGCATGTTTAGAGGAAATTCTTACAAAATAGCTTGTTTTATGTTTTGGGGAGTGAAAAAGAATTTTTTCCTTGTGATCTTCAAAAATAAAAATCAATTGCCCTGTCATTCCCCAAAGATGTGTCTTGAAAAAAAAAAAAAAATTAAAATCTGCTTGTCGGGGTAAAAAGAGCTACCTTTAGTGTGATCAGTTAGGCCGTCCAAGGGTAAAACTCAGGAAATGTGGCCCTGCATTAGTTGTGTGAAAGCTAGTGCCCCTTTAAAAGAAATTTTTATGTGCAAGCTTAGAACCCTTTTAAACAAGTTAGTTTGTTCCTTTTCTTTAATGCATTATGCCTTTGTCCAGTGTAGAGGGAAGACGGAATGGGAATCTTATAAGTCCTTCTCGTGCTTTTCAAAACATCTCTGGGGAAAACTTAGCTCATATTTTTGCACGAGAAAGAATTTCTTAATTTTAATTTGTATCTAATTATGCTAGGCTTACATTTAATTCTCTTGAGTAAAATATTGATCATGCTTATCTTTGAGAAATTGAGTCATGAATATTGCATTGCATACTAATCTCTCTCGTTCTAATTTTAGCTTGCTCGAGGACTAGCAAGGTTTAGGTTGGGGGTTTTTGATAAGTCCAATTCGTTATACGCTAAGAATCTCCCAAATTTTCTTATCTTAGTTGAATTCTTCCGAAAAATGCTTTAAAATGAGTATAATATGTCTATAGGTGCTCACCAGAGCTTTGGAAGCGATTCGGGGCTTAAACTAGCGAAAACCAGAGCGTAAAATGACTTTTCTCCCCCGAAACAGCACCAGCGTCGAAACCCTTCCACGTAGCGTCGGGACGCTGTTTGATTAAGGAAAGGATCTGAAATACTAGCTGAAGCACGCAGCGTCGAGACGCTGTTGCCCTAGCATCGCGACGCTAGGGCAACTCGAGACCTTTTTCCTATTCTGAAGGGGGGTAGCACCGCGACGTGCTGCGACTAGATATAAAGTGCAGTCTTCAGATTTTGGCAGCTCTTTCTTAGCTTTTTCTCTTTAGAAGCGTTTCCTCCTCCCTTCTCCTTGTATCACTTTACATTCCTTTGTAATCTTAGTGAGTTTTATTGTATTTTGGGATGGTTAATCGAGCCGAGGAGCTTAGTTGGAGCGTTTTCGATGACCGGCTAAGTTTACGTCGTTGCGATTGGGGACTTCTAATGTAAGTTTGACATACTCTTGAGACCTTGTGCATGATTTTAGATGAATTATTGATTGGTTATGTCTTGAATTCCCATTCTCAAATTACAATTACTTTGATAGAATAGTTTGACAAACTATTTGCTTGATTTAAAGTAATTGCTTTACTAATTGGTTAGTGATAGATTTGTTGTGTGATTGTGTTGAATTGAGTGTTATCTCATTTGATATTTTTGCATGACGAACAAGTCTGGTCGTTGATAAACTTCCTCACAATCCATAACTGCCCGTGCAATAGGTAGATGCGCGCATATACCATTGCCATGAGTCGTCTATGCATGCCACTGTATACTGTTTGCTATTGGATTTAATTGTCTTGAATTGGAAACTCCCTTTCAGAGCCAGTGAAGAGACTACCTTCTTGAGATGTTCTTTACATGAAAATACGCACCCCTCCGATACAGATACTATGTCGGTCAATGCATCAATCCCATATGAGTTGACAAACTCAAAATTTTCTCCCCCCGGGATGAACTTGCAACTGCCCCCCCGTTGTGTATATCAGTATCTACCCCCTGCACATCGACAACTACACAACAGTCTCTATACGTGCCATTCTGAAACCCGTTTACCATCCAAAAGACATCCCTGTCGTCTGAGAGGACTATATTTATCGGGCTGCTTGACGAATTCCTAAAGAGTGTCAACCTGCAGATACTACTATTGTCAGCCAAATTGAGGTAGTTCGCAGCACATACCTTTAGTTGAGAGAGGTTAGCATAACAGGGACATGTCACAATGCCGGACTTGAACCCACTATAGACTCTCGCCACATCCCAAACACCCCCAAACAAAATCGTAATTTGATGTCCAGCCATTTTGTGTTGATGGTAAAATTTTCGAAAAAAATATACCAAACACTATTCCACCCCCGTAGTATAAAGAAGACCCAGAATAAGCTATAAATTTGAATTAATTGAGAGAGGGCTTGGAGATTTTTGTACAAATTGAACATACCAACAAAACCACGATTTTTACTGTTAGATGGAGAAGAAAACAGGCTATGGTGAAATCAGTTATATGAAATGAGAGGATCCCATAAAATGTGGAACAAAAAAGACGTTGTACATTTAACGGTGTAGTAAACGGCGTCTGTATATGCACGGATATACCCAGGGGTAAAAATGGAAAAACACCTCCCGTTTGCAGGTCCCTTGATTTACGGTAGCCACAAACGAAAATATGAAAGTTTTTTAGCCAAAAAACTTAATGACTTATTTTTTTCTAGCCATCTAGCACAATTTCCCCTGAATCAACCACCTCGATGCAGCTCTCTTTCCACATGATAAGGATACCTCCCACGGATCCCATTGCCTCTAGAGTCACCCAACCAACATGTCTAGAGCTCCAGACTGATTTAATCATCCCCCTGTCAACCTTGGTCAATTTGGATTCTTGGAGAATCACCAGGTCTGGATTCTCCCTACTAAGCAAATCTTTGATTAAAGCTCTTTTCGGTCGAGCTCCCAAGCCTCTAACATTCCAAGAGATAATCTTCATAATGAAACATCTCTTTCCCTTCTATCGCTATCCTCTAAGTCAGCTACTAGGTGCTTTGTTTCGTTATCTAAGTCAACTTCGGCATCTTTCTCCCACGTTCTAAGGAGATTTTTAATTTCTCTATTACGTCTCTTTTGAGCCGTGTTCCCTTTTCTAGCTGATGTCCCTCCAATTGGTCTAATACACAAGTTATGCTTCATCAGGGTAATCACTACGTCTCTACTTATGCCAAAACTATCAAGATTCTCGTTTCTCCCATTCTTTTTACCATGTGTCGTCGGAGGATAACTGCCAAGGCTGTCGGAGTCATCTCCTTGGGCCTATCTCTAACTTTCCCTTCATTTCCCTTCGAAGATTCAGTCTGGGTAGTGGGGGTCAACGCACCTCTGTTTTCCTCCCCTGCTTTATCGGGTCCGCCCTCTTCATTTCCTTCTTTAGTAATATTTTGCCAAGTGGGAGTCAACGCATATCCATCCTGCTAAAAGCAAGTCTGGTAGTCTTCAGGGATCTCAACCTCTGAGATTCTACCGGAAGGGTCATCCTCTTCCGAATTTTCATCCCCCATTCTACTCCTCGGACTGAATATAGAGATTTCAGAGCCATCTACTTCGAGAGAGAGAATTGTTCTGAGTCCACACATTTGATGGGCTTTTGTCTGGATTAGTGAAATGAATTTGACCTTTTTTGAACAGGGTGATTTGGGCTTCATTCGCGAAAGATACCCCTTTTTGTTTGGGGCAGTTGCATAGATGGCAAATTGGACCAAATTAATAGCAAATATAGCACAATTTCAAACTAATTGCAAATATAGCAAAATTAATTGTACAAGACCAAAAAGCTGTTGTCGGATTCTATCCGTGTCTATCACCGATAGACTTTGATTATTCAAAGTATATCAGTGTCTATCGCTGATAGACTTCGATTAATCAGAGTCTATCAGTGATAGTCACTGATAGACACTGATAGACACTAATAGATTTTGATTAACCAGAGTTTATCAGCGATAAACACTGATAGACTCCGAATAATCGGAGTCTATCAGTAGACTGATAGATTCTGATTAATCAGAGTCTATCGCTGATAAACTCTGATAATCAAAGTCTATCAGATAGACTCTGATAGATTTTGCTATATTTGCAATTTTTTTTACATGGTGCTATATTTGCTATTAATTTGGTCCAATTTGCCACCCACTGCAATTTTCCTTTTTTGTTTTCCTTCAGGTTCTTTTTGGTGGGCTTCCTTTCCTTTCAACTTGTGGGCCTCATTTGTGGGTTTCTGTATCAGGTTTGGGCCATCATACATCTTTTTTTCCATCTCAGCTTCGGGGTCGTCAGATTTCCTTTTTTCCATATCATCTTTTTGGCGGGGTAATTCAAAATTAATTCTTCGAGATTTCCCCCCTTGGACATCCGATATCTCGTTGTCCATGCACAACCCCTGGATAATAACCACTGGGCGATTCAGAGCGTTTTCAATTTGCCATTTATCCACTGGATTGAAGCACGAGTCATGGGGACCTCTGTGAAACGCATGGGCAGCTTCCGACGAGAAAGTTCCATGGATTCTGGCAGCCCTATCTATCAGAAGGTTTCCATCCTGAAAAGTAACAATATGAGCTGTATATTTTTCTCACCTTCGACTAACTCTATTTCCGTCGGGATAAAACCGCAATAGTTATTGCTTATTCTGATTCCCACCTCAATGCAATCAATGAGCAAAGAGTTTAGTTCCGCGTAATCAATGAAGCCTCCCAAGCATTCTCCAACAGCATTAAATGTATTTAGGTTCCATAAATGCAAAGGAATGTTTCTAACTCGCACCCATCCACCATAGCAAGGAACAACATTAATGCTGCTATGTTTGACACTGTCCCATTTCTCAACTTTAAGGATAATAGGGCCAAAACTGACCCACCCTCTGTTTTTTTGTCAACAAATCCGCAAGGTCCTTGTTCGGGTATTTCATAAGGGCTTTGTCTGGCTGGAATGGGTTTATAATTAGGGTGGTCTCTAATTGATGTTGCAAGATTTCTAGGATTCGACCCCAATCATCATGAAAATCTCTCTTTGTTAACACAATCACCTCATTCCAGTTAATTCTTCTCACTTCATTAACGCAGGTTTTCGAGGCGTCCATATAGAGGTTCTCTTTTGGTCTCATTCCTCTGTTTTGGGGTGATTTTGTATCTCTATTAATGGGACCTTTTAAAGCATCTGCGAAGGATTTCCTTCCAGCCTTCCTTTTGGGTTCCTCATCCTTGTCTAAGTTGGCATCCTCCGTAGATTTTCCATCAACAAAACTTCTCAAAAGGAGCAAAAAATCCTTCCACCCCCTGAAGTCCACTCCCGCTGGGACAACCAGATTATGTTTGCCGCCCAAGTTAGCTACTTTTGTGATCTCCAAGAAGCTTCCCCGTTTGTTCGATATTTTCTGCATCCATATGAAGCCATTGTTGCAGTCCGTCTTCCTAAAAAAATTTTGTGTCGAAGGAGTGAGGAGTAGGTCATCGATAGAATCGTAGATCCAAACAAGGACTATTTCTTCAATCGAGAAGGCGTACTTTTTCCGGCGATTTTCTTTTGAAATTCTAACTACCCTTCCTTTATAATTTCTATCGAAGCTGCACTAGAAGAGTTTGTTTTCAATTTTCATAGAGCATTTCTGTGGGGGTGACATGGTATTGGAGGGAAAAGGTTTTGGGATTATAGCCTCTCGCCGGAATCGTTCTCAAAGCCGGCATCGCGGTTTGGGTTCAGGGCAGTGGTGATTGTTACGGTGGCAGGAGTGGTTGGCATGGCTATTCCTAAAGGCTATCGCTTCTGAAGAACAACGTCATTATCCTTTTGACTTGACTTCCTTCATGATTCCTCCTCTGATTACCCAGAAAAAAACCCCACCCTCCCCTCTGGAAAGATCTCCAGAACCCAAATACACCCAACACTCACTCACAAAACACTCAAAAACCACTCGGAAAGGTCATCAGATAGCCTCGGAGGATGGAGAGAGAGTACTCTACCCGAATTGTTGATACCCCGAAAATTCTTTTCACTCTTAGGATCCCTTTTTTCTTTGGAGAAAAACATGTAAGGAGAGGAAAGAGAGAAAAGTGTATCTAGGGTTTTAGAGAGAGAGATTTAGGGAGTCCAAAAAACATGTGAATGAAGATTTTGGGGAGTCTTGTATGACCAAGAAAAACGTGTGTATGAAGGAGTAGGAGGACTCCCATTTTATAGTCAATTCCAACCATCACATATTAGGAAGGTAATAAAATAAAAAATGAAAGAGGAAACAAACAAATTATTCTAATTGTACCTTCCAAATTTGCAAGATTTTATTTGTCAATCAATCCTCCAAGGAAACAAAAATATTTTGTTTTATTAATTTTACCAAATAAACTCAATATTTGATTTAGAAAATCAAATAATCAAAATAATATATTTGGCTTAATTATCTCTACCAAAATTACCAATATTCGATTTGGCTAGTTAATTAGTCAAATTCTTGAAATAAGATATTTGACTTAATTAATTTTACCAAAATTACAAATATCTTATTTGGCGGGTTAATTTTACTAAAATATTATTTTTTTTCCTTTTATTTTCAAAATGGTCAAATTAAACAAGAAAAGATAAAATATCGGACAAATTTAGGGGTCTACATTAGGCACTAAGGATGGAGGATGAAGAGTCTCCTTGTCACATTTCTAAAATAAAGAACCTAAGTCTTTAAGAAAAAAATCTTCAACCTAAATATCATTAACTTTATTTTCCATAGGTGGAAAGATGGAATCCATGCTACTTAGACTAACTTCAAATTCAACATCAGTATCATTAAGTATGGAGTTTGAGAAGATGTGGGGTCTTTTTTTTCGAAAGAATGATGCTTTTGGTGAAACCACTCCCAGATTATGTTGGAGAGGAGACTTGTAGAATGTAAGAATAGGGGAGAAGAGGTCGAGAAGGATCAGTTGATGAAAAATTCGGAGTGGATGCTTGCTTGTCGAAAGAGACCAAAAAACTTGAGACATTTTCTTCAACTATATCTGGGTTAACAATATCAGACTCAAATGTTGTTCACATTAAATTCCCATTAAGAAAATGGTGGTCTTGTGACAAGAGATCTTTTCTCTCACCCTAACCCTAGCCTCCAACCGTCGTTTTCTTCTGTCGTTGTCTTCGTCGCGTCTCACTATCCCTCTCGTCGTCAACTTTCTGCCGCTATCCTCGCCATTGTCTCCTAGCAACCCTAACCCTAGCCTCCAACCGCATGTTGAACAGCTTCTTTTGGCCTCTTCTCCCGAAAAACCCTAGCCTCCCTTCCTTCTCACCCTAACCCTAGCCTCTAGCCACCGTTGTCTTCCGTCGTGGCTTGCAGTCCCTCTCATCATCAGCTCGCGTCGCTATCCTCGTCGTCGTCTCCTAGCAACCCTAACCCTAGCCTCCATCTGCCATTCATTAATCTGCAACCCACGATTCTTTGACCCACAACCCGCTCCGTTTGTCAGCTCGCGCCGCCATTTATCTGTCGTTCGTCCGATCAGTTTGCTGCATCTTCTTCGCCAATCATTTTGTCGTTCGTCTGCTAGCTTAATGTTCATCGTTTTAGGGATTTTTCTGTGTTTTTTCTTCAGTTTTTTGCTTGTAAGGATCTATTCATTGTTGGGTTAGCGGTTCTTTTGGGTTGTTGTTCGTGTTCCAATGTTGGTTGTGCGGATTTCTTTGATTTGTGGATCTGGTCGTTGGTTGTGTGATTTTTTAATTCCTTGATCATCTGCTCGTTATTCATGGGTCTCTTTGGATTGTGGTTGTGTTCTGGTATATGGTTCTATGGAAGTGATGGAAGAGATGAGTAGTATCCGGAATATTTACTTTCTTCTATGGAGTGAAAAAGATGAGTGTTTTATGGAATTAAAATGCAAGGATGGACATGCTTTTAAATATTTTAGCTTGACTAATGGTTTTCTCTTCAAAGATAATGCACTTTGTATTCCACACACATCATTAAGGATGCAAATCATCAGGGATACTGATTCAGGTGGGCTATGAGGCCATTTTGGCCGAGACAACACATATGAACAAATCTCCAGCAAATTCTTTTGGCCACACATCCGAAAAGATGTTGAGAATTTTTTCCAAAGATGTCCAATTTGTCAAGTTAACAAAGGCCAAGGACAAAATACAGGTTTGTACACGCCTCTCCCCATTCCAAAAACAATTTGGGAAGATCTCACTATGGATTTTGTGTTGGGTTTAACACGGACCCAACGAGGTAATGAACCTTGGTACTGGTTGATCGTTTCAGTAAAATGGCTCATTTTATACCATGTAGAAAAACAAATGATGTTATTCATATTGCTGATTTATTTTTTAAAGAAGTGGTTAGGCTACATGGAATACCAAAGTTCATCACTAGTGATAGGGATACAAAGTTTTTAAGCCATTTTTGGAAGTGCCTTTGGCGGAAGTTTGATACCCATTTGAAATATAACACCACTTGTCACCCACAAACTGATGGTCAAACTGAAGTTACAAATAGAACTCCGAGTAATTTAATTCGGTGTTTAAGTGGAGATAAGCCAAAATAATGGGATCTTTGTTTACCACAAGCTGAATTTGCTTTTAACAACATGAAAAAACGATCCACGAGCAAAACACCCTTTGAGGTAGTATATACTAACCCTCCTCGACTAACACTTGATCTCATAAGTTTGTCTAGTGCTGCAGATTTGAGTTTGGAGGCCAAATTCATGGCTGATCAGGTACAAAGAATACATAAAGAAGTTACAGAACACCTCATGAAAGCTAATACTGAGTATGCCCAACTTGCAAACAAGAAAAGGAGGCATAAGGGATTTTTTTGTTGGCGATTTAGTTCTTCTTGTGCATCTTAGAAAGGAAAGATTTCCAAGAGGAATTTACAGCAAGTTGCAAAAGAAAAAAATTGGTCCTTGTCGGATCCTTAAGAAAATTGGCAGTAATGCTTATATGGTTGAGCTTCCAGATGGCTATAATATCTCTAACACATTTAATGTAGCGGATCTCTCTACCTATTTTCCTCTAGATGAGCTTCATCTTTAAACTCGAGGACGAGTTGTTTTTCTTGAAGGGGGGAATTGATGTAGTTTATTTTGCTTTTTAGGGCTCTCTTTGTAATCTAGCCTAGGTATTTTTATTTTATTTGTTATTAGTTAGTTTTTTAGTTAGTTATTGTGGATAATAGTTTAACCATCCTTGTATTACAGCCCATTATCCCATAAGCTAAGCCTATATATAAAGGCTAAGCCTTCCCCTTTTGTACAATTTTTTTGGAAGATTAATAAAATACCGCCATAAGGCTTTCGGTTCCACCATGGTCGTCGATGCGCCAAACGTCCCTCGATTATAATTTATGGAAATGGTACGCGCTGGAGACCCACTTAACTCACTGTTACTATTCGTCCCACTACCCGACCCGCTAGGGTTTGTATTTGACTTTGGGTTGGACTGGGCAACGGGGCCCATTCTTTTCTTTTATTGAACGTTATTGTCATCTTCTATTAACTGGGCCATAATCATTTTGGCTTTTAAGCCCGTGGGCTGAAACTTTCTCAACTCACTTTGAATTTCTTCCTTCAACCCACATTCAAACTTGCTTTCCAGAACGCCGTCACAAACATCTTTTAGGGTTGCCGCATATTGTTCAAATCGCCAGCAGTAGTCCCTCACGGGGGGATTCTTGTTGAAGCTTCATTAACCGAGCATAGCGATCACCTTGCGAAGACGATCGAAACCTCTCCAACAATAACTTTCAAAAATCTTTCCAACTATTCATTGGCGTTCATTCTTCTTCATATTGATGCCACGTTAAAGCTCCACCTTTCAAGCATAGTATCGCAACCTCAAGCTTATCTTTCTCCGTTAAACGGTTCTTGACAAAGTAACGTTCCACTTGATGCAGTCAACCATCCAGATCTTCCCCTTCTTCCCCCTTGAAAATTGGGACCTCCAACTTCCTCAACCGCATATCAAATAGGGGAACCTCCCTATTGCTAGGTGCGTGAATCCCTTTGTTTCCCATGGTACTTTTTTTGTTTCTTTCATTGGGCTCCTTGCTCTTTTGTACCGACTCCTCATCCATGATACGCTTCCCTTTGTCGATTATCATTCTTTCTGAAGATGGCGATCTTTTCTTATTGTTCATCATTCCTTCTAATCGTGCAAACATCGTTTTCATCTCCTCCCGCACAAGCGTGAACTGTAAGTCCAGCTTTGTGCCCACACTCGCTTGCCTTTCGCCCATTTCAACAATTTGCAATCCCAAACTCACTTCCATGTCAACTTGCTTCACAGCTATCTCAGCCAACTTCTCTTCCAGTGCTACTACTCTTCCTTCCATCTTACCCACCATTCCTCAGGACACGACTCTGATACCAAAATTGATAGGCCTCAGCCACCAATTTTATTTATCAACACAAAAAAAGGGAAGATTTGAGAGCTTCCCTTCTCTCCCAAGTTCTCCCCAGAGAATTACAAAATCACAATAGCCAAAAAGATACTCTCTCCCTCAAGCATACTATCCTTATAACCAACTCATCCACTCACTCACATACATACTAACAACATATTTAAATGGGTCCCTCAAGAAAACGCATAAGGACTCCTATTACACTCTCCCTTTCTTCCTCACGCTACGTTCATATACTTTAGTAATTTGGGACCTATCACAGACCTGAGCATAGTTTCTAGATTTACTTTATTCTTACTTTATACTTGAATAGTTGCTGTTAGGAAAACTAGACATTTTTGTTGAACTAGATATACTGATTTGTATGATGGTTTTCAATATATGTTGTTTAGTGTCTAAATTAGACTTATCATTAATTTGAGTGATCTAAATAGAACTTGTTATGAGGTCGGACTCGTATTTGTGATTAGGATTATTTGGAGTTGCATTTTTTCTTGCTGTTAGGTTAAGTTTATGTTGTTTTGTAAAAGACGTTTAGACTTTACTGGGATAATTTATGTAGAATTGGCTATGAGATCTGACTCGTATTGTTGTTTTAGATCCTTTAAAGGTTATGATATCTTCTTAGCAGGTTGATAAAATTTTTGGATTAGTTATAGTTGTGGCGTTATGCTGTCGGATTTTTGGGAGCGTTAACTTGACATTAGTGCAAACTGCAAAGTTTAGTAATGTCCCTTAGATTTTGTTGAATTTTGGGGGCGTTAAATAGGGTTTTTGATGGCTAGGGTTTCATTTTAGGGTTTGCTCTGATACCATGTGGTTTTTGGGAGAAAAATTGAATGTATTTTTTAATCTCCAAAATACAAGAAGATATAAAAAATACAAAAAGGAAAGTAATAAAAATATAATAGAATCTAATCTAAATATAAGAAAAAATAAAATTAGAATGAAATAAATCTACATGGAGTGAAGAAACAACGAACGTGGTTTGGACTAGTAGTCATTGGAGCCAATGAAAAAAAAAAGTAAAGAGTTTAGAGGGGATGGGTTCAAACTATTAGTGGTGTTCAAAATTAGACCAAAAACCGATTCGACGACCGAAATCGACCGAACCGATGTCGACCGGTCAGTTTTCTGTTAGATTCGGTCGGAGTCGGTTTTGTCATGACAAAACCGACCGTCGATCGATCGGTTCAACCAAAAATTTAAAAAAACCGACCGATAATAGTATATTTAAAATAAATAAATAAATAAATTTGCATGAGTCCGTTGATCACCTCACAGCTCACACACACACTGCACAATGTGTAGTGTTTTCATCCCTCTTTTCAACACTTTTCAAAGTTGCTTTTTCAAAAAGTAATGATTACTTTTTAAAATTTTATTATTTTTTTATTATTCTCTCTCTTTCCTTTCTCACTTTAACTCTCTTTTCTTCTTTCTTTTTTCTCTTCTCTTTCTTTCTTTCATCTTATCTCCTCTTCCCACCGATTTCTTTCTCTCTCTCTTCTCCTTCCATTTCCTTCTCATTCTCTCCTTTTCATTCTCCGGCGTCGGTGGACTCAGTACACCAAGACGATTTTCGCTTTCTTTCTTCCCTCTTTTCTTTTTCTTCTATATTAATCTTTCTTTCTTCTTTCCCTCCCTATATTTTTGTTTTTCCTCTTTTTTCTTCCATTCTTTTCTCCTCCTCCCCATGCTTCAAACCCTCGCCAAACTTTCGACAACAAAATCCCATCTCAAGTCGGAAAACCGACAAAATCGACCAACCGACCGTGTATTTCGTCGGTCAGTTTCAGAGAGCACTCCAAAATTTTCGACCATCGACCGACCGAAACCGATAAAGGTTAAAAGATTGTCTCATAAGATTAGTCAAGGTTTCTGCAAACCAATCAAACACTCAACGATTAAAAAAATGAGGGAACAATTTCCCAACAAGCCAACCAGCCGATTCAAAGGGGCTGGGAACTCTATTCCTACAAAAAGTAGTGACATCCTTCCTCTCGACTCTCGTCTCTCACTATCACAAATGTTCGTCCCACATCCGTAACTTACATAGATTGATTTCTTAAGACGAAGTAGAAGTCCGTTAAAATGATGAAGATAATTAAAAAACTAAAAAATTAAGCTTAACTAAATTCTTCGATATTAATTAATGAAATCCAATCAGAGAAGTCCAAATGTTATCAAACAAATCCATCGTATCAGTGCTAGAGAAAACCAACGTTACACTAACTACACGTCTCCCGTCTGGTCTAGAGCCAATCAAATTTTTCTACTCCCCATTCAAAATTTGATCGCAGTATTCATAAAAAAAGAAAATTAAATAATAGTAAAATAAATAATAATAATAATAATAATAATAATAATAATAAATTTGTGTATCTTTATACTTTCAATTTTCTTCCTATTAAATTATCAAAAATACCCCCAAACTATGAGATTGCTTTCAATTATATCTTTGAAGCTTCAAAAGTTTCATTTTAACCCTAAAGATTGAAATTTGTGTCAAAATGACCCTACATAACATTTTTCGTTAAATTTGTTGACAAAAAATAATGTGCTTGCAATTTGCATGTGTTTTTACTGTTTTTTCCACATATATATTCAAATCTATTTAAAAGCAAACATACATATGCAAACACGTCATTTTCCATCCATGAATTTAACGAAAGAAAAAGAACTTTCAACGGTCATTTTGAAACAAACTTCAAACTTCAAGGGCTAAAATGAAACTTTTAAAAGTTAAGTGCTATGATTGAGATCGACCCTACCATTCAGAGGTATTTTTTGATAATTTAACCTAATTTGAAACATGTGTTTGCAATTTTTACTCTTACAATTTAGGTTAAATTCACCCAAATTTTAATTTAAGAAAAAAAAAAAACAGTTTCACAAATTATAATAAAAATCAAGTTTTAGACCAACATCACCGTGTGTGATTTTTCTAATTTCTCCATCTCTCTGAACATCACTGTGTGTGATTTTTCTGGGCAACGTTCTAATCCACTTGTGGTAATTTTTCTTGTATTATGGAATATTTTTTTATATTTTTCATTTTTCTTTTCTTTTTCTTTATTTCTTTTGTTGATGGTCGATTTTGGTCAGAGGAAACTCACCTGACCTTCACGTGCCACCAACGGTAAATTTGTAGATGAGGGGGAAGACGTGGCCTGCAAAAGAGAAAACCTGCACACACTGGTGTGGTGCCAGCCACACCGCCTCCGATGCTTAAGTCAGAAAACGGAAGGGAGAGCTAGAGAGCAAGAGAAGAGAGTCGAGAATTGAGTTCGAGTCCCTTTCTTCAGTGGCGAAGAGGGGTATAAATACCTGTTCATGCTCCTAGGGTTTTTAGGAATTCGGAGGCGTTTCGGGTCAAACCAGGCGAAACCGGGGTGGCTAGAGGCATCAGGGACCGAGAGGAGGTGACCGAGCTCGGCCCGCGCAAGCGGGCCGACCAACTTGGCCCGACCCTTTGGTCGGCTCTTCCTCTGGGTCGGTCTCCCAGCCCTATTTTCGCCCGGACGCCCTCGTCAGCTCCTTGTGCGTCGGGTGGTCCAAAATTGGCTATAATATTAAGCCCCCACTCTTGAATTGGGATTCAGGTGCGACTTAGTGCTATCGGTTGTGCTCCTTAAGCCCGATTTAAGAGTAATGATCCTTGCTCTGTGCTGACTTTCGTGCGGATTCATTGCTATCCTGACTTTCGTGCGGATTCATTGCTTTGTGCTGACTTTCGGACTGCATCATTCCGGATCCAGGGCTTATCCACAAGTAAAATGTAGGAAAAATGGAAGATCTCATGATCCTGCATCAAAAAGTTAATTTCTGCAAAAGAAGATTGAGGGAAGAGGCTAGGCTCGGCCTCGGCCTCATGCCCCTGTTAGTCTGAAACTTAGCTCCCTGCATCCATATATTAGTCCTTGTAGGAAAATAATGAAATAACAGGCTAGAACATGTAGTCATTGGCTAGATATGCTAAGATGGTGTGCCTTTTGTTTAATAGGGAGTGCATATCCCCTGTTACTTGCTTTTTGTTTAATAGGGAGTGCATGTCCCCTTTGCAGCCCCCAATCTGAAGTAAAACTTCATTAAAACATAAAGTATAGTTGAGTAAGTAGGAGAATACCTTTAAAGTTTGTGCTCGGCCTCGACAAGAGGTGCTCGGTTTTGGCAAGAGGTGCTCGGTCTCGGCCTCCGCCAGGTGAGCTTTGACTTACATGAAGTGCTTGAGCAAGTGTTTGAGCTCTGAGGTGAGGTAGACTCGGTAGTCCAGGCTCGTGAGCAGTGTGGGCACTAAGCTGAAAAGCCTAGGCTCGCAAGCAAGCGTGGGCACTATAGGCTCGCATGAAGCGTGGGCTCTATAGGCTCGCATGTAGGCGTGGGCACTATAGGCTCACATGAAGCGTGGGCACTATAGGCTCGCATGGAGGCGTGGGCACTATAGGCTCGCATGAAGCGTGGGCTCTAGAGGCTCGCATGTAGGCGTGGGCACTATAGGCTCGCATGAAGCGTGGGCACTATAGGCTCGCATGTAGGCGTGGGCACTATAGGCTCGCATGAAGCGTGGGCACTACAGGCTCGCATGTTTGAGCGTGGGCACTAAGCAGTAAGCTTAGGCTTGCATGTTGTCTTCATACATTCCTTGGAACACACTTTAAGCCTTGAAAGGGGAAAATCTAGGTCCTACCATTAATGATAATGTTTACATTTAATGGCAAAGCAAAAGAGAAAAGTCTACTCCTACCTACCAAAAATAAAGTGAGCGACAATGCTCTGACTACATGATAAGTGCAGTAGAGTAAAGAAAACTAGAATTTCCTAAGCTAAGGCTTAGTGTGTTCTCCAGAATGCTGTCCTTGACCCTGGCATGAAGTGTGGTAGGGCTCGGCCATAGGGGAGTCTGTTTTGGTCCTCAATGAATTTCCAGTTGAGGTCCACCCTTGTCTTTGCCTGGGTCGTCTCTGGTCGGCCTCGGCCACCTCTGGTCTGCCTCGGCCTTAGTGGTGAACTCCTTCAGGTATCCGTTCCGAATCAGAGCTTCAATCTCGTCCTTTAGCTGAATGCAGTTCCTAGTTGAATGTCCATGATCTCGATGAAAGAGGCAATACTGGCTCTTGTCTCTGTTGTCAGGATTGAACTTCAGCTTCCTGGGCGCGTTGAGCACGTTTGTATTCCTTATCTCCATCAAGATCTGCTCCTGTGGGATTGAAGTAGGGGTGTACCTTTCAAACTTCTTCAAGTAGTCGCCTCGGTCTGGTCGGCCTCGGCCATGGTCGTCGGTCCGCTGCTTTTTGTCCTTCCTAGTGTCGTTCACGCTCTGACTTCTTTGACTTGAGCAACTCCTCTGCGCTCATGTATTTCTGTGCCCGGGAGACAAACTCTGCATAGGTTCGAGGTTGGCTCTTACCTATTGAATTGAGCAGTCTTTCGTCTTCCAGTCCGGCTGTTATGGCTACTAGGGCTGCTCCCTCACTGTACCCCTCGACCTGTAGTGCTTCGTCATTAAAACGTGTTATATAATCACGCAAGCTCTCCCTAGCTGTTGTTTGACTGTTAAGAGGTTGATGTGAGGCTTGCGTTGTTCTCTGGCTCCCATGAACTGTGCAAGGAATGCTCGGGCTAATTCCTTGAAAGAGCTGATGGATCTTCTCTTCAGCCTTTCAAACCAATGCTTGGCTGATCCCGTCAGGGTGAAAAAGAATGCGCGGCACCTGATTGCGTCTAAGACACCGTGGAAGTCCATCCAGTTTTGGTAGACATTTAGATGCTGCACGGGGTCTTTCTTGCCATCGTATGGTGTGAACGTGGGTACCTTGAACTTTTGGGGCACCTCGGCTTTCATGACTTCTTCTGTGAAGGGCGGGTCGACTTGGTCGATTAGTTCTTCCAAGTCTTGGTCTCCGAGGTCCCTTGACTTCTGTAGGGCTCCCTGAGGATTTCCGAGCTCCTTCAGTGCGTTCAGAAGCTTAGTCTTCCAGGGGAGATTGTTCTTCTTGGCCTCAGCCTCGGCCTGTTGGGTTTTATGCCCTAAAACTCATAGATAGTAAATGTACATTTGACCAAACATTAATAAAAGTGATGTATTATTCAATGTTTGTATTATATCTTGTCTTATTAACCCTAATCCAATAAACTAAACATCCAAGGCTAATAGAATGAGGCTTGAACTAGTATGTAGGGACATACGGGGATCAATGTTCAAGTTTTAGCCTAAAGGGTCTGTAGTATAGGGATAAGGCTGGGTACCTTATCCTGGTGACACTATGGATACGACCCGCTTTGTATATTGATACAAACGTATTGATCCAACGCGTTCATGTAGTAGACATGCGAGTGGGGGTATCCTGTGCAATGAGTTTGCACAAAGACCGGACCGCGAAATAGTTAACCACTAACTGTAACACCGTTAGTTAGCTCGGTTTCTATTTCACTAGGATGACCTAGGCAACTTGGCCTTAATCCTGAGTGGATTATGGACTCCTGTACATGAGGGATTGTCCTTTGATTTGTACGGGTGAGAGTGGCCTATTCGCCGACTCAATAAGCCTACCATTTTGGGGACGAGACCGAGTGGGGAGCTGGGAACATAGTCTTACAAGAAGGAATTCACTCCTTCCCTACTTTAGGGTAAGTAGAGGTGTGTTCCCTTAAGTGGTGTCTCCGGGTCTTGAATAGTGGGCCCTACCCTCTCTATGGCACGAGAGGGACTTCTGTTTGTTGGTTGGACCTCAAACAGGTTGTTCATTAGAGGAGCACTGGTACTTAAGGACCAAGAGGTAGCCCAGGGGTAAAACGGTAATTTGACCTAGCTGGGGTACGAACACACGTGAAGGGCTAACTTGCTGTTGACGGTCGATATCCGTGGACACAGAAATATATCTGCAGTGAGAAGAGTGCAACTGTGGTTCTATAGTGGAGTGAACCACAGTTAACGAATATTGATTAACTTGGTTAATGAGTTTAGCCAATTAATCTCATATCGTTGGAGCTTCTGATCTGTAGGTCCATCAGGTCCCACCGGTAGCTCTATAAGGGCGTTGAGGTAAATTTCTAAGGGTTATTTGAATATTCGAAGTGGTTCGAATATTAAGTTTAAATATGAATTGGATTCATATTAAAAACTATAGGTTATAATTAATACACATATGATGTATATTAATTCTATAGTTAATTTGAGAGATATATATATAATTAAATATATGATATTTAATTGTGATATTAATTAATTGGTGAATTAATTAATATTTTGGTTTTAATTTTAATTAAATTTGATTTAATTAAGCTATATTAAAACTATAGGATAAATGGAGTTTATTTTGTATAAATATGTTTATACAAATGTTATTTAATTAAATTAATAGTTAATTTAATTAAAGGTTTAATTAATATTATTAATTAAATTATTTCCCATCAGTTAGGGTAACTGATGGGAACGTGTGCTCCCTTTTTTCCTCAAACTTGCGTGAATGGGAGGGTTTTAAGGGAGTAGTTGTGCATTTTACGGTATGCTCTCCATCATTCAATTTGGCCCTCTGAAAAAACTCATGCAGAATTCTCTCTACCTATCCCAATTCTAAGAAAGCTCTCTGCAATTCTCTCCCAAACAGAATACAGAGAAATTTTTCCCAGAACCCTTATAGATTGTGCTCCCACAAGCCCCTAACGCGCAACCTTCAAGAGAATACCGGTGGATCTGCGTTCTTTTCCTGTTCTTGAGTGCTGCTGTTTTTGGGAGCAATTCGAAGGAATTTTGGCGAATCGTTCAAGAAAGTCTTCAAAGGTAATGTTATCTTGAACTTGGATCAATAGGATCCTAATTAGATTAGATCTAAAAGTTTTTTTTTTCTTTTATTAAGGAATGTTTTATAAACAGCTTCAGCATGTTAAATTATGTTTACTGCTGTGTTTTTATTTTCCAACGTACCGGTATTTTAGTTCAAATTAAAATACAGAGAAGGCTCTGATACCAATTGAAGGGATAAAAGCCCTTGCGCAGCGGAAACTTACAGAACCTTTATCTCAGGAATGTTTGTCCTACTTAGTTCATTAAAACTATTTTAAAACTAAGTAAAAATTTCTAATCCTATTAGCAAAGCCATGAGGGCTTATGCCCAAAGTGGACAATATCATACCATTGTGGAGATATGTGGGTGTCCGGTAGTCCCTTACACGGCCAACCTAGCCTCGGCCTTGGCTGCTCTGGCCTCGGCCTCGGCAGCCCTGACTTCAGCTTCGGCAGCTCTGGCCTCGGATTCGGCAGTTTTGGCGCTCCTGCGCTTTTCCTCGATCAAATTTCTCAGGTCTGTTCGACGGCTGGTACTTGGCTCTAGGCTCCTCAGTACTGTGCGCTCTGCATGCTTCAACCCCCTGACCTTGCTGGTTGCGCTGTTGGTCTCCTTTCCTTTCGATTCTGTCTCTGATTCATCCACGTACTCGACTGGCTCCTTCCCCTTCTTTGGGTCTCTAATCAAGCCCCCCTCATGGAGTTTGGTGCTAGGGCGGGGTCTATCCAGGATTTGGAGTATTCTGGACAAACTCTGATTCATTCCCTTCACCTTATCCTCAAGGGCGGCAATTTTGGCGTCAGAATCCTCTCCTCGACCTCGGCCCCTCGGCCTATTCTCCTCTGCCTCGGCTCCTCGGCCTGTTCGTCTCGGTGACCCCTGGATGCTATCATCGTCACGTGACCTCTGCGGTTGGCGGCTATTTTTCGAAGTTTCTGGGCTTGGATTTCGGTTTCCCTTTTCCATCCTCTTACTCATTGAATGACCGATGTGCAGATTTAGCAAGCTTTCTTCCCCACAGACGGCGCCAACTGTTGATGGTCGATTTTGGTCAGAGGAAACTCACCTGACCTTCACGTGCCACCAACGGTAAATTTGTAGATGAGGGGGAAGACGTGGCCTGCAAAAGAGAAAACCTGCACACCGGTGTGGTGCTAGCCACACCGCCTCCGATGCTTAAGTCAGAAAACGGAAGGGAGAGCTAGAGAGCAAGAGAAGAGAGTCGAGAATTGAGTTCGGGTCCCTTTCTTCAGTGGCGAAGAGGGGTATAAATACATGTTCATGCTCCTAGGGTTTTTAGGAATTCGGAGGCGTTTCGGGTCAAACCAGGCGAAACCAGGGCGGCTAGAGGCATCAGGGACCGAGAGGAGGTGACCAAGCTCGGCCCGCGCGCCGACCATATGGGTCGGGCCAAGTTGGCCCGGCCCTTTGGTCGGCTCTTCCTCTGGGTCGGTCTCCCAGCCCTATTTTCGCTCGGACGCCCTCGTCAGCTCCTTGTGCGTCGGGTGGTCCAAAATTGCCTATAACATCTTTCTTATATATTTTTATTCTACAATGAAGCTTATATATATATTTTTCTTTTTTCTTCTACTTGAGAGGATGAAGAAGAAAGAACTTGAGATGGAATCAATTAAGTTTGTCTGCGAAATGAGGAGGGAGAAGAATATATAAGAAAGCCCAGTAACAAAATTTAATATTAAATTAATAATTTTGGCAAATTATTATCTTAAAAATGGAGGTTGAATTGTGGAATAGAGAAAGAGAGAAAAAAATTGAATAATAAAAAAAAAAAAGAGGAAAATTGAAGAGAGAGAATTTTGAGGTTTGGCTACTACGTGGAGGCTGAAGACCAAGATGAACGCCCACGCCGCCATGGATAATAAAATGTTATCACCTGCAAGACCATCCCAATTCCCAAACACATTGGTCTATTTATTTTTACAAGTCAACTTCGTCAACTCCAAACCATTATCAACATTCACTTTCAAATAAAAAAATAAAATAAAGTAGAAAAATATCAGCAATTTTCCCACTAACACTTTTCCACATACTCTCCCATCCACCCATTAAATTCACTAGTCGATCTACATCAAACATATCTCTCAACTCCCTTTCTATCATTCTCCTCTTGTCCTGTCCTCTTCTTCAATATAATTATACCTTTTCTTTCTTCACTTTTAAGTCATCTCTCTTTGGTTCTTCTATTATTATTATTCTTTTTTAACACTACTTGGTTGCGACATGGATCTCTCTCCCATTCCATTAAAATCTTCACAATTAAGAAAGAGAAAGGTAGAAAATGAAAATTTTATTTTATCTTTCCTAATTGTCCATCTTTTTATGGTTGCGGCATGCTCGATGCAATTCAATTTTCATTTATTAACATAACGATTATATTAATCATTATTAGTGCATTTTATCCTTTCTGTTATTTCTTATTAAGTCTGTTATTTTTACCTCTGTTATTTCTGTCTTTTACTGTGTATATTGAACCTTGCTACTGGTTGTTTTCCTATATAATTGAATGTCCTGTAGCTCTATTGAGTGTGGAGCTTTTCCTATTATTTTGTGCCTCTCTCTCTCTCTGTCATAACAGCACATGGTATCGGAGCACTGGTTGTTCTGTCAATTTCAGTAAAAAAAATTTCCATAGCATCTTCTTCCTCCAGCATGTCATCAACAGGCAATGATTAAATACCTACCATACCCATTATCTCCACCGAAACCACCATACCCGTCATCTCTTCCACTGCCAATGTGACCGCTCCTGTGTCCACACTTATCTCTTCCCAACGTCAACCCTTGACTTCTCCTTCTTCTCGACAAAATACTCAGCCTCGCCCCTTTAACCCTAATCTTCCCCCATTTCAGCCTACCTTTCAACCCCCTTACATTTCATCTTCTTTCCCCTTCCCTCAGTCTTCTCAACCTACCGGTTTTCAATATCCACCGGCGTCTTCAACCCTGCCCTTCTATCCTTCCCAGCCGATGATGCCACAGTATTTCCCCACCCCTCAGCATACGCCAGCTCCCTTTCCTACTCTCACGCTGCCTCTCAATGTCAAACTTTCAGATTCCAACTATCTTTTATGGAAGAACCAACTATTTAACCATATCATTGCCTTTTATATGGAAAGCTTCATCAACGGCACGCTTGCTCCATCTCGTTTTCTTGATGCTGGCGAAACTCAGGTAAATCCCCTCTTTACTGTCTGGCAGAAATATAATCGTACCCTCATGAGTTGGATTTATGCCTCTCTAAATGAAGATAAGTTGGGTGAGATCATTGGTTGTTCTACAGCTTATGAAATATGGGAACACCTTCGCGTGGTTTATGAATCCTCGTCTACAGCCAGGATAATGGGGCTTCGTTCTCAGTTGCAGAAGATTCGCAAGGATGGTCTAACAGTTTCGCAATATCTGGCTCAGATAAAGGATATTGCCGACAAGTTCTCAGCCATCGGGGAGCCTCTCTCCTATCGGGATCATCGTGGTTACATACTCGAAGGCCTCAGTTCAGAATACAATCCATTTGTAACTTCCATCCAAAATCGTAGTGACCGCCCCTCCTTGGCTGATGTTCGTAGTCTTCTCCTGACGTATAAGGCTCCTATTGAAAAACAGACTTCAGTTGATCAGTTAAATATGGTGCAAGCAAACTTTGCCAACCTCTCTGCTCCTTCAGGCCAAAAGCGTTTTCAGAAATCTCAAAATAATTCCAAACAGACTTCCTTCTCTCGAGCTCCATCCCCTTTTTCCTTTCCCCCCAGCTTTCCCCTTCCTTCAACAGGTCCTGGTGTTTTAGGCTGACCACAACCTTCCGCTCATCCCCCTCGTTGGTCATCTCCTTCAACGAATCGTCCTCAATGCCAAATCTGTGACAAAATGGGGCACACGACTTTGGTGTGTTATAATCGCCACAATCCTCTATATCATGCTCCTACTTCTGCCCCTCCCCCTCAGGCTCTCTTTAATCAATTTCAGCCTTCTTCCTCTCTCACCCCTGTTTCAAACTCTCCAACTGATTCTGTTTCTTTACATTCGAATCCCGATGAAGCATGGTTTATGGATTCAGGGGCAACACATCATATGACCCCTGATATCAATAACCTTCAACAATCAACTCCTTATTATGGTCATGAGCAGGTTGTAATCGGCAATGGTAAGTCTCTCCCTATTTCAAATATTGGTTCATGTCTGCTTACCTCTAATTCCTCTGTCATTCCCATTCGTCTTCATTCAATCCTTCACACTCCTCATTTATCTCACAATTTGATTAGTATTGCCAAACTTTGTAGTGACAATAATGCTTTTGTCGAATATCATTCTAACTGTTTTTTTTTGTGAAGGATCTCAAGTCCAAGAAAATTCTACTCCAGGTTCGTCTTGAGCGTGGCCTCGACAAGCTGTCTATCTCATCTGCTTCTCCGCGAGTTTCATCTTCAATTGGTCAGTCTTTTGCTTTAGTTTCTACTTTTCAAGATGTTCCATTGTGGCATTGTCGTCTCAGGCATCCTTCATACTCAATAGTTCACAAGGTGCTTCGAAATTGCAATCTCCCTTTCAAGTCTCCAGCTTCTAGTAATTTTTGTACCTCATGTCAAATGGCCAAAAGCCATCGGCTCCCTTTCCCTTTATCTCATACTAGGGTTGTTGAACCATTTCATTTAATATACTCTGATGTTTGGGGTCCTTCCCCTATTACTTCTGTTAATGGTGCAAAATATTTCATTTTGTTTGTGGATGATTGTACACGTTTTACTTGGATATATCTTTTGCAATCCAAACAGGATGTTATTTCTTTTTTCCTTCAATTCAAAGCTATGGTTGAAAATTATTTCAGCACCACCATTAAATCCATCCAAACTGATGGTGGCACTGAATATTGTCCATTATATCCCATTTTTGCTTCTAATGGAATTGTACATCGCATATCATGTCCTTACACTCCTCAGCAAACTGGAAGTGTAGAAAGGAAAAATAGACACATAGTTGAGGTTGGTCTAGCTTTTCTTGTTCACTCTACAGTCCCTAAGTCCTTTTGGTCTTATGCTTTCCAAACTGTCGTCTTCTTGATTAACCGTATTCCATCATCTGCATTAAATTTTCAGGTTCCCTACTCGCTTCTCTATGGTAATAGTCCTGATTACACCTTTTTACGGTGCTTCAGATGTTCTTGTTTTCCATTTTTAAGGCCATATAATGACAACAAATTGCAATTTCGAAGCAAGGAATGTGTCTTTCTCGGTTATAGCACGTCTCATAGGGGGTATCTATGTCTGGACACTTCCTCTAGTCGGTTATTTGTCTCCCGTCATGTGATTTTTAATGAAAATTTGTTTCCCTTTAAATCTTCTGTGTCTTCCTCTATTGATTCTATTAGGTATTCTACGGATTATTTTTATCCTCTAGGTTTCTTTTTATCAAACATTCACCATTCATCTCCCTCCATTCAGTCCATTCCCTCAATACCATCGTCTGACTCCCCTGCTCATGTCCATAATCTTGGCGTTGTACCCTCATCTCACCATCAAGATGACTTAGCCTCACAGCTTGCTTCTCCATCCTCTCCCTCGCCAACTTCTTCTCAATCTTCTCCATCATCCTCACCTTCGTTATCACCTTCTGCATCTCTTTTATCTTCTTCCCCATCATCCTCAAGTCCCTCCCAACCTACCTCTCCTGCCCCTCCACCAGTACCTACCTCCCAGCCACCCCATAATTCTCATCCAATGATCACCCGAGCAAAAGATGGCATCTTCAAACCGAAGGCTTGGCTTGCTTCGTTCCATATTTCTCTGATCAACTCTTCTAAGCCACGAAATTATAAGCTTGCCCTGTAGGATCCAAATTGGAAAGCAGCCATGATTGCTGAATATGAAGCCCTTATTCGCAACAAGACATGGTCTCTAGTTCCTACACCAGCCGATAGGAAAATTATTGGGTGCAAGTGGGTTTTTTGTACCAAACTTAAACCAACCGGTGAAATTGATCGATATAAGGCTAGGTTGGTTGCTCAAGGGTACACACAAGCATTTGGTATTGATTATTTTGAAACTTTCAGCTCCGTTGTTAAGCCTACAACCATTCGTATAGTCCTATCACTTGTTGTCTCTAACTCTTGGCCCATAAAACAGCTTGATGTTCATAATGCTTTCCTTCATGGAGAGCTAAAAGAAGAGGTATATATGAGACAGCCGACTGGTTTTGAGAGTGCCCTATATCCGAATCATGTCTTGAAGCTTCATAAGTCACTTTATGGTCTCAAGCAAAGTCCTAGAGCATGGTTCTCCAAGCTCAGTTCGTGTCTAATAAAATGGGGATTTGAGGCCTCCAAAGCAGATTGCTCGGTGTTCATTCTCAAGGCTGGCTCTAACATTGTCATCTTTCTTATTTATGTTGATGACATTCTGGTCACAGGCACATCTTCTTCTCTCATTCAGCAGTATATTTCTGATTTGAACACTCAATTTTCTCTCAAGGATATGGGTGATTTATCTTATTTTCTCGGTATTCAAGTTATTAGAAATGAGCGTGGGATGCATCTGTGCCAACAAAAATATATTTCTGATATTTTGTGTAGATCAAAGTTGGAATCTTGCAGGCTCACTGCATCCCCTATAGCAGCTGGTGCTCCTTTGTCGGTTCACGATGGGCAACCCTTGGAGGATCCTTCTGAGTATCGTAGCCTCGTTGGTGCACTGCAGTATTGCACGTTGACACAACCAGACATTAGATATTCGGTCAATAAACTTTGTCAATTTTTCCATGATCCGAAGTCATCTCATATGCAGGCAGTCAAGAGGTTAATTCAATACCTTAAAGGCACAGCTTCCCTGGGTCTTTTCCTATCTCCATCTCCTTCTTTTCATATAACCTGCTACACTGACTCTGATTGGGCAAGCTGCCCTGACGATAGGCGAAGCACAAGTGGATTCTGTGTGTTCCTCGAAAACAATCTGATCTCTTGGAATTCTTCTAAGCAGCGTGTTGTATCCAGATCGAGTGCGGAGTCGGAGTATCGTGGGATGTCTAATGCTGCAGCAGAGATCACTTGGGTTTAATCAGTTCTTCTTGGGTGTTAATTCTTCATGTCCTCTTCTCCTTTGTGATAACATCAGTGCAACGTACATGGCTGCCAATCCTGTGATGCACAACCGAACCAAGCATATTGAAATCGATCACCACTTCATACGTGAAAAGGTTGCTCGAAATCAGCTCTCTGTTCGCTTTGTTCAATCCGAAGATCAGTTGATCGATATCATGACGAAAGGGTTACCTTCTCCTCGTTTTTCCAGCTTAAGAACCAAGCTAACTTTGGTCTCTAAACCGAGTTAGCTTGCGGGGGAATATTAGTGCATTTATCCTTTCTGTTATTTCTTATTAAGTCTGTTATTTTTACCTCTGTTATTTCTGTCTTTTACCGTGTAATTGAATGTCTTGTAGCTCTATTGAGTGTGGAGCTTTTCCTATTATTATGTGCCCCTCTCTCTCTTTGTCATAACACCACAATCATCCATAAAAATTAAATCAAGCATTCTTATGACATTCATAAATATAACACTTATATTTAATTAAGGTCATGGCATGTTCAATGCTATTCTATTTTCATTTATTTAACATAACAATTATATTAAACATACATGAAAGTCATATCAAGCATTGAATTATTTCCATCCATCAATATAACTATGATATTAATACTCATGAAAATATAAATCATACATATTCATACATTATAACTATTATAATATATGATGCAGTATTTTCAAGAGTGGATAGTGTGATCCAAGTTGCAAACAATTTTGCTGACCGTATTATTTGGTTAGCAAAAAATTTGACAGGTGATGAATTTGAGAGAGTTTATGTTACGTTCTGGACTGTATGGAATGACCGAAATAATTTTAAAAACAATATGGGGATTATGGACTGGAAATGGCGATGTGGGTGGATTCAAGACTATTGGGAGGAAGTTAGAATGATGGGTCGGCAATCTACCTCATCTGCTATGTGCGTGGACGAAACAAATATGCCAATGGAGGATGTTGTTCGACTCTATACGGATGCGGCGGTTGATGCACGAGGAGGTGGTGTGGGGTATGGGGTCGTTCTTGTAGGGGTTGACGGTAATTTGTGTGGAGCTTTCGAGGTTATGGAGCCCACAATTCATACTCCATTGGAAGCCGAGGTCAATGCAATTATCCATGGTCTGAGACTTCTGCATCACATGAATGTTTCTCATGCTTCCGTTCTCTCTTATTCACTTTTCGCTATCAAGATGATTCGAGGAGAATTGGAATTGTCGTCAGATGTGCATCATTTGATTATTCAAATCCAAAGGATGGTACCGTCTTTCCAAAATATATCTTTCTTCCATGTATCAAAGAAGGATAACTTGAGGGCTGATTCTCTGGCTAAAGATGCATTAGCTTGTCGTAGATCTATGCTTTGGCTACAGGATTTTCCTTAGTGGCTTATGTCGATGAATAATGTTATTCATTATAATTGTCATCTTCGATGTACTTGTTCTAAGTAATGAGTTTAATCTATGGTGGGATTTTAAACTATACGACATTCATAAAGTGATAAATAGCTAAGTAGACCAGTATTTTGGCATCCTAGGACAAATACATAGAAAAATTACACTAATTTATCTATAAAAGTCCTAATCCGCCATGAACCACTTCCGAACTGAATCGAACCGCATCGAACCAAAACCAAACCAAGCCCAAACACGAACCGAATTGGACCGCTCAAACCACATTCTCGATCGAATTCTCAGTCAAATGCATGGTGCATGTTGGTAAAACACACACTGTTGAGACGCTGAGGGCGGCGTCTTGATGCTGCAACTAAGCATACCAGTGTCAAGAGACCATGAGTAGCGTCGTCGAGACACTGCGTCTCGGGTTGCTCCTTTGTTTTTTGTTCCAACATCATTTCAACTCCAAAATTTGTCTCGATTGCAGCAGTTCTTCACAAAATTGCTCTCAAACAAATGACACGAACTTACATGACTCAATTTACAAACAAATGCCCAAAAACACGGGCCCTTAGATTGATCGTATCAAATGAATTTGTAAATCTAATGCCAAAAGGGACCAAAAACATCAACTAGCAAACTTTTCAACATCCATAATGCTACCCATCAAAAAACACAATGCAATTCTCAAAATAATAAATTGAATTACGATTGGGCTCTGAAACCAATTGAAGAGATTAAATACCACAACGGAAGCACGATTGATTGTATGTAATTCAATTGTCCTTCTCAAGAAACTGATGTTGGGTTTTATGCCCTAAAATTCGTAGATAGTGAATGTAACCGTTGACCAAATATTAATGAAATAATATTGATATATTATTCTATTAAATGTTATTAGTTATTTTATGTTTTTCTTTGCCTAAAATAACCCTAATCCAATAAACTAGACATCCTAGGTTGTAATACGAGTCTTGAACTATATGTTGCGACATATGGGGATCATTGTTTAAGAAACAGCCTAAAAGGTCTATAGTATAGGGATAAGACTGGGTGTCTTATCATGGTGACACTATGGATACAACCCACTTTGTATTTGATGCAAACACTATGATCCAACGGATTCGTGTAGGAGACATGCGAGTGGGGGTATCCTATGCAATGAGTTTGCATAAGACCGGACCGCGAAATAGTAACCACTGGTTATAACACCGTTAACTAATTGGTTTTCTGTTTCACTAGGACGACCAAGAAAACTTAGTCTTAATCCTGAGTTGATTATGAACTCCTGCTCATGAGGGATTGTCCTTTGATTTGTATGGGTGAGAGTGGCCAATAAGCCGACTCAATAAGCCTACCATCTTGGGGACAAGACCGAGTGAGGAGCTGGGAACATAATCATACAAGAAGGAATTCACTCATTACCGACTTTAGGGAAGCAGATGAGTGTTTCCTTAAGTGGTGACTTCAAGTCTTGAACAAAGGGCCCTACCCTCTCAATGGCACGAGAGGGTTTTCTGTTTGATGGTAGGACCACAAACAGACCACAAACAGGTTGTTCATTAGAGGAGAACTGGTACTTAAGAAAATAGAAGTAACCCAGGGGTAAAACGGTAATTTGACCCAGTTGGTGTTACGGACACTCGTGAAGGACTAACTAGTCGTTATTGGTCTATATCCGTGGACACGGAAAATATGTCTGTAGTAAGTGCAACTGTGAGTCTATAGTGGAATGTACACACAGTTAATGAATATTGATTGATTTGGTTAATGAGTTTGACCAATTAATCTCACATCGTTGGAGCTTCTGATCTGCAGGTCCATTAGGTCCCACTGGTAGCTCATAAAGTAATTTGAGGCAACAAAGTAATAAATGTAAATTGAAAGTGTTTAATTTACTAAGGGAAACAATATAATATATATTGATATATTATTATGAGAGAAATAAATATTTGAAGAAATTCAAATATTAATAAGAATTTGATTCACATTAAATTTATAGAAATTTGAAAGAGTTCAAATATGAATTAATTAATTTAAGGCCTAAAATCTAATTGGGCAAAATTAATTAATTTAAGGCTGGAAATTAAATATGTTATATTTAATTGGTGGTTAATTAATTAAAGAATTAATTAATCGAAAATTAATCAATTATGGAAATGATTAAATCACTTATGGAAGTGGTCAATCATTTATGGAAAAGATAAATCAATTATGGAATTGATTAATTATGGAATAATATTGAATCAATTATGAAAGTGATTGAACAATCTTGACCGTTAGATCAAAATCAATTAATTAATTAACCTCATTCACATTTAAATTTGATTTAAATATAATTCTCTCAAATAATGTATAGTCGTAATTAAATTTAATTAAATCACATTTGATGGTGTTCATATAACACATGCGGAAGCAATTTTAGGATCAAAGGCACTTAACTACATCAATTTTAGAAAATGAAAGCACGTTGTCCAAATACCGTAAGAGAGCAGAATTTGTACCAACCTTTGCGGAGACCGATTCAACAACTCCCTTTGATTCCTTTGGTTACGAACGGTGTGTGGACCACCTCTAGTGTCTTCCCCACTATCCTCCGGCCTTAGAACGACTTGCGGGAGTCTATGGTGATAGAGATTGGAAGGGATATACTTGAACACTACAAGCTTTTAGAGAGAGCTTCTTCAGTGTGACTGCATGATCACAGACCATCTGTGTTACTAGATGAAGAGAGAAGTTACACGGCTGTAACTCCCCATTAGGTGGCAGCCTCTTCCACTCTCGGGGAGTTATTAATTTAACAATTAAATTAAATAATAATTAAAACTATATTATATACATTAAATTAATTTAACTAAATTAAATTTAATTAAATTAATTTTAAGAAATAGTTTTAATTTAATTAATTCAATTAAATCATATTTAACTGAAATAAATTAGTTAAGCCAACCTATTAATTAAATATCATATATTTAATTAATTTTACATTTGAATCATATTCAAATGCATTTCTCTCTTTTAACCTATAGTTTTAATGTGCATCCAAAGTACATTAACTTTAATCTATAATGTTAATTTAATTAATTCAATTAAATCACATTAAATCAAATCAAATCAAATTAATTAATTCCTTAATTTAATTAATATCACATATTTAATTAACCTTACATTTGGATCATATCCAAAGGTATATTTCTCTCATAACCTATAGTTTTAATATGAATATCATTCACATTAAATTTAACCTATAGTTTCAATATGAATCCAATTCACATTTAATTAATATTTGAACCCTTCAAATATTTAATTTTCTCATAAATTAATTTTGAATCATATCCAAAATTAATTTTAAATTATAATGTTTAATTCAAAATTAACTTTATATTATAATGCATCAACATACTGAAGGATTGGAATTCCCTAATTCCATTAGCGGAAGCGAATTAGGACCGATTCGTAGTTAATTTTATTAATCTAAAATACCAATACATTGACAAAAAAAAAACTTAGAACTATTCTAGATCTAAACAGGTTAAACATATAACACTAGATCTAATCTAAAGGGGAGAAGCATATGTACCGTCGTCTAACGACTCTGATGGATCAAGAACACCTTTCTTGATTTCGCAAGGACCAAGCGTAAACAATTCTTGGGAAACCACCACAAAAGCCTTCCACTGCTATCCTCTTATATCAGGAACGTAGTTGTGGGACTACCTCATCTTGAATTGGGAGAAACCACCAGAGAAGAGGTTCTCTATGTTCTTGGTTGAGAAAAACTAAGAGGGAGGCTACTAATTAATGAGACCTTAGGGTTAGGTTTCTCATAATCTTTTCCATTTATAAGTGATAAAACTGAGGGTAGAAAACAATCTTGACCGTTAGATCAAAATCAATTAATTAATTAACCTCATTCACATTTAAATTTGATTTAAATATAATTCCCTCACATAATGTATAGTCGTAATTAAATTTAATTAAATCACATTTTATGGTGTTCATATAACACATGTGGAAGCAATTTTAGGATCGGAGGCACTTAACTACATCAATTTTAGAAAATGAAAGCATGCTATCCAAATACCGTAAACAGAGAGCAGAATTTGTACCAACCTTTGCGGAGACCGATTCAGCAACTCCCTTTGATTCATTTGGTCACGAACGGTGTGTGGACCACCTCTAGTGTCTTCCCCGCTATCCTCCAGCCTTAGAACGACTTGTGGGAGTCTATGGTGATAAGGATTGGAAAGGATATGCTTGAACACTACAAGCTTTTAGAGAGTATTGAGAGAGTGAGATTGAGAGTGAATTTTGGCAGCATAACACTCCAAAATCTCATGCTTCTTCATCTTCTAATCCCCTACTTATAGAAGATTTTCATGCATCTTAGATTCACCAATGCAAGACACATGGAGAGGAGAACGACCATAGTGAATTCTAGGTGTTCTATGGAGGTTACATGCAAAGATGCATGTGTGTGGTGTTACTCCACTATCTTCATCCATGCAAGAGTGGATTTAGATGTGTAATCCCACTATCTCCATCCATGCTAGAGTTAATTTCTACTCTTGGATTTAATTTAAAATGCAATTCTCAATTGCCTTTCAAATTATCAATTAATTGAACTATTTCAACTAATGATATGACATTAATCAATTTAATACATATCACCTAATTCAATCCACTAATCTTGAATTTCCATAAATTCAAGATTGAAATCTCTATCTCAAATTTTAATTAAAAACAATTCATAATCATTTTTAAATTAAAACAACAATTAATTAAACAATTTAATCAATTATGTAATATTAATTTAATATCATATATCAAATTAATATTATGCACCTAATATGAATCTCTATTCATATATATTGTATTTAAATCATATTTAAATACTTTACTCTCTCAATTAATAGTTTAATCCATAATTAAACTATTGTGTTCATAATATCGTATATAATCGACACTAATTCCCCAAACCGAATTTGAACGATTCAAACTTTCCTATCACTATGTTCTAAGGTATGATCCGTATGAGCTAGCAAGGGGATCTAATGGACCTACAGATCATGGACACCAACGATCCGAGGTTAACCGGCTAATCTCATTAACCTAGCTAACCAACATTCGTTAACTACCGGGACACTCCACTATAGCCCTGTAGTTGCATTCCCCTCATGGTAGATATATTTCTGTCCACCTGATATAACCATGATTAGTAAGTCGATCCTTCACAGGTTGTTCGTAACTATAGCTGGGTCAAATGTCCATTTTACCCCTATAGTACTTCTTGTTCCTTAAGTCTCACTGATCCTCTAATGAACAATTGGTTTATGGTCCAACCAACAAAACAAGTCCCTCTCAGGCCAATGAGAGGGCGGGATCCCTTTGTTCAAGCCCCGGATACAACACTTAAGGGAACAACCTCTCTACTATCCTTAATTCGGGCAGGAGCGAATTCCTTCTTGTAGGACTATGTTCCCAGCTATCTCCCCGTTCCTATTCCTGAAATGGTCGGCTTATTGAGTTGGCGTTGCTAAGCCACTCTCACCCATGCAAATCTAAGGATAAGTCCAAATAAACAGGAGTTCATAGTTAGCTCGGGATTAAGATCGAGTTACCTAGGTCATCACATGAAATAGTCAGTCTTGTCAGTAAACGACGTCATAAAGCAAAAGTGACTTATTTCTCGATCCTGGTCTTATGCAAACTCATTGCATAGGACGCCCCACTCGCATGTCTCTACATAGACGATTTAGGATCACATCGTCTGTACTATCTACAAAGTGGGTCGCATCTCATAGTGTCCCAAAGATAAGGTACCCAGCTCTATCCCTATACTATAAACCGTTTTGGCTATTACTCGAGTCTGATCCACTTTTATGTCTCTACATAAAGCTCAAGTATTCATCCTACATCCAGGGATCTTATTTTATTGGATTTGGGTCATTTAACGTGCAATTTACTTATTCAGTGACGACTTTACTGAATGAATCTCGACGATGACTTTATCGATCAAGTATATAATTCGTTTAACATTCACTATCTATGAGTTTTAGGGCACCAATCCCAACAATCTCCCACTTGAACTAAAACTCTAGTTTAGTGGGATGTACTATAATCCATAGCAGCAGTGGGTGAATAAATACTTATATTAATAACAAAGTAAAATTACAATAAACTAGGGTATCTAAATACCTAATACACTTAGGATCGATATACCGGTTACAATTCTCCCACTTGCCCTAAATTATTTCCCATACATATCTCATAGACCTAGACCTTCTAGATGACTCTCGAACACTTTAGCCGTGAGAGCCTTCGTGAATGGATCAGCAATGTTGTGCTTCGACGCTATCTTCATGACGATCACGTCTCCTCGGTGCACAATCTCCCTGATGAGATGATATTTCCTTTCGATGTGCTTGCCTCTCTTATGGCTGCGAGGTTCCTTTGAGTTTGTAACTGCACCGCTATTATCTCAGTAGAGGGTGATAGGCAGATGTATATTTGGAATGACTTCCAAGTCAGTCAGGAACTTCCTGAGCCATACTGCCTCTTTCGCTGCTTCGCAAGCAGCTACATATTCGACCTCCATGGTCGAGTCTGCAATGCATCCCTGCTTGATGTTGCACCATACTATTGCTCCTCCATTCAGAGTGAATATTGACCCCGATGTAGATGTTCTCGAATCTTTATAAGTTTGAAAGCCAGAATCAGTGTATCCTGTAAGGATCAAATCCTTAACACCATACACAAGCACATAGTCCTTCGTTCTCCTAAAATACTTGAGGATATTCTTAACGACTATCCAGTGATCGAAACGTGGATTGGATTGATATCTACTGACAATCCCTACTGCATAACAAATGTCAGCCCTTGTACACAACATGGCATACATTAGGCTGCCTACTGCAGAGGCATAGGGAATTCGTCTCCTGTTCTCAACTTCTTGAGGTGTTTGAGGATACTGTTCCTTAGACAAATTAATTCCGTGCCTGAAAGGTAATAGTCCCTTCTTGGAATTTTTCATCTGATATCTAACCAAAAATTTGTCGATATAAGACGCTTGAGACAGGACTAGCGTTTTCTTCTTTCGGTCCCAAACAATTTGGATCCCTAAAACGTATTGTGCCTCACCCAAATCTTTCATTTGGAATTGAGTTGCTAGCCATTGTTTAATGTCAGTAAGATAACCTACATCATTCTTGATGAGTAGGATATCTTCCACATACAGTACTAAAAAAGCTACGAAGTTGTTGATGATCCTTTTGTAAACACAAGGCTCATCAACGTTCTGTTCAAAGCCATAAGATTTGATGGCAGTATAAAATCTTATATTCCAGGATCTAGATGCTTGTTTCAATCCATAAATGGATCGTTTAAGCTTGCAAACTTTTTGCTCTTGATCCCGAGCAATGAACGCCCCTCTGGCTGAGACATGTAGATACTTTCCTCAAGATTGTCGTTCAGAAAGGCAGTTTTGACATCCATTTGCCATATTGCATAATCATAAAATGTGGAAATGGATAAAAGTATCCTGATCGACTTCAACATGGCAACAGGAGAGAATATTTCCTTATAGTCAATCCCCTTCTGCTGGGTAAAACCCTTTGCCACAAGTCGTGCCTTAAAGGTCTACCTTTCCAGCAGTGCCTCGTTTTCTCTTGTAGATCTATTTACACCCTATGGGTCTAATCCCTTCGGGTTGATCTACAAGATCTCATACTGAATTAAAATGCATGGACTCGATTTCTAGGTCCATGGCTTTAATCCACTCCTTCTTGTCAACGTCATCCATTGCCTGTTTAAAGGTTAATGGATCCTCGATCCCGTCATCAGGTATGACGACTAGAGTTTCAATTAAACCCAAATAACAATCAGGCTGTCTAACAACCCTCCCACTACGTCGAGGTTCTCGTATTTCTTGAGAAGGACATGATTGACTCGAGGTGCTAGTTTCATCAACAACTCTTGTTGATGTTTTTGTAGCTTCGTTAGAAAGTTCACTTAAAACGACTTTACTTCGTGGCTTGTGGTCTCTAAGGTGGTCTTCTTCTAGGAATGTAGCATTTATCGATACAAGTACTTTATTTTCCTCTGGATCGAAGAAGTATCCACCTCTCGTTTCTTTGGGATATCCTACAAATAGGCAAAATCTAGAACGAGGCTCCAATTTCTTTGGGTTTGCCTCTAGCACGTATGCAGGACATCCCCAAATTCTGAAATGTCGTAAACTAACTTTACGCCCTTTCCAGAGCTCAAACGGTGTTTCAGAAACACTCTTTGAAGGAACTACGTTCAGAATATAAACTGCAGTTTCTACTGAATAACCCCAAAACGAGTTAGGCAACTGAGCATAACTCATCATCGAACGAACCATATCCAACAAGGTTCTGTTTCTCCTTTCCAATACACCGTTTTGTTGAGGTGTACCATGGGTTGAGAGTTGGGACGTAATTCCATGCTCTATCAAATAGTCTTGAAATCTCGAGTCCATATACTCTCCACCTCGATTGGATCGAAGTGTTTCTATCGTCTTACCTAATAGGTTCTCAACCTTGGCCTTGTACTCCTTGAACTTTTCAAGGGCTTCGGACTTATGATGCATCAGGTAGAGATAGCCATACCTCGAATAATCATCAATGAAACTGATGAAATATTCGTACCCTCCTCGAGTTCTAATGTTCATTGGTCCACAGAGGCCCGAATGTATGAGCTCTACGTGCCTTAATCATGCTCTGATACCAATTAATACATGTTAGGTGCCTTAATCATGCTCTGATACCAATTGATGGTGTCCATGTAACACATGCGGAAGCAATTTTAGGATCGGAGGCACTTAACTACATCAATTTTAGAAAATGAAAGCATGTTGTCCAAATATCGTAAACAGAGAGCAGAATTTGTACCAACTTTTGCGGAGATCAATTCAGCAACTCCCTTTGATTCCTTTGGTCACGGACGGTGTGTGGACCACCTCTAGTGTCTTCCCCGCTAACCTTCGGCCTTAGAACGACTTGTGGGAGTCTATGGTGATAGGGATTGGAAGGGATATGCTTGAACACTACAAGCTTTTAGAGAGTATTGAGAGAGTAAGGTTGAGAGTGAATTTTGGCAGCATAACATTACTCCAAAATCCCATACTTCTTCATCTTCTAATCCCCTACTTATAGAGAATTTTCATGCATCTTAGATTCACCAATGCAAGACACATGGAGAGGAGAATGACCTTAGTGAATTCTAGGTGTTCTATGGAGGTTACATGCAAAGATGCATGTGTGTGGTGTTATTCCACTATCTTCATCCATGCAAGAGTGGATTTAGATGTGTAATCCCACTATCTCCATCCATGCAAGAGTTAATTTCTACTCTTTGATTTAATTTAAAATGCAATTCAATTGCGTTTGAAATTATCAATTAATTTAACTATTTCAACTAATCATATGACATTAATCAAATTAATTCATATCACCTAATTCAATCCACTAATCTTGAATTTCCATAAATTCAAGATTGAAATCTCTATCTCAAATTTTAATTAAAAACAATTCATAATCATTTTTAAATTAAAACAATAATGAATTAAACAATTTAATCAATTATGTAACATTAATTTAATATCATATATCAAATTAATATTATGCACCTAATATGAATCCCTATTCATATATTTTTTATTTAAATCATATTTAAATATTTTACTCTCTCAATTAATAGTTTAATCCATAATTAAACTATTGTGTTGATAATATCGTATATAATCGACACTAATTCCTTAAACCGAATTTGAACGAGTCAAACTTTCCTATCACTATGTTCTAAGGTATAATCTGTATGAGCTAGAAGGGGGACCTAATGGATCTACAGATCATGGGCTCCAACGATCCGAGGTTAACCGACTAATCTCATTAACCTAGCTAACTGTTGGATTCCTAGAGTGAGTAAAAATTTAGTATAAAATACTCTAGAATTCCTGTGCAAGTATACACAGTCTGCAGCAAGTAATATTATCAATCCGAGCCCTGAATGAGTTTCCACTCTACCTATTTTTGCGTAACTTTTTAATGGTTTCAAGAATAATAAAATGATTGGGTTTTATCTGAATTATGCTGAAGCAAAATAAATGGCAGAACAATAAGTAAACAAATAGATAGACAGATTAAAGACAGGCGCTGGTTAGGTTTTAGTGATTGTTATAAAATATGCTCTAGCAATATTATTGATCATGCATTTCTCGCAGTATTATTAGCGGATTCCTCCTGGAACTCTGGATCTTTTGGGATGTGTTTCAACCCCAATGAAGTACGACCGATCAAGCACTAGGCAACTGGCTATCCCTAGCTCAGTCACTGGCGTTCACCAATACACAATGATCGTAGTGTGGAGAATTGCCACACACTCTCTAAATCATCCCTGAAACTAGAGAGAGCTATTCACACCGGCTGGCCAGGCGGGAGTAAAATGAGAATAAGCACAACAATTAACCAAAATGCGATAGTCAATATATTATTAGAGATGAAGCACAGTAATCACATTATTCCTAACCAACACCTTAAGCTACTTAGTTCATAACAGGCATAGGAATATGAGTTACAATCTGAGTATGCATGTCCATAACCACAAGTTAATAAAGAAAATAAACTCCCTAATCAACTTGCGGATGATGGTGTTCTTGATGATCTTCAATCTCTCTACACTATACGGCTTCCACGGGAAGACTTGGAATATTTTCTCCCAAAAGTGGAACGAGTTGGACTTGGGCGGCTCCTTCCTTTTATAGAGGTGATAGGAGGCTTGAATTAGGTCAACTAGGACACGTGTAAGGCTCTCCTTGCTCCTTTATCCCGAAAATAACTCAACAGAAGTCGGTTCATGAAGTTGGCTAACGAGCTGTGACGTGGCAGTTTCTGCTCCCAGTTTTGCTACAGCACAGAATTTGCTCCCTCCAGTCGCCCAACAGCATAATCTGCACAAAGTGATTTCCAAAGCTTCCATTCTTCCAAATGGGTTAAATCATGTAATATCTCTCTAAAACCAACCCTATTAAGCATTAAAGACACACAAATCCTTATATAAATGAGGCCTAAATAACTACCTTTTGGGCAGTTATCACTAACCAACATTCGTTAACTACCGGGACACTCCACTATAGCTCTGTAGTTGCACTCCCCTTACTATAGATATATTCCTGTTCACCTGATATAACCATGATTAGTAAGTCGATCCTTCACAGGTTGTTCGTAACTATAGTTGGGTCAAATGTCCGTTTTACCCCTATAGTACTTCTTGTTCCGTAAGTCTCACTGATCCTCTAATGAACAATTGGTTTATGGTCCAACCAACAAAACGAGTCCCTCTCGGGCCAATGAGAGGGCGGGATCCCTTTGTTCAAGCCCCGGATACAGCACTTAAGGGAACAACCTCTCTACTATCCCTAATTCGGGTAGGAGCGAATTCCTTCTCGCAAGACTATGTTCCCAGCTATCTACCTGTTCCTATCCCTGAAATGGGAGGCTTATTGAGTCGGCGATGCTGAGCCACTCTCACCCATGCAGATCTAAGGATAAGTCCGAATAAACAGGAGTTCATAGTTAGCTCAGGATTAAGATCGAGTTACCTAGGTCATCACATGAAATAGTCAGTCTTGTCAGTAAACGGCGTCATAAAGCAAGAGTGACTTATGTCTCGGTCTTGGTCTTATGCAAACTCATTGCATAAGACGCCCCACTCGCATGTCTCTACATGGATGATTTAGGATCACATCGTCTGTACTATCTACAAAGTGGGCCGCATCTCATATTGTCCCCAGGATGAGGTACCTAGCCCTATCCCTATACTATAGACCGTTTTGGCTATTACACGAGTCTGATTCACTTTTATGTCTCTACATAAAGCCCAAGTGTTCATCCTATAGCTAGGGATCTTATTTATTGGATTTGGGTCATTTAACGTGCAATTTACTTATTCAGTAACGACTTTACTGAATGAATCACGACAACGACTATATCAATCAAGTATATAATTCGTTTAACATTCACTATCTACGAGTTTTAGGGCACCAATCTTAACAACATTTAATTAATTCAATTAAACTAATCAATTAATTAATTTTATAATTAATTAAATATCACGCATATTTAATTAATTACACATTAGAATTATATTCTAATAATTCCCTCATTTACTATAGTTTAATTAAATCTCATTTAATTTAAACTAAATTGAATAATCAATTAGTTCATCTTGTAATATTAAATATCATATATTTAATTAGCCATATATTTGAACTCTTTCAAATATATCATTCAGTCAATATGATAAAGTTTAATCTCAAATTAGACTTTATATTTTAATGCATCACTATACATTATATTAATTGTATCTCATGCAATTAACTTAATTCCCAATATGAATTTGAACTTATTCAAATTCTCACAAGATAATAATTGTTCTTAATTACTCTTTACGAGCTAGCAGGGGAACCTAATAGACCTACAGATCAGAAGTTCTAATGATATGAGGTTAACTGACTAAACTCATTAATCGAGTTAACCAATATTCATTAACTGCAGGTCACTCCACTAAAGAGCCACAGTTGCCCTCTTCTCACTGTAGAACATTTCTGTGTCCACGGATATAGACCTATACCGATAAGTCAATCTTTTTTCTTTTATTATAATGTATCAACATACATTATACTAATTGTACTTCATACAATTAACTTGATTCCCAAAATTGAATTTGAACTATTCAAATTCTTTCAAGATAAATTATTTCCAATTACTCTTTACTAGCTAGTAGAGGGACCTAATGGACCTACAAATCAGAAGCTCCAATGATATGAGGCTAACTGACTAAACTCATTAATCGAGTTAACCAATATTCATTAACTGTGGGTCACTCCACTAAAGACCCACAACTGCACTCTTCTCACTGTAGAATGTTTATGTGTCCACAGATATTGACCAGTAATGGTAAGTCAATCCTTCACGAGTGTTCGTAACTTCAGCTGGATCAAATTGTCGTTTTACCCCTGAGTTACCTCTGGCTTCTTAAGTACCAGTGCTCCTCTAATGAATGATAAGGGTAAAAAATATACCTATTTTACCCTTATAATTAGCTCATATTCTTGTCAAAAGTTGCATGTTTAGGTCAATTTTACTATTCCCGAGTTCAAAATATGTTAACGTTGAGAAGTTAGGGTGTTGAGAGTCACTTTTGTCAATTTATGCTTATTTGTGCCTAAAAAGACTCTATTTGGTGAGGATTTTACTTAGTTTGTTGCTGGGAAAACAGAGGAAAGGCTGGAATCTGCCCAGAAATGCGACCGCATTTCTGGGAAGGAAAAATGAAATGCGACCGCATTTCTGGAAAAACTGAGACCGTTCCGAGTCATCCGCATGTCGTTGTTGACGAGTCTTCTTCCCACCTAACCAGTTGTTTTGACCCCGAAACTGACTGGGCTACCTTCCAGCACCTATTTCGCAGCTCCTCAACCATCTCCAACACTATATAAGCTCGTGATTCGAAGTCAAATTCAAGCAGAACTCATTTGGAAGAAAAGGGTGGTGATAGAACCCTAGTTGACGCCTATGAGTAGGGATGCCCGAGGTCCTTCTTAGATGACTAAATTCTAACCTGAGTTAGACATCAAACCTTCGGGTTTGTAGGGATTTTCACCCATTCCCACTTGTAAAAGCGAGAGAGTGGAGTGTCTAAGCAAACTCTAGAAGGATTGAGTAAATAGAAAAACGCATAATATTTGGTTATCTCCATTATTTCCAACTTTTGATATTTTTCATTATTATGTATTCTTTACACTTTATTATCAATGAAAATGTATTCATTTGCACTTTATCTCACCATGAGTAGCTAAATTCCGTTGAGGGGTTCAATGTGGAATTCCCTTATGGTTTAATAGCTCGAAAGTGTTTTATTTGCTTAAGTTTCTGTTCAATGCATGTCATTCTTTAGTGAATATCATTCTGACCTTGCTGAGTTTAACTTGATCACTTAGACTTTGCATGCTACGTGAGTTTGATCTCGAAAGGGACAAATGATATCGGTTCTCATAAAGGTGATATAGGAGAAAAAGCTCGAAGAGATTGTTCGACGGTATAGGGCAAGCTGCCTAAGGCACCCTATATCGACTATAGGGTTATAGATTGCATTCGTGAATTATCTATGTCGGAGTCGAGTCACAGAAATGTGCATAACGGTACTCGCTTAGCCTTCTAACGGTTCTTGGGAGCAAGGCCAAATAGAAGTTAAATCGGACCCAATGCATTGAATAGGCTTAAGTTTAATAATCCATGATTAAGGTTATTGCCTTTGGGATGAATCCATGTTGAATACCTCGTTTTATTTCTTATTGTTATTCTTTATTCATTTGCTTGTTTTATTTTCTTAAAAACCAATCATCAATCTTATTTCTTTTGTTACCTATTTTTAAGCAATCAAGTTGAGCAATTTCTTCTTCAAAACTGAATTTCCAAATTAGTCCTCGTGGGATCGATACCCTTGGAATACTTCTAAGGTTTTTTTTATTACTACGTGCGACAGTGTATACTTGCACTAGGGTTGGCTGAGTTTATTTTTATTATCTCACATCCATCAATTCAGCTAACGACGCACCAATAAACAACCTGTTTATGGTCCAACCATTAAACAGAAACTCTCTCTCGGGCCAGTGAGAGGGCGGGATCCCTTTGTTCAAGACCCGAAGTCACCACTTAAGGGAACACTCATCTACTTCTCCTAGAAGTGGGAAGGAGTGAATTCCATCTTGTGATGTCATATCCCCAGCCCCCCATGATAACATGCATTTATGCTATCTATTTCCTTGTTATTTTAGCTAGTTTTGTGCGTTAATTGTGAGCTTTAATGTCTTTTTATGTTGATTTTGTAGAAAATCGAGCCCATGAAGCAAAACTGGAAATTTTACTAGTTTCGGGATCAAAATGGAGATTTTGGACCATTATTAAAGAAAGGAAAAGATTACATTTGAAGAAGAGACCCAAAAGCCCAAAAGAGTGGAAGAAAAAGAGCCAAATTCGAGTCCAAAATTCGTTTCTAGAAGGCCCAACATCGCAACGCTGGATGAAGTGCGCGACAAGAAAATGATGTCACAGCATCGCAACGCTGTGCGTCTTGGGCAGCAAGCCACCTCCGTTTCCTCACCTATAAAAGGGCCACTTCTCAATGGTTCAAGGATCCAATTTTGGGGGGTTTCTCCCCTAGCTCAATAGAGAGAAAAAGTGAATAGAGTTGTGAAGAAAAGGTGGAATTGATCGAGATTCCAAGGCTCGGGAATCGATATGATCGTGACGGGAGCTTGGGATTGACACAACGATTATTTCTTCCTTATATCTTTGTAATTTCTTATTGTAGATTGAGTTAGGACGATGGATCAAGATCACTAGGCCGAGATTACACCCATTTGTGAGTAGATCTTGAGACCTACGGTCGTTAACTTAACTAATTGGATATTGTAGCCTAATTACTGGAGATTGTAACGAAGTTCTTCATATTTCATCTATGCAATTCATGCTTAATGCTTTTAATCCCTTGATCACGGATTGATTGATGTGTTGGTCTAAATTGATACTCGACAGAGAAAAGTTAGATTAGATCCTAATTGCATGGCTAACAATTGCTTGGAACACGAGAGTGAAAAAGAATTGTTAGAAATTTAAGATGAAGTTGCTTAATGCCATATTATGATTAACTAAGGAAATGGACATATGAATTAGTTATGTTAGTATGAGATGTGGAGGAACTTGAAAGAGAAATCCGCTTAAAATTATTTCCAGATTTATGAAATTGAAAATTAGTAGTCACATGCATCCATGTATTTGAGCTACATATCCAAGAAGCTAGTTAACACCCTAGGTCAAGTTCCCTTAATATGATATTTCCATTTCATTGCATGATTGTTTAGTTTATTATTAGTCTTTCATTCCTAGAGTTGGGATTCTAAATAAAATTAAACATGATGGTTCTTAGTACTTAATGGACTTAATTCAATTTCCCTGAGGATTCGATACTTGGTATTACCTACCGTTTTATATTACTTGGGCAACCGTACGCGTGCGGTGATAGCAACAAGTTTTTGGCGTCGTTGCTAGGGATTTGTTATTTTTCCATTAATATTGAGAATTAAGTGTTTGATTTTGATTTAGAAATTTTATTTTGCATTTTAATTTTTTGTTTAAGAAGTTGTGGCAAAATTTGTGGAGTTATAAGGTGGATAATTTGTTTCTTGAGAATTAATCATGGCAGATCAAGAAGACAAAGCAATCTGAAATTATTTCTTGCCCAAGCTACCGTTGAACTACTTTAGAATAGCTTATGAGCCAATTGCTGTTGATAATTTTGAGCTCAAAGCTAGCCTCATTCAAATGGTAAGAGAAAGTGCTTTCAAAGGCCATCCATCAGAGGATCCACATAATCACCTGAGATCATTTTTTGGATATCTGTGGAACGGTAAAGATAGGTAGAGTTAGCCCTGACGCTATTCATTTGCAGTTATTTCCATTTTCTTTACAAGATAGGGCTAGAGATTGGTTAGACTCGTTAACCTCAAATAGCATTCTCAGTTGGAATGATTTAGTTAAAGCCTTCCTTACAAAAATTTTCCCATTAGCTAAAATTACTAAGCTTAGAACTGAAATTGGAATGTTCAAACAATTGGAGGAAGAGCAACTGTATGAAGCTTGGGAAAGATATAAGGATATGTTAAGGAAATGTCCACAACATGGATACCCTGACTGGTTCCAGATACAACTTTTCTACAATGGGTTAAATAGGGATTTTAAGACAATTCTTGACACTGCGGCGGGAGGAAACTTTTTAGCAAAAACTGTTAAGGATGCACGAACCCTAGTAGAAGAGTTAGCCTTGACAAGTTACCAATGGATGTCTGAGCAACCAGAGCCCAAACAAAAGGGGAAACCATGTGAGACTGATGAAGTGAGTGCTTTAAAATTTCAAATCGAAGCTCTAACAAAGGCCTTGAACAAACTCTCAGGATCAGAGACTCCAAGTTTGCCTAAAGTTGAAGTAAAAATGGAGTCTCAACCTGAAGAAATAGTCCATCAAGAGAAAAAAAGCCCTTTAGAAGTCATGTTAGGAAAGTTTATTAAAGAGACCAAGATTTTGATGATTAATGTTCAAGGAGCAGTATCAACATTGCAAGCCAGGGTAGAGAAACGAGATCTTGTCATTAGTAAAATGGAGGCAAAACTCGATCAAATGACAATTTTCATGGATAAGTTTCAGTAAGGAAAATTCTCTAATATCTTCGCCGTTGAACCGCAAGAGCATTGTCTTGCAGTATCATTAAGGAGTGGGAAGCAATTAAATAAAGTAGAAAGAAAAGAAGTCAAAAAGTCCAACACTAGGAAGATATCGGATGAAGATGATGATCAAAACACAAAAGAGGAAGAGATAGCGCAGTCAGTACCACTTGAAGAGATAGCGCACTCATCATGCTTCTAAACCCTGTTTTATGCCAATGACAAGCTCACAACCCAAAATGCATAGTCCATACATGTTTTCTAACTCATATCATGCTTTTAGTCCATGTAACACCCAAACAACATGCTCTCTACATTAAATTTATGTTTTTCAGACAATCACAGTGAAACAACATATTTTTCACATCATTCCAATCACAACATCTCAGCATGATTCAATATAACAATTCAATACATCGATTTCAAGATACTCAAAACTGGTCAATGACAAAGCAATAGTCATATATATATATTGTCACACTTTTTCATTGTTTTGAGTTTGATTTACATGATTTGTGAGTCATAGCATGTTATTAATCCATGAATTAAACCATAATCCCAATTGGTGAAATCAACTCCCTAAGGCCTTTGTCATCATTAGATTGTCACACTTTTTCATTGTTTTGTGTTTGATTTACATTCTTTGTCATTAAAATTTGTTCCCTAAATAAAATTGGTCAAAAGTATTTTCGGTAATTAAATTGGCTAGAAACCCAATCCAGAGGAGTCTCGCGAGTGGGTTTTTTCTTTGCTAGGGTTTTTTTTTATGGAATTTAGAAAGATCAAGCCCCACCGCCCAAAACGGGCCCAATATATTCCGCTTGGCCAGCCTCGGCAATGAGCCAAGGCCGAGGAGTCTCGCGAGTGGGCCACGAGCCTCGCTTTTACTTCACCTGGGTTGTCCTATGAGAGTCGGGTCTGTTGCCTCCGGATTTTTGGTGCAATCGAGTTGGAGATAACCTTGACCTATTATTTTTGAAATTTTTTTGAAAGTTCAAGGGTATTACTTAATGAAACCGAAATTTTAACGGTTTCCATCCAAAAATTAATGGAAAGGGTATTTTTGAAACATTTTTTAAAGTTCAAGGGTATTTTTTAAACTTTTTGAAGTTCAGAGGCATTTTTCAAACAAACCTCATAGTTCAGGAGTATTTTTTATATATATATAATTTAGCCTAAAGATTATATGTAAATTCCTGTGAATTAAAAATTTCTTGAAGTTTTAAATATGGTATTTTAATGGGCGGTGGGATAAAAAAAGATTGAAAATATAGAAAATAGAAGAAGAAATCAAACAAAAACAAGTTAATAAAAAAAATTGAATAACTTTTAACCCAAGAAATAAGGATCCTTTGTCAAAAAATAAAAAATAAAAAATAAGGATCCGATAGTGGTTTAAAAATAAATAAATAAATAACGATCCGATAGAAAACATTTTTGGTCCCTAATTTTTCACGAAATTAACAATTTAGTTCATGAACTTTAAAATGCAACAATTTTGTCATTGCACTTTCAAATTTATAACAATTTGGTCCCATAACTTTAGTGTGTAACAATTTAGTCTAAACTTTGAGATTTGTAACAATTATAGTTCTAATTGTAAAAGATTGCATCAAAATTAAATATCAAGTTGTTATTTAACGATGTAGACTTTATAGTTTAAAGACATATTAGGTCTCTACTTAATTTATTGATCTATCTAGGTATGAAATTTCATTAAATTAATTTAACAATAATTCTTATTATATAAACTAAATCATTATACATTTTAAAATATAATAACTAAATTATTACACAATAAAGAGATTAAATTGTTTCAAAATTTAAAATATATCTTTTATAAGTTAACAATGCGGGGTTGAGAGATTCGAATAATCAATGTCCTATTCGTCTACAAAATTGAAAATGTTGAGACTACGAGTGTGTTTGGTTAAGTTTTTCAAGTGTTTAATTTTGAAAAAAATTATAGTGTTTTTTTTCAAACAAATAGTCCATGTCATTCAATGATCCAAGAAATTACAGATCACAATACATTTACAATGGGTAACAGCACCCATTGACAGCAATCACAGTGAAAAATTAAATAGCCACAACGGATCTCTTTTTAGCTAAAGCATCTTTAGCTAAAAAATCAATCCTCCCATTATTATTTCTAGGAATATAAAAGAGAGAGACGACTAAACTCTGATACCGTATATTGAATTTGCGCAACCCAATGATAAACATCAGATGATATATTCTGCTCCCCCTTAATCATGTGTATAGCGTTTACGGAGTCTAAATATACACATGCATCTTGGATTTGCATTTGCTTTAATAGACGAATTTCCTTCATAAGGGCTTGAATCTCTGCTGCCAAAGGCATGTAAGATATCAGTTCTATCATTTCCATTGCTCCTTTTAGATCTCCATTCGGTCCAAGAATTATAGCTCCCAATCCAGATCCTTCTATGTGAACCCAAACCGCTGCATCCGTGAACCGTTTAAATGCATTTTGGTGACCCACATGAATCTCAACATCATCCTTAGAAATGAGATTCTAGTATTTGACAACCACTAAAAAGAACTTGTTAAAAAATGAGATTGAGAAATAAGAAACACTTGAAATCCAATTTTTTAATGAGGGATTAAATTCTGAACAATTTTTATAGTAGATATTTAAAAGAAAATGCATCCTTGGAGAAATATTTAAACTAAAATGTATTCCAAACTAATCTTTTACAAACAAAAGATGAGGAGAAATTGACAAAATTAACCCCTTAAGTTATTGGTTTTGTAAGAAAGGACCCTCTCAAGAAAAAAAAGTTTTTTGGACCCTTTGATGATGAAGATGATGTAAGCATGCACTTGAAATTACCTTTATACCCCCAATGCATTAAAAACCAATAAAATTAACTTCTTTACCCACTTTTTACTCACTTTCCACCAACCTCCCATATCATAATTACCTCGTTACTTCTAACCAGTACATTTATTTTCATTTTTCGATTATCAAAATAATGATTTAAATACATGGATGTCTAATTTGTATCCTTAAGTGAATTGATTTGATCCCATTGTCGATCAAACTCATTCCTAATTATTAATTAATTAATCCTACTAACCCGTCAAGATTAATCAATTAAATAATCGTATTACGTTCAGATACCCCTAGAGCGTTAATCCTACTAATCCGTCGAACCAACATCCAATGGATTAATTAACTAACCTGATCGTGATTAATGAATTAACTAATTGGTGTTCTAGGATAGAATGCTCACAATTAAATAGAAAAAGCCTTATTTAATCACAAACATCGATTTATACCCTAAACCTATCATGCAAACTACGATATCAGAGAGATGCTCTTGAGACTCGTGCCCATGATTTGGTCTATTGCTAATTACAAATTAAAACTTTATTCGCAATGTGGATTTCAATTTCTATTACAAACATACAAGTTGCCATATCATCCTGTGTTAACATTTTTTTTTTTTGGGACTTTGAAAGCACATGATTTCCATTGAACACACAAGATAACCCAAATATAATGGTATTTTTTTTTTATGAATGTTGTTGTGATTATGAGCCTACTGAATGGAAAAATGTTATATTAGCTCCTTGTCAGCGTTTAAACTATAGTAGTTATTTATGCTTATTAGTCTTAGAAGACATTAGTTCATTGGTTGTAATGAATGCAATAATTAAGTTGTCTTTGGTACATATTAAATTTCATTGTTCTCATTGTCTTCTTCTTCTAAGATTAATGAGATTCAGAGTAAACCTTCAAATGGAAATAGGCTCAATAACTTATGTTCTTTTCCTAAGTATTTCTTTAATTCATTGTAATTGTTTCCTTTAATTCTTCGTTAGCAATTATATGTGTTGTTTCTTGTAGTGCATCTATTAATTAGTTATTTGTTAGTTATATCTTTTCTGATCTATTGTACGAGGTGTTGTTTTGAAAAGGCTTCCACATTTAATGGCTTATAGGGTTGTTGGATAAAATTTTTGCTAATTTGTAAGTGTCTTGAACTCTTATAGTTGTTAAAACTTTTACATTTATGTTATTCTTATGTTAAATTTAGGTATACTAGTTTAATGCTAGTATGTCGATTATGAGTAATTGTCATTGGATATTGATTATTACCAATCCTTATGACTAGAGGGCAACTCTAAGTCTGAAAAACAAAAGTAAAATCCCCTTAAATTTATGAAAATCTTTTAATGTAGTTAGGTTGTGGTAATTTTTAGGATTGAGTTAAAGGCGGTGATTATTTGTTCAATGCTGAAATAACTATTTTGCTGTAGCGATTCATGGCTTTGCAGGTTGCTCAGGTAAAGGTAGAAGGTAGTGTTGGAATATCTGTTTTTGATTAAGTTATGCTATATGTCCATTATTCTGAAATTTCTAAGGATAAGATCTTGGTATTACTCGGGTGATCGGCCTAATTTGTTATACACTTAGAATCTCCCAATTTGCTTATCTTAGTTGAATTCCTTGCGAAAAATGCTTTAAAATGAGTATAATATGTCTATAGGTCCTCTACGGAGCTTTGGAAGCAATTCGGGGCTTAAACGAGCGAAACCGGAGCATAAAATGATCATTTTGCCCCTGGAGCCTCATCAGCGTCCAGACGCTCGTCATCAGAGTCGAGACGGTAGCCAAATAAGGAAGCTACTTGGAGATCAAGCTGGCAGATAGCGACGCGACGCTAGCCCACAGCGTCGCGACGTTAGGGCAATCCGAGAGATATTTTCCAAAATTGAAGGGACAGCGTCGCGACGCTAGGCAGATTTCCAGAATCGAATTTTTTCTATTTTGGCTGGAATTTTTCCTTCTTTGGAGACCCAATTCAGCACCATTCTACCACGATTGGAGGCCAAGAAACACTATAAATAGAGGGCCTTGGTGTAGGTTTAGAATCATCCCTTAATTCATCCCTCAATTCATCCATCACTACAATTTTGTAGCCCCTTTTCTCTAGTTTCAAGTTCTTCTTTAAGTTTTCTTAGTCTAAGGGTCGGTTGATCGAGCCTCGAGCTTGGAGGTGCTTGTCTATGGCCAACTAAGCTCGGATCGTTGTAATCAGGACCTCGGTTTGTAAGTTTGATTCAATTTTATGAGATTTCTATTCTAAATTCCTTAGTTAATTGTCTTTGTGATTTTAGTTCTTTGCATACAAATTTAGATTGTGGTAGGCAAGATTGACAACCTTGACCGCTCCCTGTCTAAATTTACTCGCTAAATCTAAGTAGCAAATAGGCCAACGTTATGATATTACGCATGCGTCCCTTGAACTAAATGAATTAATCAATTGTAATTGTGGTTTGTTGCCCGTTGCATGTGAACTAATTCAGCTAGATCCCAATGCGGTTTAGATTAGTTAATAGGTCAATTAATTAATTTAAACTAGAATCAAACTTAGCGTTTGCATGTTTGTGATAGTTGGATCATGGCTCTCGATTTGTTGTCGGAGTACGCCGGACTTAGATAGTTAACTAAATATCAATTGATAATCGATGAATGAAATTAATCAAACTTAACACCGAGTCTAACCCCGATTACAGTGATCCTCGTGGTAAGATCAACTAACCCTGTCTTTACTTTCCTTGCATTTAATTTTCCTTATTTATTTTTCCCGTCTTTACTTTATGTCTTAATCTTTTTATTGGTTACCTCAAAAACACAAAAGAATTTAGAAATAAACCGATTGTTCCCTGTGATCGACCCTGACCACTACTGCTACAAGTTAGCTTTAGGAATCGTGGATTATAAATTTATTTGACAAGAGACCGCGACAATCTCTTCCGTCAAATTGGCGCTGTTGCCGGGGAACACGGTGTCTTATTTCTATTTCTTTTTGTGTTTTTCACTTTTTTCTTGTTTTTTGTAGTTTGTTTCTTGTAGGCCTTCGTGACAATCCTTTAGCAAGAGCTAGCTTGTTGCACACCAAGAAACGAGGAAAAGGAATTGAGCTTCATGGAGATCTAGCTTTTGAGAGCAAAACCAAAATTCTATCCCTTGCTTTTTTTATTTTCTTTCCTTATTTAGTTGTTTTCCTAATTTTTTTTTTGTCTTTATTTTTGGTAGGTTTTCATAAACCAAGGTTCTTCAATTTTTGCCAATCGTGGGAGTTTCCATCTTTGCCAACCTCGTGCTTAAACAGGGGAGGTTTTCTGTTCCCTTTTACTTTTTGTCCCTTTATTTCCACATTTAATTTACATTAGGGGCAATGTAACGTTTAGGTTGGGGGTGGAAGAAATATCTTGCATGTTAGATTTTCATTGAGTCTTTCCGCGCAGACTATATTCTATATGCATGCTTGATTTATTGCTTTGTGTTTAATTGAATTTATTATTTTAAGCAAATAAAAAAATGAGAACCCGAATAGGCGAAGTTCTGTCTAAGGTTTGAGGTATTTAAGCTGATGGTTTACGGAACACCTCCTACTTGGGAACTGACCCGAACCGGTAAAGTTATGTCTAAGGCTGGAGGTATTTAAGATGACGGTTTACGGAACACCTCCTACCTAGGAACTGATCCGAATCGGAGTTCAAGCATTTTTTTAAAGCAATTTTTCTGAGATTGAATGCCTTGCTTTAAAATTGACTATGAGATTTCTAGGATGAGAAAAGCATGAGTATATATTTTTCCTAAGTTGAATTGCATGTATCCTAGCATTTTTAGAGACTTCATTAAATTTTTCAAAATCTTTATTGGCTAAATTGAGCATGAGTTCTTCCTAGCGTAGTTTTGTTGGTTTTTGATGGCTTCATAAGATTCCCACCTCCGTTGTCACCTCGATAGGATAGGTAGCATGTTTAGAGGAAATTTTTGCAAAATAACTTGTTTAATGCTTTGGGGAGTGAGAAAAAGAATTTTTTTCCTTGTAAGTTTCAAAAGAAAAATCATTTACTTTATCACTCCCCAAAGAAAAGAATTCTAAAAAAAAAAATCATTTACTTTATTGAGAAAAGAAAAAAATGCGAGAAAAAAAATATAAGCTTATTTTCGTTTTGCTTGTCGGGGTAAAAAGAGCTGACTCTAATGTGATCAGTTAGGTCGTCCAACGGTTAAACTCGGGAAATGTGGCCCTGCATTAGTTGTGTGAAAGCTAGTGGCCCTTAAAAAAATCATATATGTGCAAGCATAGAGTCCTTTTGCCTTTTTAAGCAAGTTAGTTTGTTTCTTTCCTTTAGCGCATTATGCCTTATCCAGTGTAGAGGGAAGACGGAATGGGAATCTTATAAGTCCTTCTCGAACTTTTCAAAACATCTCTAGGAAAGACTTAACTTATATTTGTGCATGAAAAAGAATTTGTAATCTTTAATTTGTCTCTAACTATGCTAGGCTTGCATTTAATTCTCTTGAGTAAAATGTTGATCATGCTTATCTTTGAGAAATTGAGTCATGAATATTGCATTGTATAATAATCTCTCTCATTATAATCTTAGCTTACTGAGGACTAGCAAGGTTTAGGTTGGGGATATTTGATCGGCCTAGTTATACACTTAGAATCTCCCAATTTGCTTATCTTAGTTGAATTCCTTGCGAAAAATGCTTTAAAATGAGTATAATATGTCTATAGGTCCTCTCCGGAGCTTTGGAAGCAATTCAGGGCTTAAACGAGCGAAATTGAAGCATAAAATGACCATTTTGCCCTTGGAGCCTTATCAGCGTCGAGACACTCGTCATCAAAGTCGAGACACTAGCCAAATAAGGAAGCTACTTGGAGATGAAGCTGGTGGATGGCGTCGTGACGCTAGGGCAATCCGAGAGATATTTTCCAAAATTGAAGGGACAGCGTCGCGACGCTAGGCAGATTTCAAGAATCGAATTTTTCCTATTTTGGCTGGAATTTTTCCTTCTTTGGAGACCCAATTCAGCACCATTCTACCACGATTTGGAGGCCAAGAAACACTATAAATAGAGGGTCTTAGTGTAGGTTTAGAATCATCCCTCAATTCATCCATCACTACAATTTTGTAGCCCCTTTTCTCTAGTTTTAAGTTCTTCTTTAAGTTTTCTTAGTCTAATGGTCGATTGATCGAGCGTCAAGCTTGGAGGTGCTTGTCTATGGCCAACTAAGCTCGGATCGTTGTAATCGGGACCTCGGTTTGTAAGTTTGATTCAATTTTATGAGATTTCTATTCTTAATTGCTTAGTTAATTGTCTTTGTGATTTTAGTTCTATGCATACAAATTTAGATTGTGGTAGGAAAGATTGACAACCTTGACCGCGCCCTATCTAAATTTACTCGCGAAATCTAAGTAGCAAATAGGCCAACGTTATGTTATTACGCATGCGTCCCTTGAACTAAATGATTTAATCAATTGTAATTGTGGTTTGTTGCCCGTTGCATGTGAATTAATTCGGCTAGATCCCAATGCGGTTTAGATTAGTTAATAGGCCAATTAATTAATTTAAACTAGAATCAAACTTAGCGTTTGCATGTTTGTGATAGTTGGATCATGGCTCTCGGTTTGTTGCCGGAGTACGTCGGACTTAGATAGTTAACTAAATATCAATTGATTATCGATGAATGTGTTGGGTTTGTGTCCTAAAACTCGTGGATAGTAAATGTAACAAAGTTATATATAAAACTTATAAGAATAGTTCATATCCTGGTTGTCGAAAGATTAGTTTAACTATGCATTTATTAACCCAAATCCAATAAACTAGAATCCATGGCTATGATATGAATGCTTGAACTTTATGTAGTGACATAAAAGTGGATCAAGTTCAAGTACATTGCCTAAACAGTCTATAGTATAGGGATAAGACTGGGTACCTTATCCTAGGAAAAACTATGTGACGCGGCCCACTTTGTTTTAGTACAAATGATGTGATCCTGTATCGTTCATGAAGAGACATGTGAATTGGGGCGTCCTATGCAAATGAGTTTGTATAATACTGGACCGCGAAATAAGTCACTTTCACTTTATAACGCCGTTTACTGTGAAACTAACATATTTCATGCGATGACCTAGGTAACTCGATCTTAATCCTGAGCTAACTATGAACTCCTGTTTATTCGGGATTGTTCTTTGATTTGCATAGGTGAGAGTGGCCCTTCAGCGCCACTCAATAAACCTGCCACTTTGGGGATAAGACCAGACAAATAACTGGGGACATAGTCCTGCAAGATGAAATTCACTCCTACCCGTCATCAGGGATAGTAGAGAGGTTGTTCCCTTAAGTGCTGACTCCGAGACGTGAACAAAGGGGCACCGTCCTCTCATTGGCCTAAGAGGTTTTAGGTTTAGTGGTGGGACCACAAACCAATTGTTCATTAGGGACTCAGTGGAGGCTTAAGGAACAAGAAGTGTTATAGGGGTAAAACGGACTTTTTGACCTGGCTATAGTCACGAACAACCTGTGAAGGATCGACTTACTAATCATGGTTATATCGGGTGGACAGAAATAAATCTACAGTGAGGGGAGTTCAGCTACGGGCTATAGTAGAGTGTCCCGTTAGTTAACGAATGTTAGTTAACTAGGATTGAAAGAGTTCAACCGGTTAATCTCGGATCGTTGGAGCCCATGATCTGTAGGTCCATTAGGTCCCCCTTCTAGCTCAAACGAAATAAACCTTATAACAGAGTGATGAAAGAATTTGAAAACGTTCAAATTCGTATAAGGGAGATATCGTTAATTATGTCCGATATTATTTAACGTGTTTTTTAGTTTAATCTTTGAATTAAACTATGATTAATGAGAGAGTTTAAAATATTTAAATACGATTTAAATATAATGTATTCGCTGCATATTTCAAAGTAAATATGAATAAAGATTCATCTTCGTTAGTTTAGAGAGAATTACGGGATTAATGAAAAAATTGTTTAATATTAAATTATAATTAAAATGTTTAATTGATTTTCTATATAAATATAAAATTGATTATTGGATAATTGAAATTAAAGAAATTATGAATTTCTTTAAAAATGAAATTCCAAGAGGCAAATATGGGTTTTGCCACCAAATAACATGACTAATCCTATGCAATTGTGTGTTGTCTTCTCCACATTTAATCTTGGATAGAATGGGTCTTTAAATGGTGAACTTTCAAAAGGTGGAGAGGGGAAGTACAACACAATTTGATGATTGGCTGCAACTTTGGATTTAAAAAGTTTTGTTGGAAAAGCTCTAAGAACCAAGTAATGAAAACTCTCTCAAACCCACTTCTTTCTCCCTCTAATTCATCATGCTCGGGCTCCCACAAGCTCGTTCTAAGGCCGGAGAATAACGGGGAAGATCTCGGTGGTTGTCCATGAGTCGTTCGTGTAAAGAAACAACCAACATGAAGCTTGAATTCGTTGTTCCAAGAGGTGAGTTCGAATTCCTCTGTTTTTATAGAATTTCCAGCATGCTTTTAATCTTTACAATTAATGAAAATCAAGGCCTAAGATCCGCTAACGCTTCCGCTCGAGTGTTCCTCACTCCATCAGAATGAAATTAATCAAACTTAACACTGAGTCCAACCCCGATTACAGTGATCCTCGTGGTATGATCAACTAACCCTGTCTTTACTTTCCTTTCATTTAATTTTCCTTATTTATTTTTTCCGTCTTTACTTTATGTCTTAATCTTTTTATCAATAAACCCCCCTTTTTGGTTACCTCAAAAACACAAAAGAATTTAGAAATAAACTGATTGTTCCATGTGATCGACCCCGACCACTACTGCTACAAGGTAGCTTTAGGAATCATGGATTATAAATTTATTTGACAAGAGACCGCGACAATCTCTTCCGTCATCGGGATGAGTAATAGTTCAAGTTTCGAGGTGTGATAACTCTCCAAAAAGGAGTTATTTATATAGCCCATTATCTCATGATTTATATTTTATTTGTGCCAATTGGATGTGTTATTAGATGAATTTATTGTGTTTTAGCCTAATTATGAGAATTTATACTTTGGACTTTCTTTTGCACAAAAACGTAAATGTTGACCAGATTAAGAGAGCAAAGTCTGCTGATCCAGAAAAACATTAGCAAAACAAACCACGTGAGCTGCACGTGATTCATTAAATGAGGTGGCGTTTTAAGCATAGATCTCGGACTAATTCGGCTGGGAAGTCACTCCACGTGTCCTAATTAACCTAATTAGGTTAAACCTCATTTTATAAAAGGCGGAGCCGTAGGAGATGGAGGTTTCACCGATTTGGAGACTAAATTGACAATAGAATGGTGAATTAGAAGACCATTTGCGATTTCCCTCAAGAAGATGAAGTTCTTCCATGTTCTTGGTGGTTTGGAGCAACCGTTTCATCCCCATTTGCTGAGAAGGATTAGTATATCTTATGTATTTCACATTATGGATGTTTGTCATGAGATTGTAATGCATGTTGTTTTAGCATTCTTTATTCAAATCATGAGCTAATTGCTTGTAGGCATGGGTTAAGAACTATGTGATTGTTATCTTTATAAAATCTAGAAATTCTATTTGATTATGATCATCTTGAGTTATTGTTGTTCTTCAATTTCATTATGTGCCCACTTGCCAGTCAGTATGTATATTTTCTCCTAGTTTCAGGGATGATTTAGAAGTTGTGAGCCAATAATTCACACTAGACAGTAGGTAGTTGGTGGACGCCAGTAATTGAGCTAGGGATAACCAATTACCTAGTGCATGATCGGTAGAGCTTCATTGGAGTTGAAACACGTTCCAAAAAAATCTGGAGTTTCGGGAAGATCCTACTGATAAGACTACATGAGATTGACTAATCAAAAGAATTGCTGGATCAACTTTATAAACAATTACAGAAGTCTTAACCTGTGCTTATTTCCATTTTGTTTTCTTTAATCGTGATCATTTACTGCTTTCTTTTTTTTTTCATCATTTTAAAAACCCAATCAATTTAACCAACCTTTTGAAATCACTGAAAAGACAAATTAAATCAATAGAGGTAGACAATTCAAGACCCAGTGGATACGATAAATATTTATCACTTGCTGTTGGATTGTGTATACTTGCACAATATTCTGATGTGAAATTGATCAATATTTATAGCCACTTTAGAAGGCAACATGTCTCCATGGGGGTTTGGGGGAATTGGGAACTTGGACTCATTCACACTTTTGTCTTGGGTTTATTTCCTTTGCGGTCCATGTGTTGGGTGGGTTTGACTTTTTTATATGGCATTCCTTGTACTTTCATTTAGTTTATCATCTCTATATGTTTTTTTCCATCTTCTATTTTAAAAACACAGAAATTGAATTTTCTTATTGGAAACAACTTTAGCAATGTTATTTTAATAGAGGACAATATTGGGTTTAGAAATTTTAAGTTGCTTTAATTTCAATGTCATTTGAATAGTAAGATACTATCATGTATTTCACAGGTGATGGAGAACGACCTATTGCATCACCTATGGAGTTAACTATGTGCAAGATCAGGCTATAGAAGCTGCAAAGGTTTCACATTAAACTTGTTCTTCTAATGCTATTTGGAGAGATTTGTTCTTTTATAATTGTGAATATTCTCTTCGTCATCAAATTTCCTTATAAAACTATCTCAAAACATTTTCAGAATCTCTCCTTGTCATTGTGAAAGACAAAGTGTTAAAATTTCAAAATCTTACTTACACTTTCATAATTCTCAGTTGGATAATGCAAAATGCCACATTTTGTGTTAATTATATTCAGTCAGTGCACTATTCTTCTTTTGAATTATGTTACCTATTTTGTGCACCATATCACCTTTTTTTTTAAGAAAATAAATTTAATAAAATGAGATAGAGTTGGATGTAGGTTCTATTCAAATAATGTGTGGTCCTCTTTACCTTTCTTTTCCACTCATTAATGTCTCATTTTATAGATGGAGACTGATTTGGGCTACATTTTGCTTTGTTACTCTTTAATAGTGAATTTAACTCAAGGAGTTAGAAAATTTGGTTATGGTTTATCTCTTGCTTGCCTGTTTTCATGAACGTATGCATTAGATCTAGTTAATCTCTTGCTTGCTTATTTTCATGAATGTATTCTAGTTGAAATTTAGTTGACGCACATTATTGTTTCTGGAGTATATTGTGATTTTGCCTATTACTAATGTATTGTATCAACTCTTATTTTCTTCCTTATAGTATCCCTTTATTATCATGAATTTTGTCTAACGATGTTTTGTATGTACCGTACAATACCTTTCATTCTCATTACCTTTAACATTTTTTTATTATTATGCTTGCATCTTGGGCACTGTGCATAGTTTTTGGGTAGTAGTTCATCTTTCAAGTCTTACTGCCATTACATTATTGGGGATCTTACTCATTGATGCCTCATCACAATATGGGAAAGTAAAGCTCTTCATGACTTTGCATCCTTCCTTCTTTATTTCACTTTCTCCTCTCATTTATTTATTCTTTCATATTAGGAATGAAATGTTTGTGTTCTGTATGCCCATTTTCACTGAATCACTTGCGTAATGAAAAATTTGTTAACACTGGATGATATGGCAGCTTGGACCTATTGGAATCGTTTGTTTTAAGCTCTAGATTGTAAGATTAGGCCACTACTTGAGAATGAGATATCTTTTTGTTGGATAAACACTATATTCTAATGATCAATTATCCCCTCTTGTGTGAACCTAATAGGAAATTAGTAAAGTAGAAGCGGAAAAATTAATCATGCACAATCACATGACACCAACAATTTTAGCGTGGAAAAACCTCCCCAAGGCGAGGAGTAAAAAACCACGAACCGAAGTCAAAAAAACTCCACTATAATCAATAATGGGTTACAACGAGTTATCTCTAGATACAACTAGAGGCATACATTAAAATATATCTCAAGATAACAATCTCGACAACAAACGACAAGAGAACAAATAAGAAAGATCTCACCGAAGTGGAAACCAACTACTCATTACAATCTGACTATAGGCAGCACCAAAAGAAATCTCCACCGTCTAGATTGAAGACCCTCATGTCAGGAACACGCTGTCAAAATTTCAGCTCGATCGGACCACGGATCGACCTCCAAAAGTTGAAAAATGATACTGTAAGGATGTTATTTCTTTTCCCTTTTTCTTTATGTTTCTCTTTCTGTCGTCACTCTCTCACTATCGTCAACTCTCTCGCGCGTATCATCTAACCGATGGCTGCAAAATTTTCTTAAAACAAAGTTTGGCCCTAATGGGCCTTGGGCCCTTTCCACTAAAGTGAAAAATACCCAACAAATCTCCCCTTTTTCACTGTGTGGAGGAACTTGCCATTCAAGTAGCAGAACGACAAAACTCAAGCTTTTCTCTTGGTAGGTTCTTGGTCAACATATCAGATCCATTGTAATCATTATGTATCTTTTCAAGCTCAAACAAACTATCATCCAATGCATCTCTCATCCAGTGATACCTCACATCTATATGTTTAGTTCTGGAATAAAATGTAGAGTTCTTACCAAGATGATTAGCACTCTGATTATCGCAAAATATCACATACCTTGCTGCTTGAAGCCAAGCTCCTGTATAAATCGCTTCATCCACAACATCTCTTTGTAAGCTTCTGCTCCTGCAATATATTCTGCTTCAATCATAGAAAGTGCAACGCACTTCTGTAGTATTAACTGCCAAGACACTACACCACCTGTAAACGCAATCAAATAGCCAAAAGTGGACTTTCGGTTATCTAGATCACCTGCCATATCTCATGATGCACTTGACTGCCTCCCAATGTTGTTTTCCTGGATTGGACATAAAACGACTAGCAACATCAACAACATGAGCAATATCTGGTCTAGTACATATCATGGCATACATCAAGCTCCCAACTGCTGAAGCATATGGGACTTTTCTCATTTCCTCCTTCTCTTCATCTATAGACGGACTTTGTTTGCTACTCAATTTAAAATGACTGGATAAAGGAGAATTTACTGCTTTAGCTTTACTCATGTTGAATTTTTCAAGCACTTTCTCCAAGTATTGCTCTTGTGACATAAACAATTTCTTGAATGTTCTGTCTCGTACAATTCGAATTCCAAGAATTTTCTTTGTTGGCCCCAAATCCTTCATGGCAAAGAATTTGCTCAACTGTTTCTTCAACATGTCAATTCTCGTAACATTCCTGCCAACAATCAAAATGTCATCAACATAGAGTAATAATATAATAAAATCATTGTCAGAAAAATTTTGCACAAAAACGCAGTGATCAGAAGTAGTCTTCTTGTAGCCTTGCTCCCCCATAACTAACTCAAACTTCTTGTACCACTGTCTTGGTGCATGTTTCAACCCGTAAAGACTTTTCTTCAGCTTGCATACAAGATATTCCTTGCCTTTCTCCTCAAAATCCTTTGGTTGTTCCATATAAATTTTTTTGTCTAAGTCTCCATGAAGGAATGCAGTCTTAAATTCATCGACTCAGCCTCTAAGTCAAGGCTAGCTGCTAAACGTATAAAAGACATCTTAACAACAATAGCAAAATTTTCATCAAAGTCAACACCTTTCTTCTAACTGAACCCTTTGACAACTAGTCTCACTTAGAAGCGCGATCTTGAGGTTTGTTCTTGTTTCACTTGATAAACCCAATTATTTTTCAGTGCAGTTTTCCCTTTAGGCAACTTAACAAGCTCAAAAGTATGGTTTTCATTTAAAGACTTCATCTCATCTTTCATTGCATCAATCCACTCTCTTTTGTGCTCATCTTCTATGGCCTCTTCATAACTCTCATGTTCTCCCCCATCAGTCAATAAACACATATTCATTAGCTGCATATCATGTTAACGGATGTCGATCTCTGACAGATCTCCTGAGTGAAACGTCTGTGCGAACCTTTGTCTCTGACAATTATCATAAACATCATCATTTTCCTCAACTTGTTCAGAACTCTCTACCTCAATTGTATCATCAAGCTCATCATTTTGGACCTCGTTTTCAATCTGTGTAGAAAGTGGTGTCAAAGGAACTGAATCTAAATCAATCAGATCATCATCGTGTTCATACTCTGCTTTATCTGTCTTCTCAATATCTTATATGGTTTGGCCTTCTATAAACACAACATCTCGACTTCTAATGAGCTTTCTCTGCACTAGATCATACAGTTTGTAACCAAACTCATCTTGACCATAGCCAAGAAACACACATGGTCTTGTCTTTGCATCAAGCTTCGATCTCTCATCTTTAAGAACATGAACGAAAGCTTTACAACCAAAGACACGTAGGTGATTGTAAGATATATCTTTCTTTGACCAGATTATGTTTGAAACTTCAAATGCCAATGGAACAAATGGTGTGAGATTCAAATCTTGTACAAATGTACTTCATGCTTCACCCCAAAATAGTCTCTGTAATTGTGACTGTGAAAGCAAACATCTCACCCTTTCAACTATTGTTCTGTTCATTCTTTTTGCCAACCCATTCAACTGAGGAGTCTTAGGAGGTGTATTTTGATGTCTAATATCATGATTTCTACAATACTCATCAAAAGGTCCACAATACTCACCCTCATTATCAGTCCTAATACACTTCAATTTTTCACCAATTTCTCTTTCAACAAGAGCATGGAATTGTTTAAACTCTTGCAACACTTGATCTTTGGTCTTCAAGGTTTAAACCCATGGTTTCCTCGAATGATCATCTATAAACGTCACAAAATATGATGCACTTCCAAGTGTTTTAGTTTTCATAGGACCACATACATCAGAATATACCAAGTCAAGTATATTTGGCTTTCTTGAATGTTGAGATGCCTTAAAAGAAACTCTGGTTTGCTTTCCTTCCAAACAATGAGCACATCTTTTCAGAGGTGAATTCTTCATACCAGGCAACTGGTTTTTCTTGGCCAAAATCATCACGCCCTTCTCACTGATGTGACTAAGTCTCTTATGCCAAAGCTCAACATTCTCATCATTATCCACTGTATTTATATTGCAATCAGTAATCTTCGCATGCATCAAATACGATGATGAACACTTTTCTCCCTTAGCTACCACCATAGAGCCTTTAGTAGGCTTCCATTTACGATCATAGAAGGTATTGCAGAAACCTTTATCATCAAGCTTACTTGTGGAGATTAAATTCATACGAATATCAGGAATGTGTTTCACATTCTTCAAAATCAGCATAAAACCATTCTTGGTCTCCAGGTGCACATCTCCCATGTCAACTGCTTTTGATGATCCATCATTACCCATCCTAACACTCCCAATGTAATGACCCTACATTTCATGACTAGATCCTAGGGCCATTACCACATGCATTTCATTTTACTTCTAAGAACAGCGATGGAACGACATTTAAAGCAAAATACACTTAGAAAATCAGTGAAACTTTTCAACCTGGGATCCCAGTTAAAACATAACTAGAAGAAATTTTAGCCATTCTAGCAAAAGTCTTAAACTGAAATAAAACCTAAAACATCACATAACAAATACAAAAAGAAGAAATTCGAAAACATAAAATGCGGAAGACTATCCTAAGGAAATCCATGGCTCGTTCAGCAATACTCTGTCACACGTTTTGTACACTTTTGCCTTTACCTGCAATTACATGTTAGGGAGAAGAGTGAGTATTTAAGAAAAATACTCAGTAAGTAACAATACTGCTAGACAAGCAACAAAAATATATGACTATCTCTATCTTTCGGACCTTTGCTCTTACTCCTCCCTCTTCTCTCAGTAACAAAAATATATGACTATGAAGAAGAGCCCTGTGACTTTCTTCTCATCTCTTCGTTCAAGACACTAATTTTTACTAAGTTCATACTTAGTACTCCATTTGGGACTGAGTTAGATAAGGAAGTTCTAAATGTATCCCACGAGTCCGGCAACGAACCAAGAAGCCATAATCCATATATCTCTTCATCAAACTTGATATTAATTCTAGCTAACTGATTAATATTACCTTGAAATGTATTCAAGTGATCTAACATAGATGTTCCGTCTTGGTACTTCAAAGCCATCATTTGCTTGATCAAAAACAATTTATTATTACCAGTTTTCGAGGCTTATAAAGATTCAAGCTTATTCCACAGTGTCCGTGCATGATTTTCTTCATCAATAAGACTTAGAATATTTTCTTCTACCCAAAGTCTAATAATGCCACACACTTTCTTATGACATATTTCTCATTCTAAGTCAATTAAATCTTCAGGCTTCTCAAGTGAAAAAATAGGAAGATAAAAATCCTTCACATATAAAATATCTTCCATCTTCCTTTTCCAAACTTGATAATTTGAGCCATTCAAAGTAACCATCTTACTTGTACTAGTTTCCATGTTCAACACAAGGCACTTAACTAATCATAACCTGGCTCTGATACCACTTTGTTGGGATAAACACTTTATTTTAGTGATCAATTATCACTTCTTGTGTGAACCTAATAGGAAATTAGTAAAGTAGAAGCGAAAAAATTAACCATGCACAACCACAAGACACCAACAATTTTAACGTGGAAAAACCTCCCCAAGGTGAGGAGTCAAAAAAACTCCACTATAATCAATAATGTGTTACAACAAGTTCTCTCTAGATACAACTAGAGGCGTACAATAAAATATATCTCAAGATAACAATCTCGACAACAAACGAGAATAGAACAAATAAGAAAGATCTCACACAAGTGGAAACCAACTAATCACTACAATCTGTCTGTAGGCAGCACCAAAAGAAATCTCAATGACCAGCGACTGTTTTTCGTTAAGTTAAGAACTTTAGCCCTAATGGGCCTGGGCTTTTCTCCACAAAAGTGGAAATAACCCAACACTTTTAAAATCTTTCACCTTATTGTATTATTTGCTTCTTTTTTACCAATCCTAATTAGATGTTTGATAAATTGATCTGTTATTGTTTTTAGTAAATAACTAGCCTCTTCATTTTTTGTTGGTTCATTAGGTAGTTCGACACAACAGTGTTGAGCAACCTTGTGGAATGTGGAATGTGGAGGTTCATTAGGTAGTTCGACACAAAATAGACCTATAAGGATTGTGGAATGGAGAGGTTCTTTATTGCCTAGGTGTTTACTAGGAAACAAGTTCAGTTACACTGATCTTTCTGCTCATTTCTTCTATTTAGTAATTAGTAATTTAGGTGCTTGATCTTGCCTTTATTAATTTGTTGATGGATCTTACATGTAAATACTAAATTTCTAAAAATTTGGTGTTTATTACAAAATGAACCACCTTTTCCACGAGTCATGAATATGATTTTGAATGCATCTTAGTTTTTATCTCTTTTATTGGTCCACTGATTGAGAATTAGGCTCCATGTTGGACATTTATTTATTATGTGAGTTCTTGTTTCAGTTGTAAAGTGAGGAATGTTTCGGTTTAACCTAATTGAAATTTGTTTTTCTTAGGTTCTTCAAATTCAATGTACGAGTAAGATTATGCCGACAAGAATGGAAGCTCCATGTACGAGAATTTTTTTTTTTAAGTGTAGGTGTAGGCTTTTAGTCATATGTACTTTGTAATTTTGAGGTTTTTAAGTGTAGTTACATTGTAATTTTATTTTTAATTGAATTGATTTAAACTATATATTATATGATTTATTTTAATCTAAATGGTTTTAATTAAATTAAACTTTTGTTAAATTAATTTGATATAATTAAATTGGATTTAATTATAATTAAATTGATTTAATATCAGGAGAATAACTCCCAATGTTATGGTGGTAGTGGGGTGAGAGGGAGTTATTGTTGGGTTTTATACCCTAAAACTTGAAGATAGTATAAATGTAAATAATTGACTATTGTCAATAAAGTATTGTTGATAATTATTCAATAATAGTTATCGAATTATGTTGTAATAGTTTTGTCTTAATGACCCCAAATCCAATAAACTAACATCCTAAGTTGTCTTATGAGTCTTGAACGGTATGTGTGGACATACAGGGATCAATATTCAAGATATAGCATAAAGAGTCTACATTATAGCATTATAGAGATAAGGTTGGGTACCTTATCCTTGTGATATGGATATGACCCACTTTGTATTTAATAAAAACACGGTGATCCAACTCATTCATGTAGGTGATATGCGAGTGATTTGCATAAGACCGAACCGTGAAATAGTAACCACTAGATGTAACTCCGTTGACTAGCTAGGTTTCTATTTCAATAGGATGACTTAGGCAACTTTGTCTCAATCCTGAGTGTATTATGGACTCCTGTTCACAAGGGATTATCCTTTGATTTGTATGGGTGAGAGTGGTCAGTTCGTCGACTCCATAAGCCTACCATTTTAGGGACAAGACTGAGTGTGGAGCTAAGAACAAAATAACACAAGATGAAATTCACTCATTCCCGACTTTAAGATAAGTAGATGAGTGTTTCCTTAAGTGGTGTCCTGAGACTTGAAAAAATGGTCCTACCCTCTCACTGGCCCAAGAGGGGTTTATGTTTAATGGTTGGACCATAAACAAGTTTTTATTAGAGGAGCACTGGTACTTAAGAACATAGAGGTAACCTAGGGGTAAAATGGTAATTTGACCTAACTGGTGTTACAAACACTCGTGAAGGATTAATTTGCTACTATTAGTCTATATTCGTGGACACAGAAATATATCTGCAGTGAGAAGAGTGCAGTTGTGGGTCTACAGTGGAGTGTACCATAGTTAACAAATATTGATCGATGTGGTTAATGAGTTTAGCTAATTAATCTCATATCGTTGAAGCTTTTGATCTGTAGGACTATTAGGTTCTCCTGGTAGCTCGTAAAGGGTATTGAGGTAATTTAATCTAAAATGAAACTTGAAATGTTCAAATACTCTAAGGGAAATAATATAATGTTTGGAGATACTTTATAATATTAAGCTTATATTTTAATTAAACTTTATAATATAAATTTAATTTTGGATATGATTAAACTTTATAATATTAATTTAATATGAATTGGACTCATATTAAAACTATAGGTTAAAACTAATGTGCATTAGATGCACATTAAAACTATAAGTTAGGAGAGAAATACAATTGAATAAGATTCAATTGTTGGCTTAAATTAAATATGTGATACTTACTTTAGTTATTAATTAATTGGTGAATGAATGAATTAATTAAGTTTGATTTAATCAAATTTATTGAATTAAAACTATAGGTTATGTGAGAGATGTTCATTTATATGATTTAAATGAAATTATTAATTAAATTTGATTTAATTAATGATTAATTTAATTTATTATTTATTATTAATTAATTATTAGACATTTCATTTAATTTTTTAAAATAAATAAAATAATCCCACATTAAAGGGAGTTATCTGTATCGTGGCGGCATCCCACAATTGGTTCACTCTCCCTCTTACGCCTGTATACCAGAAGAAGTTGGGAAAAAAAAATTTCAGCTCTCTAACATTTTGTCATCTCCACATAAAATACTCTGGTGAATTTTCTTTCAAAATCTCTCACAAAAGAATTCACACAATTCTTGTGAATTTCTACTTCCCAAATTCAAGAAGATTCGGTCCAACAACCAAGGCCTTAACAACTCAGAGAATACCAGAGAAGCTCTACTGGTGGTGTCCCATTTGTTGGTTCTATAGAATTACTGAGTCTGTGATCCTTCCAAGAAGTTGGTGTGTTTAAATATGAGTCGTCCACGCAAGTGAGTAACAGGAAGCCTTTTGTAGAATATATCACAAATTAACACAACATGCATAAACCTATAGAATTAATTTACAGTAGGTTGCTCTGTATTTAATTATGTGATTTCCCAATGTATTGGTCTTCGTTTTGAAATTAAAATTATGAGATCATTCTTGGTTGCTTCCACCAAGGGATTTCACCCCCACAGTTATAACTTCCCCTCTCTCTCTCCATCTTTGATGATTAATTACATAAGGTTTGTAATTTTTGTGGAGCCAACCATTACGTGAAATTCTCTCCTGATAAAAGCTCTCTCTCTACACACAAAAACATAGAAGAAACGTTCTCTCTGTGATTTTCTATTCCCTCACTCTTTCAAAAAGAAGATCCCACAATCTCGATCTCGGTCCCAAAGGATAGTAGGGAAGACTCAATTGTGGTGCCCATGTTGGGTTTTATGCCCTAAAACTCGTAGATAGTAAATGTAACAGTTGATCGATCATTAATAAAATATTATTTATGTAATTTTCAATAAATAGTTTTATTGTTTATATTATGTTTATCTGGTCTAAATAACCCTAATCTGATAAACTAACATCCTACCGTGGCGAATCCAGGATTTTATGTTGGGGGGGCACAAGTTCATACAAATCTAATTTTAGCTGTGTTGATGCAATTTTCAAATTACCTAATATCCATTAGGTTAAATTTACGAGTTTAGTCCCTAAACTTTTGGGTTTGTTCTATTTGAACTCTAAACCTAAAAATGTGTCGCATAGAATCTTAAACTTTCAATTTTTTATCCAATAGATTCCTAAATTTTCCAATTTGTGTATAATAAGTCCTTGGTTTATTTGACATTTTTCCAAATTTCCCAAATTTACTAGACACACAATAAAAAATTTAGAACTCCCTTATACACAAAATTTAATCATGAAAGTTTAGGGTTTAAATTGATATAATTATTGGATTGAAGTTTTAATTGATACAACTCAGAAATTCAAGAGTATACATTGACTTTTTTTTTCAATAAAAATAAAGTATCATTGAATTATCCAAATAAATATACTAGAAAAAAAAAACTTGAAATGGGTGGTAAAATTTTCAAAAAGTGAATTGAATTTCTTTATGTAAAATTAATTTTCTAAAACTAATTTACCAAAAAAATAAACTTAAAATATTTGTAACCATTATATATATAAACTCATTTCTTATTCGTTTTAGATTAAAATATCATATTTGTTCTTGTTATACTTTGGGACCTACTCTATTTTAGTTTCTATGCTTTCAAATGTTTAAATATAATCCCTCTATTTTTAATAATATATCAAAATTATTTCGTACTCGTAGTTTATTATTAACTTTATAAATTTTGAAAACATATCAAAATGGATATATTTTATTGGGTGAAAATGTTGATAATTATTTTACCAAGTTCTATAAAAAGTAAGTTAAAGATTTTTTAAAAAAAAAAAACTTCAAGATTTATTGAAATATTATATTGGCTAAATTTGAATAATTAAAAATGATTCCAACAGTATAGAAATGAAAATAGTATTTAACATTATTTTTATCTCAAAAAGGGATTTAAATTTATTTTGAAAAATGAAAATCTTCTATACATATACACACACGTCACACGGATAGGTAAACTCAATAGGAACTTTTTTTTTAAGTAAAACAAAAAAAAAGGAGGGAAAAAGGGTTTCGATCTCGCGACCTGAAGGGGGGCACCCATTCACAGACAGCAGAAAAAGTCAATGCGTCAATACACTATTTTGATATTTTGGAATCAAATTAACTATATAAACAATACTCATTGAAGTTCAGGGGGGCACGTGCCCCCCGTGACCCCTTGTTGCATCTGCCCCTGACATCTTAGGCTGTTGTATGAGTCTTGAACTGTATATGGAGACATACGGGGATCAGTGTTCAAGTTATAGCCTAAAGGGTCTATAGTATAGGGATAAGGTTAGGTACCTTATTTTGTTGACACTATGGATATAACCCACTTTGTATTTGATATGAACACAAATGATCCAACGTATTCGTGTAGAGGACATGCGAGTGGGAGTATCCTATGTAATGAGTTTGCATAAGACCAGACTGCGAAGTAGTAACTGTTAGCTATAACACTGTTGACTAGTTAGGTTTCTATTTCATTAGGATGACCTAGGCAACTTAGCCTCAATCTTAAGTGGGTTATGAACTCTTGTTCACGAGGGATTGTCCTTTGATTTGTATGAGTGAAAGTAGTTAGTTCGCCTGTTGGGATTTATGCCCTAAAACTCGTAGATAATGAACGTAAACAAATTGTATACTTGTTTCAATAAAGTGTTATTGAGTTTCAACAATAAAGTGTTATTGATAGCGAGCATAGCTAGCTATTTTTCCCTAAATAATTAAGCTAGTCTTTTATATTTAACTGGCCAAAATTATGCATTTTTGTGTTCTATTTGTAGGAATCATGTTTCGGAGTTAAATCGGGAAATTGGAGCTAAATATGTGTTCGGGACATGAAAATTGGCTAAAGAACGAAAAAGATTCAAGTTAGAAGGAGCCAAAAGAGAGCCATCTGCAGACCAGCGTCGGGACGCTGCTCTTGGAGCGTCTCGACGCTGCCTTTCCTTTTCTGATTCAGGCGGCAAAAGGTCATAGCGTCGCGACGCTGTGACCATAGCGTCTCGACGCTGATAGCCTCTCGACGCTATCGACAGATTTCTTATTTAATCTTCTTTTCATGCTACGGCCAAGGGGAGTCCAATTGGTGAGATTTTAGCCCTAATTTCGACTAGAGACCTTTTGTGGGAGCTAAAGGCAAGGCCAAGGAGTGGGAATCAAGCGAGAAGACGTGGAGATCGTGACGGGGACGTGCGGTGTCGGCGGATTCGAGTTTTCCTTTCTCTTTCCCTTAATTCTTGTAGTTTTTATGGCTTTTCTTGCAATTAGTGTTTGTGGTTTAAAGACTATGAATTGCTAGTTGTTTGTCTTAGGGATTGATGTAGTTGTTTTAGGTTGTTGGATTGATTTGTGGTATGAATATGCATTTATTTTACCTATGCAATTATGGTTAAATGCTTTCAATTACTTGATCACTAGTTGAATGATTTGAGTGTTGAATCTTGCTCGGGAGAGGGGATTTGGCCTAAGACTTACTTTATTTAATTGCATGACTAAAGTAGAAATTCTAAGTTTGTGACGGGATTTGGAACAACTTTAGAAGTTGCTTGAAGAACTAAACTCAAAGCCTTGCATGTTAATGAACTTAGATATGGATATCAAGTTGGTTGCATGCATGAGAATCAATTATGCTCGGGAGAGATAGTTGTGATAAAAGGTTCCTAGACTTGGTTGAATAATTGCATGCTAAATTCATCCCATTAATTTATCCTCAATCTCAACAATGAAATCAATTCTCTAAGAGTCTTTCCATTTGAGTCTCCACCTTTATTTTATGCTTTTTGTCTTTAGATTTATCTTTTATCATTGAGTTTTGCTCCCTAAATAAAATTGGACAAGATTATTCACGATACTTAATTTGCTAGAAAACCAATCCAGAGGACGACACTCGTTTTACACGAAAACACTATATTATTACTTGACCCATACACTTGCGGTAAGCAAATTGCGCATCAGTTATTGTTAAATATTGCACAATTTGACCCTAGTCCAATAAACTAAGATCCAAGGTTGTTTGTATGTAACTTGAACTAGTATGTGGGGACATACGAGGATCGATGTTCAAGTAACAACCTAAAAGGTCTATAGTACAAGGATAAGGTTGGGTACCTCATCCTGGTAACACTATGAGATACGACCCGCTTTGTATTTGATACAGACGCACTGATACAAAGCATCCATGTAGTAGACATGCAAGCGGGGGTATCCTGTGCAATGAGTTTGCATAAGACCGGATCATGAAATAGTAAACCACTAGATATAACACCGTTAACTAGTTAGGTTACTGTTTTAATAGGATGACCTAGGTAACTCAGTCTTAATCGTGAGTGTGTCATGAACTCCTTCTCATGAGGGATTGTCCTTTGATTAGCATGGGTGAGAGTGGCCAATACGTCGACTCAATATGCCTTCCTTTTTGGTTACAAGACCGAGTGGGAGGCTGGGAACATGACAACACAAGAAGGAATTCACTCCTTCCCACTTCTAGGAGAAGTAGATGAGTGTTCCCTTAAGTGGTGACTCCGGGACTTGAACAAAGGGATCCCGCCCTCTCACTGGCCCGAGAGGGACTTTCTGTTTATTGGTTGGACCATAAACAGGTTGTTCATTAGAGGAGCACTGGTACTTAAGGAGACAGATGTAACACAGGGGTAAAACGGTAATTTGATCCAGCTGTGATTACGGACAATCGTGAAGGATTGACTTACCAGTGTAGGTCTATATCAGCGGACACATAAATGTTCTATAGTGAGAAGAGTTCAGCTGTGGGTCTTTAGTGGAATGACCCACAGTTAATGAATATTGGTTAACCTGATTAATGAGTTTAATTGGTTAACCTCATATCATTGGAGCTTTTGATCTGTAGGTCCATTAGGTCCCCCTGATAGCTCATAAAGAGTAATTAGGAAAAATTATATCTTGAGAGAATTTGAATAGTTCAAATTCATATTGGGACTAAATTAATTGTATGAGATACAAATTAATATAATGTAGAGTGATACATTAAAATGTAAAGTCTAATTTGAAATTAAACTTTATTATTATGAGAGAAATAAATATTGAAGAAGTTCAAATATTAATATGAATTTGATTCATATTAAATTTATAGGATATAAGAGAATTTGAAGGACTTCAAATTTTAATATGAATTTGATTCATATTATAGAATTAATTAATTGAAAGCCTGAAATTAAATATTTGATATTTAATTGGGAAATTAATTAATTAACTAATAGAATGTCTTAAATTAAATGTATGATATTTAATTGGTGATTAATTAATTAAAGAATTAATTAATTGAAAATTAATCAATTATGAAAATGATTAATCACTTATGGAAGTAATTAATCATTTATGGAAATGATTTAATCACTTATGGAAGTGATCAACCATTTAGGAAAAAGATCAATCAATTATGAAATTGATTGGTTATGGAATTGATTAATTATGGAAAAGATTAAATCAATTATGGAAATAATTGATTTTAAATGAATGTTTTATTCATGACCTTTCTCCTATAAATAGAACGCTAAACCTAGGGTATAGGTACTACAACAGATGGCCACCCTAAGGTCTCATTTTAGTCTCCCCCTCATACTCTCTCAACTCAAGAACTCTAGAGAGAATTTTTCTCTCTAAGAGTTTTTCCCATTCAAGATTAAGTAGTCCCACAACTACGTTCCTAATCTCAGAGTTATAACGGGGAAGATCAAATGGTGGTGTTCTTCGTTGTTGCAGAGCAATCAAGAATCATTCTTGATTTTCAGAGATGTCAATGGAGGTTTGCTTCTCTTTTTTTTTTATTATAGATTTAGATCTAAATTTTGTATGCTTAGCCTTAAGTTTGTATAGAATTTGTTCTATGATTTTTGCCAATGTAATGATATTTTTGGATAAACAAAATTAACTACGAATCGGTCCCAATTACGCTTCTGCTTTAACAGAATTAAGGAATTCCAAATCCTTCATCGCCGACTCAATAAGCCTACCATTTTGGAGACAAGACCAAGTGGGGAGCTAGAAACATAATCACACAAGATGAAATTCACTTCTTCCCGACTTTAGGGAAGTAGATGAATGTTCCCTTAAATGGTGCCTCCGAGTATTGAAAAAATGACCCTACCCTCTCAGTGGCACGAGAGGGGTTTCTGTTTAATGGTTGGACCATAAACAAGTTGTTCATAAGAAGAGCACTAAAACTTAAGGATGTAGAGGTAACACATGGGTAAAATGGTAATTTAACCCAACTGGTGTTACGAACACTCATGAATGACTGACTTGCTATTATTGGTCTATATCCGTGGACAGAGAAATATATATGCAGTAAGAAGAGTGCAATTGTGGGTCTATAGTGAAGTGTACCCACAGTTAATGAATATTGATTAACTGTGAGTCTATATGATTTAAGTGAATTGATTAATTAAATTTGATTTAATTAATTATTATTATTATTAATTAATTAAATTTATTTAAATTTAATTTATCTTAATTTTTTATCGATTAGTTTACGTAACTAATGAGGGAGCTCTTCTTTGACTGATACGAGGAAGGATGTCCATGTTTTACTCTCCCTCTTTCCCTAAATGACCTAAACGCACGGTTATGAGGGGGAAAGGTCATTTCTGGTGTTAGTGTGGTTCTCAGAATTCTCCCTGGTGTTTTTTTTTTTTTTTTTTTTTTTTTTCCTCTCAGAAAATTCTCTCAACCACAGAGCTCTTCCCAAGAGAAGACTCTCCAAGATTTTTCCCTTCCCCTAGTGAATCCCACCATTCTCCTTGCCTACAGTGGAGTTCAAGTGGAGGTGTCCCCTTATTGCTAAAATTGCAGAGAAGAAATCCAAGAATTGTTGGTGAATCTGGTCAAGTCGTCAACAAGAGTAAGTATTCTAGATTCCTTTCTTCTTTGTATGTAATCTAGGGTTATATCTTAGATTTAATTTTTATAGAAAAGCATACTTAATCTATTAGTTTTACAGTCGATCTAATAGTTTTATCTCTGTTAAATAGCCAACGTATTCGGTATTTTCATTCTTAATTAAATCTAAGTGTATGGTTTCTGATTAGTTTTCGTTGCGCAAGAGCTTTAATCTCTACAGTCCAAGAATTGTTGTACATTTTATTCCTGTTCGTTGGTGCTGAATGTGACCACCGTTGGAGAGGATGGAATTGTTACTTGTTGTGTTGGAGAACCAGTCTTCAAAGAGTAACTATTCTTCATTGTAGAAGGCTTAACCTTTAGAAAATACTTGAAAAGTCATGTATTTTCTAGTACCGTTGTTTGTAATTTCTAAGTTAATTGAAACACACGTGATAACACACGCTTCCACTGGATATTTGATCCCTTTAGCTAGACACGCAATCAAATGTATAGAACAAAAGGTTGGTAAAAAAGGTCCACACAAATGACACCAACTGTCGACATCGGAATTTGGATCGTTGGATCAAGGGTGAATTTATTATAATTGTAAGGGAACCAAATGTATGTGTGCAAATGAAGATAATTGAACATTGGTGCAGTGCTCATTCCCACACACTCCAATGCTCAAGTTAGAATTGGATTTGTGAGTAATCAAAGATCTTAGATCGTAGTAAACAGTGAATAGTTTGGACGTACCTTATAACCTTTTCGAAATTTCCATTTATATTATGAAAATGAGATAGCAAAACGACTATTATTGATTCAACCAAGGATCTTGCCTTGATTCTCGGGCCTCTTTAATTGACAGTTACAGATCTACAATCGTTGTTGGGTTTGATCATGACCAATGTCCTACCCATAGGATCTTCTAAGGTCTCTAGACCCTTTGAGCTTCTAATCTACAACCGACCTTCTTAGATTCGATCTCCATCATTAACTGCATTATTCGGATCTTGGATGGAGGGTTCAACTTTGGTCTAGCCCTGAGATTTTAGCTAACCTCTGGGTTGGCCTTTGTGGGCATGGGCTTGATGGGCCTTTCGTCTCATAGCTCCATGTGACATCCCTTTCAAGACTTAAACTTGGTTATGTAGGCTTCTTTGACCTCTTGACCCATTTCTAGATGAGAGTCTTTAATGAGTTCAATGTCAAACCCGGTCCATAATTTCACCCCTCCACAATTGGAATAAACTCCATAGTTTATGGGTGGTTTTTGTACAATTTTTCCTTTTTTTTTTAATTAATTCTTGATATAATTATAACTTTTTTTGGCTTCTTGATTAATAGTTATTCATTTGCCCTCCCTTCTTAAATATATACTTCTCTCCCTTAGTCTCTCTCACCCTCTCAACGGCGAAAAGAAACTATGCAGTGTGTTTATGTCAGTTTTTTTAAAAGTACTTTTTAAATAATACTATATATATATATATACATCTTTAGAAGAATGACTAATTTTGAGTGCATTTTATTATAACTATCTTTAAGTCCAGAGACTCGTATGAAAATTTGAATGCCTCCAACTTCGAGAAAATTACGTATATGTGTAGTCTTTATTGTTAAACTATATATTTGTTTTGGTTTTAGGAATGTTTAGTTAGTATATCTTCTCAAGTAATTTTATATGACTAAAGGTGATTTTTTAAGAAAAATCTAATAATCAAAACTAATTTATCAAAACCAGATTGATTTAAAAACTCTTTCTAAACAAACACTTGAGATGAATGTTAATCATTTTAAAATTAATTTTTCGAAAATCTTCAAAGTGTATTTAATATGAAAAAAAAAAAAAGGTATTATTGTAATCAATAAAACCACCTTGAAGTAATGTAGTGTAATTAACAAAACATATTTGTTATTAAAAGTACATTTTTAAAAAATATATATATAACAAAATACATGATTAAAAATATTTTCTAAATTCTTAAAAAAAAAAAGGACTATTTTCTAAATAAGTACTTTTTTGTATAAAAAAAATGCTTAAACTAAAACACATGTCAAAATCATTCTATCTTAGTGGAATACAAAGAAGTAATTAAAAGGTATATTTAAATCACACATCATCCAACTATTATAAACCATTGCATAACGTAGCTAGTATGTTGAATAATTTTTTGGGAGCTTTGCACAGATAGCAAAAACCGGCAAAAGTATTGCAAAAATAGCAAAAAAAATAAAATTATTTGTTGAAATATCAAAAAATACATTAAATTACGAAAATACCCTTAGTATCTCCAATAGTCTATCAGTCCCTATTATTGATAGTCAATGATAGATTTCGATTAATCAGAGTCTATCAATGATAAATACTGATAGACTTTGATGATAAGTTTCAATTAATCGAAGTCTATTAATGATAGACACTGATAGACTTTGATGATCATAATCTATAAGTTTTTATCGTGTTTAATTCAAACCTATCAGTGATAGCCGCTGATAGAAAACAATTTAATTCAAGGCTATCAGTTTCTATCCATCAGTTTAATTTAAGTCTATCAGTGATAATCACTAATAGAAAACCGTTTAATTCAAGGTTATCAGTTTCTATCACTGATAGAAATCAATTTAATTCAAGACTATTAGTTTCTATCACTGATAGAAACCAATTTAATTGAAGTTTATCAGTTTCTATCAGAAATCAATTTAATTAAAGTCTATTGACTTGTATCACTGATGAAAATTAGTTTAATTCAAATCTATCATTTACTATCGAGGAATAGTAATCAGTTAATTGAAGTCTATCGGTTTCTATCTCGGATAGAAATCAGTTAATTATCAATTAATTGAAGTCTACCAATGATTGTTACTGATAGAAATCAATTTAATTGAAATCTATCAGTAAAGTACTTTGCATTGCAATCATCTCGGTAATTAGAAACTCATCCAAAATTATTATACTACAATCATAAATTGAACAAAAATTTTAAGTCTCTTGTGGTAATTAGAACATAAAATCCAAAAATAACCATTACGAACAAGCGACTCTCAATCAACAATAAAATTTTTAAAGCCTAGCACACAAGCTCCGTGACCACCATCATAAAATTGCTATTCTTGTATTCTTTGTATTTCATTATCTATCAATTATAGCCCTGATAGACTTCGACCAGTGATAGTCAGTGATAGACTAAGATTAACCAGAGTATATCAGTGATATACTTTGATATACCTATACAAACACTCACCAAAATTGCTATTTTTGTATTTTTGGCATTCTTGAATTAAAAAGAAGGCCAACAAGAGCTTAGCTCAATTAAACAATCATAACAATACCTTGTGGGAAGAAGAATAAAAAGCAAATCAAATAAAAAAAGAAGAAGATGATGCACAACCTAATAAACTGCACAGAACAAAACAGAGGAAAAAAAAAACATATTTATCACACAAGAACTCCACCCTCATAAATGCACAAAAAATAAAAAAAAAATTAAAAAAAAAAAGAAGAAATCGTAACAGCTCATTATAAATTATAAAAAGAAAAAAAGAAAAAAAAAAAGAAATCGTAACACACAAGAAATGAGGGAAAGAAAGGGTAAATGGAAAGGGAGAGAAAGAGAAGGGTAAAATGGGAATATTCTAATTTTTTTGCCATATTTGCAATTCTTTTTACCTTGTGCTAAATTTGCTATTATAATTAATTAATTTGTCACCCATTGCAATTACTCTAATTTTTTTATAAGCCTTTGCTTCACTCTTTCACTCCCACTATTTTTACTCACCCGAGGTCGGAATAATTAGAATACCTTTTAGTTGAAATATTTTTCAAGATTGCATGCCTTTTTAGTTGAAATATTTTTTAAGATTGTATTTTCTTAAAAAAAAACATTGGGTATAAAAATTGTTTAGAATTTAAACATTTATATGTTGGGTTACATTTCTTCATAAACGTGTTTATATCTAAGTTACTATAAACTTAAAGTTTTTTTAAAAAAAAAAATGCTTCAAGTGTTTCTTCCAATATGGTTTATTTCTCAATCTCATTTTTTAATAAGTCATTTTTGTAGTTGGCCAAAAACTAGAAGTTATTCAAAATTAAACACTTGATAAAATAAACCAAACTTTTTTTTAGTACAACATTTGATGGTGGAGGATTCGAACATTTGACCTCTTCATCGATGATACATGTCAATACTGTTAAGTTATGCTCGCTTTGACATAAATTAAACCAATAATAACCTCAATCTTCTTAATCTCTTAATAACAATCATTAGTGATGGTTCAAATCAAATGCCAAAAGGTAACCCAATTGGACGTAAATTAAAATCCTCATACATGAGATGAGGTATCACGTCCCCTCAACCGTTAAAATAATTAATAGATCTCTTTTTTTTTTTTTTTTTTTTTTTGAATCAAAATAAATAGATCTCTTGTCTACAATTGCATATACACATAATTAATATATGTCTGGATTTTCATTTTGATATATTTATTAATAACTTTTAGCAAACCACAGAAACACAATAGGAGGAATTTAAACATCCTTCTTAACCAAGGTCCAAGCCTACATTTTTCATCAACATATATGAACAAGGGAAATTCATATTACATAAAATTCAAGAGATACATTTCCAACTCATAGAAAAAGCAACAACAAAAAAACCCAAAAAAAAATAATAATAATAATAACCCTTGATCCCAATAGAAAATCTGAACGTTTTAGTTTTGTTGTTGGGTTCAGCCATAAGCCTATTTTCAAAATGCGAAGGTTCCTCTTCTTCTTCTTCTGAGCAAATATTTTGGGTGAAGTTGGAATACGACATCGTTTCAACGTTCATGGAGTCGTTCGAGGCTTTTTAGGGCTTCCTCCATTGTGGTGTAATGGGTCAGGCCCCGACGGCACCCTCCGCAGCTGGTCCCCCTCCACCGGCGGCCAGCGTCTCCTGCGGCCGTCAACTTCTTCTTCCATGTCCTTCTTCATCTGTCGAAGCATCTGTAGGTAAAAATAATGTATATTATTTTTACAAAAAGTTGTTTTAATTGAAAGGACAAAGAAATTCATTGTTTAAGAAAATAAATGTTACCTTGCGGCTCTTAGACGAGGGTCGGAAGAGGGGCGGTGTAGCGGAAATGAAACCGCATCGTCCGGCTGTCCACGTACAATAATCTGTCAGAAAAGAGAAGCAAAGTAAAAAAAAAATGTATAGGCTTGAGAACAATATTAAGATGAAGAGAAAGAGAGAAGAACCAGAAGAAAGAGTGTGAGTGAGCAAGAAAAGGAGAAGGAGAAGGGAAAGGAATGCAAAGGAAAACAAGAATTTTGAGGCAGCCATGATGTTGTAAGTGGGAACTGGGAAGAAGAAGTTAGCAAAAGAAAGGGTAATTTATAGAATAGAAGAGAGTTGGAATCAATGATTGCTCAAGCAGCCATTTGTGGCGAAATCATCATTAATGACTCAATGTGACAAAAGCAAGATGTTGACCCTCAAACGCCAATCTGCATCATCATCTCTCGCCGAACCTCCTGCTGCTGCTGCTGCTATTATTATTATTATTTTATTACACAAAATATTTTAAATTTCTGTCAACAAAATATTAGGGGATTATAATTAATAAATAAAAAAAAAAACCCATGAAATCTTAATTTATTAACTTAGTTATATTTTTTAAAATAAATTTCTTTAAATTCTTCATCAACGTCATATTTCTATGAAAATTTTCATAGCATCGAGAAAGCTTTCTATTTAAAACTTGACTAAGAAACATCTTTTCTTTTAGAAGGAGCAATGATTTAACCATTTCTTTGACTTTTCTTATATAAGGATTTAGTACATATATATAATTGAAAAATACATTTGGTCCTTCAAGTATTTATTGATAAGTTTTTATAGGATAGTGACTAACTTGTTTTATAAATTTTAAACTAAAAACACTAATGGTTGCATATAGTTTCTAGACTAAATTGTAACCTAAGAAAATAGTTAAATTATATAACGTACTGAAAAACATTAAGATAGATTTCAATTATATCCTCATATGACTTCAAATTTTCATTTATATCATTAACTTATTTCAAAATAATGCTTATCCATCAAATTTCCTCCTAAAGTGGAGATGAAAATGTATGGAATGACTATAACGCGTAGAAATAGATGTACATGCAATCATAAGTGGTTTTAGTATTTATATTCTTGAACTTTAAGGAGTGGTTTGGGGCACTGAATTGGTTATAATAAAGGGGGCTATTATAACCTATTCAGTGTTTGGGACATCAACAAAAATAAATGGTGAAGTGGGTTATTTTTACCCCCGATTATTCTATTCATTCTCTACAGTAATCATCATTCAACACACTCGATTATTCTATTCATTCTCTACAGTAACTATCTCCTCTCTTCTTCCATGCGACTCCTTGACTTTTCCGACGACCGCCGGCCGCGTGAAGTTTCCGGTGACTTTTCCGACGGCCACTGACCACTTTTCCGGCGATCGCCGACGACTTTTTCGGCGATCGATTTTTTTTTCTTTTTTCATCTTTCCTCTCATTTTCATTTCGAAAAATATAAAAAACGAAAATAAAGAAAAAAAAAGAAAGAAAACGAGGGAAAACAAATTTTGGTCGTCGGAAAATTTGTCGGCGGCCGCCGAAAAAGTTGCTGAAAATGTCGCCAGTGTTAGGGTTAGAGGAAGAAGAAAATGATGAAGATGGAGGTTGAGGTTGAGGAAGAAGATGAAGATGATGAAGATTTAATGGAAATGGAGGAAGAAGATGATGAAGATGAAGATGAAAATGGAGGAATAAGATGAAGATGATGGAGATGGAGGAAGAAGATAAAGATGGAGGAAGAAAAAGAAGAAAAAAGAAAAAGAAAAAACAAATAATAATAAAATAATAAAATATTAGTTAAAATATTTTTTATTTAAAAATTCAAAAAAATATTTTTTTAATAAAAAAATACATGCCACGTCAGCAATCCGTTAGAGTTTAACGGAAAATTGGACGGAGGGACCAAAATGAAACGAAATCCAAACCTCAGAGGCTAAATTGTCGAGTTTGAAAACTCAGAGACCAAAATGAAACCTAACCCAAAACCTCAGGGACCAAAAGTGTATTTTTCCCAAAAAACTAATATGGTTTTTGAACTAAGCACTCACAATTTTTTGAGGTCAAATTTCTTCCCTACTTTTGACAACGTCGAAGGTTAACCAACTTTAAAAAAATTAAAAAAAAAAAAAAAAGAAAAAAGCTAATATGGTTTTTGAACTAAACACTTACAATTTTTATTTTGGTAATACTAAAAGTTAACTAATATGATTATTCTATACCAAATCCTAAACTTTTTTGTTTTGAAAAAAAAAAAAAACAACCCTAAATCAAAGTGAATCGTATATCCTAAAAAAAAACAGTCAGCTTGAACCTTTGATTCAAAGCCTCATGTTAATACATATCAGCACCCCAAACACATACTATTTTATCCCAGACTAAAATAATATGCATCCCAAACACAGATTATTTTATCCTAGACTAAAATAATCTGCACCCCAAACACAAACTATTTAACTTCCACAGATTATTATAACCCCCAGATTATAATAACCCCTGATTATTATAACCAATTCAGCGCCCCAAACAACCCCTAAGAGAAATTTCAATTATGTCTGTGACGATTGAAGATTTTCATTTTAAGCTTTAATTTTAAAAATTGTTAAGAACACTATTGTTAGCTTCCTCACTAAAATGAAGATACGACTGTGTTGGATGAGAAATTTCGACCAATCACAAATTGTCACATCATTAATTTAAATTAATGATAAAATAAATTTGAGACCAATTACAAATTGACACATGTCCCTAATTTAATTAAATTAAAAGACGTGAAAAATTGGCAAACCATATAATGTCACATGTCTATTATTGATCCATCGGACGACATAAGTCAAGTCCAATCAAATTATGATACTTGGAAATTGAACTTGAAGCTAATATAACCCAAGATCATTAAAAGATAGGGGAATTGTGCTAAATGACTACAAAAAAAAAAAAAAAGCATTCTTGATTTTTGGCTACGAAAGTTTGGATTTTGTAGGCGTGGCTACCGAGATTTTAGGAACCGTTTCCTAGTTTTTTTTGGACGTTTTTACCCCTGGTATATACGACTAAATACAGATGGCGTTAACGTTTGTTTTTTTCCACGTAGGTTGCTCGCCCTTTTTTTGCTCGCTGGATGTATCCCGATTTACACGGGATTCTGGTGGCCGGTCTGTTTTGATCGTTTAGAAACTACCTATTGTTCAGGAGTAGGTAGTTTCTAACAATTATTTTTTTATTCCTCCACATTTTTGTCCCTCATATAAATGTCATAGTTTATTATCTATTTGTTTCATATCACGATCACATTGCCATTGTAATTTTCCTTCCTAATCTAACATGGCGACAGTTCAACAGGTCACGATATTGTTTGGTGGTGTCTGGAGTGCTGAGGGTATTTACAGTGAATTCAAGTCCGGAAGCGTGGATGTTAGTAGTGATTCGAATCTCCAAGAGTTTAAAGTATGTCTGGCGAAATACCTCCATCTCCAGGATGACAATATGATTACTCGTCTAACACTTTTCAGGAGCTGGTCGAATAACCCAATTAATATAATCATTTCGGAGGACAGAGATGTTTTTTGGATGGTCAACGGATTTCAAAACGGTACATACAGGGGGTGCTGTGTAGTCGTTGACATCCCAGGTGTCAATACTGGTATACACCCCGTGGGGACAGACGCGGGCCCATCCCGTGGGGTTTGGAATTTTGATTTCATCACTGCGGATGGTATTGAAGCTGCTCTAGACAATTCTACTGTGTCGGAGGGGTGCACATTTGCCTGCAAAGATCATCTGAAGAAGGTTGTGCATAACATAGCCCTGAAAGAAAGTTTCCAGTTGAAGACTGTTAAATCTAACAACAACCAGTTCAAGGTATCATGTGTAGACGTTTCGTGTCCGTGGTATATACGTGCATCTACATACCACGGGAGTCAAATTTGGATTGTCCGGAAGTTTAGCAATGAGCACACGTGTTCCTTTGATGCAGTTCATAATGACCACAGGCAGGCTACTGCGGCTGTTGCTTGCGATTATGCGAAAGCTATAATGAGAATTACTAACAAGATGCACTGCACGCCGCGTGATATAATTGAATACGCTAAGAAAACCCACGGTGTCATTCTCAGTTACGACAAAACATGGAGGGGGAGGGAAAAGGCACTGACTGAGTTAAGAGGTTCCCCCGAAGAGTCGTATGCCCGTATTCCAGCATTTGCAGCTAAGTTGATCGAAAAAAACCCAGGTATTTCTCGCTTTTACCTGGATCGTACTACCAGTAAGTACTGATATTTACCAATAGATTGTTTTCCAACATTTTGTTTCCCCAAAGAGTAGCAATATCAGTAAATACTTATATTTACCAACATTCTGTTTTTCAGGGACGTATACTGCTCAGGAGGTTGATTTGAACGACAGGTTCAAATTCTTTTTTATGAGTATTGCAGCGTCCATCGAGGGTTGGAAATATTGCCTGCCAGTCATTTCGGTGGATGGCACATCACTCAAAAACAGGTTCAATGGTACGCTCCTAACAGCCTGCACATTCGATGGCAACTTACAGATATTCCCACTGGCGTTCTCTATTGTTGACTCCGAAAACGACGCGTCGTGGGAGTGGTTTTTTCAAAATTTGAAAGCAGCTTTTGGAGAACCGAATGATCTTGTTATAGTGTCTGACAGGCACAAGAGCATTGGTAATGGGGTGAGGAAGGTATATGCGTCAGCGCACCATGGCGTGTGTATCTATCATTTGCTAAGGAACATCAAGTCAAACCATAAGTCGAAGGGGATTGACGAACTGTTTTACAAGTGTGCTAAATCGTACACCATTGGTGAGTTTGAATACTATATGAGGCAGATGGAGCAAATTATCCCCTCGATTAGGAGTGAGCTGGAGGAGGTAGGGTATGCGCGGTGGTCTCGTGCATTCTCCACGAGAAAACGGTATGTATTGATGACCACTAATGTCTCCGAGAGTCTAAACGCTTTTTTGATTGAGACTCGTGGACTACCTATAATTCCATTGTTGGAGTTTATAAGGGATTTTTTACAACGATGGTTTTACGAGAGGAGGAACCATGCAACCTTCCAAATTACTACCATTACTGACTATGCAGCTGGGGAAATACGGGATGCATTGAAAGCAAGCCGCACTATGGATGTATGCACTTTACAATGTTTTTTGGTAAACTAGTTTTATATTTACGTATACACACAGCTAATAATGTCTGGTATTTTGGCGTAAATACACAGATATACCCCGTCGACCGTTTGCAGTTCCAAGTTCATGACCATGACAAGCAATTCGAGGTAAACATCACCAACCGGAGTTGTACGTGCAGGAGGTGGGAGTCCGATCTTATCCCGTGCGCTCATGCTTGCATAGCTATTTGTCGCAAAGGTTTGAACATTGATACCTTTGTTCATGAGTTTTATCGGAACTCAAACCTGCAGAAGATGTATAGTGCGAACGTGCACCCCATCGGCTCCATGAGGCAAGACATGTCCACATTGGCGGTTGAAGCGAACATAGTCCACCCGCCCATTTCGAAACGTGGTGCTGGGAGGCCAAAAAAGAAGAGGATTAGGCCCCGGAGCGAGAGGGTCCAGACTCAAAGGTGTGGGCGGTGTGGGCAGCTAGGTCACAACAAGAGGACTTGCAACACCCCCATTGCTCGATGAATTTAGTCATTTTTTTTATAAGTTTTCATTCGTTGTATGTACAGAGAACAAGGTTTTCAAGGGAGTTACTTTTTCGAGGTGTTAATAAAGTATATCGTTATATATACCAAGGATGACAATAATACTGCGCCCACTGTGGGTTTACACTTTATATCATTTTTTGTTAGTAGTTATTTAGCACAATCAAACAGACGTATCAAAGCAAAAACAAGCAGAATACCAGACATTGTATATACTAGGAATGACAGCATTAAGACATCCATGGGAAACCGAATATCAAGAACATATCAAATCCAAACAAGTTAAGTTTCCATAGAACGACAATAAAATCAAAAAAGGTCAAAGAAAAATTAAAACAATCCAGAAGTCAAGTAGCTGTAATCAACGATATAAAGTCAAGTTCCAGAAGAGGTATCTAATAGGAATGATAACAAATTCAGGTTCAGATAGTTGAAGGAAGGATCTAATCTCTGGGCTGGCTAAGCTGCAGGTCGAATGATGGCGCATAGAATTGGGGGGGCAGTTCCTCATGGGCATTTTTCCTCCAAGTTTCCCTCAACGCGTCTATATAAATTTGGCCGGTAGGTTGCATTGAGCCCCCATCACTCCCACTCGTTACACGGGTGACACTCCCTCGCTGTACATTTGGGTTGACCTGTGCACATTTACGGTATATAAAGGCAAATACATAGAGCTACAGGTATTTGTTTATATGTACTGTTATATACACACCTCACGCAGCGGGGTCCTATGTTGTATGTTGGGAGTGATCGGCTTGACGATCCTTATCCCTTTTGCCTACAAACTCTAGATGTTAGAGTACATAAACAGGTAAATGGAGTGTCCATAATAGGACGTAGAGTACATAAACAGCTATGTTTACCTTCGTTGACCATTTTTGTCCAGTGTGAGGGGATGGGGTTTTCAGCACTGTAGGGGGGTGACCCTGTTTGGAAGTCAAGGAGTTAGGGTGTATATAAAATAGATCACTTGAAGATTATACTAGTACTTACCACCATAATAGCCTTTCCTTTTCTGTCCATGTTAAACTTTTCAATAATCTTGGCTTCATCAATTGATAGGATTGCCTGGCTAACTGGATCAGTATCTTCACCACAGCCCTGCAAGAAGCATATGTGAGCAAGTAAAGCACAATAATGGACCATGTACTTATCACAAGGATCGTACCACGTTTCCTTCGTCAACGTCCGTTTTCTCTTTTCCTTCATTTTCAGTAGTTCCAGTTTCTGATGATGGATTTGTTGTTACAATAACGGGGACACCCCCTCCCGGTTGCTGGGGACGCCCCCCAGTGGGGGCGTCGTCATCATCCTCATTACGTGGGTGGGGGTTTTTTTCAGAATTATGGTCGTCTTCCTTATTGTCCTTATCATTCTTCTTTTCCCCTTCTTCTGTTTTCTCCTGCTGCAGTGGGGGTCAAGGGACAAAATCAGTAAGGGGTATTTAGGGGGGCAAGGTAAAGCACACTATAATTACATATACATACCTCCATATCATCATTGGTTTTCGAAGTCCCTGCACTTGGACCTTCATCTCCAACGACTTTCCTCAATATGTCAACCAATGCGCCCAATACCGAATAAACCTTGTCAAATTTTCCAACGATTTCTTTGTGACGTTGTTCACCCACATCTGCCATTGTAGTGGTCGTGCCAATATGGAAGTTGGGGGGGATTGTATCATCTCCTTTAGGTTCCGACCCGCTGCCTCCCAATCTACGGGCTGCCATCTCATCATGTAGGAACGGCTGGAAGTACGGCATGCGCATTTCCACTTCTGTTGGCTCTAATGGCACGACCTCCAGCTGCGTAAGACGTTGTCAATAAGAATATATACTGTTATTTACATATATTACAACACAGATTTGGGGTTACTTACCGATGGTGATTGGAAGATTTTGGCATGCAACTCCCTCCATTCTGGCTGCGTGTCAGACTCCCAATTAATTATTCGCGGCACTGTGTTCCTTATCCTTCGGGCATAATTTCCTGGCGGGGCACTAAGGGCAGGGATTACCTCGTATGCCCATGCAAGGATGGCATATACAAACCCCCCACTCCTATTCCAGAACTGCCGCGGCTGAGCCACGCCTTCTGCATGTAGCTTTCTAACAACGTGAAGGCGACGCTCCCCCATGGGTATGCATTGAACAACTCTTCATCGTCGGCCATTAGTAGGTGATCATCTTCTATGTGGACCTTCTCTTGTCGGGGGAGTAGGAAACTTTCCAGGCAATATAATTGGGCCATTGTTGAGAGTTTTCCTTTTTACCACCTCGTTATCATCAAAGTATTCTGTCTTGAGCCTGGAAGACTCTTGTAGTCTGTCCTTGTCGATCGGGGGCAACGGACCACAATTCAGTCCGGTGATCAATGCAAACTCGCGGAGTCCGAATTTGAGTATTTTTCCTCCGATTTTGAAATAGAGTTCTGTTGTGCGCTTCGGCTTGCATAGATGTTGAATCAAGTGCAGGAGTAATTGTGACGATGTCTTTTTGAATGAAAAGTCCAGGAGGTGTCCAAAGCAGTTTTTTCTGAATGCTTCCTCACATTTATCCTTCAGTACTTTGCGGATGTTTTCTATAATTTCTGCTTTGGTGCAGAGATTAATTTTCAGGGCTTGCTGCGCTTTGAAAGTGGCATGAAGTAGTCATCGTCCTGTATCATTATCAATGGTAAGAAGGGTAAGAATAAGGTAACATTAAGGGGGGTTACTGGAGCAAGGATGTATGTAATAATATAGACAAATATCGTTCATGACACGCATTAGGCATTGCATCCAAGTGAGCATGGTACCCGATACATACACATACACAGGCAGACAAATAAAGTTATGGTTGCACACACACGTACAAGCACAGTAGTATAGGTCAATCCATACAGACGAGATGGAGGGATAGCTATAAACAATAGATGTATATACTGATGCATACAGATGTATAGAATGACAACATTTCACTTATGCTGAGGTGCTAATGTATACAAAGAAAGTCTGAGTGTAATACAGAGTGTGGGCATTCAAGACTTACAAGATACAGGGGGGTGGTTCACATACAGACTTGTACAGGGACACTAGTACGGTTCAACGAACACACTCATGTAGGGGGTAGAGATTACTGCAAACAATAGGTGTCATATTGCTACACAGACATACGGAAGCAGAGAACTAATCTATCACCCCCCAAAAAAACATCAAAACAATTCCATAGGTGTATATAACAGTTTAATCCGCACAGACATTAGATATATGAGAACATACGTGTATATACCAATACGTACACATACACAGGCAGGCAAGAGATGCATGAGTGTATTTCTCCTATACAGACCTGCACGACCAATGTATACAAACTTGCCAACGCATAGATTGGAAGGTTGGGGTAGGGGGTATATATGGGCATTCAACAATGGAATAGTATTCAACAGTACATACCGCTTTGGTGGGTTCAATCTCCTCACTTTCTTCCAGTTTGGTCCTTTTGTCCTTCCTCTTGGGTTTCTTCGCATCCTGGATGTAATCGAGGAACTTAAATTATCTAATTGTAATTCACAAGGAGGGTGATGTTGGTGATATTGCTTACCTTTTTTTCCACCTTTTTCTTTTTCTTGCTGTCTCCTTCGTCTCCGCTATCTGTTGAGGAGTAATCGTCTTCAATAGATTGGTCTTCCCCCGTATTCGCGCTCGTGTCAGTATCGTCTTGTTTTTTGCGCAATCACATGATTAATTACAACGTGGTTTACATATCACAGAGAGTAAATACAGAGTCATACCTCCACGGGTTGAGTCTTTTTTGGTACCTCCTTTGTCTTTTTGGGGGGACTATTCTTCTTGTCTCTAGGTAAGACAGTCTTTTCCTTTGTCTTTGCCATTGACTAAATAACGTAACAAGACAGTACATTAAAAGTGGTGAGGGGTGAGGGGGGGGGGGAATGGGTGTATCGAACTCCACATACCTCATTCGGTTCAGACTTGCCTCCATCGTTTTTTCGGGGTCTCTTCTTGGTCTTTGGTTTTTTGGGTGTACTTTTCTTCTTTCCAGATCCTCCTTCGTCTCGTTCTCTTTTCACTCCCTTCGAATGAAATTCCTTTGGTACTGAATCGGCTGTACTCATATCGGCTTCTTCACTCCTGGACTTGCGGTCACTGCCTAAGGTGATGGGCGATGACTGTGGTGGGTGTTTCTTCCCGGAAGTTATCCCAGCCGCCTTTAACCTTTGGCTCGATCGTTTTGACGCCGGCTTATCGGATGACATTTCTAGCGGGTCTGTGCGAAAATATACGGTTACAATCGAAGCGGCATATTCTCGATTTGCAAGGAAGAAACGAATCCCTAAAATCTCGGGGATAATGAATCTTTTTATTGCAAATATAAGGGAAGGGAAATGAATTCGTTACCTTAGTTCAAACTTTTTGGTACAGCCCTCGTGTAGAAGAGGAATCGATTGAGCATGCAAGAGATGGTCGTCGGCGCGGTGGATGAAGGTTGTTGGCGCAGTGGATGAAGGTTGTGGGACGCGTCGACGTGATGTGAGAGGTAGGTAGCGATATCCACTCTGTTTGGCGGTGGGGAATGGTGGGAATGGAGGGTTTGGCTCTCAAGGGTTTTCCGGCGGTGGGAAATGGTGGGAATGGAGGGCTGTGGAAGATGAAGATGGACGGTCGGGCTGGTGCATGGAGGTGGTTCTGGTGGGGGGGTGGGCGGTGTTATGACAGCTCATAATTGCAGCAGGTAAGGTATCATAATTACTTTGTTCTTTTTTGTGTTTTAATTTTCAGGTATTCTTAGGTGCAGGTAGTAAATCTTCCTATTGACAGGAGTGTTGTTTCCGATTAATGGAGTTCGAAGGTGTTTCTCTCTACTGAGGGAGGTTGAACTTTGTAATCCTTTCCCAATAAAGGTATTTACTCATTTTTCCGGGGAACAACTCTTTCCTATAGTAACAATATGATACATCTGGTTTGCAAAATAGTTTTGTGTTCTTAGACTTTTGAATTTCAAACCTCCTAAAATGTCTCCAACGAATTTTTATCTCTCTTAAACTCTGATTTTGGTTTTAAACGTTAAGAACACGTTAGGAAGTTTGTTGGGGGCATTTTTGTCTTGTACAAATAGGTATTTATTAATCAATAAATCGTTTAGCCATCTATTTAATTTATAAACGTTCGTAGCCATTTTTCAAGCCACCTATTTATTTTTAGCCATTTATCTTGTTGCCCCTAAAAGATATTGACTCAAATTTAAATAATTGAAAATTATTAAAAAAAAAATTGGATTAAAGTCCAAATAAGTCCAAGCCCAAAAATTGGGTCCAAAGTGAACCAAGCCCAAGCCAATACAAGGTCCATCAAACTCTATAAATAAAGGAGGTCACACTTCATTTTATATGGACTCACACTCAGAGAGATATTGATTCAAACTCAGAAAGTATTCATGCATTTAGAGAATTTAGAAGCTTCAAGTTCAGTCAGAAAATTCATAAGACTCGAGTCCAGAGAATTTAAAAGGATTCGAGATTCAAAATTCAAAGATTCAAGACTTAGAAGATTTGAAGACTAGAAGACTTCGAGAATATCAACAAGCCAGCAGGCTGATCATAAAAAAAGATCAACAAGCCAACAGGTTGATCCAAGAAATCATCAAGCCAATCATCCAAAAAGATCAACAAGCCAACAGGCCGATCCAAGAGATCATCAAGCCAGCAGGCCGATCATCCAAGAAGATCAACAAGCCAACAAGTCGATCCAAGAGATCACCAAGTCAATAGCACGATCTAAGAGATTATCAAGCCAGCAGGTCGATCATTCGAGAAGATCAACAAACCAACAAACCTACCCAAGAAGAGCAACAAGCCAAAGACTAAAGTTTTAAATATTTGTGAGAAAGAATCAGAGGACAAAATATTAGAGACTATAACACTTATACATCAAATTCAATAAAACCAAGTTCTTCATTTCTACGAATTAAATTTCTTTGTTGAAATCTCGTGTGAACATTATGACATGACAGTGGGTTATTTAAAAAATCAAATGGTCTAAGTTACAATTGAGATTTATGTCGTTTGAGAGGAAAACAAAGTTATTCTTCCTTCTCTCAATATCAAAAGATTTGGGGAGAACAAAATTTCAAGGAAGAAGACAAGGAATGAAATTTTCGGTTTCACTCTCACGATTACCTGACAAATTAGGGTTAAGGATATGGATAAAAGAGATGAAAGAGACAAGCAAAGAAATCCAAGACAATCGAATCCAATAATCACTATAAAGAAATCCAAGACAATCGAATCCAATAATCACTATTGTTATAGGTGAATTTGGACCTAATTTTAAGACTGTAGAATGATAAGAGTCCAGAGTGGAAACATGTCCAATGAGACCCTTTAGGCCTAGATCAATCTCTTTTATGTCCCATTTCTAGAAGGAAACGGAAACTCTTTTTCTATTCACTCTTTTTGAAGGAAATAAGAAACTTTTTTTCTTTTTTTTTTTTTTTTTTGAAAAAAGGAAATAAGGAACTCTAAATCAACTATAAATAGAAGAGGGTAACTTCAAAGTAAGGAAGCTCAATTGAATACTTATTCTTTCTCATAGTTTTATTCTTGATTTTCAATTTACTTGCTACACTCATTACCGAAGCTGACTTAAGCATCGGAGTCGGTGTGGCAAACACCACACCGGTGTGTAGTAACTTTCTCTTGTTTTGCAGGTCATGTCTTTCCTCTTTAAACAAATTTACCGTTGCTGTCACGTGAAGGTCAGGTGAGTTTCTCCTACCTAGATTTTGACATCAACAACTATGACTTGATAAATTTTATTAGGACATTTGAGGATGAAAATTATCTTCCTCTATTAGTTAATTGTTTTCCTTTGATTTGTTTAGTTTCTATAGTATAGACGCATGGTTTTTACTAACTATTCTTCTCAGGAAGCTTTCTCCCTTAACCCTACTCTGCTTTGACTTATTCAATGTGTGGCTTTGTACTGTCAATGTTGCTTTTTGTTAGTACATAGTTTTTCTTCAAAGGTATGCGGCTTTCTCCTCCAAAGTATATACAATTATGACTACAACTCTTGCCCAAAGTTTTGTTTCCCTTTGTAATTAATGTCTTTTAGGGTGTAAAAAAGAAAAAAAGAAAAAAAAGGAAACCTTCAATTATTTCAAGTATATAATTGTTTTATAAAACAATTATAAAAGTTATAGATTAAAATGAAATTTTAATATGAAAAGACTTAGGGCCGGTTTAAAATGCCTTTTAGTTTAAATGTTTTTCAATAATGCATTTTCTTTTAAACATTTTTTTATGAAAATGGTTTAAAATTTAAACACTCATATGTTTGGTTACATTTTCTCATAAGTGTTTTTATACCCAAGTTATTATATACGAAAAACTCTTTTTAAAAAATTTGGTTTCACCAGTTTCTTCCAAAATGGTTTATTTCTCAATTTCATTTTTTAATAAGTTATTTTTAGTGGTGGCCAAACACTAATTTTTTTTTTTCAAAATTAAACACTTGAAAAGTTAAACCAAACACATCCTTAGAGGTATTATATATAATTAAAACATGTCAGCTTGTATCAATACATGCACATCTATTCCTACAAATCACCACCATATTACATTTTGGCTTTGATTTTAATGAAAAAATTGAGAAATTAAAAATGGGTGGTTCTGAATAATTTGAAAAGATAAAAGGGAATCTATACAACTTAACCTATAAAAGAAGGTAAATTGTTATCTTAAGGAGGAGAGAGAGAGTATCTTTGATCTGTATGTCTCTGTTGGTGAGTGTGATAGTCACAGCCACACAGCGCCGCTCTGGCCGGGAGGAAGGGGAAGAGCCGAACAGGGTCGGCCACGTGGCGCACACCCTTAATTAACACAAACAGATAGCTGTTGGGCATATGCTATTCTATTATTCGGTGACGTGACGTGGACACCGGATTTACTGACGGAGAATAGTCACCGTACGATCTTAGGATTGAATTTCGTTATCGATTAAGCAATGGGAAGGGGAAGAGTACAGAGTTCTAATGACTTCAGATTCCCTTTTTTTACGTTTTTTTGTACTTCTTACATACTTATGTTTCTTTTCTTTTTTTTGTCACGTTCGGGTTTCCATATCTTATGACATGGCATTGTGTCAAATTCTGAATTTTCTTTTTCTAAATAATTCATTTCCATTTCTAAACCTACCCTAACAAATTCTACTTTGAAACATAAGTTTGGTCTTGAGTTTATTTCTCATTTTAATCTAGTTATCTTCCCATTCAATAATCGTATGTATCCTATTACAATACTTGGCTGCATATTAGGATCTTCTTGCACCTCCATTAAAATCTTGACAATTAAGAGTGAGAATGATAAAAATAGAAATTTACTTTATCCCTCCTAATTGTCGATATTTTATCTCCACAATGGTATGATATTGTCCACTTTGGGCATAACCCTTATGGCTTTGCTTTTGGTTCATCCCAAAAGGCCTCATACCAATAGAGAACTTGTCATCCTTTATATACCCATGGTCTTCACCTTGTCCCATTTATTTTTCCCCTAATATTTGCCGAGTCAAAAATTGTTTCAATCACTATGGATATATATTAGCATATTAATATATATATTAAAGGTGGTTATGACATTAATTAAAAAGATTGTGGTTTGTGTCAGTAGAAATAATTAAAATTTGAAAAATGAAGAGGTGGCGTCCAGTATTCATAATAACAGAAAGGTGGAGTAAAATAAATGAAGGGTGGGAGTGTGAGAGGTTGAAATACGGATAATTATGGAGGATATCAATACGTGAGGATAGGAATCAATTTGGGTGATGATGGAGAGATGACTGATTGATGGATTTCCTTCTTTCTTTTTCTTTTTAATTCCAAAATTTCCCTAATCTCTGCTTTTTATCTGTTTATGCAGTAGATGAGGCTGCACCATCCTTGCCTTTTCTTTTTATTCTTCTCCCTAATTTTATCATCACATCATGCACTAGATTTGGTACCTCCCTAAATATTTCTTTACCTTTTTCTTTTTTAAATTGAAAAAAAAAAGTATATTATCCATATCAATAATATTATATATATTTCCTTAAATTGAACCTTCTGTTTGCTTTCTACTTTTTTTTGTCAGCTTTTATCATTGCAAACACAACGAAAAGAAATTATGTTTATACTTGGCTCAGAAAATTAATATAACTTTTTTAAGACTCTTGATTTAATCCAACTAAACTCCAAATTAGAATAAAGTTTATTTTCAGAAAGAAAAAGGAGTTCATATACTCAACTTTGAATGTAAAAATAGAAATAGAAGGTTGTATCGTATGAGTTAATGAGATTGATAAATTGATCATTTTTTCCTCTTTGTATGAATAATCAGTTTGGATATCTTTGTTTTATTGAATTGTTGTTCGTTCTCTATTGTTACCTTATTTAGAAATTAAAAAGGAGTTTGGAATAATCTTCGTCCAATGTCTTATTCTTTTCTTCCTACTTTAATTTAGACTTTTGAATACCCTTTGGATGGAATGTTTATTTGTAAAACTACTTGTACTTCTCTGTGCAAGGTTGGACCCTTCAAATAAGATGAGGAAAGTGGATTTGGGCTTTTTTTTTTTTTTTTTGGCATTTGTTTATGATAAGATCTCAATTGTCTCACTACTAAAGAGTTGTGGTCCATCTCTTGTTGCTTCTATCATATTGTTGAAGAAGGTGGGTACATCACTTCTTCTTAGAGTGTACTTTTTTTTCTTTTAGTTTATGGGATATGGCATTCAATTCATTTGATTATAGTATCCAATGCATTTGATCATATAGCATCAAATCAGATGAAGCTTACATTAAAATATTGATATAAGATTATTATATTAAATTTACCATAACTCACCAATTAATTGTCAATATGAGCATAGCTCAAATGACATAAAGTTTGTACTAATGACCAAGAGGTATGTGGTTAAAATCTCCAAACACGTTGTTGAAAAAAAAAAACTCATCAATTAATTAAGTTAGTTTTGGGTTGAGTGATGATTTAATATATGGTATTAGAGCACGAGGGGATCATGTGTTTGAACCCCTATAATGCCATTTCTTCTCCAATTAAATTTAAAATAAGATTAAATTTTCCAGAACTCACGGCTTAAGCTTTTAGGTTGAATGGTAATTTAAAAGTCTTTTTTATGACATGTTTGAATATTTTTGGAAGATTTAAATATTTCTATGTTATTTTAGGCCCCGTTTGATAACCATTTGGTTTTTGGATTTGAAAATTATATGCTTGTTTTCTCCCAATTTTCTTACAATGATTTTCATCTTTGTTAAGGACACATATTTAGATTCCTAGCAAAATTCCAAAAACAAAAACAAGTTTTTGAAAACTACGGCCCGTTTGATAACCATTTGGTTTTTGGTTATTAGTTATTGAAAATTATGCTTGTTTTCTATCAATTTCCTGACCATAGTTTTCCTTTTTGTTAAGTTTTTTTTTTTTTTTTTTTTTTGGAGAATTCCATTTTGTTAAGTAGACATTTGAGTTCTTAGCCAAATTTCAAAACAAAAGTTTTTGAAAACTATTTTTTTTTTTTCAAAATCTGACTTGGTTTTTGAAAACATATGAAGGTTGTAGATAACAAAACAAAGAAAGTTGTGGGTGAAAATAGTGTTTATAAGCTTAATTTTCAAAAACAAAAAACGAAATGGTTATCAAACGGAGCCTACTATTTTTAGTTTTCAAAACTTACTTACTTTTTGAAAACATGAGAAAAGGGTAGATAACAAAACATAAAAACTTCTGAATGGAAGTAAAGCTTGTAGGCTTTAATTTTCAAAAACTAAAAATAAAAAAACCAGAAGGTTATCAAACAGGACTTAGGTTTTTTTTTTTTTTTTTTGAAAAAAGATACTTCATTTAAGAAACACAACCAATCATACAACTACTCTTCTCCAACATTGAAGAGTTTAACCAGGGGGCATTATAGCCATACAAAAAATATTCTCTTCCGAATTGGAAGAGGCCAAATACCCTGTATAAGACCCACCCACAAACTTGTGAGCAATGGCCCTTCGCGCCAGAAAGTGCGCTTCTAAATTGGAATCCCGCCGGCTGAAGCAGTATGCCACCTCGCCAAAGAGCTCCGCCGCAGCCTCAACGTTGTTTGCCACTGACCTATCTTCCGAGAAGATTTCGACAGCATGGTTGAGAATGTCAACCGCCTCAGCTGAGTCCGATTCCACGACGACTTTGGGGAGAGGATTTCCAAATTTATCAAGTAAGCATCTCAGACCTTCCTCAATAGCTTTCAATTCCAAACAAAGGATCGGCCATTTCTTCTTTACTTTCTTGAAACCAGCGAAGATAAACGATCCATTTGAGTCACGAACTATCCATCCTAAACCCCCAACCCCTTTCTCTTCAGACCATGATGCATCTGTGTTTATTTTCCAGCAATTCTGAGGAGGGGGAGACCAGCTCTGACTCAAAGGGCTCTTAAATCTTGGAGTGGTCGTGCTGATTTTGTTCAGGTATTTCTCTGAAAAACTACTTCCATCCATATTAGCTTCAATTGATATGAAAATCAAGTTGGGATCTGCTATAGCCGCTCTTTGCTTCACCAAATTCCTATTATTCAAAATGCTCGAGATAATTCTAATAGCTTTCCTTCAATCTTCTTCGTTGAAGTGTTCGGAAAGGATCACCCATTTGTCTAAAGGCTTCCACTCTTCTCTGAAAAAATCACCTGAATTTTGTAAGAAAGGAAAGTATCGAATCCAAATCTGTTTAGAAATCTTATAGTCCCAAATGCAATGGCTGATCGATTCCTCCTTGGTCCTGCAAAGAAAATAGAGAGGATTAGTATCAATTCCCCTTGAAATAATATTAAGCCTGAGTTGGTAATATGTTTTGGAGAGTCCGCCAAGCACAAATCTTTTCTTTGGGTTTGGCTTGATTCTTCCATAGATCTTTCCAGAGGGCTTTGAGTGGGGAGGGATCTGAGGGAGAAGCTTCCTCTGTTGCTGATAAGTTTTGTGCGAGATGGTAGACACTTTTGACTGTAAAATTCCCTTTCGTATCGGGCCCCCAAAAGATCTCGTCCTTTGAATCCTTTCTACTTAGAGGAATATTTAAAATACACTCTGCATCAGAAGGGATGAAGCTCCTTCTAATCACATCCTCATTCCAGATGCCTCCTTCGTCAATTAGGCTAGCCACATAGACTTCTTTGAGCGCCTCCGGCACAAAAACAGGCTTTGAGCATCCTTCTTTCCCAAGCCAAGAGTCTTCAGCGATTCTGATGTGTCGCCCATTTCCCACTCTCCACCTCATACCTACCTTGAAAAGAATTCTCCCCCAAAGGATACTTCTCCAGGTCATAGAAGGGTTAGGGCCTAGGTTCGCTTCCAGGAAATTGTTGTGATGGAAATATTTGCCCCTCAGAACCCTGGAAAGTAAGCTATTTGGATTCTTGATAATCCTCCAGCTTTTCTTAACGAGCATTGCTTGATTGAAGAGATTTATGTCCCTGAAGCCCATTCCACCCCTATCTTTGATTATGCATAGTCTCTTCCAACTCATCCAGTGCGCTCTGTTCTTCTCTCCCATCGATCCCCACCAGAACTTCGAACACATTTTGTTTATCTCGTTGCACATGGATTTTGGGAGTTTGAAACAATTCATGGTGTATGTGGGGATGGCTTGGGCCACTGCCTTAATTAAGACTTCCTTGCCCCCCCCCCCCCATTGAGAATAGGTTTCCCTTCCACCCCTGAAGAGCTTTCCAAAGTTTGTCTTTCACCTTCCAGAACACTTTGTTTTTCCTGCGGCTCGACTGAGAGGGCATGCCGAGATAATCAACTGAGAGGACAAAGCTTTTTTATGTTCTTTTTTTTTTTTATCTTCTTCCTCACGCCGAACTCTTAAAACTGACCCCAACCGACCGACTGTCGGTGTCATCGGTCAGTCGACGCAACCAATCCCTTCCAAACTAACAAAAATCGACCATCAAAAATTGACATGTCAGTGATTAGCGTGGGTTTGAGCCCAAAACCGACACCGACCGACCGATGCTCACCCCTAATCGTAGTAGTGATGGTTGGTGTAACAGTGGTGGTGGTGGAATTTGTGAAGGGATAAAATAGGAAAGAATTACCGAACCTACTCAGAGTCTTAGATTCTAATTGAAATACCAATACAATTTGCAAAAATATTACAACAATAAATCTATATTTAATGGGTTGTATAGCGGCTATAAACATGCTAAAATTAACTAGATCTAACCTAGACGATCCTAGTGATCAAGGATTTCATAGAAAACTTACTTTTGTAGAAAGTCTTGATCGATTCGCCTTTTCTTGTTAATAAGATCGAAAACGCAGCAACCTTCTTCTGCGAACACCACCAATTGGTTACACCGGTATATCTCTAAGACTTCTTGAAGCAGAAGACTTGTGGGAGTCTTTTGGGAGAGATCTCTGAGAGAAGGAGAGTCAATAGGATGTCTTTCACCCCATCCCAAGGGTCCTATATATAGGTAAAGGCCAAGACCTTTTCCTAATAGGAAAACGTCTATGAATAAGTTCAAATCTATTATCTGAACAATATCTAATTTTAATAAATAATTAATTAATTCCATAATTAATTAATTACCCAATTAAATATCACATATTTAATCTTAGGGATTTTATTAAAATTAAAATTAATATGAATTCAATTCATATTAAATTTATTTGAACTCTTTCAAATATTTTTCTCTCAAGAATTAATTTTTGAATTTAATTCAAAAAAATTATATTATAAAGTTTCATAAGCTTTATATTATAATGTATCAACATACATTATACGATTCCCCAAATAAATTGAACACTTTCAATTTACAATTTATACTTAATTGCTTCAAGTCTCTTTAAGAGCTACCAGTGGGACCTAATGGACCTACAAATCAGAAGCTCCAACGATACGAGACTAATTGGCTAAACTCATTAACCAATTTAATCAACATTCGTTAACTGTGGGTCACTCCACTAAAGACCCACAACTGTACTCTTCTCACTGCAGAATATTTATGTGTCCACGGATATCGACCAATAACGACAAGTCGGTCCTTCACGTGTGTTCGTACCCCAGCTGGGTCAAATTACCATTTTACCCCTGGGTTACATCTTTGTCCTTAAGTCCCCAGTGCTCCTCTAATGAACAACCTGTTTGAGGTCCAACCAACAAATAGAAGTCCCTCTCGTGCCATAGAGAGGGTAGGGCCCATTGTTCAAGACCCGGAGACACCACTTAAGGGAACACACCTCTACTCACCCTAGAGTCGGGAATGAGTGAATTCCATCTTGTGTGATTATGTTCCTAGCTCCCCACTCGGTATTGTCCCCAAAATGGTAGGCTTATTGAGTCAGCGTGCTGGCCACTCTCATCCGTACAAATCAAAGGATAACCCCTCGTGAACAGGAGTCCATAATCCACTCAGGATTGAGACCGAGTTGCCTAGATCATCCTAGTGAGATAGAAACCTAACTAGCTAACGGTGTTAAAGCTAGTGGTTAACTATCTCGCGGTCCGGTCTAGTACAAACTCATTGCACAGGATACCCCCACTCGCATGTCCACTACACGAACGCGTTGGATCATTGCGTTTGTATCATAATACAAAGCGGGTCGTATCCGTAGTGTCACCAGGATAAGGTACCCAGCCTTATCCCTATACTATAGACCCTTTAGGTTGTAACTTGAACATTGATCCCCATATCTCCCCACATACTAGTTCAAGCCTCATACTAACAGCCTAGGATGTTTAGTTTATTGGATTAGGGTTAATAAGACAAGATTTACTAAATAAAAACAAAATAAATCATTTTATTAATGTTCGGAAAAATGTTACATTTACTATCTACGAGTTTTAGGGCATAAAACCCAACAATTTGTGGTTGTGGGTTTTGTGGGTGTGGGCTAGGTAGTGGGATGTGGTAGTGTCGATTGAGACCTTGCAAATGCAGTGGTGGTGGAGGTATAGCAACAGTGAAGGTGCTGGCGGAGGCAGTGGAGGCACTGTCGCACCAGAAGTGCTCGTGTCACCTAATTGAAGGGATGGACAACATGCAACGGTGCTGGAGGCAACGATGGATGAGGCAGTAGTGGAGGCACTAGAAGTGCTTGTGTCACCTCTTCGGAGGGATGGTGTTAGCACCATAAAAGTGTTATTTAATTCTCGTAATTACGTGCTATTTTATATGAATTTAACGTTCAATTTGTCCAATTTATAGGTGATCGAGCATTAGAGGATTATGAGGTACATCGGGTCATTTTGGAGTTAATTTGGAGTAAATGGCCAACACTTAGCCAATTTGGGAGTCAAAGAGATGAAGAGATGATAGCGAGCATAGCTAGCTAGTTTTCCCTAATTAATTTAGCTAGTCTTTTATAATTTATTGGCCAAAATTATGCATTTATGTGTTGTATTTGTAGGAAATATAGTTTTGAGCCAATTGGATGTTCGGGATGCGAAAAGAAGCTGAAGAATGAAAAAAGAATCAAAGTTGGAAGATTGAAGATAGGCCCATCCGCAGACCAGCGTCGAGACGCTGCTCTTTGGGCGTTTCAACGCTGACATTCTATATTTGGAGTTTTCATTCTTAAAAAAAAAATTCATAGCGTCGCGACGCTCTTGGCGAATTTTCCAAATCCGCAGTATCGCGACAGCGTCGCGACGCTGTCGGCAAATTTTCTATAAATTCATCATTTTGTGCTACGGATTGGGGGAGTCTAATTGGTTAGATTTTAGCTCTAATTTCGACTAGAGACCTTCGGTGGGAGCTGAAGCAAGGCCAAGGAGCGGGAATCAAGTGAGAAGACGTGGAGATCGTGACGGGGACGTGCCGGTTTCGACGAATTCGAGTTTTCCTTTCTCTTTCCCTTAACTCTTGTAGTTTTTATGGCTTTTCTTTCAATTAGTGTTTGTGGTTTAAAGACTATGAATTGCTAGTTGTTTGTCTTAGGGTTTGATGTAGTTGTTTTTAGGTTGTTGGATTGATTTTTGGGATGAATGTGCCTTTATTTTATTCTTGCAATTTTGTGTAATGCTTTCAATTACTTGATCACTAATTGAATGATTTGAGTGTTGAATCTAACTCGGGAGAGAGCATTTGGCCTAAGAATTACCTTGTTTAATTGCATGACTAGAGTAGAAATTCTAAGTTTGTGACGGGATTTGGAATATCTCTAGAAGTATGACAAGGACTAAACCGAATAATGCCTTGCATGTTAATGAACTTAGATAGGGATATCAAGTTAGTTATATGCATGAGCATCAATTATACTCGGGAGAGGTAATCGTGATAAAAGTTTCCTTGGCTTGTAGAATAATTGCACGATCAATTCATTCCTATTAATCAATCCTCAATCTTAAATAATGAAATCAATTCCCTAAGAGTCTTTCCATTTGAGTCTCCACCCTTTATTTTATGCTTTTTGTCTTTAGATTTATCTTTTTCATTAAGTTTTGCTCCCTAAATAAAATTGAACAAAAGTATTCACGGTACTTAATTTGCTAGAAAACCAATCCAGAGGACGACACTCGTTTAATCACGAAAACACTATATTATTACTTGACCCGTACACTTGCGGTTAGCAAATTGCCCATCAAGTTTTTGGCGCCGTTGCCGAGGATTGACATATTTAGTTAAATTAATATTGTGGAAAAATTGTTCGGTCTTAATTTAGGGTGTATTTTTATTTTTTTTTAGGTAGATTGCATTTTTTTCTTCTTATTTGTTTTATTTCCTTTTTTGTTTTTGTTTTCCTTTTCTATTTAGTTTTCTTTGTTCTTATTTTTCTTTCCTTTTTTTTTTTTTGAGTCTTAGTCCTTTGTTCTTGTTGGATTATTATTTGATTGGAAGCCTAATTATCATTGTTGCATGCTTTGATTGATTTGAATGGCTTTTTATTCAACACCATACTCCAATTTTTCATTTTCAAGTTATCCCCCTTTAATAGAAAATTCTTCCTTGGAAAACATAGTTCAAAATTATATTGAGGAGTCTAGAGCGAGGAGTCTAAAATTTGATGAAATTATAAAAGGACTTCAAACCCCAAAGGAAGTTAGTGAGGTGGGATCCACTTCCATAGGATGTCTAGTGAGTCATGTGGCCGATGATTCGTTGGCACCCATTCAGGAGCTTAGTTCTTTCGATCTTGCTAAGGATGAGCATTTAGGGGTGAGTTGCATAGAGAGTGGAGAAGAGTTGGAGAGTTGTAGCACCTTTCAAGAACATGTTTGTGAGGAAGAAAAAGAACATGAGCTCGCAGTGACAGAGGAAGTTCAGGAGGTAGAGTTTGAGGTTGAAAAGTCTTCATCTGATTTATCTTCTCCATCCTTTGTAGATTTTGATTGTTTTTTTTTTCTATTCTCATGAGTCAGTTTTAGAGTCTGAGTCTCTTTATTTTGATCTTTCTCCTTTTATGTTTATTTTATACAAAAATACTAAAAATAATTCTGTTTCAGGGGCCCATGAGAAACTAGTAAGCTTGCTAGCGATAGTGAGTTTTATTGATTCAAGAAAGAAGGGTCCAAAGAAATACGAGAATTTTTATGTGCCTTGACAGACTGCACGAGCACGTCGAGCTAATGACGTTAAACAAGCGCTTATGGGAGGCAACCCAAGTAAGTTCAGTTGTGTTTTTCTTTGCGTTTTTTGTTTATTGTTTGTTTTTGTTTTGTAGGTCTTGGTTTCAGTTTCCTCTTTGCTTGCAAGCTTTCATGAAAAGGTCATCATTCCAGGGCAGTATTGTTCACCCCTTCCATTCTTTATTTGTTCTCATGCTTGATTATGCCTTATTTTCGTTATACATTGAGGACAATGCATGCTTTAAGTTTGGGGGTGGAAGAGCATGTTTGTGGAGCCCTTGAGCATCTGAGTTCGGGCTATAGTTTTGAGCTTTCTTTGAATTGAGCATATGGTTGTTTTTTGGATGCTATTTTTGCATGACTATGATTTCCTAGGATAGGCTTTCTTGTCAATTTTCAAGCTTTCGATGAGTTGTAAGCATGAGTGCCCAAAAAGGGAGACTTTTTAAACTTTTTCTAGGAGATGTCTTGCATGAGTAGAGTATTTGTCTTGGCTAGATTTGGATTTGAATGCTTAGGAGCGAATTATTAGGTTCATATGCGTGTTGTCACCTCGATAGGTGTAGGGAAGAGCTAAAGAGTTAATTTTTTTGCAAATTAGCATGTTTGATCTTGCTTAGGAGGAAAGAAAATAATATATGCTTATCATGCTCATAAAGAAAAATCATTCTTGTTGGTACAATTTGAAAGAAAAAAAAAAAAGAAAGTCATGACTTATGCGTGCAATGCAATGCTTAATAAAGTTTTGGCAAAAAGAGCTACCCCTGTTGTGATCAGTTAGGCCAACCAAAGGGTAAAACTCGGGTTAAGGGTCCCTGCAATAGGTGTGTGAAAGCTAGTGCCACATAAAAATGCATGTTGTAATTTTCAATTATAAGCACCTAAGTATAGAGGAAAACAAACTAATTTGTTCCATTGACTCGTTAGTGAATCCTTAGTGCCAGTGTAGAGGGAAGATGAGTTGAGAGTTTAGTAATCCAATCTCGGGCTAGTAGAGTCTGATCTCGTTAAGTTAGATCTCGCTTGTGCAAGTTAATTTTGGAAAACTTTTGATTTGTCTCCCTCATTGGTCCTTAGGTGCATGTCTCTTGATTGCTTGATTATTGACTTTTGAGCCTTGAGGATTGAGTCATGTTTGTTGCATTCATTCTTCTATTGTATGCTTGATTTTTAGTTTGCTCGAGGACTAGCAAAAGCTTAAGTTTAGGGGTGTTTGATAGCGAGCATAGCTAGCTAGTTTTCCCTAATTAATTTAGCTAGTCTTTTATAATTGGTATTAGAGCCATGTCCCGAACGTAGCCATATTGGGTGGAATCCTCAGGTGTCGAACAAAGAAGTTGTGAGCTTTAATAGTCATGGTGGAGGTCCGTGGTTGAGCTTTGGGCAGGCGGGTACACTCCGGTGAAAGAAGTTGTCTTGGATAAGAGCAATAACTCTCGGTAAAGCGGTGAAGCCTAGAGAGTTGAACGGATAGATGACTATTTAAGGGGAGGCTCTGTGGTACTTTGTTCGAGGGGAGGATTTTTAGGAGTGCAACCAAAGTCCCACATTGACTAGATAAGGGGAAGATCATGGGTATATAAGGGAGGACAAGTATCTCCATTGGGATGAGACCTTTTGGGGTGAACCAAAAGCAAAGTCATGAGGGCTTATGCCCAAAGTGGACAATATCGTACCATTATGGAGATATGTGGGTGTCCGGTAGTCCCTAACATTTCATCCCCTGGGATATGCGTAAAAGAGAGAAGGTGAGGTGGGGAGTTGTAACTCCTCACTCTGATACGTGTAACTCCCAGCAACTACTAGGAGTTATATTAATTTAATCAAATAAATATTAAATTAATTTTTTTAGAACATATTAAATTAATTTTAATTTATTACATTAATTACATTAATTAATTAAAATATTAATTAAGTTTAATTCAGTTAATATAATCATTTAAACTATATCTAAATGAACATCTCTCACCTAACATATAGTATTAGTTCAATTACTTTAATTAAATCAAATTTAATTAAATTGAATTAATTAATTAATTCACCAATTAATTAATTGCAAAAATATCTTATATTTAATTAATGCTACATTTGAACTATATTCAAATGTGTATTTCTCTCATAACCTATAGTTTTAATGTGCAACCAATGCACATTAAATTTAACCTATCATTTTAATATGAATCCAATTCACATTAAATTAATATTTGAACTCCTTCAAATATTTAATTCTCTCATAAATTAATTTTGAATCATATCCAAAATTAAATTTATATTATAAATTTTAATTAAATATTTAAACTTTATATTATAATGCATCACTATACATTATATTAATTCCCTTAATGAATTTGAACATGTCAAATTCCATTCAAGACTAATGTACTAGATTACTCTTTACGAGTTATCAGTGAGACTTAATGGACCTACAAATCAAAAGCTCCAATGATACGAGATTAATTGGCTAAACTCATTAACGACATTAATTAATCAACATTCATTAACTGTGAATCACTCCACTAAAGACCCACAGCTACACTTTTCTCACTGTAGAATATTTTTGTCTCCATGGACATAGACCAATAACAGTAAGTCAGTCATTCACAAGTGTTTGTATCACCAACTGGGTCAAATTACCGTTTTATCCCTAGGTTATTGTTGGGTTTTATGCCCTAAAACTCATAGATAGTAAATGAAACAAATTAATTAACCTCAATAAAGTGTTATCTGAGTGATTCAGTAATTTGTTATTGAATAATAGAGTTTTGCATTAATTAACCCTAAAATCCAATAAACTAATATCCAAAGTTGTTTAAATGAAACTTGGACTAATATGTGGGGACATACGGGGATCAATGTTCAAGTAACAACCTAAAAGGTCTATAGTATAGGGATAAGGTTGGATACCTTATCCTGGTGACACTATGTGATACAACCCGCTTTGTATTCGATACAGATGAATTGATCCAAAGCATCCATGTAGGAGACATGCGAGCGAGGGTATCCTATGCAATGAGTTTGCATAAGACCGTACCGCGAAATAGTAACCACTAGATATAACGCCATTGACTAGATAGGTTTCTATTTCAATAGAATGACCTAGGTAACTCAATCTAAATCTTGAGTGTGTTATGAACCCCTTTTCATGAGGGATTGTCTTTAGATTTGAATGGGTGAGAGTGGCCAGTTCGCTGACTCAATAAACCTACCATTTCAAGGACAAGACCGCGTGGGGGGTGGGAACATAACATTACAAGATGGAATTCACTCCTTCCCCTATTGGGGCAAGTAGATGAGTGTTCCCTTAAGGGCTGATTCCAGGTCTTGAACAAGGGCGCCCGTCCTCTCCTGGCCCGAGCAGAACAACTGTTTATTGGTTGGACCATAAACAGATTGTTCATTACAGGAATCAGTGGTACTTAAGGATCCAAAGGTAACCCAGGGGTAAAACGGTAATTTGACCCAACTGGCGTTACGAACACTCGTGAAGGATTGACTTACCGGTATTTTTCAATATCCGTGGACACAGAAATATTCTACAGTGAGAAGAGTGCAGTTGTGAGTCTTTAGTGGAGTGGCCCATGGTTAACGAATATTGATTAACTTAGTTAATGAGTTTAGCCAATTAATCTCATATCGTTGGAGTTTCTGATTTGTAGGTCCATTAGGTCCTACTGGTAGCTCATAAAGGGTATTGAGGTAAATAAAGTAATTTGAAATGTTCAAATTTACTAAAAGAAATAATATAATGTATGTAATGTAAGGTGATACATTATAATATAAAGTTTATATTTTTATCAAACTTTATACTATAAATTTATTTTGAATTTGATTCAAAATTAATTTATGGGAGAAATAAATATTTGGAGTTCAAATATTAAATTTAATATGAAGTGTTGATAACTTGAAAATATCAAGTTATTAGGTGCCTAATTTAAGCTTATTGTGAGCCTCAAGAGAGTGAAAATGCCCAAGTTTTAACTAATTTATATGCTAGATGCAGTAATATTGTTTTATTGTATTAATGTGCACATATTGATTATTATCTTTAAAATTCATACAAAACTGCACTAATTCTAATTTATTGTTGCATCAGGAAAAGCTTGGCCAATTATGAGCTAGAAGTATGGCGCATGGAAGCTTATGCGCTAGAGCATGGAAGCTTATGCACTAGAGCATGGAAGCTTATGCACTAGAGCATGTCAAGCTTGGAGCATGTTGAGCTAGAGCATGATGAGTTAGAAGCTTGGAGCATGATGAGCTAGAGCATTGATATTGAGTGGGGAGCAAGTTTGTGTTGAGTATGGAGCAAGTTTGAGTAGGGAGCAAGTTTCCATCCAAGTTTGATCCTTTGGCTCCAAGTATGGTTCTTTGGCTCCAAGTATTATCCTTTGGCTTCAAGTATTCCCCTTTGGCTCCAAGTAAGAGGAGATTATAAATAGAGGGGAGGTGAAAGGAGAAAAACTCATCCAAGGATCCAAGGATCCAAGGCATTCTTAGATTTTTATGTTTTATTGTATGCTTTTATTTTGTAGCATGAACTAATTTCTTTTTATCAAGGCTTAGCCTAGGCACTCATGAGGCATTAAGGTTATTCTTGTATGCAATGCAATGAATAAATGATATTGATGTTTTCTACTCAGATGCGATAATTCTTTCATTACTAATATCCGTCTGATCAACCGATAAAGGTAGTAGCATGATAAATCCCAGAAGGGTAATGCATGTGGAAATATCTAAGTAGAGCAAGATAATACATTACATGTAGTCTGGTTGTGTTAGGAATAACTCAGCTGCTTAGGATACTTCATGGATGTGTTTGGGTTGCTTTAGGGATAATTCAACCGCTTGCAAGCATATAGAGAACTGATTAAACGCATGAATTAAGCGATAAGAATATTCTTAGTTGACACACCCCGCCCCAGTTCTCTCTTAACTACCTAGTGACATGGTGTGCCGGCAATGAATCCTAACTAACTATAGGACTCATGGCCATCTACATGTTCTTAATCATGCTTAGGCTCTCAAGGACCGAAAATTTGGGTAGAGTTTCTCCTAAAACTTGGCTAAAACACACCTGAAAAGAAACGACATATATGCATATCTTATAAACTATATCACAACCAGAAACCAGATTTGAGACACAGGCGTCTCAACCACAATATTCAGCCCAACACTTCGAGATACGATAATTTACAACCAACTACTCTTCGCAACATATAACTTGTACATAACTTCCATCCAAAACATCATACACATACAAAAGGTACTCTAAACATGGACTCGAGTGGGAAGATCAGCTTCTGGTTTAGGATATACAACATATGGCCACCATAAGGCCCTCTCATATTCTCTCAACTCAAGAACTCTAGGGAGAATTTTCTCTCTAGAGTTTTTCCCATTCAAGATTAGGTAGTCCCACAACTACGTTCCTAATCTCAGAGTTATAGCGGGGAAGATCAAATGGTGGTGTTCTTCGTTGTTGCAGAGCAATCAATAATCATTCTTGAAGTATTCAGAGTCTTCAACGGAGGTATGTTTTTCACCGCTTAACCTTTTGCCAATGTATTGGTATTTTGTAGATCAAAATTAATTTACGAACGGTCCAATTGCTTCCGCTGTAACGGAATTGGGAATTCCAATCCTTCAACTTATGCAATATCTAACTTAAGTGTACTTAATGCATTGGGTCAGATTTAACTTCCATTTGGCCTTTGTTTCCAAAAACCGTAAGAAGGCTAAGCGAGTACCGTTATGCCCATTTCTGGGACTCGACTCCGACATAGATAATTCACGAATGCAACCTATAACCCTATAGTCGATATAGGGTGCCTTAGGCAGCTTGCCCTATACTGCCGAACAATGTCTTTCGAGCTTTTTCTCCTATATAACCTTTATGAGAACCGATATCGTTTGTCCCTTTCGAGATCAAACTCACATAGCATGCAAAGTCTAAGTGATCAAATTAAACTCAGCAAGATTGGAGTGATAATCAATAAAGAATGACATGCATTAAACACAACTTAAGCACATAAGACACTTTCAAGCCATTAAACCCTAAGGGAATTCACCACATTGAACCCCTCAACGGGATTTAGCTACTCATGATGGGATAAAAAGCAAATGAACACATTTTCATTGAAATAATAATGTAAAGAATACAGAATAATGAAAGGATTCAAGAGCTGGAAATAAAGGAGATAGCTAAATATTATGGGTTTTTTTGTTTACACAATCCTTCTAGAGTTCGCTAAGACACTCCACTCTCTCAATTTTACAAGATGGGAATGGGTGAAACTCTCTACAAACCAAAGGTTTGATGTCTAACTCTCTCTTTCGGGTTAGAATTTGGTCATCTAAGAAGGACCTCGGGCATCCCTACTCATTGGCGTCGAGCCAGGGTTCTGTCACCACCCTTTTCTTCCAAGTGAGTTCTGCTTGGATTTGACTTCGAATCTCGAGCTTATATAGTGTAGAAATTGGTTGAGGAGCTGCGAAATAGGTGCATGAAGGTTGCCCAATCAGTTTCGGGGTCAAAACAACCGGTTAGGTGTGAAGAAGACTGGTCAACAACGACCCGCGTGCGACTCGGAACGGCCTCTATTTTTCCAGAAATGCAGTCACATTCATTTTTGCCTTCCCAGAAATGCGGTCGCATTTCTGGGGAATTCCAGCTTTTCCTCTGTTTTTCTGCACAACAGCAAACTAAGTCAAATTCTCTTAAAATCAAGTCTTTTTAAGCACAAATGAGTTAAATTCAACAAAAGTAATTCTCAACACCCTAACTTATCAAACTAAGCATATTTTGAGCTCGAGAACAGTAAATTGACCTAAACACTCAATATTTGACCAAGAAATGAGCTAAATATAAGGGTAAAATGGGTATATTTTTTACCCTTATCAATAGGAAAAATATTCAACCTATTCCTACAAACTAGAAGCAAAAAAAAATAATTGATGTTTAATTACATGGTAAAATGCAATAAACAAAAAGCCCTAAAACTCCATAAGTTCAGATTCAGTGTTGGTGGGAGTGTGTTCTACTCGGCCTCGGTTCATTCTCTGGTCGACCTTGGCCTGGTCGGCTTCGGCCCTCTGTGGCTTAACTTCTTTCAGTGCAGTCCAGTAACACTCTCTTGACGCCTTCTGCTCTCCTTTGACAACTCCCACACCATTCAGAGTTGGAAACTTCAGCAAGTGATTGTAAGTTGAAGTTATGGCCTTCATTTCATGCAAGGTTGGCATTCCTAGGATTGCATTGTAGGCTGACATACAGTCCACAACTAGGAAGTTTATCATCCTTGTCACTGCATTTTGTCCATCCCCAAAGGTCACAGGAAGTTCTATGCTACCTTCTGGGGTCACTCTTTCTCCTCCAAATCCTACAAGTGGGGTAAGGCTTGGCTTTAAGAGTTCCCTCTCTAACTGCATTGCTTTAAAGGCTGTTAGAGAAAGGACATCAGCCTAGCTTCCTCCATCAATTAGGATCCGATGGATTTTCACATTGGCTACCATTAGAGTGACCACCAGGGCATCATTATGTGGCTGATGAATGCTCGCTGCATCAGCCTCAGTGAACTCCAAAGGGGGGTGTGCCTTTGCTAGATGGACAGAGTACATACCTCGATATTCTGGTTCGAACCTTGTTTCCCTGGCAATAGCTTTCCTCTTCCTACTTGAACCTGTTCCAGCTAGTCCTCCAAAGATGGTTCTGATCTCTCGTAGGGGTTCTTCTTTGTCTCGGCCATCTTTGGTCGGTCTCGGCCTCGGCCATCCCTGGTAGGCCTAGGCCCCGGGCTCGCCGACGAACTCCTTCAGATACCCATTCTGGATCAGTGCTTCGATTTCATCTTTCAACTGAATACAATTCCTGGTTGAATGTCCATGGACCCGATGGAAAAGGCAATACTGGCTCTTGTCTCTTCTATTGAGATTCGACTTCATCCTCCAAGGAAACTTTAGAAGACTCGTGTTTCGAATCTCCATCAAAACTTGTTCCTATGGAATGGCAATTGGTGTGTATTTCTCGAACTTACCGAAAGGATGTGCTCGGCCTCGGCCATGGTCATGGTCGGCTCGGCCTCGGCCACCATCGTCTGTCCGCTGTCTCTTATCTTTCTTTCTGTCCTGATCGACTGAAGAATGTATTTTGTGCTCTCGTTCTGACCTCTTTGATTTTAGTAACTCCTTTGCGCTCATATACTTCTGCGCCCTGGAAACAAACTCGGCATAGGTTCGAGGTTGGCTCTTACCTATTGAATTGAGAAATCTCTCATCCTCTAGTCCGGTTGTGATGGCTACTAGGGCTGCTCCTTCACTGTATCCCTCAACCTGTAGTGCTTCGTCGTTAAAACGCGTTATATAATCACGCAAGCTCTCACTTGGCTGTTGTTTGACTGTTTTGAGGTTGATGTGAGGCTTGCGCTGTTCTCTGGCTCCCATGAACTGTGCAAGGAATGCTTGGGCTAAATCCTTGAAACAGCTGATGGATCTCCTTTTCAATCTTTCAAACCAATGCTTGGCTGATCCTGTTAGAGTGAAAAGAATGCGCGACACCTGATTGCATCTGAGACACCGTGGAAATCCATCCAGCTTTTGTAGGCATTTAGATGTTGCACAGGGTCTTTCTTGCCATCATATGGTTTGAACGTAGGTACCTTGAACTTATGGGGCACCTCAGCTTTCATGACTTCTTCTGTGAAGGGCGGGTCGACTTGGGCGATTAGTTCTTCCAGGTCTTGCTCTCTCGAGTCTTTTAACTTCTGCAGGTCTCCCTGAGGATTTCCGAGCTCCTTTAGTGTGTTCAGAAGCTCAGTCTTCCAAGGGAGATTGTCCTTCTTGGCCTCGGCCTCGGCCAACCTAGCCTCGACCTCGGCTGCTCTGGCCTCGGCCTCGGCAACCCTGGCTTCAGCTTCGGCAGCTCTGGCCTCAGACTCGGCAGTTCTGGCCATTCTGTGCTTCTCTTCAATCAGGTTCCTCAAGTCTGTTCTACGGCTGATACTTGGTTTTGGGCTTCTCAGAACTGTGTGTTCTGCAATCTTCAGCCCCTTGACCTTGCTGGTTTCGTTGTTGGTCTTCTTTCCCTTTGATTCTACCTCTGATTCATCCACGTACTCGACTGGCTCCTTCCCCTTCTTCGGGTCTCTAATCAAGCCCCCCTCATGGAGTTTGGTGTTAGGGTCAGGTTTATCCAGGATTTGGAGTATCCTGGACAAACTTCGATCCATTCCCCTCACCTTATCCTCAAGGGCGGCAATTTTGGTGTCAGCATCCTCTCCTCGGCCTCGGTTCCCTGGCCTATTCGTCTCGGTGACCTCTATGTGTTATCATCGTCTCGTGACCTCTACGATTGGCGGCTATTTTTCGAATTTTCTGGGCTTGGATTTCGGTTTCCCTTTTCCATCCTCTTACTCATTGAATCACCGATGTGCAGACTTAGCAAGCTTTCTTCCCCACAGACGGCGCCATCACGTGCCACCAACAGTAAATTTGTTTGAAAGGGGGGAAGACATGGCCTGCAAGATAGAAAACCTGCACACCGGTGTGGTGCTTGCCACGCCTCCGATGCTTAAGTTAGAAATCGGAAGGAGGAGAGCAAGAGAGCAAGAGGAGAGAGTAGAAAACAAAGTTTGGGTTCAGAGAATGAGTTTCGGGATCCCTTCTTCAGTGATGAAGAGGGGTTTAAATACCTGCTCATGCTCCTAGGGTTTTTAGGAATTCGAAGGCGTTTCGGGCTGAACCAGGCAGAACCGAGGCGTCCAGGGGCACCAAGGACCAAGCGAAGGTGGAAGAACTCGGCCCGCGCAAGCGGGCCGAGTGGTCGGCCTCGACCCATGGTCGAGGCCTCCGGCCTTGGCCCGACCCTCTGGCCCATTTCTCCTCCAAAGTCCATCTTTTGGGCCTGTTTTCGAGCTCGTGTCGTGCTGTCCTCGCCAATTCCTTACGCTTCAGAGTGGTCCAAAATTACCTATAACAGCGCAAACGGAAGAAAATGGAAAGAATCTCAAGGATTTCAGATTTTTTTAAAAAAAATAAGGTGAATACTAAATCCTAATTTTCGAATTAAGTTGAAGGAAAATAGTGAATAATGATTTCTTCTCATTTTTTAGATGATTTGATGTTTACCATATTAAATTATTTGCATGTTGTCTAATATGTTAGTTTACTATATAGCTGTATTTATATAATTTGCTTACTGAATACACATATTTGCATAATTTTTATCGCAGAGCAAAATATCGATTCATGAAACTAACGCTAAAAATAATCTAAGTTGTTCCATTTATCGCAGTCTTCGTCTTCTTCGATCTGGTAAATGCCCAAACCACAAGACATAATCCCCTTCTACGCCGCTCTCCTCGCAGCATGCTCCTCCACCAAGAACCTCCACACCCTCAAGCAAATCCACGCTCTATCCATAAGACTCCACATCTCTTCCAACGATTTCATCCGAACCAAGCTCGTCTCCACCTACGCCGCCTGCGCCCAGCTGCAACAAGCGACCACCATCTTCACCTTCGCAACTCGCCGCCCGACGTTCCTCTTCAATGCGCTCATTAGAGCCCACTCCTCTCTCCGTCTCTTCTCTCAATCCCTTTCCATTTTCCGCCAGATGCTCGTTTCTGGAAAACCCATTGACCGTCACACTTTGCCGGCGGTGCTCAAGTCATGTACTGGGCTATCTTCCTTACGCCTCGGCCGGCAGGTTCATGGGGCTGTTGTGATTAATGGGTTCGCTGTCGATTTTCCGAACTCGAACGCGTTGATCACGATGTATGGCAAGTGCGGGGACTTGGGTGTTGCGCGGAAGGTGTTCGACGGAATGCCTGAGAGGAATGAAGTGTCGTGGTCGGCACTGATGGCGGGTTATGGGGTGCATGGTATGTTTGGGGAGGTTTTTGGTTTGTTTGAGAGGATGGTGGAGGAGGGGCAAAAGCCGGACGAGCTCACTTTTACAACTCTTCTCACGGCGTGTAGCCACGGAGGGTTGGTTGAGAGAGGGAAGGAGTATTTTGGTATGATGAGAATGGAGTTTGATTTGACGCCTGGGTTGGAACATTATACTTGCATGGTGGATATGCTGGGAAGGGTGGGGCAAGTGGAAGAAGCAGAGAAGTTGATAATGGAGATGGAGGTTGAGCCTGATGAGGCCTTGTGGGGTGCTCTTTTGAGTGCCTGTAGGATTCATGGGAAGGCCGAGGTGGCTGATAGGGTGCAAGAACGGTTTATCAAGGAAGACTTGAGTGTATAAACTATGATGCAAGTTATGTTTGGTCGTTGGTTTCTTGGTACAAGTTCGTTGGTCTCAAATGCTTATGTAATCAAGTGGTGTTGGTAACATCTATCGAGAATCAAGAAAACTGATTTTTTGTTGCAAGAAGAAAACATGTGGCTCAAGTTGTACCTCGAACAAAGGTGCTTCTACTTTCAAATGTGATGACAAATGCAAATTAAATTATACGTTGCAGTCCTACAAACTAAAGCATCCATCCATATTTTATGTTTCATAAACTTCTCAGACTACTCTTGATCAAAGTCCGGAATGAATTAAATAAGTGATTCAATAAGCTTTGACGATCTTTACTAAGATTCTTTAGGATTCATAAAAGTATCAGTTTCAGGAGCATAGCCACATATCTTTAGTTCATGATACAACAGCTCTAACATTGAATAAATACAGTCTGCATTAGCATGGTATTTATCACCAGCAACAAACTCATGAACCTTACCATCAATCTCAATTGAACTAAACCCTGGCTTTTTCTGCACACCTCGAGCCTTCATTGTTCTCCTCACCTTATTAGCACCTTCCCATTTCCCAATCGCTGCATATATGTTCGAAAGAAGCACGTAATTTGAATCGCCTCTAGGGTCCAACTTAAAGAGATGTTTCATTAACCTTTCAGCCAGTCTCACATCACCATGAGTTCTGCAGGCAGCCAGCAGCGACCCCAGTACAACTTCATTCGGTTTCATCGGCATTCTCTCGATCACATTCAATGCATCCTCCAACCTCCCTGCACGGCCATAGAGGTCAACAATGCACCCATAATGCTCAATCCTTGGAGTAATTTTATGTACCCTCTTCATGTTATCAAACAATTTGGGCCCCTTATTCACTAAGCCAGCATGGCTACATGCAGTAAGAGCTCCCGTGTAGCTAACTCCATCTGGCTTGAATCCTTCCTTCTGCATTGCATCAAAAAACTCCAGAGATTCATCTGCAAACCCATTAACAGCAAACCCCACAATAATGGAGTTCCAAGACACCAAAGTTCGCTTGGGCATTTTCTCAAACACTTGGCGGGCAAACTCAATAGATCCACATCGAGAATACATATCTATCAAGGAATTACTTATCCTAATATTATCCTTAAACTCCTGCTGCATAACGAACTGATTAACCCATAACCCCAAAGTAAGCGTGCCCAAATCAGCACACGCAGCAAGAACAGCAATTATAGACACATAATCAGGCTCAATACCCGAGCATTGCATCTGATGGAAGCACTCCAATGCTTGTTCGGAGTATCCCTGTTTCACAAGACCATTAATCAAAGCCGTCCAAGAAATCGCATCTCTTGTAGGCATTTCATCAAACAGGTCAATGGCCAACTCAATCTCTCCATTCCTCATGTAAGCATCGAGCAACGTGTTCCAAGAGACAGAGTTTTTCATGCCCAGGCAATCAAAAACCTTCCTAGCAGGACCCAATTGAGCGCATTTGGCATACATATCAATCAGAGCAGTCCCCACCATTACATGCCCTGTATCCAATCCAAATTTTCGGGCGTAACCATGAAGCGAAGAGCCGAAGAAGAGGCTTTCTGACGGAAAATCAGCACAGCCGGAGAGAAGCGTGATGAATGTGATGTGGTTCGGCTCAACTCCGGCGAGTCTCATCCTCGTAAACTCTGTGGCGGCATCGGCTAATTGGCCGTTGCGGCAGTAGCGAGCAATAGAAGAGGTCCATAGAACAATGGGGTCGATAGAATTGCGAGTGGATTTGGAGGAGATATTGCGATTTGAGGAATTGGCAGAGCGAGGGAAGTTGATTTGTGCTGAGTTCGAAAGTGGGATTGGAGAAGGAGAATTAGGATATTGTTGGAGCTGGGTTGGAATGGCTGTCTGCGCAGGAACGCTGCTCATCGTTCGAGTTCCAAGAACCGTTTGGGATAAAGCGGGAACGGGATTTTATGATAAATAATCCCATTTTAATACAAATTCTTAAATACTCTGAACCTGCAGATTTGTGTTATTTAGATCCTATTCAATTTTATGTTTAATAAGTTATTGAATTTTTTAATATTCACGCTAAACACAAAATTGAAAGTTTTAGATTTTTTTTTTTTTTTTTTTTTTTTTTGAGTACATAACATTTGGGGTGGGGGATTCGAACCTCTGATCTTTTGGTCGGGAAAAAAATCAAATATGTCAAAAATCTTTTAGACACAATTGAAAGTTCAAATCTTCAAGGATCTATTACACATCCTAAAAGTTTAGAGATCTATCAAACACAAAATTGAAAGATCTTGTACTACTATTACACATTTTTTAAGTTCAAATGACCAAATAAACACAAACCTGAAAGCTCATAAATTAAACTTTTAATTTAACCAATATAAAATTATGGTTTAATTACAAGTATATTCCCTACTGTATCTAACAAAACAATTCACTTTTAAAAAGTGTTTAACATGTTCCTAAAGTTTCAATTTTCTATAAATTCCATAACTACATTTTAAAAATAAATATTCCTTGACTTTTAATTTTGTGTCGAATGGATAATTGACATATTTAACGTTTTTAATATGTCAAGATTTTTTAAAAAAACTAATGAATTTATTAGACATAAAATTAAATTTGATGTCTCATAAAATCTTAAACTTTCAATTTTGTATTGAATATGTTTGTAAGGTTTGGAAAAACAATAATTGTCGAATAAGCCAAAACTAATAAAAACTACAAAATTAAATGTTTAGACCTATTAAATACAAAATCGAAAGTTTTTAGAATACAAAATTGGAAGTTTGAGCCAACAAGAGCATAGCTTAATTGGCATAAAATTGTACCGATGACCACGAGATCCGTGGTTCAGATCCCTCACCCCACATATTGTCAAAATATATATATATATATTTATTGGAAGTTTAAAAGCTATAAAGTACCATTTTGAAAGTTTAGGGAGTTTAATTGTAGTTTAACCTAAAATAACTTATTGTTTAAGAAGATATATTTAAATCTTTTTTTTTTTATTTTTTTTATTTCTGAGTTTTTACTCCTAATTTGCTTGCTAAGAATTCCAACATTTTGTCTAGCTTTTAAACTTTGCCTCCATAAAATTATTTTAATGGTTGCTCTTGATTTTTTACATTATTTTAGAGAAATGTGTACGGATGACTCATAAAATGTGCGCGGTGATATCAACAATAGGGCCTTCTCCCTTATTCTGAAAATGTAGGTCAAATTTCATTACGATCCTCAAAAATGGGTCATCCGTACAAATTTCCCATTATTTTAATGTCATAGGCATATTTTTCTTTCTTTTATTTAATTAATATATATTTGCCTAAGCTTTTGAACCCACATTAGGTTTCAAATTTTCGAACATTTAGATTTTTATTACATGATTTTTTCAATATAATAAAATAGGTTTAGAGATTTGAACCTCCTTAAACGAATTATATGTCAATCACATTTAAATTAAACTCACTTTGGCTTTAATAAAAGATTAATGATAAAAACTAAGATATATTTTTTCTGTAAAGTTCAAAACTGAAATATAAATTTAAAAATTAAAGGACTAAAACGAAATATTTAAATGTTAGGGACTAAAATAAAATAGGTACGAAAATTTGGTCCAAAATAAGATTAATTTAAAATTTTTCTAAAACTATCCTTTTCTAGTTAACTAGGTTTGGTCAATTAATAAAGACTAAAGATTCCTCCCCCTTCCCCACAGTTGTTTCTGTTTTAATGCATTTACAAAAATATATTAAAAAAAAAAATACAAATTATGTTCCTAAACTTTGATAGTTGTTATGTCTATTTAGTCATTAAATTTTAAAAAAAAAAAACCAAAATATTGTCTCAGATATGTAGTAAAAGAAATGCATTGACATTGAAATGTCAAGTATAAAACGCTAGGTAGTTAAAATAGATGCATGGTAAAATAAAATCATAAACTTATATGGATAATATTGTTGATATTTCCAACCTGCAACAATTCTTTACAGAGTAAATTCCATTGTATAAAGAAAAGAAACCATGACTAAATAAAGGAGCAAACAGAAAAAAGTAATATCAAAACCTCTCCATGTCTAAGAAGCCAAAGCCCAAAAAACCAACTTTCAACTGACTGCTTTAATTGATTAAATTATATTCAGCAAGATGGTCATAGTTCAAAAGGGGATGTTCCCCCTTGTGTATTGTAACAAGCAAAGTTTCTGTATTGCAATGGAGTTTACTCATCTTCCATCAACAGAGGTGAAGGAGTCTGCAAATCCAGTGGGGCGGGCGGGAATGCTTCCCTTACTGTCTTGAAGGCTCGTAAAGCTCGTCTCCCTGCTTTCCGCTTCCTGCCATACCTTCAACATTTGAGGAAGCGGTAGACTGTAATCGATCCCGGAGAAACTATCGGCATCGTCGTGAATTGGTTTCCACTTCTCAACCAAAGGTGAAAGCACATTCACGACATGGCCCATGTCAGGCCGATGAGTTGGCTCTCTAGCTGTGCAATGTCCTGCCAATTCAGCGATTACAGAGATCCTCTCGAAGAGCTCATCGTTCACGGATAGAGATGGATCGATGGCGGACATTAGCTTTTCTCTGTTCGATTTAATTCGCCAAAACCACTCTGCCAAGTACCGGCTTTCCTCTGGGCGCTCCTCGTCGAGTGCCATCATTCCAGTCAAAAGTTCCATCAGCACCACCCCAAAGCTGAATACATCAGCTTTTGTAGTGATCTTCCCCATCACTGAATCCCAAAAAAATTGATCAGAGAAATTTGGAGATATACAAAAGAAATGAAATGAAACATTTTAGAACAATAAGATTTAAGCATAATCAAAGAATCAGTTATTTTACTCCCAAGACTAAATCTACTCATCTGTTCAAGAAACTAACTAGCCTTTGCAATTGAATGTTTTATCTACTGGTTTTTGATTCTGTATTCAGGTTCTAACATGGCTTGGAAAAGTCAAAAAAATCAAACAAACTTCAATGAGTTAGTAAAATTACCTGCATACTCAGGTGCTAGGTATCCGAATGTACCGGCAAGCTTAGTTGCCACTGACTTCTCTCCGTCTGGAGCCAACTTCACCAATCCAAAATCTGAAACTTTTGCTCGAAAATCATTGTCTAAAAGAATATTAGACGATTTGAGATCTCGATGTATGAAGGTTTGTCGGGCCAAACTATGTAGATATTCGATACCCCGGGCAACATCCAACGCAATTGTGAGCCGTGTCATCCAAGGTAGAGGCTCCAATTTAAGACTTTTCCAATGGAAAAGATGCTTGCTAAGAGCACCTTGAGGCATATACTCATATACAAGAAGCCTTTCAGTTCCTTCTGTGGAGTACCCCAAAAGCGATACCAGATGTCGATGTCTAACGTGTGAAAGAACAGCGATTTCAGATTGAAACTCTTCTAATGCTTTATTACTGATCGACCCGGCCTCCATTCTCTTCACTGCTATTTTCGTCCCATCCTCCAACTCACCTTTATAGACAGTTCCAAACCCGCCTCGACCGAGCTCATTTTCGGGGGAAAAATCATTGGTCACCTTGCGTAGAACTTGAACGGCTACCACCAGATTCCCATCCTCAATCACATGAGAATTCTCAGTTCCACCACTATTAGTACTTGCCATGCTAGTCCCTGTTTGATTGGATAAGTTTCCTGTGTTTTTATTTGAAACAGAAATCTTAACCAAATTTTCAGGGTAAGAGGGATCTTTTGGGTGCACCACAAAAGTAGGAGATTCAGCAGCTCCTTTTCTCTTCCTAAAGCAGAAGATACAGAACAATGCTGATAGAAATAACATGACTATAATGACCACTGTGGCAATCACGTACATAACTCTTCCTGTCTTTGAAGACTTTTGTGTCTCGGATTCGACGTGGACAGACTCAGATGAGGAGGAATTCCTCACTGTAATTGGAGATGCTGGAATCGGACTCCTTCTCGATGATGATGGTGGTTTTGCATCACCTGAGAATGTGTCATCTGGTGGAGGCGACACACTGGTAACTGGTGGATGTGTAACAGGTAAAGGAGGAGGTACTCCAGAGTGATTAGAAACCAAAAAAGGATTCCCCAAGGTTAAAACTTTAACATCGTCTCGAAATTTCGGTAATGGAGGCTCGACATTGTTTCCAGACAAATCCAACAACCTTAAAGATTTCAAACTCGTAAAATTCTGAGGAACTGTACCACTAATATTGTTTCCAGCCAATCGAATTTCAATCAGCGAATCTAACTTTGATATGGAAGGACTCAAAGTGCCAACAAGTCCTCTCTTGGGCAGATTGATTATCGAAACCTTGGACTCGGGATTGCAACTAAGTCCCAACCATGGTCCTTGACACGGATCATTGCCCGACCACTCAGATGCAAGACGTGTCGGATAATTCAGACTGCCAAGAAAATCTAAAAGTGCAGTAACTTCTGGGGCACATTGGAGACCTGGTTTAGATTGACAAAAATAGTTGTAATCATAAGTAACATTAAGAGCCTTGAACTCTGGTATTGGACCCATTAGAAGGTTATTATTGAGGACCAGGTTATCCAGATTCATATTGGCCAAGCTCTCAGGAATCAGACCAACAAGTTGGTTTCTGTTGAGATTAAGATCATTCAAAGATGCTAGATCCCCAATATTTTCAGGGATCACCCCTGAGAACTGGTTTCCATGTAGCCATAATTGAGTCAAAGAAGTCATCGACGGAATTACATCGATCGGACCAGCCATTCCCGTATCTTGGTCATTCAGCCACAGAATCTGCATCAAAGACTGCCCAAAACTTTTGGGAATTCGACCTGTTAACCTGTTATAGGAAAGCTTCAGAGCCGTCAATGATGGCAATGTTCCCAAAAACTCAGGGAGAGGCCCAGCCAGATTACTCTGCACCAGTGAAAGATTTGTCAGCTGAACTGACTTGGCAAGCTCATCAGGAAGAGACCACCCAGCAGTGGCATTGAAAGGATTATAATCCAAAGCCAATACCCTAATGCTGCTTAATCCATCGAAGAAATCCAACGGGATCGTGTCGAATTCATTGAAATCTAAGTAAGCAAACTCCAGTTCTGATAAGCCACTGAAAGAGGGCAATGCCCCATTGAACTTGTTCTTTTGGAGACCCAAATTGAAGAGCTTAGAAAGCTGGTTAAAATTCTGAGGCAAGGGCCCTTTAAGACCCAAGCCCTGAACCTGAATCTGAGAAACTCTATCACCTGCACAGTAAACATGAGGCCATGGAGGAGTCCCACATGGGTCATCCCCATTGTCAGGCCATTTGAGAAGCTCAGGATTTTCCAAGCCCTCTCTGAAAGCATTCAGAATCTTCACATCATTTAGGTCAGTGGCACAGAAACAAACAATTGATAGGCAGAAGAGAATCAGAGAGATACACAGCCCCAACTTGTCATCCACCATCTCCAATCTACAAGTAAACAAAAAACTTGAACAATAAACCCCAATGCACCACAAAATCTCATGGATTTCAAAGGATTGAAGAGCAAACAAAGAAAACCCAGATGAGAAAATAAAGTAAAAACACCTCAAAACCGAAGGTCAGCTTCCATAAGAGACGAAGAAGAAGAAGAAGAAGAGCAGCCAGGTGGGGAAATGGAGTTGTGAGAATTGGGGAAAGAGACGGGTAGATGGGGCAGTGGGTATGATCGTAAAAAGTAGAGAAGGGGGCTTTACGACTGTCTGTTTCTGGTTCATCGGGTCCCCTTCCTTTGAACCTAACTCGGCTTGCTTTGTCTTTTTCACCCATCAATTTGGCCTCATTACCCAAAGTAACAGAGGGAGCATGTTTGACCCACTCACAGTTGAGCTCGCCGACACTTAATTACTACTGCCAAAATCACGTACGCCTTTACACTGAAATACGAATTTTCTTCTTTTTTTTTTTCCTTCAGTTTCATTTTTTAATGGCCTTGTAAATAGATAGTTGGACCCTCTTGTGAAAATTCGAATTTCTGACTTTTCAATCAAAGATAAGAACTGTTGATGTGAGATTTTGGTTACTATATGTCCCAAAGTATGAGTGGTAGAAGGACTGGCATGTCCACATAGAAACTCATAGTTATTGTTATGACAGTAAATTAAAATCAACCGAACAAGAATGAAAGGGAGAAGAAACAACACATAATAAAGGTGTGTTAGCTACATCCACAAATAGAGGGAGAGAACGATCTTATTTGTGAAGAGAAAACGCATGAAAATTACAGAGATTAGGACAGATTAGGTTAGGAGGGTTTATATATGACACCACTCTTAACCCTGACATAATAAGCCCAAAATCAAAGCCCAGAACAGAAATAACATATCTAATCTCTATACATAATTTAGTTTAGGGGGCGTTGCCCCCAAACCCTCACCGGACGCTTCACCCTTGCACCCCGTACTTGGTCATTCGGAGCGATTCTTAACAGATTCAAGGCATATCAACAGTTATGTCCAACTCTCTAATGCTTAAGTTGTAGTAGTGTCAAGCTAATTTAATTAAGGTAGTTTGTTCACTTTATTGGTGTGGGATGAGTCTTTTTATTTATACTTTGAAGTCAAAAATAGGGAGAGGATGGACATGTGCCTTGGTCCCCACAACATGAACCATATTTATTTGAATCCACGATCCTCCATTTGTTTGTCGACAAAAATACAATTAATATTTCATATTAATCTTGTACAATTTTATCGTAGTACATGCTAGAAATGCATAGTGCACTAGTTTATCAACATTGAGGATTCACAATGAAAAGATTAGTGGAGATATCACAATTTATAAGATACATGGGTTACTACACCCTATTGTCAATTGGTTTTGAGATGAAATCTCATATTATCTAATATGGTATCAGAGTTTATAAAATCCAAACGGATATTCAATCCAAGAAAATAAGATGGGATCTAATTCAATAAGTGGAGACGTTACCATTCCAAATTAAAAATATGGATATGAAATTTAAATGTTTTTCAAAAAGTTCTATTAGTGAAAATAATTTAGTGAGATACTTTACTTTTATTACTATAATTCATACATGGTGGAATGTACACATGGAAATTTGTATTTTATCATACATTTATAGTAAATGATGTGGTACTATTTAAGTTATATATTAAAATATTGTAAATTTTTTATTACCACCAGAACAATTGACAAGTTTCAATTAACTTTTAAAAAAATTCATGAATAAATCTCTTAGCCATTAACATTTACCTTTTAAAAGAAAAGTCACCTTGTAAAATATATAATAATTATCACTAGATCCCTCACTTCATTTTAAAAATATATAAAGATCTTCCCTAGATCTAAAATTTTAAATGATAAGATATTCTAATTTTAAATTAAGCCAGAAGGCAAGATGCAATTATTTTATTATAAACACAATATCTACCAAATTCTTAATTAATTATTAGTAAATGGATAATTCTATTTTTTTTTAATACCAACTTTAAAGGCAATTAAATCTTGTACGTTGTTTTTATGTAATTTAAAAATCAGTAGTAGTAGTTAATTATTTTACAAGCAAGAGACAAGAAGGTGGGTCCCACGTGTCATAATAAAAGGGAAAAAAAAAGAAAATAAAAGAGGCCGCCGTTAATTGAGGATGATTCTATTCTATTCCTCGTAGGAATAAATTTAATCCACAAAATGGAGAAAGAAATCCCACGCCGACAGGCACTCCCCAGCTTGCCATGTTTAACTCTCCTATGTGCTGCCACTTCATTTCACTACAACATTTAATCCTCCTCATTTTCAATGGACTTTCATTACAAAATTAAATTTTAGTATATTCATTTCATTTCTATTGTGGTCGGATTTATTTTTTTCTTTTTCTAAATTTTTGGATATTGTGTTTTTTTCTTTTTAATTCTTTTTACATATATTTGAGGTATCAAAAACTCCGTTCCTTGCACTTCAAGAGACAACAAGGGTTTTAAGTTATTAAGTTTTCAACCTGTGACCCTAAATTTGTAATCGTCGGATGTATCACCAAATATTACAAATCCTTGCTATCAAAACGTATTTTTCAAGGTTTGATCATTTTTTTTTTTAATTTTTGAACTTTGTAAAAAAAAAAATAATAATAATCCTTCTAGCCTTTATTGTAAAGTTCAGTAAATCGTTTAGTAAAAAGATCATATATGAATAGATATTTAAAATTGGGTGAAGTAGATCATGTGATGAGATTTTAATAAATGATGGAGGATATTTCAACTAAATTTAAGGATAAAAATGGAGTGAGTATTAATATTGGGTCCAAAGCTAAATTGTTGAGGGGTTGTAACATGAGTTTGATTTGTTAACACATAAGAATAAAATAAAATTACTAAGTATAAAGAAAAAATAATTTTAATAATTAAAAGAGCAACTACTCTTGATTTTAATGCAAAAATGAAGTAGGAAAAAGATATGAATATATTTTTTTTTTTTTTTGGATTAAAATCATAAATTTATAATTTAAAATCAAGAATGCTAGAACTAAAAAGGGAAAAAGAAAAAAGAAAAAAGAAAAAATCATTTTGAGGGGCAGCCTCGAGGATGGTCCATCCTCCATGCGCAAGTATGAAAATTCTTTTTATACAATGTTCAACAAGAATATGGATCAAAACTTCAATTAAATTTTTCTTTTTTAAAAAAAATTAACGACAGTTATGAATATAATTTTTAGATAAAGTTTAGGAAATAAATAAAATTGTGAAAGTTTGAAGGTTTTTTTTTTTAAAAAAAAAAAAAACTAAAATAAAATAGGTAAGAAAATTCTAAGGCAACCTAGTCTATTTTTAGAATAAAAAACATAAAATTAGAAAATCAGAAACAAACTATACCTTGTTTAAAAATTTATAAAATTGGTTGTTTTCAAAATACATTATTTTATTATTTAATTATTTCATTGAACACAGGTTCTAATATACAACATCACTTCCCTAAATTAATTTATATAATGAACTTTACATTGTTTAAGATTTAAGATGGTTTTTCTTCTAAAAAAAAAAAAGATTTAAGATGGTTTTCTCAACAAAAAAAAAAAAAAGAAAAAAAAAAAAAAGATTTAAGATGGTTGTGGCTTTGACTACATATATTTTTCAAAAGTAAATATTCTACTTTTGTTTAAAGCAATCCGTCTTCCTCGAGCTTTGGAGATTGGAGAATTTATAAAAAGGAGGGCCCTTTTGAATTTGGCTTCACCTGTCCATTCTCATTTAATTAAACTGAAATTAATAGCTGCATTTCTTTAAAGGTTGAATAAATTAAAACCAAACTAATCATTATATTATATCAATTAAAACCTTCCATCTCTTTTAGAATTCCATTTTAAAGTGTATTATTCTCGCCCGTATAAGTTTTTCTTAAACATAGGGATTAAAATATTAAAAAAAAAAAATGTTGTAATCAAATGACTAAGGAGTGATTTTCATTGATATGAACAATTATGTAAACGGTAAAGTTTATGGCAATAAATTGATTGATTTTTTTTCTTCAATTTCTAACGTCTACCTCTTCATATTTATTTTAAAATATAAATAAATGTAAACCTGGATAAAATAGTAAAAGGAAAAAAAATTATATTATTAATTTAATAAATACAAACACTTGGTTTCAACATCTTGTTATTGTTTATGTAGATAAATTAGAAATTAGTTTTATGTTATATAGAATTTTTAGTTAAAATTTATGTGAACGATACTTATGCATTAGGGTTTTTTTTAGCCAACTCCTATTATTTAATTATAATTCTTTAGAATTCAATTTACTAAAATTTAAGTAAATCATAATATATATTTAAATTAAAAATGGTAAAAAAGAAAATCTTTAAATTAAGAAGGGCAAAATGAGAAATCAAAAGTTTCTCCCAAGTCATAGAGATTGGTAGAGATTTTAAAATCAATCAAATATTGTCTAATATCATATTTATTCAAATATTTTATAGATTTTATCAATCGGAAGATTTGAGATATGAATAGAGATTTTAAAACATTATTCTAAGTCTTATTTAAAATAATAAATAAATATATATTTTAATTAAAATAGACAAAAAAGGGGAATCTTTCAATTAAGAATGGGCAAAAGAAATTTTCTCCTCTTAAAGTTCATTTAGATAGTATAGATGATATAGATCTGTTATGTACCTAATAAAAATGGAAATCAATTTAACATTGATATCCTAGTTCAGTGATGCATCCTCAAACTTGTTAGATGAGTTGTAGTTCTTATAACATTAATAAAAGTACAAACTAGAGAAAAATCTAGGAGAATGTTTGTTGGTTTTGAAAATTGAATTCAGTAAATATGTGTTTGACATATGTGTTTTTGACAACGTTTTTCGGATTCTGTGTTCCAAATAGTCGAAATTCTAAAAACATTTTTTTTTTTAATGTTTTCATTGTATCCAGATTTTGAATTTGAAAATTTTAAATGCAAAATTAAATTAAAAAAATATAAAAAACTTCAATAAATATAGTATTTCATGTTATAAATTCAATTCATTTTTGTGAAATTAAAATTTGTATAATATAATGTATTATAAATTAATGATATTGTAAAATAATAATCATACAAAATTTATAATTTATAACATGTTTATAAATTAATTAATAATAGTTTATATTCAACTTAGTATTTAGTTGATAATTACAAATAGTTTATGGTTTATAAATATATTATTAAACACATTTTGAATAATGGTTTACATTGGAATCCAATTTTTGAATCTGCTACCAAACACATATCTGAAAACATGGAATACAAATTTGTTTTTATTGAATCCCTTCTGTTTTTAGATCACCAACCAAACACACCCTAATTGATTAGAGTGAGTACATCAAAAGGCTATAATTGATTGATTTTTTCTCCCTTCAATTTTTAAGGTTTATCTCTTCATAATCTAGTATTTAAATTCTAAGCCTTACTTTGAATAAACCTGTTATGTACCTAAATAAAGAGGGTAGATCTTATTGGAATATAATTGATTAGAGTATGTCAGAAGGCCATGGATTTTGAGGTGGAGGCTCATTATTTTACACCCCCAAAACTTTTGGCAAAATCTTCAACAGCAATCTTGCATAAAGAAACTACCCTGGTAGCACTAATCTCCCAACATTTTAGGAGCTACATCTAGGTCCCTATGTTGTTTGATGGTGATGGTAATGCAAAATATTCAGACATTTCAAAGATGCTCAAATAAATGTTTCAAGATGCCCATATGAGAGCATTAGAAAAGCTTTCAGGGCATGAAGCAAACATCGTTTTCATTAGTACGTTTGTTGATAGTTGATACTTTTTTTCTCAACAAAGGTGAGACTGAAATATAGACTTCTACGAAAGTAATAGATACCTTACTCTTATCCACTAAACTAAACTATGCTTAGATAAGTTAATACGATTTTTTGATGCAACATTCTGTTGAAAAAAAAAATCATAGAACACTCTATAGACCATATTCAAATATTGTTCTATTTTTTAAAACGATTCTTCCAATAAACCATCCAGTATTGGAGATCTTAAAATCGTAAACATCACTTCAAACAGGGCTCTCTAGCCCCTCCTATCGGTCAAGGCTAATAGGATCCCAAAATATACCAGAAAGAGGAAAACTGGGAGAAGGATCCTCTTTAAGAAATCGTGAAATCTTCAATCTGAGCTACTAGAGACCCATATGACAAAAAAATATAGAATTTCCATCTTCTAACGAAGTGCAGCAACGAACTCACTCTTTCAACCATTTGGTGATCTCTTCATCCTTGTTTGTGTCATGTTCGAGTACGAGTGATTTTGATGTATTCAAAACTAGTTAAACCATTAAAGAAGGAATGGTGAATACTATTTAACTGGTGAGTGGTGAGGCTGTGCAAAGATAATGTCCCATCAAAATGTCTTGGTTTTCTAGATAATTGGAAACTATTAAGTTGATAATTATACTAACCAAACTCTAGAACACTTTGCCCAACCATAGAGTACAAGCATCAACACCAATACAGATATGTACTTATTAAAACTATGCTACACTTTTAAGAATGGTACCTTTTCATCATGATACTTTTTGATGGAATCGATTACCTTCACAGAAAAAGCCTCGTCTTCAGGGTAGCCAGCAATAGGATCGGGTATCAAAGGAGGTGAGAGGTTGAGTATCCCTTCGAGTATTGCATGAAGACAATAGGCTGAATAAGTGACATGGTATCCCCCTTCTTGGACCATAAGAAGGCGTCCACTGCTGTATTTGTTTGCCAGCTCCACAATTATATGCCCGATATTTCGATAACCATCCATTGTCAAGCATTGCCTTCCATTTGGATCGAACTAAATCATCAAAAGTAAAAAAGTCAGCTCACAACAATCTAATATAACCAAGATTGAAAAGTTGTTGCTGTCTTCTAATGCAATCTTTAATCATTGCAACCATTAAGTATGATCTCTTCATTCACAACCATCCAGAAACCCTGATATGAGACAAAAAGGTATTTTGCCCTCAAATATACGCATCCATCTCTGTTTGAGATATATCTTTGTTTCACCATTTCATTGAAAGATTAATTTGATATACAAATTTGAACCTCCTGCAGGAGAGATTTTTCAAAATTTTTGTCCCAAAAAGTAAAACTAAAATTTCAAACAAGTTATAAAGCATGCCCATAAGTGATCACGATCATTTATGTCTTCAGTGAAGAATAATAAAACATTTCAGTAAAAAGAAAGTAAATAAATAAACTGACTTACAGCACTTGAATCTTGGCCCGCAACCAAGACTATCATTTCTGGCTCGAACTTACGAATTGCTGGAACAACTAACTTTTCCATGGCATACTCATATCCAATATCCCCTGTTCCATTTGGCAGAGGTATATTCAAATTGTAGCCGAAACCCGGTCCTTCCCCTAGCTCATCCATGGATCCACTTTGAGGATGGGATGGACCCCAGGAACTATGATCCATATGAAGGGAAAGAGTCAAAACTTTGTTGGACCTGTAAAATCCTTCAGCAGTTCCATTTCCATAGTGAACATCTATGTCTACTACCGCAACCTTTTCACAGCCAGAACTTAAAGCCAATTGAACGGCAAGACCAGCATTGTTCAAGAAGCAGTAACCGTCGGCTTGAGTTGGCTGAGCATGGTGTCCAGGAGGCCTAACCAGTGCATAAGCAAGATTGCCCTGCCCGTCAAGGACGTGCTTCATTGCCGATAGCGTAGTACCAGCAGCAAGAAGTGAGGCATCCCAAGAGCCCGGATTCAGAAAAGTTCCACAACACATAACCTTCCCTCCTTTTTTATCAGCTTCAACGAGCTCATTTACGTAGTCTGGAAAGATCAGCGAAACTTTAATCACGGCAATCTATGATGTTTTTACTTGACTTTCCCATAGAAATTATCTGAGCGAATAGGTTATATCGTTCATTTTCATTCGTACTCAAGAACCCTACAGCTAAATTGATTTCCTGGCGACATCGAGGATTCAATTAACTTCAGAAAGTAACTACGCAACAAGAACACAACCGAGTTCTCAAACTTCTCAACCTAGGAAACAAATGGAAAGCAAAACCCCAATCATCAAGTGTAAAAGAATTGAAATAAGAAGCACCTGGATCGTGGAAAGAAAGCAATTCAGAGAGGAGTGCGCGTCGTCCAGAATGCCAAGTGATGAAAGGAGCGAGAGGTCCTCTTTTGAGAATCGAAACCATGTTCTTAATCCGGTCTGAGTTCTCTGGGTGCTTATCCAACACGTCGAGAAAACCTGGATCCTCTCCGGTGTCGAACATGCCATAGCCGGTGTCGTGATTGAGCATCCCCTCGTGCCAAAACACATTGATTCTGTTGGGAGGGGAAAGAACCGGTGAACCAGCCATGGCAGCGCCCAGAATACAGTAGACTGGAAAAGGGTCAAAATTGACTCAAATAGGGCTTAGGTTTTCAAAATGGACCTATTTTTAGAGAAATTTTGGTGGGAGAGGAGAGGGAAATTGTCTGAAGTAACCCAAATAAGTTTTGGGTTTTCAAAATTGACCTAGTTTCTAAAAACTTTTTAACCCATTTTACATAAAGTTAGCTACTTTTTAGTGGGTTCCACAATGTGAAAAGTCATCTTTATCCTCCTCCAATTTCCATTAATGATTGGAATTAAATTTCTCAACCAACCAACCCAACTAACTAATTTCAAACATCAACACACCATTTGATCCACAAAGTATTCTAAACGAATAAAATCAAACACATGAAATCAAACACACGGATAGACCCACTTCACAATTTTCATATTTTCAACGCTTTTTTTTAAAGTACAATTGAGGATGATTTTACATGTTTTAGATAACAAGGAGTTTGTATGAGATATTTTTACGAAAATATGGGAAAAAAGTATGAATCCCGACCTGGAAATTATGAATCCTGGCCCGAAAATTATGAGTCCCGACCGGGATTTTTCCCAACCAAGAAATTTTTCAGAATATTTTTTTTTTCAAAAAGTTTATTATTCACCAGTAAATTATCAAACTCCTCTTCCCCACTTAAAATCTTCTTCATAAATTTGTTTTAAGAAAATCTTCTTTGTAAATTAACCACAAAGTTCTCACTATTCTTTCAAGCTCGTTCCCGGTCGGTTAGTTAAAATAATCCATATAATTAAAAATCCATATATTTTCCTAAAATATCTTCCCATAATAATTAAAAATCTTTTCACCTCTCTCTCCCAAAATAACTCCTTGATTTTCTCAAAATTTCCCTTTCAAACCGTCTCACGCCAAAATCAGCCGGTCAAAAATCTTTCAACCTCGTTCGTCTTCCATTCACGCTCACAGTGGTAAGTTCAAGCTCACGTCGTCGACGTTGTTCCCACAGTCTCATCCTCCCAACGCTGTCGACGTTGACGCTTCTACTAGTTCACGTCTCATCCTCCTCAAATCACGATTCGAGCACCGTTGACATTGAGCAAAGGTTTGTTAACTATAGACATCTGAGCGGGTTTTTGTCCTTCAATCTGTCAGCATTTCGTCTTCAGTTTGTACATTGTCTTAGTTGTTTCTAGTTGGAGTTCATTCACGGAAGGCATATTTGGGTTTGTTATGTGATTTATTGGATCATTATTTACTTAGTTGTGAGTTTATAAAAATTATTCTGCGTTTGTTCTCCAATAAACAATGACTTATATATAATGAACTGAGAGTTATTGTTTACTTAGTTGTGTCATTGGGTTTATATAATATAGGGAAAAATACACTTTTGGTCCCTGAGGTTTGGGTTAAGTTACACTTTGGTCCCTGAGTTTTCAAACTCAACAAAATTACCCCTGAGGTTTGGATTTCGTTACATTTTTTGTCTCTCTGTCTAATTTTCTGTTAAACTCTAACAGTTTTACGTGACACTATTATTTTAATAAAAAAATATTTTTCAATTTTTCTAAATAAAAATAATAAAAATATTATTATTTTTTTTAATTCTTTCTCTCTCTCTTTCTTCTCCTTCTTCTTTCTCTTCTACTTCTCCTTCTTCTTCAACTCGGCTGCCGGCGGTAAAGTTTTTTTTTTCTTCTTTCTTCTTCTTCCTTTCTTCTCTTCTTCTCCTTTATTTTCTTTCTTCTGTTTTTTTTTTTTTTAAGAAAAGAGGGAGAATCGGGGAGGAGGAGCAAAAAAAAAGCTTTACCGCTGGCCGACCACCGGAGTTGAAGAAGAAGGAGATGGAGAAGAAGGAGAAGTAGAAGAGAAAGGAGAAGGGGAAGAAAGAGAGAGAGAAAGAATTAAAAAAATAATAAAATAATAATATTTTTATTGAAAAAATTAAAAATAATTTTTTTATTAAAATAATAGTGTCACGTCAACAAACTGTTAGGGTTTAACAGAAAATTGGAGGGAGGGACAAAAAATGTAACGAAATCCAAATCTCAGAGGTAATTTTGTTGAGTTTGAAAACTTAGGGACCAAAGTGTAACTTAACCCAAACCTCAGGAACCAAAAATGTATTTTTCCCTATAATATATATTATGATTTATATATAACCATGGGTTGCTAATACTGGTTATTGCGTTATTGGGTTATTGTTCTCTTAGTTGGGGGTTGGGGGTTTATATAATATATTATAATATATTGATATTTATATGTGTGTGTATAAATGATGTAAAATTAAAAAACTAATAATAATAATAATAATAAATAGCAAACAAACATACATACAAAACAAAACAAAAAATTGATTGATATTTATATGTGTGTGTATAAATGATGTAAAATTATAAAACTAATAATAATAATAATAATAAATAGCAAACAAACAAACATACATACAAAACAAAACAAAAAACACCCAGTATACCGCATACATACTTTGAACAAGAAAAGAGATGAAGTACTAATATCACTTGAAAAACATAATTAAAAAACAAAGGTTCGCTTGAATAAGTCTATATCCTGTTATAAAGTAAAATGATGGGGAACATACAACAAAACCATACATATAAGAGGCATTATTGCATTGTCAGAACAAAGATCTAATCTATTTACTTGGAAAGTTAAGTACACGTACAATAATTATGAAAAAGAAGAACAAACTCAAAGAAAGAAAGTTTCAAATAATGCCTTCAAAATTACTAACTCTTAAAACAAATCTCTGACTCAACCCAATATAAGTGAAATCCACAATTTCTCACAACATGGATTAATCATGTAGTATAATTTCCAACCAAAAGCTAAGGTGAATTTGGTCACCATTAAGCAGCAATTGTAACACAGACAAACCAACAAGAATTACCAAGAAAGCAGTAAAAATTTAGTGCACAAACCAACATAAAAGTAAACGCACAAATCAGCTAAAATAATTAAATGGAGTACTCACTACAAGAAAAAAGGTTTTTGCCGACGCAGGTTTCTCTCGACGTGTAAAAACACGTCGAGAGAATGGGTATATGCCGACGCGCATACAATGGCATGGGGATAATTAATTTCAGGCGATTTCTGCCGACACAGCCATTTAACGCGTCGGCAGAACAGGTCTCTCTCGACGTAGGTGGGTATTGCGTCGAGAGAGACCTATTTTGTATGGTCTTTACCGACGCAGTGATTTAAAGCGTCGGCAGAACAGGTCTCTCTCGACACGGCTTGGAATTGCGTCGAGAGATACTTCTTTGTATGGTCTCTGCCGACACCATAAGTGATCGCGTCGGCAGAGACATGTTTTAAATCCCTAACTTCATCTCTTCTCCTCATTCGACTGAAATCAAAACAGCCCCCGCCGTCGCAATCTTCTTCAACTCCTTAGGTCGTCTCCCTCCGCCTCCGATCATCTCCCTTTGCGTCCAGTCTTCTCCTTCTACCACCGGCCGTCTCCCTCCGCCATGGGTATCGTCTCCCTCCGCCATTCTTCGATTTCTCCGATTCTTGTTTTTCCCCTTTTTGTGCGTCTCTGTGTCGTTCTGTTTTCTTACCTTAATTTACATATTTCATTTCGATTTCATTTCATCCATTCGTAGGATTTTTCCATTGGCATTTGCATACTGATTTTCCAATCTCTCTTGCGAGTAGCTTAGGCCCATTCCGTATGATTTTTACATTTCGAATCTTCCCATCTTCCAAGGCGCAAGGTTCTTCTTCCATTGCTGTTATTCAAGTGAAAACTTAAATTCCTAAATTGTTTGTGGCTGTTCATGCCTTCAGAGTCGAATTTATTGACTTAGCTAATTCATCATTAGGGCATAGGTCATCATACATGGTTAGTTGTATTATCATTGCTTAGAGTGGTCAATGAGCATGTTCAATCCATGACACTGGGGCAAAAGCACGCATCAATTTCACATAGGATATTCACATGAAAATAGTGCATCATATCTTACATAAATGTTATAGCTTGCATTTGCAAATCTACACAACCTCTTTTGAGTGTGTTATCTATCATTTCAATACAATTTTTCATATGTAAAACTCACATTTCATGCATGTGGACATTCTCCATTCATGAAAACTCTCAATATGTTCAAAGGAATCTTTTCTTTCTTATAATTGAATCATTTCCTTTTTGGCAACTAAGTTTTGAAATAAAAACCGTTGTCTCATTTTAAAACAAACTTTTGAAATACGAAGTCCCTGTTTTAAAATCTTTTCCTTTTTGACAACTAAGTTTTGAAATAAAAATTGTTGTCTCCTTTTAAAACAAATTTCTGAAATATGAAGTCTCTGTTTTAAAATCTTTTCCTTTTTGACTGGTTAGAGTCATCAGGTCCATTCCTTTTTCTTTTGGTTAATTCGAATCCTATTCCTATTTAGAGGTCAAAGCCTCGCTAGAGTCAGGTCCATTTCCTATTTCACTTGGTTGGTTAAATCGAACCCTATTCTTGTTTAGAGGTCGAAGCTTGATCAGAGCCAAGTCCATTTCGTTTCCTTTTAGTTAAATTAAACCCTGTTAGTTAGTAGAGGTCAAAGGCTGGTCAGAGTCAGGTCCATTTCCTTTCTTGTTGGTTAAATCAAACTCTGCTTGTTAGTAGAGGTCGAAGCCTAATAAGAGTTAGGTCCATTTTCTTTTCTTTTGGTTAAATCGAACACTGCTAGTTAGTAGAGGTCAAAGCCTCGTCAGAGTCTGGTCCATTCCTATTACTTTTGGTTAAAACAAATCTTATTCTTGTTTATAGGTTGAAGCCTGGTCAGAGTCAAGTCCATTTCCTATTTCACTTGGTTGGTTAAATTGCAACGATATTCCTGTTTAGAGGTCGAAGCCTGTTCAGCGTCAGGTCCATTTCCTATTTCACTTGGTTGGTTAAATCACACCTCTATTCCTGTTTAGAGGTCGAAGCCTGGTGAGAGTTAGGTCCATTTCCTATTTCACTTGATTGGTTAAATCACACCCCTATTCCTGTTTATAGGGTCGAAGTCTGGTCAGAGTCAGGTTCATCTCCTATTTGTCTTACTTGGTTAAATCGAACTCTATTCTTGTTTAGAGGTCGAAGCCTGATCTGAGTCAGGTTCATTTCATTTCTGTTTGGTTAAATCGAACCATGCTAGTGAGTAGAGGTCAAGGTCTAATCAGAGTTAGGTCCATTTCGATTTCTGGCTGGTTAAATCGAACCCTATTCTTGTTTAAAGGTCGAAGCCTAATCAGAGTTAAGTCCATTTTCTTTTTCTTTTGGTTAAATCGAACCCTATTAGTTAGTAGATGTTGAAGCCTGGTCAGAGTCAACTCCATTCCCTTTTCTTTTTTGGTTAATTCGAACCCTGCTTAATAGTAGAGGTTGAAGCCTAGTCAGAGTTAGGTCCATTTCCTTTGGTTAAATCGAACCCTGCTAGTGAGTAGAGATCGAAGCCTAATTAGAGTTAGGTCCATTTCATTCGGTTAAATTGAACCTTATTCTTTATTTGAGGTCGAAGCCTGGTTAGAGTTAGGTCCATTTTTCTTTCTTTTTTCCAATTTTAGGTTGTGCTTGGGGTAAGCATGAAACCCTTTCTTTTATTTTTAACTAAAAATATTTGCCTTCCCAATGCTTTATCTCTTTCTTTTGTCTACCCTTTCAATCCTTCAAGGATACACAAGGGGGGGGGGGCAAACTGTAGACACCGTATTTGGTCCGACTTAATTTTTAGTATTAAAGTTTTAATTTTTCCAATATTTGATGTTGACATTTTTTTTTGTTTTTTTTATTCATTGTTTATTTGATGTTCATTTGTTTTTTGTATTTTAAATTCTTATTTTTTTAAATTTTAATTAATTTTTTTCTATTCTTTTTTCTTAGTCATGGTGTTCCCCTTCCTTTTCCATCTCCCCAATTCTCTCCCCCTCATTCTCCATCTCCCCTTTTTATTCCCAACTTCCTACTCTCTCCCCATCTTTCTCAACCCATTCCCCCCTCTTCCCTCAACCACTCTTCAGGAGAGCTTGTGGAGGAGAGTAGAGACAAGAACGAAGTGGAGGAAAAAGAGTGAGAATGTAACGCCCCAAGTTTTTTATTAACTACTAACCTAGTGACATTACTAACTCATAATGAACTAACCGAGTGCTCCGAAAATTTCGACAGCATAACGACATAGAACGGACTAAACCAAAATTTTCCAAAGACCTGCTAGGACAAAAAATAACACTTCTAATATCATCCACTCACAACCACCCCACAACGCCTTAGGTTCACAACAGAACTTCCACAGCGAGTCAGATCTCGCAATAATATAAGTCAAAAAATAAGGCATCCACAATCAAAAGCTCAACTAAGCACCACTACTACACTTCAACTTATTATAAACAAACTTAATCATTATAAACTGAAATAAAAGATAGAGTTTATTAGAACCAGCTCAACTAAGCCTAGAGTCTCAACAAGAATAAATTCAAAACTAAAACAATTAGGACAAATAACTTTCCAAACAATGAAAACAACACTACCCTATCCAAGATAAAAATGAAGGGAAAATAACGCTATCCAACTACGATCCTTCCTCATGCGTCTCCTCTGCACCATCAGGCTCATAGTAGTCCTCATAACCTGCATAATCTAAAATGTTGGGGGAAAGGAGGGCAGGGGGTCAGTACAACCACGGTACTGGTAAGCAACCCTTACCTGAAAAGCCATCAACCACAACCAAGCAAACAACATACTTTTCATGCGCAAACAACATGCTTCTTTAAGCGATAACATAACGACATGCCCAAAAGCTAATAAACTGAATGACTCTCCTAAGCCATAACTCATGCATCTCTCTATGCAACTCACAATCACTCATGTTCCACAAGCTTTACTCAACAATCATGTTTAGCCCTCACTTGGCTCTCAAAGACTAACCCTTTGAGCTGCACTGTCCCCTGGCCATTTGTACCCAGGGCCACAATGCTCTCTACGGAGCTCGGCATTCGACCCTTGACCATTTGTACCCAAGGCCTCGAACTATGCATTGCCCCTTGGCCATTTGTACCCAAGGTGCACCGATGACTTAAACGTATTGGCCCTTTCCCAGGCGCCCAATACCTGCTTTCTAGACTCATCACACCGATCCTTGACCATTTGTACCCAAAGTCTCGATGCTCCTCTTAAAACCACTAGTGACGTGCCACCCCTCGACCATTTGTACCCGAGGTGCACTGACATTCACCCAACTTGCCTTTCTTTCACATTCAGGTCCCTGACCTCTTTATTACAACTATCTAGAATGGATATGCCCTGCAACATTCTCCTAGACTCATGTACTATGCCCACCAATCATATACATACAACAACATGCTCTCGACTCATGCTAACCCATGAATGCACAACAAATCTAGCATGCTTAACAATTGATCGCACATCAACAGGTCATGCTATTCGAAGATTTCATGTATACATGAACATAAAAGCAAGAAGCAAAACATGTATATAAGCATAGAAACAATAAGCAAGAAGCAAGAGAATAGTTATAAAGCGAGTAAACAAGCAGCGTGCATCATGCAATCAAACAGACCTCAACAGGTAAGAATTACTTACTTAATATGCTCCCAAGCGATCCTAAGGAGTCCAACTAAGCTCCTAAATAACATAATAATCGCTTAAGAAATAGAACCAAACCTGAGAACCTATTTTTAAAACTAAAGAACATTTAGGGAAGGTTTTCTTACCAGAACAACGTTGATCCTTGCTTCGAAGAGCCTGAAAGAGGCTAAACTACAACTAAAAACTCTCCAAAGGTTTGGAATCGATTTACAACACTAAGAGACTTCATAAAGGGATTAGAGGATGCTAGAATTTACCGATTAGCACTCAAACAGCCTCGAATACAAGCTAGTTTGTGTTCGAAACAACCCAACAACCAAGGTCCCAAGCCAATGGATTATGGGTAACTCGATTTAAGGCAGTTCGGGTTATGGGTATTCACCGAACACCAATTTTAAGCCCAAGTCGGCACTGGACAACAATCAACAAAGCTTCATTCAACAATATAAGACTATTAGCGAGTGGGTATTCTGAATTCAAGTTCGAATAAACATGGGTACAAGTTAAACCTTACCAAAAACGCTGCAGAGACGAAGACCCGAGCTAGAACTCGCGAATTGAAACAAACGGAGGCTGGAAATCGCACTGAACATGCATACCGTTGTTGCAAACGTGTGGGTTTTTTTGCAGATTGCAGCAGTCGATGGTGGTTTCATTGTTGGAAGTTCACTAGAGCTCACCGCCTTCATGAAAGACCCGCTAGAGGAAAAGCTTGCGTGCGGCAAGAAGAAACGCTCGTGGGCCTCACAGATTCTGCTGCACACGGAAGGAGATTGCGCTGAAGACCACATGCTTGCACTACTGGAGAACTCGGATTTACTCGCCAGAGAAGAAGACGCAGAGAAGGGGAGGGAGAAATCGATGCTTCTATCGTGGGTCTGCCGGAGAAAGAGATCGAGAGAGGGAGACGGCTAGCGAAGAGAAAATGCACAGAGAGGGGGGGTTTGTGATAGCAACGACGTGAAGACGAAGGGGAAAGAGAGAGAATTGAGATTAGGGCACCAACAATTTTCTTTTTCCTTTATTTCCTTTTTCTTTTAAAAAAACTCTAATACAAGAAAACCCAACTTAATTAGGAATTAGGTTTCATTTAGGATTTTATCTAAAATCCCAAACTTAACTCCTAAATGATTTTGGAAAGAAATAATCCAATTGATTAAGGATTTGGGTCTTTTGATATTTAAAATAAATATCGAATATTAAACCTCCAAACTTAGGAATTAAAAATTTAATTAAAAATCTCTTTTCCCTAAATTATTTAATTTAACGACCCAAAACTTAGATTCTAATTTTCCAAATTAGAATAAGAACGCTCAACAATTTCCGAAATGGTTTGATTTCGAAACGCGGGGCGTTACAGAGAAAAACACAAAAAATGATAGAAATTTTAGAGGAGGTTTTAGAGAGTTTTAAAGGTTGAGGAAAATTTTGGGTGAAATCAAGTAGGAAACCTAAGGGCCTGTTTGGTAGACAATCCAGATTCTGTTTTATGTTTTCAGATTCACTGAATTTAGTGAATATGCGTTTGACAGACGTGTTTCTGAAAACTGTTTTCGGATTCTGTGATCCAAATAGTGGAAATTCTGAAAACAACTTTTTTATGTTATCATTGTATCCAGATTTTGAATTTCAAAATTTTAAATGCAGAATTAAATTAAAAAAGATAAAAACTTTAATAAACATAGTATTTCATGCTATAAACTCAATTTATTTTTACGAAACTAAAATTTGTATAATATAATGTATTATAAATTATATGATATTGTAAAATAATAATAATAAAAATTTATAATACATAACATGTTTATAAATTAATTAATAATATTTTATATTCAACTTAGTATTTAGTTGATAACTACAAATAATTTATCGATTACAAATATATTATCAAACACATTTTGAACCATTATTTAAATTCAGATCCAATTTCTGAATCTGCTACCAAACACATATCTGAAAACATGAAATACGACTCTGTTTTCATTAAATCCCTTGTTTTCAAATTCTTGTTTTCAGATCACCAACCAAATGGACCCTAAGATTTTGAAAAGCTTACAAAGACCCAAATTCTGACAAACTTGCAGAAACTAAGCATCCAAATTCCGACGAGATTCAACACTGACGTGCACCTCGACGACGAGCATTTGCAGCAGCCAAGACCCATTCGAACACTCGCAAACCCGTAACACAACTCCCACAAAATCCGGCAAGAAGCAACTCCGACAATCTCTGACGACCCACGAGCAATTTTCGGTGAGACGACTTACACCCACAGATTAAATGGAGAGAAGGAGAAGAAATAGTTGGAGAAAGAAAAGAAATGGAAGATAGAGTTGGGAAGAAGGAAAAATAGTGAGGAAGAAGATGAAGGTAAGTTGGTGGGTCCCACTCCCTTATTTATTTATTTATTTATTCTTTTCTTCATATTTACTAATCATTTCTCTTTTATTTGCTTAAAAACTTATTTCAAATTCTTTATTTGTTTAAAAGCAGTTTTCGTATTTTGAAATGTATTTTTTTTTTCACTTTGATTTTAAGTTAGAATTCACAAATCAATTTCAAATTAGCTTTAATTGAGATTTTTCTTAAATCAATTTAAACTTGGTTTTAATTTAAAATTTCTAATTTGAATTTCACATTGGTTTTAATTGATTTTAATTTGGAGATCTCAATTTAATTCCAATTTAATTTTAATTTGAAGTTTTGGTTTCAATTCCATTTTGATTCTCAATTTGGATTTCCAATTCAATTTCATTTTGAAATTTTTAAAAATCAATGTCAATTTGGTTTAATTTGGATTTCAAATTCAATATCATTTTGGTTGTAAATTGATTCCATTTCAATTTGGTTTAATTTGGAATTTTAGAAATCAATTTCAATTTAGTTTTGATTTGAAATTTAAAATCCAATTTGGTTTAATTTGGATTTCAAATTCAATATCATTTTGGTTGTAAATTGATTCCATTTCAATTTGGTTTAATTTGGAATTTTAGAAATCAATTTCAATTTAGTTTTGATTTGAAATTTCAAATAGATTTTCAATTTTTATTTGACTGGTTTTCAATTTGAATAAAATCTCAAATTGGTTCAATTTGTAATTTTTTATGAATGTGAATTCGGTCCTAATTTGATATTTCACCAAATAAATTTCAATTTGACTGTAAATTGGACTTTTAAAATAAGTTTTGAAATAGGTTTTGATTGGAAATTCTAAAGTCAATTTTAGTTTGGTTAATATTAGAATTCCATTTTTTCCTCAAATGATTTAAATTTGGAATACTCAAATGAATTTGAAAGTGAATTATAATTTCGTATTTTTAATTAAATTTTAATTTGAACTTTTTAAAGGAATCTCAAATGGGATTTAATTTGGAGTTTCAAATTGGATTTTAATTTACCCTTACTTTCCGAACCAATTTCAAATTAATTTTAGATTGGACAAAATTGCAAGAGACAAGAACTAAGTTTTTTTATTTTTTTTTATTTTTTTATTTTATTTTATTTTTTTTTAAAGGATAAGTTGATTATGGAAATCTTAGGCTAATTTTGTCTAAGAACGGGTATTGAAGTTGACCGAAAGGGAACCCTGTCTGGAAATGAGCCTAAACATTTTTGCAATCAATTTTTTTTTTTTTTTTTTTTTGGAAACAAGAACTTAACTTTCATAAATCATAACAATTCTCCTCCAAGGAGTACAACAAAAAGCGGCTTATCACTATGAACCATAGATAAAGGCCAGTTTGGAAAATCACCAATCCATAAATCTTGATTGGTTATTTGGCCCTAAACGGGCTAATTTATGAGCAATAAGATTTGAGGTATGGCTGGTATGAACGAAACGAATCGATCGAAAATATTTTTTTAATATCGTTGATATCCCAAAAAAGATGGTACGCTTCTGTGACTTGATCCTCATCCCCCCTTAGCATAACAATCACTCCAAGGGAGTTAAAATAAGAGAAATTTTGATGGATAGGCTGTTTGAGATGCATATTTATATATATGTCAATAGTTTGGAAGATTTTCAAAATTAGATTTCCAGCAGTTTTTGTTACCTTTATACCCTTTTTGTCATAATTTAGTTAAATAAAATAATCCATATATTTGCCTAAAATATCTTCTCATAATAATTACTTGTTGTAAAAATCTCTCCACCCTTCTCTCTCCCAAATAACTCCTTGATTCTCACAAGATTTTCTCCCACATATCATCTCATGCATTTAGGAAAATTTTTTTACCCTCCATTCACTCACGCTAATCACGTTTCTCCTTCACACTCACGCCGATTCCTGTTTCACGAAAAAAGTTCAACCCTTCATTCACACTCACGCCAACCATTCACTCTCCCATCGTCGTTCCCACCATCTCATCCTCCAAGAGTTGTTTCAAGCTCCCGTCAACACATCTAACGTCTCTGTCGGTTGACACTTCATTTTTTTTTGTGTGGTTCTTCTGTCGTTCTTGTTTAGGCAATTCGTATTGTTTTGGTTGTTGCCAGTTGGAGTTCATTCACGGAAGGTACATTTGGGTTTGTTATGTGGTTTAAAAAATATATATCGCTTGTTTTCTTCTTTGGTTATTGGGTCATTGTTTACTTAATTGTGGGTTTATAAAAATCATTCAGGGTTCTTACTAGTAATAAATAATGGCTTATATATAACGAACAGATGGTTATTGTAACGCCCCAGGTTTTTCCAACCCTTAGCCTAGAGACGCTACCACAACCCTTAGCCCTTAACTATGGATCTGAACCACTTTGAACCGGATGTACCGAAAATTTCGGGAACACAACGACGTAAAATGGCCTGAACCAAATTTTTTCGAACACCTGATAGACAAATAGAACACTTCAAACAACCAACTCAACTCCACCAACTTCATTTCAGAGACACAACCTACTTCTCTATAAGAGTAAGATCTCGTAGCAACAGACATTAACTCAAATCATGCAACGGAACACAACAAACACTAAACTTCAAATTACACCAGCAACTTAATCTAAAGAATGCTGACTAACAATTTTATTGCATAAGTGAAAAACAATGGAACTAAATCCCCAGTTCATAATCAATAACATCACAACCCAACCTGACCTTAACAGATCAACAATAAACAACTAAGCTACTACTCAAGCGAAGCAAAAACAACCTAACCATCTACAGCCTAATCCAACAGAACAAGAAAAAGAAACTCGAGCTTCCTAAAGCTCCTCCTCGTAGTTCTCCTCCTCGCCACCAAGGTCCAGATCATCCTCGATACCTGCAACATCTAAAATGTTGGGGGGAAGGTGGGGAAGGGGGTATCAGTACAACCGTGGTACTGGTAAATAGCTCACACTTACCAAGCCACAAACAACAACCAACACAAACATCATGCTTAGCACACGCATCCAGGCTTTCATATCCACGAACAGGCAACATGCTTAAGCAACCTCATACATCCAACATGCTTTTAAGTCATAAACTAACAATATGCTCAGAAACCACAAACTCGTGCAAATGCAACACACTATTCAACACACGCATTAGACTCCACATAATTTCCGCGTCATGCTCCGCTAATACATGATTTCCGCGTCATGCTCCGCTACACATGAATTCCGTGCCATGTGCTGCGCTACTTACATGATTTCCGCGTCATGCTCCGCTACACATGAATTCCGCGCCATGTGTTGCGCTAATTACATGATTTCCGCATCATGCTCCGCACCTACCCCACATGAATTTCGCGCCATGTGTTGCGCCACTCTTATGTGATTTCCGTGTCACGCTCCGCACTCACAACCCACGTGATTTCCACGTCACGCTCCGCTACACATGAATTAATGCACCATGTGTTGTGCCTCACACCCGACTCATGCTACACTTTCCCCATGCAACATGCAAGCCAGACTCAACATGCTTGACTCAACAATAACCATGCTTAAGACAAGTACTTAACATGCTAATACTCCTTAAGCGTACACATCTCAAGCAATGCAATAAGTACGATTCAAGATTAACACAACCATTTCAATGTTCACAATACAACAGTGTATACATAGCAACACATAGTTAACACAAACATAAGTAAAGCAGATAACAAACAACATACTTCATGCAGTCAAACAAGCTTAGTAAGTAGAAACTACTTACAAATCACTTCTAATTACCAACGAGGCGACACTTGCACCAAGCTCCACAATCACCTCGAACTACAACCAAAAACACTACCATCAAAGACTAAACTAAGAAAGAACAACCTAACAAGCTACTAGGGGCCAAAACCACTTTACCCAGCTCATTTCTTTGCTGGACAACCTTTAAACGTACCCCAAAATGAAAACCCAAAACCTTTAGACCATGGGCAACCATGTCTAAGGCACAACGGGCAATGGGTGTTCGTCGAATGGCTCCAAACAAGGCTTTTCAGCCGCTGGACAGCAAGTAAACGACCCACATAAAGTGTACTAAGAACTCCTAAGGATCGGGCATGCTACTAAAACTAAGACAATTAATGGGGATCTAATCTAAAATGCTTTTTAAGCCCCGAAAAACAAGGAAAAGCTCATTTAACTCATGCTTTAAGAACCTATAAGAGTCGGGAAACACACTAAGGCAACGAGACTTAATGAGCATTGAGAACTACATGCTTCTAGCCAAAACAGCCATGATAACTCGATTAAACGCATAAACTAGGTCCTATAAAGGTTAGGCAACTCCTACGAGCCTAGATATGCAATTGGTAATGATAAAATCATGATTCTAAGGCTAGGATAACTATTGAGCAGCAAACTACAAAGCTACAAACGAAGGGACAACCAAGAACTTACCCAAATGAACCCGCTTCCACGCTAGACGGGTTTTACAAACCACAACCAGCGAGCTAGAACGCTCCTTGAGCAGTGGGTATCCAAGTCGAAGTGTTTCGAACTTAATCGAACACCTAGACGGCGCTGCAAATCAGAAAATCAAACCAAACTCAATTTTCTAGCACCTAATACTAATGGGCATTCCATTTAAAGCACTAAACAAGAATGAGTATTTAAATTTAAGCTTCAACCAAGAATGGGTAAAGCATAAACTTACCACACGGAGCATCCTAAGGCAAAACGATTAGCGGAACAGAGACAAAAACGCGAGGAACCGAGGTTCAGGTCGCTGGACGCGCACGAATTCAACTGAAAAGAGCGAAGGGGGTTAGATCAACCTTATTTCATCTAAGAATGAGAGGAACAAGAACTTACCCACGACTTTTATGGCCGGAACGCGGAGAAGACGGTGCTTCGAGGTGCTGTCCGCGCAAGATCTAATCAATAGGGACAAGAAGGAGTTAGATCGGGCCTAAAGGAATCCAATTGAGTGAGCACGAGACTTACCCACGAGTCTTCTTGGTCGAAAACACCCGGAATGAGAGAGCGAGAGCCACGGATCTAAAACCCACGACACAGAGAGGAAGGGCGACACGGCTGCAAGAGGAAGACGGCTTCGATCTGGGCAGCAGCGTGGCTCGACAAGCGACGGCGACGGCACACGCTCAACTGGACGGCTGAACCCACGACCTCACGAGAGAGAGAGAGACCGAAGAGAAGGGAGAAGATGACGCGAAGAGAAATCGAGCGGAGAAGAACCCACGCGACGGCGGCGCGAACTGGGCGGCAGCAGCTCAACGACGGCGGCGGCGCGAACGGCTGGGAGGGGGGTCTCACGCGTGAAGTGATGAAGAGAGGGAGAGTTAGGGTTTGCTTTCCTTTTTTTTTTCCCTTGAGCTATTATTCTTTTAACCCATTTTCTCTATCTCTTAACAGCCCAAAAATAGCCATTTTTCAACCAAAACTCATTATTCAGCGTACTGAACTTAAACGCTAAAATCTATCAACTGAAAACAAATCAGGTCCAACAACTTAGAGAGGGATTTATTTTTAATAACGCTTGATTCCCAACACTTTGGTTTTAAAATTAAACCCCTAAGTTCAGGCCAAACTAAAATTTATATTTTTCCTTCAACTCTAAACTCGGGATTTAAATATGCCCAAAGCGCACGGGGCGTTACAGTTATTGTTTACGTATGTATGTTATTATTTTCTTAGTTGTGTCATTGGGTTTATATAATATATAATCTGGTTTATATATAATCATCTGTGTTATTGGGATATTGTTAACTTAGTTGCGTTATTGGGTTATTGTTCTCTTAGTTGGAGGTTTATATAATTTATCAGATGGTTTATATACAACAAAATGATGGTTGAACAAATGGTTTCTGTTACTATTATGGGGATTATATTTTATATGTGAATGATCCTAAGGAAACACACAAGTCCTAATTTTGGGTTACAACTTCAATCAAATTAGTGAACAACATTCCTTCATGAATAATAATCAATATAATTATTAATCTCATTCCAACAACCACCATACACAATCCATATGTCAATGAGATTATTACCTATAAAAAAAATAATAAAGTTTATATATTATACATCTAAGTATATATTTATAGATAAAATATATTGCATGACCTATATTTATATAAATACAATATACAGTCTGATATATATTTATCATTCTGGTGTTTTACTTATGAATTGAATACACAATGATGAATATATATTATATAATGGATTTTGTATATTGATTATATATTATAATCCATGGTATATAGTTATTGTTTGAAGAAATATTACATTCTACAATCAATTGAGTGATAGTTCTACAGTACATAAAACCCACTTATTGTATCATACCCTACTGATAGTTCTCAATGCATATCATTTCCAAATATATTCATGATAGATAGCAATATATTTATATCATTTCTAAATATATTATATATATTTAGGGATAATTAATAATGGATAGAAATATATTGTATAACGGTACATATATATACCAGTTCATATATATATATATATATACATATACACACACACACACACACAAATATATATTATATAAATGCTATACTATATGGTTATTCTATATTTTATATAGGAAATATTCTCGTTCATGTATGCATTGTCGTTTGCACGATTGGAAGGAGATATGTTTTCCTTTTTTTGAGGTGCGGTTATGAGAACTGAGGAAGTATTTTTTTTTTAAAAAAAAATCATCAACAAAACACAGGATTTCTTTTTGAGAAAAAGTTGCAAGATTTGAGAAGAGAGTTTCTTTTTTTGAGGTGCGGTTATGAGGGGAGAGAGAAGATTTTTTAAAAAAAAAAAAAATTCATCATTGAAAATCGTATTTTGAAGGAAATGGTTGTGTTTCTTTATTTACTTTTTTTTTTTATTATTATTTAATAGGTAGAAGTTTCTATGAGGGCTAAAACGTAAAAGGGCCCTGACTTTTGTGGACAAAAATTGGGTCAGCAAGCCTTTTTATGAAATAAATGGGAAAGTTAGACACTTACAAAATATGAGTCCCATATTTGGGCTATCTATGTACGTATCCCTTCCAAAACAAGTTTTAACGAAAAATATTTTCCTCAAAAAAAAAAAAGTTTTAACGAAAAATATCTATGCTGATGAAATTGTGTTTAGATTGAGGGTTAAATTTAATGGAGTAATTATTTTTTGAAAAAATTGGTGAGAAGTGGGTAAAAACTTAATTACATTTGTATTTATTGTAGTGGGGGTATATGATGTTAGCTTTTTGGCCCTTAATCTCAAATTAATTAATTTTAATTAAGTAATTAATCTACGTTTTGATGATAGCAAACCCAATTTTTAATTACTGAAAATTTTAATGTGTTTTAATGTGATCATTGCGTTGAGGTCAGAACAATGATTCCAACGCCTCTTGAATCACTCAAATCGTGGTTAAAATGAAGAAATTCTAGCCAAAACAAATTTTACTGAAAAATATTCGTGCTATGATATTGTGTTTAGTTGGAGAGTTAAAATTAATGGAGTAATTATTTTTTGAAAAACTTGGTGAAAAGTGGGTAAAAAACATAATTACATTTGTATTTTATTTCATTAGGGGTATATGATGTTGGCTTTTGGGCCCATAATCTCAAATTATTTAGTTTTAATTAATTAATTAATCAATGCTTTGATGATAAAAAACCCAAATTTTAGTTACTGAAAATTTTAGTGTTTTAATGTGATCATAGCGTTGAACATAGAACAACGATTCCAACGCCTCTTGAATCACTCAAATCGGAGTTCAAATAAGGAAGTTATAGCCAAAACAAGTTTTAACGAAAAAAAATTAAATTGTGTTTAGTTGGAGAGTTAAAATTTTGGAGTAATTATTTTTTGAAAAATTTGGTGAAAAGTGGACAAAAAACTTAATTGCACTTGTATTTATTGCATGGGCGTATATCATGCTGGCCTAATTTTAATTAATTAATTAATCAATGTTTTGATGATAGTAAACCCGATTTTTTGTTACTAAAAATATTAGTGTTTTAATGTGATCATAGCATTGAACATGAAACTACGATTCCAACGATTCTTGAATCACTCAAATCGGAGTTAAAATAAGGAAGTTATAGCCAAAATAAGTTTTAACGAAAAATATCTCTGCTAATAAAATTGTGTTTAGATTGAGGGTTAAAATTAATTGAGTAATTATTTTTTGAAAAAGTTGGTGAAAAGTGGGTAAAAAACTTAATTAATTTTGTATTTATTACATTGGGGGTATATGATGTTGGCTTTTTGGTCCTTAATCTCAAATTAATTAATTTTTATTAAGTAATTAATCAATGTTTTGATGGTAGCAAACTCAATTTTGAATTACTAAAAATTTTAGTGTTTGAATGTGATCATAGCGTTGAGGTCAAAACAACAATTCCAACTTGAATCACTCAAATCGTAGTTAAAATGAAGAAGGTCTAACCAAAACAAGTTTTAACGAAAAAATATTTGTGCTGATGATATTGTATTTAGTTGGAGTGTTAAAATTAATGGAGTAATTATTTTTCTTGAAAAGGTTGGTGAAAAGTGGGTAAAAAACTTAATTACGTTTGTATTTATTGCATTGGGGGTATATGATGTTGGCTTTTTGGTTCTTAATCTCAAATTAATTTATTTTAATTAAGTAAGTAATCAATGTTTTGATGATAGCAAACCAAATTTTTAATTACTGAAATTTTTAGTGTTTTAATGTGATCATTGCGTTGAGGTCAGAACAACGATTCCAACGCCTCTTGAATCACTCAAATTGTAGTTAGAATGAAAAAGTTCTAGCCAAAACAAGTTTTAACGAAAAATATCGGTGCTGATTATATTGTGTTTAATTGGAGAGTTAAGATTAATGGAGTAATTATTTTTTGAAAAAGTTGGTGAAAAGTGGGTAAAAAACTTAATTATATTTCTATTTATTTCATTGGGGGTATATGATGTTTTTTTGGGCCTTTAATCTCAAATTATTTAGTTTTAATTAATTAATTAATTAATTAATAAATGTTTTGATGATAACAAACCCAAATTTTCAACTGAAAATTTTAGTTTTTAATGTGGTCATAGCGTTGAACATGGAACAACGATTCCAACTCCTCTTGAATCACTCAAATCGGAGTTAAAATAAGAAATCAATAGTCAAAACAAATTTTAACGAAAAATATACGTGCTGACTAAATTGGGTTTAGTTGGAGGGTTAAATTTAATGGAGTAATTATTTTTTGAAAAGTTGGTGAAAAGTGGGTAAAAAAACTTAATTACATTTGTATTTATTGTATTGGAGGTATATGATGTTGGCTTTTTGGTCATTAATCTTAATTAATTAATTAATTAATCAATGTTTTGATGATAGCAAAACCCAATTCTTAATTACTAAAAATTTTAGTGTTTTAATGTGATCATAGCGTTGAACATAGAACAACAATTTCAATGCCTATTGAATCACTCAAATCAAAATTAAAATAAGGAAGCTATAACCAAAACAAGTTTTAACGAAAAATATCTGCGCGGATGAAATAGTGTTTAGATTGAGGGTTAAAATTAAGGGAGTAATAATTTTTTGAAAAAATTGGTGAAAAGCGGGTAAAAAAACTTAATTACATTTGTATTTATTGCATTGGGGTATATGATGTTGGCTTTTTGGCCCTTAATCTCAAATTAATTAATTTTAATTAAGTAATTATTCAACGTTTTGATGATAGCAAACCCAATTTTTAATTATTGAAAATTTTAGTGTTTTAATGTGATCATAGCGTTGAGGTTGGAACAACAATTCCAATGCTTCTTGAATCACTCAAACGTTATGAAAACGAAGAAATTCTAGCCAAAACAAGTTTTAACGAAAAATATCATGATATTGTGTTTAGTTAGATGGTTAAAATTAATGGAGTAATTATCTTTTTGAGAATGTTGGTGAAAAGTAGGTAAAAAAGTTAATTACGTTTGTATTTATTGCATTGGGGGTATATGATGTTGGCTTTTTGGCCCTTAATCTCAAATAAATTAATTTTAATTAATTAATTAATCAATATTTTGTTGATAACGAACCCAATTTTAAATACTGAAAATTTTAGTGTTTTAATGTGATTCTAGCTTAGAGCTCGGAACAATCATTCCAATGCCTCTTGAATTTCTCAAATCAGAGTTAAAATGAAGAAGTTATAGTCAAAACAAATTTTAACGAAAAATATCTGTCCTCATGAAATTCTGTTTAGTTGGATGGTTAAAATTTATGAAGTACATATTTTTTGGGAAGGTTGGTGAAAATAGTGAAAAGTGGGTAAAAAACTTAATTACATTTGTATTTATTTCATTGGGTATATATGATGTTGGCTTTTAGACCCTTAATCTCAAATTATTTAATTTTAATTAATTAATTAATCAATGTTTTGATGATAACAAACCGAAAATTTAATTACTGAAAATTTTAGTATTTTAATGTGATCATAGCGTTATGGTGGGAACAACGATTCCAACGCCTTTTGAATCATTTAGGGGTCGTTTGGGCCACCAACTTCGGAAGCCCGGTTTTTAAAAAACGCCTAAAGCTGCGTTTGGGTCCCGTTTTTAGAAAAACGCGTTTCCCAAACCCCCACTTCACAAATCACTCTCCCGTTTCTCTTTCCGTTTTCCAAGATCACACGTTTTCTTTTTTCCTCTGTGTTCTCTCTCTCCCACTTTCATCTCTCACCCCCTCTGTTTCGTCTCTCCCTCTCTGTTTCTCCTTTTTTTTTTATTTACTCAGATTCGATTTTTTTTATTTACTCAGATTCGTTTCTCTTCAGATTTGGGTAGAGTGGTTTTTTTTTTTTTTTTTTTTTAAGACAACGAAAGAAATCGAGAGAGAGGAAAAGAGAACGAAAGAAATCGAGAGAGTGGGAGGAAGAAACAAATCGATTGAGAGGGAAAGAAAGAGAAAGAAATTGAGAGAGGGGGGAGGAAGAAACAAATCGAGAGAGAGGGAAAGAGAAAGAAAGAAAGAAATTGAGAGAGAGGGAAGAGAGAAACAACCGATGAAAACCAGAGGGATCGGTGGGGGAGATTTTGTCAACGAAGAAGAAGAAAGTGACGGCGGCGGTGGCTGTCGGCGATGAAGAAGAACGCGACGGCGGCGGCGGTTGTCGACTATGAAGAAGAAAGCGACGACGGCGGCGGCAACTTTCGTGAGAGAGGGATCGGTGGTTCAAGAGAGACAGGGGGGATCGGTGGTGGAAGAAAACAAAGGAGAGAGGAATGAGTTTTTCGTGAAAATGGAGAAGAGAGGAGAGAGAAGGAGATTTTTTTTTTCGTGAAAATGGGGAAGAGAGGAGAGAGAAGGAGATTTTTTTAATTGTTTTTATTATTATTATTAATTATTTATTATTATTATTATTATTATTATTTTTATGTTTAAAGTTTTCTTTTTCTTAATTATAAAATGGTAATTATTGAAATTGGCTTCTTGCGTATAATGGTGTACATGAAATGATTTTTTTTTTTTTTTAAAAAGAAAATTTATATTGTGAAAATGTTAATTAGTAGAAAGTTCTCTAAATTGTTGCAATTCCGAGCTAAGCACTCCTAAACGTACTCTTGAACACGTTTGATGAAATGTTAATTAGTAGAAAGTTCTCTACAATATTTGAATGTTACAAATCTAACTTTTTTTTTTAAAAAAAAATTGTTCATTTTAATCAAAATTGTGACTTAAAAGGAAAATGGTAAATCATACTTAAAATCTCAATTTTACAATTGATGGGAAAACATTTTCATTAATTCAATTTGAAAAAAATTGTAAATTTTTTTTTATTTAAAAAAACAGCTAATATAAACTCAGACTTCAGAAATCAGCACCCTAAACACAGACTTCCTAACTCAGACTTCAGAAATCAGCACCCCAAACACAAACTTCCAAAACCCACAGATTTCATAAATCACCCTATTTCCTAAACCCTCACTTCCAAAACCCAAACCGTTGCCCCAAACACGCCCTTAAATCGTAGTTAAAATGAAGAAGTTCTAGCCAAAACAAGTTTTAAAGAAAAATATACGTGCTAATGATATTGTGTTTAATTGAACGGTTAAAATTAATAGAGTAATTATTCTTTTGAGAAGTTTGGTGAAAAGTGGGTAAAAAACTTAATTACATTTGTATTTATTGCATTGGGGTATATGATGTTGGTTTTTTTGCTCGTAATCTCTAATTAATTAATTTTGATTAATTAATCAATGTTTTGATGATAGCAAACCAAATTTTTAATTACTAAAAATTGTAGTGTTTTAATGTGATCATAGCTTGAGGTCGGAACAACGATTTCAACGCATGTTGAATCACTCAAATCAAAGTTAAAGTGAAGTAATAGCCAAAATAAATTTTAACTAAAAATATTCGTGCTCATGAAATTGTGATTAGTTGGAGCATTAAAATTAATGGAGTAATTATTTTTGAAGAAGGTTGATGAAAAGTGGGTAAAAAACTTAATTGCATTGTATTTATTGCATTAGGGGTATATGATGTTGGCTTTTTGGCTTTTAATCTCATATTAATTAACAAACCACGCCGAACCAAGCCATCCCGCGTCAACCGCTCGCGAATCAGACTTAGGGCTGACGTCAGCTATTTTGTCCTTTTCGGAATGCTGATGTCAGCGCCATCCGTTTTTTTTTATTACAACTGCTATTTTTTTCCAGATTATCCTTCTTCCAGCCTCTGTTTTGATCAATTTTGGCCCCGATTTCTTTAATTCTTCATGGAATTTCACAAGAACTTGAACGACACGGACTTACAGACTCGATTTGCAATTAAATGTCCAAAACAACGGGTCCTTACATGATCAAATCAATGGAAAAATTGCAAAAACTAATGCCAAAACCTTAAACATCTACTAACATAAACCATTCATACATAAAATGCAAAATTAAATCCCACCATTAGCCAATGCAAATTCCAGAGAAACAAGATTAGATCTATGATCGGCTCTGATACCAATTGTAGGATTAGAATTCCCTAATTCCGTTAGCGGAAGCGAATTGGGACCAATTCGTAGTTAATTTTATTTCTACCAAAATATCAATACATTGGCAAAAATTTAGAAAACTACTCTAAATCAAGTTATTAAGGTTAAGCATACAACTTTAGAACTGATCTAAAGGGGAGAAACAAACATACCATCGTTGTTGTTTCTGAAATATCAAGAATGCATTTCTTGATTTCATAGAGACCAAGCATCAACAATTGAGACACCACCAATTTGATCTTCCCCGCTATGACTCTGAGATTAGGAACGTAGTTGTGGGACTACGTACTCTTAAATGGGAAAACTCTAGAGAGAAAAATTCTCTCATTGTGTTCTTGAGTTGAGAGAATATGAGAGGGAGACTAGAGAGGATGCAAGAACGCATTCTTATGGCCTTATGTTGTATCTCTAAACCTTAGGTTTAGTGTTCTATTTATAGGAAAAAAGATCATGAATAAAATATTCACAAATAATCAATTATTTCCATAATTGATTAATCTTTTCCATAATTGATTAATTACTTCCATAAGTGATTGATCATTTCCATAATTGATTAATTACCCAATTAATTAATTATCCAATTAAATATCATATATTTAATTTCAGACCTTCTATTAATTAATTAATTAATTACCCAATTAAATATCATATATTTAATTTTTTGGCCTTCAATTAATTAATTCTATAATATGAATAAAATTCATATTAAAATTTGAACTCCTTCAAATTCTCTTATATCTTATAAATTTAATATGAATCAAATTCATATTAATATTTGAACTTCTTCAAATATTTATTTCTCTCATAATTTATAGTTTAATTAAATCACATTTAATTAGACTAAATTGAATAGTTAATTAATTAATTTACTAATTAAATATCATGTACTTAATTAGTCATATATTTGAACTTCTTCAAATATATAATTCTCTCAATTAATAAAATTTAATCACAAATTAAACTTTATATTATAATGTATCACCATACATTATATTAATTGTATCTCATACTATTAATTTGATTCCCATAACGAATTTGAAGAATTCAAATTCTTTTCAAGATAAATTTTTCCTAATTACTCTTTACGAGCTAGCAGGGGGACCTAATGGACCTACAGATCAGAAGCTCCAATGATATGAAGTTAACTGACTAAACTCATTAATTAGGTTAACTAATATTCATTAACTGTGGATCATTCCACTAAAGACCCACAGCTGAATTATTCTCACTGTAGAACATTTCTGTGCCCATGGATATAGACCTATACTGGTAAGTCAATCCTTCACGAGTGTCCGTAACCACAGTTGGGTCAAATTACCGTTTTACCCCTGTGTTACATCTGTCTCCTTAAGTACTAGCGCTCCTCTAATGAACAGTCTGTTTATGGTCCAACCATTAAACAGAAAGTCCTTCTCGGGCCAGTGAGAGGGTGGGATCCCTTTGTTCAAGTCCTAGAGTCACTACTTAAGAGAACACTCATCTACTTCTCCTAGAAGTGAGAATGAGTGAATTCCTTCTTGTGTTGTCATGTCCCCAGCCTCCCACTCGGTCTTGTCCCAAAAAAGGAATGCATATTGAGTGGGCGTATTGGCCACTCTCACCCATGTTAATCAAAGGACAATCCCTCATGAGAAGGAGTTCATGACACACTCAGGATTAAGACTGAGTTACCTAGGTCATCCTATTGAAACAGTAACCTAACTAGTTAACGATGTTATATCTAGTGGTTTACTATTTCATGGTTCGGTCTTATGCAAACTCATTGCATACGATACCCTCGCTTGCATGTCTACTACATGGACGCTTTGGATCAATACGTCTGTATCAAATACAAAGCGGGCCGTATCTCATAGTGTTACCAAGATAAAGTATCCAGCTTTATCCTTGTACTATAGACCTTTTAGGTTGTTACTTGAACATCGATCCCCATATGTCCCCACATACTAGTTCAAGTTACATACAAACAACCTTGGATCTTAGTTTATTGGATTTGAGTCAAATTGTGCAATATTTAACAATAACAGTTTATTGTAGAAACTCAATAACACTTCATTGAAACAAGTATACAATTTGTTTACATTCACTATCTAAAAGTTTTAGGGCATAAAACCCAACATCGGTTTCAACAGATTCAAGAGTTTTCCTTTTCTTTCCCTTACCTCCTGTTGTTTTTATGGCTTTCCTTTCAATTAGTGTTTGTAGTTGCAAGACTATGAGTTGCTAACACTTTATCTTAGAGATTGATGTAGTTGTTTAGTTTGTTGGATTGATTTTTGGTATGAATGTGATTTTGTTTTATCTATGCAATTATGATTAAATGCTTTCAATTACTTGATCACTAATTGAATGATTTAAGTGTTGAATCTAACTCGGGAGAGATGATTTAGCCTAAGACTTAATTTACTAATTGCATGACTAAAGTAGAATTTCTAAGATCGTGACGGAATTTAGAATTGCTTTAGAAGTTGTTAGAAGAACTAAACCCAAAGCCTTGCATGTTAATGAACTTAGATAGGGATATCAAGTTGGTTGCATGCATGAGAATCAATTATGCTCGGGAGAGATAGTTGTGATAAAAGGTTCCTAGACTTGGTAGAATAATTGCATGTGAAATTCATTCCATTAATTAATCCTCAATCTCAACAATGAAATCAATTCCCTAAGAGTCTTTCCATTTGAGTTTCCACCTTTATTTTATGCTTCTTGTCTTTAGATTTATCTTTTGCATTAAGTTTTGCTCCCTACATAAAATTGAACAAGATTGTTCACGGTACTTAATTTGCTAGAAAACCAATCTAGAGGACGACACTCATTTTACACGAAAAAAACTATATTATTACTTGACCCATACACTTGCGGTAAGCAAATCGTGCATCAGCAACTGCTAGACGCATGTTACACATCTCGTTACAAGATGCTAGCCTAACTAAACATGTTTAACACGACATCCCATCAGGCTAAAATGCAACACCTCATCATGCTTAAACACAAAAGAACATGTTTATCCCAAGCAATACAATAGAACATGTTCATCTACAGCATTACAACACATATCAACACAGCAGATAAAGCTTTTCGCAAGTATAAAGATAAAACAAGAAAACAAACAAACATGCTTCTTGCAATCAAACACAACCCAACAAGTAGAAACTACTTACCTACAACGCTTCCAAAGCAACCTAATATCCAAGCAGTCTAAGACAACTCCCAAACAACAAGGATAATTTCTACTGAATTAGAACCAACTCAAAGCTACTCTAAACATGCTTTAAAGACCAAACTCAATCGAGAAAAAAACTATTTCCTTACTGGAAAGCCACTCAAAATTCCCCAAATTAAAATCGAAACCTTTAGACCATGGGCAACCATGTCTAAGGCACAACGGGTAATGGGTATTCGCCGAATGGCCTCAGAGAAGGCTTTTCAGCCGCTGGACAACAAGTAAATGACTCACATAAAGCATTCTAAGAACTCCTAAAGATTGGACAATGCGACTAAGGCTTAGATAATTAATGTGAATCGATTTAGCATGCTTTTAAACCACAGACAGCAAGCAGAAACTCATTAATCTCATGCTTTAAGAACCTACAAGGGTTGGGTAAAACTAATTAGGCAACGAGACTTAATGGGCATTAATTGAAGCATGCTTTTAAACTACAAACAACAAGCAAAAACCCATTTATTTACATTCTAAGGACTCTAAAGAGGTTGAACAACACTAACAAGGCCTAAGCAACTAATGGGCAATGACTCAAACATGCTTTGAAAGCTTAACATCCAATGGGAATCCATCTTTCTTGCTATTAAACTAAAAACAGGAATGGATCTTACCCAAACGGACCCGATTTAAAGCTAGAAAAATTTTATAAACCTCAAACAACGTGCTAGAACGATCCTTGGGCAGTGGGTATTCAAGCCTAAGTGATTCGACCCAATCGATCACTTAGACGACACTGCAGAACATAAATTCAACACCAACTTAAGATTTTCAGCACATAAAGCAATGGATATTTTTAATTCTAGCTCTAACCAAGATTGGGTAAGACTTAAACTTACCGAACGGAGGGATCTGAGGCCAAAATACTCGCTGGACAGAGATGAAAATGCGAGAAGACGAGTGATAGGACCAAATTAGTCCGATTTATTTGTTGTTAATCTAAACCTGTTAGAGTGCACTTTACGCTTTATTTGTCTATTTTGTAGATTATTTGTGCATTAAGGGCATCAAGGGCGAACTACACAAATTGGAGCTAATTCGGGCGATTTAGAGAGTTTTCAAGCTAACTTGAAGTCCATGGATCTCGAGGAAGTGAGAAGACCGTGAGGATCGTGACGAGCCCGAAGAAGGGTTCCAAGGAGTCAAAGGTTCAGGTCCTAAGCCGAGCGAGCAACAAAGAAGAATTAAAAGAATGTGGCACTCTGGAAGAAGGCCAGCATAATTTCTGAACCCTAGGCCCAGATGGCACGACATCGAGAAGTCATGCCCAGTGTCTCGATGCCAAGATTAAATTTCTATATAAACCCTCGATAGCTGGTGATCTTATATATTGCTGCACAAGATAGATCTGTTGGAGCACTATTGGCACAATAAAGAGAAAACCACAAAGAACAGACCCTTTATTACTTAAGCAGAACCTTAACAGGAGCTTAGATAAACTACTCTCCAATTGAGAAGATGTGTCTCGCTCTTTTCTTTGCTATTGATAAACTGAGGCATTATATGCAAGCCTTCACTATACATCTAGTGGCGAAAGCCAATCCTATTAAATATATTCTATCTAGGCCCATCATTTCTGGATGCCTAGCTAAATGGGCAATCAAACTTCAACAATATGACATTGTATAGTGCCCCAAAAAGCAGTAAAAGGACAGGCATTGGCAGACTTCTTAGCCAATCATCCAATCCTATCAGACTGAAAATTATGCGAAGATTTGCCTAACGAAGAGGTGTTATATATTGAAATTGTGGAACCCTGGACCATGTACTTCGATGGTGCAGCACGGAAGAGCGGGGCAGGAGTTGACATTGTTTTCATTTCACCTGAGAAACACATGTTGGATGGATGTGAGATAAGATGACAAATATTAATAAAGATAAATTCAGCCAACCTTTAGTGCAAGTATACACTGTCGCACGTAGTAATAAAAAACCTTAGAAGTATTCCAAGGGTATCGATCCCACGAGGACTAAACTGGAAATTTAGATTTGAAGAAGAAACTGTTCAGCTTGATTGCTTAAAAGTATAGGTAACCAAAGAAAATAAGATTGATTGATTGGGTTTTTAGAAAGATAAACAAAATAAGCAAATAAATAAAGAATACCAATAAGAAATAAACGAGGTATTCAACATGGATTCATTCCTAAGGCAATAACAATAATCATGCAATATTTAACTTAAGCCTATTCAATGCATTGAGTCAAATTTAACTTCTATTCGGCCTTGCTCCCAAGAACCGTTAGAAGGCTAAGCGAGTACCTTTATGCACATTTCTGTGACTCGACTCCGACATAGATAATTCACGAATGCAACCTATAACCCTATAGTCGATATAGGGTGCCTTAGGCAGCTTGCCCTATACCGCCGAACAATCTCTTTCGAGCTTTTTCTCCTATATCACCTTTATGAGAACCGATATCGTTTGTCCCTTTCAAGATCAAACTCACATAGCATGCAAAGTCTAAGTGATCAAGTTAAACTCAGCAAGATTCGAATGATAATCAATAAAGAATGACATGCATTGAACACAACTTAAGCAAATAAAACACTTTCAAGCCATTAAACCATAAGGGAATTCACCATATTGAACCCCTCAACGGAATTTAGCTACTCATGGTGAGATAAAGAGCAAATCAATACATTTCCATTGAAATAAGAATGTAAATAATACAGAATAATGAAAAGTATCACAAGCTGGAAATAAAGGAGATAACTAAATATTATGGGTTTTCTATTTACTCAATCCTTCTAGAGTTCGCTAAGACACTCCACTCTCTCGCTTTTACAAGTGGGAATGGGTGAAAATCCCTACAAACCCTAAGGTTTGATGTCTAACTCAGGTTAGAATTCAGTTATCTAAGAAGGACCTCGGGCATCCCTACTCATAGGTGTCAACTAGGGTTCTGTCACCACCCTCTTCTTCCAAATGAGTTCTGCTTGAATTTGACTTTGAATCTCGAGCTTATATAGTGTAGAAAATGGTTGAGGAGCTGCGAAATAGGTGCTGGAAGGTAGCCCAGTCAGTTTCGGGGTCAGAACAACCAGTTAGGTGCGAAGAAGACTCATCAACAACGACCCGCGGATGACTCGGAACGACTTCAGTTTTTTTCCAGAAATGCGGTCGCATTTCTGGGAAATTCCAGCTTTTCCTCTGTTTTCCTGCACAGCAACAAACTTAGTCAAATTCTCTTAAAATCAAGTCTTTTATAGCACAAATGAGCATAATTTGACAAAAGTGATTTTCAACACCCTAACTTAACAACTTCAGCATATTTTGAGCTCGGGAACAGTAAATTGATCACAACATACAACATTTGACCAAGAAATGAGCTAAATATAAGGGTAAAATAGGTATATTTTTTACCCTTACCAGTTGCCCTATAGCTTCACACTTAATGAATTATGCTCAAATAACGTTGCTGAATATCAGGCACTCATCATTGGCCTTCAAATGGCTTTAGAATTCGGGATAAAGTACACCGAAGTCTATGGCGATTCAAAGTTGATTATAAATCAAATATTACTCCAATATGATGTAAAGCATGAGGATTTAAAACCCTACTTCGAGTATGCAAGACGATTACTGGAGAAGTTTGATAGCATAATACTAGAGCACGTCCCAAGATCAAAAAACAAGAAAGCAGATGCGTTAGCGAACTTAGCTATTGCCATAACAATTTCGGATGATGTAGCTATAAACATTTCTCTCTGTCAGAAATGGATTGTTCCATTAAATGCACATCAGTGTGAAGAAGTCAATGTGATGTCGGCTTATGAAATCGAAGAAGAAGATTGGCGGCAGCCTATCATAGACTACTTGCAACATGGAAAGCTTCCCACTGACCTTCGACATAAAGCTGAGATATGAAGAAGGGCTGCCCAATTCGTCTACTATAAGAATACTCTTTATCGTCGCTCGTATGAAGGCCTTTTTCTTCGATGCTTGGGAAAGGAAGAATCTCAAAAAGCAATGGGAAGAGGCACATTCGGGTATTTGTGGTGCTCATCAGTCTGGACCAAAGTTGCAGTTCCAGTTAAAAAGAATGGGATATTATTGGCATACAATGATTCAAGACTCAATGCAGTTCGCCAAGAAATGCGAAGTTTGCCAATTTCATGCCAATTTCATACATCAGCCACCAGAGCCTCTTCACCCAACTGTAGCTTCATGGCCTTTTGAAGCTTGGGGGCTTGACCTCGTTGACCCTATAACACCTAAGTCCTCGGCGGGACATTCTTACATCCTTGCAGGAATAGATTACTTCTCAAGATGGGCTGAAGCTGTCGCGTTAAAAGAGGCCAAGAAAGAAAATGTTGTGGATTTCATCCGAACTCATATCATCTATCGGTATGGCATCCCTCATCGTATCGTGACAGATAATGGAAGACAATTCTCCAATGGCCTGATGGACAAGTTATGTGAGAAGTTTAACTTCAAGCAATTCAAGTCCTCCATGTACAACGCCACAACAAATGGATTGGCGAAAGCATTCAATAAGACACTCTGCAACTTATTGAAGAAAATGGTCTTCAAGACGAAGAGAGACTGGCAGGAAAATATTGGTGAGATGTTGTGGGCTTACCGAACTACTCATCGAACTCCTACAGGGGTCACACCTTATTCCCTTGTTTATGGAGTAGAAGTTGTACTCCCATTAGAACGAGAGATTCCATCACTAAGGATGGCCGTACAAGAAGGGTTGACAACTGAAGATAATGCAAGGTTGCGTCTTCAAGAACTGGAAGCACTTGACGAAAGTGCAGGGATAAAAGCCCTAGCGCCGCGGAAACGTACAGATAACCACACTGATTTTAACCAAAATTGAAATACCAATACGGATCACAAACACACATATTTACAGCAGAAAAAAAAATAAACATGCTGTAAAATACGTTAAAGCATGCTGAATAAAGAGAAAAAATCTAGATCTAATCTAGAATTGGATCCTATTGATCCTAGTTCAAGAATGACTTACCCTTGTAGAAATTCTTGAACGTTTCGCCTTTTTCCCTTGAAGTTTGCAGAAAAACCAGCAGCAAATGGATTTTGTTCTTCTTAAAAAAAAACCTCACGAACACCACCACCAAAAGTTCACCGGTATTCTCTTGAAGCTTTAGCGTAAGGGGCTTGTGGGAGCACAACCTCTAAGGTTTTCTCTGGAAAAATCTTCTGTATTCACAGAGAAAGAGAGCAAGAAACGAGAGATAGGGCGAGAGAGAGGGAGAGATGCGTGAGAGTGGGATCATTCAAAACTGAATCAAGACCCCTTCACTTAACCTATCGATCAGGTAACTGAATAGTCAGTTACTTGATATTTTTAATTAATTATAAATTTAAAATTCAAAATTTAAATTATAATTAATTAAATTTTAATTAATCAATATTAATTAAAACAACATTAATTTAAATCTTATTTAAATTAATATCCCTCTTAACCTATAGTTTAATTAAATCAAATTTAATTAAACTAAATTAATTAATTAATTCAAAAATTAATTAATAATAAAAAAAATAATAATATTGAACATCATATATTCGACTATTATTATTCTCTCTCATAAAACTATAGTATTAATATACATCCAATGCACATTAATTATAACCTATAGTTTTAATATGAATCAAATTCATATTTTAGTTTAATATTCGAACCCTTTCGAATATTTAATACAACCTTAGAAATTTACCTCAACGCCCTTATAGAGCTACCGATGGGACCTGATGGACCTACAGATCAGAAGCTCCAACGATATGAGATTAGTTGGCTAAACTCATTAACCAAGTTAATCAATATTCGTTAACTGTGGTTCACTCCACTAAAGAACCACAGCTGCACTCTTCTCACTGCAGATATATTTCTGTGTCCACGGATATCGACCGTCAACAGCAAGTTAGCCCTTCACGTGTGTTCGTACCCCAGCTAGGTCAAATTACCGTTTTACCCCTGGGCTACCTCTTGGTCCTTAAGTACCAGTGCTCCTCTAATGAACAACCTGTTTGTGGTCCAACCAACAAACAGAAATCCCTCTCGTGCCATAAAGAGGGTAGGGCCCATTGTTCAAGACCCGGAGACACCACTTAAGGGAACACACCTCTACTTACCCTAATATCGGGAAGGAGTGAATTCCATCTTGTAAGACTACGTTCCCAGCTCCCCACTCGGTCTTGTCCCCAAAATGGTAGGCTTATTGAGTCGGCGAACAGGCCACTCTCACCCATACAAATCAAAGGACAATCCCTCATGGACAGGAGTCCATAATCCACTCAGGATTAAGGCCAAGTTGCCTAGGTCATCCTAGTGAAATAGAAACCGAGCTAACTAACTGTGTTACAGTTAGTGGTTAACTATTTCGCGGTCCGGTCTTTGTGCAAACTCATTGCACAGGATACCCCCACTCGCATGTCAGCTACATGAACGCGTTGGATCAATACGTTTGTATCAATATACAAAGCGGGCCGTATCCATAGTGTCACCAGGATAAGGTACCCAGCCTTATCCCTATACTATAGACCCTTTAGGCTAAAACTTGAACATTGATCCCCGTATGTCCCTACATACTAGTTCAAGCCTCATTCTATTAGCCTTGGATGTTTAGTTTATTGGATTAGGGTTAATAAGACAAGATATAATACAAACATTGAATAATACATCACTTTTATTAATGTTCGGTCAAATGTACATTTACTATCTACGAGTTTTAGGGCATAAAACCCAACAGAAAGAAGATTAGAGGCTCAACAAGCACTGGAATGTTACCAAGCACAGATGTCTAAAGCTTTTGATAAAAATGTGAAGCTTCGATCATTTCAAGTTGGTGATCTAGTACTCGCTGTTCGAAGACCCATCATCACGACACGACACACAGGGAACAAATTCACACCTAAATGGGATGGACCCTACGTCGTCAAAGAAGTCTACACAAATGGAGCATACAAGATCGTGGATAAAGACGGATTAAGAATAGGCCCGATAAATGGCAAGTTTCTTAAAAAGTTTTATGCTTGAAATGTAACACTCCTTATCGTAAGAGTCTAAACTACATGATCCTCCTGGCCCGCATGAGCTTAAAAGGTGAACGACCTAAAAAAATAAAAAAAATAAAGAAAGTCTTTTTTACTTGAACTACGTTATGACTTGATCCCTTTTTCATTCGAAGGGTACGTAGGCAGCTTAAGAAAAAAAACCTTAAGTTCAGTCAAAGCAATAAAAAAAAACTTTCGTGCGAGAAATAGAATTCTAGAACTTTATTATAACATAAATAAAGAAAGTATAGATGCCCAGTACAATGAATAGAAAGAATGTCTAAAAAAAAACCTTTTTACATGAGATAAGTTGCAAGATAAACAAAGACGATTTCATATTAAAGATTCCACTGAAGTTCCTTCAGCTCATCGCGGTACCCTCCAAAAGTCCATGGAGTGTCGATACAGTTTGAACATCTGAAGCGCTGATAGTGGGGGCACACTCGATGCTACCAATCTCCTCGCGTATTTGTGAAACCACTAGCCTTTCTCGATCTAGGTCCTTTTCCTTCTCGGAAACCAAATTGGAAAGCTTTTCTGACTCAACCTCTGCAGTTTTCAATTTGGCCTCTAATTCTGCGACCTTGACCTTCAATTCTGCAACCTCTGAGATAGAGCAAGCAAGTCGCTTTTGAAGTACGTCATTTTCCTCAGCAACACGACTTTCAGCAGATAAGGCCTTTTCTGTTGGGTTTTATACCCTAAAACTCGTAGATAGTGGATGTAAAAAAATTTTATACTTGTGTTTAATAAAGTGTTATTTAGTTTCTACTATAAAATGTTATTGTTAAATATTGCACTATTTGACCCAAATCCAATAAACTAAGATCCAAGGTTGTTTGTATGTAACTTGAACTAGTATGTGGGGACATACGGGGATCGATGTTCAAGTAACAACCTAAAAGGTCTATAGTACAAGGATAAGGCTGGGTACCTTATCCTGGTAACACTATGTGATACGACCCGCTTTTTATAAGCGTCCATGTAGTAGACATGCAAGTGGGGGTATCCTATGCAATGAGTTTGCATAAGACCAGACCGCGAAATAGTAACCGCTAGCTGTAACTGAAGGATTGAAATTCCATAATTCCGTAAAGTGGAAGCGTGATTGGGACCGATTCGTAATTAATTTTTGTTTAATCTAAAATACCAATACATTGGCAATAAACTTAGAATTATTCTAGATTTATATTAAGGCTAAGCATACAAAAAATTAGATCTAAATCTAAATTATATAGTAACAAATTACTTACTCTCGTTGATGACTCAGATTAAATTCACCAATTGCTTGTGAAATAATCACGAACTAGTGCGAAGACCACCACTATGGCTACACCGGTATGACTCTGAGAATTCTAGAGGCAGGAGACTGGTGGGAGTCTAGAGGGAGCCTTGAGGGGAATTCTCTGAGAGTAGGAGAATGAATGGGATACCTTTCACCCCACCCTAGGGGTCCTATTTATAGGTAAAGGCCAAGACCTTTTTCCTAATAGGAAAAGGTCTCTAATTTTAATAAATAATTAATTAATTCCATAATTAATTAATTTCCCTAATTAAATATCATATATTTAATCTTAGGGATTTTATTAAAATTAAAATTAATATGAATCCAATTCATATTAAATTTATTTGAACTCTTTCAAATATTTTCTTTCCTAATAGGAAAAGGTCTCTAATTTTAATAAATAATTAATTAATTCCATAATTAATTAATTTACCAAATTAAATATCATATATTTAATCTTAGAGATTTTATTAAAATTAAAAATAATATGAATCCAATTCATATTAAATTTATTTGAACTCTTTCAAATATTTTCTCTCAAGAATTAATTTTTGAAATTAGTTCAAAAATCATATTATAAAGTTTCATAAACTTTATATTATAATGCATCAATATACATTATACGATTCCCCAAATAAATTGAACACTTTCAATTTACAATTTATACTTAATTGCCTCAAGTCTCTTTTACGAGCTACCAGTGGAACCTAATGGACCTACAGATCAGAAGCTCCAACGATACGAGACTAATTGGCCAAACTCATTAACCAAGTTTAGTGAACACTCGTTAACTGTGGGTCACTCCACTAAAGACCCACAACTGCACTCTTCTCACTGTAGAATATTTATGTGTCTACGGATATCGACCAAGCAGTAAGTTAATCCTTCACGTGTGTTCGTAACACCAGCTGGGTCAAATTACCGTTTTACCCCTTTGTTACATTTGGTTCCTTAAGTACCACTGATCTCTCTAATGAACAAGTTGTTTAGGGTCCAACCATTAAACAGAAATTCCTCTCGGGCCAGGAGAGGACGACGGGCCTTTGTTCAAGCCCCGAAATCAGCCCTTAAGGGAACACACATCTACTTTCCCCAATAGGGAAAGAAGTGAATTCCATCTTGTATTGTTATGTTCCCAACCCCCATTCGGTCTTGCCCCTGAAATGGTAGGATTATTGAGTCGGCGAACTGGCCACTCTCACTCATACAAATCTAAGGACAATCCCTTCTGAAAGGGGTTCATAACAAACTCAGGATTGAGATTGAGTTACCTAGGTCATCATATTGAAATAGAAACCTAAACTAGTTAACGACGTTATATCTAGTGATTACTATTTCGCGGTCCGGTCTTATGCAAACTAATTGCATAGGATACCCCCACCCGCATGTCTCCTACATGGATGCTTTCGATCATTGCATCTGTATCGAATACAAGGTGGGCCGTATCACATAGTGTCACCAGGATAAGGTACCCAGCCTTATCCCTATACTATAGACCTTTTAGATTGTTACTTGGACACTGATCCCCGTATGTCCCCACATACTAGTCCAAGTTTCATTTAAACAACCTTGGATCTTAGTTTATTGGATTTAAGGTTTATTAATGCAAACTCGATTATTCAATAACCAAATTACTGAATTACTCAAATAACGCTTTATTGAGATCGATTAATTTGTTTCATTTACTATATACGAGTTTTAGGGCATAAAACCCAACAACACCCACTTGAACTAAAACTCTAGTGGGCAATGTACATCAACAATCAAAATTGAATGAATAATCATTAAAGTAGGAATAGTAGTTTGTATTAATACTGTATAATACATGAAAAGTACAAATACAGATAAATACAATAAACTAGGGCATTCACAATACCCATTACACTTCTCCCATTTGCCCTAGATTATTCTATGTACATATCTCGCAGACCTAGACCCTCTAGATGACCCTCGAACACTTTAGCCGTGAGAGCTTTCGTAAATGGATCAGCAATATTGTGCATAGAGGCTACCTTCGTGACGATCACGTCCCCTCGTTGCACGATCTCTCTGATGAGATGATATTTGCGCTCTATGTGCTTGCCTCTTTTGTGACTGCGAGGTTCTTTAGAATTTGCCATGCACCACTATTATCACAGTAAAGGGTGATTGACAAGTTCATATTTGGAACAACTTCCAAATCCATCAAGAACTTCCGTAGCCATACAGCCTCCTTAGCTGCTTCACAAGCAGCGACATATTCGACCTCCATGGTGGAGTCTGCAACGCATCCTTGCTTGATGCTACGCCAGACTACAGCTCCCCCGTTTAGGGTAAATATTGACCATGATGTGGATTTCATAGAATCCTTATCAGTCTGAAAGTCAGAGTCTGTGTATCCTGTAAGGATAAAATCCTTAGAGCCATACACAAGCTGATAGTCCCTCGTTCTCCGAAAATACTTAAGGATGTTTTTAACTGTAGTCCAGTGGTCTAACCCTGGATTGGACTGGTACCTGCTGACTATCCCAACTGCATAGCAAATGTCAGGCCTAGTACACAACATGGCGTACATAAGACTGCCCACAGCTGAAGCATAAGGGATCCGTCTCATATCCTCAATTTCTTGAGGTGTCTTAGGACACTGTTCCTTTAGACAAATGAACTGTAATGCCCCGCGTTTTGAAATTTAAGCCTTTCTGAGATATTTTGGATCCATTATGAGTTCAAATTTGATATTAAGTGGATGGAATCAAATCATATTATTAAGTGGTGGAATTTTGGTTTAGGAATCAAATTATTGAACTCAATCCCATAAATATGGAAATTCAATTACCCAATGATTTCCTCAAAATTTTGAAAGGGAATTAGGGCCTTAATTGGAGTTTTAAAGAAAAAGAATGAAAGAAATAACCCTAAGGCTATTCTTCTTCTCCCTCTCTCTTGCGTGAGTTGCCAACACCCCCCCCCCCAATTTTCTTCTTCTCCTCCCGCACGCATAGCAGACCTGTGAAGACGTTCTCCCTCGTCTTCCTCATCCCCTCCGTGCGGTGCCGTCTCCTCCCTTCTTGGCCTTCTTCTTCGACGAAGAGCATTGGTAGAGTAAGCCCACGACGGTACTGACTCTATCTCTCTCTCTCTCTCGGTGATTTCTCCTTGCTATGGCGTCCTCTTCTCCATCTGCGAGTTGGCCCTTCGACGACAAGCCCCAACAGTGAGACCCGCGACCGTTTCCCTTCGTTTTTCAGCGTCGGCAAGCACCCTCGTTGTTGTTTCCCTTTTTCCTCTCGATTTTTGACCAAAACCCGTGGGTAAATCTCTCTCTCTCTCTCATTCTTGTTTGGTTCAAGTGTGATTTAATCGTTCCTTTCCCTCTCATTTTGGTCTAAACCGCACACAACTCTGGTGTATATTTCCTCAGACGTTCCATTCTCGAGTTTCGACGTGACTCATGGGATTTCAAGCGACGAATTCGCCCTGATGTGAGACTCGTGCGATTTCCAGCCTTCTTCAGCGTTGCTGAGTGTTTTGGTAAGCTTTTGCTTGAGCCCACACTATTTAAACTTCGAATTTAAGTTACCCATGACTCAAATGGCCCTGATACGGTTACCCATGATCTCTCGACTTTAGTCTTGCGATACCCATTCTCTAACGACTTCGATTTCTCAGGTTTAGGTCTTCTTGGACGCCAATCAGCAAGCGTTTGGGCTCAAAGTTGGCTCTCGACCACTACCCACAATTTGAACGACCTTGGTTTGATTTACCCATAGCCTAAAGACTTTTGATTGGTGAAGTCGAATGCTTTCAATCACTTTCGGCGAGTGTTAAGCCTTTTTGGGTAAGTTCTAGGTGGTAAATTCCTGTTTTAAACCCTTTTGGATTCGTTGAAATTTATTTAGATTGGCTTATAACCATTGGATGCTCTCTGTTTTAGGATCGAATAAATTTCGCAACTTTTCAAAGTCAGCTTAAAAGTGGTTTTGGGTAAGGATACCTCTCTTGAGTATTCATTGGATTTCAAATAGTGATTTCGAGCTGAATTGTAACCTTAGAATCTTAATTGTGTTATTTTAGGAGCTATCGATTAGTCTCGAAGCGTTTTAGATCGATTGGTAAGTGGAATTCTACCTGTTGGGTCTATTTGCTTGTGTGCTAGCATGTTGTGTGCTTTATTTGCTTGGTTTTATCTTATACTGTACAAATATGTATGTGTTATGTGATCGTGATGAGTTCTGAATACGTTGGACTGTTTTGTTGAGCATATACGTTGAAACTATTGTGCTAAGAATGTTGTTTCATAGTGATTGATTGAAAACGTGGAGTTCATTTGACGTGTTTTATGACTCAACGCATGGTTTAGAAAGCATGTTTGGTGTGTGCATTATTAGTTGCATGTCATTGGCATGAGGCATGGTCTAGAAGCATGATGAGTAAGATTCATGCATTCTAGTGAGAGTGTGAGGTCAGAGGACCTTGTGTGTCTAAAAGGAAAGTTAGGTGAATACCAGGTGCCTCGGGTAAAAATGGTCGAGGGGTGGTATGTCACCAATGGATTAAGAGGAGCATCGGGTGCCTTGGGTAATATGGCCAAGGGGCGATGTACAGTTTGATTGTGAAGTCATCGAGTGCCTTGGGTAATATGGCCAAGGGGCGATGCACAGTTCGAGGCCTTGGGTAATATGGTCAAGGGTCGAACGCTGAGCGCCGGAGAGAAACGTCGAGGCCCTGGGTAATATGGTCAGGGGTCGGCGTGACTCAAAGGAGTCAGTCTCAGAGAGCTTTGTGAGGGCTATGAGTGTTGAGCGAGCTCGTGGAGCTTGAGAGGAGATTGAGTTGCATGGCATGATGCGAAATTCATGTGATTTGAGTATGCATGACATGGTGCGGAATTCATGTGTTAGGTGCATGGTTGTTGCACGATTGTATTAGTTGAGTATGTTCTATGTGTTGATTGCTCACCTTGTATATAAGGCATGTTATTGTGATTGAAAAGCATGATGTTTGCCTTGTATGTTGCACGTTGTTGATGAAGGGATAAACGCCCCACGCAGCAGAAAGTATTACCGAACCTACTCAGAGTCTTAGATTCTAATTGAAATACCAATACAATTTGCAAAATATTACAGCAATAAGTCTATATTTAATGGGCTATACATAGGCTATAAACATGCTAAAAGATTAACTAGATTGATCCTAGTGATCAAGGATTTCATAGAAAACTTACTTTTGTAGAAAGCCTTGATCAATTCTCATTTTCTTGCCAATAAGATTGAAAACGCAGCAACCCTCTTGTGCGAACACCACCAATCGGCTACACCGGTATATCTCTAAGACTTCTTGAAGCAGGAGACTTGTGGGAGTCTTTTGGGAGAGATCTCTGAGAGAAGGAGAGACAATGGGATGCCTTTCACCCCACCCCAGGGGTCCTATATATAGGTAGAGGCCAAGACCTTTTCCTAATAGGAAAAGGTCTCATTTTCCCAATAGGAAAAAGTCTATTAATAAGTTCAATCTATTATCTGAACAATATCTAATTTTAATAAATAATTAATTAATTCCATAATTAATTAATTATCCAATTAAATATCATATATTTAATCTTAGAGATTTTATTAAAATTAAAATTAATATGAATCAAATTCATATTAAATTTATTTGAACTCTTTCAAATATTTTCTCTCAATAATTAATTTTTTAAATTAATTCAAAAATTATATTATAAAGTTTCATAAACTTTATATTATAATGCATCAATATTCATTATATGATTCCCAAAATAAATTGAACACTTTCAATTTACAATTTATATTTATTTACTTCAAGTCTTTTTACGAGCTACCAGTGGGACCTAATGGACCTACAGATTAGAAGCTCCAACGATATGAGACTAATCGACTTAAACTCATTAACCAAGTTAGTCTCCATTCGTTAACTGTGGGTTACTCCACTAAAGACCCACAGCTGAACTCTTCTCACTGCAGAATATTTCTGTGTCCACGGATATCGACCAATACTACAAGTCAGTCCTTCACGTGTGTTCGTATCCCAGCTGGGTCAAATTACCGTTTACCCCTGGTTTACATCTTTGTCCTTAAGTCTCCACTTCTCCTCTAATGAACAACCTGTTTGAGGTCCAACCAACAAACAGAAGTCCCTCTCGTGTCATAGAGAGGGTTGGGCCCATTGTTCAAGTCCCGGAGACACCACTTAAGGGAACACACCTTTACTTACCCTAGAGTCGGGAAGGAATGAATTCCATCTTGTGTGATTATGTTTTTAGCTCCCCACTCGGTATTGTCCTCAAAATGGTAGGCTTATTGAGTCGGCGTGCTGGCCACTCTCACCCATACAAATCAAAGGACAACCCCTCGTGAACAGGAGTCCATAATCCACTCAAGATTGAGACTGAGTTGTCTAGGTCATCCTAGTGAAATAGAAACCAAGCCAACTAACGGTGTTACAGTTAGTGGTTAACTATTTCGCGGTCCGGTCTTATGCAAACTCATTGCATAGGATACCCCCACTCGTATGTCAACTACATGAACGCGTTGGATCATTGCGTTTGTATCATAATACAAAGCGGGCCTTATCCATAGTGTCACCAGGATAAGGTACCCAGCCTTATCCTTGTACTATAGACCTTTTAGGTTGTTACTTGAACATCGATCCCCGTATGTCCCCACATACTACTTCAAGTTACATACAAACAACCTTGGATCTTAGTTTGTTGGATTTGAGTCAAATAGTGCAATATTTAACAATAACATTTTATTGCAGAAACTAAATAAAACTTTATTAAATACAAGTATAAAATTTGTTTACATTCACTATCTACGAGTTTTAGGGCATAAAACCCAACAAACTCCCACTTGAACTAAAACTCTAGTTTAGTGGGATGTACAACAATCTATTCAGCAGTGGGTGTATAAATACATGTATAAAACATATACAATGTACAAATACAATAAACTAGGGCATCACTATACCCATTACATAATGGTATCACTATACCCATTACATTTCTCCCAGATGCCCTAGATTTCATCTTTGTACATAACTTGTAGACCTAGACCTTCTAGATGACCCTCATACCCTTTAGCCGAGAGAGCCTTCGTGAATATTTCAATTTAATTCAATGTGCTTGCTTGTCTTAGGCTGCAAAGTTCTTATGAATTTGCCACAGCACCACTGTATCACTATAAAATCTGATGGGCAAATTCACATTTGGAACACATTCCAAATCAGTCAAGAACTTTCTAAGCCTTACAGTCTCTATCGCTGCTTCACAAGACTGTAATTATGTCACACTATAGCTCCTTTGTAAAGTTTGACCATGGATACTGATTGATATTTGCTGACTATCCCTACAACATAACAGATGTCAGGCATCGTGCAGAGCATCACATACATTAAGTTGCCCACAACAGAGGCGTAGGGAATCTGTCTCATATCCTCAATCTCTTGAGGTGTCTTAGGACACTATTCCTTAGACAAGTGAACCCTATGCCTGAAAGGCAATAAGTCCTTCTTGGAGTTTTGCATCGAATATCGGGACAACATTTTGTCAATATACGTTGCTTGAGACAGGGCTAGCATTTTGTTCTTCCGATCCCGGATTATTTGGATTCCAATATCATATTCGGCCTCTCCTAAATCTTTCATTTGGAATTGGGTTGTTAGCCATTCTTTTACGTCAGACAGATATCCTTATCAGTCTTAAAATCCATGTTAGTGTATCCTGTAAGGATCAAATCCTTAATCTCATACACGAACATATAGTTCCTATTTCTCCTCAGATACTTGAGGATATTCTTAACGGTTTTCCAGTGATCAAATCTTAGATTAGATTGATACTTACTGACAATCCCTATTGCATAAGGCATTCGTCTCATGTCCTTAACTTCTTGAGGTGTCTCAGGAAACAATTTCTTAGACAAAATGAATTCCACGCCTGAAAGGTAGTGAACCCTTCTTGGAATTCTGTATCTTATATCTAACTAACATCTCGTAGATATAAGACACTTGAGACAAGGCTAGCTTTTTGTTCTTACGGTTCCTAACAATTTGGATCCGAAGAACAAACTTACCTTCTCCCAAATTTTCATTTGGACATGTGCTACTAGCTTATTTTACTAGTCAGTAAGATAACCTTCATCATTCTCAATGACTAGGATATCAATCACATACAACACAAATAAAGCTACTGAACTATTAAAGATCTTCTTGTAAAGACAGGATTCATCAATGTTCTTGATCAAAGCCAAAAGATTTGATCACAGTATCAAATCTTATATTCCAAGATCGAATTGCTTAGGTCAATCCATGAATGGATCACTTAAGCTTGCAAATCCCTTTTGCTTCTGATCTTGCTAAATGAACCATTCTGCTTGAGACATGTAGATACTCTTCTCAAGATTATCATTCAAAAGGGTAGTCTTGACATCCATTCTAAATGGACAAGAGTTCTAACAGACTTCAACATGACGACAGGAGATAAGAATTTCTTACAGTCCCCTGTCTCTGGGTATAACCCTTTTGCCATAAGTCTAACCATAAGATTATGTCTCGTTTCTTCTTGTAGATTCATTTGTAATCGATAGGTGTTACCCATTAGATAGATCTACAAGATTCTAGATGGAATTGAAATCACATATTTCAATTCCGGGTCCATTACTTTAATCCAATTGGTTCTTGTTAACATCATTCATTGCCTTGCTCTAAGACAATGAATCCTCTAAATCATCATCAGGTATGACGATCTGGGCTTCAATTAAGCCCATGTAATGGTCAGATTGTACAACAATCCTCCCACTATATTGAGGCACTCTCAACTTTTGAGATAAATGTAACTAACCAGTTGTGTTGACCTTATCAACAACTTTTATTAATGGTCCATTGCTTTAATCCAATTGGTTCTTGTTAACATCAATCATTGCCTTGCTCTAAGACAATAAATCCTCAAAGCCATCATCAAGTATGATGATTTGGGCTTCAATTAAGCCCATGGAACGGTCATATTGTAGAACAATCCTCCCACTTCATTGAGGCACTCTCAACTCTTGAGATAGATGTAACTAACCAGTTGTATTGGCCTTATCAACAACTCTTGTTAAAGGTCCATCATCATCAACAAGCCTTGTTGATTGATCAACAACTCTTGTTGATATTTCTGTAGCTTCATCAGTTAATTTACTTAGAACGACCTTACTTTGTGGCTTATTATTTCTTATGCGGTATTCTTCTGAGAATGTAGCATTTGAAGGTACAAATTCTTTATTCTCTTGCGGATTGAAGAAGTATCAACATCTTTCGTTTTCATGGGGTAGCCTACGAATAGGTATACTGTTGAACAATGTTCCAAATTCTTTTTGGGTTAGCCACAAGCACGTGTGTTGAACTCTCCAAAAATAACGTAAACTACTTTTACGTCTTATCCACAATCCAAAAGATGTTTCAGAAACACTTTTGATGGAACGTTGTTCGAAATATGTGCTGCAGTCAACACTGCATGACCCCAAAACGAGACAGGCAAATGAGCATAGCTCATAATGAATCGAACCGTATCCAATAGGGTTCTATTTCTCCTATCTGATACACCGTTTCCTTAAGGTGCTTCAGGGATAGTTGAGATGTAATTCCATGTTCTATTAAATAGTCTTGGAATCTCAAGTTTCATCTACTCTACACCTCGATCAGATCGAAGTGTTTTTATCATCTCACCTAACAAGTTTCAGTCTCAAACCACTTTGAATTTCTCAAGAGCTGTAGACTTAAGTTGCATTAGGTTGAAGGTCCAGCCTCTGAACTGGGCTCATCAACAACTCTTGTTGAAGGTCCAGCTTCATCAACAACTCTTGTTGATTCATTGTAGCTTCACCAGAAAGTTCACTTAACACAATTTTACTGCGTGGTTTGTGTTCTCTAACGTGGTCTTCTTCCAAGAAAGTAGCATTTATCGATACAAACACTTTATTTTCTTGTGGATTGAAGAAGTATCCACCTTTTGTTTCTTTTGGGTAGCCTACGAATAGACATAATTTTGAACGTGAATCCAATTTCTTTGGGTTTGCCACTAACACATGTGCATGGCAGCCCCAAATTCTGAAATGACGTAAACTAGCTTTACGCCTTTTCTAGAGCTCAAATGGTGTTTTAGAACCACTCTTTGAGGGAACAACATTCAAAATATAAACTGCAGTCTCTACTGCATAACCCCAAAAAGAACTAGGCAACTGAGCATAGCTCATCATAGATCGAACCATGTCTAACAAGGTTTTGTTTCTCCTTTCAGATACACCATTCTGCTGAGGTGTACCTGGTGCTGAGAGTTGGGACGAGATTCTGTGTTCTATCAAATAGTTCTTGAATTTTAAGTCCAAATACTCTCCACCTCGATCAAATCGAAGTGTTTTAATGGTCTTACCTAACAAGTTCTGAACTCCAGTCCTATACTCCTTGAACTTTACAAGGGCTTCAGACTTATGACTCATTAGGTATAAATAACCATACCTTGAATAATCATTTATAAAAGAGATGAAATATTCATACCCTCCTCGAGCTCTTACATTCATTGGACCACAGAGATTCGTATGTACGAGTTCTAAGGGCTCCTTGGCACGATAACCTTTTCCAGTAAAAGGTCGTTTGGTCATCTTACCTTTGAGACATGACTCACATAGAGGTAAAGTACCATCTTCTAACTGGCATAGAAGTTCGTTCTTAACAAATCTCCCAATCCTATTGAGATTTATGTGGCCAAGTCTCAAGTTCCAAAGATAGGTACTTTGAGAAACTTTTTGCCTTTTTGGTTGAGTCTCAGTTGTTTTAAACATTTCATTGTTCAAAATAGCCCTAGACTCTATTGGTCTTAAGACATACAAATTGTTCTCCATTTTTGCAGAACATATATCAACACCCCTTTTAGTAATGAAAGCTTCGTTCACTGAAAAGGACACTGAATACCATTGTTCTAGCAAACAAGAAATAGAAATCAAATTTCTTTTTATTTTGGGAACTATAGATACGTTATCTAATAACATATAGCGTTCCCTAGAGAAGAACATTTTAATATCTCCCACTTCTTTAGCTAAAAATGAGCTCCCCAGTCCCAACTCTGAGAGTCATTTCCCTAGCATCTAACTGTTTCCAGGAACTCATTCCCTCAAAGGAAGAGCATACGTGATGAGTGGCACCTGAATCAAGAATCCATGCTGTATCATCATTTTCCACTATACACGTTTCAATGATCAATAAATCAAATTTATTTTCATTGAGATGTGCTAAGCAGTCTGTGTCATATTCATCATGAACAATTTCGGATGAATTAGACATATGGGCTTGAGGACCGTCCTCAGTTAAGACCAATTCCACGAATTTAGTGTTTAAGTTCATTTTCTTAGTTGTATTAGAAATACCAGTTTTGTAATTGGCGTTATTAGAGGCATACAAAGAACGTTTCATTGCTGATAGAACAGACAAATTAACTTAATAAGTATTGTTGCATTAACCCATTACACAAAATAATATTATTATTTCCAATCAATTTAGCAAAAGTAATGATCGACCCATAGAATAAACATTCATTTCGCAACGATACTTCAGAGGTTTAGAACAACAGCTACCGTAGGTTAGTCAGATACTCCTTTGAATTGAGACAATCTCAACCAATCCCTATTCTCGGAATAACTCATATTCCAATAGTTCTTAGCTACTGTTTTTTTTTGGTCAGGTAATTATTAACACCTTAACAATTTCCCGTAAGTGTGACCCTCCATTTTTCAGATTTCAGAGGTCGGCCCCAACAATGCTACTGTAGGGAAAGTCAAAGTTGGAAATGGACCTAAGAAACCCTATCCATTTTTGGAGTTTGCGTTGTTCCGACTCCCATGATCAAGCCCTCCATAGGGTGATCGCTCCCAGGGCGACTCGCAGGTAGATCATGGGGATCTCACGGTGCAACCTAATGGAGGAGACCGTAGGATACGTTGATACGTGTCCTGCTCCCAGTTACTATGAAATACTCACTCATTCACCTTGATATTAATCCATGCAAACACCATCTGTAGGGGGTCACTCCCAGGGTGACTCGAGGCACAGCATGGACCTCACGTTGTGAACTTTTGAGGACGTGAGAGCAAAACTTGATTTATGAAAATCTTGTTTTGACATATTTCCTCCCACTAAGTATTTTTATAATTATAGGGTCTATTACTTAGGTAAATTTCGGCTAAGTGAATCTATCTAAGTCTATGCCTGTATATAACTTTTATATATATAGGTCTTTTCTCTAATGTCTAGGTAGATTAAACACTTTTAATTACCTAGAGACATTGCATGCTAATATTACTATGGTTAATTCAACTCAAGTTCCAGCTCAGTTCCCATGTAGCAGGTGTTCCGTAAATCGTCATCTTAAGTACCTCCAGCCTTAGACAGAACTTTACCGGTAGAGTTCCCTTATAACCAATAGTTATGATAAATCTTTACTCTAAAGATCTAGGTGAATTAAACTCTTTTAATTGACCAAGTGACTTTGCATGCTAACATAATTATGGTTAATTCAACTCAAGTTCCGAGTCAATTCCCAGGTAACAGGTGTTCCGTAAACCGTCATCTTAAGTACCTCCAGCCTTAGACAGAACTTCATCGGGAGAGTTCCCTTATAACCATAGTAATGTAAACTCTTTACTCTAATAATCTAGGTGAATTAAACTCTTTTAACAAACCTAGTGATATTGCATGCTAACATTTAACTATGATTAATTCAACTCCGGTATTTCGGGTTAGTTCCCAGGTAGGAGGTGTTCCGTAAACCATCATCTTAAGTACCGACAGCCTTAGACAGAACTTAACCGGTGGAGTTCCCTTATAATCATAGTAATGTTTTTCCTACTTAGTCAATTAAAACTATTTTTTAATTCTAAGTAAGAAAATAATTCTAATCCTATTAGAATTATAATGAGCTTAGGTCTAATTAATTTTAAACATTTTAAAATTAATTCATGTTAACCTAAGGTCCTATGTTTGCATGCAACTCTTTGTTATAGGTTGACGGTTTCTAATCAATTTTATAACTTATTATAAAATTGTAATGATTAGCCCTATAACATGCTTCTATGGTGTTTGAAAAATAACAATCATATTCTAATTATTAAACACCATATTATTATGATGCCGATAACGATAATATAACGATTATATTAATCTAAAGTGGTGTCATGCTTCATGCAATTTCAATTTCATTTAATTAATATCGATTATATTAATTAAACATCCACGAAATTAAATTACATGAAATTTGACATTAATATAATATAACTCTTATATTAATCTAATTAATGACTTGCTCAATGATATTCCATTTTCATTTAATTAATATAACATTTTATATTAAATCATACATGAAAACAAGCATTGATTTATATTTATTATTTTCATTCATAATATAACTAATTATATTAATTCTCATGAAAATAATCCTAAACATGCATGCTACATTAATTAAATATAACAATTATATTTAGCTAAATTAATGTCATGCATCATGCTTCACCAATTTCATATATTTAATATAACAATTATATTAAATAACTCATGAAATTAAATTCATGCATAATTACCATACATTATAACAATTATAACATAAATTTGCATGAAAACATGCTTAACCTATGGTGGGAATTTAAGCTATATGACATCCATAAAGCAAATAAATAGCAATTGAACCGGTTACTTTTGGTCCCTAGGATAAAATAAAGCATAAATTACAATAATTATAGCTAAATTCTATCCTAAAAGTCCTTCTGCAGCTCCAAATATTGGTCTAGACTGCCTGAACCGACCCGAACCACTTCGAACCAGGTACGAAAACCACGAACTGAGCCAAATTCCAGCTGAACCGGACCAAATAGGTCCCAGCCCAGCTAGACCGTGTGAACCGGACCGCCCAACCGCCTTGAACTGTCCTGTTGCGAATCCCTAACGCGTGCTGTAATCGCGACAGCGTCGCGATTTCTCCGATTTTTATCTCATAAAAACCTATTATAGACCTGGACTTACATAGGACTCGATTTTACATAAAATACCCGAAACACCGGGCCCTTACATGATCAAATCACATAAAACAGTAAAATCTATGGCCATAAAATTAACCTAAACAGTTCAATGCAAACCATACATACATTACGCATTAATCAATCCCACCAATAGTCAATGCAAATTTTAGAGAAATAAAATTAGATCTACAATCGGCTCGGTTGAACATGCGATAAAGAAAAGCAATAATAATTCGATAGAAAGATACGATGGATGATGAGCTATCAAGACTTTCGCCGCAGCAACCACATGCGACAGATAAGATATTAATGTAGCGCATAACAATGAATCGACAGAATATTGATGCCTAAGCGAGAAATAAACATGTGATTCCCTTCCGATATTACACATGCGATGAACTAAGAATATTCCTATTGCTTAATTCATGCGTTTAATCAGTTCTCTATATGCTTGCAAGAGGTTGAATTATCCCTAAAGCAACCCAAACACATTCATGAAATATCCTAAGCGGCTGAGCTATTCCTAACACAACCAGACTACATGTAATGCATTATCTTGCTCTACTTAGATATTTCCACATGCATTACCCTTCCGGGATTTATCATGCTACTACCTCTATCGGTTGATCAAACGGATATTAGTAATGAAAGAATTATCACATATAAGTAGAAAGCATCAATATCATTGATTCATTGCATTGCATACAAAAAATAATCTTAATGCCTCATGGGGGCCTAGGCTAAGCCTTGATAAAAAGAAATTAGTTCATGCTACAACATACAATAAAACATAAAACTCTAAATTAGTTCATGCTACAGCATACAAAACAAAAAAAAAAACTCTAAGAAAGACTTGGATCCTTGAATCCCTAGATGACTTTTGATTCTTCATCTCCCCCCTATTTATAAACCTTTCTTGCTTGGAGCCAAAGGTTGTTGCTTTGGGCCAAAGCATGTGTTGCTTGGAGCCAAAGCATGTGTTGCTTGGATAGAAACTTGCTGTAGCATCAACAAGCATCCCTTGCTACAGCAACAAGCTTTCCATTGCTACAACAACAAGCATCCCTTGCTACAGCAACAAGCTTTCCATGCGCCAGCTGCTATAGCAACAAACTTCCATTGCTACAACAACAAGCATCCCTTGCTACAACAACAAGCTTTCCATGCGCCAGCTGCTACAACATGTCATGCCCCAAGCGCATCATTGGCCAAGCTTTTCCTGATGCAACAATAAATTAGAATTAGTGCAGTTTTGTATGATTTTTAAAGATAATAATCAATATGAGCACATTAATATAAAAAAATCAATATTACTGCATCTAGCATATAAATTAGTTACAACTTGGGTATTTTCACTCTCTTGAGGCTCACAATAAGCTTAAATTAGACACTTAATAACTTGATATTTTCAAGTTATCACTGTAATATTTTGCAAATCGTATTGGTATTTCAATTAGAATCTAAGACTTTGAGTAGGTTCGGTAATTCCTTCCGCTGCATAGGGCTTTTATCCCTTCAATTGGTATCAGAGCCAACTCAGTTGTTCTTGATTTTAAATTGAAATTTTCAATTTGTTCATGGTGGGATTTATGCATTGTGAATGTTATGGTTTGCGTATAAATGGTTTCGATTAATTTGGCCATAGATTTACGTTTTCTTGAATGGTTCAATGTAAAGGCCCCTGCGTTTTTGGGCATATTTTGTAAATCTATTATCCTCTGTAAGTCTGGGTCTAGAATAGGGTGTTCGATGATGAAGATCGTTGAAATTCACGTCCAAAAACGAGGCCAAATGTGAGAAACAGCCGCTGGAATGCCCAGATTCTTCTTCCAGACGCAGAAGCATCGCGACGCTGTTCATAGAGCGTCGCGACGTTGTCGCGATTTCGCGAAGAAGGAGTTCTGCGATCGCATAAGCTTCGCGACGCTAACGCGATTTCTTGCGGTGTGCGGCTAGGGTTTCGAGAGGCGCGGATGAAGGATAATTAGCGGTCTGGTTCGACCTTCTGGGCTAGTCTGGGGCCGGTTTGGCCCGGTTCAGCCCAATTCAAGCTTGGTTTGGAATTTTGGGGTTCGGTTCGAAGCGGTTCGGGTCGGTTCGTGTAGTCTAGTCCGGTTTTGAAGCTGTAGAAGGATGTTTTTAGGATAAAATAGCTTAAATTTATTGTAATTTATGTGCTTTATTTTTTCCTAGGGGCCAAATTAATCGGTTTATACGCTATTTAAATGCTTTATGGATGTCATTTAGATTTAAAATCCCAACTTATTTTATAAAGCATGCTCGTGCATTTTATATATATTATAATTAGTTATAATGTATGGATTGAAATGCATGGTTTATTTTCATGAGTTTTAATATGTAGTTGAGATATATTAATATCATGAAAATTGATAAGCATGATGCATGCAATTACCTAGTTAAATATAAAGAGTTATATTTAATAAGTTGTTTGCAGCATTCTACTTTGATTTACCTTCATTGGAAAAATTATAATTGTTATAATTATTTAATAAGGAAATCAAAGTTGCATTGAGCATGAAACATCCATAGCTTATATAATTGTTATATTAATTTCATGCAATGCAATCCAATAGTTTTATTATATTAACTTGAATGTGATTGTTAATTATTTTAAAACTATAGTATGCATGATTATAGGGCTAATCATTAAAGTTTGAATAGTTTAAAATTGATGATTAGAAACCGTCAACCTATAATAAAGATTGCATGCGAACATAGGATCATAGGTAAATGAATTAATTTTAAAATGTTTAAAATTAATTAGACCTAAGATCACGTTAATTCTAATAGGATTAGAATTAAGTCTTGCTTAGTTTTTAAAAATAGTTTTAACCTACTAAGTAGGACAAACATTACTATGATTATAAGGGAACTCTATCGGTAAAGTTCTGTCTAAGGTTGGGGGTACTTAAGTTGACGGTTTACGGAACACCTCCTACCTGGGAACTGACCCAGAATACCGGAGTTGAATTAATCATGGTTAAATGTTAGCATGCAATGTCACTAGGTTTATTAAAAGAGTTTAATACACCTAGATCTTTAGAGTAAAGACTTTACATTACTATGGTTAAAAGGGAACTCTCCCGGTTACGTTCTGTCTAAGGTTGGAGGTATTTAAGCTGACGGTTTATGGAACACCTGCTACCTGGGAACAAACCCGAAACCTGAGTTGAAATAACCATAGTCATGTTACCATACGATGTTGCTAGGTTTGTTAAAAGAGTTTAATTCACCTAGAACATTACAATTCTCATTATAATAGTTATAATAGGATTAGACTTAGATAAATTGAATTAGAAGGATTTATCTAGGTTAATAAACCCTAAAATATACGGTAGGTCACTTTAGTGGGAGGTAAATTTTTTTTTACTCCTCCCTCCCTATATTTACAACGTGAGATCCATGCTCGGCTTCGTGTCGTTTTAGCGCGACCTCCCTTCGGAAAGTGTTTGCATGGGTCAATAACAAGGTGAATGGGGAAAGTGCCCATAGTAAGTGGGAGCGGGACACGTGTCAACGTATCCCTCGGTCTCCACCCATAGGTCACACCGTGAGAGTCTTATGATCCGCCAGCGTGTTGTCCTAGAGCAACCATCCCTTCGGAGGGCCTGATCATAGGATTCGTAACACCGTGAACTCCTAAAAAGGATAGGGTCACTTAGGCTAATTACCAACAGTTGTCTTTCCCTTCAGTAGCCTGTTGGTGTGTGCCTCTGGGATCTGAAAGTGGGAGGGTTACTGATGACATGCAAAAATGTCATCATTTTCCTATTAATTTTAGCTAGTTTTATGCATGAATTGTGAGCTTTAATGTATTTTTATGTTGATTTTGTAGAAAACCGAGTTCGAGAAGCAAAACCAAGAATTTTACCAATTTTGGGTATAAAAAGAAGACTTTGGGCCATAAAAGAAGAAAAGAAAAGAGAACATTTGAAGTAGAGGCCCAAAAAGCCCAAAAGAAAGAAGAAAGGAGGCATAAATCCGTGTTTAAGGCTTCTAGAAGGCCTAGCGTCGAGACGCTAGGACTACAGCGTCTCGATGCTAGGTGATCAGCGAGGAAAAATCCAGAATCGCGGTAGCGTCGCGACGCTGCGACAACTTCTGCTCCAAGAAAGTATGACGTCAGAGCGTCGCGACGCTGTGACGTAGCGTCTCGACGCTACCGACTTGTTCAGCAAGAAATGTCCAGCCCCTTTACTTATAAAAAGCCCCCTCTCCCAAGGTGAAAATCATCCCATTTTTGGGGAGCTCTCCCCTAGCTCAATAGAGAGAAAAAGAGAGAAGAGTTGTGAGGAAAAAGGAGGAGTTGAGCGAGATTCCAAGGCTCGGATTCGAGATGATTGTAGCGGGAGCTTGGGATCAACTTATCGGTTATTTCTTCCTTACTTCTTTGTAATTTCTTATTTTAATTTGAGTTAGGCCAATGGATCAAGATCATTTTGGCAAAATTATTTCCAATTGTGAGTAGATCTTGAGACCTAGGGTCGTTACTCTAGCTAATTGGATATTGTAGCGCAATTACTTGGATTATGTAATGAATTTCTTCATATTTCATCTATGCAATTCATTCTTAATGCTTTTAATCTCTTGATCACGGATTAGTTGATTTGTTGGTCTAAATTAATACTCGACAGAGAGAATTTAGATTAGATCCAAATTGCATGGCTAATAATTGCTTGGAACACGAGAGTGAAAGAGAATTGTTAGAAATTGATAATGAAGTTGCTTAATGCCATACTATGATTAACTAAGGAGATGGACACATAAATTAGTTATGTTAGTACGAGATGCGGAGGAACTTGAAAGAGAAATCCGCTTATAATTACTTCTAGATTTATAAAATTGAAGATTATTAGTTACATACATCCATGTAATGAAGCTACAAATCCAAGAAAGCTAGTTAACACCCTAGGTCGAGCCCCCTTTGATAGGAAAATTCCTTTTTACTTCCATGTTTCTTTTTGTTAGTTCTTAAATTTTCGCTTTACCAATTCAAGTTGAAATTCTAAATAAAATTAAGACATGATGGTTCTTGGTGCTTAATGGATATAATTCAAATTCCCTGAGGATTCGATACTCGGAATACTTTCTGTTTTATATTACTTGCGATACCGTGCGCTTGCGGTAAGCAACAAGTTTTTGGCGCCGTTGCCGGGGAATTTGTAATTTTTTCGTTAATATTGAGAATTAAGTGTTTGATTTTAATTTAGAAATTTTATTTTTGCATTTTAAATTTTTAGTTTAAGAAGTTGTGGCAAAATTTGAGGAGTTATAAGGTGGATAATCTGTTCTTTTGAGATTTAATCATGGCAGAGGACAAAGCAATCCGAGATTATTTCTTGCCTGAATTTCCATTAAACTATTCTGGAATAGCTTACGAGCCAGTCACTGTCGATAATTTTGAACTCAAAGCTAGTCTCATTCAAATGGTGAGAGAGAATGCTTTCAAAGGCCATCCATCAGAAGATCCACACAATCACCTAAGAGCATTTTTGAATATCTGTGGAACTGTAAAAATGGGAGGAGTTAGCCCTGACTCAATTCGTTTGCAGTTATTTCCATTTTCCTTACAAGACAAGGCTAGAGATTGGTTAGACTCGTTAACCTCAAACAGCATCCTTGGTTGGAATGATTTTGTCAAAGCTTTCCTTGCAAAATTTTTCCCATTAGAAAAGATTACCAAGCTTAGAGCTGAAATTGGAAAGTTTCAACAAATAGAGGAAGAGCAATTATATGAAGCTTGGGAGAGATATAAGGATTTGTTAAGGAAATGCCCACAACATGGATACCCTGATTGGCTTCAAATTCAACTTTTCTACAGTGGGTTAAATAGGAATTTAAAGACAATTCTTGACACTACGGCTGGAGGAAACTTTTTAGCCAAAACTGTCAAGGAGGCACGAACCATAGTAGAAGAGTTGGCTTTGACAAGTTACCAATGGCAACCAGAGTCCAAAATTAAGGAGAAACTATGTGAAAATGAAGAAGTGAGTGCTTTAAGGTTGCAAGTCGAAGCTCTAACCAAGGCTCTAAACAAGTTCACAGGATCAGAAATTCCAAGTTCGCCTAAAGCTGAATTAAAAGAGGAGTTTAAACCTGAGGAAAAGAAAAGCCCTTTGGAAGAAATGCTAAGAAACTTCATGAATGAGACTAGAAATTTGAATGAAAATGTTCAAGCCAAAGTAGATATTGTTATTAATAAGATGGAAGCAAAAATGGATCAAATGACAATATTTATGAAGGAAATCCAGCAAGGAAATTTATCCAATATCGTCACCATGGACCCACAAGAACAATGCCCTGCCATATCTCTCAGAAGTGGGAAACAGTTAAGAGAAATTGAAAGAAAAGAAGAAACAAAGCCCATCACTAAAAGGACAGTGGATGAGGAAGATGAAAGCAAACCAGAGGAAGAGTCAGCACCATCAGTGCCAGATAAGTCTTCTGATTCTATTCCTTTAGTTCTTAACCAGATTCCTTATCCTCAGAGATTTCAAAAGAAAAAGTTGGATGCTGAATTTTCAAAGTTTCTTGATATTTTTAAACAACTCCATATTAACATTCCTTTTGCTGATGCTTTGGAACAGATGCCACACTATGCCAAGTTTATGAAGGAAATATTGTCAAAGAAAAAGAAATTCGAGAACCATGAGACAGTAAATATGACAGCAGAGTGTAGTGCCATCATCCAAAAACATCTACCACCAAAATTAAAAGATCCAGGGAGTTTCACTCTTCCTTGTACTGTTGGTAGTTTGTTTATTAAAAAAGCTTTATGTGACTTAGGGGCAAGTATTAACCTAATGCCTTTCAGTGTTTACAGGAAACTCTGTTTGGGGGAACTAAAATCAACTACAATTGCTCTGCAATTGGCAGATCGTTCGATGACATACCCTAAAGGTGTGTTAGAGGATGTTCTGGTCAACGTTGACAAATTCATATTCCCTGCAGACTTCGTAGTGTTAGACATGGAAGAAGACCCCGAAGTCCCCATCATTCTTGGGAGACCATTTTTGGCAACCGCTCGTGCTCTAATTGAGGTACAGAAAGGAACCCTGACTCTCAGAGTAGAAGACGACGAGGTAGTGTTCAACCTTTTTAATGCATTAAAACATCCAGAAGAGGTTAGTTCCTGCTTTTCGATTGATTCAGTTGACGCTATTATCAATGCATGTGTAGAGTCAGAGTCTCCTGTTGATCATTATGAAATAAGCATGCCTGACGTGTTTGGAGATGAATTATTAGATGTTGATTAGGAAAATGCTTTTATTGATAGATCTTTAGGAAGGGAAGAAACTTTATCATTAGATATTTGTGCTCAAGCTGATGTCCCTTCCCCTGAATTAAAACAATTGCCTGCCCACCTACGTTATGCTTTCTTAGGAGACTCTTCTACTTTTCCCGTTATCATTTCTGCTGATTTAAGTAAAGTAGAAGAGGAAAAATTGTTGGATGTTTTGAAAAAGCATAAATCTGCCTTAGGATGGTCTATTAGTGATATTAAGGGTATTAGTCCTTCAATTGTCATGCATAAAATCTTAATGGAAGATACCTTTAATCCTACAGTAGAACACCAAAGGAGATTAAATCCAGCAATGAAGGAAGTGGTAAAAGCCGAGGTGTTAAAATTATTAAATGCAGGAATTATATATGCTATATCTGACAGCCCTTGGGTGAGTCCTGTTCAAGTTGTGCCTAAGAAAGGGGGAATGACTGTTATAAAGAATGAGAAAGATGAATCCATTTCTACTAGGACAGTCACCGGTTGGCGTGTGTGTATTGATTATAGGAAGTTAAACAAAGCCACCAGAAAAGATCATTTCCCTCTCCCTTTTATTGATCAAATGCTTGATAGGCTAGCTGGGTATCCGTATTATTGTTTTCTTGACGGTTATTCGGGCTATAATCAAGTTGCGATAGCACCTGAAGACCAAGAGAAAACAACATTCACGTGTCCCTATGGTACTTATGCTTTCCGGCGTATGCCATTTGGACTGTGTAATGCTCCAGCTACCTTTCAGCGTTGTATGATGGCCATATTTTCAGACTTTGTAGAAGAGATTATGGAGGTATTTATGGATGATTTTTCTGTTTTCGGTTCGTCATTTGATAACTGTTTACATAATCTCTCTCGTGTTTTACAAAGATGCCAAGAGACTAACCTTGTTTTAAATTGGGAAAAATGCCATTTTATGGTAAAAGAAGGGATAGTTTTAGGCCACAAGGTGTCTGAAAGAGGTTTGGAGGTTGATAAAGCCAAAATTTCAGCTATTGAACAACTTCCTCCGCCCATCAATGTTAAAGGAGTTCGTAGTTTCTTAGGCCATGCAGGGTTTTATAGGCGTTTTATAAAAGATTTTTCAAAAATTGCTAAACCCCTGTACCATTTGCTTGAAAAGGATGCTCCATTTGTGTTTTCAAAAGATTGTTTGCTAGCTTTTAATCTTTTAAAAGAAAAATTGACTTCCGCACCTATCATTGTTGTGCCTGACTGGAGTCAACCATTTGAAATCATGTGTGATGCTAGTGACTTTGCTTTAGGAGCTGTCTTAGGGCAACGTCGAGATAAGTTCTTTAGGGCTATATATTACGCAAGTAGAACTCTAGATAATGCTCAGCAGAATTACACCACTATAGAAAAAGAGATGCTTGCAGTTGTGTTTGCTTTCGATAAGTTTAGGCCCTATTTGCTTGGTACGAAGGTGATAGTGCATACTGACCACGCTGCTATTCGTTATTTGAGTAGTAAAAAGGATTCCAAGCCCAGACTCATAAGATGGATTCTGTTATTGCAAGAGTTTGACTATGAGATCAAGGATAGAAAAGGTTGTGAAAATGTGGTAGCAGACCATTTGTCTAGGATAGAACATGAAAAGAATATCGCAACCTTTCCTATTAAAGAAGTTTTTCCAGATGAGAGATTATATGCTGTTAAAACTTCTCTTCCTTGGTACGCCGATTTTGTAAACTTTCTTGCAGGAAAAGAAATACCACCAGACTTGAATGCTCAGAAAAGAAAGAAATTTTTCCACGATGTGAAATCCTACCTGTGGAATGACCCATTTCTCTTTAAGGTATGTTCTGACCAAATAATTCGAAGGTGCATTCCAGCAGAAGAAGTAGGTAAGATTATACACGATTGCCATGACTCTCCGTATGGTGGTCATTTTGGACCAACTCGTACGGCAGCAAAGGTACTTCAATCTGGTTTTTATTGGCCTACTTTGTTTAAAGATTGTTATACCTTTGTGAAAACATGTGATAGATGCCAAAGGACAGGTAATATTTCTAGACGCCATGAAATGCCCCTAACCCCTATTCTAGAAGTAGAACTTTTTGATGTGTGGGGCATGGATTTTATGGGCCCTTTTCCCTCTTCCAATGGATACACATACATCTTAGTTGCTGTCGATTATGTTTCTAAATGGGTAGAGGCAGTAGCCACTAAAAATAATGATGCACGTGTCGTGTTACGTTTTCTGCATAAAAATATTTTCACTAGATTTGGCACACCACGGGCTATAATTAGTGATGAGGGGTCCCATTTTTGCAATAAATTGTTTGAATCATTACTTAGAAAATATGGTGTCAAGCATAAGACTTCTCTTGCTTATCATCCTCAAACTAACGGTCAAGCTGAGATTTCTAACAGGGAGATAAAGCAAATCTTGGAGAAGACAGTCCGCATCAACAGGAAAGACTGGGCATATAAACTAGACGATGCTTTGTGGGCCTATCGGACGGCTTTCAAAACTCCGATCGGTACATCCCCGTATCAATTAGTATTTGGTAAGGCCTGTCACCTGCCTGTGGAGCTCGAGCACAAAGCATATTGGGCTATCAAGAAGTTGAACTCGAACGTAGAGAAGGCTGGGGAACATCGACTACTGCAGCTTAATGAATTAGAAGAATTCAGGAACCAGGCGTACGAAAACGCTAAGCTCTACAAGGAAAGAACGGCAAGATGGCATGATCGTATAGTTCAGAAACGTTCCTTTGAGCCAGGGCAGCAGGTTCTTCTGTTCAATTCTCGATTACGATTATTCCCAGGAAAATTAAAGTCACGATGGTCTGGTCCGTTCATAGTCAAGGAAGTATCCCCATTTGGACCAATTGAATTGATGGATAGCAGTGGGTTAACTTTTAAGGTCAATGCTCAAAGAGTAAAGCACTATTGTGGATTCGAAGAGCGGAAGGTAGAAAAAGTAACATTAATCGATCCAGGGTGACCGAGCCTCGTCTAGCTCAGGACGTTAAACAAGCGCTTCTTGGGAGGCAACCCAAGCTTTTAAAGTTTTTTGTAGATTTCATTTTAGTTTTGCGCTGATCCTAATGCTCCTTTGAGATCGATCCGTATGCAGGAAGCTCGTGAATTCATGACTAGCTCTCTTCGGACGAAAATTCAAGACGATTCAAATTCTCTCGCTTTTTCAGGGTAGTATCGATCCCTCTTTATCTGATTAAATATTCATACATTGGGGACAATGTATATTTTAAGTTTGGGGGAGAGATTTGCTCTGCTTAGGTTTTGCGTAAGTAATGCTTATGATTAATTAAATGCATGTTGATGATGATGACGTTTGATGATTTACTTTTAGCCATGATTCTCTCTTATTGTTGCAAATTTGAAAGCATGTCTAAATTCAAGAAAATTTAAAATTTTTTCTTTGAATCCCTTGCAAAGTATGATGATTCACTTGTTTTATTATGATTTTGAAAGCCTAGATGAAAGTTATATGCTTTAGAAGTTCGTTGTCACTCTGATAGGTGTAAAGTTTGTCTAGATAGCTTTCTTGCGTAATAGTTAGTAATACTGAGCTTTGGGAAAAAGAAATGCTTTGATTTGCCCAAAAAAAAAAAAAATGCTCCACTTTCTTGAGAGCGTTAGTAACCAGGGGCATTCATGACACCCATCGTTTGCCTTTGCATGAAAGCGCTGGAAAGAAATGAGCATGCTTCGGCAACCTGAAAGATGAGGCGCTCGTAGTTGGATGCTTTCATCGCCAATGTTGGCAAGCCAGAACGAAGGCGCTACATCTAAAAGGATATAAAAAAAAAAAAAAAAAAAAGAAGCAAGTTTGGGGGACGCCCCAAGAATTATGGGCACCTCAGTAAGGTAACACTTGCTAGATAAGTGAGATGGCTAAAAGGGCGAGCTTTAGTGCCAGTGTAGGGGGAAGATGAATGGAGGAGTGTATAAATGATTCCGGGCTAGTAAAAATTGTGATAGGGCAGTTGATGATTCGTTTTTGCAAGGGAGGATAGGATTAAATTTTAAAACTTCTTGATGGTTGATCATGCTTACTTATTTGTTTCAATAGCTTGCATTCATGGCTAGAAGCATTGAGGATAGAGTGATAGCATGCAAGTTATGATTCATATGCATTACTTTATTTTGCTCGGGACTAGCAAAACTTTAAGTTTGGGGGTGTGATGACATGCAAAAATGTCATCATTTTCCTATTAATTTTAGCTAGTTTTATGCATGAATTGTGAGCTTTAATGTATTTTTATGTTGATTTTGTAGAAAACCGAGTTCGAGAAGCAAAACCAAGAATTTTACCAATTTTGGGTATAAAAAGAAGACTTTGGGCCATAAAAGAAGAAAAGAAAAGAGAACATTTGAAGTAGAGGCCCAAAAAGCCCAAAAGAAAGAAGAAAGGAGGCATAAATCCGTGTTTAAGGCTTCTAGAAGGCCTAGCGTCGAGACGCTAGGACTACAGCGTCTCGACGCTAGGTGATCAGCGAGGAAAAATCCAGAATCGCGGTAGCGTCGCGACGCTGCGACAACTTCTGCTCCAAGAAAGTATGACGTCAGAGCGTCGCGACGCTGTGACGTAGCGTCTCGACGCTACCGACTTGTTCAGCAAGAAATGTCCAGCCCCTTTACCTATAAAAAGCCCCCTCTCCCAAGGTGAAAATCATCCCATTTTTGGGGAGCTCTCCCCTAGCTCAATAGAGAGAAAAAGAGAGAAGAGTTGTGAGGAAAAAGGAGGAGTTGAGCGAGATTCCAAGGCTCGGATTCGAGATGATTGTAGCGGGAGCTTGGGATCAACTTATCGGTTATTTCTTCCTTACTTCTTTGTAATTTCTTATTTTAATTTGAGTTAGGCCAATGGATCAAGATCATTTTGGCAAAATTATTTCCAATTGTGAGTAGATCTTGAGACCTAGGGTCGTTACTCTAGCTAATTGGATATTGTAGCGCAATTACTTGGATTATGTAATGAATTTCTTCATATTTCATCTATGCAATTCATTCTTAATGCTTTTAATCTCTTGATCACGGATTAGTTGATTTGTTGGTCTAAATTAATACTCGACAGAGAGAATTTAGATTAGATCCAAATTGCATGGCTAATAATTGCTTGGAACACGAGAGTGAAAGAGAATTGTTAGAAATTGATAATGAAGTTGCTTAATGCCATACTATGATTAACTAAGGAGATGGACACATAAATTAGTTATGTTAGTATGAGATGCGGAGGAACTTGAAAGAGAAATCCGCTTATAATTACTTCTAGATTTATGAAATTGAAGATTATTAGTTACATACATCCATGTAATGAAGCTACAAATCCAAGAAAGCTAGTTAACACCCTAGGTCGAGCCCCCTTTGATAGGAAAATTCCTTTTTACTTCCATGTTTCTTTTTGTTAGTTCTTAAATTTTCGCTTTACCAATTCAAGTTGAAATTCTAAATAAAATTAAGACATGATGGTTCTTGGTGCTTAATGGATATAATTCAAATTCCCTGAGGATTCGATACTCGGAATACTTTTCGTTTTATATTACTTGCGATACCGTGCGCTTGCGGTAAGCAACAGTTACACTTACGAGGATGAATTAAGTGTGTTAACAAATCCTTGACCAAATAACGGTGGCTAATGCCTATAGGAATATGAGTTATTTCGGAATTAGAATTAGCTGAGAAGTGTCTCATTTCAAAGGAGGAGTAGCTGATTACCCTTCGGTGGTTGTTGCTCTAAACCTCTGAAACATCGTTGCAAAACTAAATCAATAGTCTTAGGGTTCTATGATTGCTTGTTTTTGCTAAACTGGTTGGATCGTATGCAATTGTTTGTATTGCTCTTGTAATGGGTTAGTGCGATAAATAATCAAGTGATTTGTTATTTCAGCGATTCAATGTTTTCATATGTGCATAGTCTTACCCCCCATTTTATAAATAACGGTGATTATACAACAAATTTAAACGATGAATTTGTGGCAAATAATTTAAGATTAGTCTTAACAGAGAAATGTTCTCATGCCCCAAATGTTTAATTCATTTAGAATTGTTATTAATGAATGTGACATTGAGTCTTGCTCAGCCAAAGAAGACTTGTCCAAAGACAGTAAATTCGATTTACTAGTCTTGGAAGCGTAATTTGTGAAGAATGATGATTCTACCCGAATACTTGATTCATAGTCACAAATCACGTTTGTTCTTCTTATTAAAATGAATGAATTCCTAGCAATAGCTTCATGCTATTAAGATAACTCTCAAAATTTTGAATTAGAGAGGTTGTCTTGGCTGTAGCAATGGGGGACGTTAAATCATTTTTTCCAGTGAGAGCAAATACATATTATTAGATAATGTGTATATAATTCCTAAGATCAAAAGAAATTTGATTTTTATATCTTATTGGCTGGAACAATGTTACTCTTTACCTTTCCCTGCTAACGCAATTCATTTCAAGAAAGGGAGTTAACTTTTGTTCAGCTGAACTGAAAAATAGCATAAATGTTTTTAAGACTAATTAAGAGTAAGGCAGTCATAAACATTGCGTTGCCAGAGGCTGCTACTACTCAAAGAAATGAAAGGCAAAGGATTTCTCCTAAAGGAAAATACATTTCTTTGGCACTTAAGGTTAGGACATATTTACTTCAATATGATTGGGAGATTGGTCAAGAGTATACTTCTAAGCAAGTTAGAAGATAACTCTCTACTACCTTATAGGTCATGCCTTAAGGGCAATATGACTAATAGATTCTTTTGCTTGAAAAGAACTATAGAGCCAAAGAGCCCTTGGAGCTTATACATTTGGATCCTTGTGATCCAATATGTTAAAGCAGTGGGAGGGCATGAATAATTAATCTATATTATAGATATTTATTCAAGGTATGGGTATCTCAACCTAATGCAACTTAAGTCTAAAGCTCTTGAGAAATTCAAAGTGGTTTGAGACTGAAGTTGGAAACTTGTAAGGTGAGATGATAGAAACACTTCGATCTGATCGAGGTATAGAGAATATGAGACTTGAGATTCCAAGAACTATTTGATAGAACATGGAATTACATCTCAACTCTCAAACCCCTGAGAACACCTTAGGAAAACGGTGTATCAGATAGGAGAAATAGAACCCTATTGAATATAGTTCGATTCATTATGAGCTATGCTCATTTGCCTAACTCGTTTTGGGGTCATACAGTGTAGACTGCAATGCATATTTCGAACAACGTTCCATCAAAAGTGTTTCTGAAACATCTTTTGAATTGTAAAAGTAGTTTACGTTATTTTTGGGGAGTCCAACACATGTTCTTGTGGCCAACCCAAAAGAAATTGGAACACTATTCAAATAGTATACCTATTCGTAGGCTACCCCATGAAAACGAGAGATGTGGATCCTTCTTCAATCCGCAAGAGAATAAAGAATTTGTACCGACAAATGCTACATTCTCAGAAGAAGACCACATAAGAAATAATAAGCCACAAAGTAAGATCGTTTTAAGTAAATTAACTGATGAAGCTGCAGAAATATCAACAAGAGTTGTTGATAAGTCAATAAGGGTTGTTGATGATGCTGGACTTTTAACAAGAGTTGTTGATAGGGCCAATACAACTGGTTAGTTACATCTATCTCAAGAGTTGAGAATGCCTCAATATAGTGGGAGGATTGATCTACAATTCGTCCGTTGCATGGGCTTAATTGAAGCCTAGATCGTCATACCTGATGATGACTTAGAGGATTCATTGTCTTAGAGCAAAGCAATGAATGATGTTAACAAGAACCAATTGGATTAAAGCGATGGACCCGGAATTGAAATATGTGATTTCATTTCCATCTAGAATCTTGTAAATTATCTAATGGGATAACACCTATGGATTACAAAGGAATCTACAAGAAGAAACGAGACGTAATCTTATAGTTTGACTTATGGCAAAGGGTTATACCCAGAGACAGGGGACTGTAAGAAATTCTTATCTCCTGCCGACATGCTGAAGTCTTTCAGAACTCTTATCCATTTTGAATCAAGACTACCCTTTTGAATGGTGATCTTGAAAAGAGTATCTACATGTCTCAAGCAGAATGAATCATTTAACAAGATCAGAAGCAAAAGTGTTTGAAAGCTTAAGTAATTCATTCATGGATTGACATAAGCAATTTGATCTTGGAATATAAGATTTGATACTGTGATCAAATTTTTTGGCTTTGATCAAGAACATTGATGAATCTTGTCTTAACAAGAAGATCGTCAATAGTTCAGTAGCTTTATTAGTGTTGTATGTGATTGATATCCTAGTCATTGGGAATGATGTAGGTTATCTTACTGACTAGTAAAATAAACTAGCAGCTCATTTCCAAATGAAAATTTGGGAGAAGCTAAGTTTGTTCTTCGGATCCAAATCGTTAGGAACCGTAAGAACAAAAAGCTAGCCTTGTCTCAAGTGTCTTATATCTACAAGATGTTAGTTAGATATAAGATGTAGAGTTCCAAGAAGGATTCACTACCTTTTAGGCGTGGATTTCATTTTGTCTAAGAAACTGTTTCCTGAGACACCTCAAGAAGTTGAGGACATGAGACGAATGTCCTATGCAATAGGGATTGTCAGTAAGTATCAATCTAATCCAAGATTTGATCACTGGAAAACCGTTAAGAATATCCTCAAGTATCTGAGGAGAAAGAGGAACTATATGCTTGTGTATGGGACTAAGGATTTGATCCTTACAGGATACACTGACATAGATTTTAAGACTGATAAGGATATTTGTCTGACGTAAAAGAATGGCTAGCGGCCCAATTCCAAATGAAAGATTTAGGAGAGGCCCAATATGTTCTTGGAATCCAAATAATCCGGGATCGGAAGAACAAAATGCTAGCCCTGTCTCAAGCAACGTATATTGACAAAATGTTGTCCCGATATTCGATGCAGAACTCCAAGAAAGGCTTATTGCCTTTCAGGCATGGGGTTCACTTGTCTAAGGAATAATTTCCTAAGACACCTCAAGAGATTAAGGTGTTGGGTTTTATGTCCTAAAACTCGTAGATAGTGAATGATTAACGAATTATACACTTGTATCAATAAAGTGTTATTGAGGTTTATGCAATAAAGTGTTATTGCCATATTAAGTCTAGAATTGCACAATATGACCCAAATCCAATAAACTAAGATCCAAGGTTGTTTACATGAGACTTGGACTAGTATGTGGGGACATACGGGGATCAGTGTTCAAGTAACAACCTAAAAGATCTATAGTATAGGGATAAGGCTGGGTACCTTATCCTGCTAACACTATGTGATAAGGCCCACTTTGTATTCGATACAGACGTATTGATCCAAGGCGTCCATGTAGGAGACATGCGAGCGAGGGTGTCCTGTGCAATGAGTTTGCATAAGACCGGACCACGAAATAGTAAACCACTAGATGTAACACCGTTAACTAGTTAGGTTACTGTTTCAATAGGATGACCTAGGTAACTCAGTCTTAATCCTGAGTGTGTCATGAACTCCTCACGAGGGATTGTCCTTTGATTAGTATGGGTGAGAGTGGCCTGCACGCCGACTCAATAAGCCTACCTTCTTGGGGATAAGACCGAGTGGGGGGCTGGGGACATGACAATACAAGATGGAATTCACTCCTTCCCCTATTGGAGCAAGTAGATGTGTGTTCCCTTAAGGGCTGATTCCGGGGCTTGAACAAAGGCGCGTCGTCCTCTCCTGGCCCAAGAGGAACTCCTGTTTAGCGGTTGGACCTTAAACAACTTCTTCTTTAGAGGGATCAGTGGTACTTAAGGATCAAGAGGTATCCCAGGGGTAAAACGGTAATTTGACCCAGCTGGTGTTACGAACACACGTGAAGGATTGACTTACTACATTGGTCTATATCCGTGGACATAGAAATATTCTACAGTGAGAAGAGTGCAGCTGTGGGTCTTTAGTGGAGTGACCCACAGTTAACGAATGTTGATTGACTCAGTTAATGAGTTTAGCTGATCAATCTCGTATCGTTGGAGCTTCTGATCTGTAGGTCCATTAGGTCCACCTGCTAGCTCATAACGGGTTCTGAGATAATATAGTCTTGAATATTAAAAGGGAATTTAAGTTAATTGTATTTTGATGCAATTAATATTATGTATGGAGATACATTATAGCATAAGTTTAACTAATGAATTAAACTTTATAATAAAATTAATTTTGGATATGATTCAAAATTAATTAATGAGAGAATTATGAATTTAATTAAATATGTGATATTTGATTAATTCATGAATTAATTAATTGGGGAATTAATTAATTTTAATTTGGTTAAATGTGCTTTAATCAAATTAATACTATAGTATATATTAATGTACATTTTGATGCACATTAAAAGGCTAAATTATACAAAATACCCCTGAACTATGGGGTTTGTTTCAAAAATGCCCTTGAACTTTAAAAAGTTTCAAAAATGCCCCTAAACTTTGAAAAATGTTTCAAAAGTATCCTTGCCGTTAATTTTGGATGGAAACCGTTAAAGTTTTAGTTTCAAAAATACCCTTGAACTTTCAAAAAATTTCAAAAATACCCTTATTATAAAATGTTATTTTTTTTCCTTCTCCCACTATAAATTAACTCTTCTTCCATGAAAACTAATGAGAAACTTTATTTATTTGTCATGTATTCTTTTTTCTCTTTCAACACATCCAAAGAACTTGGCTAGATTTTCGTATCGAAACTTTAAGATGACTTTTGTTTTGTTCTTGTAATTCTACATGTGTTTGACTTCATTTGTTGGTAGCCTTTTCAATATTATTTCCTCACCAACTATTACCCCATTAGCTTTCTCTATATTCATTTTATGAAAAATAAATGAAACTAGTGTTGTATACGGGTTCTAACAATTCTTAAATATTAATAAGAACAAAATCATATATAAAACTTTTGATGAATTAATCTTATAAAATGGACCAAACCCATAGTCTTATAAACATTTCTTCTTCTTGTCACTAACATACACAAACAGAGAAAGCAAAAAGGAAATAATATATATACATATATATGTTGTTTTCTCACATTTATCTCCTTTACGCTTTTTAAGAGAGAAAACTCGATTTCAAAGTTTGTTTTTATCTGGTATTGTGTTGAACACAACCTTTATAAGCAAAGTTTTGCATTAACTTTCATGGAGAAAGAATTTATGGTAAGAGGAGGAAAAAGAATAAGCATTTTTCAATAAAGGGTATTTTTGAAACTTTTTTGAAAGTTCAAGGGTATTTTTGAAACTGAAACTTTAACGGTTTCCATCCAAAATTAACAGCAAGGGTATTTTTGAAACTTTTTTTAAAGTTCAGGGGTATTTTTGAAACTTTTCAAAGTTTAGGGGCATTTTTTAAACAAACCCCATAGTTTAGGGGTTTTTTTTTTATAATTTAGCCCACATTAAAACTATAGGTTAAATGAGAGAGATAAAATTGAATATGATTCAATTATAAAATCAATTAAATATTTGATATTTAATTAATGTGGATTCAATTAATAGAATTAATTGAATGGCCAATTTAATTCAATTGAATATGATTCAAATTGAATTAAATACTTTATATTATAATTCATTTAGTTAATGTTGATTTAATTAAATCAATTATAATTAATTAATTAATTAAATATTTATTATTTAATTAGTTAATGGCCGAGATCATTTTGATTAAGATCTAACGGTCTAGATCTAGTAAGGTAATAACTCTCTCCCCACTTATCGTACAGGGGAGAGGGAGTTCCTGAACTGATCCTCATTCTCTCATTCTCACGCAAAACAGAGAGGGAGATCTCTCAGTGTAACGCCCCAGAATTTTAATAACTATCCTAGCGACATTACTAACTCCTAAACCAAAACTAACCGTGTGCACCGAAAATTTCGGCAGCATAACGGCATACATAGGACTAACCCAAATTTTTTTCTAAACCTGCTGAACAAGAAAAAGCACTTCAATAAACCAACTACTAACCGCACACCACCACACCTCAAATATGCAATAGAACTTCCACAACAAAGCGAGTCAGGTCTCGCAAAATCAACCACCAACTAGAAACGCAACCTTTATTAAAGCCTATAACATAAATCACACGAGTCAAACTTAGCTTATACTCATTAGCTCATTTGGAACAAACTTAATATTTAATAACTGAATGAACGAATAGAGTTCTTCAAAACGAAAACGTCTAGTCCTAGAGTTCAACAATAACAACTTCAGAACTACCCAACGGAACAACAACTATCCAGCAGAACCAAGCAACAACTACCCTAATCAAAACCAAAGAAAATTAAGGGCAAGAACAATGCTACTAGCTACGGTCCCTCCTCATACGCCTCCTCCGCATCACCATGGTCCACGCAGTCCTCATAACCTGCAAAATCTGGTAGTTGGGGGGAGAGAGAGGGGAGGGGGTCAGTACACTAAGGTACTGGTAAGCAGCCCCTACCTAAGAAGCGATCAAACAACAAACAAGCAAACAACATGCTATTCATGCGCAACAACATCATGCTTTTAACAGCGGTAATCACAACATCATGCTCAAAAGCTAGTAAAATGAGTGACTCTCCTAAGCCATAACTCATGCATCTTTCTATATGCAACTTGCTAACCACTCAAGCTCCGCGAGCTCACTCAACGCTCATATTTAGCCCTCACATGGCTCTCTAAGACTGATCCTTCGAGTCGCACTGTCCCCTAACCATTTGTACCCAGGGCCACAATGCTCTCTACGGAGCTCGACGTTCGACCCTTGACCATTTGTACCCAAGGCCTCGAACTGTGCATCGCCCTTTGACCATTTGTACCCAAGGCGCACCAATGACTTAGCAAAGTATTGGCCCTTCCCCAGGCGCCCAACACTTGCTTTCTAGACTCATCACACCGACCCTTGACCATTTGTACCCAAGGCCTCGATGCTCCTCTTAAAACCAATGGTGACGTGCCACCCCTCGACCATTTGTACCCGAGGTGCACTGACACTCACCCAACTTTCCTTTGTTTCACACTTTAGGTCCCTGACCTCTATCACACATCTACTAGAATGCATATGCTGCTTCTAGACTCATGAATCATGCCCACTAAGCGTTATACATGTGACCACATCTCTCAACTCATGCTTGACTCACGAATGCAAAACAGAACCAACATGATTTACATCAAATCAACACGCAACAACAATTCATGCTTTTCCATGGTTTCATATACATACATATATATATTCAAGAAACAGGAACAAGAGAATAGTTATAAAGCGAGAAAACACTCAGCATGCGTCACACAGTCAAACAAACTACATCAAGTAAGAACTACTTACCTATAAGCGCTCCTAAGCGAACCTAAAAACCAACAAGACGAACCGGAAGAGCCTAAGGAGCCCGAACTACAACCAACAACCTCTAAATGTTAGGAAATAATTTAAAGCACCTAATAGACTTGAGAAAAAGGAACTAGAGGTGCTGGAATTTATCGTTCAGCGTCCAAATGACCTCGAACACGTGTTGTCCAGCAACCTAAGTGATTCGAAACCACTTGACTATAGTCCTTTGACAATGGGTGTTCGAGTTTAAGGCTCGACGGGCGATGGGTCACAAAACAAAGATGATTTCAAACCCAAGACGGCCCCGTGCAGCGCTGGAAAAACAAGAATTCAACCACGAAACTCAGTTTAAACACCGAACGAGAGTGGGTAATCCAAATTTGAGTTCGAATAAGCATGGGTCACGATGAAGACTTACCGAAAGGGTCCAAACACGCTGAAACGGACTTTAAATCAGCCCAAACGCGCCTAAAATGCAGGAACAACGGAGATTCTGCCTACTACCCACGAATCTGGCCGAAACAAGAGGAAAAGGGATTAAACTCGCTTTCTTTTTGCTGAACTTGATAGAAAACGAACAAACGATAAAGTTAACTAACTGAACTAGAAGAAAACGAGAGAGACAACGACTTACGGTTATTCGCGAATGAGGGAGACGGGACGGTAGCGCACGAGAGGGGAGAAAATCGGGAGAGAGAGTCATTGGAGAAGAAACCCACGACTGCTACTCCACGCACGAAGGAAACGCGATTGCTGGGGAGGACGGCTGACGGCTCAACGCGAGGAAAAACGAGAGAGCGAGAGAGAGGTCGACAGAGACAAGCCCACGGGTGCAGGCGACGCACGGAGAGAGGAAGAGACGAAGGGGACTACGGGGCTTGGCTGCTGGCGGCGGTGCAACACACGGCAGAGAGGGAGAAGGAAAAACGCCAGAGTCAGCCTTCAGGGACGCTCGACTGAGCAGGAGAGGAAGAAAAACGGGAAGGGTCTCACGGCTGGTGAAGGAAAGAAAAAAAAACGGAAAAGAAAGAAAAGGGGGGCGGCGGCTGCTATTCACGAAGGAGGAGGAGAAGAGATTTTTTTTCTTCTTTTTTAGGGTTTCCCTTCTTTTCTTTTCTTAAATTAAAACAAATGACCTAAGCCTCATATTTAAAGACTTAATTAAGGTCTCAAAAACCCGAATCAAATCTTAATAAACCTATAAGGACCTAAGCACATTTTTTAAATTTAATTCTCGAAGGGAAAAGAATTTCTTGGCTTAAATAAAATTAACCCACTCCAAACAACCACCAAAAATAAATAACTTTAAGCAGCCAAACAAGAACTAAAACTCCAAACTAAATTACCATTTAACCGAGTTATTCGTACCTGAACACGTGGGGCGTTACACTCAGTTTTTCTCTCTAGAACTCTCTAAAAAATACAGCAAGTTTTTTGCTGAAAATTCCCTTTCCAAGACGATTTTTGGGTTCCCACAAACCGGTTCTCAGTAATCCAAGACGATAGCGGCTGAATTCGAGTGGTGGTGTCCATTGGAAGATCAAGAACATTATTTGGAAGCATAGTGCAGTTTGTTCATCAAACCATGTAAGTTTCTTGATCTAAAATCAATTTACAGCATGCTTAATTGTTTTTAATTTAGAAATTTGTTTCTGAATTTTAATTGCCAATGTATTGGTTTTTTGTAAACGAAATTGTGAAACGAATTGGTCTTGATTGTTTCCACTGCCAAAGGGATTTTAACCCTTCATAAGGATATAAGACAGATTCCCTACGCCTCCGTTGTGGGCAGCTTAATGTATGCAATGCTCTGCACGAGGTCTGACATCTGTTATGTTGTAGGGATAGTCAGCAGATATCAATCAGTATCCATGGTCAAACTTTACGAAGGAGCTATAGTGTAGCATAATTACAGTCTTGACCATATAGGCCGAAAATATAGCTGCTTGTGAAGCAACGATTGAGACTGTAAGGCTTAGAAAGTTCTTGACTGATTTGGAAAGTGTTCCAAATGTGAACTTGCCCATCACACTTTATAGTGATACAGTGGTACTGTGGCAAATTCATAAGAACTTTGTCACCCAAGACAAGCAAGCACATTGAATTAAATTGAAATATTCATGAAGGCTCTCTCGACTAAAGGGTATGAGGGTCATCTAGAAGGTCTAGGTCTAGGTCTACGAGTTATGTACAAAGATGAAATCTAGGGCAAGTGGGAGAAATGTAATGGGTATAGTGATACCATTATGTAATGGGTATAGTGATACCATTCTTACATCCTTGCAGGGACAGATTACTTCTCAAGATGGGTTGAAGCTGTCGAGTTAAAAGAGGTGATGGAAGAGATTGTCGAGGTCTCTTATCAAATAAATTTATAATCCTCAACCTCTAAAGCTAACTTGTAGCAGTAGCAGTCGGGGTCGATCACAGGGAGTCTTATGCAAACAAATCTTTAATTCCTTAATTGTTTTAGGTAACCAAAAAGGGGGGGGGGGTTTATATATGGAAAGAAAGTTAACAAGGAAAGAACAAAATATGGAAAATAACAAAAGAGGAAAGTAAGAGAATTAAATTTAGGAAAGAAATCAATACCTTAAAGATCATGCAACCGGGTTAGTCATGGTAAGTTCAATTCAATTAAATCATCAATTTCACTAATAAGTCAAAACAAGTTTAAGCCCGGCGTATTCCGGCAACAAACCGAGAATCATGATCCACTATCACAAACATGCAAACGCTAAGTTTGATTCTAGTTTAAACTAATTAATTGGCCGATTAATTAACCTAAACCGCAATGGGATCTAGCTGAGTTAATTTACATGCAACGGGCAACAAACCACAATTACAATTAATTAAATCATTTATTTCTAGGGACGCATGCGTATAAACATAACGTTAACCTATATGCTACTAAGATTTAGCAAGTAAATTTAGAGAGGGCGCGGTCAAGGTTGTCAATCTTTCTTACCACAATCTAAATTTATGGAAAAAGAACTAAAATCACATAAACATGCTTTGATAATTTAAACAAGAAATTTCATTAAAAGAATATGAACTTACTCTTGACACCGCAGTTACATGAATGAAGAACTTAGCCTCTCATGGAGCAAGAACAAGCTTTATTCTTCATGGAATACATCAAGAAAACAAGAAAAGATTAAAACTAAGAAGAATGGTGGAAAAGGGGGAGAGAGATGGACTACAAAGTTGTAGTGAATTGTGTGTTGAGGGATGATTCTAAACCTACACCAAGACCCTCTATTTATAGTGTTTCTTGGCCTTCAATTCGTGGTAGAATGGTGCTGAATTGGGTCTTCAAACAAAGAAAAATTCCAGCCAAAATTGGAAAAAATCGATTCTGGAAAACTGCCTAGTGTCGCGACGTTATGCCTTCAACTATGGAAAAAATTTGCGGATCACACGTAGCGTCCCGACCCTTCACGCCCACGCCTTTTCCTTATTTGAGCAGCATCCCGACCCTTCAACTGCAGCGTCTCGACGCTTCGACGGCTCCAAGGGTAGAAATGTTATTTTACACTCCGGTTTCGCTCGTTTAATCCCCGAATCGCTTCCAAAGCTCCGGTGAGGACCTCTAGACATATTATACTCATTTTAAAGCATTTTTCGCAAGGAATTCAACTAAGATAAGAAAATTGGGAGATTCTAAGTGCATAATAAATTGGACTTATCAAGAGGCCAAGAAAGAAAATGTTGTGGATTTCATCCGAACTCATATCATCTATCGGTATGGCATCCCTCATCATTTCGTGACAGATAATGGAAGGCAATTCTCCAATGGCCTGATGGACAAGTTATGTGAGAAGTTTAACTTCAAGCAATGCAAGTCCTCCATGTACAACGTCGTAGCAAATGGATTGGCGGAAGCATTCAATAAGACACTCTGCAACTTATTGAAGAAAGTGGTCTCCAAGACGAAGAGAGAATGGCAGGAAAAGATTGGTGAGGTGTTGTGGGCTTACCGAACTACTCATCGAACTCCTTCAGGGGTCACACCTTATTCCCTTGTTTATGGAGTAGAAGCTGTACTCCCATTACAACGAGAGATTCCATCACTAAGGATGGTCGTACAAGAAGGGTTGACAACTGAAGATAATGCAAGGTTGCACCTTCAAGAACTAGAATCACTTGACGAAAGAAGATTAGAGGCTCAACAAGTACTAGAATGTTACCAAGCACGGATGTCTAAAGCTTTTGATAAAAATGTGAAGCTTCAATCATTTCAAGTTGGTGATCTAGTACTCGTTGTTCGAAGACCCATCATCACAACACATCCCACAGGGAACAAATTCACACCTAAATGGGATGGACCCTATGTCGTCAAAGAAGTCTACACAAACGGAGCATACAAGATCGTGGATGAAGACGGATTAAGAATAGACCCGATAAATGGCAAGTTTCTTAAAAAAAATTATGCTTAAAATGTAACACTCCTTATCGTAAGAGTCTAAACTACATGATGCTCTTGGCCCGCATGAGCTTAAAAAGTGAACAGCCTAAAAAAAATAAAATAACTAAAGAAAGTCTTTTTTACTTGAACTACGTTATGACTTGATCCCTTTTTCATTCGAAGGGTACGTAGGCAGCTTAAGAAAAAAAAAACCTTAAGTTCAGTCAAAGCAATAAAAAAAAACTTTCGTGTGAGAAATAGAATTCTAGAACTTTATTATAACATAAATAAAGAAAGTACAGATGGCCAGTACAATGAATAGAAAGAATGTCTAAAAAAAACCCTTTTACATGAGATAAGTTGCAAGATAAACAAAGACGATTTCATATTAAGGATTCCACTGAAGTTCCTTCAGCTCATCGCGGGTACCCTCCAAAAGTCCACGGAGTGTCGATAGAGTTTGAACATCTGAAGCGCTGATAGTGGGGGCACACTCGACGCTACCAATCTCCTCGAGTATTTGTGAAACCACTAGCCTTTCTCGATCTAGGTCCTTTTCCTTCTCGAAAACCAAATTGGAAAGCTTTTCTGACTCAACCTCTGCAGTTTTCAATTTGGCCTCTAATTCTGCGACCTTGGCCTTCAATTTTGCAACCTCTAAGACAGAGCAAGCAAGTCACTTCTGAAGTACGTCCTTTTCCTCAGCAACACGACTTTCAGCAGATAAGGCCTTTTCTGTTGGGTTTTATGCCCTAAAACTCGTAGATAGTGAATGTAAACAAATTTTATACTTGTGTTTAATAAAGTGTTGTTTAGTTTCTGCAATAAAATGTTATTGTTAAATATTGCACTATTTGACCCAAATCCAATAAACTAAGATCCAAGGTTGTTTGTATGTAACTTGAACTAGTATGTGGGGACATACGGGGATCGATGTTCAAGTAACAACCTAAAGGGTCTATAGTACAAGGATAAGGCTGGGTACCTTATCCTGGTAACACTATGTGATACGGCCCGCTTTGTATTTGATACAGACGTACTGATCCAAAGCGTATATGTAGTAGACATGCAAGTGGGGGTATCCTATGCAATGAGTTTGCATAAGATCGGACCGCGAAATAGTAACCGCTAGCTCTAACACTGTTAACTAGTTAGGTTTCTATTTCACTTGGATGACCTAGGCAACTTAGTCTGAATCCTGAGTGGATTATGGACTCTTATTCACGAGGGATTGTCCTTTGATTTGTATAGGTGAGAGTGGCCAGTACGCCAACTCAATAAGCCTACCATTTTGGGGACAAGACCGAGTGGGGAGATGGGAACATAATCACACAAGATGGAATTCACTCCTTCCCGAATTTTGAGGAAGTAGATGAGTGTTCCCTTAAGTGGTGTCTCCGGGTCTTGAACAAAGGGCCCTACCCTTTCACTAGCCTGAGAGGGGTTTCTGTTTGATGGTTGGACCACAAACAGGATGTTCATTAGAGGAGCACTGGTACTTAAGGAGGTAGAGGTAACTCAGGGGTAAAACGGTAATTTGACCCAACTGGAGTTACGAACACTCGTAAAGGACTATGATAAGGAAATAAGTGATGAACCAGCTTAATCAATTACTATGGTGAAAAGTTGCATCCTTTCAAGCTTAATGAAGGCATCCTTTCAACCAAGAGGCACAATGAATCTAAAAATCTAGATTCATCCATCATATTTAATGCATTATGTACCTATTTAATCCATGTTTCTGTATTTATGATGGTTCATGTATGGATTTGAAAGGTTGGGGTTGAATCTAGACTACCTAGATGAAGGGTTGTGTCCTTTCATGGTGTCTTTTCAATTAGTATAAATAGGGATGTAATTTGTCATTTGAACACAAGTTGAATTTGAATGAAATTTCATATTGAGTTTAGTCTCTCTCAAGCTTTTATGCTTTCTTTGTGTTCTTGTGTTTAGAATGCATGCTTAAGACTTTCAATCTAGTCTGATCAATTAGATTGTGGAGAGTTCGAAATCTTGAAGTTAGGAACAAGTTCTCCTTTCTTCTTGATCTTTGATCATCTTTCCAAGCCAAATCTGTTAACTTTCTTGGGGTTGTTGATAACTGCCCAAAAGGTAGTTATTTAGGCCTCATTTCTATATTGATTTGTGTGTCTTTTGTGCTTAATAGGGTTGGTTTTAGATATATATTACATGTTTTAACCCATTTGGAAGAATGAAAGCTTTGGAAATCATTTTGTGCAGAATCTGTTGCTGGGCGACTTGAGGGAGCGAATTCTGTGCTGCAGCAAAACTGGGAGCAGAACTGCCACGTCACAGCTCGTTAGCCAACTTCATGAACCGACTTCTGTTGAATTATTTTCGGGATAAAGGAGCAAGGAGAGCCCTACACGTGTCCATGTTGACCTAATTCAAGCCTCCTACCACCTCTATAAAAGGAGATAGCCGCCCAAGTCAAAGGGATTCCAACTTCCCTTGGAAGCCGAGTAGTATAGAGAGATTGGAGATTACCAAGAACACCATCATCCGCAAGCTGATTAAGGAGATTATTATTTTCTTTATTATCTTGTGTTAATGGACATGCCTACTCAGATTGTAATTCGTGTTCCCATGCTTATTATGAACTAAGTAGTTTTAGGCGTTGGTTAAGGAATATGTAGTTGTCGTGCTTAAACTCTAATAATATTTATTGATTATTGCATCTTGGTTAATTGTTGTGCTTATTTCTATTTTATGCCCGCTTGGCCAGCCGGTATAAATACCTCTCTCTAGTTTCAGGGATGATTTAGAGAGTGTGTGGCAATTAACCACACTACGATCATTGTGTATTGGTGAACGCCAGTGACTGAGCTAGGGATAGCCAGTTGCCTAGTGCTTGATCGGTCGCACTTCATTGGGGTTGAAACACATTCCAAAAGATCCGGAGTTCCGGGAGGAATCCGCTAATAATACTGCGAGAGTTTGCATAATCAATAATATTGCTAGAGCATCTTTTAAAACAATTACTAAACCTAACCAGCGCCTGCCTCTAATCTGTCTGCCTATTTGTTTACTTATTATTCTGTCATTTACTTTGTTTCAACATAATTCTTATAAAACCCAATCATTTTTATTACCTTGAAACCATTAAAAGATTCATACAAAATAGATAGAGTGGAAGCTAGTTCAGGCCTTGGATTGACAAATACTTATTACTTGCTGCGGACTGTGTATACTTGCACAGGAATTCTAGAGTCTTTTCAGATCATAATTTTACTCACTCTAGGAACCCAACAAGATTTTGGCGCCGTTGCCGGGGACTTGAATAAGTTTTTATCTGATCTGTTTTGTGTATGTGTTTTAGTGGTTTGGTGCTAGAACTTTTTGATTGTTTCTTTTGTTTTTGCAGGTGTGAGTTTGGTGCATGAGCGATCCGCCTGGGGTGAGGTTCGAGCTTGATCCAGAAATTGAGAGGACATTCAGGATAAGAAGGAGAGAGCAGCGTAGACAGCAAAATCAAATGGCTGACATACCGCATCTACCGCAAGGTCCTGAAGGTCTAGCGAACCCCCAGCAGAATCGTGTGCTGCAGCAAAACCCGCCGCTGGAGCAAAATGAGCAGCAAAATAATCAGGCTGAGAATCCTATCTTGGTAGCGAACGATAGGACCAGAGCCATTCGAGCATATGCTTTTCCAATGTTTGATGAGTTGAATCCAGGGATTGCACGTCCTCAAATTCAAGCGGCAAATTTTGAAATGAAGCCGGTAATGTTTCAGATGTTAGAAACCGTAGGTCAATTCCATGGTTTGTCATCTGAAGACCCTCATTTACACCTTAAGTCTTTCCTAGGAGTTAGTGATTCTTTTGTAATTCAAGGAGTGCCTAGAGATGCTCTTAGATTAACTTTGTTCCCGTATTCTCTTAGGGATGGAGCGAAGGCGTGGTTAAATTCTTTTGCTCCAGGATCAATTAGGACATGGGATGAGTTAGCGGAAAAATTTTTGAGTAAATATTTCCCACCTAATAGAAATGCTAAATTACGGAGTGAAATAGTAGGGTTTAGGCAACTTGAAGATGAGACTTTTAGTGAGGCTTGGGAGAGGTTTAAGGAGCTTTTGCGAAAGTGTCCCCACCATGGCCTACCACATTGTATCCAAATGGAAACATTTTACAATGGATTGAATGCGGTAACTCAAGGTATGGTTGATGCTTCGGCTGGGGGGGCCCTCTTGGCAAAAACTTTTAACGAAGCCTATGAAATTTTAGAAAGAATATCTACTAATAGTTGTCAGTGGTCGGATGTTAGAGGCACAAATAAAAAGGTTAAGAGTGTGTTAGAGGTTGATGGTGTGTCCACCATTAGGGCTGATCTTGCTATGATTGCTAACGCTCTTAAGAATGTGACAGTGATTAGTCATCAGCAGCCGCCAGTTGTGGAGCCTGCTGTAGTGGTAAACCAAGTTGCAAAGGAAGCTTGTGTCTATTGTGGTGAAAACCACAACTACGAGTTTTGCCCCAGCAATCCAGCTTCTGTGTTTTTTGTAGGTAATCAGAGGAATAACCCGTATTCTAACTTTTATAATCCAGATTGGCGCAACCACCCCAACTTCTCATGGGGAGGTCAAGGGAGTAATGTGCAAGCACAACAAAAGGTGAACCAGCCTGGATTTGCTAAAGCGCAGGTATTGCCCCAGCAAAATAAGCAGGCTTTGCCCGAGCAAAATTCGGGGAATTCTCTCGAGGCAATGATGAAAGAATTTATGGCTCGTACAGATGCCGCAATTCAAAGTAATCAAGCTTCAATGAGAGCCCTGGAATTGCAAGTGGGTCAGCTAGCTAATGAGCTGAAGGCCAGGCCTCAAGGGAAACTTCCTTCAGATACTGAACACCCTAGAAGGGAAGGTAAGGAGCAGGTAAAGGCAGTGAGTCTTAGGAGTGGTAAACCCCTAGAAGAAAGAAAAGAGCCTAGTAAAACCCAGGATATAGATAATAATTGTGATAGGAATGTTGTTGTTGAGAAAGAGTTGGAGTTTGGTCAGGGTGCTGGAGGCAGCAATAAAGATGCTGGAGCATCTGGTTCTGTTCCAGATGTGGAACCACCTTATGTGCCGCCCCCACCTTATGTACCACCTCTACCTTTTCCACAAAGGCAAAAGCCTAGGAATCAGGATGGTCAATTTAAAAAGTTTTTAGAGATTCTTAAGCAATTACATATAAATATCCCTTTAGTAGAAGCTATAGAGCAAATGCCTAATTATGCTAAATTTCTTAAGGATATTTTAACTAAAAAGAAGAGGTTAGGTGAATTTGAAATTGTATCTCTTACTGAGGCATGTAGTGCTATTCTTAAGAATGGACTACCGACCAAGGCTAAGGATCCAGGATCATTTACTATACTTGTGTCTATAGGTGGAAAAGAGTTAGGTAGAGCACTCTGTGATTTAGGTGCAAGCATTAACCTTATGCCTCTTTCGGTCTATCGAAAGTTAGGTATTGGTGAAGCTAGACCTACCACAGTTACACTCCAACTAGCTGAGATTGAGGATGTCTTAGTAAAGGTAGATAAATTCATATTTCCTGTTGATTTTATTATTTTAGACTATGAGGCTGATAAAGATGTCCCAATTATTCTAGGTCGTCCATTTTTGGCTACTGGTAGGGCGTTAATAGATGTTCAAAAAGGGGAATTAACAATGAGAGTCTGTAATGAGGAAGTAAAATTTAATGTGTTTAAGGCCATGAAGTATCCAGACGAGATGGAAGATTGCTCTTTCATTAGGATTCTGGAGAGCACAATTGTTGAGACAGCAATTCAGGATTCGGCTAATAAGCATTTGGAAAATCATGGAAAGGTTAGTGTAGAGGATTTAGAAGCTTGTTCTTTAGAGAGAAAAAATGAAAAAGAATTGTTTAGGTGTGAGGATGTTTTTGAGTCTTTAGATTTAGATCAAAGGAAGGCTCCCCCAATTAAGCCATCCCTGATTGAGGCACCTACTTTAGATTTGAAGCCCTTGCCGGATCATCTAAAGTATGTGTATCTTGGGGAAGGTGAAACGTTGCCCATTATTGTTGCATCAGATTTAATGCCGGAGCATGAAGAGGCCTTAATAAAATTGCTGCAGCAATACCGCAAGGCTATTGGTTGGACATTGGCTGACATTCAGGGGATTAGCCCATCTTTTTGTATGCATAAAGTCACTCTAGAGGAGGGATCCTTTAGGAGTATTGAGCAACAAAGAGGGCTTAACCCTGCAATGAAAGAAGTGGTTAAAAAGGAGGTGATTAAATGGTTGGATGCTGGCATTATTTATCCAATTGCAGATAGCAATTGGGTAAGCCCTGTCCAATGTGTTCTTAAGAAAGGAGGTGTCACTGTGGTGAGCAATAAGGACAATGAGTTGATCCCAACTAGGACAATAACTGGTTGGAGGGTTTGCATGGATTACAGGAGGCTTAACAAAGCCACCCGTAAGGACCACTTCCCTCTGCCATTTATTGACCAGATGTTGGATCGATTGGCTGGTTAGGCCTACTACTGTTTCTTAGATGGTTATTCTGGGTATAACCAGATTACTATTGCTCCTGAGGATCAGGAGAAAACCACCTTCACCTGCCCTTATGGGACGTTTGCTTTCAAGCGAATGCCTTTTGGCCTTTGCAACGCTCCAGCAACATTTCAGCGGTGTATGTTAGCAATTTTTTCTGATATGATTGAGTCCACTGTTGAGGTCTTTATGGACGATTTTTCAGTTTTTGGAGGGTCTTTTCAGAGTTGTTTAGATAACTTAGGTCAGGTATTAAAAAGATGTGAGGATACCCATCTAGTTCTTAATTGGGAGAAATGCCACTTCATGGTGAAGGAGGGCATAGTGTTAGGTCATAGGATTTCTAAGAATGGTCTAGAAGTTGATAGAGCGAAAGTTGAGGTTATTGAGAGATTAGAACCACCGAACTCAGTGAAGGGGATTCGGAGTTTTTTAGGTCATGCTGGATTTTATAGAAGGTTCATAAAGGATTTTTCCAAAATTAGTAAACCTCTTTGTAACTTATTGTGCACTGATCATGTTTTTGACTTTGATGCAGAGTGTAGGAAGGCTTTTGAGACATTGAAGGCTGCTTTAATCTCAGCACCCATTCTTTGTGCACCTAATTGGAATTTACCGTTTGAGGTAATGTGCGATGCGAGTGATGCTGCAGTAGGTGCTATGCTGGGGCAAAAGCAGGGCAAATTTATCCATCCTATATATTATGCAAGCAGGATTTTAAATGAGGCACAGGTCAACTACACAACTACTGAAAAGGAGTTGTTAGCTGTTGTGTTTGCCTTTGAGAAATTCCGGCCATATTTGGTTGGATCCAAAGTCACGGTGTTCACGGATCATGCAACAATAAGGTATTTAATGTCAAAGAAAGATGCAAAGCCTAGACTAATTCGTTGGGTTTTATTATTGCAGGAGTTCGACTTGGAGATAAAGGATAAGAAGGGATCAGAGAATGTCATTGCAGATCACTTGTCTCGTCTTGATCCATCATCATCTTTGCCGGAGCAATCTGCTATTTCCGATTCTTTTCCAGATGAACAGCTTTTTGTTGTTCAGGTAAAGGTAGTCTGGGATGTCCCTTGGTATGCTGATATTGCCAACTTTTTAGTGAAGGGAGTCACTCCTATTGACATGGATTGGAGGCAGAAGAAAAAGTTTAAGCATGATGCAAAATTTTTCTATTGGGATGAGCCATTTATGTATAAGCAATGCTCTGACGGTATTATTCGTAGGTGTGTTTCAGGTGATGAAGCAAAAGAAATCCTGGAGCAATGTCACTCTTCACCGTATGGAGGCCATTTCAGCGGACAGAGGACAACTATGAGGATTTTGCATTGCGGATTCTTTTGGCCTACCTTGTTTAAAGATGCCCACTGGTTCTACAAGCAATGTGATGCTTGCCAAAGAAGAGGAAACTTGGGGCCTAGAGATGAAATGCCTCTTACTTACATTTTAGAAGTCGAATTATTCGATGTATGGGGTATTGATTTTATGGGGCCATTTCCCCCTTCTAATGGCAATGTTTTTATTTTATTGGCAGTAGATTATGTGTCCAAGTGGGTGGAGGCCATTGCATGCCATCAGAGTGATGCCAGGACGGTTTCAAGGTTTCTCCAATCGCACATCTTTGCGCGGTTTGGGACACCTAGAGCTCTAATAAGTGATGAGGGTACACATTTTGTTAATAATATCTTAACTAAGCTTTTAGCTAAGTATGGAATCAAGCATAGGATAGCTACCCCCTATCACCCACAGGCTAATGGTCAAGCTGAAATAAGTAATAGGGAAATTAAATCAATTCTAGAAAAAGTAGTCCATCCATCTAGAAAGGATTGGTCTTTTAGGTTGGATGAGGCTCTTTGGGCTTATAGGACAGCCTATAAGACTCCTCTAGGTATGTCTCCCTATCGGTTAGTATATGGGAAAGCTTGTCATTTACCATTAGAGCTGGAGCATAAAACGTTTTGGGCTTTGAAAAAATTAAATTTTGATCTGAGTAGTGCAGGAGCAATGCGAATGCTGCAGCTTAACGAATTGGAGGAATTTCGTCAATTTTCTTATGAGAATGCGAAAATATATAAAGAAAAGACTAAGTTGTGGCATGACAAGAAAATTAAGCCTAAAGAATTTGTCAAAGGGCAAAAAGTTTTGCTTTATAATTCTAGATTAAATTTTTTTCCTGGGAAACTAAAGTCCAAGTGGTCAGGTCCGTTTGTGGTGATTGAGGTTTTCCCCCATGGAGCAGTTACTTTGCAAGATGTAAAGGATGGGAGAATGTTCAAAGTGAATGGACAGCGTGTCAAACATTATTGGGGAGAGGAGTTCCAGATGAAATATCCTTCCCTAAAGTTGGTTGATGATTGAGAGAGCAGGATTTGTACGGGAGCATTTCACAGAGCAAAATTTTGAGCTCCCAGAGTTTGTATTGATTTGATTTTTCGCTGATTTATTTTCGATTAGGTTAAATGTTGCGTGGTTTACTAGATTTTATCTTTAAGTATTTTTGTTCATTTTTGGTAGTTTAGATTTTATCTATTTCATTTTTTTGAAGTTGATTTTATTTTATTTTCGGGTTATTTATTTAAATTATCTTTGAATTATCTTTTAATTAGTTAGATTAGATTTTGTCTAGATTTTATTTTCAGTTATTTGAATTCTAGTTTAAATTAATAAAGATTTTCTCTAATTTATTCGGCTTCGCTTGAAAAAGAATTTGATTTGAGTTGAATTGGCTAATTTAAATTTGAATTTGAAAGATTTGATTTTCCTATTTTGAAATTTAAAATTCCATATCTAAGATTCTTCAGGGTCAGAAGGTTGTTGCGGCAAGGTTATGGCTGGAGCAGAATCATCCGAACTAAGAAGGGATTTCGTTGAAGAATTTATTATTTTTACCGTTGGGATTTTCTTTGAATTTTGGCAGGTAAATTTGCAAGTGTCATTTGATGAAGCCACGTGTCACGCAGTAATCATCCAAGGGCTTTGATAGTGGACAGCGCATAGTGATTTACCGTGGGCGATTGAACTTCACGATTTTACCGTTGTGGGTTTCAAATTTTCCGGTTGCATGCAATTAAAACGGTAATATTATTTAATGCAGAGCAAATCCTTTCGGTTGAGATTGCATTTTGCAGGAGCCTTATTTATTCACAGACATTGGTGAGTTTCTTCTTATTTCGTCTTCTTGTTTTAATCTTTCTGCATTCTTTCTTTTTCCCTTTCATTCTCTGGAAAAATCCTTGAATCCTTCATGGCAAAAACACGAGCAAGGAAAGAAAGAGAAAATGAGGAGGAGGAGGTGCCCGTTACCCCTGAAGTTCAGAAAGCTAAAACCAAGAAGAAGAAAATGCCAGAAGAGAAAGAAGCTAAACGGAGAAGAAGGCAGCAGAGGGCTGCGGAGCAAGAAGCTATCCAAGAAGGACCAGTGAATGACCCAGATACGGAAGGAATTCAGAATCCTGAGGTAGAACTGATAGTCCAAGATTCGGTGCAAAAGGAGAATGTTGAGAAAAATCAAGAAATACAGGCTGAAGAAGTTCGAGACGAACAGGCTGCGGTTGTGCCTGAGGATGGGGATGAACAGGAAGCGGTGCAGGAGGCTCATGTTGAGGTCATAATGCCTGAACCACCAAAGCGCCACCACATCAAGCGGAAGGCTGGGCGCGTTCAGGTAATTCGGACTGATACCCCATCACCACCATTGTCGGATTCTGAGAAAGAGAAGGCAGAGCAAGAGGAAAGAGAGAAAAAAGAAGCTGAGGAAAAAGTGCGAGAAGAAGCAAAGAAGGCTGAGGAAGAGATTTTGCACAAGCGAAGAGAAGACAAGGGCAAAGGTATTGCCGAGGCATCAGGAGCGGCTGACGAGGTTGAGGCACGAGGGTTACCTTTTATTCGCTTCGTCAACAACCTTGCTCGAGCAAAATACCAGGAGATGCTGAAACGGGACTTTCTGTTCGAGCGAGGATTTGGCAATGAGTTGCCACGGTTCTTAAGGACTGGAATAGAAAACCTCGGCTGGAGCCAATTTTGTGAGAAACCAGAGCCTGTGAATTCCAACTTTGTTCGGGAATTTTACGCAAATCTTGACGATAAGGAAGAATTTCAGGTTATAGTTCGAGGAGTCCCAGTGGATTGGAGCCCAGAAGCTGTTAATGAATTGTTTGATCTCCAGGATTTTCCGCATGCAGTCTTCAATGAGATGGTGGTTGCCCCATCTAACGATCAGTTAAGTACGGTTGTCCGAGAGGTTGGCATTGAGGGGGCCCAATGGAGGTTGTCGCAGACGCGGAAGCGCACATTTCAGGCAGCTTATTTGAAAAGCGAGGCCAACACCTGGATGGGTTTTATTAAGTTGCGCTTACTACCAACTACGCATGACTCCACAGTATCTCGGGACAGGGTATTGCTTGCCTTTGCTATTCTTCGCTCAATGAATATTGATGTAGGAAAAATAATTTCGTCTGAGATTCTTGACTGCTGGCGGAAAAAGGTGGGGAAGCTGTTTTTCTCCAACACTATCACGATGCTATGCCGAAGGGCAGGGGTGCCAGAGAGTGAGGATGATATGATATTACCAGATAAGGGAATAATTGATACGCCTAACTTGGCACGGCTCCAGCGTATGCAGGAGGTACGTCAGGGAGGGCTGGTCCACGGCATCAACACGATTTTAGAACAACTCGCACTTTCGGCCAGCAGGCAGGAGTTTGCTGAACGGCAAGCTTTGACTTTCTGGAGCTATGTTAAAAATCGTCATGCCAATCTGAAGAAGGCGCTGCAAGAGAATTTTTCGAAACCATATCCAGCCCTTCCAGCATTCCCTGAAGATTTATTCAACCCCTGGATCCCACCCCCACCGATGGAAGGAGGAGAAGCGGAAGATGAAAATGAGCCAGGCCAAGAGGACTGAAGGATGAAGTGGCCCTGAGCGAGCATGATTTTTGTTCTAACTTTTTGTTTGCTCGTGCATTTCCTACTTTCCTTTTCTGTTGATGTTTTGTTTGTTTCTCTTTAATATTTCTGTTTCTAAAAAATATATCTGCTGATGTAATTTCTTTTTCTATATTTTTAATGAAATTTCCAGATGTTTCTGTTCTGTAGCACTGAGAATTCTAACTTAACTAATTTTCTTCTGAATTTTTGAAGCTTGGACTGGTTAAGCTTTATTAGATCACGGTATTCTGATCTCCAGAAACCTTTTGCTTGAGCATTTCTTCTAGCCTGGACTGTTGCTGCAACAAAGAAGAATTCTGGAGGTAGTGTTGACTTATATGATCCACTTTAAGCTTAGTTCTAATCCCACGCTTAGGTTAAAAATTCAGATAGAAAAATTTAAGTTTGGGGGTGTCATTTAGAATTTTAATGATTCATTGTCCCCAATGAATAATTCAAGTTTGGGGGACTTTTTGCTACTCCAATTGTTTTGCTCGAGCATTCCTCTCCTTCATTAAATAATTTGTTAGGTTATTGAGTAATCGGGGACATTTGTGATACCCACAGTTTGTCTTCGCGTCAAAAGGTGACCTAGGAAATGTAAAAAATTGTGAAAAATTATTTGCTGAAAAAAAATGATTGTTGAAAATTTTGCTGAGAAAATTCATGGAGCAAAAGTTTTGAAGGATGAATGATGATCCAGCAGTTTTTCTGTCTCCCAAAACTTAGGTGAGCTTCATCATAAAATGTTGCCATTCTGAGGGACAAGAGATGGAATAACTAAGGATTTTTGAGCTTTATAAAGAGTATTTAGCCGAATTGGTGATGAGTTTGAGGCATGGGTATACTGCACCATAAAGTGGGTCATCCCGTGCTTAAGAGCTTATGACTGTAGGGCTGCTTCAAGTCTGAATAACAAAAATTTAAACCCCTTGAAAATGTGTTTTGATATATCTGATAATAGAGCTAAGCTGTGGCAAGTTCTTGGAATTAAGTTAAAAGTGGTGATTATTTGTCCATGCCGGAGGAATCATTTTGCTGCAGCAGAGCTCGGTTTTGCAGAGTGCTCAAGTAAAGGTTAAAGGTAGTGTGGGATTGTCTGGTTTAATTAAGCTAATCTTTGTCTAATGTTTTGAATTCTCGAAGGGAAGGTTGGTTAGTATTGCTCGGGACGCGCAATAGTTCAAGTTTGGGGGTGTGATAACTGCCCAAAAGGTAGTTATTTAGGCCTCATTTCTATATTGATTTGTGTGTCTTTTGTGCTTAATAGGGTTGGTTTTAGATATATATTACATGTTTTAACCCATTTGGAAGAATGGAAGCTTTGGAAATCATTTTGTGCAGAATCTGTTGTTGGGCGACTTGAGGGAGCGAATTCTGTGCTGCAGCAAAACTGGGAGCAGAACTGCCACGTCACAGCTCGTTAGCCAACTTCATGAACCGACTTCTGTTGAATTATTTTCGGGATAAAGGAGCAAGGAGAGCCCTACACGTGTCCATGTTGACCTAATTCAAGCCTCCTACCACCTCTATAAAAGGAGATAGCCGCCCAAGTCAAAGGGATTCCAACTTCCCTTGGAAGCCGAGTAGTATAGAGAGATTGGAGATTACCAAGAACACCATCATCCGCAAGCTGATTAAGGAGATTATTATTTTCTTTATTATCTTGTGTTAATGGACATGCCTACTCAGATTGTAATTCGTGTTCCCATGCTTATTATGAACTAAGTAGCTTTAGGCGTTGGTTAAGGAATATGTAGTTGTCGTGCTTAAACTCTAATAATATTTATTGATTATTGCATCTTGGTTAATTGTTGTGCTTATTTCTATTTTATGCCCGCTTGGCCAGCCGGTATAAATACCTCTCTCTAGTTTCAGGGATGATTTAGGGAGTGTGTGGCAATTAACCACACTACGATCATTGTGTATTGGTGAACGCCAGTGACTGAGCTAGGGATAGCCAGTTGCCTAGTGCTTGATCGGTCGCACTTCATTGGGGTTGAAACACATTCCAAAAGATCCGGAGTTCCGGGAGGAATCCGCTAATAATACTGCGAGAGTTTGCATAATCAATAATATTGCTAGAGCATCTTTTAAAACAATTACTAAACCTAACCAGCGCCTGCCTCTAATCTGTCTGCCTATTTGTTTACTTATTATTGTTTCATTTACTTTGTTTCAACATAATTCTTATAAAACCCAATCATTTTTATTACCTTGAAACCATTAAAAGATTCATACAAAATAGATAGAGTGGAAGCTAGTTCAGGCCTTGGATTGACAAATACTTATTACTTGCTGCGGACTGTGTATATTTGCACAGGAATTCTAGAGTCTTTTCAGATCATAATTTTACTCACTCAGTTGTCTATCATTTCGTAATGGGGTTATGCTTATTATTGTTGTGGGGGTTCACCTAAAATAAGGGGAGTTCTCAAACATAATTGAGGTAGTTCCTTTATCATTTGGTATTAGAGCATCTTTGGTTCCTTTTATCATTTGAGCTCTGAACAAATTATATCCTTACTTATTTTTCCTTTCTATCTCATCTTTCTTTTTTCTTTGAATCATTACATCTTTTTCCATTTTTCATTTCTTGTGACTCTTCATCTTCTTATCGTTGCTTTGTACCTTTTACTTGCTGGAAAAAAAATATATTTTTATGGCATTGCATCTTTCCAAACTTGTTTTTCTAACTTTGAGATTTTTGTGACTTTTCACATTCTTGGCTATATTGAAATGTTCCTACATGATTCTCATAAGAATACTATAAGACTTGCTGAAGCTTGATATTTAGAAGTTTTAAAGGGTATTTCTACATCTCTTGAGTGAAAACACGAGTGACCTTTCATCTTCCAAGAGAGTAAAAACGTGAGGAATTGCTTGTGAGGTACATTTCTTCTTTTCAACCATGTTTTGCCAAAGAAGAAGACGTCGTGAGACCTACAAAATTGATGGCCAATTTTGGAAGGGTGTTCGACATAATTTGGCCAAGATACGTCAAGCCATGAATGATTATATTCAAATATGCAAAGAGATGGATTTACGAGACCAAGCCAAGAAGGCTAAACCTGCACAATCCAAAATTAATGGAGATTGTTTAGCACCTCAGGATGATGGCGACCAACACATTCAAAATCGGGGTGATCATCAAAATCAAGAAGAGGAAGGGACAAAAGGTGAGGTTAGTATAAAAGACCAGGGCATGATTGACGTATGTGTTGAGAATGAGGTTGAGGTAAAATCTCAAGAGAAAAGTGAGGTGAGTCAAGAGAGTGAGCAAATCGAAAAAAGTGTGAAAAGTAAGAAAATAGAGTGTGTTAAAAGTGAGATGTTGGAGAAAAAGGAGGAACATGAAAAAGAAATGAGCGAATGTGAAAAAAAGTGTTTAAGTAAAAAAAGTCATGAGCGTGGGGTTTGTTTTCCAAGTGTTTCTGATGTATCAATCAAATCCCATTGGATTATCAAGTTTGAAAATTTTGATCAACAACGAAGGGGAAGGTGTTCTTCACGAAGAAAATACACATTTGGTCCTACAAGAGATTATTCTCTCAAACATGTTTCACAAGATCGAGATGATGACTACAAAGCTGCTTTACAAGGAGAGCGATTAGATTTGAGGACGAATCTTCTTGAAGAAGGGGAGAATGATAAGGAAATAAGTGATAAACCAGCTTAATCAATTACTATGGTGAAAAGTTGCATCCTTTCAAGCTTAACGAAGGCATCCTTTCAACCAAGAGGCACAATGAATCTAAAAATCTAGATTCATCCATCATATTTAATGCATTATGTACCTATTTAGTTCATGTATCTGTATTTATGATGGTTCATGTATGGATTTGAAAGGTTGGGGTTGAATCTAGACTACATAGATGAAGGGTTGTGTCCTTTCATGGTGTCTTTTCAATTAGTATAAATAGGGATGTAATTTGTCATTTGAACACAAGTTGAATTTGAATGAAATTTCATATTGAGTTTAGTCTCTCTCAAGCTTTTATGCTTTCTTTGTGTTCTTGTGTTTAGAATGCTTGCTTAGGACTTTCAATCTAGTCTGATCAATTAAATTGTGGAGAGTTCGAAATCTTGAAGTTAGGAACAAGTTCTCCTTTCTTCTTGATCTTTGATCATCTTTCCAAGCCAAATCTGTTTAACTTTCTTGGGGTTGTCTATCATTTCGTTAATGGGGTTATGCTTATTATTGTTGTGGGGGTTCACCTAAAATAAGGGGAGTTCTCAAATATATTTGAGGTAGTTCCTTTATCATTTGGTATCAGAGCACCTTTGGTTCCTTTTATCAAACTAACTTGCCGTTATTGGTCGATATCCGTGGACACAGAAATATTCTGCAGTGAGAAGAATGCAGCTGTGGGTCTTTAGTGGAGTGACCCACAATTAACGAATGGAGACTAACTTGGTTAATGAATTTAAGCCGATTAGTCTCGTATCGTTGGAGCTTCTGATTGGTAGGTCCATTAGGTCCCACTAGTAGCTCGTAAAGAGACTTGAAGCAATTAAATATAATTTGAAAATGTTCAATTTATCTGGGGAATCGAATAATGTATGTTGATGCATTATAATATAAAGTTTATGAAACTTTATAATATAATTTTTGAACTAATTTCAAAAATTAATTCTTGAGAGAAAATATTTGAAGGAGTTCAAATAAATTTTAATATGAATTGGATTCATATTAATTTTAATTTTAATAAAATCCCTAAGATTAAATATATGATATTTAATTGGGTAGTTAATTAATTATGGAATTAATTAGTTATTTATTAAAATTAGATATTGTTCAGATAATAGATTTGAACTTATTAATAGACTTTTTCCTATTAGGAAAAGGAGACATTTTCCTATTAGGAAAAAGGTCTTGGCCTTTACTATAGGACCCCTGGGGTGGGGTGAAAGGTATCCCATTGTCTCTCCTTCTCTCAAAGATCTCTCCCAAAAGACTCCCACAAATCTCCTGCTTCAAGAAGTCTTAGAGATATACCGGTGTAGCCGATTGGTGGTGTTCGCATAAGAAGGTTGCTGCGTTTTCGATCTTATTAGCAAGAAAAGGCGAATCGATCAAGGCTTTCTACAAAAGTAAGTTTTCTATGAAATCCTTGATCACTAGGATTAATCTAGTTAATCATTTAGCATGTTTATAGCCTACATACAGCCCATTAAATATAGATTTATTGCTGTAATATTTTGCAAATTGTATTGGTATTTCAATTAGAATCTAAGACTCTAAGTAGGTTCGGTAATTCCTTCCACTGCGTAGGGCTTTTATCCCTTCATTTTCTAAATGGAGCTTCTTTTCCTCCAATTGGCTATCACTAATCTGTGGAGTTAGGTAAGCAGAGAGTGAAGATTGCATTCCGAGGTATTCTCTCACCTTCTGGAAGTAGCCGCCGACAAACTCTTTCAGAGGCACCAAGTTATTTGTGCTAGTTTCGGCCATTGCATCAAATAATTTCAGCATCTCTTGCTCGAGGTCACCAACGTGCTCAAAAGAGGTACGTACGATCTTTCCGTGAATGCTTTTCCACATGGACAAAGCAGCCTGTCGCCGGAAGTTAGAGATTACGTTGTCAGCACAAAAATAAGAAACTTCAGGTGCTGGAATAGCTTTTTTTCCCGTCGATGGGGGAGGATTCTCGTCGATGGGGGAGGATGCGAAATTATGACCTCTTTGCTTTTTAACACGGAGCCAATATTCTTCGAGGTAGAAGCAAAAGCGTTGGGACTCGTTAATGATTGATCCTCCAAAGGTACCTGCAAAGTAAGAAGGGATACAAGAGTAAGTAAATGAAACTGTAGCATGTGTGTAAAAAAAAAAAAAGAGGGGGATGAGTTGTCAATCAAAGATTGATCGTTGGATGATTTCTTTACCTTTTTTGGCCTTTTCCAGTGACGATCGTCATTGCTACTATGGCTTTCTTCTTCATCACGAAGGTTGTTCATCGGACGAGTTGACGCCTCAATCACCCTCTTACCAGCTTTTTTGGTATCCAGATCTTTATGAGGTTTGGGCTTAGTTGAAGGAATAGTAAAACTATTCACTAAAAGTTGTATGCCTTCTTCCAAATAGCGTCCATGTTTTTGCAACCACCACTTATCGAAAGATCGAGTGGTTTGATCACGAGGATCTAGTAGGAGCGTTGGGAGGTATACCTTCGACAAAGTCAAAGTTGCAGTACAGATTCTCCAAGAATGAAAAACATTCTCAAGGCTAACCGGGGGAGGATCATTATGTAAGTCATTCGGTACATCCTGGTGAAAGCCAAATTGACGGCTGAATCGACAAGGGCTATAAGCTTCTATAGTCATGAAGTTTCCATGGCAAGAAGACAAATAGCAAGATCGGAGGCTTATAAAGAATGAAGTAGAGGAAAATGATAAACCCTTAGCGTCTTCCAAAATTTCGGCTTTATCATTCTTAGAGGAAAGACTGGCATGCCACATTATAAAGGTGCCTTGATGAATTAGCTTGCGAGCTTCAAGACTGTTGAAGTATTTTGCACCACCTTCACCAGAATAGTCAACCATCAGGGGACCCCTTACTAGCATATGCAGTTTAAAATGGGTACCAAAATAATGTGCTAGCCAACCGTAAACATAATGAATGGGAAAACAAATATCAGGACGTCCAGTTGAATGTGGCGTATTGAAAATTTGGCCGAGTTCGTGATAAATGTTGGATAAAACTGGGATGCAAGATTGAAAATAGCACCTTCGGCCATTATGCTCGCAACTTTAAATACACCGGGGCTAAGAAAGTTCACATTCTTGTAAGGAAACACAAAAACACACAACCAACAGGAAAGAAAGACAACCAGATACGTTCGTTCTTTCCATCCTTCTTCTACGCCAAGATCTTGAAACAGCTCTTGTTCTTCGTTAGACCAGTCGCGTGGCTGGGTGATAGACCCGTCTAGATTATAAGTTGAACAAGGACGAGAAGATTTCTTTGGCCTACGAGAAGGAGGCTTGGCGTATTTCAAATCACCTTTAAACCAAAAGGAAATCCACAGGTGACTCCATTTGCTGGGATGCAATACGATGATAGGCATCAAAAAGATATCCACAACTCTTGGGTAGATGGTCGTCTTCGTTGCATGATCTCAACAATTCCTCACAACAAGGAATAGTTTCATCATAAAATCTCCCTTTGATGGGAAGACCTCCAAGTTTCCACATGTCCCACAAAGAAAGGGATATTTCTCCAGATGAAGTGTGGAGGGTGTTGGTTGAAGGACACCAGGCTTCACAAAAGGCCCGAACTATGTCATTGTTGCGATCATAGGAGTATAAAAAAGCTATCACAACTGAATATAAACCACAGCCTCGAAGTAGTTTCTTGTTCTGAGCAATGACAAATTCCAGCCACTCCCAGTAACAAGCAATGTGAGTAAATTCTCCGTTGAATTTCAGTAAAGGCCCCCAACGAACCTGATTTTCAATGATACGACACCCCAACGTCGATTCTGGATTGACATTTGACTTCTTTCCGTGTAAAGAAGATCGTAGAATCCAAACCTTAGTGGAAGATTCTTGGCCTTGAGTCCTTTCTACAGACCATTCCGAAAGAAAATGAGATTTGTCCAATTCAATGTTTGACTCTGTAATGGAAGTCTCTATTGGAAGAATGGTCCCACTTTTGATAGGTTGATCTTTGTCCAGCAGAACAACCAGACTTTTCTTCCCGTTATCTGAAAGCTCTGTGAAATGCACCATGTTCCTACAAAGAAAAAAAGAGAAGGTTAAAAGAAAAGGTATAACATTGGTCAAACCAATGGTGATGACCTTATTAAATCACATAATATAAAGTGATCGGCCTGAATTTCGCCGGAATCAAGGGGTGATCACTTTCGAAGCAGGATGAAAGGGGACAAGTGATCAGCCTGCATTCCTTCTGAATCAGGGGTTGATCACTGCCGAGGCAAGATGTGAAGGGTGAGAGACCATCCTGAATTCCGTCTGAATCAAGGGTTGATCACTGCCTGAGGCAAGATGTGAAGGGCAAGAGACCATCATGAATTCCGCCTGAATCAGGGGTTGATCACTGCCTGAGGCAAGATGTGAAGAGCGAGAGACCATCCTGAATTCCAACTGAATCAGGGGTTGATCACTGCCTGAAGGAAAGATGTGAAGGGCGGGCAAGTGATCAGCCTGAATTTCGCCTGAATCAGGGGTTAATCACTACCTGAGGAAACAGAAGTGAGAGAATGACCAGCCTGAATTCCGTCTTGAACCAGGGGTTGATCACTCCTCATTTAAGAAATGATGTTTTTTAAAAAAAATGAAAAAAAAAATTCTTTAAAGAAAAAACTTGCTATATTGGGAAATAGCTTATAATAAAGGCATATAAAAATATGTATTCACCTTCTAGATAAGAAGCAAATATTGATTGTGCGGTTGAAGTGAATGTCAAACACAATTGCTTCCTAAGATTTGGAAAGAAAAAAAAGGGTTGTTAGCAAAAAAAAATTTGCATAAAATATATATTAATCAAACTGTCAAAGAGAAGATGTAAAAAAAAAATGTAGTTATGACCTAAGAAAAGAAAAAAAGAATGGCAAAAAAAAAAAAGGAGAAAAATGTAAAAGTCAGAAAGTTAAAAGAAAAAAAAAACTCACTAAAAGAGGAAAAAAAATAATAATTAAAATAATTTTTTGGTAAATACATTCATATTAAAAAAAAAATGAATGAAATAAAATACAAAGAGAAAGTTCAAAAGCTTTAAAAAAAAGTCATGGAGTTTTTTAAAAAAAAAAGAAGCAAAAAAAAAACAGAAACTTAAAAAAAAAATAATAATAAAAAAAGGGATGGTAAAAAAAATACAAAATTAAAAGCAAAAAAAAAAGAGTTGAAAAAACAAAAGTCTGGAAAGTGAAAGAAAAAAAAACAAACTTTTAACAGAATGTTAAGAAAATAAAAAAACACAAAAAAAAACTAAAACCAAAAAAAGAGGCGGGAGAATGTCTTCACTAAAAGACAAATCAAATTAATTAAAAGCAAATTTAACAAAAATGATAAAAAAAACAAAAAAAAAAGAAAAAAAGGAATTTAGAATCGCGTGTCTACTTTCTTTTCCCTTCTCTCTCACCATACCCTCGTTCTCTCCCCCCATTTCCTTTCTCTGTATTTTTTTTCTCTCTCTCACTCGTGCCGCTCACCGCCCGCCTCCCTCATCCACTCACGTCGCCGCCTCAGCCCGAAGCCACCAAGATGCCGCCACACCTCTGCAAGCAAGGACCTAACGAAAAAAAAAATTCTCTTCCCATGGTCCCTCTCTCTCTCTAACTCTCTTCATCTCCTCACCTTCTCTTTTCTCTCTGTGCGTCTGTAAATTTTTTTTGATTTCCTCTTCAACAGTGATGTGCGATTCCGTTGTGGCTTCGAAATAATGAAACCCTTGGTATATATAGCAAAAATTTGACATGATTCACTCTTTCCCCACCTAGATTGGTTAAGATTTAAGAGCTAATTCCAAGATTTTCACCTTAAAATTGGGTTTTTATCCAAAGAAATATCCCAACACTTAAATCTGTTGAATTTCAAATTTAAAGTTTTAAAATTCTGGGCAAAATAAAGTTTCAAAAAAAATCTCAACAAAATTCTGTTGAAATGGGGTTGTTCACTGTTAAAATAATAGTGAGATGTGTATTTAAAGTATTTTATGGAATTCAAAAAATTTTGTATAATTCCTTAATTTTTCTACCCAAATTTTAGTGAATACAAGATGTGGTTGGAGTTCTAAATTTTACTCCAAATCAAAATGGGGTAAAATTTAAAATTTCAACATGGAAATATCCCAAATTCTATGCCAAATTAAAACTTGAAAGGGTGTTCAAATCCAATTCAAAACTCCATTTGAATAAAAAAAAATTCTCCAAGGTTAAATTCGTAATGGAATTTCAATTATCTCAAATCCAAATTTGGGAACATCCCAAACTTCGTAGCATATTAGAATTCGACTAAAATTCAAGTTAAAAAAAATCACTCAAAATTCAAGTTAAAATTGATTTGGATAGGGTAAAAAAAATCATGGTTGAATTTAATTTCTCCCCAAATAAAAATTTGGGTATAATTGATGCGCAAATTGCTTACCGCAAGTGTACGGGCCCAAGTTATAATATAGTGATTAAAAATCGAATGTCGTCCTCTGGATTGGTTTTCTAGTTCCCCTAATTATTAAAGGTATATTCGCCCAATTTTATTTAGAGAAAATAATCGAGAAATATGCATATCAATAACAAACTAATCAAAGCAATAAAATATGGAAACTCAATGGAGAAAGGCCTTAGGAAATTGATTTCACCTATTAGATGCATGAATTAATTTAAAGAATAATTAGGAACAAATTCGTAACAAGTTCATAAACCAAGGATTATCGATACTTAAAAGCCTCTCCCGAGTACAATTAATTCTTTATGCAAATTAAGAAATTGATATCCCTATCTAATCTCAACAATAAGCATCAGCAATAAGAACAATCCTTATAACGGTTTCTCAAGCAATCCCAAATCTCCCGATTAAAGAATTACCTAAGTTATGCAATTGATGGTCTAATCTAAACTACCCTCTCCCGAGCAATTAGTTCAGAAACGAAAATCATACAATCCGTGATCAAGGGATTATAAGCACTAAGCATACAATTGCATAAATAAACCACGTTACGAAACGTCCTAAAAAATCCGTAAATCAATCCATACAAGCTAATGGCTACATCAAGCCCCTAAGAAACGAAATTTAGCTACACATGGTCTCTAAAATACAAGCGAAATCAGTCCAATACATGCTAAAAATCAGTACGAGAAATAAGGGGGAAAGATTAAACTCGCTAGCCGTGATTCCCGTGCGTTCCCGTCACGAGCCTCCCGATCCAAGCTCCTAAAATCAAGCTCCCTTTGTTTCTGCCCTGTTCTGTGCGTTTTCCCTCTCTAAAAGTCGTGTTTCTCTCTCCAAAAGAGCTCCCCTAATCAGATGGCATCGCAAAATATATATACTGTCCATTCTGCGCGACAGCGTCGAGACGCTGTGGACATAGCGTCTCGACGCTGTGTCATGCGTGCCCTAATTATTTCAGGAAAATGTCGCAGCGTCGAGACGCTGTGGAGGTAGCGTCTCGACGCTGCCTCGATCTCGCGCCTCTCCTGATTATTGGCTAGCGTTGAGACGCTCCAAGGGCTAGCGTCTCAACGCTAGGCCCAAAATTCTTCTTCCTTTGCTGTTTTCTTGGCTCGAACTTATTCTTTAGCTCCTAAATCACTGGTAATGTTTAAAAACGTCGATTTCCATTGAAATGCTTGATTCCTACAAAACAAAACCAAATAGAGATAAAAATGCCCAAATAATACTCGAGACTAACGATAAAATCATATAAAATATAGCACAATAAATTGCGCTATCAATAATCCAAAATTTTATCTCAAATCGAGGTTGGATTTAAATCCCAATTCAAATTACATTCAAGCTCAAAATTTGGAATTTTTATGTCAAATTAAAATTTGGGCATACCCCAAATTTAAGACAAAATTTGACCAATGTCAAAACTTTGAATTCTATTCCAAATTTTTTTTTTTTTAAAAAAAAAAAAAAAAAAAAAAAAAAGCGAAACTCAAGTTTCTTTCGAAATCCAATTTGTGGGGAATTTTAAATTTTTACCTCAAATCCAAATTTTCTTATGCTCCAAATTTTACCCAAAACAAACCTGAATTAGAATTTAACAATTTAATTCCAAGTTCAAGCTAAGTTGGGTATAACCCCGAATATCTATTTCCAAATTAAAAAAAAAAAAAAATGTGGGTAGAATTCAAATTTCTTTCGAAATCCAATTTGTGGTAAATTTTAAATTTTTATCTCAGGCCCAAATTTTGCCTAGAACATGAGTGAAGTAGAATTCAAATTTTATTCTATGTTCAAACTCAACCTGAAAATAACCTCAAATCCTACTCCCAGTTCAAATAAAATTTGGGATAGCCAAGGTTATGAAAAAAAAAATTATTGCCAAGTCATCTTTTTCGAGATTCACCCACACATATTTGTGCATAAATCCCGAAAATGGGGCATTTGTTGGCATAGAAAATTTTCTTCAAGTAATTGTCTAAGTTCATGAAATTAGATTGAACTGGGTTCAATTTAAACCCAAATTCATTAAGGTAATTGGGTCAGAAGCCCAAAGTTTCAAGCTCATGGATGAGCCCAAATACATTTCAGGCCTAAACCCATGGATGAGCCCAAATACATTTCAGGCCCAAGCCCAAGCCCACGAAGGCCTTTAGGAAACTCTATAAATAGGAGGCATGGCTTCTCATTTGGAGGACGGCAGGAAGAAAGGAAGAAGAGAAAGCTCTCAGAAGAAACCGAAGATCGAAGCTCCTTCTGCAAAACCGAAGATCAAAGCTCAGATCCTCATCAAATCCAACTGCAGAACTGAAGAACAAGGCTCTGATCATCTTCAAATCCCGACACAGAACTGAAGAACGAAGTTCAGATCCTCTTCAAAACCCATTGCAAAATCGAAGATCGAAGCTCAGATCCTCGTTAGATTCAGCTACAGAACTGAAGAACAAGGTTTCGATCATCCTCAAATCCTGCCGCAAAACTGAAGAACGAAGCTAAGATCCTCTTCAAATCCCGCGTGCAGAATTGAAGATCGAAGCTCAGATCCTCTCCAAATCCTGTTGCAGAATTGAAGAACGAGGCTCCGATCATCTTCCAATATCACTACAGAACTGAAGATCGAAGTTCTGATCCTCTTCACGTCCTCTTGCCAAATCGAAGACTGAAGCTCAGAACCTCCTGCAGATCTGAAGACTGAAGTCTACCTCGATCCATCTAGAAGAATCCAAATCCTTTTGAATAACAAACCTTCAAGACTAAAGCTTCTTGAAGACTCTGTAGGTCAAGCTAACTTGAATTTATGAGAGAAAGCATCAAAGGATTGTAACTAGAGATTCCACTACACTTATACAGAAATCAATACATACAAGAAGTTGTTTCACGAATCAAATTTCTCTCCTGAAATCTCGTGTGAACACTGTCATTTAAATTCCTACACTTTAATCCTTGCATGTTTTATCTCCCCACTACTTCAATCCCCCCCTTTATTTCTTTTATAACTCAAAGTAACTAGGAAATAAATAACCAACCGTCACTCCCTGTGTTCGACCCCGGCCACTACTACTGCAAGTAGTTTAGTGTTCGTGGATTATAAATTTGCTTTGACACTCGGAGCCTCGACAACTCCAGTTCCGTCAATGAGGCTCCGAACCGCTGGCCACACAAGATCGAATCGAACAGAACAAGGGAACCTTAGATCGAGCCTTAAACAATAAGGAATGAGAAGGAAAGAGACTTACCCACGAGTTCTTGGCTGAAAACGCAAGGAAGATGAGATCTGAACCACGAAACCCACCTGAACAGAGAGAGGGATGCGCGAGAGAGAGGGTGGCGGGGCTTGAGTTGCTACGGGCAGCGGCTCGGGATGGGTCTCACGAACGCACGACAAGAGAGAGAGAGATTTCACGCCTAAATCCCACAGGAGAGAGATAGACCGCGGAGAGAGAGATAAACCGCGAAGAGAGAGAGACTGTGTGAGATGGAGACTGGGTGGACGACTTCTCCAACGGCGGCGGCGGCGGCACGACGAGGTGGCAGGGCTGGGTCAAACGACGGCTGAACTAACAACCATTGGGGGCTTTCACAACAAGAGGGAAAGAGATGGAGATGGAATATGAGGGTTTTGGGGTTTTTCTTTTCCTTTGAATTTCTTTTCTTTTCCAACCAAAAACCCAAGATTAAATTAAAACTCTAAAAATAGGCATCCAAGAATAGGGGTGTACAAGTAACCCGGTGACCCGAACAACCCGGACAACCCAACCCAAACCGTAAGGGTTGGGTTGGGTTAGAAATTTTTTCGGTTTGGGTTGGGTTGTTTTTTTTCAAAACCGAAAATTCAGATCGGTTCTCGGGTTGGGTTTTCCTGGGTTGAGTTCAACCAAAATCGAACCGAATTCCTTATTTTTTTTAAAAAAAATTATATATGTGTTTTTTTTTGCAACTTTTTTGGAACTTGTTTTTCTTAAAAGAAAATTTATTCTAACTTTATTTTTTCACAGATTTATTTAGATTTGATTTTTTTTTTTTACAAAATATTTAGATTTGTTCTGATTTGTTCTTATTGTTGCTTGTTTTAATTTTTTTAAAATAAATATTTTATTTCTGTAATAAGGTTTCTATGATTTGAATTTTGTGTTGGGATTTAGATAGAAATATGTATTTTGTGTTAAGATTAGAGGTAAAGATTAAATTTGATGTATTTTCAAATTGGAATTGGGATTTGAGTTTAATCTAATTAAAAAAAAATTGAACAACCCGGTGACCCGACCCAACCCAACCCGAAATAAAAGGGTTGGGTTGGGTTTGGTTGCCAAGTTTATTCGGTTCTTTTGGGTCGTCAACCCGACCAACCTGAATTTTCGGGTTGGTCCAAAAAGTCCCCTCAACCCAACCCAACCCAACCTATGTACACCCCTATCCAAGAATAGAACTCCCACTTATTCCCCTTAATAAGCGTAGAATTTCAATGCACTAACAAACCTTATAACAACCGGTGACTTAGAGTTTAACGAGCTTTAGGGAGGGGATTTAAATTAATATAACACTTATATTCCAAGAATAATTTCCCAACACCTTGGTATATAATTAAATCCCTAAGTTCAAGCCAAAATAGAAATTATATTTCTTTCAACTCAAAACACGGAACTTAAATACACCAAAAATGCACAGGGTGTCACAATTATGTTCATTATTGTTATACAACGAATAACTATTAAAATTCTTTTTTTTATCATAATATTTATTTTTTATATATTCTAAATGCTTATGCATGTTACAATTTTTTTTAATTCAAAGTTTGGAAAAAAAAATAATCTTATTAATTGTTCATTAATTTTCTAATATAAAATCTACAAATCCTTCCAATTCCGAAAAATATATGTTGAAGAAGAAATTTTGGCCAATCACAAATTGTCACGTCATTATTTAAAATTAATGACAAAATTACAAATAATTAAATTTGGGACCAATTATAAATGGACACGTGTCCCAAATTTAATTCGTAGACAAAGTTGGCTAATTATAAATTTTTAGAGCCAAATGTCCATTTGATCAATTAATTAAAAATAAATTATTTTGATCAAATTAATTAATTTGACCAATTAATTAAAATATAATAATTAATTGGATCAAATTTGGTCTTTTAAATATTTGGGTCATGTGGTTTTTGGGTCAAATATAAACCAGACCAAAAAAACCAAATAGTTGGGCCGAAGCCCACAAAGGCCTTTGGAAAACTCTATAAATAGGAGGTCTTGGCTCATTTGAGGGGGTGGAGAATTTTGGAAACTCTCAGATAGAGTCAGAGAATCCAGAGAAAAACTCCTCAAGACTTCTTGAAGACTGAAGACCTTCAAGACTAGAAGACTTCAACAATTCTTGAAGACCAAAGACTCTTCAAGATTTCAAGACCCCAAGACTTCTTGAAGACTGAAGACCCCTCAAGACCAGAAGACTTCAACAATTCTTGAAGACCAAAGACTCTTCAAGATTTCAAAACCCCAAGACTTCTTGAAGACTGAAGACCCCTCAAGACCAGAAGACTTCAACAATTCTTGAAGACCAAAGACTCTTCAAGATTTCAAGACCTCAAGACTTCTTGAAGACTGAAGACCCTTCAAGACTAGAAGACTTCAACAATTCTTGAAGACCAAAGACTTTTCAAGATTTCAAGACCTCAAGACTTCTTGAAGACTGAAGACCCTTCAAGACTAGAAGACTTCAACAATCCTTGAAGACCAAACACTCTTCAAGACTTCAAGACCCCAAGACTTCTTGAAGACTGAAGACCCTTCAAGATTAAAAAAGTTCAACAATCTTTGAAGACCAAAGACTCTTCAAGACTTCAAGACCTCAAGACTTCTTGAAAACTGAAGACCCTTCAAGGCTAGAAGATTTCAACAATCCTTGAAGACCAAAGACTCTTCAAGACTCCAAGACTTTAAAAGCTCCAAGAATCAATTGAAGCTTCAGACTCGAGAACAAGCGCTACAGCCCTCGAGTGAAACATAATCACACACACACAAAAGAGAGAATCAGAGGATTAAAGTTGGAGATTGTACACCCACACGCATACAAACATCAATACAAATATGTTGTTTATTTCACGTGTCTCCATCTTCGAAGTTACGTGTGAACAAATTGGCACGCCCAGTGGGACAATCTCTACCTCTCATCTCTCTCTCTTATCTCAAAACACAAGTATAAACATGTCGTTCAAGACTTCTTCAATGGTCGCTGTCATGGACAAGTCTTACATGGGTTCTACTGCCCATTGTTTCTTCAATGAACTGACGTTGCAAGAAGATAAAGCTTCTATCGTTGCAGGCCAAAAAACAACATTGCTGGGGGCATATACTAATGACAAGTTTCTTGTTAAGTATAACCCTTTGTTTGAATATGATTCTGATGTAGTGGCTGTTATGATGACTGAGACAAGAACTATGGAAGAAAGAATGGCCGAGATGCAGGAGCACATCAACACCTTGATGAAGACGATTGAAGAAAGAGATTCTCAAATTGAGCACCTAAAGAGTCAAATTGAGAACCAACATATCGCTTAATCAAGTCAAACCCAAGTCATAAAAAATCACGACAAAGGAAAGACTATAGTGCAAGATGATCAACCACAGTGTTCTGCTTCGATCGCTTCACTATCCATCCAACAACTCCAAGATATGATCACAAACTGTATCAGAGCTCAGTACGGTGGACCTACTCAAGATTTCCTCTTGTATTCCAAACCTTATACTAAGAGGATTGATAACTTGAGAATGCCAATCGGGTATCAGCCACCAAAGTTTCAGCAATTTGATGGAAAGGGCAATCTTAAACAACATATTGCCCACTTCGTTGAGACATGCGAGAACGCTGGTACTCGAGGGGACCTACTAGTCAAGTAGTTCGTTCGAACACTTAAGGGAAATGCTTTTGACTGGTACACTGATTTAGAACCTGAGTCAATAGACAGTTGGGAGGAAGTCGAAAGAGAGTTTTTGAATCGCTTCTACAGCACTAGACGAACCATTAGCATGTTCGAGCTCACCAACACTAAACAACAAAAAGGTGAACTCGTTGTTAACTACATAAATCGTTGGAGAGCCATGAGTCTAGATTGCAAATATCGCCTCACTGAACTCTCTGTCGTTGAGATGTGCACTCAAGGCATGCATTGGGAACTCCTCTACATCCTTTAAGGTATAAAACCTCGCACCTTTGAAGAATTAGCAACTCGCGCCCACGATATGGAGCTAAGTATTGCTAGTCAAGAAAACCAAGACCTTCTACTTCCTAACTTGACGATAGAAGGAAAGAACACTGAAGCGACTACAGAAGAATCTATGGTTGTAAACACAATTCTTCTCAAGTCATCTTCAAAAGAAAAGCGACAAGAAAATGGAACACGTTGCTAACTTTAAAGGAAAAACAAAAGAAAATCTATCCTTTCCTTGATTCTGACATCCCTGATATGTTGGAACAACTGCTAGAAGCGCAACTGATAGAGTTTCCTAAGTGTAAACGACTGAAGGAGATGGATAAAGTCGTTGATCCCAACTATTGCAGGTATCGTCGAGTTATCAGTCATCCAGTGGAGAAATGCTTTGTCTTAAAAGAGCTAATCCTAAGACTAGCTAAGGAAGGAAAAATTGAGCTCGACCTTGAGGAAGTAGCTCAATCAAACCAGACTACAGTCAAAGGAAAGGGTAGACATCAAAGAAAGAAGAATTCTAAGAAACCTCAACCTAAGAGGAAGAGAAGTAAAAAAATTTCTCAATCTCGACAACCGATGATGTTGAAAGAAATTTTCTCCAAAAATTTCCACAAAAAGGAAAAAGGAAACTTTGCGACTTCCTACTGCATCGACGTAAGAGAAGTTGACAATTCCAAGAAGGGTGAACAAAGGACTTCCGTCTTCGATCGCATCAAGCCTTCAACTACTCGTCATTCGGTATTCCAAAGAATGAGTATGGTCGCGACAGAAGAAGAAAATCAATGTTCGGTGTCCACTTTCACTCGACCTTCAGCTTTCCAAAGGCTAAGTGTTCCACATCGAAGAAAAGTCGACCTTCAACATCTGTTTTTTATCGCCTCAAAGTAACAAGCGATCAACCTAAAAGAAAGATGGACAACTTGAAGATGAAACTTTTCGATGAAGTAAACAACAACAAGAAGCTTCATAGTAGCATCCCGTCACGTATGTAAAGGAAGTTCTCTGTTCTCATAAATATAGAAGGTTCCTTGAAGGTGAAGCCAAATCTCATTATCTTGACCAATCCTATAAATGAAGAATCTGATCAAGACAATGATAAAGATAAGAGCTTTTAAAATGTAAAAGCTCCTTATCGCAAGAGCCTAAACTGCATGATGCTCCTAGCCCACACGAGCTTAAAAGGTGAGTGCAAAAAAAAAAAAAAATGAACTACGTTATGACTTGACCCCTTTTCCTCAAGGGTATGTAGGTAGCTTAAAGAAAACTTTAAGTTCAGTCTCTACAAACAAAAAACGAAGGTGCAACAAATATTGAAGCATGACAATACAAATTGAAGAAATCCTTCACTACTAAGGGCAACACAACAAATTGAAGTCGTACACCATTATAAATGTGAAGCTACGAGTTGGATGAATAAAAGAAGACTCTATTCCTCCAAATTCAATGTCTCGCTAGCCTCAAGTTTGGTGTTTCACTCACCCTAAGTTCGTTGTTCAATCTTCATCAAGTTCGAAGGTTCTTACGCGCTTCGCTGCAGTTTCTTCTCTCCAAGTTCGAAGGTTCTCGCTGCTACACTGCTTGTTTCTTCTCTCCAAGTTCAAAGGTTCTCACGTTACTTTGCTGCAGCTTCTTCTCCAAGTTGGAAGGTCGTTGCTTCGCTGCAGTTCCTTCTCCAAGTCTGAAGGTTCTCGCGTTGCTTCGCTGTTAGTTCCTTCTCTCCAAGTTCGAAGGTTCTCACGTTGCTTCGCTGCAGTCTGTCTCTTCTCTCCAAGTTCGAAGGTTCTCACGTTGCTTCGCTGTAGTTCCTTCTCCAAGTTTGAAGGTTCTCATGCTACTTTGCTACAGTTCCTTCTCCAAGTTCGAAGGTTCTCACGCTGCTTCGCTGCAATCTGTCTCTTCTCTCCAAGTTTGAAGGATCACGCTGCTTCGCTGCAGTATCTTTTCTCCAATTTCGAAAGTCTCTTCTCCAAGTTCGAAGGTTCTCACGTTGCTTTGTTGTTCCTTTTCTCCAAGTTGAAGGTTTCACCTCGCTGCTGTTGCTACGCTGCGTTGGGAAATATGTATCTTAAAAATTAAGATTGACAATTTTGAAACTCAAACTCATGACCTTTAAGTATCTAGTTTGGCTATTAAATCAATAGACCATGCAAGTTTTTTGATTAATATTCGCTTGTTAATATATACATATATGTTATTCAGTCAACTCAGATTATTCTCAATCCAAATCTTGTCAAACCCAAAATCAACCAAAGTCCCAAACTCAAATTCTATTCCAAATGCAAGTTAAAATTGGATAGAATTTTACCTCAAGTCAAAAGTTTGGCATAGTCCAAATTTAATCCCACGTGGGCCAAAGTCCAAATCTAAATTCTATTCCAAATGCAAATTAAAATTGGATAGAATTTTACCTCAAATCAAAATTTGGGCATAATCCAAAATTTACCCAAACTTAAGTTCAAGTCAAAGTTTGCTGCCAAATAAGGAAATTCAAAATTTTGACCAAACTTCAAATTTTGATTAAATTGGCAAATAAAGTGTGTCAAATAAAAAGATAATCAAAATTTTGAACCAAATTCATGTTTTGATTAAATTGACACATCAAACGGAGTCAAAATCAAGAACAAATACCTTGCATTTTGATTTCAAAATATGTTTTTGAGATTCACTCAAACATAACTCGTGCCTAAATCTCGAAAAGGGGGCATTTGTTGAAGGAGAAATTTTGGTCAATCACAAATTGCCACGTCATTATTTAAAATTAATGACGAAATTACAAATAATTAAATTTGGGACCAATTATAAATGGACACGTGTCCCAAATTTAATTCGAAGACAAAGTTGGCTAATTATAAATTTTTAGAGCCAAATGTCCATTTGATCAATTAATTAATTTGACCAATTAATTAAAAAATAATAATTAATTGGATCAAATTTGGTCTTTTAAATATTTGGGTCATGTGGTTTTTGGGTCAAATATAAACCAGACCAAAAAAAACCAAATAGTTGGGTCGAAGCTCACAAAGGCCTTTGGAAAACTCTATAAATAGGAGGTCTTGGCTCATTTGAAAGGGTGGAGAATTTTGGAAGCTCTCAGACAGAGTCAGAGAATCCAGAGAAAAACTCCTCAAGACTTCTTGAAGACTGAAGACCCTTCAAGACTAGAAGACCTCAACAATTCTTGAAGACCAAAGACTTTTCAAGATTTCAAGACCACAAGACTTCTTGAAGACTGAAGACCCTTCAAGACTAGAAGACTTCAACAATTCTTGAAGACCAAAGACTCTTCAAGATTTCAAGACCCCAAGACTTCTTGAAGACTGAAGACCCCTCAAGACCAGAAGACTTCAACAATTCTTGAAAACCAAAGACTCTTCAAGATTTCAAGACCTCAAGACTTCTAGAAGACTGAAGACCCTTCAAGACTAGAAGACGTCAACAATTCTTGAAGACCAAAGACTCTTCAAGAGATTTCAAGATCTCAAGACTTCTTGAAGACTGAAGACCCTTCAAGACTAGAAGACTTCAACAATTCTTGAAGACCAAAGACTCTTCAAGACTTCAAGACCCCAAGACTTCTTGAAGACTGAAGACCCTTCAAGATTAAAAGAGTTCAACAATCCTTGAAGAACAAAGACTCTTCAAGACTTCAAGACCCCAAGACTTCTTGAAGACTGAAGACCCTTCAAGGCTAGAAGATTTCAACAATCCTTGAAAACCAAAGACTCTTCAAGACTCCAAGACTTTAAAAGCTCCAAGAATCAATTGAAGTTTCAGACTCGAGAACAAGCGCTACAGTCCTCGAGTGAAACACAATCACACACACACAAGAGAGAGAATCAGAGGATTAAAGTTAGAGATTGTACACCCACACGCATACAAACATCAATCTTCGAAGTTACGTGTGAACAATATATTTTTAGATCATTGTGTTCTTTAATCTAATTTAACATTTATCAAGCATGTCATTTTCAAATTTTAATAACTTTAATTTACAAAAAAAAATGTGGGTTAGTTTTTACATGTCATGGGCCTCTTATGTACTTATGGAAGACGTTGATTTTACCCAAAAAAAAAAAATTATATATTTTTAGAATAAGTTTATTTTACCTTTTATTTTATTTATTTAACTATTATTAAAAAATAGATTATATAATCAAAATTTTAAATACATATAACATTTTAATGCATAATTATTAATTAATAGTTAAATTAATAAAATACATTTTTAAAATGAAAATATAAGAATCTAAAAGTTAGAATATGAAAAGCTAGAATATAAAAAGGTTTTTGTTGATTTAATTTCAATAAATTAATTCTAAAATTTATGACTTTACGCTTAATTATAATTAATAATAGAATTTCAAAAGTCTTGGAATTTTAAAGGTTATGCAACTTCTTCAACTTCTAGCTACAACTATATAAGGAGCTATCCACTATTGATTCTTTCTACAAAAACTAGAGTTATCTTTATCTTGGTTTGATTTTCTTCCTCTCTCTCAATCCCTCCTCTCAAAGTTTCTAAATTTGTATACACTGCGAGTAGTGTTAAGTGTTAACCACCAATGAGAGACAAAGATGCTTCAACAAAATGCTCTCAAACATAGGTATCAATTCCTCTCATGGATATTTTCTCAAATTATTTTATAATTAATATTTGTAATTGTTTTTATTTTAAATGCTTAAACACGTTTTCTCTAAGCACCTTAAGCATGGTTAGAATTCCAGTTCTTTTAAATTCAATATTTTAAAAATTTTATGATTTTATCAAAATATTTATTAACTCTCTCTTATTCTAAGCTACAATCATCATCATATCTTCTCAAAAAAAAAAAAAAAAAAATACAATCATCATCATAAAAAAATACTTTTGGACCATTATGTCATTTTTACCCATTTTTACAATATTAAGCATGTCATTCTCAATTTTTAATAACTTTAATTAATAATAATGAGGAAAATTAAGAATGTGAAAATTTTTGCCTATTTATTTCTAGAATTAATTCAAAGAATTTATTATTTCATATTTAATTATAATTAAAAATAGAATTTTATAGATGTTAAAATTCCAAAAATCTTGCAAGTTATCAAATTTTCACACATTTACAAGTAGCTCTCTTCTATTATTTTTTACACAACTTTGACTTTTTCTTTTTAGTTTTGTTTTCTTCTCTTTAAAGATTATTGCAATAGTGTCACATAGCACAACGGTCTAACATATTAAGTACCTAAGCTTACAGGGAATTGCTAAGTTTTGTTGTGTGTAATTAGATGCCATTAAATTTTACAAGATGGTTTGAAGGCAAACATATATATTAAGAGAATTTTTAACACATGTATTAGTCCATTCTATAGATGTTTTAGAATTTTTTTTACAATTAATATTGTTATTATTAGTTATATTATATTTTTAAAGTTTATGTCTGACTATTTTAATTACTTTATTTGATGTATTTGAATAAATACAATAAATTTAAAATCTTTAAAAGATATGTGTTTTATTGTTTTTTGAGATAACTTCTTTTATAGTCTTGATAAATATCAATTAAGTTTACCAACGTTTCTTTTTATTTCAAAATTTTGAAATTCAAAATATTCTGTTTAATTTATTATTTGTTTGAATTATAAACCAAGAGTTTCTCAAGTTTAATTAAAACGGTATAATGACTATTCTAATAAATTGAATATTTAATTAATTAAATAGTTTACAACCAACTTTTTTTTTTTTTTGACAATATATGGAGAGGGGTAGGGGTGCAAGGAAAAGCCGAAAAAACCGAAAAACCCGTTAAGCCGACCGAAACCGCTGCTAGTTCGGTTTATAACCGGTTCGGTTGGCGGTTTCGGTTTGATTATATAGAAAACCGATTTATTCGGTCGGTTTGTGGTTTTTGGTAGTGAAGAACCGAAAATAACTGAGTTGAACGATAATATATACAGCAGCCGTTCAATATAAGACATATTTGATGGTCGTGGTCTATTGGCTTCTCAGTGCGCTTGCTAATGAGCAGGCGTGTGTTCGAGCAACGATGCATGCAACAATTTTTTTTAAAATATTCACTGAATTATCAATCATTAGTGAGCAGCCCAAAAACGTTTGACCGGGCCCAATAATGCGTGACAAAGTCCAATAAATGTGTGGTCTGGGTTGGGATGCGGCGAACCGCCAGACCGAACCGATAAAACCGTCGGTTAATCGGGCTGAGTCAGTTCGGTTCAAAACAAATGGCGGTTCGGTTCGGTTTCCTCAATTCCTTTGATTTCCTTGGCGGTTCGGTTTCGGTTTAGTGCTCAAACCGAACCGATTACACCCCTAGAGAGGGGTAGTTGAGCTAAGCTCTTGTTGGCACTTACAACCAACTTTTACATGGAAGAGTTTAATATTGTAAGTTACAAATCCAATTCTTAGGTTTTATGAATTTTTATGATGAACAAAGAAAGGGATCACAAAGAGAGAGAGGTAGGTAAACGATTTAGAAACAAACTAAAGAGAGAGTAGAGGAATGATAGAACCCATTGATAGAAATGTAAAGAGATGAACATTAGTTGACACAAACAAACGAAAAATTGTGACATGGTGACAAAAACTAATGGATGAAAAGGTTTAATGGTTTGGTAACTCATAATTGTATTATTTTAAAATTAAAAAAAAAAAATACCTCATAATTATATTCATAAACCAAACATGCACAAAATTTTATAACTTTTTTAAGGGAAAATTTTACAACCTATTTCACCAATATTATTTATATAACCAAGTTTTTTCTTTAGAAGATATGAGCTCGTTTGATAACGTTCTCGTTTCCCGTTTCTTGTTTCTTGTTTCTTGTCTCCTGTTTCTTGTTTTTTAAGAACTAAAAACAGAAACATGTTTGATAACTATTTCTGTTTCTTGTTTCTCTAAAAAAAAAGAAACAGAAACAAATATGTGTTTGATAACTATTTCTTTTTTCTTGATTTTTAGTTGAAATAAAATTTGGTACATATAATATAAAAATTATATATAAAATACATTAAAATTATAGTCAAAGGTCAGTGGAGGTTTGCAACGACCGATAGTCGAAGTCGATAATGGCGGTTGGTCGGCAGAGGTCGGCGGCAGCCGGTTGTCAGAGGTCGATGGTGACGATCGATGGTCGATCGACGGTCGGTGGCGGCTGGTCAACAGAGGTCGGTGGCGACCGGTAGTCCCAGGCCCAGGATTCGGAATCCGGATTCGGCCCTTAACGGCCCCGGCATTCCCCTGCGACCTGGCCACGCCACCATACTTGTCTGATACTACTTCTAAGATTGAAGACTGTCCCCACAAACCAACACGGGGTCCTTTTAGCATGCTTTGTCCTCACTCACATGCTTCCTAGGAAAATTCCCAGGAGGTCACCCAACATAGAACATCTCCAAGCTAAGCACGCTTAACTTCAAAGTTCCTATGATTGGGCCACCGAAAAGGAAGGTGCACCTTGTTGGTATAGGTAGTATCTATCAATTATTTTAAGCTTATCTTGACCATACTTTCATGTCCTCAGGATCCCTCTCATTCGGATGTGATCTCGGTTCATTCATGTACCCCTCCTAACCTCGGGCGTCACACCGGTCAGTAGAGGTCGGTGGTGGCTGGTAATCGAAGGTCGACGGTGGCGGCTGGTCAACAGAGGTCGGTGGCGACCGGTAGTCGGAGGTCGATGGTGACGACCGGTCGACAAAGGAAAGAAATAACAGAAAAAAAAGAAATAATTAAAAAAATGAAAGAGAAAGAAAACGGAAAAAAGAGAAAAATAAAAAAGAAAAGAAAAGAGAACAAAATAACGAAAAAGATAAAATAAAATAAAATAAAATAACAGGAAGTGGTAGAAAAAATAGAGAGAGGAAGAGAAGAGATTGGTGTAGGAATGAGAGAGATGGATACATGCATGAAAGATAGAAAAAAAAAACAGAAACAAAATTTGAGAAACAACTTTATGTAGTTTCTCAAATTTTGCCTTTTTTCTAGAAATGTTTCTAGAAATTTAGAAACAAGAAACAGGGATGAGTTAATTTTACCAAGCACATATTAATATTTTCATGCATTTTCAAATTTAGAACCAAACACAGTTTTTCAAAATTTGAATTCAAAAATTAGGAACCAAACGGGGCCTTATCAAACACTACTGTTTCTTAAAAAATGAGAAACGGGAACAAGAAACAAAAAACAAGAACGTTATCAAACGAGCCCTATATAACCAAGTTTATATATATATATTTTTTTTTTAAATACCAAGTTTATATTTTTAAACATTGTGCTTATCTATTGTTATACGTATATTTTTAACTTTAGATTTAAAAAAAATATTTCCTTAAATTTAAGTAATAAAACATTAAAACTTTCCACTATTAAAATAAAAAAAAATGTTAAGATTAATTATAATATCTTTTAAAAATAATTGTAATTAATAATAGTTTATCTAAATAAAAAATGCAGGTGTGTTTGCACGGGGTAACATACTAGTATAATATAAAATAAGATATCAAATTTATCAAATTTGTAAAACAACTAAAAAGTTGTAACATTTTATTAAATCCAAATTAAAATTATGTTGTTGGGTGAAGTTTTTAAATATTTTTATTTTACTTAATCATTTTTATTATATTATGCATATAAAAGTTGGTTAAAATAACAAAAAGGGTAAATTTCAACATCCAATAAAAAGTTCTCGAGATCGGGAGGGAGCTTGTGAATCTCATAAGTTTGATCTTTTACGACATTTTCTCTTCTAGTTTACTATTGGAAATCTTTTTCAAATTTAATCTTATGATAGATTATAACTACTTTTTATTTGAAAAAAAAAAAGATTATAACTACTTTTTTTTTTTTTTTTTTGAGAATAAGATTATAACTACTTTTAACTTATTTAGAGTAAAATCGATAGTTTCTAAAGTTCTGTTACAAAGTTAATTAAATGGAGCATTTAAAATTTTTTAAAATCACTTAAAAAACACTTGTGGGATTCTTTTTAATAAGTCCATTTGAGTGTTATTTCAAAATTAAAATAATTTATTGATCAATTATATATATTCGTCAATCTTGTTTTCTTTTTAAAAAATCTAAAAGTATTTTTAAAATATTAGTCTAATTTTTTCTTTAAGAGTAAAAAGTCGTCATAAAAATCAAATCTATCTCTTCATTGAGCGTATTCTCAATAAACCTTGTTGGAATCAAACTAAAAATGAATTAAAAACCAAATCAAAAGAAAGAAAATAAATTATCAATTTCACGCCAACAAAAATAACTCAATTGACATAAAATTAGTGATGGAAAGGTTTGTGATTCGAATTTGCGAACTATATCAATTTTAGAAAACTAGAAAATAATGATCAAATTAACCACAATAAAATTGAATCTCATAGATTGTTTTTTATGAATTATATTTCTCACTTCAATGAAATCATAATTTGAGAATCAAGAGTAATATCTTTCATATTCACCATTTAGAGAATATCGAAAACTTCCAATCAAATTATTTTGCATAAAATGATAATCTGAATATTTTCTTCTATATAAAGGAGACTGAGGAAGACTTGAACAACCAACCATTTTCACATTTCGAAGTCACTTTTGTTTTAAAAAAGAAATGGGGTTCTCAAAGCTCCCTCCCATTGCTCTTTTCTCACTGTTCGTTTTTTCTCTCTTCCTATCACCTTCATTTGCAGCTAAAAAGGTCAATTTTTTGTTTGTCATTTCTTATTTATTTATGTGTAGTTAAAATTTGTTCAAATAAAGACTAAAATTTTTTATTTATTTTGGATTTGTTTAGTCATATGTGGTGCTGTTGGGATCCCATTCACATGGGTTGGAAGTTTCAGAAGCTGATCTTCAACGGGTGACTAATTCCCATTACAAATTGCTTGGATCCTTCTTGGGGAGGTTTGAAATTTTCTTTCTTTATTTTTTTTTTCATTTAATAATTCATTTTGGTTTAATTTTTAAGAAGATATTAATTGGGGGTTTTGTGTTTTTGGGTTGAATATTGCAGTAATAAGAAGGCTAAAGATGCCATATTCTACTCCTACAAGAAGCATATCAATGGCTTTGCAGCAGTGCTGGAGGAGGAAGAGGCAGCTGAGCTTGCAAGTAAACATCAAATAATCTTTACAATATTATTTACGATCCATTTTCAAAATGTTTTAATCAGATTCCATTTACTCTTTTGTAATCTTCTAAAATTTGAGAAATTTTTTTAATCAAATCGTCTGAACCATTTGATTGATCTTTAAACATGTTTTGAAAATCACAACCATCCTCTCCTCATCCTCTCATAGACTCCCCTCGAATAACATTTTAATTTGTCTTTACATTTTACTTTTGAAGATTACGTACGTTTATCTACTAACCATTTCCTTTCTTTATTTATTTTTTAAAATCTTGAAATCTATAATCTTAAAATCGTAATACAACAAGTAGTTTTTTAAAATCTGTTTTTACTATTTATTTTTTAAATTTTGGCTGACGAGGGTTTTTAATTGCTATATTTATGTGAAATATATATATATTTCACATAAATATAGCAATTAAAATAGGATTGAATAAGATAATAATTAAGTTGAAAATGATGTTGACAGAGCACCCAGAAGTTGCAGTAGTTTTGGCGAATGAAATGATGGAATTACATACAACCCATTCATGGCGCTTCATGCATTTGGAAAGGAATGGTTCAGTTCCCTCCTCTGCTTGGAGAAACACCGCCAGATTTGGAGAAGACTCCATTATTGCCAACCTAGACTCTGGTAAATAAATAAACCCGGCCCTAGCTAATTATTATTTAATTTTTTATTATTTTCTTTTTCGATTTTGATCCATTGTCTAACATTAATTTGTGTGGGATTTTATATAATTTGTTTTGAGTTAAGGCGTGTGGCCTGAATCCATGAGCTTCAGAGATGATGGTATTACTAAACCTATTCCTTCCAAATGGAAAGGAAGCTGCGAGAATCCTCACAATAATGGATTTCACTGCAACAGGTTTTTACTTCTTTTTTTTCTTTTTAATAGTAAGAAATAATAATAATAAATATTGAAAGAAATTTTGTGTGTGTTCAGAAAACTAATCGGAGCCAAATTCTTCAACGAGGGTTACATAGCGTACATGCGATCAATCAACGCAAATTTCGACACGTCCAGCGTCATCAACTCCACGCGTGACTACGCCGGCCACGGCTCCCACACGCTCTCCACGGCCGGCGGGAATTTTGTGGCGGCCAAGGACGTGTTCGGGTCCTCCGGGTTCGGGTCGGCCAAAGGCGGCTCGCCCAGGGCCCGACTGGCGCCCTACAAGGTGTGCTGGGGGGACAACGTCGGCTGCCCCACTGCCGACATCCTACAAGGCGTGGACGAGGCCATTCACGACGGCGTTGACGTCATCTCCTACTCCGTTGGCGGCGGTCCTTCTCCTTTCTACCAAGATGGCTTTGCCATCGCCTCCTTTCACGCCGTTAAGAACGGTATCTCCGTCGTCTGCTCCGCCGGCAACTCCGGCCCCGACCCTGGATCCGCCGTCAATCTTGCCCCTTGGATGCTCACTGTCGGTGCTAGCACTTTGGATCGCCGGATTGAAGCTGTTGTTCAGCTCAATAACGGCCAAAGCTTTCAGGTTCTGTTCTTATCCCATCCATCTTTGTCTCTCTCTTTCTTTTTAATTGTGTGGGGTTTAACATTTTTTAATAACCTTACCAGGGAGAGAGCCTTTCGAAGGGGTTACCAGAGGAGAAATTCTATCCATTGATCAGCGGAGGTCAGGCCGCCGCTGCCGGAGCATATAGCGGCGACGCCATGCTGTGCAAGCCCGGAACTCTAGATCCGGCAAAGGTGAAGGGAAAGATATTGGCGTGCTTAAGAGGAGAAACCGCAAGAATCGACAAAGGAATTCAAGGCGAGAATGCCGGCGCTGTGGGAATGATCCTTTGCAATGATGAGGGCGACGGCGAGCAAATCTCAGCTGACTTCCACGTGCTTCCCGCCATCCAGATTGGCTACGAAGCTGGTCTCGCCGTCTTTAACTACATCGACAACACCCAGTGAGATTTTATCTATTCAATCTCTCTTGAATGCCATTTAATTTCTCTTGTTATTGAACTAATTAATTTTATGATCAGGAATCCAAGCGCGTATATTGTTCCACCTACAGAGAAGTTCGACGTGACGCCAGCTCCTATCATGGCTAAATTCTCATCCAGAGGACCCAACCTAATCACACCCGAGATTATTAAGGTAGTTTTAATTTTTTTTTTAATGTGGGATCCACAGACCTTAGTTACAAGTTTGATAGTTTTAAACTAGTTAACAATGTCTTTGCTGAGTCCATTAGTAGTTCTTTTGCTGATTTTGGTTCTGTTTTGTTAAACCGTACGTTACGTACAGCCTGATATCACTGCACCTGGCGTGAACATTATAGCAGCGACTACACAAGCACACAGCCCTTCCGACGATCCTTCCGACAACCGGAAGACTCCTTACGTTAGCATGTCTGGAACATCCATGTCTTGCCCACACATCTCCGGCGTAGTCGGCCTCCTCAAGACTCTCCACCCCGACTGGAGCCCCGCCGCCATCAAATCCGCCATCATGACCTCTGGTTCTTAAACCATCTACTACTAATAATCTCTAACATTTTGAAATCTCATTTCTTATACATTAATTATATTTTTTATTATCAATGAGCAGCCAGGGTGAGAGACAACACCATGCACCCAATGCAAGACGGCGGCTCAGAGCGAGGCGAACTGGCGACCCCATTCAGCTACGGCTCGGGCCACGTCCAGCCGGTCGGAGCCATGGACCCCGGGTTGGTCTACGACCTGACCACAGAAGACTACTTGGACTTCCTCTGCGCCCTAGGGTACGACGAGAGCATGATGAGAGTCTTCTCCGACGGGGCGTACCAGTGCCCGCCATCAGCCAGTCTTCTGAACTTCAACTACCCGTCGATCGCAGTCCAGAACCTGAACAACGGGAGAGTCACCGTCACCAGAAAACTGAAGAATGTGGGAAGTCCGGGCGAGTACAAGGCGAGCGTCCGCCGGCCAGAAGGAGTTAATGTGGTGGTGGAGCCGAGGGTTCTGAAGTTTGACCAAGTTGGAGAAGAGAAGAGCTTCACTATGACATTCTCCGGAGCTTCGCCGCTAAACGCTGTGGTTGATGGAACTCTGATTTGGTCGGACGGCAAGCACTTCGTTAGCAGCCCTATTGTGGTTTCTTCTGGCCCCTTCGCATAGGTCCTTCAAGGGATTTAGGAGATATTAGCGGATTTTTTTTTTTCAATTTATATTATGTGTTTTTAGTAATGTTTTTTAACATAGGGTGGTTTTGAATATATTTTGAGAAATATAGGGATGTTTTTGAGGATTTTGACACTTATGATTTCAATCCATTCTTTAATTATAAAGTTTGGTTTCTATTGTATTTGTTTTTTGTTTTTTTTTTTAAAATTATTATTATATTATTTTATATTTCAACCAAATCTCTTTATTAAAAAGAGTTAACAACAAGAATAAACAAAATAAATATCTGTTTTGAAAAATAGTAACTGACCCAATTATTTAGATAAATGACCAAATTAATTTTTTGAATTAAAAAATCAAAATTAGCAACTTACCAAAATACCAATTAATGAAAAAATACATAGGATAAAAGGGTAGATAGTGAATCACATTTACTATTGAATATCTTTGTAACATTAAGCCATAGAAATATATTGTACTCCAATGATAGATAGTATGACAATTAAATCAAATATATTATTCAAATAATTCAACAAATATAACTGAATATTTGAAATTATATGGTAGTTAAATAATCTATAAGATAAAAGAACCAGTAGCAAAATTATATAAGATAAAGAACCAAAATGCTTTACAAATTTCAAATTCAAATTTCCTTTGTGTCCCCTTCGTTTTCTAAAAAAAAAAAATTAAAAAAAAAATTGAAACATACAAAATCAAAGATAAGTAACAAGTACACCAACTATTAAAAATATATATCAATGAACTTTCATTGATGTACCTAATGATATATCAATATTCATAATAGATACAGAAGACATACATTTAGGCTATAAAAGACAAATTTTTATTTAAAAATATGTAAATAATATTGCACAATTCATTAAGAGATTGGTATATGGTATATCAAATCAAGTATATATTTCAGGTATATCATTAATATATTAGATATATCATTGTACTCATATATCATTAGTATATTAGATATATCATTGTATTCATTTGAGGTAAAACATGTGTATCATTTTAGTAATATTTTGAGTATGTTAAAACATGAGTGTATGATTTTAGTAGTATTTTGAGTATATTATATTTTAATAGGACTTTTTGGATTTTTCTTATGTTGGGGTTAATTTCAAGTCAGTTAACCGATATACTTTATATTTCGTATATTAGTAAATATTAAATATATCATATATATTATTGATATCCTAGTTGATATACCAACAAGGGTAAAACTGGAATAATAAAAAAACGAAATTCAGATTTAAATTTTTTTGCTATATTTGCAAATCTAAAAAACCAATGCTAGATTTGCAAATATCATTTTTTTTTCTTCTTCTTCTTCTGTCCATTGTAATTTCCCAAAAAGATTGGTAATAAATCATTGCACAAGCTAAAGTTATAGGCAATCGATGGACAAAATGAACGAAAATTTTCTACAACTACAAAAGTATGAATATCATCAGTACTCTTTGGGATCTGTAATACAAAAAAAAAAATCCAAGATCTCTCAAAAGTGTTGTATTTATATCTTAGTAATATGCGTTTGTTTTTTTGTCTCATTAAAGTATAAGAGCTTCTGATACTGATACAAGATTTCTGGGGTTGACCATGGAAATAAAGTATTCTCAGGTATCAGTTATGCCTATGGACAAAAGTTTTCTAAATGTAGTTAATTAATTAACTAATTGATATTGAATTATTAAAATGAAAGTATATTAGGTTAAAAATCACTTTTGGTCCTTAAACTTTCATGAAAGTAACAATTTAGTCCCTGAACTTTGATTTGTAACGATTTAGTCCCTATACTTTCATTTTTGTAACGATTTAGTTCTTGTACTTTCAATTTTGTTACATTTTAGTCCCTAAACTTTAATAAGTAACAATTTAGTCCCTGTACTTTCAAATCTGTAACGATTTAGTCCCTATCGTGAAAAATTAATGTAAAGATTTAATGAAACTTCTTACCTAAGATAGACTAATAAACTAATTTGGGACCCAATATGTTAATAAGCTACAAAGTTTAATCATTAAATAATAAAAATCGACATTTAATTTTGATGATTTTTTTTTGTGATAAGGATTAAATTGTTACAAATTTGAAAGTATATGGACTAAATTGTTACAAATTTGAAAGTATAGGGACTAAATTGTTACTTATTAAAGTTTAGGGACTAAATTGTTACAAAATTGAAAGTACAAGGACTAAATCGTTACAAATCAAAGTTTAGGGACCAAAAGTGATTTTTAACCTAAACTATCTAATTAGATTAAATAATTAATAATTCATTAAAATATATATGTAGTCCAAATTTACTAAATAAATGCAATTATGCATTTACTTAAATTATAATTAATTAGTTAACAATATCTAAAAAAAAAAATTCAATTAGTGAATTAAAATTATTTAAATTAACTTGATATAATAATTCACTTTTCAATAATATAATTAATTACTTATTGATTATTTATAATCCATTAATTATTTCCTAGGGTTAGTATATCAAAATTATAAAAAAAATTTGGAATATTTTTTTTATTAACCTTTATTATTAATATATCATCTTTTTTTCTCTCTTTCTCGTACTTTTCTGTGTATCGTTTATTAAAATATAGTTTTATATTATTTAATTAAAATAAAATTTATAATTAACACATTGAATTATAATTAATTAAAATTAATTATATAATTTCATTATAATAAATAAATCCTATATTTTTATTAAAATATTTATTTCATTATTTTTTATGGATACCAAATATATTAAATTAATGTAATTAAGGATATTTATTAAAAATATTAAATAGATACTTTTAGTCCGTTAAATTAACTTAGTCTATTTAATTAAAATATTAACCAATTAAAAATAAATTATTCCTTGTTTATTAATTCGTTAATTTTTATTAATACTTTGAATTAATTTGGTTGTTTTATTGATTAATCTATTAAAATTACATAAGGTTTCCATGATTACTTTCATAAAATAAATACAAACATAATTGATTTCCATAAAATCCTAACATATTCTCATGTACAACCGAACTCAGTTATCTTTGATACCTAGCTATTTTATTCCTAGACATATTATTCTCAGGCATATGTTGTTGGAATTTCAGATGTTTGGAATTATAGATATTCGAAAATATAGATACCCGATATTTTAGATAATCATGTTTGTTTTGAAGGAATAATTTATAAGAATGTTTGGGAATATTCAGATAACTATGTTTGTTTTGCAAGATTTTTGTATGGGAATATCTTTAGATTATGTACTGTACCAATAATGTCCTTACTAATTTATAACTAATTTACCGATTAGTTTAATATAAATTAAATTTATATAATGTTTTTGGTTTTTATTAATTTATTGTTTTATTTTTTATATCAATTTAAAAAGTAAAATAAACTGAAAATAAATCAAAATATTAGGCAAGTATTGAAAAAGTAAAATAAAATATTGTCCTTTAAATTTCAACTAAAAACAAATCAAACTATATATTTTTCAAATTGTAAAATAAAAAAAAAAACTAGTTAATTACATATGATCGTTTATTAGGGTATGAATAAATAAATTTATTTTTAAATAAAAAATAAAAATTATAAAATAAAGAAAAATATATTAAAGAAAAATGAAGGGTAAAAACATCATTAGAAGATGCCCTCGACATGGGAATCTTATAAACCCATCTATCAAGAGGGCATAAAAAACTTATTAAATGCCTTCCGTATAGGCATCTTAGGATGTCCGAGCACCCTAAGATATCTAGGTATCCTACATTAGTAGGAAACTAAAAGAAATGGATGAGATTTAAATACAGAAGCAATAAGATCAAGATAGCTCTTTTGGTCTACTGTATTGGTCTAAAAAAACATGATGCCTAGAGCATACATTATTATGCTAAAATAGAAGTTCAATCCCAAGGATTCAATAAGAAAAGGTAATCCAAAGGCATTTGTCAATCCTCAAAGAAAGTCATGTAATAAAGTAAAATTCAAAGTACCTAAAGACGATACCAATTGCTTAATTGCTAGCAATTGGATAAATTGCTATTAAGGCAAAAATAATTTACATATTTGTGAGAATCTGTCAACAGTCCAAACTTTAATGGACGTAAATCATGACCCAATTTTTTCTTCATTTCCAGCAATTGATTTTTGGACTATTGCTCATTCATTTCTACATTTGATCAAAATTGGAGGGATGAGATTTATGTTGGGTTTTATGTCCTAAAACTCGTAGATAGTGAATGTTAACAAATTATACACTTGTATCAATAAAGTGTTATTGTCATATAAAGTCTAAAATTGCACAATATGACTCAAATCCAATAAACTAAGATCCAAGGTTGTTTACATGTAACTTGAACAAGTATGTAGGGACATACGAGGATCAGTGTTCAAGTAACAACCTAAAAGGTCTATAGTACAGGGATAAGGTTGGGTACCTTATCCTGGTAATACTATGTGATACGACCCACTTTGTATTCGATACAGACGTATTGATCCAAGACGTCCATGTAGGAGACATGCGAGCGGGGGTATCCTATGCAATGAGTTTGCATAAGACTGAACCACGAAATAGTAAACCACTAGATGTAACACTGTTAGCTAGTTAGGTTACTGTTTCAATAGGATGACCTAGATAACTCAATCTTAATCCTGAGTGTGTCATGAACTCCTTCTCACGAGGAATTGTCCTTTGATTAGTACGGGTGAGAGTGGCCTACACGCCGACTCAATAAGCTTACCTTCTTGGGGACGAGATCGAGTGGGAGGCTGGGGATATGACAACACAAGATGGAATTCACTCATTCTCACTTCTAGGAGAAGTAGATGAGTGTTCCCTTAAGTGGTGACTCCGGGTCTTGAACAAAAGGGATCATGCCCTCTCACTGGCCCGAGAGGGACTTTTTGCTACTGGTTGGACCATAAACAAGTTGTTCATTAGAGGAGCACTGGTACTTAAGGAACCAGAGGTAACACAGAGGTAAAACGGTAATTTGACCCAGTTGTAGTTACGAACACTCGTGAAGGATTGACTTACCGATATTGGTCAATATCCGTGGACACAGAAACATTCTACAGTGAGAAGAGTGCAGTTGTGGGTCTTTAGTGGAGTGACCCATAGTTAATGAATATTGGTTAACTCGATTAATGAGTTTAGTCAATTAACCTTATATCATTTGAGCTTCGGATCTGTAGGTCCATTTTAGGTTCCCCTGCTAGCTCGTAAAGAGTAAATGGGAACAATTTATCTTGAAAGAATTTGAATAGTTCAAATTTAATTTTGGTAATCAAATTAATTGTATGAGATACAATTAATATAATGTATGATGATACATTATAATATAAAGTTTAATATGAGATTAAACTTTATTATATTGAGAGAATAATATATTTGCAAATATGTGGCTAATTAGGTATATGATATTTAATTAGTAAATTAATTAATTATTCAATTTAGTTTAAATTAAATGTGATTTAATTAAACTATATTATATGAGAGATATATATTAGAATATGATTCTAATATGTAATTAATTAAATATGGTAGATGTTTGATTAATTATAAAATTAATTAATTTTGAATTAATTAGTTGTTAAATTTAATTTAGTTAAATGTGATTTAATTAAATTAAAACTATAGATTAATTTTAATGTGAATATGATTCATATTAAAACTATAGGTTATAAGAGAGATGTACATTTGAATATGATTCGAATGTTTGATTAATTAAATATGTGATGTTTACTTGATCTTAGAATTAATTAATTATGAATTAATTAATTGTGTAGTTTAATTAATTTAATTAAATGTGATTTAATTAATTTTAATTAAATGTGATTTAATTAATTTTAATTAAAACTATAGCTTATGTGAGGAATGTGCATTTAATATGATTTAATGCATATGTAATTAAATATAAGATATTTAATTACATTATTAATTAATTAATTAGTTAATTAATTAATGTTCAATTAATTGAATTATGTTTAATTGATTAAATGGCCAATTGTCATTTGATGATTGGACCTGAATCTCCTTCACATATGCAACACGCTTGGCAAGGGGTCTTTGAAGAGATTTATCATTTTTTGCAGAATCTTCAGATCTTACTCTCCAACTTTCTCTCATTCTCTCTCAACACAGTAAATAGAGGAATTCTTTCCTCTTTTTGTTTCTCTTCCCAAAAACTCAAAATTGATGAGTTCAGTCCCACAACTGAGTTCCCAAACTCAGAGGATAGCGGGGAAGTCCTCGTGGTGGTGTTTGTTGAAGAATTCAGAGTCGTCAATAGAGGTATGTTTCTCATTGCTTAACTTTTTGCCAATGTACTGTATTTTGTAGAACGAAATTAAATTGTGAATCGGTCCAATTTTGCTTCCGCTTTAATGGAATTCAGAATTCCATTTCTTCAATTTATTCTTCTTTCCCTGCATCATTTCTCAATCTTAAGGTAGTGGTAGAATGAATGCCTAGTTTGTCTCGCAATCCCTTAGGCAGTCTTTGTGAGGGGCTTGGTGAATATATCAACTAGTTGTTGTTTGGAGGGGGAATGTATTTGGTGATAAATGTTCTGATGGCTACCTTTCCTCGTATGAAATGGTAGTCCATTTCAATGTGCTTCTTTCTAGCATGGAAGACTAGGTTTATGGACATATTGTTGGATTTTATGCCCTAAAACTCGTAGATAGTGAATGTAACCGTTGACCGGATATTAATGAAATAATATTGATATGTTTTTTATTAATTGTTATTAGTTATTTTATATTTTTCTTTGCCTAATAATAACCCTAATCCAATAAACTAGACATCCAAGGCTGTAATATGAGTCTTGAACTATATGTAGCGACATATGGGATCATTGTTCAAGAAACAGCCTAAAGGGTCTATAGTATAGGGATAAGACTGGGTGCCTTATCCTGGTGACACTATGGATACGACCCACTTTGTATTTGATACAAACGCTGCGATCCAACGCGTTCGTGTAGGAGACATGCGAGTGGGGGTATCCTATGCAATGAGTTTGCATAAGACCGGACCGCAAAATAGTAACCACTGGTTATAACACCGTTAACTAGTTGGTTTTCTATTTCACTAGGACGACCTAGACAACTTAGTCTTAATCCTGAGTTGATTATGGACTCCTGCTCATGAGAGATTGTCCTTTGATTTGTATGGGTGAGAGTGGCCAATACGCCGACTCAATAAGCCGACTCAATAAGCCTACCACTTTGGGGACAAGACCGAATGGGGAGTTGGGAACATAATCGTACAAGATGGAATTCACTCCTTCCCGACTTTAGGGAAGCAGATGAGTGTTCCCTTAAGTGGTTACTCCGAGTCTTGAACAAAGGGCCTTACCCTCTCAATGGCACGAGAGGGTTTTCTGTTTGATGGTTGGACCACAAACAGGTTGTTCATTAGAGGAGAATTGGTACTTAAGGAAATAGAGGTAACCCAGGGGTAAAACGGTAATTTGACCCAGCTGGTGTTACGGACACTCGTGAAGGACTAACTAGTCGATATTGGTCTATATCCGTGGACACAGAAAATATGTCTGCAGTGAGAAGAGTGCAACTGTGAGTCTATAGTGGAATGAACACACAGTTAACGAATATTGATTAATGTGGTTAATGAGTTTGACCAATTAATCTCACATCGTTGGAGCTTCTGATCTGCAGGTCCATTAGGTCCCACTGGTAGCTCGTAAAGTAATTTGAGGCAACTAAATAATAAATTGAAAATGTTCAATTTACTAAGGGAAACAAATATAATATATATTGATATATTACTATGAGAGAATTTAATATTTGAAGAAGTTCAAATATAAATTTATGGAAGTTTGAAAGAATTCAAAATAATGAATTAATTTAAGGCCTAAAATGTGTTTGGGCAAATTAATTCTAGGCCGGAAATTAAATATGTGATATTTAATTGGTGGTTAATTAATTAAAGAATTCATTAACCGGGAATTAATCAATTATGGAAATAATTAATCACTTAAGGAAGTGATTAATCATTTATGGAAATGATCTAATCACTTATGGAAGTAATTAGTCATTTGTGGAAAAGATTAATCAATTATGGAATTGATTGATCATGATTGATTAATTAAGGAATAAGATTGAATCAATTTTGGAAAAGATTGATTTAATTGAATATTTTATTCATGGCCTCTCTTCTATAAATAGAACACTAGACCTAATTGGTCATGACACTTGACACTCTTGCTCTTGCTCTTAGACTCTCAAAGACAAGACCTAGAATTCTCTCTAGCCTCCCTCTTAGAGAAAGACTCCCACAAGTCTTTTGCCTCCTAGACTTAGAGACATACCGGTGTAACCTCTGTGGTTATTGTGTCATTCAAAGGAGAAATTTCCAGCGATCACAAGAAAAGGAGGCTGCTGCGTTTTCGTTCGTGGAGCATCGTTGGCGAAGAACGGTCAAGTCTACAACGAAGGTTTGTAACGGTTCTTCCTTCTTTCTTTAGAAAAGCATGAAAATAAATTTAGATTTATTTTTAAGCATGTTTAAACTGATTTTCCAGCAACTTTAAAGAGTGTTTAAAGTTTGTTTGAGTTTTCGTAACGGTATTTTAATGTTAATTAATATACGGCGTAAGGTCCAATCGATGCGCTTCCGCTGCGTGGGGACTTTTATTCCCTTCAATCGGCATCAGAGCCATCGCTGTCCCTATTAATTAATATTAAAAGTTGCGATAGGCTCTAATAGGTGGGATTTATGCATAATGTATGTTCGGTTTGCGTTGAACTGTTTAGGTTAATTTTATGGCCATAGATTTTATTTTTATGTGATTTTGATCATGTAAGGCCCGGTGTTTCGGGTATATTATGTAAAATCGAGTCCTATGTAAGTCCGGGTCTAGAATAAGTTTTGATGAGATGAAAAACGGAGCAATCGCCGCTGAAATCGGGGCCAAAATCGGAGAATCGATGCTGGTGCCGCCCAGATTCTGCCTCCAGACGCAACAGCGTCGGGACGCTACCTCAACAGCGTCTCGACGCTGTCTCGCTACCGCAGGCGCCAGATATGGAAAGCTCGCAGCGTCGGGACGCTATCAACACAGCGTCTCGACGCTGTCACGATGGAGGCGCGCATTCGGGTTTCAACAGGCGCGGTTCAAGCTGTGGGCGGTCCGGTTCAGACCGGTTCGGCTGGGCTGGGACCTATTTGGTCCGGTTCAGCCAACTTTTGGCATGGTTCGTGATTTTGGAGGCCGGTTCGAGGTGGTTCGGGGCGGTTCGTGATGACTAGACAAGATTCCGGAGCTGTACAAGGATTTTAGGATAGAATTTAGCTAAATTAATGTAATTTAATGCTTTATTTTATCCTAGGGGCCAAAATTAACCGGTTCAATTGCTATTTATATGCTTTATGGATGTCATATAGAATAATTAATCCCACCTTAGGTTATAAACATGCTCATGCATTTTTTATATATTATAAATAGTTATAATGTATGTTTAAATGCATGGAATTGTTTTCATATTTTTAAATATAAGTGTATATTGATTATATGAAAAATTTGGAAAGCATGATGCATGTCATTACTTAAATTAAATATAAATAGTTATGTTTAATGAAATGAATGAAGCATGCTTGATTGATTTTCTTGATTGGCTTATAATTGAAAATCAATATTGCATGAAGCATGAAACATCCATAGTTAATAATATAATAGTTATATTATTCATGCAATAAGTGTGGTTTAATTTTTTAATTTGAATGAGATTGTTAAATGAATTAAACCCTAGATTCTTGATTATAGGATTAATCATTAAAATTTGAAATAGTTCTTTAATATTAATGATTAGAAACCGTCAATCTATAATCAAGATTTGCATGCAAACACAAGATCATAGGATAAATTGGATTAATTTTAAATTGTTTAAAATTAATTAGACCTAGATCAGTTTCTAATAGGATTAGAATCTTTTCTTACTTAGAATTAAAAATAGTTTTAATTGACTAAGTAGGAAAATCATTGCTGTGATTATAAGGGAACTCCACCGGTAATGTTCTGTCTGAGGCTGGGGGTATTTAAGTTGACGGTTTACGGAACACCTCCTACTTGGGAACTGACCTGGAATACCGGAGTTGAATTAATCATAGTTAAATGTTAGCATGCAATGTCACTAGGTTTATTAAAAGTGTTTAATGCACCTAGATCTTTAGAGTAAAGACCCTACATTACTGAGGTTATAAGGGAACTCTCTCGGTAAAGTTCTGTCTAAGGTTGGGGGTATTTAAGTTGACGGTTTACGGAACACCTCCTACCTGGGAATTGACCCGAACATTGAGTTGAATTAACCATAGTAATGTTGACTAGCAATGTTGGGTTTATTAAAAGAAGTTTAATTCACCCAAAAGATTGCAGTTGAATCCTTTCCATAATTGTTATAATAGGATCAGACTTAGATAGATTGACTTAGCCGAATACTATCTAAGTTAAACAACCCTATATTAACCTTAGGACATTTTCAGTGGGAGGAAAGTTACAAAACGAGATTTAAATCAAGTTTTGCTCCTATGTCCCTATATTCACAACGTGAGATTCATGCTCGGCTTCGAGTCGCCTTAGGAGCGGCCTCCCTTCGGAAAGTGTTTGCGTGAATCAATATCAGGGTGAATGGGAAAAATGTCTAAAGTAAGTGGGAGCGGGACACGTGTCAACGTATCCCTCGGTCTCCGCCCATAGTTCACACCGTGAGAGTACTATGATCCGCCTGCAGGTTGTCCTGGCGCAACCATCCCTTCGGAGGGCCTGATCATAGGATTCGGAACACCGTGAACTCCTGAATAGGATAGGAGCTCTTAGGCTAATCACCAACAGTTGTCTTTCCCTTCGGTAGCCTGTTGGTGCGTGCCTCTGAGATCTGAAAGTGGGAGGGTTACACTTACGAGGATGAGTTAAAAGTGTTAACAAATCCTTGACCGAACAACGGTGGCTAATGTCTATAGGAATATGAGTTATTCTGGAATTAGAATTAGCTGAGAGGTGTCTCATTTCAAAGGAGGAGTGCCTGATCACCCTTCGGTGGCTGATATTTTAAACCTCTGAAACATCGTTGCAAAACTAAATCAATAGTTTTAGGGTTCTGTGATTGTCTGTTTTGCTAAATTGATTGGATTGTGTACTTGTATGATGGGTTAAGGCAAAGATAACTAATACGGTCATTGTTTGTTTAAATTTCAGCAATGTCTTCCTCAATTGTCTCTCTGCTTAAAAATGAGAAATTAACCGGCGAAAATTATGCTACGTGGAAGTCGAACCTGAATACGATTCTTGTTGTCGATGATCTGCGGTTCGTCTTAACGGAGGATTGTCCTCCAGCCCCTGCTCGTAATGCATCCCAAGCAGTTAAGGATGCTTATGACCGCTGGACAAAGACCAATGATAAGACTCGCGTCTATATCCTAGCCAGCTTATCTGAAGTTTTGGCTAAAAGGCATGAGGGCATGGTAACAGCGAGGGAGATTATGAACTCTCTCCAGGAGATGTTTGGACAACCGTCCTACCAACTCCACCATGACGCTCTCAAATACGTTTATAGCTGTCGCATGAAAGAGGACATGTCTGTTCGGGAGCATGTCCTGGATATGATGGTCCAATTCAACGTGGCAGAAGCAAACGGGGCGGTCATAGATGAGCGTAGTCAGGTTGCATTCATCTTAGAATCTCTTCCGAAGAGTTTTCTGCAGTTTCGAAGCAATGCAATGATGAATAAAATAACATTCAACCTGACTAGCCTCCTGAATGAGCTACAACTCTATCAGTCTCTTCTTAAGAACAAAGGACAGATAGAAGGAGAGGCAAACGTTGTTCACTCTAAAAGAAAGTTCGAGAAGGGTTCATCTTCTGGAACTAAATCTGTAGCCACTTCTTCAAAGAAAACTCAGAAGAAGAAAGGAAACAAGGGGAAAGCTCCCAGTACTGCTGCTAAAAGCAAGGGAAAAGCCAAAGCTATGGAAGATAAGGGCAAGTGTTTCCACTGCAATGTAGATGGACATTGGAAGAGAAACTGCCCAAAGTACCTTGCTGAGATAAAGAAAGAAAAGGAAGGTAAATTTGATTTACTTGTTTTAGAAACATGCCTGGTAGAACATGATGAGTTTACCTGGATACTTGATTCAGGAGCAACTAATCATGTTTGCTCTTCTTTTCAGGAAAATAGTTCCTTTCGGCAGTTGAACGATGGAGAAATGACACTCAGGGTCGGAACTGGAGAAGTCATTTCAGCTAAAGCAGTGGGAGCTGCGAAGTTATTTTTTAGAAATAGATTCTTACTTTTAGAAAGTTTGTTAATTGTTCCCAAGATTAAGAGGAACTTAATTTCTATTTCATGTTTGATTGAACAATCGTATATAGTTACTTTTGATATGAATGAAGCGTTCATTTATAAAAATGGTGTACTTATTTGTTCAGCCAAATTGGAAAATAACTTGTATGTTTTAAGACCAACCGAAAACAAAGCACTTTTAAATCACGAATTATTTAAAACTGCTGAAACTCAAAGGAAAAGGCAAAAGATTTCTCCAACAAGTAACAATACTCATCTTTGGCATCTTAGACTTGGTCATATAAACATCGATAGGATTGGTCGTTTGGTAAAGAATGGACTTCTAAGTAAGTTAGAAGATGATTCACTACCACCTTGTGAATCTTGTCTCGAGGGAAAAATGACAAAGAGACCTTTTACTGGAAAAGGTTACAGAGCCAAAGAACCCTTAGAGTTAATACATTCGGATCTATGTGGTCCAATGAATGTAAAAGCTCGAGGAGGGTACGAATATTTCATCTCATTTATAGATGATTATTCAAAATATGGTTACTTGTACCTAATGGGACATAAGTCTGAAGCCCTTGAAAAGTTTAAGGAGTTTAAGACTGAAGTTGAAAACCTATTGGGTAAATCTATTAAAGTACTTCGATCTGATCGAGGAGGGGAGTATATGGATCAAAGATTCCAGGATTATATGATAGAACATGGAATCCAATCTCAACTCTCAGCCCCTGGTACACCTCAGCAGAATGGTGTGTCAGAGAGGAGAAATAGAACCTTGTTAGACATGGTTCGATCAATGATGAGCTATGCTCAATTTCCTAGCTCGTTTTGGGGGTATGCAGTAGAGACTGCAGTATACATCTTGAACAATGTTCCCTCGAAAAGTGTTTCTGAAACACCTTTCGAATTATGGAAGGGGCGTAAACCTAGTTTACATCACTTTCGCATCTGGGGTTGTCCAGCACACGTGCTTGTGACAAATCCTAAGAAACTGGAACCTCGTTCAAAACTGTGCCAATTTGTTGGTTACCCTAAAGAAACGAGAGGTGGTTATTTCTACGACCCACAAGAAAATAAGGTGATTGTATCGACAAACGCCACTTTCTTAGAGGAAGACCACATGAGAGATCATAAACCACGCAGCAAAATAATATTAGGAGAAGCTACTGAAGAATCATCAAGAGTTGTTGATGAAGTTGGACCTTCAACAAGGGTTGATGAAGGAACTAGTTCTTCAGATCCATCTCGTCCATCTCAAACGTTGGGAATGCCTCGACGCAGTGGGAGGGTTGTATTACAACCTGACCGCTACTTGGGTTTAACTGAAACTCAGGTTGTCATACCTAATGATGGAATTGATGATCCATTGTCCTATCGACAGGCAATGAATGACGAAGATAAGGATGAATGGGTCAAAGCCATGAACCTGGAAATGGAGTCAATGCACTCCAATTCTGTATGGGAACTTACAGATCTACCAACTGGGGTAAAACCCATAGGGTGCAAATGGATCTATAAGAGAAAAAGAGATGCAGCTGGAAAGGTACAGACCTTCAAAGCTAGACTAGTGGCAAAGGGTTATACCCAAAAGGAAGGGGTTGACTATGAGGAAACCTTTTCTCCTGTAGCCATGTTAAAGTCCATAAGAATTCTCTTATCCATAGCCACATATTATGACTATGAAATATGGCAAATGGACATCAAGACTGCCTTTCTGAATGGTAATCTTGAAGAGAATATCTTCATGTCCCAACCCGAAGGGTTCATAGCCTAAGGTCAGGAACAAAAGGTTTGTAAGCTCAATCGATCCATTTATGGATTGAAACAAGCGTCCAGATCATGGAACATTAGATTTGATACTGCAATCAAATCTTTTGGCTTTGACCAAAACGTTGATGAGCCTTGCGTATACAAGAAAGTCAACAAAAGGAAAGTAGCTTTTCTAATACTTTATGTAGATGATATCCTACTCATTGGGAATGATGTAGGATACCTCACTGACATTAAGAAATGGCTAGCAGCCCAATTCCAAATGAAAGATCTGGGAGAGGCTCAATACGTTCTGGGAATCCAAATCATTAGGGATCGTAAGAACAAAACGCTAGCTCTGTCTCAAGCAAAGTATATTGACAAGATGTTGTCTCGATATTCGATGCAAAACTCCAAGAAGGGACTACTACCCTTCAGACATGGGGTACACCTGTCTAAGGAACAATCTCCTAAGACACCTCAAGAAGTTGAGAACATGAGACACATTCCCTACGCCTCAGCTGTGGGCAGCTTAATGTATGCTATGCTCTGCACTAGGCCTGACATATGTTATGCAGTGGGAGTAGTCAGTAGGTATCAGTCTAATCCAGGGTTGGACCACTGGGGAGCGGTTAAGAATATCCTCAAGTATCTTCGGAGAACGAGGGACTACATGCTTGTGTATGGAGCTAAGGATTTGATTCTTACTGGATACACTGACTCTGACTTTCAAGCTGATAAGGATTCAAGGAAATCCACATCGGGGTCAGTATTCACCCTCAATGGAGGAGCAGTAGTGTGGAGAAGCATCAAACAAGGATGCATAGCAGACTCAACCATGGAGGCTGAGTATGTAGCAGCTTGTGAAGCAGCTAAGAAGGCAGTATGGCTTAGAAAGTTCTTGACTGATTTGGAAGTGGTTCCGAATATGAACGTGCCCATAACACTATACTGTGACAACAGTGGGGCTGTAGCCAACTCAAAAGAACCTCGAAGCCACAAACGGGGTAAACACATCGAGAGGAAGTATCACCTGATACGGGAGATTGTGCAACGAGGAGATGTGATCGTCACTAAGATTGCCTCGGAGCACAACATCGCTGATCCATTTACGAAGGCTCTCACGGCTAAAGTGTTTGAGGGTCATCTAGAGGGTCTAGGTCTACGAGATATGTATGCCATCTAATCTAGGGCAAGTGGGAGAAATGTATAATGGGTATAAGGATGCCCTAGTTCATTGTATTATTTATATACATGACATTTTCAGCTTTAGATTATTGCATTTACATCCCACTAACTAGTGTTTTAGTTCAAGTGGGAGTTTGTTGGGTTTTATGCCCTAAAACTCGTAGATAGTGAATGTAACCGTTGACCGGATATTAATGAAATAGTATTGATATGTTTTTTATTAATTGTTATTAGTTATTTTATATTTGTCTTTGCCTAATAATAACCCTAATCCAATAAACTAGACATCCAAGGCTGTAATATGAGTCTTGAACTATATGTAGCGACATATGGGATCATTGTTCAAGAAACAGCCTAAAGGGTCTATAGTATAGGGATAAGACTGGGTGCCTTATCCTGGTGACACTATGGATACGGCCCACTTTGTATTTGATACAAACGCTGCGATCCAACGCGTTCGTGTAGGAGACATGCGAGTGGGGGTATCCTATGCAATGAGTTTGCATAAGACCGGACCGCGAAATAGTAACCACTGGTTATAACACCGTTAACTAGTTGGTTTTCTATTTCACTAGGACGACCTAGACAACTTAGTCTTAATCCTGAGTTGATTATGGACTCCTGCTCATGAGAGATTGTCCTTTGATTTGTATGGGTGAGAGTGGCCAATACGCCGACTCAATAAGCCTACCACTTTGGGGACAAGACCGAATGGGGAGCTGGGAACATAATCGTACAAGATGGAATTCACTCCTTCCCGACTTTAGGGAAGCAGATGAGTGTTCCCTTAAGTGGTTACTCCGAGTCTTGAACAAAGGGCCCTACCCTCTCAATGGCACGAGAGGGTTTTCTGTTTGATGGTTGGACCACAAACAGGTTGTTCATTAGAGGAGAATTGGTACTTAAGGAAATAGAGGTAACCCAGGGGTAAAACGGTAATTTGACCCAGCTGGTGTTACGGACACTCGTGAAGGACTAACTAGTCGATATTGGTCTATATCCGTGGACACAGAAAATATGTCTGCAGTGAGAAGAGTGCAACTGTGAGTCTATAGTGGAATGAACACACAGTTAACGAATATTGATTAATGTGGTTAATGAGTTTGACCAATTAATCTCACATCGTTGGAGCTTCTGATCTGCAGGTCCATTAGGTCCCACTGGTAGCTCGTAAAGTAATTTGAGGCAACTAAATAATAAATTGAAAATGTTCAATTTACTAAGGGAAATAAATATAATATATATTGATATATTAATATGAGAGAATTTAATATTTGAAGAAGTTCAAATATAAATTTATGGAAGTTTGAAAGAGTTCAAAATAATGAATTAATTTAAGGCCTAAAATGTGTTTGGGCAAATTAATTCTAGGCCGGAAATTAAATATGTGATATTTAATTGGTGGTTAATTAATTAAAGAATTCATTAACCGGGAATTAATCAATTATGGAAATAATTAATCACTTAAGGAAGTGATTAATCATTTATGGAAATGATCTAATCACTTATGGAAGTAATTAGTCATTTGTGGAAAAGATTAATCAATTATGGAATTGATTGATCATGATTGATTAATTAAGGAATAAGATTGAATTAATTTTGGAAAAGATTGATTTAATTGAATATTTTATTCATGGCCTCTCTTCTATAAATAGAACACTAGACCTAATTGGTCATGACACTTGACACTCTTGCTCTTGCTCTTAGACTCTCAAAGACAAGACCTAGAATTCTCTCTAGCCTCCCTCTTAGAGAAAGACTCCCACAAGTCTTTTGCCTCCTAGACTTAGAGACATACCGGTGTAACCTATGTGGTTGTTGTGTCATTCAAAGGAGAAATTTCCAGCGATCACAAGAAAAGGAGGCTGCTGCGTTTTCGTTCGTGGAGCGTCGTTGGCGAAGAACGGTCAAGTCTACAACGAAGGTTTGTAACGGTTCTTCCTTCTTTCTTTAGAAAAGCATGAAAATAAATTTAGATTTATTTTTAAGCATGTTTAAACTGATTTTCCAGCAACTTTAAAGAGTGTTTAAAGTTTGTTTGAGTTTTCGTAACGGTATTTTAATGTTAATTAATATACGGCGTAAGGTCCAATCGATGCGCTTCCGCTGCGTGGGGACTTTTATTCCCTTCACATATAAAGGGCACTCATATTGTCACAATAAAGTTGCGGAGTGTTGTAAAGAGGGATGCCAATGTCACGGAAAAGGAAACTTATCCATGTTAATTCAGCTGTGGCGCTGCTCATGGCTCGATATTCTGCTTTAGAGCTAGAGCGAGCAACTGTTGGTTGCTCCTTTGATGAGCAAGAAGTGCAATTTGATCCAAGAAAAATACAAAATCCAGTGGTGTTGTGCCTTTTAAGTTGACATCCACCCCAATCTGCATCACAGAGAAACCATATAAATTAGTAGAACTGTGTTTATAAAGGGTTATACCATAGTCAATTGTTCCCCTGAGCATAACGGAGTATCCTCTTCACCGCCTTATAGTCCTTGATAGTGGGGTTCAAAAGTTGTTGGCAGACTTTATTCACAGATTGAACGATGTTAGGTCGAGTTAAAGTAAAGTATTGTAAAGAGCCAACAATACTTTTGTAATGCTTGGCATTTGTGGGTTGAGCATCAATTGGTAATTCTTGAGTTCAAGTGGTCATGGATGTGTTGATAGTTGAAGCTCCTGACATATTGGATTTGTAAGGAGGTCTCTTGCATATTTCCCTTGAGATAAAGTGATGGCCTTGTGTGTTGATTTTACTTATATCCTCAAGAAGTAGTGTAAAGAGCCCAAATCCTTTAGAGCAAACTCCTTACTTAGGATGTGTATGAGTTGTTGGATGTGAGAGACATTGTTTTTTGTAAGTATGAAATCATCAATGTATATTAGCATAATCATTAAACAGACTTGTCTTGTAATATAAATATATAAAGAAGGATCAAAAGTATTGCATGTGAAACCAATATGTAAAAGATGATTAACAAGTCTATCAAACCAGGCTCATGGAGCTTGTTTCAAACCATATATAGATTTTTGAAGTTTGCACACATGGTTAGATAGGGATGAGTCGATAAAATCTAGTTACCTCAATGGCCAATTTGCACTAGTTGCGATGGAAAGAATTAATATGATTGTAGTAGGTTTTACTATAGGGTTGTATGCTCCTCATAATCCAACCCTTCTATTTGAGTGTATCTTTGGGCCACTAGACGAGCTTTATAGTGATCCACGGTGCCATTTTTTTTGTACTTGGTCTTGAATATCCATTTGAACCCAACAATATTGCAATCAGATGGTCTAGGTACCAATTCCCATGTTTGATTTACTACTAGAGCTTTCATTTCTTCTTCCATTGCTCTTTTCTAGTGTGGTTGATTTAAGACTACTTTATAATTTTTTGGCTCAGTGTTAAGATGTTCAGCGACATAGGAGAGAGTATATGTTGTTGATTTCTTGAGAGAGTCTTGGGTCAAGAGAGAGATTTAATGCTAATTTATGCCTAGTGACCATGTGATGTTTGCTTGCTGCTTCATTTGTGGTTGGTGTTCCTGTAGGAGATAGAGGTAGTTCAACATGTAAGTATTTGCTAATGTCTGGAAGAGAGGAGAGATCAATTACATCTAAAAGAAAAGCAGTGTGTGAGAGAAAAAGCTGCAAATTTGAATTGTTTTTGTCTTGGGCGGTGATAGTGTCTGGTCTGCAGTCTTATCATTCTTGTCGTTATTTATAAAGATGCTTTGACAATTATTTTGACTAATCATTCTCATGCAGTCTTATTAGCGGAATCTTCCCAAAACTCCAAATTTTTTTGGAATGTGTTTCAACTCCAATGAAGTACTATTGATCATGCATTAGGTAATTGGTTATCCCTAACCTAATTACCAGCGTTCGTTAATTTTCAATAATCTAATGTGAATTAACGCTACACACTATCTAAATCATCCTTGAAACTAGAGAGAGATATACATACTGGTTTCCAAGGCGGGTACATAATAAGAACCAACACAACATTATTTCAAGAAGATTTAGTCAACCGAATTTCCAAAAATTAAAAGGAAAACAACAACCTCCGCCTCAACCTATGCCTACAAGGGATTAGTTCATCAATCGACACATAAATACTAAAGCATAATACATGAAAATCTCATAAAGTGCATCCATGATGCAAATTTACACAAGAAATACTAATCCTTCTAGTAAATGAGGTTGAAACTGCTGCTCCAGACCACCATGAACGTGGAAGAACTTTATCTCCTTGAGAGAACCCGCAAAAGGGGTCTTCTTAATTTCTCAATTTTGTCGTCTCCTTCATTTCTCACAACTTCTTCTTTTATAATGTGAGACTCATACCTAATTAGGTCAACTAATGATGCTCAGCTTCAAATGTTATTTGCTCAATAGTTGGAACTAAACCCTAACAAGAAAACAAATTAAAAATATAAGGGAACATATTTTTATCTTCATAGTAGATAACACATAAAATAAATAATAATAGGTACCTTTTGTTGATCAATAATAAACACCCATTTGTCCCTATTTGCCTTCCCAATATCATTTAGCAAGTACTCCAAAAACCACATCCAAGATTCCTTTGACTCAACATCCATGATAGCACTAATTTAGTGCTAATTAGTTTTCCTAAATTTTGCTTATGTTCATGATAATCTATGCGAAAATGATGAAAAATGACTATAATATGTTTCAGGCCTTTCCGGAGAATTCGAACTAGTTATGGACATTTTGGTCTTTTTCCTTGGTCAAAGAAGTCAAAATTAGGAGAAGTTAAAGCCTAGTCAACGTCTGCATAGCCCCATCCTGCATACCCGAGAGCACAACATCTCAACGTTGTGCTCGACGTCGCACTTGACATTGTGGATCCAAGGGCCAGCATTGAGACGCTGGCCACAACGTCTCGACGCCCTATGACCATGCAAATCTTCGTTCGAAGTGTCTCAACGATGGCCTGACGTCTCAATACTTTGAAGCTCCACGTGTTTTTCAGTGTGATTCTCTCCAAAGTGTCAAGATGTTGCTTGTCACTTGGCACTATAAATATGTAGCATTCCAAATTAGGGTTGGTGTGATCCTTTCCACTTTTTGCCAAATTCCCTTCCTCTTTTGTTGTAATTTTCTCCATTTCCTTGTAAGTTTTAGGCTAGATCTTAGTTTTAGGATGGTGGATCGAGCTTCGGGTCGTGTTCGTGCATTCCTATGGCGGGCTTGGTCATTTTTATGTAATCGAGATTCGGTGTGAAAGTGTTAATATCTAATATGCGAAAGCAATTTTGGATCTTAGGCACTTAATAACTTCAATTTGATCAAACTATGCATGTTGTTCATATGAAGAAAAACAGGGCAACATGTACCAACCTCTTTAATTCAACAAATTGGTTGAATCCTTTGGTTGTTTTTCTTCTCCAAGTTGTCATGAACCACCACTTGATCTTCCTTGTTATCCTCAAGCCTTTGGAACGGATTGTGGGATCCTCTAGTGATGAAATTTTGAAGGGAAAAAACTTCAAGAACAAGCTTCAATGGAGGTTGAGTTTTGGAGAGATTTTTTGCCGCGTTTCCTTAAGGATTCAAGGTGTGTTTCTTCAGGAAATTCCTCCTCATTTATAGAGGAATGGAAGCTGAAGAGAAACACCACAAATTGGGAGTTCCTGGGTTTAGTCACCATGCACTCCACCTCCAAAAAGTCAAATTAATTTTGAATTTCTTAAATTCCAAATTATCTTGAATTTTAATTTTAATTAATTTATAATTAATAATCTAAAAATATAAAATCCAATTTTAATTTTCAATTTTAAATTAATTCAAAATTAATTTAAAATAATTATTCATTAATTTAATATCTAATATTAAATTAATATTTTGCTACCAATCCCGAACATTTCCGAAATGTTATTTTTCAACCATGAATCCCTATTCATGTGCTCGATATTTAAATCATATTTAAATATATTAAATCTCTCATAGCTCGGTTTATCTAAAACCCGACGTGTCGGTAACGTCAAATATGTCCGACCATTTCCCTAAACCGAATTCGAATTAATTCTAATTCCTTCCATCATATTGTTCCAAAGGTTAGTCTCAAGCTAGCAAGGGGACCTAAGGGACCTACAAATCATGGACTCCAACGGTATGAGGCTTAACTGGCTAAACCCTTTTAACCTAGTTAACCAACATCCATTAACTACCGGGTCACTCCACTATAGCCTAGTAGCTGAACTCCCCTCACTGTAGATATATTTTCGTCCACTCGATATAACCATGATTAGTAAGTCAATCCTTCACAGGTCGTTCGTTACTATAGCTAGGTCAAATGTCTGTTTTACCCCTATAACACATCTTTGTTCCTTAAGTCCACTGGTCCTCTAATGAACAATTTGTTCATGGTCCAACCTGGTTAAGGCTTTAATGTCGTATTTCAAACCATAGTCGTGGAAATATTTACTTACCCAAGACCCCCTAAGTTGAGAAAAAGAATTAAGGCTTGATGGGACTCTTTAAGGGTAATAATTAGAATACTATGCTTAATAAAAAGAAAAAAAAGAAGAAAGAAAGGAAAACCCTAGCTTTCCCTTCTCCTTTTCGGGCTTCAGCTGCTCAGCCCCCCTCGTTCTTCAACTTCGCAGCCACACCCTCTCTCACTCTCTCGTTTGCGCTGTCACAGCCCCACCAGCTCCCTCATGTTCCTTCTCTTTCGCGCACACCAGGAGCTCCCCGACGTACTGCCACGTCGTGCGCCGCCTCCTATTCCCTTCTCCTCATCGTTTTCGCTCAACCAGCCACCTTCCGTTCCCTTCCGTTCGTGCGCAGCCACGGCCACCTCGACGGACCGCCACAGCCGTGCGTCGCCGCCTCCTGAACGAGCTCCCCGACGCAGATTCGGCCAGGCGCGAGCGAAACCGCGACCTCTTGTGCGTTTTCTAGTGAGTTTTGGTCTCTTCGAAGTGTCTCCCTTGATTTAACTATTAAACCGTTCCATTACTCAGTCCACAACTTGACCCACGCGATTTCGACAAGGATCCTCGTCGATTACGTGGTTCATCGATTCTCCTTGCACGCGACTTGAGTTCCCAGCCAACTGTAGCATTGGTTCTTCCTCTTCTTGGTAAGTTGGTTACCCACCCACTCATAATCAGCTTAATTCTAGAGTTACCCAATCATTGACAACCTTGTTTACGCGATTTTAGGCCCTTACAACCACGAAACAGCAAGGATTTGAAGCTGTACAACGAGGTTCCAGTAAGTATCAGCGTGCTATAAGTAGTTTCGTGCTCGATTTTACGCCATAGAATGGTGCTTAACCTTTGGGTTGAAAGGAATTGAATCCTCTAGCGGAAGCGGTTTTCACCGTTTGTGATTTAATTTCTAATTAGAATACCGATACGTTGGGCAAAAATAAAAACAGAAACGATTTCTATTTAGACGATTTGATTAAGCATGCTTGAAAAAATTAGATCTAAAAACTTATTTAGATCTAGAAAACTTACATGGAATTGAAGAACACAGCACAATGCTCCAATGTATGTGATTCTTCCTCCCAACGAACACTACCATGTCGGATCACCCACTATGACTCTTGGAATTCGAGATTGGCTTGTGGGAACCAATTTTTTGGTCTTGGATGGGAATTTTACAGCAAGCAAGTGCTGGAATTTTTGAGAGAATTTTTTGAGAGTTCTCTTCTCTGTTTTTCGTGAAAATGAGAGAGTGTCCTCCTGTTGGGGAAACTCCCTCCCAACTTCACGATAAGTGGGGAGGGAGTTAATCCCTACTTGATCTCTACCGTTGATCATAATCAACGTGATCCAGGCCGTCTATTAATTAAATAATAATTATCATTTAATTAATTAAATAATTATAATTAATTTAATTAAATCAATATTAATTAAACCAATTATAACCTAAGGTATTTAATTCAATTTTAATCATATTCAATTGAATTAAATTGGCCATTCAATTAATCTCATCAATTGAATCCACATTAATTAAATATCAAATATTTAATTAATTTTATAATTGAATCACATTCAATTTTATCTCTCATTTAACCTATAGTTTTAATGTGCATCAAAATGTACATTAATATAAACTATAGTATTAATTTGATTAAATCACATTTAACCAAATTAAATTAATTAATTCCCCAATTAATTAATTCATGAATTAATCAAATATCACATATTTAATTAAATTCATTATTCTCTCAATAATTAATTTCAAATCATATCCAAAATTAATTATAAAGTTTAATTCTTTAATTAAACTTTATACTATAATGCATCTCCATACATTATGTTAATTCCCTTTAATATCAAGACTAAATCATCTCAGAACCCGTTATGAGCTAGCAGGTGGACCTAATGGACCTACAGATCAGAAGCTCCAACGATACGAGATTGATCAGCTAAACTCATTAACCGAGTCAATCAACATTCGTTAACCGTGGGTCACTCCACTAAAGACCCACAGCTGCACTCTTCTCACTGTAGAATATTTCTGTGTCCACGGATATTGACCAATAGCAGTAAGTCAATCCTTCACGTGTGTTCGTAACACCAGCTGGGTCAAATTACCATTTTACCCCTGGGTTACCTCTGGATCCTTAAGTACCACTGATCCCTCTAATGAACAACCTGTTTAGGGTCCAACCACTAAACAGAAATTCCTCTCGGGCCAAGAGAGGACAGCGCGCTTTTGTTCAAGCCCCGGAATCAGCCCTTAAGGGAACACACATCTACTTGCCCCAATAGGGGAAGGAGTGAATTCCATCTTGTACTGTTATGTTCCCAGCCCCCATTCGGTCCTGCCCCTGAAATGGTAGGAATATTGAGTCGGCGAGCAGGCCACTCTCACCCATACAAATCTAAGGACAATCCCTCCTGAAAAGGAGTTCATAACAGACTCAGGATTGAGATTGAGTTACCTAGGTCATCCTATTGAAATAGAAACCTAGACTAGTTAACGGCGTTACATCTAGTGGTTACTATTTCGTGGTCCGGTCTTATGCAAACTCATTGCATAGGATACCCCCACCCGCATGTCTCCTACATGGATGCTTTGGATCATTGCATCTGTATCGGATACAAGGTGGGCCGTATCACATAGTGTCACCAGGATAAGGTACCCAGCCTTATCCCTATACTATAGACCATTTAGGTTGTTACTTGGACACTGATCCCCGTATGTCCCTACATACTAGTCCAAGTTTCATTTAAACAACCTTGGATCTTAGTTTATTGGATTTAGGGTTTATTAATGCAAACTCGATTATTCAATAATCCAATTACTGAATCACCCAAATAACGCTTTATTGAGATCGATTAATTTGTTTCATTTACTATCTACGAGTTTTAGGGCATAAAACCCAACATGGGTAACATTTGTTATAGGTTCAAGGCCATACCAGAGATTTTGCATAAGATTAAGGGTGGTTTTTGGGTAGTTTTCGATTCCCTTCAATTCCTAGGTGCCCAATAAGATTGGAACCAACTTGACCGTTCCTTGAGTTGTTAGGAGCGCGCTGGGACTTTAGGTAAGTGGAATTCTATATGTTGGGTCTGTTTGTTTGTATGCTAACATGTTATGTGCATTGTTGCTCAGTTTAGTTTATTTGGTGTATATATATGTTTGTTGTTTGTTCTTGGCAAAGTGTTGAACATGTTGAACTGATGTGTTGAGCTGTCATATTGAATTATGCTGGGATGTTGTTTTTTTTTGTTATGATTGATTGTAAAGCATGAGTATAATGCAGAGGATGTGCTGCTCACTGTATGTGTTTTGTGACTTATCGAATGGTTTAGAAAGTATGTGTGGAATGTGCATTTTGAGCTGTGAGCATGACAATGGTATAAAAACATGGTCCAGAAGCTTGATGAGTAGGATTCATGCATTCTAGTGAGGTTGTGAGATCAGAGGATCGTGTGTGTTGTAAAGGAAGGTTGGGTGAATACCAGGTGCCTCGGGTAAAAATGGTCGAGGGGTGGTATGTCACCAATGGATTAAGAGGAGCATCGGGTGCCTTGGGTAATATGGCCAAGGGGCGATGCACAGTTCGAGGCCTTGGGTAATATGGTCAAGGGTCAAACGCTGAGCGCTGTAGAGAAATGTCGAGGCCCTGGGTAATATGGTCAGGGGTCGGCGTGACTCGAAGGAATCAGTCTCAGAGAGCCTATGAGGGCTACGAGGATTGAGTGAGCATGGCATGGTGTGGAATTCATGTGTTAGCTGCATGGTTAGTTGCACGTTTACATAGTTGAGCATGTTGCGATATGTATGATGTTCACCTTGTATATAAGGCATGATAGTGTGATTGTAAAGCATGATTTTGCTATGTTTGATGTATGATGTTTGATGGCTCTTCAGGTGTGAGTCACTTACTCAGTACCGTGATTTTGTACTGACCCACTACTAGATTTTGCAGGTGATGAAGAATACTACGAGCCTGGTGATGCTGAGGAGCAGGCTTGAGAAAGTAGAGTTTAAGAGTCCATTTCATTTTTATTATGTTTTAGTTGTTTTAAACAATGTTAGGGAGATAAAATTTGGTGTTAGTCATGAGACACTGTTTAGCATAATGGTTGTCGACTTATTTCGTTTATTATTTAGAATTAGACTTAACCTGAATGTTGTTATCTGAATGGGAATGGTTACGAGATCTGACTCGTAATCGTGTTGCAACATTAGTTATTGTTTTGTGATGCTTTAACAGGTTGTAAAATTTTGGGTTAAGGAAAACTATGTTGTTATGCTGCTGAATTTTCGGTAGCTCCTTAAGGAGTAATGTGTCTAAGTTTAATGGTAATCTTAAATAGTCTCTTAAGAATTTGGGGGCGTTACACAACCACTAAACGGAGTACCTCTCGGGTCAATGAGAGGGTGGGGCCCCTTGTTCAAGCCTCGGAGTTAGCACTTAAGGGAACAACCTTTCTACTATCCCTGATTCGGGTAGGAGTGAATTCTGTCTTGCAATATTATGTCCCCAGCTATTCATCCAGTCTTATCCCCAAAATGGTAGGCTTATTGAGCGGCGCTATTGGGCCACTCTCACCCATGCAGATCAAAGGATAGTCCCAAATGAACAGGAGTTCATAGTAAGCTCAGGATTAAGATCGAGTTACCTAGGTCATCGCATGAAATAGTCAGTCTTAACAGTAGACGACGTTATAAAGTAAGAGTGACTTATTTCCCGGTCTGGTCTTGTGCAAACATCTTTTACCCAAGATGTCCCTACTCGCATGTCTCTACATGAACGATCCAAGATCACGTCGTTTGCCTTGCTCACAAAGTAGGCCGCATCCATAGTGTTACCAAGATAAGGTACCCAACCTTATCTCTATACTATAGACCATTTAGGTTATATACTAGAACTTGATCCTTGTCCATATCCATGATATAGTTCGAGTATTTCATATTATAACCCTGGATGTTTCTATTGGATTTAGAGTATAAAACAATTCACTGAATAACATCTTTATTGCAAAAGGATTACAAAACTTGAGCATAGGACATAAAACCCAACACAGTGTTTGTAAGTTCACTTCTAATTTTATGAGATTTCCATACTTTATTGCATGATTAGTTGGTTTTGTGATTCTAGCGCTGAATTATTATATTTATTTCTGATAGAAGCGACTGACAAACCCAACCACAATCATTCTAAATATATATGCTAACCGGTAGCGAATAGGCTTGCATGTGGCTCTGTTTAGGATTTTTATCTTAAATTTGTGGCAAATTGGCATGTAATCTTAGGGCTACATGATTTGCTTTTAGTATTTTAGGCACGTTATCCCTAAAGTACTAGTATGGGTAATCTGGCTCTCTCACAATACGACTTAGATTAGTTAGTTGGCCCATTAATTAATTCTAAGTTAGAATTGGTCTAGAAGCATTGGTCTGACCATGAAAGTAGAGAACGACTCTCTAGCTTTTTTAGGAGCACGTCGGACTTAATTAATAAATCATATTTTTAGTTAATCTATGATTAAAATTACCGAGCTTGCATTTCGAGACCCGATTGCATATTACCGAGCTTAGATCTACCATCAAATTTACTTTCCTGCATTTTAATTTCGTGTCTTTAATATGCTTTTTCCCAAATATCCCCTCTCAGTTACCTAAATAGAAAAGAACTTAGAAATATAACCAGCTAGATTCCTTGTGTTCGACCTCAACCACTACTATTGCAAAGTAGTTTAGGTCGGTGATTATAAATTTTAATTTGACTTGGACCTTCGAAAAGTCTTATATTGTCAAACTTGGCTCTGTCGTCGGGGAATCAAGATGTTGTATTTCTATTTTCTTTTCTATTTTTCTTCTAACCTTATTTTTCTTGCCTAATGTATGCAAACTTGAACCTCGCAGGACAAAGGTCTTCTGTTTTTCTTCAAGATGGCAAGGGAAGAGAGACGCTTAAGGAAAGGGGCAAAATGAGAAAAAGTTGAGCATATCGAGCATGTCCAGCACAACCTCTAACCAGAAGAAGTGATGGTCAAGCACACTTTAAAAGAGCTAGCTGCCCCATATCTGAATCAACAACCTCTATGCATCACCTACCCAAAGATGGAAGGTGGGTTCAAATTAAAATTGAGTTTAATCCATTTATGATCTATTTTTAGGGGCAGTGCAGGGGAGGATCCTCACAAACACTTGAAGGACTTCTACACCGTGGGCATGGGTATAAAGCTAAACAATGTTATGGACGAGTAGATCAGCATCTGTGCCTTCCCATTTTCCCTTAAAGATTAGGCCAAGGATTAGCTCTACTTTTTGTCGAGCAATTTTAACACATCGTGGACTGAGATGAAGAGAAGCAATTTCAAGAGAAGTTCTTTCTAGCGAGTTGAGCTATTAACATCTGGAAAGAGACTTAAGAGATCAATTAGATAGTCAAAGAGTCTCTTTACGAGTACTGGAAAAGGTTCAAGCATCTTTGCACGAGCTTCCCACACCACTAGATAGCTAACCAGCTATTGATCCAATACTTCTATGAGGGTTTATTACCAATGGATTGGAGCATGATCGATATTGCTAGTGGAGGGGTGCTCATAAATAAGACCGCTGGAGAGGCCTGAGCTCTCATCTCTGCCATGACTGACAATTCTCAATAGTTCGGGACGCGAATTCCCATCGTTTTGCCTAAAGTAGTTGCAACCACTGATGTGGACTTTTCCTACCACAAGCGTACGGGTCAAGTAATAATATAGTGATTTTTTAAATCGAATGTCGTCCTCTGGATTGGATTTTAAGTTAAATTAAGTACCATGAATACTTTTGCTCAATTTTATTTAGGGACTAAAAAGTAGTGAATTTTAGGAAACAATGGCGATGCCAATTAAATATTGAGATTCAATTGGGATAATTCTTAGGGAATTGATTTCATCAATTTAGTTTAGGATTAATTTAGTTTAGGATTAATTAGTTTAGGAGTCAAAGAACCTTTAATCACAACTATCTCTCCCGAGCATAATTGATTCTCATGCATATAACTAACTCGATATCCGTATCTAAGTTCATTAACATGCAAGGCTTTTAGTTCTTTAGACCAATTCTAAAGTTATTCTAAATTCCGTCACGAGCTTAGAATTTCTACTTTAGTTATGCAATCTTAGATAAGTCTACGCTAAATCCCCTCTCCCGAGCAAGATTCCACACTTAGATCATTCAACTAATGGCCAATTAATTGAAAGCATTCAAACATGATTGCATACATAGAACAATTGCACAAAACATCCCATAAATCAATCCATAAACATAAGCGACTACATCAATCCCTAAGAAACATGCTTAGCTACTCATACATGGCGTTTACGATATAAACTAAGCATGATAAAGCCATGAAATCTAACTAAAGATCAAGGAAAGGAAGGAAAATGCTAGAGGTCGTCAAAACCGGCACGTCCCCATCACGATCTCCACGCTTTCAAGCTTGGTTCCCGCTCCTTGGCCTTGCTTCAGCTCCCACAGAAGGTCTCTAGTCAAAAGTAGGGCTAAATTCTCTCAAATTGGACTCCCCTTGGCCGAATCTAATCACATTTTATTTATAGGAATCTGTTGACAGCGTCGCGATGCTGTCCTCTGCCGCCATAAGTAAATAATGAAAACTTCGACAACGTCGAGACGCTCTAGGGCAGCGTCGCGACGGTGTCGCCTTAACTGCCCATTATGTCTTAGGAAAAATTTCTAGCGTCGAGACGCCACAAGAGTAGTGTCTCGACGCTAGCTCTCGGATAAGCCCACTTTGACAAGTCTCCAAATTGATTCTTTTTTGCTCCGTCAATTTCTTTTGGCGTCCCGAACACCCTATCAACTCCAAATTCTCATTTTAGCTTCAATAATTAAGTCCTACAAAATAATAAACATTAAAGTGCATTAAATTGGCCAAAAACTACTCAAAGACTAAATATAAATTATCGAGAATTATAGCTCGTTATGCACGCTATCAAACACCCCCAAACTTAAGCTTTTGCTAGTCCTCGAGCAAACTAAAAATTAGACAACGGTTGTAATAGGATGCAACTACACACAAGTCAATCCTCAAGGCTCAAAAGTCAATAAGCAAGCAATCAAGAGACATGCACAAAAGGCCCAATGAAGGAGACAAATCGAAATTTTTCTAAAATTAACTTGCACAAGAGAGATCTTACTTAATTAGATTAGACTCTACTAGCTCGGGATTGGATTATTACACTCTCAACTCATCTTCCCTCTACACTGGCACTAAGGATTTACTAATGAGCCACTAGACAAATTAGTTTGTTTTTATCCAAACTTAGGTGCTTTAAAATTAAAATTGATTCAAGCATTTATAAGTGGCACTAGCTTTCACACACTTAATGTAGGGATCCATAACCCGAGTTTAACCCTTGGTTGGCCTAACTGATCACAAGAGGGGTTTTGCCTAAAACATTATTAAACATTGCTTTGCGCACATAAGTCATGACATTATTTTTCTTTTAAATGTAACAACAAGAATGATTTTTCTTTCTAAGCATGATAAGCATATATTCTTTTCTTTCCTCCTAAGCAAGATTAAACATACTAATTCGCAAGAATTAACTCTTTAGCTCTTCCCAACACCTATCGAGGTGACAACAAACATATGAACATAGTAATTCGCTCCTAAGCATTCAAGTCTAAATCCAACCAAGGAAAATACTCCACTAATGCAAGACATCTCCTAGAAAAATTTTAAAAAGTCTCCTTTTTGGGCACTCATGCTTACAACTCATCAGAAGCTTAAAAATTGACAAGAAGGTCTATCCTAGGAAATCATAATCATGCAAAAATAGCATAAAAAAACAACCATATGCCATAATCCTAAAAAGCTCAAAAAATATATGCCGAACTCAGATGCTCAAGGGCTCAACAAGCAAAGCATTCCACCCCCAAACTTAAAACATGCATTGTCCTCAATGTATAGAAATCTAAAGCATACATAAGCATGAGAACAAGAAAAGAATGAAAGGGGATGAATAATACTGCCCTGGAATGATGACCTTCTCATGGATGCTTGCAAGCCAAGAGTTCAAGAACACCTACAAAACAAAAACAACAACAAATTAAAAGCACAAAAACAAAATTAAACTTACTTGGGTTGCCTCCCATAAGCGCTTGTTTAACGTCTTTAGCTTGACGTGTTGAACGTGCATGCATCAAGAAGGTTTCTTTTCTGTGAATCCACCAGAGGTGCTCTTGCTTGCACCTTTCCTGTAGCCTATCATGAGCGCCTCTGTACGATCTTTAGAGTCTTCAAAAGCTTTGAAAATTTCTTTTTCATTCTGGACTCTAACAGTGAGCTCCCTGCGCTCTATATCAATGATAACTCGCCAAGTAGCGAGGAATGGTCTCCCTAGTATGACAGGTACTGAAGGATTTTCCATCATATCCATGACATAAAGATCAATAGGGAGTACTGTCGCTACGGGTTTGCGACGCGGAGCGGCCAACTTTGTTCTCAAGAGGAGGAAAATGGAGTCGCCACCAGTCTTGATTTAGAGGGTGTGACTGGGCACCCAAAATATGCTAAAATGGTCTGCAAAGAAAAGATTTAAGGTTCGGTGGTCTTTTGTGTATGGGGAAGGTATTAGCACCCCACAACACTCGTTCAAAGAACGAAATTTTATTTTTCTTGTGTTATTTAAGGAAATTGGCCATTGTAAATGCTGAGGAAGATTTTTTTGTTAATTTTTAAATGTCCCACATTTTACTTCTCATTATTCCTTAAATAAATAATGAGCAATAATTGTGGGTGGCATAAAGCCATTCATAATTTGTTTGAATTTAATTTGGCATCCCAAAATAAATTCATCAACAAGAATATTAGGAAAGTCAATATCTTGATTTCCTAATTTCCATCATAGGAAAGTTTATTTTTTAAAAAACATTTGGTTTATTAATTTTGGAAAAAATGTGTGAGTAAAGAATATTTTTTTTAGGGAAACTCTTAATTAATTTTATTTTTAAAAGCAAGTGGCATTTTTATGGAAAATAGTTTTGGATTGATTTATTATTTTGAAAATAAGACCAATAGAATAATTTTAGCAAATCTCTCAAAACATTCCTTTTAAAAGAAAATGTCTTTTATAAATATGTTTTTTTTTTAAAAAAAAGGTTTTAAAAGAAAAATATGAAGATTTTTTTTTTATTTATGCTTTATAAGGAAGGAAATATTAAAGTCAAATCCCGACATCCCAAGATTTTAATTTTTTTCCTCAAGAAACTCAAATATCGGCATCCCGAAAATTCAAGATTCCATCGTTGGAAGATTTTTATTTTGGAAATATTTAATTATGAAAAGAAATATAGAGGAATATAGAGTAGATACAATATCATCACATAGTGAAATAAAAAAAAAATCAGCAATATACAATTGAGATAAAATGCTTAAAAAGATAAGAAAACTACCATATTCAAGAATGAAAAGTTCATTAAATTCATTTGCTTTAAAGGAAACATATTGAAATCAAATCTCGGCATTCCAAGATATTGATTTCTTACCTCAAGAAAACTCAACATTGGCATTCCAAAAATTGAGATTCCGTCGTTGGAGATTCCTTTATTTTTGTTTAAAACAACAAAAGAAATATTGGTTTAGGCAAAGTATCTACATATTGATGCAATGAAAATATATGGTTAAACTATAAATAATACTAGATTCAATTGTAAAAAATAAAATAAAATGAACAAGTTGAACATAAACAACATATAACAATCAACTTGTAAAGGTTTAATTACACCAAAATAAAAATTATAATATTGGAATTAAAACATGCATGCAATTGTCAAATGTAAAAGAAAAAACACATTAAAATAAAGCAAATGAAAAAATAAACTAACTTTATGAAAGTATGGAAAAATTAATCTTATGAACAAAAGAAAACTATTGTAGAAGGAATTGAAAACAAAGGTTTTGAAAAAAATACTTACAAAAAGGAAAAGAGATGCAGCTGGGAAGGTACAGACCTTCAAAGCTAGACTAGTAGCAAAGGGTTATACCCAAAAGGAAGGGGTTGACTATGAGGAAACCTTTTCTCCTGTAGCCATGTTAAAGTCCATAAGAATTCTCTTGTCCATAGCCACATATTATGACTATGAAATGTGGCAAATGGACGTCAAGACTGCCTTTCTGAATGGTAATCTTGAAGAGAATATCTTCATGTCTCAACCCGAAGGGTTCATAGCCCAAGGTCAGGAGCAAAAGGTTTGTAAGCTCAATCGATCCATTTATGGATTGAAACAAGCGTCCAGATCATGGAACATTAGATTTGATACTGCGATCAAATCTTTTGGTTTTGACCAAAACGTTGATGAGCCTTGTGTGTACAAGAAAATCAACAAAAAGAAAGTAGCTTTTCTAATACTTTATGTAGACGATATCCTACTCATTGGGAATGATGTAGGGTACCTCACTGACATTAAGAAATGGTTAGCAGCCCAATTCCAAATGAAAGATCTGGGAGAGGCTCAATATGTTCTTGGAATCCAAATCATTAGGGATCGTAAGAACAAAACGCTAGCACTGTCTCAAGCAACGTATATTGACAAAATGTTGTCTCGATATTCGATGCAAAACTCCAAAAAGGGATTATTACCCTTCAGACATGGGGTACACCTGTCTAAGGAACAGTCTCCTAAGAAACCTAAAGAAATTGAGAACATGAGACACATTCCCTACGCCTCAGCTGTGGGCAGTTTAATGTATGCTATGCTCTGCACTAGGCCTGACATATGTTATGCAGTGGGAGTAGTCAGTAGGTATCAGTCTAATCCAGGGTTGGACCACTGGGGAGCGGTTAAGAATATCCTCAAGTATCTTCGGAGAACGAGGGACTACATGCTTGTGTATGGAGCTAAGGATTTGATTCTTACTGGATACACTGACTCTGACTTTCAAGCTGATAAGGATTCAAAAAAATCCACATCAGGGTCGGTATTCATCCTCAACGGAGGAGCAGTAGTTTGGAGAAGCATCAAACAAGGATGCATAACAAACTCAACCATGGAGGCTGAGTATGTAGCAGCTTGCGAAGCAGCTAAGGAGGCAGTCTGGCTTAGAAAGTTCTTGACTGATTTGGAAGTTGTTCCGAATATGAACGTGCCCGTAACACTATATTGTGACAACAGTGGGGCTGTAGCCAACTCAAAAGAACCTCGAAGCCACAAACGAGGTAAACACATCGAGAGGAAGTATCACCTGATACGGGAGATTGTGCAACGAGGAGATGTGATCGTCACTACGATCGCTTCAGAGCACAACATCGCTGATCCATTTACGAAGGCTCTCACGGCTAAAGTGTTTGAGGGTCATCTAGAGGGTCTAGGTCTACAAGATATGTATGCCATCTAATCTAGGGCAAGTGGGAGAAATGTATAATGGGTATAAGGATGCCCTAGTTCATTGTATTATTTTAGTATAAATGACATTTCCAGCTTTAGATTATTGCATTTACATCCCACTAACTAGTGTTTTAGTTCAAGTGGGAGTTTGTTGGGTTTTATGCCCTAAAACTCGTAGATAGTGAATGTAACCGTTGACCGGATATTAATGAAATAATATTGATATATTTTTCCATTAAATGTTATTAGTTATTTTATATTTGTCTTTGCCTAAAATAACCCTAATCCAATAAACTAGACATCCTAGGCTGTAATATGAGTCTTGAACTATATGTAGCGACATATGGGGATCATTGTTCAAGAAACAGCCTAAAGGGTCTATAGTATAGGGATAAGACTGGGTGCCTTATCCTGGTGACACTATGGATACGACCCACTTTGTATTTGATACAAACGCTATGATCCAACGCGTTCGTGTAGGAGACATGCGACTGGGGGTATCCTATGCAATGAGTTTGCATAAGACCGGACCGCGAAATAGTAACCACTTGTTATAACACCGTTAACTAGTTGGTTTTCTATTTCACTAGGACGACCTAGACAACTTGGTCTTAATCCTGAGTTGATTATGGACTCCTGCTCATGAGGGATTGTCCTTTGATTTGTATGGGTGAGAGTGGCCAATACGCCGACTCAATAAGCCTACCATTTTGGGGACAAGACCGAGTGGGGAGCTAGGAACATAATCGTACAAGATGGAATTCACTCCTTCCCGACTTTAGGGAAGTAGATGAGTGTTCTCTTAAGTGGTCACTCCGAGTCTTGAACAAAGGGCCCTACCCTCTCAATGGCACGAGAGGGTTTTCTGTTTGATGGTTGGACCACAAACAGGTTGTTCATTAGAGGAGAACCGGTACTTAAGGAAATAGAAGTAATCCAGGGGCAAAACGGTAATTTGACCCAGCTGGTGTTACGGACACTCGTGAAGGACTAACTAGTCGATATTGGTCTATATCCATGGACATAGAAAATATGTCTGCAGTGAGAAGAGTGCAACTTGTGAGTCTATAGTGGAATGTACACATAGTTAACGAATACTGATTAATTTGGTTAATGAGTTTGACCAATTAATCTCACATCGTTGGAGCTTCTGATCTACAGGTCCATTAGGTCCCACTGGTAGCTCATAAAGTAATTTGAGGCAACTAAGTAATAAATGTAAATTGAAAGTGTTCAATTTACTAAGGGAAACAATATTATATATATTGATATATTATTATGAGAGAAATTAATATTTGAAGAAATTCAAATATTAATATAAATTTGAGTCACAATAAATTTATGGAAGTTTGAAAGAGTTCAAATATGAATTAATTAATTTTAAGGCCTAAAATCTATTTGGGCAAAATTAATTAATTCAAGGCCGGAAATTAAATATGTGATATTTAATTGGTGGTTAATTAATTAAAGAATTCATTAGCCGGGAATTAATCAATTATGGAAATAATTAATCACTTAAGGAAGTGATTAATCATTTATGGAAATGATCTAATCACTTATGGAAGTAATTAGTCATTTGTGGAAAAGATTAATCAATTATGGAATTGATTGATTTTGGATTGATTAAAAAGGAATAAAGATTGAATCAATTTTGAAAAAGATTGATTTAATTGAATATTTTATTCATGGCCTCTATTCTATAAATAGAACACTAGACCTAATTGGTTCAGTACTCTTCTCTTGCTCTTAGACTCACAAGACAAGACCATAGAATTTTCTCTAGCCTCCCTCTTAGAGAAAGACTCCCACAAGTTTTTTGCCTCCTAGACTTAGAGACATACCGGTGTAACCTCTGTGGTTATTGTGTCTTTGAAGAAGAAATTTCCAGCAAAGAAATCAAGAGGGAGTTGCTGCGTTTTCGGTCGTTGGAGCATCGTTGGCGAAGAACGGTCAAGTCTACAACGAAGGTTTGTAACGGTTCTTTCTCGTTTCTCTAGAAAAGCATGAAAATAAATTTAGATTTATTTTTTAGCATGTTTATAGCTATTTTCCAGCAACTTTAAAGCATGTTTAAAGTTTATTTTGCCTTTTCGTAACGGTATTTTAATGTTAATTAATATACGACGTAAGGTCCTTTCGATGCGCTTCCGCTGCGTGGGGACTTTTATTCCCTACACAAAGCATCCCAGGTGGTAATGCTTCTAGGGGGAATAGACTGCAACCAATCTCGTGCTTTATCCTGCAAAGAAAAAGGAAACAAGCGTAAGCGAATGGCATCCTCAGTGACTCCATTTATTTTTACCGTCCCACAAATGTCTAAAAAAGATTTTAGATGAGAGTTTGGGTCCTCGGTGGGTGATCCTCTATAAGCACAATCTCGAGCCATCGGAATGAGACCGATCTTCAGCTCAAAGTTGTTGGCATTAATCGGGACATAGGCAATCCCTGATTGTTGCCCTTGAAACACGGGCTGAAAATGATTTGATGGGCTTGGGTTCCTCAGGTGGATTTGGGTTGGCCATTTGGATGGAGAAAGGAGAGAGAAAGGAGAATAATGGTGGAGAGAGAATAAGAAAGAGAAGATTGAAGGGAGGGAGGGAAATAAAAGTGAAAAGACGTGGAAGGGAGGGAAAAGAAAATGAAAGGACATGGAGAAAGAGAGAGAAATAATTAAATAATATATTTTTAAAAAATGTAATCCTGACATGTGCTTAGAAAATGACAACACACATGTCCATTATCCAATGCCCTATCAAATCCATCTGCACATTGTCCTTCCACTCGATTACTTCTTCTTTTTTTTATTATTATTTTTAATTTGACTTTGGTATATAATGTCGGTCGGTCGGTCGAAAAATGCTTTACTAACCACCCCGACTGACCGATCGGTCTCAAAACCGACACCGACCGACCTTTTCATAAAACCGACCGACTGATATCAGTTCGGTCGGTTTCGGTCGGTCGGATCGGTTTTTGGCCTTTTGTTGAACACCCCTACTCTTGGGAATTTGAATAAAAACTTTTCGACTCTTTCCACGGATTAGAGCCCAACTGTTACACCAACGCTCCTTTTACGGGTTCAAGAGCAAACCCAATCTTTTCCACGGATTAGGATCAAATCGTTACAAATGTTGGAATTTTTGAAGAATACAAGACAACTCTCAATAGAGTAGATTTACAAGTTTGAGCACTCAACAAATTTATCCTCACAATACAATAAATCATTCTCAAGAATAAGATGAAACGAAAAAAAATTGGGAGCTTGGAGAGAGCAACAATGGAAACTTTTTGATTTGGGAAGATTGTAAAAATGTAAAATTTGTTGGTAAAAATTTGGAGAAGAAGATGAGTTTATAAAGAGGGAAATGGGGTACAAGATTAAATTTAATTTGGACCATTGGATTTGTGTTAAAGAAAAAATGAAAGGTAGAGATTAATAAAAATTAAAAGTAAAAAGAAATATAAAATAATAAAATATAATAAAGAAATTCTTTTTAATTTTAAACATTCCAACGGTAAGAATTTACAAACATATAATAATAATAGTAATAATAATAATAGATTTTTTGTTAATTTAAATTTTGAAATCCCAACGGTCAGAGCATTAATGAAGTTCAGATTTTTTTTTTAAATTTTAAAACCGTTACTCACATGAAATTATATATATATATATATATAAATATCAAAAGCCCATGTGTCACTCTCCCATTGATCCACATGTCGCCGTCGGATTGGTCCATGAAGCTGACTCAGCCGCCACATCATCACCCCCGGTGTTTTTTGTTAAAACTTGTTTCGGCAATAACTTCTTCATTTTAACTCCAATTTGAGTGATTCAAGAGGCGTTGGAATTGTTGTTCCGAGCTCTACGCTATGGGCACATTAAAACACTAAAATTTTCAGTAATTAAAAATTTGGTTTGTTATCATCAAAACATTGATTAATTAATTAATTAAAATTAATTAATTTGAGATTAAGGGCCAAAAAGCCAACAATCTCCCCCTTTTTTATGATGACAAACCATTCAAGAAAAATAATTTGAAATTCATGTAAATCATAGGTAGTACATATATCAAGTGATAATTTCAATATAAAGTCCAACATATTACCATAAAGATCATTCTTGAATTTCACTCAAAAAATAATTCTCCCCCTAATTAATCAAAATCATAGCAAATTTATAACATATTTTTCTTAAACTTCTCCCCCTTTGGAATAATCAAAAAGAATAGTTAAGAAAAATTTAGAACTACATAAATGATTCCTTTAAAAACATGAACATAAATTTAGCACAACTCCCCCTAAGAATATTAACACATGCTTTTCATATCTCCCCCTATCAAAATGTCTTCTAAAAGATGTAACAAGAAAATCAAGAAGCATTAATTATAAGGAAATTCTAAAATAAAATTTTTCTTCAAAGATTACTTACTCCCCCTAAATAGATAAACAATATGCATAAGAGGGGTAAAGTTCCGAACATACCTCGATAAGTTTTAACAACAATAAGTTTTACCTTTTTCATCTTCTCGTCAAGTTCGGTGGATGTACTCATAGAAGTTTTTGCAAAAATATCTTCAATGAACTTGTCTTTGAGCAACTTCTCTCAACATATTCACTTCAAACTTACTAAGCATATACTTAGAAAATACTTTAGTTATACTTTTCACATAAAGAGGAATAAAAAGAAATATCATGAAAATCATATAAATAGTACAACTCCCCCTAAAAACATGCATTCTCTTATTTAAAATAAATATATAGGAGATGAAGCAACACAAGGAAAACCATCCAAACAGTTTTGCACAAGATAAAAAATATCATGTTAGATCAATCTATTTCATGCACATCATCAATAAATTTCACAAAATTTTCATTCGAGAAAATATGGCATAAGTGAAGTAAAATTCCAAATAGAAATTTAATTCTCAAGGTTATGCACATAAGCAAAATTTTCATACACAAAGGATACATAAGCAAACTAATCTTAAATGAATCAACTTGTCAACTTATCAAATAAAAAAAATGGACAAAAACAATTAAATATATCAATTAATAACAAAATAACAATATCATCATTTATGCCACTTAAAAATATTACAATTTAAATATAGGTAACCATCATAAAAATATTAACCAAACACCAATTGTTGTTGGTTATACTTCTACCTCGATTTATGTAATATATATATATAGAGAGAGAGAGAGAGATCAAATATGGACAAAGAAAATTACAAAAATTAAGGCCCCGTTTGATAACCATTTCGTTTTTGGTTTTTGGTTTTTGGTTTTTAAACTTATAAAAACCACTTTCAACTCTAAGTTTCTTTGTTTTTTCACCTATTTTCTTCCCATGTTTTAAAAAACCAAGCCAATTTTTGAAAACTAAAAAAAAGTAGTTTTGAAAAACTTGTTTTTGTTTTTAGAATTTGGTTAGGAATTCAAGTGTGTCTTTAACAAAAATGAAAACCATGGTGAGGAAATTTAAAGAAAACAAGCCTAATTTTCAAAAACCAAATAGTTAACAAACGGGGCCTAAGTAAGCACTTTTGAGCAACATGCTAACAAAATTTTAGAGTATAAATCAATTTCATAAAAACTCCCCCTATGAAAAAGAATTCAACAACTATTTTCAAACAAAATTTAAAAACAATCAAAATTTAAAAAATAGCACAATTTTAAAATTAATTTCCATAGAAAACATATAGTTCATGGCCAAAAAGCATTTAATCAAATTATTTGAAAATAACATATATCCATCAATAACAATAATTCATATTTTCAATATTTGGACAAATCATTGACCAATAAATTAGATAAATATCAACATAAAAAATCAATAATCCAATATCATGTACAATATGCAAAAATAGATATTCAATAATTTCTCATGGCATATAACTCAATATTTCAAACAATAAGCAAAAAAGGATAATGAATAAATCTCAAAAAAAAAGATTCTACCGCATATTTTTAAGAGAATAATCCTTTTTAAGAAAATAATCCACTAATCCATAAATAATCAAGCAATGCACATAAATGCCAAAAATATTCTCAAGTTTCTCATGGACATTTAATCTAATCAACACAATTATATTCAAGAAACCGATATTTCACTCTGTAACCCATCAAGAAGATATAATTTCCATATCAATAAAATAATAAACTAAAAAGATACAAAGTGTAATGCCCCAACTTTTTAAAACCTAACGACTAACTAGGAACGTTACTACATGCATGAATGATTCAAAGAACTATGAAGTTAAATTCTTCCTAGAAGTCTAGAATGCATAAAATAGGTAAATAATTTTAATAAAACCTTTATTTGGGATCCCAAGAAAACTTGTAAAACATAAAAATAATTGAACGCCTCAAAATGCAACAAAATAAATAAGTCTTTTAATATTTACATAGAAAATTCAAACAACGAAACTAATATGCGGAAGTAAAAAAAATGCTGACAACGTCCACCATGGCACCACCAGCAAGTGCCCTTGATCAGTAGCCTAACACGTTCTCGCCCTTGCCTAAAAAAATTAAAATAAACAAAGAATGAATATTAAAAATACTCAGTAAGTAACCCCTCTACCAGAGTTGGTTAAGCAAGCACAAACATTTATGAGGGGACCTAAGCTTTGCTTTAGTATCGCTCTATTTCTTGGCCATAACGCCAAATGTGACCCTATTGCCACAAAACTGAACTGTGACCTTATCGCCACTATATAAAACTTTATTGTGACCATATCGTCACTTGTCACCATGGCCATACCGCCAAGTTTTAATAAAGTACTAAAATTATTCCCTTGACCATATCGCCAAGTTTTAAGAAAATTTATAAAAACAATCACGTCTTGACCATATCGCCAAGTTTTAATAAAACTCTTGGCCATATCACCAAGTTTTCCAATAACAAACCTTTGAGAGCGCTCGTCACCGTGAGACATACATGTGCATGTGAGGTCCCCTAACTAACTTTATGATAACGTAACATATGACAATTCACATTTCAAACAAATTCGCAGTTAAATCAAATAATTCTCTTTTCACAACCCTACAATTTCTAACTTACATATTGAACAATCACCATACAAGAACACACAGACAATTCACAACGCATTCATCATATTCAGAGCATGTCACACCCCACAATTTCACATGTACTATAACGGATAAGCATTTAAATTTTTTTCCAACATTCTGATAGGGAAGTCACTTACACAGAACTGCTCAAGAATTTTTACCCAAAAATCCTTACTCCAATGATTCCCTAAATCGCTAGCCAACCACACCCACAACCTTGGAACTCAATAACAGTTAGTGAAACAGCCGCTGCACAGTGAAATGTGGTGCCGGAATAAAATGGGTAAGGTTGGAACGAATTCAAAACAATCAAAGGATCATCATCGATACTAAATAAACGCTAATGGAACTCAATTGGAGAGAAAACTCACCCAAATCGGACCGCGATCTTGCTGGTCAGCACAAGGCAGTGGCAAAAGTTCGAATAACGATTTCAAAATCTAGGAATTGATCTTCAAGAACACGATAATGGTGGAGGGTTGAGCGGCGGGTCTGAGCGATGCGACTAATGGCAGCGATAGATTCGTGCGGGGTGGCGACATGTGGTTGACCGACTGAATGCGGCGGCGGTCCTTGGTGCACGGCGGCGGAGCTACACGCAGAGAGAGAGTGAGGCCGAGAGAGACAGAAACGAGAGAGAGAGAGAGAGAAGAAACAAGAGTTACCGGCGGTTCGGTTTGCGATGGTGACCGGAGGAGAGAAGCGGCGGCATGCGGCGAGCGTGAAGGGAGGAGGCGACGCGATCTGATATAGTAGAGAGAGAGTGAGATCGAGCGAGAAAGAGACGAGAGAGAGATAGAGAAAAAAGAAAACTCACCGGAAGCTTGCGGCGTTCGTCGTGGTGGCCGGAGAAGAGAAACAATGGCAGCGGCGGCGAGCGGTCTTGCGGCGGCGGCGGGCAGACGGGAGAGAGAGAGAGCAGTCGAGAGAGGGACGAGAGAGGGAGAGAGAAATCGGGGGGGAAAGAAGAAAATCTCAGCTTTTTTTTTTCTTTAATCGGTCCTTTGACCGAAATTTTGGGGGGGAACTTTCCCCCCCTTTTCTCCCCTTTGACCGGGTCTTTAAAAGACCCACAATTTTTTTTTTTTTTTTGGCTGTTACACAAAGTTACGAAAATATCTTTTTCTTTGATATGTTCAAGAAAGCCACTATGTTGCTTTATTGAAATTTATTTCCAAATTTTAAGTACAAAGCAACCACTTGCTTATTGAAATCACACCTACAAAAACAAAGCTCAACCAAAAGATCTTGGTACCCATTTCTTGGGTCCTTCATTGTTAGTGAGCATTGATTTTGGAACCCATTTCAAATTTGTTTCAATACTTTTAGCATTCATTTTTGACAAATATCAAATTTATTATCAATTTTGCCACAATTATTAAACAAGAATTTCTTCTTAATAATTTGATTTTGCACAATATTTTTCTTTAATAATTTCTTCCTTGGAGCATTGTGAAACTTTGCTCTTTGAGAAAAATTTCTTCTTGGAGAAGTAGTATGAGCATATTTCAATCTAAAACACTTAGGTCTAATATGGCTTTCAACACCACAATAATGACATATAGGCACAAAGTTAGATTTAGCATGCTTAGACACAACCTTAGGCATGTTAAGCTTAGGCATATTAGGAGATGCTTTAACAAAGATAGTTTTAGAACTTGAAGGAGTAGAACATTCATCAGTATAGAATAAATCTCTTTTATCACCAAAAAGCTTGCCTACTTCAATTATCTTGTCTAATCTTGGAGCACTTATTGTCAACTTTTTAATAGATTCTTTAGCCTTATCAAGTTCTTGCAAAGCACTAAATTCCTTTTCTTTGAGTAATTTAATCAAATTATCTTTTTCATAACTATCATGCTCAAGATATTTAACTTTGTCAAGCAAGATATTTTTCTCATCACAATCAAAAGCTTTCTTGTCACAAGAGATATTCATTTCATCAATATGCATAACATCATGCTCATTCTCTTTTCAGCAAGCAATTTCTTCAAGTAAAGACTTATTTTTACTAGATAAGACATTGTATTTCTTTTTAAGCACAACATACTTAGAACTAAGTTTTTCTAAATCATTTTGCATATTTTCAAAAGCTTCAAACAATTCATTATAAGAAAGAGGTTCTAGAGTTACCTCATCATTTTGTTCATCCTCTTTGTCACTATGAGCCATGAAGCAAAAGTTGGTCACTTCTTTATTATCACTCCCACTTTCGCTTTCATTGCTATCATCCCAAGTAGCCTTTATTGCTTTCTTCTTGGATTTCTTGGGTGATTTGGGAAGAGGACAATCGGTTCTAATATGACCCCGCTTCTTGCATTCATACCATATTACCTCATCCTTTTTGCTCTTTTCACCTTTTGACTCTTTTTGGATTGAAAGATGCTGCTTGAATTGCTTCTTTCTCTTGATGAAGTTCTTATAATTACATGAAAGATAGGCAACATCATCTTCATCAAGGTCATCTTCATCTTGGGAGTCAACTTCTAAGGAGATGGCCTTTAAAGCTATACTCTTCTCTTTCTTTTTCTTCTCATCCTCCATGTTTTTCTTGATCTTTATCTCATGCGTCAACAACGAACCCATGAGTTCATCAATGGATGGCAGTGACTTTAGGCTCCCATTGTTTAGGCAAAGACCATAATAACTTCTTTACCTTCTCAAGATTTGAGTACTTTTTCCCAAGTCCTTCTAAAGCATTGACAATGTTAGTAAATCTAAGGGAAAAATACACTTTTAGGCCCTGAGGTTTGGGTTAGGTTTCATTTTGGTCCCTGAGTTTTCAAACTCAACAATTTAGTCCCTGAGGTTTGGTTTTAGTTTCATTTTGGTCTCTCAATCCAATTTTTCGTTAATAATTAACGGAATGCTGATGTGGCAAATTTTTTTTTATTAAAAAAATTTTTTTTTATTAAAAAAAATATTTTTTTATTAAAAAAAATTATTTTTTAAGTTTTTTAAAATATAAATATAATTAAATAATAAAAATATTAATATTTTATATATTTTTTTATTTATTTCTCTCCTCCCTCTCCTCTTTTTCATCTTTTCTTCTTCCTCACCACTTTCTTCTTCTTCACCATACCACCATCACCACCACCACCACCTTGCCGCCGGCCGCCATCGATTGCCGATAGCCACCACTCGCCGACGGCCGACGACCGGCGATGGGCGGGTTTTTTTTCCTTTCTTTCTTCTTTTCTTCCTCTCTCTTCACTTTCTTTAAAAAAGAAAAAACAGAAAGAAGAGTTTCCGTTGTTGTCGTTGCTTCATTCACGACGTCGTTGCTGCCGTTGCCACCGCTTCGTCACACTGCCGCTGCCGCCACTTCAGTCAAGCCACTTTCACACGAACCCGACCCAGCCCTCGCACGAAATGACCCAGAAAACCCCATCGCATGAACCCCCTCGCACGAACCCGACCCAGAAGCTCCCTTTCACGAACCCGCTTCAATCACGCCGCCGCTGCCATAGAGTTCGATCTTCGATTTGCTGCCTTCAGTTGCTGCTGTCTTCAGTTGTGTCGCCGCCTTCAATCGAACCCCAACACCCAGATTTGGGAATTTCAGATCTGAAACGAAACCCACATTTCATATCTAAAACACGAACGCCCAATCGTGTCCACGCCACAGTCAGAAGAGCTCCGCTTCAGTCACGAATCTGGCGTAATCGAACTCCGGCGGCGATGGTAGTTGAAGAGCTTGAGTGTGGCTTTTTTGTTTTTGAGTTCTTGTGGAGTGGGTCTCTTGAAACTCCCCTATTTTCTTTTCTTTTTTTTTTTTTTAAGAAAGTGAAGAGAAAGAGGAAGAAAAGAAGAAAGAAAGAGAAGAGAAAAAAAAAATTGCCGGCCGCTGGTGATGGTGGTATGGTGAAGAAGAAGAAGAAAGTGGTGAGGAAGAAGAAAAGATGAAAAAAAGGAGAGAGAGGACAGAAATAAATAAAAAAATATATAAAATATTAATATTTTTATTATTTAATTATATTTATATTTTAAAAAACTTAAAAAATAATTTTTTTAATAAAAAATTTTTGCCACATCAGCATTCCGTTAATTATTAACAGAAAATTGGATGGAGGGACCAAAATGAAACTAAAACCAAACCTCAGGGACTAAATTGTTGAGTTTGAAAACTCAGGGACCAAACTGAAACCTAACTCAAACCTCAGGGACTAAAAGTGTATTTTTCCCTAAATCTAATAAACATATCGGAAATAACTTCATTTTCATCAATTTTAAACATTTCATATTGATGAACTAACATGTCAATTTTTGTTTCTTTTACTTGACTAGTTTCTTCATGAGTAATTTCTAATTTAACCCATATCTCTTTAGCGGTTTTGCAAATAGACACTCTATTATACTCAACTTCATTCAAAGCACAAAATAAACAATTAATAGCTTTGACATTTAAAGAGCATGCTTTCTTTTCATTTGTTGACCATTCTTCCTTAGGTTTTATAGTTCTAACACCATCAACATCTTTTGTTGGAATTTTAAAACCTTCTTCAACAATATCCCATAAATCATAATCAATAGACAACAAGAAAAATCTCATTCTATTTTTCCAATAACTATAATTAGTACCATTAAAGAAAGGAGACTTTGTAATAGATTGACTATCGGTAAAATAGATGAAACCTAAAGTTGTCATAGCACAAAAACAATTAAGTTTATCAAGAAATAATATTTCAAGAAGAGTAACCCGCTCTGATACCAATTGTTGGATCGATATGACAACCCTAGAGGTGGGGTGAATAGAGTTTAATTAAACTTTTTCCTGAAATTGAACCAATTAAACTAATTTATGCACTTTTCATAAACAAAAAAAAATCAATTTATGCAACAAATAAGATAGACAAAAAGTGTAATAATTTAATTCTATCAATTTTAGCAAACAAATAAGAACAAACTAAAACATGCAATAAATTGCTTAAATTAATTGCAAAAATAAAAAGGACAAAATAAGAGAAGAAGACACCGTAATTTTTATAGTGGTTCGATCAAACTCGACCTACTCCACTCCCTAAGCGCCTCTTGGGAATTTGAATAAAAACTTTTTTACTCTAATTTCCATGCTCCTTTTACGGGTTCAAGAGCAAACTCGATCCTTTCCACCGGTTAGGATCACAAATGTTGGAATTTTTGAAGAATACAAGACAACTCTCAATAGAGTAGATTTACAAGTTTGATCACTCAACAAATTTATCCTCACAATACAATAAATCTCTCTCAAGAGTAAGATGAAAAGAAAAAAATTGGGAGCTTGGAGAGAGCAATAATGGAAACTTTTTGATTTGGGAGGATTGTAAAAATGTAAAATTTTTTGGTAAAAATTTGGGGAGGAAGATGAATTTATAAAGAGGGAAATGAGGTAAAAGACTAAATTTAATTTGGATCATTGGATTTGTGTTAAAGAAAAAATGAAGGGTGGAGATTAAAAGAAATTAAAAGTAAAAAGAAATATAATAATAATAAAATATAATAATAATAATAATAAAGAAATTCTTTTTAATTTTAAACATTCCAAGAGTAAGAATTTAAAAACATATAATAATAATAATAATAATAATAATAATAATAATAATAATAATAGATTTTTTTAAAATTTAAATTTTGAAATCCCAACCGTCATTAATGATTTTTTTTTTAATTTTAAAACCGTTACTCACATGAAATTATATATATATAATACATACATTTAAATATCAAAAGCCCATGTGTCACTCTCCCATTGATCCACGTGTCGCCGTCGGATTGGTCCATGAAGCTGACTCAGTTGCCACGTCATTGCCACCGGTGTTTTTCGTTAAAACTTATTTTGGCTATAACTTCTTCATTTTAACTCTGATTTGAGTGATTCAAGAGGCGTTGGAATCGTTGTTTCGAGCTCTATGCTATGGAGACATTAAAACACTAAAATTTTCAATAATTAAAAATTGGGTTTGTTATCATCAAAACATTGATTAATTAATTAATTAAAATTAATTGATTTGAGATTAAGGGCCAAAAAGCCAACAATAACTCCCAGGGGAATCAGAGGTGGTATGATTCTTTCTCACCTACATTCCAATGTGAAGAGATCATCCAAACTTCAGCTATGGACATTAGAACTAGAATCAGAATCAATTCGGTTGACAACAAGCTTCCTCAAGCTCTTCAAGTATACCTCTTGAGAACATAATTAAATCTCTTGCTGATAGTTCATTGAAATTCCAACAGGAGACGAGGGGTTAGCAAGTAGAACCTAGGTAACTAGGGGCCCGTTTGGTAACGTTCTCGTTTCTTGTTTCCGTTTCTTCATTTTTAATAAAGAAAAATAGAATTTCATGACCCTAACACCTATACATTCAATAATAATAAACCTATATTCTTATTTTTGTTTGGAAAAAATTGGAAACAAGAACAAAAAAGGAGAAACTAGTTTTAGTTGTTCCCAAAAGTTCTATACAAATTTTGGGAGTGTTTCTAAAAAATGAGAAACGAGAAACATACATAGTTATTAAATGCTTAGATTTCTTAATAAAATTGGAAACAAGAAACAAGAAACGAGAACGTACCAAACGTGTCCTAGATTACTCAGTTGGCCAACCTCCATTAGCAAGTTAGAGGCTCAATATGGGAAGTTGTCTACTTAGTCGTAGGTTCTGAAGAAAGAATGACTGAATGTAATTGCCTCGAGGAATGGTGCAATTTTGAGGCCCTTGTCCTCTACCCCTCCTCCACCCTAGACCAACAATTTAGAAGATGAAAAATATGAGAAAGAAGATTAAAAGAAAACAAATGAGGTAATTTTTGAACCATTTGTTCCTTTACTTGAGTATAAATTTGTTGCTCTTTTCCTAGCAGGTTGCCATCCCCACCTTCCAAGAAGGAAGAGGAAGACAGAGATGCACTCGAGGTGTTAAGAAAGGTAATGGTGAATATCCCATTGTTGGATGCCATACAACAAATCCCACGATATGCCAAGTTCTTGAAGAAATGGTGTATCAAAGAAGAGGCTTTCAGTTAAGAAAGAGGTACGTGAGAATATTTCCATGCTTATGTTTAAAACTTTGCCTAAAAAGTGTATGGATCCTGGTATATTCTCCCTCCCGTGTATGATCGGTTAGTATAAGATTCAGCTTGCCATGTTAGATCTAGGCGTTTCGATTAATGTTATGCCTTTGTCTCTACTTAATTAATTAGGATTACATGATATGCACGACACTAATATCATCTTTCAATTGACAGATAGGTCGAGCATAAAACCTCTATGAATTGATACACTTATAAAAGTTTATGGTTTTAATTGATACCATTATTAATTTAGAGTTTTAATTGGAAGAATTCAAAGTTTAAAGGTACAAATGGATTTTTTCTTTTGGCTAAATTATAAAGAATACCCCTGAACTATGGGTTTTGTTTCAAAAATGCCCCTAAACTTTAAAAAGTTTCAAAAATACCTCTGAACTTTAAAAAATGTTTCAAAAATACCATTGCCGTTTTTTGGATGAAAACGGTTAAAGTTTCAATTTCATTAATACCCTTGAACTTTAAAAAAAAAATTAAAAAAATTCCCTTATTGGAAAATGTTTTTTTCTTTTTTTCTCCCCTCACCATAAATTCTTCTTCCATGAAAATTAATGCAAGATTTTGCTAATAAATATTGTGTGTAACACAATACCAGATGAAAAAAAATTTTAAAATCGAGTTTTCTCCTTTAAAAAGTGTAAAGAAGATAAGTGGGAGAAAACAACATACATACATACATATATATATACTCTCTCTGTTTGTGTATGTTAGTGATGAGAAGAAGAAGTGTTTATAAGATTGTGGATTTGATCCAGTTTACAAGATTAATTAATCAAAAGTTTTATATATGATTTTGTTCTTATTAATATTTAAGCATTGTTAGAACCAGTATACAACCATAGTTTCATTTATTTTCATAAAATGAATATAGAGAAAACTAATGCGTAGTGGTTGGTGAAGAAATAATATTGAAAAGGTTACCAACAAAATGAAGTCAAACACATGTAGAATTTCAAGAACAAAACAAAAGTCACATTGAAGTTTCAACACGAAAAATATAGTCAAGCTCTTGGGATGATGTATTGAAAGAGAATAAAAGCTCTTAGTCTATGAATGCATGACAAATAAGTAAAGTTTCTCATTAAATTTAATGGAGGAAGAATTTATGGTGAGAGAAGGGAAAAAAAAAAAAAAGAAGAATTTTTCAATAAAGGGTATTTTTTAATTTTTTTTTTTTTTTTTGAAAGTTCAAGGGTATTAATGAAACTAAAACTTTAATGGTTTTCATCCAAAAACTAACGATAAGAGTATTTTTGAAACATTTTTTAAAGTTGAGGAGTATTTTTGAAACTTTTTAAAGTTCAAGGGTATTTTTGAAACAAACCCCGTAGTTTAGTGGTATTTTTTATAATTTAACCTTTCTTTTCTCTCTTTTTTTCTTTCTTTATTTGTTTCAATTTTTATTGCATTTGTTGTTGTCCAAAACGACAAGAATTATCCATGGAATGAACATCTTACCTCTTTTTAACCCTTGATGGTTTTCTTCAAGAGTTAATGAATTAATAGATGCCGGAGAATAAAGGATGTCTGGGAATAAGATTGCTGGGAATCAAAGATAACTGTGTTTGGTTGTGCATGAGAATGTCATCAGGATTTTATGAGAACGAATTATGTGTGTATTTATTTTTATTGAATTAATTATGTAAACTTTATGTAATTATAATAAATTAATCAATAAAATAATCAAAGTTAATTCAAAGTATTAATAAAAATTAATGAATTAATAATCATGAAATAATTTTAATTGGATAAACTATGTTAATATAACTAATTAAAATTATTTAATTAATTTTTTAATAAATATCCTTAACTACAATAATTTAATATATTTGTATCCATAAAAATTAATTAGATAAATATTTTAATAATAATATGATTATTTATTTATTATAAAGAAATAAAAAAACAATTAATTGATTATAAATAATCAATAAGTAATTAATTATAATTATTGAAAAATGAATTTTTATACTAAATTTATTTAAATAATTTTAATTCAATAATTAAATATATTTTCGATAATGTTAACTAATTAATTATAATTTTAGTAAATATGTAATTGCATCTATTTAATAAACTTGGATTAAAAAAAAAACATCAAATTCTTGACAAATTATTATTTATTTAATCTAATTAAATAATTTATTATATTAATTAATTAACATGTTCAAAATAAAATTGCATATAAAAATAAAAATGGGTAAAAAGAAAACTCATGTTTTTACAAGGGTATGGAAAGTCCTTACCTATGACATAAATGATATCTGAGAATGCTTTATTCCAAGAGATCCACCACAGAAACCTTGAAATAGACAAGAGGTATCAAAAACTCTTGTTCATTCCCATCTCCAAAACCATCCACCAAACCGTACCTTGATGGTTTTCTTCAAACCCTGTTCTCTAAGTATAACGCTCGACATCCCTAGAAATATCTCGTATTTTTTTTTTGAAAATTAAAAAAAACAAAGGGTCTGCTTGAATTACTAGGTAAATCAGTGTAGGTTAGTTTAGATCATGGGTCTGCTTTATGTTTCGCTTTGCAATAAATCCCTTCCTCAGTCAATGCTCAATCAATGGCGATACCGACTGCAAATACTATTATAAACACAAGTGAATCATCTCGCCACGTTTAATGAACCCTGTAGAAATTTAAACCTTCAACCCAAAACCTGCTCTGTTTCGAGCTGGGCAGATGCCCATTTTGCTTTCTTCCCACATCGTGATCGAATCGAGCAAAACTTGAAGAAATCCAGGTTTTTCTTTAAAACCCATTTGAAAATTTTGAATGACGAGAGCTTTTAGAAGACGAACTTTGTATTCAAGGCCCATAGATCGCCTCCGTTTCCGAGCATCGGCGGACGCTGCTTCAAAATCTGGATTCATCAGAGAGATGAAGCTGAAGGAGATCTTGACTTCTTTACTAATAGGTTTTCCGTTGGTCGTTTTTGTTGTTTTGGTGCTTAGGAATCCGGTGGTGGATCTCTCTATGGGTTTTGCCGAAGCCAGAGCATTGGAAAGAGTTGCCAGTAATGGCAGTTCTGAGAGTTCAGGTTAGTATGTTCATCAGATGGCTATTGAAAAACTTTGTACAATTATCTGATTTCTTTAGCTATAGATCCTGCCCAGATTTCAATCAATAATGTCCTTGATTTGAAGTTGTTGTGCTCTTGAAGAAGTTTTTGGACTGTTTTTTATGCTTTGTAGTCTTTGCTGATGTTATGGATATCATCATTAAAGCTCTTTTGGTTGGTTCGGCACATAGATGCGCAGAGAAGATATGAGATCTGAGTTGTACAAATTTTCCAATCCATCTCTTTCTCCTGTTGAAAAAAGCCAATCAGTTTCACTTGCATTACATCTGCAATCTTACATCTTTAAGATGAATTCAATTTTTTGTACCTCAACTGTTCATAGGAGCTTATCATACAATTACATCCTACAGAAAAACATTGGGAACCCTTTGTTTCAATATTCCAAGAAACTCAACATAAAAACTTTGCTTATGTTTTGTCTCAGTTTCTATTATCTATATTGCATCTTGCATGTTCTTTTAAGTATCAGTTCTTTCCATGAGCAAAAATGAGTGAAGTGCTGCAAGTTTTTGTTTCTTGTACATCGCATGGCCAGATCAACTTCATTCCAGTGTTTGTGAAATTCCTTTCACAATGAATACGTCCATTTTTTAGTAATGTATTAACGTTACTTCAGTTGTAATCAGACCTCTATCAAGCATAAAATAGACAGAGTTACAATATTAAGATTTGTGGATCCAACTTCCTATCTGATATCACGGGAGTGGAAACACAAAGATTGAAATTTGTACGTTTTGGATTCTTCAAGTCTATAATGAACTCTAGTGTTCGTTCATTCTTTTGCTTGCTAATTCTCTTCATTTTTCCATGTTTTCAATTTATAGGTTCAGAAAACGGTTTCTCTCAACTATCCAATAGAGACAAATTTATTGGAGGCCTTCTCATTCCTGGATTTGATGAAGGATCATGCTTGAGCAGATATCAATCCAGTTTATATAGAAGAACTTCAACCCAAAAACCTTCGTCTTACCTCCTCTCAAAACTTAGAGAATACGAAGCTCTTCATCGACGCTGTGGGCCCCATACGAAACCATATGATGAAGCAGTAGAGCAACTCAGATCTGGCAGTAGTGTTAGTTTGACAGATTGTAAATATGTTGTGTGGATATCTTATAGTGGCTTGGGAAACAAAATACTCACTTTGGCTTCTGCATTCCTCTATGCCCTCCTTACCAACCGTGTCTTGCTTGTTGACCCAGGGAAGGATATGGCTGACCTATTTTGTGAGCCATTCCCAGAAAAATCTTGGTTGCTTCCAAATGACTTCCCCTTGATGGATCAATTTGGCAACTTTGATCCAAAATCTACTAATTGTCATGGAAATATGCTGAAGACGAACACTCTAAACACATCGACTCTGTCGCTCCCATCGTACCTATATCTACATTTGGTTCATGACTATGATGATCATGATAAACTTTTCTTTTGTGATCAAGAACAGGCTCTTTTAGGTAGAGTCCCTTGGCTAATACTCAAGACAGATAACTACTTTGTTCCATCTCTCTTCCTGATCTCATCTTTTGAGCACGAACTAAGTAACTTATTTCCCCAAAAAGACACCGTCTTCCATCATCTGGGTCGGTATCTTTTCCATCCTTCAAATCATGTTTGGGGATTAATTACGAGATACTATGAAGCATACCTATCAAGGGCAGATGAAAGAATAGGAATTCAAGTAAGAGTGTTCGAGAGTGAATCAGGGCCATTCGAACATATAATGAATCAGATTTTAGGCTGTACTCTGAAGGAGAAGCTACTGCCTGAGGTAGACAAGGAAGGCTTCTCTTCCATTCCTTTGGAACGCCCAAGAGTGAAAGTTGTTTTGATGACATCTTTAAGTTCTGGTTATTATGAAAAAATAAGAACCTTGTACTGGGAAAACCCGACCACAACCGGAGAGGTCATCGCAGTTTACCAGCCGAGCTATGAAATGTATCAGCAGACAGAGAAAAAGACTCACAACAGGAAAGCATGGGCAGAAATGTATCTTCTGAGTTTGAGTGATGTATTGGTGACCAGTGCATGGTCAACGTTCGGCTATGTGGCTCAAGGACTCGGCGGATCGAAGCCGTGGATTCTTTACAAGGCGGAGAACATGACTACCCCTGATCCACCGTGTCGTCGAGCAATGTCAATAGAGCCTTGCTTTCATGCTCCTCCATTCTATGACTGCAAGGCAAAGAAAGGAATAGATACTGGTGCAATTGTTCCCCATGTAACACATTGTGAAGACATGAGCTGGGGGCTTAAGCTTGTTCACCATGAGGTATTATAATGAAATTTGTCCATAGGCTTGATCTTCTCTTTCAAATGCGTTTTTTTCCAATACATGTGAATGGATGTCATACAGAACAAAAACCTCTCTGCTCCGTTTTGGTTGTAAAAGTAGTAGAACTATTTTAATGAGATTTTAAATATAGATTTTTTTAAAGAGTTTTTTTTTTTTTTTTTGTTAACCTTGAAAGAGTTTTTTTTTTTTTTAAAGAGAGTTACACTTTAAAAGAAGGTAACTTATTATTTTAATGATGATAGTGTATTATCATGTGGAAATCAACTCTTATTATTATTATTTGTTTTGAGTTCCTCAATATTTGGGGGTGGGTCTCTTGATCGAGGATACATGTCAATAACAGTTAAACTAGCAAACTCTTATCGTTTATGAACATGGTAAGAGTAGAAACTCTTTTTAGGTTTAACAATCTTCATTCCGTTTCTTTTCATACTCACTACTATCCAATAAAGTTTGATGTTTATCAAAATATATTATTAATAATTTGTGTCTAATAGATTTCCAAACTTAAAAAAAATGTTTAATAGATTATTGAACTTTAAATTTTGTATCTAATAGATTTTCGAACTTAAAATATCTAATAATTTCTTCAATTTTTAGTTTTGAGTCGAATAGGTCTTTTATATATTTAACATTTTTTTTAAATTCATAGAGATATTAAACTTAATATATTTTTAAATTTTAAGAATGATCGAATAAGTATAATATTTATTTATTAGATATAAAACTGAAAGTTGGAAAATCTATCAATATCAAATTGAAAGTTTGGAGGACAGATACTTTTTAAAATTAATTAAATGACTAAACTTGTAATTTAACTCCAATAGGCAATAGTGGCCCTAAATGTTTTCAACTTTGGAAAACAGGTCCATTTTCAAAAACTATTTTTTTTAGGAGATTAAAAAAAAAAATCTATGTTTGTTTGACCCTTTGGTGATGTTTATGACATAAGCACGAAAAAAAATATTGAATTGCAATTACCTTTAATGTTATCTTTTTTTTTTTTCAGTTTAAAAAAATAATCTTTTTTTTTAATCAGAAATGAAATTTCATTAATGAGAAGAAAATTTGCTTTGGATACAAAAAGTGACAACTCACTAGAACATTAACTTAGAATCCACTAAGAGGCTGTTTGGGGCACTGAGTTGGTTATAATAGCTGGGGTTATAATAGTCTGGGGATTATAATAGTCTGTGTTTGGAGTGTAGATTATTATAGTCTCTAAAATAGTCTGTGTTTGGGGTGCAGTGTTTGGGATGCAGATTATTTTAGTCTGGGTTCAAATAGTCTATGTTTCAAGCTGACTGTTTTTTTTTTCCTGACTTTTTTTCTGTTTATTTTCCTCATACAACTTTGTACTTCAAATATTAATAAAAAAAATGGATTTAGTTGTAAAAAAAATAAAGTTTTGGGTATAGGGGTTAAATTATATGTTTAACTTAAAAGGAAACAAAATAACCTAAAGTAAGAGTTGATTTTCTTTGTTTTAGAGTCATGGTTTTTTCACAAAATAAGTCATTTTATGATTTCATATAGAAAAATCATATTTGTTTCATTTATGTATTTCCAACATAAAAATGGTAAATGCTTATTCAAAACTCATTTTACCTTCATTATCAAAAGACTCAAATAAAATAGAAATCACATAAAATAAAAACTTGAGTAGTATTTTTTTTTAAAATTATTATTATCACGGTAAACTTAAATACGATAAGTATGATTTGGAATGAAAAATATGGTACGATGAAGGTAAACATTCATATACTTCATTATCAAAAGTAACTATGTAATAAAACTCCATATTTATATATGTACAAAGACAGCCTAGTATCTAACTCTCTAGAAATTTTCTGATTTTTCCGACGACCACCAACAAATTTTTTGGCGACCGAAATTTTGTTCCCTTTTTTTTTCCTTTCATTTATTCTACCTCTTTTTTTTTTTTTTTTCTTTATTTTTCGTTTTTTATATTTTTCGAAATGAAAATGAGAAGAAAGATTTAAAAAAAAAAATCACCGGAAAAAGTCGTTGGTGATCGCCGGAAAAGTGGTCGGAAAGTCGACGACGGTCGTTGGAAAAGTTGTCGGTGGTCGCCGGAAAAGTTGTCGGTGGTCGTCGAAAAAGTCGTCGACCGGTCGTCGGTAGAAAAATCAATGAGTCACATGGAAGAAGAGAGAAAAGAGTTACTGTAGAGAATGAATAGAATAATTGGGTGGGTTGAATAGTGGTTACTGTAGCAACACGGAGGGGAAAAATAACCAACTCCACCCCTTATTTTTGTTGATGCCCCAAACACTGGGTTGGTTATAATAGCCCCCACTATTATAACCAACACAGTGGGCCAAACGACCCCTAAGGATATTTCCTAAGCCATAACATCGAATCAGAATGTAAATCTGTCTGAGCTAATGAATGAGTGAAACCATTATTACAACGACCTACATGGACAAAACTCACTATATTAAACTGTCCTTTCATTCCTTCTATCTCCCAAACTATCGTATGAGCTTCTATAGCACACTTCGTTGTCCCATTAAACATGGACACCATTAGAACTGAATCAGAGTAGAGATGAACTTTAGTAAAGTCCATTCGATAGGCTAGCTGTAGACCCTCTAAAATTGCACTTGCCTCTTTGCATGAGGGCCTTTAATGTTAGGGTTGGTTGCATATATAACAAAATGGGTCAAAATATTAGCAAATATAGCAACCTGAAAAAATAATTGCAAAAATGTGTAACGCCCCCAAATTCTCAAGAGACTATCTAAAAGAACTACTAATCTTAGTCACATTATTCTTAAAGGGGCTACTGAAAATTCGGCAGCATAACGACGTAGTTTTGCTTAAACCAAAATTTTACAACCTGTTAAAGCATCAACATAACACTAAATAAAGATTCAACAAGATTACGAGTCAGATCTCGTAACCATTCCCATTCAATTTAAGCAATTCAAATAGAGTCTAATTCAAAGCACTAAACGAGTAAATTGATAACCATTATCCTAAACAACACCTAATGATCAACACAAAAATTTGTCTCTCCTAACAATGTTTAAACAACCAGAATCTATTAAAGAATTAAACTCGTAAGCGTTGCTTTCTCAAGCCTGCCCCTCAGCATCACGAGGGTCGTAGTATTTCTCGTCACCTGCAAAATCTGGTGGTGGATCAGTACAATACAACGGTACTGAGTAAGTGGCTCACACCTGAAGAGCCATCAAACAACGTACAACATACAAGGCAAACATCATGCTTTTCAATCACACTAACATGCCTCATATGCAAGGTGAGCAATCAGCACATAGAACATACTCAACTAATACAATCGTGCAACAACCATGCACCTAACACATGCATTCCGCACCATGCAATGCACACTCAAAACACATGAATTCCGCACAATGCCATGCATACTCAAAACACATGAATTCCACATCATGCCATGCAACTCAGTTTTCTCTCAAGCTCCACGAGCTCGCTCAACACTCATACCCCTCACAAAGCTCTCTGAGACTGACTCCTTCGAGTCACGCCGACCCTTGACCATATTACCCAGGGCCTCGACGTTTCTCTACGGTGCTCAGCGTTCGACCCTTGACCATATTACCCAAGGCCTCGAACTGTGCATCGCCCCTTGGCCATATTACCCAAGGCACCCGATGACTTCACAATCAAACTGTACATCGCCTATTGGCCATATTACCAAAGGCACCCGATGACTTTCACAATGTATAGACTCATCACATCGCCCCTTGGCCATATGACCGAAGGCACCCGATGCTCCTCTTAATCCATTGGTGACATACCACCCCTCGACCATTTTTACCTGAGGCACCTGATATTCACCTAACTTTCCTTTTCAACACACAATGTCCTCGACCTCACAATCTCACTAGAATACATGAATCCTACTCATCATGCTTCTAAACCATGCTTTATGTCAATGACAATGATGCAGCACGCTCATAACATAAATAATATGCTCATTTCGACAATCATAACAAAACGACAAGCTAATCAACCAACTCAATCAAATGATCTCAACAGTCCAATATATCACCACAGACATCTAGCCAACATCTCACATAGCAAATAATTCCACAAGCTATATATATATAAATATAGGTCGTGAAAATATAACATGGTCAATACATACAACATGCTAGCACACAACAACCAGACTCAACAGGTAGAAATCCACTTACTAATTGCTAAAACGCTCCTAAGCAAACCTAACGAGCTCCTGCAATAAGAAAGAAAAGGTTTCAAAGCTAACTCAACCCCAAACCTTAATCAACGCCAAAGAGGTGTTTAGGAGGAGCATGCTTACCCAAACACAACCTTAGGTAGCTAGCTTGGACACCTCAGACTAGCATGAAACTACAACAAGAGCTACTAAGAGTACGAGAATGATCTAAAGCACTAACAAGGAGATCGAAAAGGTCTTAGATGAAGTTTACTACTTGAAACTCACCCAAAAATGACTCAACACTTGCTGAAATTTGACAAACAACACTAGAGCTCCTAGAATACGTGCTGTTCGAGGTCCGAATTGGGTCCAATTGCAATGAAATCCATCAAACGAGATTTACTGCTTGCTGGTTGGTGCTCGATTTAACCCAACAACCAAGGTCCCAAGCCAACAGGTTATGGGTAACCCGATTTAAGGTGGTTCGGGTTATGGGTATTCGTCGAGAGCCATGTTTAAGCCCAAAAAGCTGTTGTTAAGTGTTCAAATAAGCTTAAACCTGCAAATTTAGAATCGATAAGGATTGGGTAACACGAAACCAGCACCTACAGAGAGTGGGTAATCCAATTTCGAGTTCAAAAGAGCATGGGTAATAAGCCTAAGGCTTACCGAACGGGTTTGGCATGCTGGAAAGAACGCGGAACACTGGATTCCTTGCGTGGCCGTGGGTTTAAGGTTGTTGGAAATGAGGCTCGCCGTTCCTTGCGTGGGTCTTGCTGCTCAGACAGAACAGAACGCGTGGGAGAGATTGAGAGAGACAGCGCCGCGTGGGAGTTGCTAGCAACCGCAAACAGAAGGAGAGAGGGGAGGAATCGCTTCGCTAGCGTAGGTGTGTCATCGGTTTGCTGCTCTCGTGGAGGGAGAAACGCGAGAGAGCGAGAGAACGGAAGGATGGAGGAGGCAGCGGCTGCGAGCGGTCCCTGTGGAGGCAGAACACGAGAGAATGAGAGAGGGAAGGGGGGCTGTCGACGGCTGAAGGAGAACTCGAGGGGGGGGGGGCTGGCGGCATGAAGAGAAGGAGATGAGGGAAGGAGATGAGATTTTAGGGTTGCCACTATTTTCTTTTCTCTTTTTTTTTTTTAAAAAAACCATCTTTTCCTTTTCTTCTAAGAATGAATAGCCAAAAATAATAAAAGAAGCCTTAATTTGAATTCCACATTAAATCTCTTGTCCCAATTTTAAACCCAATTAAAACTTTGAATAATTGGGTAATCCTAAATTGAAAAAATGCGATTTGGATTTCTAGAGAAAATTAGAGATACAACAAAGAACTAAATTCCTAAATTATCGAGATTTAACTCATCGATTTTGGAACTAAATGAACTTGTCTAATTTTCCAAATTAGAACTTGAGTGAATAAGCTTAATTCTGAAACGCGGGGCGTTACAAAATGACAAAAAAATTACCTTCAGACTGTCTAAATGACCAAAATACCCTTCTATCGGTGTTAGAATTCTATCGCTGATAGAATCTATCATAGAAGAGGAAAAAACAGAAAAAGAAACAACGAAGAAGAAGGAGAAAATGCACGCTAAAATCAAATGAGGAGTAAAACAAAAATTTTAAAAAAATCATTAAGAATATTTGAATTCTATCGGCGATAGACTTCTATCAACGATAGAATTCTATCACTGATAGAAATCTATTAACGATAGAATTCTATCACTAATAGAAATCTATCGGCAATAGAATCTATTGTTGATAGAAGTCTGAAAAAAGGAAAAAAACGAAAGAAGAAGGGGAAAATCACGAAATGAGGGGTAAAATGGGAATTTCAAAAAACCATTTAAAATATTTGTCATATTTGCAATTTCTTTTAAAAGTTGTTATATTTTCTATTTTCTTATTTAATTTAGCCCTCATTACAATTTTCCTTAATGTTATCTATTAAATTGTTCTACATTTTACCAACTTTTTATCAAGCATGTTTCAATTGATTTATATAGTCCAACCTAAACTATATATCTATCCAAACATCATACATGTGTTACCTTTTGAAATTTTTAATCCATTCCTTCTAGATATAGCATCTCGTAAAACTCTTGAGTCAGCAGCTGAACCTTCCCATCTAGGTAATTATAGATGAATTGCATATCTTGAGAACAAACTCCTAACACATTTGTAACGCCCCAGGTTTTTATAAGACCAAACTACTAACCTAGCAGCATTACTAACTCCTCATGACAAACTAACCGAGTGCTCCGAAAATTTCGGCAGCATAACGACACATATCGGACTAACCCAAAATTTTTCTAAACCTGCTGAACAAGAAAAACACTTCTCCGCACACCACAACACCTCAAATTCGCAACAGGACTTCCACAACAAAGCGAGTCAGGTCTCGCATCATCATTAACCAAATAAACAGAATATTTATAACTAAAAACTCAACTATGCATAACTAACTTCAACTTCAGTTTATTCGAAACAACTTAATTATCATAACTAAAAGAAGAGATAGAATTCATTAAAACCAACACAACTAAGCCTAGAATTCAATAAGAAAAGTTTCATAACTAAATCAAATGGGACAATCAGCTGTCCAACTATAATAGGCAACAACTATCCTAACCGAAATGAAAATAAAAGGAAGAAGAACACTAGCTAGCTATGGTCCTTCCTCATGCACCTCCTCTGCATCACCATGGTCAAGGCAGTCCTCACAACCTGCATAATCTTAAAATGTTGGGGGAAGAAGGGGAGGGGGTTAGTACAACCACAGTACTGGTAAGTAGCCCCTACCTGAGAAGCCATCAAACAACAACCAAGCAAACAACATGCTTTTCACGCACAAACAACAATGCTTTTAAAACGATAAACCAAACATGCTTTTATAACGTGAAATCAAACCACACAACACATATTGCATGTAACAACAGAATGACAACATGAATCCACACATCATGTTAAACACCCCCACATGGTTTCCACACCATGTTCGCACACTCACACGTGATTTCCGCGTCACACTCTGCACTCACATCTCCACACATGATTTCCGCGTCACGTTCCGCACTCACATCTCCACACGTGATTTTCGCGTCACGCTCCGCAAAACTCTTCAAGACTGACCCTTCGAGTTGCACCGACCCCTGACCATTTATACCTAGGGCCTCGACACTTCTCTACGGAGCTCGACATTCGATCCTTGACCATTTATACCCAAGGTCTCGAACTGTGCATCGACCCTTGACCATTTACACCCAAGGCCTCGATGACTAAGCAACGTATTGACCCTTGACCATTTATACCCAAGGCCTCAATACTTGCTTCAAGACTCATCACACCGACCCTTGACCATTTATACCCAAGGCCTCGATGCTCCTCTTTATCTAACATTGGCATATTGACCCTCGACCATTTATACCCGAGGCCTCGACATCCAATAGTGATATATCAGCCCCCGACCATTTACACCCGAGGCCCTGATAATCACTTTACTTTCCTCGAAACAATATCAGTCCTCGATCATTTATACCCGAGACCCTGATATCTCAACCACAAAGCTAGTCCTCTTTAAACCAATGGTGACATGCCACCCCTCGGCCATTTGTACCCGAGGTGCACTGACATTCACCCATTTTTCCCTTTTCTCACATTTTAGGTCCCTGACCTCTCTTCTCACACCTATCTAGAATGCATATCCCCTGCAACATGCTTCTAGACTCAAGTACTATGCTCACCAAGCATATACATACAACAACATGCTCTCACCTCATGCATAACTCATGTGTGCACAACAGAACTAGCATGCTTTCAACCAAACATCACAAACAACATTCATATATTTCAGAATTACATGTATATATAACATATAAGCAACAGAACAAGTATAAAGCATATATAAAGCGAGTAAACAAACAGCGTGCATCATGCAATCAGACAGACCTCAACAAATAGAAACTACTTACCTATTGATCGAAAACACTCCTAAACGAAACTAACGAGATCCCAAACACAACCTTAGAAGCTAGCCTGAACTCTCTGGATTAGCCTGAAATTATCTTTTCCAAAAGCACCCAAACGCTTGCTGGAATTTACCGAACAACACCTAAACAACCTTAAAGCTTGCTGTCCAATGATTGAATGAGTTCAAGATCACTAATCCGGACCTCTTAGCCTATGGGCATTCAGTCTCAAGGCTAATCGGGTTATGGGTATTCGTCGAAAACCAATTTCGAGTCCAAACGCTCGCTATTTGGCTTTCAAAGAACCTTAATTCGAAAACACCACAACACTTCGATGGAGGGCTGGAAATCACACCAAACACATGAATCGCTGCTGGTCGCGGGTTCAAGGTTGCTGGAATCACGAAACTGCTCCAGAATCGTGCGGGTTCCACACGAGAAACGAAAGAGAAACTTGAGCCGAGCACCTTGCGGACGAGTTGTTCACGGAAAGGAAAGACGGCGCAAGAGAACGAGTGGCGGCGTGAAGAGAAAAAGAAAACGAGACCAAAGGCTAGCATGGGTCTCGTGGTGGGTGAAAAACACGAGCGCGAAGGACGGCGATGCTTGATCTCCGGCAGCGGCACGACGAGGCAGAGAGAGGAATGGCGGCGGCTTCACACACGGGAAAGAGAGCTGTCGACTGAAGAAAATCGCAGAGTGGTGGGGGGGGGGGTCTACGGCTGGATGAGGAAAAGAGGGAGGGAAAGATAAGCTTAGGGTTTTTTTCTTCTTTTCTTGAATAATTAATTTCCTTCAAAATAAACCCTAAGAAGATGACCCAAATTAATTAGGGATTAGGACTTATCTAAGATTCAATTTTAAATCCCCAATTTGAGTTTTAAACCCAATCTTAGCTTCTAAAGAATTTGGGATTAATAAAGATCAAGAGGAAACTTTGGGTCTTTTGACACATAAAATAAATATCAAATATTAAACCTCCAAACTTTAGGAAATTTAAAGATTTAATTAAAAATCTCTTTTCCCTAAATTTTAGAAATTTAATTTAACGACCCAAGGCTAAACTTAAATTCTAATTTTTCAAATTAGAATAAAAATGCCCAATTAATTCCAAAATGGCTCGATTTTGAAACGCGAGGCGTTACAACATTGGTAGCAATTTCATTCTTCCTTGCTCGGTACCTAGGCCTATCAAGAATACCTACATTGACTTTAATGTAGGTTCCATCTAATGCACCTAAACAATTCTAAATTCAAAGAAAACTCTATATTAATTAAGGTCACATCCAATGTAAACCACTTATTAATATTTAAATAGGATTAAAACTACATATAAATATACCTTAAACCACTTCCATTTTTCGTCCAAGCAGGTGGCAGAAACTGGCTCAGGTTGTTTAAGTAGTAACTCATGTAATCGCAACATAGAGTTAAGAACTGTATTAAAGTGCCTACTAACTGTTTCGCCTGAACGTGCAAAATGTCGACGTACAACTCTATTTTTGACATCATGTGCAAGGATATGTAAAAATATTGCAACCATCTCTTCAACTTCTACATTTGTTGTGCCTCTTAATTTTCCAGTTGTTTTAAGCATATGACATAATATAGTAAAGCATCTCCTATTCATACGTGTAGACTCAAAACATGCTAAATCGCTTTCATGTATTAGACGGAAAAAGTTTAATTGTCTAATACGATGCCTATAGAAAGAATTTCCACCCACAAGTCTTCTATGTGTTTGTCCTCTATACATAAGCATTACTACCAATTGGAAACATGTTTTCATCATTTGCTTTAACATCTCTAAATAGGACAACAAGATAACAAGAATTTGTTGTTCAGTAGCTGAATATATGTGAGTCATATTTGCATAATAAACAAAATTTTCACAATCACATCTATGACCTAAAATTCAAAGCAAGAACAATATACACCTAATCAGACAAATTTCACATATTTACACCTAAAATTCAAAGCAAGAACAATATATATACACCTAAAATTTAATTTCCAGCACACTAATTACACATATTTTCACCTAAAATTCCATTTTCAGCACACTAATTTCACATATTTTCACCTAAAATTCAGTTTCCAGCACCTAAAATTCACATATGTACACCTAAAATTCAATTACCAGCACCTAAAATTCAGTTTCCAGCACCTAAATTTCAATTTCCAGAACCTAAAATTCAGTTTCCAGCACCTAAAATTCACATATGTACACCTAAAATTCAATCTCCAGAACCTAAATTTCAATTTCCAGCACCTAAAATTCAGTTTCCAGCACCTAAAATTCACATATGTACACCTAAAATTCAATTTCCAGCACCTAAAATTCAATTTCCAGCACCTAAAATTCAATTTACAGCACACTAATTTCACATATTTTCACCTAAAATTCAATTTTCAGCACACTAATTTCACAGTAAAAAAAAACAGAAACCCAGAAAACCAAAGAAGAACACAGAAAAAAAAATTTCAGCACACTAATTTTACAGTAAAAAAAAACAGAAACCTAGAAAACCAAAGAACACAGAAAAAAAAAACACAGAAAAGTAAAGAACACCTAGAAACCCAGAAAACGTAAAAAAAAAAAATTAAAAATAAAGAAAACAGAAACATAAAGAAAATGTTAAAAAAAGGGTAAAGAAAACCCAAAAAAACATACAAAAAATGTCAAAAAAAACAAAAGAAAAAGAAACTGGAAATAAAGAATCTCCTGGATTTCTTTGCTACAGTTCGTTCAATTAGCCCACATAACAAATAAAAAAGAAACTGAAAAAAAACCGTAAAAAAAAAAGAGAGAAGAAGAAGATGTGAAAACAAAAAAACCAAAGAAAACGAAACTAGAAAAAAACTGTAAAAAAATGTAGAAACGTAAAAAAAAAAGAAGAAGAAGAAGAAGAAGAAGAAGATGAGGAGAATAACAAAGAAAAATAGGAGAAGAAAAAAAAAGAGAAGGATGGATGAGAAGAAGAAAACGGCAAAAAAAAAAAAAAAAAAAAAAAAAAAAAAAAAAAAAAAAAAAAGAAGAAGAAAAGGGTACCTGGAGAGAGAATGAGAGAAAACCCTAGAGAAAACCCACCCTTTTGAATGGGTATAAGAAACCCTCCACTATGCCTATTAAAGGATGCCTGGGAAAAGACTTTTCAAAGGCATTTAAATTGAAACCTTCAACCAAACATGGGCTTTAAAAGCCTAAGCCCATTCCCCACCCTAAAAACCTTCAACGAAACGGGCCATTAGGGCGTGTTTGGGCTGCCAATTTCCAAAGCCTAGACTTCACAAACCCCCTCAAGTCTGCGTTTGGCCCACCAATTTCACAACTCGGGATTTTCTTCTTCAAAACACCTGACTTCAACAGTGTTTTACTGTTGAAGTCGGTTCTCTCTGGTTTTCGCGTCTCTCCCCCTCTCTGTTTCTCTCATTTTTGTTTGCATCCTCTTGTCGACGTCTTCAGATTTGGGTGGAGTGGGTTTTGTTTTTTTTTTTCAGACTCGGTTTTGAAGCAGAGAAGAGGATGGGTTTTCTAGTTTTCTGTTGGGTGGATGCCCCCGACGAAGAAGAAGAAGAAAAGGGATGGTAGAAATGGGGGTGGAGGGTTTGTTGAGGAAGAGGAAGATGGGAGGGGTTGGGGAGAGTTTGTTGAGGAAGAAAAAAATGGGAAGGGTGGTGGTGGCTGTCGACGATGAAGAAGAAAGCGGCGGCGGCGACGACGACAACCGACGAGAAGAGAAGAGAGAGAGGGATTGGTGGTGTGAAGAAAACCAGAGGGGAGAGTGATAGATTGAGTTTTTTTTTAAATGGGAGAGAGAGAAATTGGGTTTTTTCGAAATGGGGGAGAGGAGAGAGGGGGAGGATTTTTATTTTATTTTATTTTTTAAAATTTGTACTTGAAATCCACAAGTTCTTCAATCTCATGCCAAATACCAGTGACTCCTCATGGTGTTTTTTTTTTTTTTTTTTTTTTTTTTTTTTTTTTATTATTGTTTTTATTATTTTATTTAATTATTTATTATTTATTATTATTTTATGTTTAAAATTTTCTTTTTGTTAATTATAAAAGGGTCTGTCAATTATTGTCAGTTGGCTTCTCTTCTTTCCTCATGGTGTACATGAAAGGATTTAAAAAAAAAAAAAATCTGTATTGTGAAAATGTTAATTAGCATAAAATTCTCTAAATTGTTGCAATTTTGGGCTAAGCACTTCTAAACACATTCTTCAACATGTTTGATGAAATGTGGTTGTGATTTTGTCATATTGCAACATTTATAAATTTGTGTTAAAAGAATTTTTTTAACACAAATTTTTTGTTCATTTTAATCAAAATTGTGACTTGAAAGGAAAATGGTAAAACATGCTTAAAATCTCAAATTTACAATTGATGGAAAAAGATTTTTATTAATTCAATTTGGAAAAATTGTATAATTTTTTTTTTTTAAAAAACACAGTTAACATAAACTCAGACTTCACAACTCTACTCCCCAAACACAAACTTCCTAACTCCAGACTTAACAACTCTGCACTCCAAACACAGACTTCACAACTCCCCAGACTTCACAACTCCAGACTTCAGAACTCCACCTCGTTGCCCCAAGCACCCCCTTATTTGTTTTTAGTAATTTGAACTATGATAGCGCCAAATTGGTGCTAATTATTTCTGTAAATTTTGCTTATCCTAAAGCTATTATTTGTGATAATTGGCTAATTTTGAGTCTTATTGATGCCTAGGTCATTTTGGTGTTCTCGGGATCAAGAAGGGTTGGTGTTCTCGGGATCAAGAAGGGTTGGTGTTCTCGGGTCATTTTGGTGTTCTCGAGAGCTGGCTTCGAGACGCTACTTCACGGCGTCTCGACGCCATGGATGCGATGCGCGGGCCAACTTAGCGTTAGCGTCTCGACGCTGCCGCAGTTTATAAATATCACTTTTTCGATATTAGGTTTATTCTATGTTGGTCTCTGGCCGTTTTTCCCTTCTTCCTCTCCGATTCCCTCTGTATTTTTCATATTTCTTAGGGTCTTAGAGTAGATTTCTTAGTTTTCATGGTGGATCGAGCCCGGGAGCGAGGTTCGACATTCCGAATGACGGGCTAAGCTCATTATTCATGTAATTGGGAACTCGGTTGTAAGTTTGGTTTGAATTTTATGAGATTTTGAGCTTTCTATTCTGAATTTATTGTTTACGTGTGTTTCAATTCTATTTTTATTCATGATTAGAATGATAGTTGGGATTGACAACCCCGTTTTCCGTCGTTTTAATCATACTTGCTATTGGTAGTAAATAGGTGAAGCATGTGGCTCTATTTTAGGCGTTTTATCCCTAATCTTGTTGCACTTTGCATGTTAGCCTAGAATTGAACACTTGGTTAATCTTATAATTTAGGCTTTTCCTAGTTATAAAATTGGCCACCTAACTATCCTAATTGTAATGCAATTGTAGCTAGTTAATTCAGCCGGGTTAATTAGTAAACAATTAGATTATCTTCGATGCATCGATCGGGTTAATAAAATAGGGATATTATGGCTATCTGGCTTTTCCAGGAGCACGTTAGGCTTAAAACGTAAATTTCATCATTAGATAATCTATGATTATGATCCATCCAAACGAGCACCGAATGTACCGATTGCATGAATCCGAGGTTCGATCAACCACTCCCTTTAATTTTCTGCCATTTAATTTCTACACTTTATTTTTCATCATTTAAATTCTTGCTATTTAATTTCCTTCGCCTTTACCATTCCATCTCAATCCCCCCTTTTGTCCGGTCGTCTCAATAAATCTAAGTTAAGCAATTATAAACACGCTCCCTGTGTTCGACCCCGACCACTACTGCTACAAAGTAGTTTAGTGTTCGGTGATTATAAATTTATTTGGCACGGACGTTGGAGAATTCGACACCCTCCGGAATCGTCTCGTCAAACTAGAATCCGGTTTTCAAATGGTTCGGGAGACTCGATTTCCAACGAGTTTCCAGTAAGCCTTCTTATTATTCCCAATTCTCAAAATTGGAGATTTGCTAAGCTCTTTAGTTTCATCGTTTGCGTGTCTACTTCTATGCTTTTCTTTCTCAGTAGTTGGTAAGCATTTTAAGTTGATTTATGTTCTTTTTAATTATTCAATCATGTTTTTCAATCATCCTTATTTGTGAGTTTCAAACGGTAACGTCCCGCGTTATAAAATTAGACTAATTCTAGATCATTTGGATTTATTCCCTAAAGTTTGAATCTAGAATTTAATGTTAGCCATCAAGTTACTAAATTAAATTTCTTGAATTTAGAGAAGATAGATTTTATTAAATCGTTAATTCTCTAATTTTGAGATTTTAATTTTAAACCTTATCCCCTAAGTTAAAAAATGAACCTATTAGAATTCTTATTTCGGGGTTCCAAATTTGGAAATTTAGAGTAATAGTTTCTCACTTCCTTTTATTTATCAGGAATTTTCTATTGGGGTACTTGCACATATGGCAAAATAGTTCAAAATAATTGCAAAGGTAGCAAAATCTAAAACTATTTGCAAATATAACAAAACCTAATAACCAACTCGGGTAAATGGCTAAAAAACTCATAAAACATGCTATCACTGATAGAAACCTATCAACGACTATTAGTGATAGTTATTGATAGAAGTCTATCAACGACTATTAGTCATAGAATTCTATCAATGATATCAGCGATTATCATTGATAAAATTCTATTTGTATTGAAGTCTATTAATGACTATCACATAAATTTTAGTTCAATTTGAGTAACTAATTACATATTAACATTTTCATTTTATATCTTCTTTCCCTAGAATGTGCACGAGCTCACTTTTCAAAACCAACATTACTAAAAGATATTCTCATATAGTAGAGCATATATCAACTTTATCCATATCATATTCTATTCAAATTCATCTATTATACAAGCTTTTATGCAACTACTATAAATTTTACGCTACTTATACAAATAGTAAAATACACTCTTTCCATCACTAATAGTCTCACTTATAAATCAGTGATATATCAATAACTATCACAAATAGAATTCGATTTGTATTGGAGTCTATAGTCACTAACAGAATCCTTCTATTATTTGATAGAATCCTATATGTATTGAGGTATTGAAATATATTAGTAACTATCACCAATGAAATTATTTGGTCTATTAAATAATAGAAGTCTACTAGTGACTGTCATTGATGGACTTTTATTGTTGAAAGAATTATATATGTATTGAAGTCTATTAGTGATAATTATCAACGATAGACTTAATACAAATAGAATTTTATTTGTGATAGTCATTTATATACTTCAATAACTAAAATTTAGTTCAATTTGAGCATTACTAATGTTTAGCTGATAGACTATCATTGTCAGTGAAATTTATTAGTGATAGAAACATATCGCTAATATGTTGGGTTTTATGTCCTAAAACTCGTAGATAGTGAATGATTAACGAATTATACACTTGTATCAATAAAGTATTATTGAGGTTTATGCAATAAAGTGTTATTGTCATATTAAGTCTAGAATTGCACAATATGACCCAAATCCAATAAACTAAGATCCAAGGTTGTTTACATGTAACTTGAACTAGTATGGGGGACATATGGGGATCAGTGTTCAAGTAACAACCTAAAAGGTCTATAGTACAGGGATAAGGCTGGGTACCTTATCCTGGTAACACTATGTGATACGACTCGCTTTGTATTTGATACAGACGTATTGATCCAAGGCGTCCATGTAGGAGACATGCGAGCGAGGGTATCATATGCAATGAGTTTGCATAAGACTGGACCACGAAATAGTAAACCACTAGATGTAACACCGTTAACTAGTTAGGTTACTGTTTCAATAGGATGACCTAGGTAACTCAGTCTTAATCCTGAGTGTCATGAACTCCTTCTCACGAGGGATTGTCCTTTGATTAGTATAGGTGAGAGTGGCCTGCATGCCGACTCAATGAGCCTACCTTCTTGGGAACAAGACTGAGTGGGGGGCTGGGGACATGACAACACAAGATGAAATTTACTCCTTCCCACTTCTAGGAGAAGTAGATGAGTGTTCCCTTAAGTGGTGACTCCGGGTCTTGAACAAAGGGATCTCGCCCTCTCACTGGCCCAAGAGAGACTTTTTGTTTGCTGGTTGGACCATAAACAGGTTGTTCATTAGAGGAGCACTGGTACTTAAGGAGCCAGAGGTAACTTAGGGGTAAAACGGTAATTTGACCCAGCTGTAGTTACGAACACTCGTGAAGGATTGACTTACCGTTATTGGTCAATATCCGTGGACACAGAAATATTCTACAGTGAGAAGAATGCAGCTGTGGGTCTTTAGTGGAGTGACCCACAGTTAATGAATATTGGTTAACTCGATTAATGAGTTTAGTCAGTTAACCTCATATCATTGGAGCTTCTGATCTGTAGGTCCATTAGATCCCCTTGCTAGCTCCTAAAGAGTAATTGAGAACAATTTATCTTGAAAGAATTGAATAGTTCAAATTCAATATGGGAATGAAGTTAATTGTATGAGATACAATTAACATAATGTATGGTGATACATTATAATATAAAGTTTAATATGAGATTAAACTTTATTATATTGAGAGAATAATAATTAATTGAATATGTGATATTTAATTAATAAATAAATGAGTTAATTATGAATTGATTAATTAGTTAATTTAGTTTAAACTAAATGTGATTTAATTTAAACTATATTATATGAGAGAAATATTAGAATATGATTCTAATATTTAATTAATTAAATATGGGTGATATTTAATTAATTATAAAATTAATTAATTTTTGAATTAATTAATTGTTCAATTTAATTTAGTTAAATGTGATTTAATTAAATTAAAACTATAGATTAATTTTAATGTGAATATGATTCATATTAAAACTACGGGTTATAAGAGAGACTCGTATTTGAATATGATTCAAATATTGGTTAATTAAATATGTATATTTAATTAATCACAGAATTAATTAATTGATTGGTTTAATTGGTTTAATTAAATGTGGTTTAATTAAGATTGATTAAAACTATGTATTATGTGTGGACAATGCATTTAAATATGATTTAAATGCACATATGTTTGATTTATTAATATGATTAATTGATTAACATTTTTTTATAATAGTTAATTGATTAACATTTAATTAATTAATTGGATTAATTTAATTAATTAATTTTTATTTTATTTAATTGGTTATTGGTTAACCAATTAAATCTCACACAATACAGGGGTCTTGGAATCGATCTCATTCTGCAGGATCAAAATGAAATCTCTCTTCTCACATCTCTCATACTCTCTCAACGTGAAATACAGAGAGAGGTTCCTCTCTTGAAGAATCTTCCCAAATTCAAGACGGAGTCCCACCACTCCGTTCCTAAACTCAGAGAATAGCAGGGAAGATCGTATGGTGGTGTCCGTTGAAGAATTCAGAGTTGTCAACGGAGGTATGTTTCTCATTGCTTAATTATTTGCCAATGTATTGGTATTTTGTAGAACGAAATTAATTTACGAACGGTCCAATTGCTTCTGCTATAACGGAATTGGGAATTCCAATCCTTCATAATAGACTTTAATTACAATTGTAATGATCACTGATTATTATCAGTGATTAAAGTCTATCACTGATAAGTGATTAAACGATTTTCAGATTAGAGAAGGATTGAACAATGCACAAAATTAAAGTAATTTTGTATTCAGTTGAATCAAATGTAATTGGTTCCTTCAAACTGAAATCCAAAACAAATTTATACAATCATAGTTTCTATGAAAGCAGAGAAAGAAAATGAGATGATTAAGGAATTGGAGACTAAAATCATGAACCAGAATTTTTTGGGAGAAAATAAAGGAGGAATTAGTAAGGAAAAATACACATCTTCAACGGTAGGGTTGAGAGAGAGGTGATTGCATGATATTCCAACTGGGATGAAATCTTTAATTGATTTCCCAATCTCACGTAGTATGGTAAGGAAAGTGCATTTGGGCTTTTTATGATTGCTTGGGCTTTGGTGATTGATTGAGTGTGAGTTGTTGGTGTGATCTGTCTTTGACCAAAAGTGAGTTGGTTATGGCATGGGTTGAAGTTGATTCCTTAATATCATGTCTCAAACTGACGGTAGTGGTTGAACGAACGCCAAGTTTTCTCCTTAGATCTTTGTAGGACAACTTGGAAGTGGTTTAGTGAGTATGTCAGCCACTTATTCTAGTGAAGGGACATATTTAGTAACAAGTGCTCCAGCGACGACCTTTTCTCGAACAAAGTGGTAGCCCAACTCAATGTGCTTAGTTCTAGCGTGGAATACAGGGTTGATGGACATGTGTAGAGCACTCATGTTGTCACAGTAGAGGTGAGGAGTGTTGAGGATAGGAATTCCCTACTCACGTAGTGTGAAGCCTAGCCATGTGAGTTCTGCCATTATACTTGCCATCGCCATATATTCAGCTTCTGAACTTGAGCGTGCAATTGTAGGTTGTTTCTTGGAGGACCAAGATATGCAATTTGACCCTAGGAAAACATAGAAACCTGTGGTGCTTCGTCTCGTGACCGGACAACCTCCCCAATCTGCATCACAAAAGGCATACAAGTTTAGTGAACTATGTTTATAGAAAGAAGGGAAAAATACACTTATAGTCCCTGAGGTTTGGGTTAGGTTTCATTTTGGTCCCTAAGTTTTCGAACTCAACAATTTAGTCCCTGAGGTTTGGTTTTAGTTTCATTCCTTGTCCTTCCGTTAGATTTTCTGTTAAAATCTCACAGAAAGCTGATGTGACATCATTTTTTTATTAAAAAAATTATTTTCTTAATTTTTAAAATAAAATAATAATAAAATAATTTTAAAAATAATTTATTATTATTATTCCCTTTTCTCTTCTTCTCCATTGTCTTTCTCCTCCTTCATCTCTCTTCTTCAACCTTAGAACTACCGGCCGCCGTCGACGACTCACTTTTTTTTTTTTCCTTTTCTTCTCTTTTTTCTTCTCCTCCTTCTCCTCCCTTTTTCTTCTTCTTCCCTCTTCCTCCATCTCCTTTTTTTCTTTCACAATTTTTTCAAAAATAAAAAAAAAAAACATGAAGGGAAACCCTTCAAATCCGGCACGAACTTGCCAGAAACGAAGGGGAAATCCCCTTCAATTCAGTCTGAAACGAAGGGGATTTCCCCTTCGTTTCAGACCATTCGAGCTTGAAACGGTGACGAGGGAGAGAGAGGGTCGTGTCTGCAACTGGGCGGAGCTTGACTAGGCGACCATTCGAGCTTGAAACGGTGGAACCTTGTGGATCGACGACGGGCGGTGAGAAGGAGAAGGAGAGAGGTCGACGAACCTCGTGGATCTCGTGGGGCGAATTCGAGTTTCTAGAGCGTGGGGCGCGAATTCGAGTTGCTGGAGTGTGGGTACTGGTCAGAGATTGCCGCGGGAGGTTTCAGAGTGGGTCACTTCTTCGACTGAAACAGGTAAAGAGAAGGAGAGATGAGATGAAGAGAGGGAGAGAGAAAAAAAGAAGAGAAAAAAAGAGAAAAAGAAAAAAAAGGGAAAAATACACTTTTGGTCCCTGAGGTTTAGGTTAAGTGACACTTTGGTCCCTGAGTTTTCAAACTCAACAAAAATACCCCTGAGGTTTCAGATAAGGAGCATTTTGGTCCCTGCCGTCAACTTTTCTGTTAACTCCTAACGGTTGCTGATGTGGCACTATTATTTTAATAATTTTTTTTTATTTTTATTTTTTAAATAAAAATATTAAAATAATAAAATATTAATATTTTTTTTATTCTTTCTCCCTTTCTCTTTCTTCTTCTTTCTTTTTCTCCATCTTCTCCATCTTCTTCATCTTCTTCATCTTCCTTCTTCTTCTTCTTCCTATCTCCGGCGACCGGCGGCCACCGCCCGCCGCCGCCGTCGGTCGCCGGTGACTTTTTTTTTTTCTTTCTCTTTTCTTCTCTTTTCTTCTTCTCTCTTACCCCCATTTTTCTTCTTCTTTCCTCCCTTCTCCACCGTTTTTTTAAAGAAAAAAACAGTGGAAAGAGGGGAGGAAGAAGAAAAAGAAGAAGAAAGAAAGAAAGAAAAAAAAGTCTCCAGAGGCCGGCGGCGACGAGCGGTGGCCGCCGGCCGCCGGAGATAGGAAGAAGAAGGAGGAAGAAGGTGAAGAGGAAGAAGAAGAAGAGAGAGAGGGAGAAATAATAAATAATAATAAAAATAATATTTTTTTAAAAAAAAAATTAAAAAAATAATTTTTTATTAAAATAATAGTGCCACGTCAGCAACAGTTAAAAGTTAACAGAAAAGTTGACGACAAGGACCAAAGTGCTCCTTATCTCAAACCTCAAGGGTATTTTTGTTGAGTTTGAAAACTCAGGGACCAAAGTGTCACTTAACCCAAACCTCAGGGACCAAAAGTGTATTTTTCCCAAGAAAAAACATCTCCAGCGGATGCAACGACGACGGTGGCGGCTGCGGAGGTGCCGACAGCTATGGTGATGGTTCAGGGTTTGAAGGAGGAGAAAAGAGGAAAAAGAAAGAATGAAGAAAAAAGAAGAAAGAAATTTAAAATAATAATATTTTATTATTTTTATTTATTTTTATTTAAATTTTTTTTTAAAAAACAATTTTTTTAATAAAAAAATGCCACATCAGCAAACCGTTAGTTTTTAACGAAAAAATGGTTGGAGGGACCAAAACGAAACTAAAACCAAACCTCAGGGACTAAATTGTTGAGTTTGAAAACTCAGGGACCAAAATGAAACCTAACTCAAACCTCAGGGACCAAAAGTGTATTTTTCCCTAGAAAGAAATACCGTAGTCTAAGGTGCCTTTAATATAACGTAAAATTCTTTTCACAGCTCGAAGGTCCTTCATAGTGGGTTGCTGTAGATGTTGACACATGCGATTTACTGCATATACTATATCAGTGCGCGTAAGTGTGAGGTACTGTAGGGACCCTACAATACTCCGATATTCTTTTGCATCAGTAAGTTGTGAGTCATTTGGTGAGTCTTGAGTTGAAGTGCTCATTGGAGTACTAATGGTGGCAGCCCCTGTCATTTTTTACTTGTGTAGGACTTCACGAGCATATTTTCCTTGAGATAACATTATGCCTTGTGGGTTGTATTTGACTTCAACTCCTAGGAAATAGTGCAAGTTTCCCAGGTCCTTTAAAGCAAAATTCAACCCAAGAACCTTGATAAGGTTATGTATATGCATTGAACTATTACCTTTGAGAACAACGTCATCAACATAAATAAGCATGAGTGTTAGTGTGGATGTTGCTCGAAAAATAAAAAGAGATGGATCAGAGTGACAACTACTAAAGCCAATGTGAAAAAGATAGTTAGCTAATCGATCAAACCATGCTCATGGTACTTGTTTAGCCCATATAGTGATTTATGCAATTGGCAAACATGATGAGGTTTGAGAGGATGAATAAAACCTGGAGGTTGTTCCATGTAAACTTATTCCTTTAAATAACCATGTAAGAAAGCATTCTTTACGTCAAGTTGCGTTAGTGGCCATCTTGCACTAGTAGCTAGGGATAGAATCAACCTGATTGTCATTGGTTTTATGACAGGGCTGTAAGTTTCTTCGTAGTCTAGTCCTTTTACTTGTGTGTATCCTTGTGTCACTAATTAATCTAACTTTGTAACGATCTATGGTTCCATCTCCCTTACGTTTTTTCTTGAATATCCACTTTGATCCCACTACATTGACATTTGTAGGCCTTTGAACTAGATTCCATGTGTGGTTTTGTGCTAGAGCCATCATTTTTTCCTCCATGGCATCCTTCCAATGTGGTATGGTGATAGGACCAGATTGGCCCTATATATTTGTTCTTAATCTTACTAGTTTTATGTTAATTATTGTGCTTAATTGTATCATTTTGTAGGTGTTTGGTGTTAGAGCTTCTCAAGAGCCAATATTCCAAATTGACGTTAATTCGAGGAAACTAACGTGGTTTTGATCCATCTTGAAGTCCACGGGATGTCGAGGCGGTGAAAGGACCAAAGTGGTGCACTCAAGAATCAAAGAAAACGTCAAAAGGATAAAAAAATTGAAGTAGCCAAACAAGGAAGACCCGAGAGGTAGCGTCTCGACGCTACGAACTTGAAGGACCGACTAATTCACCGTCAGTGTCTCGACGCCAATGCGATTATATAAGTTGTTGTTTTTCCAATTAGGTCATGTTGTTCAGTCGTTTTTCCTTTTCTCTCTCGGTTTTCTCTCCGATTTCTCCATTCTCCCTCTGTATTTCATAGTTTTAGGTTAGTTTAATTAGGTTGGTTTCTCAAGCCTTGGGCTTAGGCTAGACTTGTCTATGGCCGTCTAAGCGTCGTTCGCTATAGTCGGAACCTCAAGATTCGTAAGTACATTTAGTTTTTATGAGATTTAATGAGTTTTCTGAGCTGATTGTGTTATCCTCTGGAGTTTTCTGTGCTTAATGTATGCTTTATATGCTGTTTGTGATTTTAGATTCCCGCTTTTATAATTAGCATGCACAGTAGGTTAGATTGACGCCGTAACTCGCAGCTTGCATGTTAATAACCCGCTAAAGAATTGATTTCCATGTAGCTAATGGATAGTTAATTCATAGTCAGCATGTAGACCGATTCATGGGCACGAGTCCCAAGAGCAGTTCTCTGACATCATAACTCTACATGATAGGTCTAGGGTCTAAATCGATATTTGTAATTAAATTAGGCTTTTCCTAATTAATTGTGGGTATTCTAGCCTAGAGCAACAATTAGTTAATTTGTTAATCACGGCTGAGTTAATTGATTAATCGATTGCACGTTGGTTCGATGGGCTAGTCGGGTTAGAGCTCTAGGGGTATCTTGATCTTAATGCGGTTATTTAATTGATTAATCTCGATGGGTTAGTTAGGGGTGTACAAAAAATCTGACAACCCAAACAACCCAGACTGCCCAACCCAAACTGTAAGGGTTGGGTTGGGTTAGGATTTTTTCCGGTTTGGGTTGGGTTGAATTTTTAATAAACCGAAAATTCGGTTCGATTCTCGAGTTGAAAAAAATTTGGCTCTGTTCAAACCGAACCGAACCGAAAACATATATATATATATATATATATATGCCTTATTTTTTTATAATATCTGTGTGGTATAGTGGTCTAATCCCTCCTTTGGAGTAACATGTTTTGTGTGTTCGAGCTTTAGAGGCACCAAACATATGTGTTTTTTTTAATATATATATTTTTATATATTATTTTTTTAATGTTTTTTTAATAATAGTTTTTTTTAGAATAAGGGTCTATTCTTTTTATGTTTTTTATTTTCCGTTTTTAAATTTTTTTTTCAATGATAACTTGGTTCTCGGCCACCAAACAATTGTGTTTTTTTATTTTATTTATTTAATCAAACTTCAAATAATTATATAAACTTTTTTTTTCCTTCAAACTCCATAAAGCCAATAATTATTTTTTCCTTTTTTGTTTTTTTTTTTAACTTCTTTTTTATTTAATCTACATAATTTAGACTTTTATATCTTGAAATTTACATTATAGTGTTGTGGATACGCATAAATGTTTAAAAAAAAGAATTTTAAATAATTAAGAAAAAAGACAACCCGACAACCCAACCCAACCCGAAAATAGAAGGGTTGGGTTGGGTTAGGTTGTCATATATGTTCTGTTCATTCGGATCGACAACCCAACCAACCTGAATTTTCAAGTTGGTCCAAAAAAATCCCCCAACCCAACCCGTGTACACCCCTAGGGTTAGTAGGGGTTAATTAATTAGTAATTAGTAATTGAGTCGATGAATGATGGGATCGAGTCAATTGATTTAGAGTACCAATTAGACAGCATGCAATTAAATCATTATTTGCTAATCGATGAGTAAAAACAAATATACTGAATCCGAGTGTCTCCAGCTACAGTGATTGCCAAGGTGAGATTAACCAACCACCCTTTACTTTCCTGTCATTTACTTTTTTGCAATTTACTTTATCACAATTTACATTTCTCACAATTATTCCTCATCTCTTCAACCCCCTTTTGTTACCAAACACAAAAGAGATTAGAGGTAAACTAGTTGTTCCCTATGATCGATCCGACCACTACTGCTACAAGTTAGCTTTAGGTGTCGGTGAACTATAAATTTTATTTGATACGACCCTCGACAAGTAGCGCTCCGTCATATGGTCATGGCTATTTTGTTGTTTTTAGGTTCAGAATCGTGAGTTGTGGCAATGAGAGATTTGTGATGATTCCTTGATCTGAGCTAATTATTTACTTCTTGCGTGAGTATAGGATCAAGGGTTGGATTGTTTGAGAGCTTGTTCCTCGTGATCATTTGGTGAGAGTTTGTTGATTCAACTACTTTTGGTGTTATTTCTATTCCTGCACCAGAGATAGGCAACTCAATATAAAGGTCATTACTGATATCAGGCAAGTTATCAAAGGAATTTAAAGGAAAAGGAGTTAATTATGTATTCTGTTTTGTCGATGCTTCCTCTCAGCCTGAAGGTGATGGAAGTGAGATTGCCTTGTTTTTGTCTTGATTTTCAAGAGGAACTTGCTCATTGTGTTGTGTATTCAATGGGCTGGAAGTTTCATGTCTTGATTCTAATGTTCCTTGACTTTTTGCGTCAACTTCTTCATGGGACAAATTATCATGTCCAAATACATTTGGTGGATCATCATGTCTTAATTCATGATTTCTTTCTGTTTGTTCCCAGGTTGTCGTTCCTTGAGATTCAGAATGAGTTGGTTTGTCTTGATTTATCAAACTCCTTGGAGCTTCATGGTTCTTCTCTAGATCTTCTGTTGTGTGTCTACCATGTAGGCTTAAACCTTGATTGCTTTGTATGATGTTGCAACTACTTGAGTTTTTCCTTCCCTCATATATTGTACCTGTGAAATTTGTAATTTCAAGAGAGCAACTAGGCTTGGTTGAGTTCTTAGTAACAGACTCATCAAACGGAAAAATGCTCTCATCAAATACAACATACCTTGATATATAGATTTGATTATTTGTAGGATCAAGACATCTATATCCCTTGTGAGCATTGCTATAGCCAATAAATATGCAAGGATAAGTTCTTTTAGTGAATTTGTTGTTCCTTGAGAGATTTCTTAGATAAGGAAAACATCTACAACCAAAAACTCTAATGTTGTTATAATTTGGATCTTTTCCATATAACCTCTGAAAGGGTGTGTCCATATTCAAGGCTTGTCTAGGCATTCTATTTATCAAGAATGTTGCAGTTAAAAAAGCATCTACCCAATATTTTAAAGGCACGTGAGATTGAAATAAGAGAGTCAAACCTGTTTCCACTATATGTCTATGCTTCCTTTCCACAACTCCATTTTGTTGTGGAGTGTAAGGACAAGAGAATTGATGATGTATACCTCTTTGATCAAACAATTGTTTTAAAGCAGAGGATTAAAACTCTCCACCACCATCGCTTTGAAATATTTTAATTTTGCTTTCAAGTTGATTTTCCACTAAGCATTTGAAATTTGACAAAACAATCAAAGAAGTCTGCTTTTCTTTTAAGAGGATAAAGCCAAACAAATCTAGAATAGTCATCAATAAAACTTGCATAAAATTTAAAATGTTGACACACGAAATAGGGGCAGGTCCCCATAAATCACAATGAATCTTTTCCAAAGGTTTTGAACTATGGTTTTCATTAACTTTAAATGGGAGTTTACAACTCTTGCCTAATTGACAACCTAGTGCAAACATTTAGTTCCTTCTTCCAATTTGACACACTTATGAGTTGTAACGACCCGACTTCTTAATAAGCCTTTAAGGGACCGTTACGACAATGCATGCTTTGGAGGTCTCTTTAAATAAAATAATCATAAACACTGATTTAAACAAAAACTTTAAAACAAAACTTCTATTCGAGATCCCTAGATTTTAAAAGTTTAGATAATTTTAAAAATATAAATGTACATGACCTCTAGAAAATTTCTCAAACAAATTTATAAATCAATAAAGTAAAACAGAGTTCTTAAAGCGGAAGAAAAATGTGAAACTCAGTCCTCTCATGGTTGTCTATCGGATTCTCATCAATCGCCTTCCATCTGCCCTTGCCTTTACCTGAAAAAAAATATTTTTGAAAAGAATGAGTATTTTAAATACTCAGTAAGTGACCCTACTATTGAGGTTGGGTCACGCTTTAAAAACATTTTTAAAATCAACAATAAATATAATTTTGGTGGCTCTAACTTAATTTTAAACTTAGGATATACATCAATTTCATGCATATCCTAGACACATCAATTTCATGTGTCTTTCTACTGAGAGAGAATATACATCAATTTCATGCATATTCTAGACACATCAATTTCATGTGTCTCCTACGGAGGCCGTCAATTTCACGAAACCTCGAGGTCGTCAATTTCACAAACCTCGACTTAGATACATCAATTTCATGTCTCTAAGTCCTATGTAGGCATCTCTGAATGTACATCAATTTCATGTACACTTATAAAACTCATGAATAATTCCTTTAACGGAATTTTAAAGTCATTCCTTTAATGGAATTTCAAGAGACCACCAACTCAATTATTTCAAGCATCAACAAATACAAAGCAAGAATAATAAAATTTCATGCTTTCAACGATTTTCATAAACGCATACTCTATTAAAAATAATAAGTTTTCATGCACAATTCTCATGCTTTTAATAATAATAACAAATTTCAAGAACAACTCATAAGCACGAGAATTTTAGAAAAAGCAAACACGTGCACCCAATTAAAAGGTTCAATAGTAAGTTCACTTACCTCGGCCTAATTATCTTTATTTTAAGCCGCCTAAACAACTCAACAAAGGGTCAAACTCAACCTTTAGCTTTTGCCCGACATTCTAAAATCACTCCAACTCGAAGATTCGACCTCCAATGCCATGGGCACTTGAAGTAAACTTGCTATCCATGAGGGAACTCGCCAAAAACGGGAAAACTTGCTAGACGAGTTCTAATTACATCTAAATTTCCATGCTCCAAACTTCGATTGCTTGGGGTACCTTAGAATCAAGTCCAACGATCAATGGGCATTCTTGATAAAACATAAAATCGACCAATAAACTTTCAATCCAACTTACCCAGTGACGAGAACACTAAAAAAAACCCGCTGAAAACGCTGCTGTCCGCGACCCACTGCACCACTGATGGAGGAACGCGAATTCAGTCACTTACGCCTCAAATCTTGCTGGAAATCGCACGTCCGCCAAAGCTATTGAAGGACGTCACTAGAAAATCGCTGGAGTTGAAACCAAAACGCCGGAAACCGACTGCAACCTGTCGTGAAACGCTGTTGCACACCGAGAGCTTCGCCGGAGGAACGCCGCAGCCGTGACGTTGATGTACTGCCGGAGATGTTGCCGCCGCCCTTCCTGCTGGAGATCGACACCGGAGATGGGGTCTTGAGGTTGCTTCAGCCATCGGCGCAAGGAGAAGAAGAAGAAATCGAAAATAAGGGAGGCTAGCGGCTGGAATCGTGAAGAAGAGAAGGGAAAAAAAATGGAAAAGTAATCCTAGGGCTGCGCAATCTGTTAAAAAGAAGGCTAGGGCTTGGCTTGGCTCCAAAGACCATTAAATTACGAAATTGCCATTCCAGCTTACATTTTAAAATTTCACCAAATTTCTCATTCTTTTACATTTCCCTCCAACTCCAAAACTAGTGAAATATGAAATTTTCTTAAATTACGGGCGTTACATGAGTTTTCTTTCAGATAGAAGCTTTAAGGAAGCATCATTTAGATGTCCCATTCATTGGTACCAAATAGAAAAAGGAGCTTTATTAAGAGAAATAGAGGCAAGAAAAGCAATAAATGTATTTGAGGGGCTTGACTTCAGCTTGCCAAGCTCATATAGGCCCTTCTTTTCATATCCTTCAGCTATTATCCGACCCTGTACATCCTTAATCACAAACTTATCGGCAAAGAATATGATATGGAGCAGTTATTGTCTCTAGTTAATTTGCTAAAAGATAACTAGTTAGTTTTCAATTCAAGCACTACAAGCATATTGTTTAAGGCTAGCTGTCCATTTTTAGTATTAACTCTAGTGTGGCCAGTGTGTGTTATTTGTAAGCCCTCACCATTTCCGACATACAGTTTTTCTGGCTCATAATAAGAACGAATGGATTCTATTTTACCTGGGTCATTGACTATATGTGAAGTTGCCCCTGAATCAGCAAATATATTAGGTTCAGTCATCTCATTGAAGTTTAGTGCAGCCAACGCCTTTGGAACTTCACTAGATTGGTACGCATGATATCAAATCTACTCCAACAACTTATAGTTGTATGATTGTGTTTTGCACATATTTGACATACCATTTTTCCTTCCTGTTTCTGTTCAGATGGCACATATGAGGAACTTGAAATGTTGTTGTTGAGAAAGGAAGTGTTACATTGGGAGAGTTTTCCTTGGTCCTTGTAAACAGATTGCCGGCTGTGGGGAAATCCTCTTCCCCTGGAAGAAAAATAGAAACCTTTTCCTCTGTTTGTACCTTGATTGGAATAGAAAGCTTGATTCAAGTTTATGTGACTATTTTTCTCTTCTTCTTATTCAGCGAGCAGTAACTGCTCATGAGTTCTTAAGACAAGTACAAAATGATTATAAGAAGGATAAGGTGGTTTTGAGAGCATTGTTGTCCTAAATTCCTTATATTTGCTCCCTAGACCCCTTGCTAAGTGAAAAACTTTGGTTAGATCATCTAGGGGTTTTTTCATGACAGCAAGTTTATCACACAAAGTTTTAAACTTTCTTATGTATTCTTCAATCGATAAATTTCCCTTTTTCAGAGTAAGCAAGGATTCGTTCAAATGTATTTCATTTTCCTTGGTCATCGTTAACAAGATATCTTCAAGAGATTTCCATACCTTATAGGTTGAATCCATACCTTCAAGCAATGCCAACACATCTTCACCTATGATTCCCAATAACTATGAAGTTAGTAGGCCATCATTGTTGTTCCATGTGTCTAGTTGAGCCTCATCAATCGTGGCTGCATCTTTTTCCTTTGTTGTGGCTACATCGCTCACTTTGCTTTCTTTTGCTTTTGGTGCTTCATTCATGATATGTTGCTGAAGACCGAGTGTTCTTACCAGTGGCAGCAGTTGTGATTTCCAAAGTAGGTAATTGGATGAGTTCAGCTTGATGGATATGAGACTGGCACATTGATGGAAGCTTTGAATTGTCAAGTGGTTTTCTTGCTTAGCCATTGCAGTGCAGTCTGATTTTCGTACCTCTCTTCTACTTTCCACCGTGGGCTCTAATACCATAAATGGTTTTCAGATTAGAGAAGGATTGAACAATGCACAAAATTAAAGTAATTTTGTATTCAATTGAATCAAATGTAATTGGTTCCTTCCAACTGAAAACCAAAACAAATTTATACACTCACGGTTTCTATGAAAGCAGAAAGAAAAAGAGATGATTAAGGAATTGGAGACTAAAATCATGAACCAGAATTTTCTAGGAGAAAATAAAGGAGGAATTAGTAACGAAAAATACACATCTTCAACGGTAGGGTTGAGAGAGAGGTGATTGCGTGATTTTCCAACTGGGATGAGATCTTTAATTGATTTCCCAATTTCACGTAGTCTGGTAAGGAAAGTGTATTTGGGCTTTCTTTGATTGCTTGGACTTTGGTGATTGATTGAGTGTGAGTTGTTGGTGTGATAATCTGTCTTTGACCAAAAGTGAGTTGGTTATGGCATGGACTGAAGTTGATTCCTTAATAGTGATAACTTAACTGATAGACTTTCAATACTATCAGTGATAGCACTGATAGACTTCAATATAGATAGAATTCTATATGTGATAGTCATTGATAGATTTCAATACAGAAAATTTAGTTTAATTTGAGTATTTCAATTTCTTTTCATTTGGGTTCCTCTTGAATTTAAATTTTTCATCGGTGGCCATATAACAAAAAATAGATAAAATTCTAATAAATGATATCAGTCTATCAGTGACTATCACTGATAGAATAAAAGACAAAACGAGAATAATAAAAATTCATTTAACAGATTTGTCATATTTATAATTTTTTTTCCAATTTTGCCATATTTGCAAATATGAAAATATAAATTGCTACCCATTACAATAACCTTATGGATTATATATACACAAAGCCCCATTTGGGACCATGGCCACAGAGTCTTTGGTAAATAATCCTCCCTAGGACTATCACTTAGTTTGTTCTATATGGCCAAAAGGTATATCAATTACCATCTCAAAGATTGAGGGGTTACGTTCCTTAAAAAAAAAAAAAAAAAACAAAGAAAGAAAGATTGAGGGGTTACGATTTCCATCCCTCCCATTCTTTTAACTCAAAGAAAAAAACGGATTATTTATTCCTCATACTTCCCATTATAACATGACATGAGATGACTTTATTCAAATCCATACATTTTATTTTCGTTATATCATACTTGTTCCATTAACATGTTTCACCATTTTTTCAAAAAAAAAAAAAAAAAAACCGTTATATATATATATATATATATATATATATATATTTTGATAGGGTTTTAATAAATATATATATTAATAGCTAAAGCGAGTTCACCGGTAATTAGCATGTGTCCTCGACCAATAGATCAGAGGTTCAAATCCTCCCATTCCCAAATGTTGATGTACTCAATAAAAAAAATAGATATATTAATAGAAAAAAAAGGAGAAAAAACGAAATAAAAAAAAAAAAAGAATAGAAACATTTTTTTTTTTTTGACAATAAAAGAATAGAAACATTAAAAACTAATCTTAAGCAAATCGAAATAACTCTAAAGAAACTGTTCGATCTCATTCACATTCCTCAGTTATGTCTTCCCTCTCACATCAGCCCATGGCCGACACCTCCACGCATCCTCAACCCCAACCCTATCCTCAGTGGATTCATCATCCGCCCCCACCACCGCCGCCTCATTATCGCAGCACCTCACCGTTCCTCCGAGCCTTCGCTGCCGGCATAGTCCTCATCCTCATCATCGCCGTCGTCGTCTACACTGTCGAATATCTCATCTTTGGTCCCCTCCTCCCCGACTTCCAAGTCGTTTCACTTCAACTTCTCAACTTCTCCGCCGCCGCCCCGTCCCTCTCCGCCTTATGGATAGTCGGATTTTCCGTCAACAACCCCAACAAGAAGCTCGCGATCTCATTGGACAACATCGAATCCTCCATTTACTACAAAGATAAGATTCTCTCTCAGGCCCGGATCCACCGCTTCGCCGTCCCCCGAAGGAACTCGACGGCCGTCGTCACCCCTTTCGTTGCCGACTCCGCTGCCGACATGTCGGTTTTGAACGACATCAATGGCGACTTTGCTCGTGGAGCAATTAATTTCACAGTGGCGGTTCTTGGCCATGTCGCGTTCGAGACCGGCGTGTGGCGGTGGAGGGGTACATTTTTTCGGGCTTTTTGCAGCGATGGCCGTCGGAATCTCACCGCCGTCGAGTTGGTTGGTGGCTCAAGGCAATGCAAGGTACGATGACGGATTTCGCCGGTGAACCTGAAGCATTTTGTCTATTTTTTTTTTTTCCCTTTTTTCTCGAAAATTTTTAATCTCTAGGTTTCTTCGATTTTCTGGGATGATTTTTTACAGTTAATATCTAGTAGGGAAATTTAATTAGAGGCAATTTTGAAATAGTATTAACTTGCAATAGAATCAATTTTTTTTAGTACATTGAGTCAATAATTCAGAGTGGTTGGCGAAAAAAAAAGAGTAAATCTTCAAATTTGTCAGTCCTAATAATCTTTTGAACAAAATTACCGACCTCATTGCACAAGGAACACTTAAAAATTTCTCCAGAGTAATGAATTTGTCAATTCCCGAGTGTCAAAATTGTAACAATAAGTTGCAAAAAAATTGGGAAAATGTTCAAATTGTTGAAACAATATCCTAACGACTTGGACTTGTTCAAATTCTTATGGAAACTTGAAGTTTTAGATTCTGTTTAGTAGAGATGGGATGGATGATGGATTAAACGAGTGATGGTGCTGACGTATAACAAAATTGAAGTTAGTTTGACTTTTAAATGCAATTTGAGTTCAATCTGACCTAAAATCTGGCCATCAAAAGAGAGATATCACTCAACTACTTGGTCACATTACCTCTAGAGATGGAAAGAATTAAGAAAATTTGGAAAATGAAATATATATGAATAGTTACAAACACGTCCTTGAACTTCCGATTTGACTGATATTATTTTTTTTTTTTTTTTTTTTTGATAAGGAGATTGATATTATTTTCTAAACTTGCATAATACTATCGTATTTTTTATATCAAATTTTTTTTTTTTGAAAAGTTTTTTATATCAAATTTTTATTTTCTTAGATCGAGGTGACAACTCAACATCCATCTAAAACTAATTTCTTTTAATGATTGATATTATATTTTATTTTTTTAAAAAAATTAGGTTAAATTTTAACAACTCTATAATTTAAGAGTTGATTTAAATTTTCTCAAAAAAAAAAAAAAAAAAAGTTGATTTAAACCATCCGTATCCTTTGTTTCAAAAAAAAAAAAAAAAAAAAAAAAAAAAAAAAAAAAAAAAAAAAAAAACCATCGGTATCCTTGAGATGTTTTAGTCATTTTTACTATTTAAAAGTTAATAATATTATTTAAAATTAGCAGGACATTTCTTCAGTTTCTTTTTTTAACTCTAAGTCTCTAACCCTAATTTTCTAAATAAGAAAATAGTTATATAGACTAGAGATGAGGGCCTGCATGCATTCTCTATCTCATTTCCAAATTTCAATGATCATGCTACTCCTATTATTAGTCTCACGGATACATAAGATTCATAACTTGGAGTAATTTCTCTATTATATCTGTTAATTAGATTGAAAAGTATGCACACAACAACTTTTATACAATCATGGCTTTTTTGTTTTTTTAGAAAATTATATTTTTGGTCCTAAGGTTTGAAATAGTTGCATTTTGGTCTCTAGTTTTCAAACTCTTTGAGAAATGGCCAACTGATTTATTTTATTGAATAAATGGCCAAATAATTATTTTGATTTATTAAATATGAATTATCAAGTGATAAAAATATCCTCTAACAACCCATCCAACTGAAATTCTGATGTCAAATCTAAGATTCAAATAAAATCAAATCAATTTATCTCCAAATGTCGGAAAATAATAACAATTAAAAAAATCTAGAAATTTAGAAAATTGCAAATTGAAATTAAACAACACCAAAAACCTTTAAATGTAGGTAAAAAAAACATACAATTCTAATGAAATAATGCAAACACGATTCCTCCTGCTACTAAAAGAAAAAATCATCCTCAGATGATTGCTATTCAAGCATCATCGAGTATTTGTTACCAAGTTCGATTGATAGACACAAATACAAATACTTAGTAAAAATCTTTTTCATACCCTCTTCTCTATAACAAACTTAATTAGTATGGTTCAACTTAGGACAAGACGTAAATCAATCATGGCTTTATACATTGTCCTCCTTTGAGGCATATAAATTCGAGGGAAATCCTTATAAATGGCCAGATTTACGAAAAAATGGCTAAACCGTTTTTTTAACCTATTTTCGTGAGGATGGTCTTTCCAATTATACCCTTAAGTCAAGTTTCACGTTCACACCCTATTTTTAGGAAGCCACTATCTGATTTAATTAAAAAAAAAAGTTTACCCTTTAAATCAAGGAATTACAGTATCTATCTTCTCTCTCATATCTCTCAAAATTCAAAATCAGATTTTATTTTTATTAAAAGTGAAAGATTACATAGAAATTAGGTTTTCATTTTTAATTTTCGATTAGATTCTTAGATTTTAATTATCTAATCAACATTTTCATTGTTTTTCCCAACTTTTTGTCATCCATCGATTTTTTGCTCTGTCGTTATATCACCATTGAAAGGGTTATTGATCTACATCATAGGTATGTCGTTAAATATTGTATTTTGTATTTATCTATCATTATTTTCCTCCTTGTATCCTATTTTTCAACCCAAAGTATTTTTTTTTATTTTTTTCAAAGTCTTCAATGGTTTCCAAATGAAAGCTTTTGGACGAAGAATAGAATGAAGAAAGGTGCCCAAAAGAAAATCGGAGGTTTCTCAAGAATTTCGTTTGTAATGGTTGGAAGAAGATGAGAATGGGAAAGAGACCGCCCAAACTGAAGAAAATGGGAAGAATCTCAAGGGTTTCAGATTTTTTTTTTTAAAAATAAGGTGAATACTAAATCCCAATTTTCGAATTAAGTCGAAGGGAAATAGTGAGTAATGATTTCTTTTCGTTTTTTAAATGATTTGATTTGTACCATAGTAAATTATTTGCATGTTGTCTAATATGTTAGTTTACCATATACACTGTATTTGCATAATTTGTTTACTGAATACACTATATTTGTATAATTTGTTTACTGAATACATTATATTTGTATAATTTTTTTTTATAAACTTGAATGTTTTTTATTGTTCTAGTAACCATTTGTGAGTAATGATTTCTTCCCGTTTTTCAAGATTGAAATCATTTGCAAGTTTACTGAATACACTTTGAAGTTAGGTTATTGAATATCCAACGAGACAATATCTGGTAAGGGTTTGGAAAAGAAAATAGGGTTTTGTGTGTAAATGATTTTTCTCTTTTGCTGCAATTGTACATCGAAATCCAACGAATCCATGGGTAGAAACCTTGATAGTAGAGTATCGGTTTTCCAATCAGCAATCGAGGAAAAAAATCTAGCAAGGGAAAGAAGAATTATTGTATTTTTTAGTTGAAAATTGAAATAAATAATGATGACTTTGCACCACAATAAAGAAAATTGAAACTGTATGGATTAGAAAAATATGTTTAGATTTCATATTTAACAAGATTTGAATTTTAAATTTCATATCGAGGAAGGTTTGTGGATATAAAATCTATATCTATATTTATAGATTTCTCAAAAACATTTTTAGACTAGAATACCCCTCTACATTTCAGATAATTACACAATTAGTTTTCAAATTTCAGAATCAAAATTCATAATTTAATAAAATTTAAAATAATATGTGATTTTTTTTTTGAAAAAGGAAACTTTCATTAAACTACAAAAGAACATGTACAACTAACTCTTCCTCAATAACTGAGGCAATCCACGAAGGGAAACAACCTTCCCTACACAAAAAATTCCCTTCCGACGTAGAAGGGCCACAAAAACTACCTAGACCATCCCTACCGTCGACGGTCGCTCCGGAAAGCTCAGAGATCACCTCCGGTACAAAGCCAGTCGCCGCCCGCGTGAGAGAGTGCGCGGTTTTGTTCCCCTCCCCTAGGGCACTTTGAGAAACGGATTACTCCCGCCGACGATGCGAGAGCTTCCACCTCTTCCAACACGAATTTGGTTTCGGAGAGGTCTTCAATCTCAAAATTCAGCGCTTTAATCACCTCCAAGGCATCGGCTTCAACGATCAGTGGTCGCATCACTTCACGATCCGCCTCCAGGTACGCCTTTAAACCGTCTCTAATTGCCATGACTTCAAGCGTTTTAATCGGCCACTTTCTGAAAAATTTCCTTGCAGCCAAATTCCACCGGAGATCCTGTGGAATCACGGACGATCTAGCCCACCCCTCCCCTGGCCTTAGCTGAATTCCAAGAGCGTCAGAATTAAGCTTTAGGCAATTTGATGGAGGGAGCATCCATCTCTACTAATTCAAGAGGCTCTCCCCGCTGCTGTCCTTCAGGTTCCCGTTCTTCCTTTTCCGTTGCTCTGCCATGCTTTTTTTGATAAATCTAATTAGTTGTTGAATCTCTGGTTGTGCTTTATCCATGGTTGCTATGTTTCTGTGAGTCCATATCGCCCATAGAATGATAGCTGCTTTCTCTTTATCTTCTTTGGTCAGCTTCTCCGATATCCTTTCCCACCATTCGATCATCGAATCTCCTGACCTACAAAACCAGAAATTCTCTATAAGATTAGGGAAGAATTCGTACCAAAACTTCCTCACCTTTTTGCAATTCCTGAAAACATGTGTCGCATCCTCCCTCTTTTTCCTACACATAGAACAAACCGGGTTAATATCTAAACCTCTCACTATCAGATTCATTTTTGTGGGAATAAGGTTGTTGAGTATATTCCATAGGCATATTTTGGCCCTTGGAATAACGTCAAGTTGCCAAATATTCCCACCCTTGACCTGAGAATTGCCATTCGAACCCGAGGCCTCGCTAGCTTTTTGAATTTTTGTAGCAAGATGATAAGCACTTTTCACATTAAACACCTCTTTCAAATCTATAGCCCATATTATTTCATCCTTTGCCGAGGGCCTGCCAATCGATATAGAGAGAATATCTTCCGCATTAGAGGGGATGAAATTCCTTCTAACCATCTCTGCATTCCAATCCCCACTTGGTGTAATCAGCTCACTCACCCTTCTTCCTTTCAAACAATCCGGCACAATCACTAGGAACCTACTGCCCTCACAACTCAACCATGGGTCCTCATTAATGATCACATGACTTCCATTCCCTACCCTCCCCCTAAAGCCTTCTTTGAAAAGATCACGCCCCCACATTATACTTTTCCAAGTTAAGGAGGAGTTATTTCCTATTGAGGCATTAAGGAAATCCCCTTATCTGAAGTAACTGAAGGAATGAAAATCCTTTGCAGCGGAAGCGTATATCAGAACGATCGTTGTTAATTGGGTTTCAAAGAAAACACCAATACATTGGCCAATAAATTTCAGAACGATTCTAGAAATTAAACCTAGATTAAGCATTAGAATTTTAGGAACTTACTTGTTGTAGAAGGATTCCACAGCACTATGCTCCTCAACGAACAATTCGTACAACCGAACACCACCCGTCGGATCACCCACTATGCTCTAAATCCTTGAGGCTTGGATTTTGGGATCCAATCTTGAATTGGGAATATTTTTTTTTTTCAGCAACCATCTTGCTGTAAAATCCTTGAGAGAACTTGAGAGGAAGAGAGAGAGAGTTTTTTCTTCTCTGTAAACGTAAAAATGAGAGAGAATCATCAGCCCTTTATTGAACCCCTAACTGATACGTGGGAATAAGGGAGGTTAACTTCTCTACACGATCTCCACCGTTGATCATAATCAACGTGATCCAGGCCGTTAATTTAAATAACAAATAATTTATTAACTAATTATAATTAATTTAATTAAACCAATTTTAATTAAATCAATTATAACATAAAGTTTTAATTCAATTAAATCATATTCAATTGAATTAAATAGGTCATTCAATTAATTCTCAATTAATTGTTCTCACATTAATTAAATTGTACTTAATTAATTTCACATTTGAATCAGATTCAAATAAATCTCTCTCATTTTAACCTATAGTTTTAATGTGCATCAAATGTACATTAATTATAAACTATAGTTTTAATTTCGATTAAATCATATTTAACCAAATTAAATTAAAACTAATTAATTCGTAAATTAATTAAATATCACATATCTAATTAATTTCATTTTCTCTCTTATACTATAGTTTTAATATAATCCTTATTCATATTAATTTTAACCTATAGTTTAATATGAATCTAATTCATATTTTATATTTGAATTCCTTCAAATATTTAATTCTCTCATTAATTAATTTTGAATCATATCCAAAATTAATTTATAATATAAAGTTTAATTCACCAATTAAACTTATATTATAATGTATCTGCATACATTATCTTAATTGTATCAAATACAATATAATTCCCTTAACGAATTTGAACACACTTCAAATTCTATTCAAGACTATTTAACCTCAAAGCCCTTTACGAGCTAGCAGGTGGACCTAATGGACCTACAGATCAGAAGCTCCAACGATACGAGACTAATTGGCTAAACTCATTAACCAAGTTAGTCAACATTCGTTAACGGTGGGTCACTCCACTAAAGACCCACAGCTGCACTATTCTCACTGTAGAATATTTATATGTCCACGGATATTGACCAATAATGGTAAGGCAATCCTTCACGAGTGTTCATAAAGCTGGGTCAAATTACCGTTTTACCCCTGGGTTACTTCTGGATCCTTAAGTACCACTGATTCCTCTAATGAACAATCTGTTTATGATCCAATCAATAAACAGCAGTTCCTCTCGGGCCAGGAGAGGATGGGCGCCCTTGTTCAAGACCCGAAATCAGCCCTTAAGGGAACACATATCTGCTTACCCCAATAGGGGAAGAAGTGAATTCCATTTTGTAATGTTATGTTCCCAGCCCCCACTTGGTCTTGCCCCTAAAATGGTAGGCTTATTGAGTCGGCGAACTGGCCACTCTCACCCATACAAATCTAAGGACAATCCCTCCAGAAAGGGGTTCATAACATACTCAGGATTGAGATTGAGTTACCTAGGTCATCCTATTGAAATAGAAACCTAAACTAGTTAACGGTGTTACATCTAGTGGTTACTATTTCTCGGTCCGATCTTATGCAAACTCATTGCATAGGATACCCTCACTCGCATGTCTTCTACATGAATGCTTTGGATCATTGCATCTGTATCGAATACAAAGTGGGTCGTATCTCATAGTGTCACCAGGATAAGGTACCCAGCCTTATCCCTATACTATAGACCATTTAGGTTGTTACTTGAACACTGATCCCCGTATGTCCCCACATACTAGTTCAAGTTTCATCTAAACAACCTAGGATCTTAGTTTATTGGATTTGGGTCAAATTGTGCAATTTTAGTAACAATAACTCTTTATTGTACAAACCTCAATAACAACGTATTGAGACAAGTGAACAATTTGTCACACTTCACTATCTACGAGTTTTAGGGCATAAAACCCAACAGTAAAGCCCTCTTAAAACTTTGAAAAGAATGCTATCCGGGGCTCGTAGAATTCTCCAACTTTGCTTCGCTAAAAGGGCTTGGTTAAACAGACTTAGATCCCTAAAACCCATCCCCCCTGCCCCTTTGCTAATGCAGAGGTTTTTCCATTTCGTCCAATGGATCTTTTTCTTGTTACTAACCGCCCCCCACCAGAATTTAGCACATAACTTGTTGATATCCTCACATAAGTCTTTAGGTAACCTAAAACAGCTCATAGGGTAGGTGGGTATCGCTTGAATCACTGACTTGATTAGAATCTCTTTGCCTCCCGATGAGAATAATCTTTCCCTCCAACCCTGAAGGATACCTTCAATCTTAGTTCTGATCTTACCAAACATTCTGGCTTTGCATCTCTCACTTTGGAAGGGCATTCCAAGATAGGTTCCCAACGAGTTTGTTTTTTTGATTCCCAGGATTTCACTTAAGAACTGTGCCTCTCTAAATCCTACATTCTTGCTCACCATGAACATAAACTTATCTAGATTAATAACTTGCCCAGACGCCTCCTCATATCTTCTGAAGATGTTCTTGATTGCTATGCTTTTCATCCCTGCTTGCCCTACAAAAAACCAAACTATCATCAGCAAAGAAAATATGGGTTAGGGGGGGACAAAACTTGTTAATTCTTAAACCATATAGATTTTTGTTAAGAACTTCCCTGGTAAATAAACTTGAGAAAGCCTCTACACACACGAGGAATAGATACGGCGACAAAGGATCTCCCTGACGTAACCCTCTATTAGGCTTGAATTCTTCTTTAGGATTACCATTAACCATAACCGAGAAAGAGACAGTCTCCACACATTTCATAATATTGTTGATCCATCTGGTGCTTAAACCCATTTTGACAAGCATTTCTCTCAAGAACAACCATTCGACCCGGTCATACGCCTTGCTCATATCAAGCTTTATGGCCACCTGACCCTCCTTCCCTTTCTTCTTGTTACCAATCGCATGGATACACTCAAACCCGACCAGCACATTATCTGATATAAGCCTCCCGGGGACAAAAGCTGCTTGAGTTGGGGAGATCACTGAATCTAGCACTTTCTTAAACCTATTGGCAATAGTTTTGGATATAATTTTATAACCCACGGTACATAGGCTTATAGGCCTATACTCAGACATGTGCTTCGGATTTGAAACTTTAGGGATTAAGGCTATAATGGTTTGGCTTAAAGGCCTTATATCAGCATCCTCGTTAAGAATGTCCAGACACACCTTCACTGTATCATCACCTACAATCTTCCAGAATGATTGGAAAAAGGAGGCATGAATGCCATCTATCCTCGGGGCTTTGCTTGGATTCAAACTTTTAACCGTGGCCTCAATCTCTTCCCTTGTATACGACATATCCATCGCATGTCTTTGTTGATCTGAAATCTTCAGCGAGATCCCCTCAAGAACATCCTTTATCGAGCTACTAGCATGCCTTAAAGATTGGAAGAGGTCCTTGAAATATTCTGTTGCAATCGAACCAATCTTATCTTCATCCTCTTCCCACCTTCATTCCTTAGACATGATTCCATCAATATGGTTCTTCTTTTTCCTCTGCGAAGCTTTAGAGTGGAACCATTTTGTATTTCTATCCCCGCTTTGGAGCCACGTCTCTCTAGACTGACTTCTCCAATATTCTTCCTCTTCCTCCAGCAGGATATACAGTTCAGTCTCGACTTCTAGAATATCCTCCATTTTTTCTTCAAAATCCTCACTCGTCATTTGCTGAATCTCCATTTCCTTTCTTGCAATAGCGTTCTTCAGGGTACCCTTAAGTCTGTTCTTACTCCAACGGTGTAAGTTTTGGATGCAGCTCCTCAGCTTATAACAAAACTTATTGGCATCCGACCTACCATGATGAGCCCAGCTATTTTTAACCACCTTTTCGGATTCTTTGAACTTCAACCACCCTTCTTCGAAACGCAGCAAAGTACTCCTCTTCTTGATGCACCATACTTCTCCCTTGAAAGCCCAACTAATCACGATAGGTTTGTGATCAGAACTCAAGAAACTCAGGTGCTTCACCACAAGCTTATCAGTCATCAGCTCCATAGGGTGGTTAGTAAACATTCAGTCCAGTCTTTCCAAGATTCGAGCTCTTTTACATTTCCCTCTCCTCCACGTAAACTTATTATTACCTTTATACCCAACATCCATTAACTTGCAGCTATTGATTACATTCCGGAATAGCTCCATTTGGTTCGGGTTTCTCCTAGCTCCCCCAACCTTCTCATCCACCGACACGATCTCATTAAAATCCCCCCTCAATAATCCAAGGGATTTCCTCGTTATCATAAAGCTTTTCCATTAAATTCCAAGAATGGATTCGTTTCTCCGTCTCTGGATTCTCGTAGAACCCCGTAAATCTCCAAAGCCTGGCTTTACTTGTCACTACTGAGTCAATATGCCCTTCTGAAAAGGACTTTATTCTCACGTTAATGTCCTCCTTCCAGAAAAGCATCAAACCTCCACTTCTCCCCTCGCAAGGGACACTAAAACAGAACTCAAACTTCAGCCTATTCTTAAAGCCCTCACTCTTTCTAGCTTCGCTCTTGGTCTCTGATAACTCTTAGAAATAAGAGTTATTAGCCATAATATTGAGGCTTTAAGGCTTAGTTTTGCTTTGAGAATTTATTATTTGAGCTGGAATTAGTTGAATTTAATGTTATTAAGTGAGAATGCTGATTAGAGGCTTTGAGCTTTATTTTTCATGTTAATTTCATATTTACGCTGACTTGGAGCTCCAGTTTTTGCAGATTATGTTGTAGCATGACCTGGCAGAGGCAGATTGGTGGCTGGAGCTGTTTTCAACGTGGAAAGCTTCATTTAATGAGGTGTCCTGCCCAGCTGGTGTAAAAGGTTATTCTCATCTTTTAGTGGGTATTCCATGTGGGCTTGGAGTGTCTAATCAGCCCTCACTCCCACGTTTGAAGCTAGGTATTTAAAGAAAGTGACCCTAATTTGGAAAGGAGGCTGGAGAAGAAGGAGATTCACGATTGGGAGCTGATTTTCAGAGCAAGAACAGAGGAAAAAAAGAGGGGAGCTGCCGTGGAGTCCATTTTCAGCTTGGGAAAGCTGGATTTGAGCTTGAGAGCTTCTTCTTTGGCCTTTTCTTCTTGTCCTTTTATCTTCCCATTGGTATTGGTTGTGTAAGAAGCTGAAAAGTATGTTGAATATGAGTGGTTTCTGTTGTATTGAACTTATTTTCTCTTTGAACATGAACTAATCCTCTTTAGGTGAGGATTAGGGATCCTATATTGTAACGAGGGGTTGTTTGTAGTTGAACCGTGCTATTTTCATCTTAAAGTAAAGTGTTCTTCATTGTTTAAGCTGGAATTTCGATTGGCCATCCATTTTCTAGCATTGTTATTGGGTGTTTGGGAAAACATTTAGTAACCGATTACTTTGCTTTACCTTAGTCTTTTATGATCATGAAAATGAGTGGGTATTTAGGGATAAATCACCCCCTAAGGCACTAATCAGATTGAGCTAAAAATAAGGGGTTAAATGGGAGTTTAATCGCCTTAATCTTTGGAGAATTGGAAAATTCCCGTGTACAATCTGGGTGAGATGAATTAGCACAGTTTTCGCTATAGCAATCCCTAGAAACAATACAGAGCATCCCTAATCCAAGCCTTACTTCTCCTCTGCATTCAGCCATTTTCCCTGCTTTATTTACTTCAAGTTCTCTTTAATTTCACTCAACTTTGTTTACATTAGTGCATCTTAGTTATTAATTAATATTTGGTCCTTGGTTACACTGAATTTCATTGAAAATAGGCTTAAGAATAGTGATTTTCGTTGCATCAATCCCTGTGGAGAACGATATAAAAATACTTATTACTTGCTGCTAATCGTGTGCACTTGCACGTGTGTTTGTGAGTTTTTCTTGCATATTTAGAATCACTTTGCACAAGGCAACAAGTTTTTGGCACCGTTGCCGAGGATTGAGTTGATTTTCGCTATTTTTGAGCTAAATTTCGGTGAGATTGGTGCTAAAACAGAATCTAAACTTTGTTATTTGATTTTGCAGGTACGGGTAGCTGTGTATGAACGAGTTCCCTGAGTTGGAATTCAATTTTGATCCTGAGATTGAAAGGACTTTTCATAGGAGGAGAAGGGAGCAACAAGAAAGGAACAATAGAATGGATCCACCGCCTCTCTTACCTCCGGGAAATGAGCCGCTTAATCTTGAGATAAATCGGCAACAAGGGGCAGAAAATCGAGCTGAGAACCCTGTCTTGATAGCCGATGATAGGGGAAGAGCTATTAGAGCTTATGCAGTCCCTAACTTCAATGAGTTGTATCCGGGGATAGCTAGGCCAGAGATTCAGGCTCAGAATTTTGAGATGAAGCCTGTTATGTTTCAGATACTGCAAACAGTGGGTCAGTTTCATGGGTTACCTTCAGAAGCCCGCATTTGCACCTTAAATCTTTCTTGGGAGTAAACGACTCATTTAGAATTCAAGGAGTTTCCCAAGATGCTTTGAGGCTAACTTTATTCCCTTATTCTTTGAGGGATGGAGCTAAGGCTTGGTTAAACAACTTTGCCCCCGGCTCTATCACTACTTGGAATGAGTTGGCCGAAAAGTTTCTTATCAAATACTTCCCTCCCACGAGGAACGCCAAGCTTAGAGCGGATATAGTATCTTTTAGGCAATTTGATGATGAATCATTTAGTGAAGCTTGGGAAAGATTCAAAGAATTGTTGAGAAAATGTCCTCACCATGGTCTTCCCCATTGCATTCAGATGGAGACTTTTTATAATGGGTTGAACATGGCCACTCAGAGTATGGTAGATGCCTCAGCCAATGGAGCCTTGTTGTCCAAAACCTATGATGAAGCTTATGCTATTTTAGAGAGAATTGCTACAAATAGTTGCCAATGGTCGGATTCAAGAAGCATGGGTGGAAAGAAAAACAAGGGTATGCTTGCGGTGGACTCAGTGACATCGTTCAATGCAAGATTTGATTCAATAGAGAGCATGCTGAAGAAATTAAATTGGGATTTGAAAGTATGCAATTGGCAAATTCTGGTGCAGTTCAGAATGCTGCAGCGATTAACATAAGTCAGAATGCAGCAGATTCGTGTGTATACAGTGGAGAAGACAATACTTTTGAGTTTTGCCCAGGGAACCCAGCTTCGGTATGCTATGTTGGGAATCAAAATGCCCCTAGGAATAACCCTTACTCCAATACTTACAATCCTGGGTGGAGAAATCATCCCAATTTTGCTTGGGGAGGTCAAGGGAGTAACGCCAATAATCAGCAAGTGCAGCAGAAAATGACAAGTGGATTTGGTAATCAAAATCAGCAAGGTCAGTTCCAAAAGGATAATATGAATCAACAAGCTACTGGGTCTTCTTTAGAGAACATGTTCAAGGAATATATGGCTAAAACGGATGCTGTGATTCAAACTCAACAAGCTTCATTGAGGAATTTAGAGGTCCAAATGGGCCAAATGGCAAGCGAATTGAAAGCAAGACCGATGGGTAAGCTGCCTTCAGACACCGAGAGTTCAAAGAGAGAAGGTAAAGAACAAGTTCAAGCCGTAGAGTTGAGAAGTGGGAAGCCTTTGGTTGAGAAAAACATGCCAAAACTGCACCCACCAGCTGCTGATTTGGGTACTGATTCAGCAAAAACAGTAGGGGAATCTGAGAAAAATGATACTGGAAGTCAGTGGGAAAGGAGTTCCGAGGCTGAAGGAATTGAAGAAATTCATAGGAGAGCTTCTCAAACTCCTCCTACATTTAAGCCACCCCCACCACCTTTCCCTCAAAGGTTGAAACAAAAGAATCAAGAGGCCAATTTCAAGAAATTCTTTGAGGTACTGAAGCAACTCCACATTAATATTCCCTTAGTGGAGGCATTAGAGCAAATGCCCAATTATGTAAAATTCCTCAAATATATTTTATCAAAGAAAAGGAGGTTAGGTGAATATGAGACAGTGGCCTTGACCGAGGAATGTAGTGCTATTTTGAAGAGAAAAATCCCACCTAAAGTAAAAGATCCCGGAACGTTCACAATTCCCGTTTCAATTGGTGGCAAGGAATTGGGTCGAGCCTTGTGTGATCTTGGGGCGAGTATCAACCTTATGCCATTGTCCATATTTAAGAAGCTAGGTGTGGGAGAGGCAAGACCGACCACAGTAATGTTACAGCTAGCGGACCGATCCATTACCTATCCCGAAGGCAAGATTGAAGATATCCTGGTTAAGGTGGATAAGCTGATATTTCCAGCAGATTTCATTATCTTAGACTACGAGGCCGACACGGATGTCCCAATTATTTTGGGTAGACCATTACTAGCAACAGGAAGAGCTTTGATTGATGTGCAGAAGGGTAAATTAACCATGAGAGTGTTTGATCAAGAGGTGAAATTCAGCGTGTTCAATGCTATGAAATACCCAGCTGAAACAGAAGAGTGTTCGATGATTCAGGTCATGGACGAGGTAGTAACGCAGAACTGGGGGCAGGAACTGCTACAACATCACATTCAGCAGTTTGGGGAAATCAGCGTGGAGGATTTAGAGTCTTTATGTGTTCAGCCGAAAACAGAGGATCTTCATGAAATTTCTGAGTTCAAACGAGCTTACGAATCGCTGGATTTGGCGGATAGAACAGTTAAACCGATGCAACCATCAATTGTGGACCCCCCTAGATTGGAACTCAAGCCACTGCCCTCACATTTAAAATATGCATACTTGGGGAAGCAAGAAACATTACCCATTATTATCTCTTCAAATTTGCTCCCTGGAGATGAGGAGGCATTGCTGGAGTTGTTGGGAAAGTTTAAAAAAGCTATTGGGTGGACTTTAGCCGACATCCAAGGTATAAGTCCTTCCTTTTGCATGCACAAGATTAATTTAGAGGAGGGAAATTTCAAGTCCATTGAGCATTAGAGAAGATTAAATCTGGCCATGAAAGAGGTGGTAAAGAAAGAAATAATCAAGTGGTTAGATGCCGGTATTATCTACCCCATATCCGATAGCAATTGGGTGAGTCCGGTTCAGTGTGTACCGAAAAAAGGAGGCATGATAGTGGTGATGAATGAAGCCAATGAGCTGGTCCCTACGAGAACAGTGACGGGATGGAGAGTATGCATGGACTATAGGCGCTTGAACAAGGCCACGAAGAAAGATCACTTTCCGTTACAGTTCATTGATCAAATGCTAGACAAGTTGGCGGGTCAAGATTATTATTGCTTCTTGGATGGTTATTCGGGCTATAACCAAATCACTATAGCGCCTCAAGATCAAGAGAATACCACTTTTACTTGTCCCTACGGCACGTTCGCATTTAGAAGAATGTCGTTTGGTCTTTGCAACGCGCCGGCAACATTTCAAAGATGCATGATGGCAATATTTTCGGACTTGGTGGAGACCATTATGGAAGTATTCATGGATGAATTTTCGGTCTTTGGAGAGTCATTTCAAGCTTGCCTTGCCAATTTAGGGAAAGTTCTTCAAAGGTGTGAAGAGACCAACTTGGTGCTAAATTGGGAAAAGTGCCACTTTATGGTCAAAGGAGGCATAGTTCTTGGGCACAAAATCTCAAGGAAAGGCATTGAAGTAGATAAGGCCAAGGTGGAGATCATTGAAAAGCTAGAGCCTCCAACCACAGTGAAAGGAGTTAGAAGCTTTCTTGGACATGCCAGATTTTATTGACGGTTTATTAAGGATTTTTCAAAAATTTCCAAGCCCCTTTGCCTTTTGCTGGAAGTGAACCGCTCATTTGAGTTTGATGCTGAGTGTTTGAAGGCTTTCAACACCCTAAAAATGGCATTAATCACTGCACCTATTATCTCCTCACCTAATTGGCAATTACCATTTGACTTGATGTGTGACGCAAGTGATTTCGCTGTTGGGGCTATGTTGGGGCATGAAGGGAATAAAAGTCCCCACGCAGCGGAAGCGCATCGTTTGAACCTTACGCCGTATATTAATTAACATTAAAATATCGTTACGAAAAACTCAAATACACTTTAAACACACTTTAAAGTTGCTGGAAAATTGGTTTAAACATGCTGAAAAATAAATCTAAATTTATTTTCATGCTTTTCTAAAGAAAAGGGCAAGAACCGTTACAAACCTTCATTGTAGACTTGACCGTTCTTCGCCAACGACGCTCCAACGATCGAGAACGCAGCAGCCTCATTGTCTTATAATCGCTGGAAATTTCTTCTTGATTGACACAATAACCACAGAGGTTACACCGGTATGTCTCTAAGTCTAGGAGGCAAAAGACTTGTGGGAGTTTTTCTCTAAGAGGGAGGCTAGAGAGAATTCTAGGTCTTGTCTTATGATTCTAAGAGCAAGAGGAGAGTATCTCTGACCAATTAGGTCTAGTGTTCTATTTATAGAAGAGAGGCCATGAATAAAATATTCAATTAAATCAATCTTTTCCAAAATTGATTCAATCTTATTCCTTATTTAATCAATCCATGATCAATCAATTCCACAATTGATTAATCTTTTCCACAAATGACTAATTACTTCCATAAGTGATTAGATCATTTCCATAAATGATTAATCACTTCCTTAAGTGATTAATTATTTCCATAATTGATTAATTCTCGATTAATGAATTCTTTAATTAATTAACCACCAATTAAATATCACATATTTAATTTCCGGCCTTGAATTAATTAATTTGCCCAAATAGATTTTAGGCCTTAAATTAATTAATTCATTATTTGAACTCTTTCAAACTTCCATAAATTTATATTAATATTTGAATTTCTTCAAATATTAATTTCTCTCATAATAATATATCAATATATATCATATTTGTTTCCCTTGGTAAATTGAACATTTTCAATTTACATTTATTTGCCTCAAATTACTTTATGAGCTACCAGTGGGATCTAATGGACCTGCAGATCAGAAGCTCCAACGATATGAGATTAATTGGTCAAACTCATTAACCAAATTAATCAATATTCGTTAACTGTGTGTACATTCCATTATAGACTCACAGTTGCACTCTTCTCACTGCAGACATATTTTCTGTGTCCACGGATATAGACCAATATCGACTAGTTAGTCCTTCACGAGTGTCCGTAACACCAGCTGGGTCAAATTACCGTTTTACCCCTGTGTTACTTCTATTTCCTTAAGTACCAGTTCTCCTCTAATGAACAACCTGTTTGTGGTCCAACCATCAAACAGAAAACCCTCTCGTGCCATTGAGAGGGTAGGGACCTTTGTTCAAGACTCGGAGTAACCACTTAAGGGAACACTCATCTGCTTCCCTAAAGTCGGGAAGGAGTGAATTCCATCTTGTACGATTATGTTCCCAGCTCCCCATTCGGTCTTGTCCCCAAAATGGTAGGCTTATTGAGTCGGCGTATTGGCCACTCTCACCCATGCAAATCAAAGGACAATCTCTCATGAGCAGGAGTCCATAATCAACTCAGGATTAAGACTAAGTTGTCTAGGTCGTCCTAGTGAAATAGAAAACCAATTAGTTAACGGTGTTATAACCAGTGGTTACTATTTCGCGGTCCGGTCTTATGCAAACTCATTGCATAGGATACCCCCACTCGCATGTCTCCTACACGAACGCGTTGGATCGTAGCGTTTGTATCAAATACAAAGTGGGCCGTATCCATAGTGTCACCAGGATAAGGCACACAGTCTTATCCCTATACTATAGACCCTTTAGGCTGTTTCTTGAACAATGATCCCATATGTCGCTACATATAGTTCAAGACTCATATTACAGCCTAGGATGTCTAGTTTATTGGATTAGGGTTATTTTTAGGCAAAAACAAATATAAAAGAACTAATAACATTTAATGAAAAAAAATATATCAATATTATTTCATTAATATCCAGTCAACGGTTACATTCACTATCTACGAGTTTTAGGGCATAAAACCCAACAGGGCAAAGAATAGGGAAGTTGATCCACCCTATCTACTATGCTAGCAAAACTCTAAATGAGGCTCAAAAGAATTATACTACCACTGAAAAGGAGCTTTTGGCCGTGGTGTTTGCGTTTGAAAAATATAGGTCGTATTTAGTGGGAACCAAGGTGACCGTGTTCACTGACCATGCGGCAATTAAATACCTTTTAGCAAAAAAAGATGCAAAACCAAGACTCATTAGGTGGGTGCTTTTGCTCCAAGAATTTGATTTGGAGATTAAGGATAAAAAGGGGTCCGAAAATCTGGTTGCTGACCATCTTTCAAGGCTGGAAAACACTGAGAATTTGCTGCAGCAGAATGTGAAGGAATTGAATCCTCAGCGGAAGCGAAATTAATCGAGCGTGATTTAATTTCAATTATTTCGAATACCGATACGTTGGGCAAAACAGAAAACTATTTTCTAATGCTAAGCATGCTGTACAGATCTAAAATAATTTTAGATACATGAAACTTACATGTTGAAGACCGTTCTTCACAGCACTATGCTCCTCAACGAACACTTCGTCACGATCTATTGAACACAACCATCAAAGAGCACCCACGATCCTCTGAATTCATGAGGTTTGGTTTGTGGGAACCAAAACCATCTTAGAAGGGAATCACAGCCAGGAAGATTGCTGTGTTTTTGGTTGAGAGAGTGAGAGAGTTGAGAGAGAATTTTCTCTCTGTCTTTTTTTTTTGTGAGGATGGGAGGGAATGAGCCTTCGTTGGGGAACTCCCTCTCCCCTGTACGATAAGTGGGGAGGGAGTTATTACCCTACTAGATCTCAATCGTTGGATCTAATCCAAACGATCTTGGCCGTCTATTAATTAAATAATAATAATCATTTAATTAATTAATTAATTATAATTAATTTAATTAAAACAATATTAATTAAATCAATTATAACATAAGGTATTTTAATTCAATCTGAATCATATTAAATTGAATTAATTTGGCCATTCAATTAATCTCATTAATTGAATCCACATTAATTAAATATCCAATATTTAATTAATATTACAATTGAATCATATTCAATTTTAATCTCTCTCATTTAACCTATAGTTTTAATGTGCATCATAATGTACATTAATATTAACTAGAATTAATTTAATTAAATCGTATTTAATTAAATTAAATTAATTAATTCTCCAATTAATTAATTCATTAATTAAATATCATATATTTAATTAATTTACTATTTGAATCATTATTCAAATAATTCTCTCATATACTATAGTTTTAATATGAATCTCATTCACATTAAATTTAACCTATAGTTTCAATATGAATCTAATTCATATTTAATATTTGAACTCTTTCAAATATTTAATTCTCTCATTAATTAATTTTGAATCACATCCAAAATTAATTTTATAATATAAAGTTTAATTCATCAATTAAACTTATATTATAATGTATCTTTATACATTATTTTAATTGTATCAAATAAAATTCCCTTAACGAATTTGAACATACTTCAAATTCTATTCAAGACTATTTAACCTCAGAACCCTTTACGAGCTAGCAGGTGGACCTAATGGACCTACAGATCAGAAGCTCCAACGATACGAGACTAATTGGCTAAACTCATTAACCAAATTAGTCAACATTCGTTAACTGTGGGTCACTCCACTAAAGACCCACAGCTGCACTCTTCTCACTGTAGAATATTTCTGTGTCCACGGATATTGACCAATAACAGTAAGTCAATCCTTCACGAGTGTTCGTAACGCCAGCTGGGCCAAATTATCGTTTTACCCCTGGGTAACCTCTGGATCCTTAAGTACCACTGATTCCTCTAATGAACAATCTGTTTATGATCCAATCAATAAACAGCAGTTCCTCTCGGGCCAGGAGAGGATGGGCGCCCTTGTTCAAGACTCGGAATCAGCCCTTAAGGGAACACACATCTGCTTACCCCAATAGGGGAAGGAGTGAATTCCATCTTGTAATGTTATGTTCCCAGCCCCCACTCGGTCTTGCCCCTGAAATGGTAGGCTTATTGAGTCGGCGAACTGGCCACTCTCACCCATACAAATCTAAGGACAATCCCTCCTGAAAGGGGTTCATAACACACTCAGGATTTAGATTGAGTTACCTAGGTCATCCTATTGAAATAGAAACCTAAACTAGTTAACGGTGTTACATCTAGTGGTTACTATTTCGCGGTCCGGTCTTATGCAAACTCATTGCACAGGATACCCCCACTCGCATGTCTCCTACATGGATGCTTTGGATCATTGCATCTGTATCAAATACAAAGTGGGCCGTATCACATAGTGTTACCAGGATAAGGTACCCAGCCTTATCCCTATACTATAGACCATTTAGGTTGTTACTTGAACATTGATCCCCGTATGTCCCCACATACTAGTCCAAGTTTCATCTAAACAACCTAGGATCTTAGTTTATTGGATTTGGGTCAAATTGTGCAATTTTAGTGACAATAACTCTTTATTGTACAAACCTCAATAACATCGTATTGAGACAAGTGAACAATTTGTCACCATTCACAATCTACGAGTTTTAGGGCATAAAACCCAACAGAATGAACTCAGAGACGTATTTCCAGATGAGCAGTAGCTTACAGTGGCTCATGTAAAGGCAGTAGTTGTCCCCTAGTTCGCAGATTACGCTAATTATTTAGCATGTGGGATTTTACCTACAGATTTGACCAAGCAACAGCTGAAGCGATTTTACTTTGAGGTGAAATTCTACTTTTGGGATGACCCAATTCTTTACAAACATTGTGCATATGGAATTCTTCGAAAATGTGTGGGAGATGACGAAATTCAGCCCATTTTAGCTCATTGCCATTCATCTCCATATGGTGGTCATTTCGGTGGGCAAAGGACAGCGGCAAAAGTGCTTCAATCGGGTTTTTATTGGCCCACAGTGTTCAAAGACGCCCATTTATTTAGCAAGGTGTGCGACAAATGCCAAAGAAAGGGAGCCATAAGTCAAAGAGATGAAATGCCTTTGAATTATATCCTGGAGGTGGAGCTTTTTGATGTTTGGGGCTTGGATTTCATGGGGCCTTTTCCCCATTCCTTTGGGAATTTATATATACTCTTGGTAGTGGACTATGTATCCAAATGGGTTGAGGCCATAGCTTGCCCACTCAATGATGCAAAAACAGTTTTGAAGTTCCTTCACAAGCATATTTTCACTCGCTTTGGAACTCCGAGAGCTCTAATTAGCGATGAGGGAACTCACTTTGTAAACAAGTTGTTGGGCAATCTATTGGCAAAATATAATGTGAAGCACAGAATTTCCACTCCATATCATCCTCAAGCCAATGGGCAAGCCGAAATCTCCAATAGAGAAATTAAAGGAATTCTCGAAAAAATGGTGAGTCCAAACCGGAAGGATTGGTCCATTAGACTCGATGATGCACTACGGGCATACCGAACAACATTAAAAACTCCATTGGGAATGTCTCCATACAAGTTGGTTTTCGGAAAAGCTTGTCATTTGCCTTTAGAATTAGAGTACAAAGCTTTTTGGGCAATTAAAAAGCTTAATTTAGACCACAAGGCAGCAGGCGAATTGAGGAAGCTTCAGCTCTTAGAAATGGAAGAATTTAGGCACTCATCTTATGAAAATGCTAAGCTGTATAAAGAAAAAACAAAGAAATGGCATGACAAAAAGCTGGTGCCTAAGCAGTTCGAAAGAGGGTAGCGGGTACTACTATTTAATTCTCGGCTGAAATTATTTCCCGGGAAACTTAAGTCGAGATGGTCCGGGCCTTTCACTATTCTTGAAGTTTTTGACCATGGAGCAGTGCTGCTGAAGAAGGATGAAGCAGATGGAAGACAATTCAAGGTGAATGGGCAAAGGCTTAATCACTACTGGGGTGAAGAATTCCAACGGTGTTTGGCTTCTTGCAATTTGCTGGAAATTTAGAAAATTAAAGAGGACTGAGGGACATTGAGCCTCGTATGGCAGTAGCAATTTTGGTCCCTGGAGTGGTAAAGTAGTGTTTGCTAGCAATTGAATTTTTTTTTTTTTTTAGTGGTTGGATTACTTAATAGCTAGTTTCTGAGTGCTGATTTTAATTGCATTAAATTTCCTTTGCTTGATTTTTGCTTTGTCTATTTTGGTAATCTCAACCCCTCCCCTTTTGTTGCTAATTCTTATTTTTAGTTGTTTTGGTATAAGTCAATACTATAGGTGGAGAACTCATGCATGTGATGGAGCAGAAGAATCTTGCTCAAGCCTTCTTGGAGAATGGGTTCTCGGTTAGGGGAGGATTTCTTCAAAATTTGATGGGATGTTGGATGATATTTGAAAAGAAAAGCCCTTGGGAAGAAAAAGGGGTCAGTTTTTTTTTTTTTTTTTTTTTTTTTTTTTTTTTTTTTTTTTTTTTTTTTGCGTGGCTCAAGGGAGAAAGTGAGTGGACTTTGCATGGTTAAAGTTGAAAAGAAAGCAAGAGTAATTGGGGAGTAGACAAGTGTAGATCATGCTACAGCTGGAGGCATTAAAGGCACTTGAATTCTCTTTATAAAAAACACCCATGAAGAGGAAGAGCATAAGCTCTTGGGTTGCCTTCATCCATTATCTCTTGTTCAAGTTCTTCCTCATTCTCATATATCCCTCGGTTTCAGCTTGCTGTAATTTTGAAAGAAGATGGGTCCACGATCAATTGCTCGAAAAATCTTCAAGCCAAGAGCAGCCGCGGAAGGCGGTTCCTCTGCCCAAAACAGGGGCAAGCAACCTATGCTCGAGGATCCTAGCGTTCTGCAGCCCATGTCTCCACCGCAAAGAAGAAGCCAAAAAGAAAAAGGGAAAGCCCCAGTTGAAGCCGTGAGTGATAGCCCAAAGAAATTCGTGAGCAATGCCGCAGCCGTTCGTTTTGAGGAAATTAAAAACAGAGAATTAATGCTGGAAAAAGGTTTTGATGCGAATTTAGAGAGCTTGCCGCATATGTTGGCGGTAACAATTACAAACCAAAATTGGCAAAAGCTTTGCCATCATCCCGAACCAGTTGTCCCCGACATAGTCAGGGAGTTTTCGCTAATTTTAAAGACAACAGAGTATGGAAGACAAGAGTCCGAGGAAAGCTTGTGGTTTGGAGTCCAACGGTTATTAATGAATTTTATGGCGTACCAGACTATCCATTTACCATTTGCAACGCAATGATGGCAGGCCCCTCAGATGATCAGCTGATGGCCACGTTACAATACTGTGCTTTGGAAGGCGCAAGCTGGAAACTGGGTAAGAATGGTCATCGCTCTTTGCTGTCCGCTTATGTTACCCCGGAAGCGAATGTATGGCTTTGGTTTGTGCTCCCCACCAAGCACGACACAACCGTTTCAAAGGAAAGAATGCTTTTGGTTTTCTCCATCATGAGCCAAATAAGCATTGATGTTGGAAGGTTGATAGCTAAAGAGATCGCCTCTTGCGGCCGGAAGAAGTCAGGAAAATTATTCTTTCCAAACCTCATCACGGCGTTATGTTTGAAGGCCGGTGTATAGATAGAGGACGAAGATGATTTCTCAGCTGACAGAGGCATTATTGATTCGGCAGCTATCAAGCGGTTAATGGGAGATGGCAAGGTACGAAAAGCTTCAACAGTGGCTAGTGGAATTGAAGAGATTCTTAAGCAACAAAAAGACTTGATGCACCATATGCAGTACCAAGGCGAGCAGCAACGAGTCTATTGGGAATACGCTTGGAGGAGGGACGTGATGGTAGAACGAGCTTTCAATTCCGACCCAGAGGAGGCTCTACCTCCGTTCCCTGCATTTCCTCATGGTGTGTTGAATCCTTGGTGCCCACCCTCCTCGGAAGAAGAAGACGTTGATGAAGATTGAAAAAGGGAGGTTGCTGTCTTTTGTTGTGTCTTTGGCTGTTGTTATTTTCATTGCTTGGCTTGTGTGAGTTAAATCTGTTGCTTGAAGGTTGTTTGTTTATTTTGTTATGTTGTGATGTTGTTAAAGAAAAGAGAAAAGAAGGAAGAAAAGAAAATATGTATGTGTTTGTGTTCTGCTGCTTAATGTCAATGAAATTTCTTTTGTATGTTTGTGCAATTTTCTGCTTGGATTTGTGTTGAGCGGCTGCTGTGTTGGTGAAATTCTTGGCTGCTTGTTGTTTTTTTTTTTAATTCTCAGCCCATGATAGATGTGCATGGTTAATGCCCATAAAGAATCTTTTGTTGAAATTGTGCTTTATAGAATGGGTAATGGGCCTAAGTTAGAATGTCAGTAGCTGCCTTGTCATGAAGCTTATTTGGGCCTCATGCATATTTTGCTTATAAGCATTGCAAGATTCATTTCTTTTTTTGTCCAAGGGCCCAAATTGGTCTCAGTAGAGAGCCTTTTGTTATCATGCAGCTGTGCTTTTGTCTAACTTCCCCTTAATGAATGCTTCAGCAGTTGACTGCTTGGTTAAGACAAAAACTCTGTTTTTATTTGGAAATAGCATGATGTCTTTTGATCTTAAGCTCCTTTGCCCCTTGCTTAGTTTGATTATCTTGTTGGGTTGTAATTCCTTAGGCTGAAAATAAGCTTCCTAATTTCCTCTCTTTCGCTTAGCTCAAAAATTTAGGAAAGCTTGTACCTAATTCTTTGCCCAATATTATAATCTCGCTAAGCTATAGGCCTTAGCTTCTCTCAAAAGAAAATAAGTTTGGGGGTTCTTGCCTTACTTTCTCATTCATTGGGGACAATGAATAGTATAAGTTTGGGGGTAAGGTGCCCTTTCGGAAAAAAAAAAAAAAAAAAAAAAAAAAAAAAAAAAAAAAAAAAAAAAAAACATCTTAGAAAGCATTCCTCTTTGTCCTAGTTTTGCCTAAGATGTACTCCTCCCCCTTTTCGGAATTTGTTCTTTTCTTGAGCTTGCTGAGTAACCAGGGGGATTTATGATACCCATAGTTTGCCCTTGCGTCAAAAAGTAGCTCTTGAAAGGTATGAGTTCCTATGAAAAAAAAAAAAAAAAAAAAAAAAGAGAGAAAAATCAAAAGGATTGATTAAGGGATGAGTGCTAGCTTGAAAGTTGCAATTTCCCCAAAGCTTAGGTGAGTTTCACCAAAAAGTGTCGCCACTCTGAGAAGCAAGGAAAAAGTTGCTAGATAGCTATCTTAGACAAATTTAGGGGATATGAATGCATTGCTCGTTAGGTGATGAGCTTGGAGGCTTGGGTGAGCTTCACCATAAAGTGTTGCCATTCCGGGACCAAAAAGGCTATGACCTAAGAGATTTTCTAAGATGGTAAAAAATCAAAAAAGAAATTAAGAGTTGAGAGAAGTTTGGTTGAGCTTAGAGTTTTTATAGCTTGGGTATTAGGATTTTAGGCTTGCTTAGCAAGCTTAGGGATTAAATTTTGAGCTAAGGAAGAAAGAAAGTTAGTGGGTTGTTTGATGCCGATAGGTTGGCTCAATTGGATATGATAGCTAATCAAGGTGGGCTAAGAGCATGGATCAAAAGCATAATGCTTTGGTAGTTACCAAGTTGTAGCCTAATTGTCTTTAGGCAGTGCATTCTTTTTCTAAAGCTGTGGGCATTTGTTGAAGGAAGTTTTGAGCAAGAAGTAGTTGTGTGGCATTATTGAAGGCTCTAGTGGAGTAGCTAGCTAATTTTCTCTTGTTTAGTTGAGCTTTTGGCCTAGCATTGCTCGGGGACGAGCAATGAGCTAAGTTTGGGGGTGTGATAACTCTTAGAAATAAGAGTTATTAGCCATAATTTTGAGGCTTTAAGGCTTAGTTTTGCTTTGAGAATTTATTATTTGAGCTAGAATTAGTTGAATTTAATGTTATTAAGTGAGAATGCTGATTAGAGGCTTTGAGCTTTATTTTTCACGTTAATTTCGTATTTAAGCTGACTTGGAGCTCCAGTTTTTGCAGATTATGCTGTAGCATGACCTGGCAGAGGCAGATTGGTGTCTGGAGCTGTTTTCAACGTGGAAAGCTTCATTTAATGAGGTGTCATGCCCAGCTGGTGTAAAAGGCTATTCTCATCTTTTAGTGGGTATTCCATGTGGGCTTGGAGTGTCTAATCAGCCCTCACTCCCACGTTTGAAGCTAGGTATTTAAAGAAAGTGACCCTAATTTGGAAAGGAGGCTGGAGAAGAAGGAGATTCACGATTGGGAGCTGATTTTCAGAGCAAGAACAGAGGAAAAACAGAGGGGAGCTGCCGTGGAGTCCATTTTCAGCTTGGGAAAGCTGGATTTGAGCTTGGGAGCTTCTTCTTAAACCTTTTCTTCTTGTCCTTTTATCTTCCCATTGGTATTGGTTGTGTAAGAAGCTGAAAAGTATGTTGAATATGAGTGGTTTCTGCTGTATTGAACTTATTTTCTCTTTGAACATGAACTAATCCTCTTTAGGTGAGGATTAGGGATCCTATATTGTAACGAGGGGTTGTTTGTAGTTGAACCGTGCTATTTTCATCTTAAAGTAAAGTGTTCTTCATTGTTTAAGCTGGAATTTCGATTGGTCATCCATTTTCTAGCATTGTTATTGGGTGTTTGGGAAAACATTTAGTAACCGATTACTTTGCTTTACCTTAGTCTTTTATGATCATGAAAATGAGTGGGTATTTAGGGATAAATCACCCCGTAAGGCACTAATCAGATTGAGCTAAAAATAAGGGGTTAAATGGGAGTTTAATCGCCTTAATCTTTGGAGAATTGGAAAATTCCCGTGTACAATCTGGGTGAGATGAATTAGCACAGTTTTCGCTATAGCAATCCCTAGAAACAATACAGAGCATCCCTAATCCAAGCCTTACTTCTCCTCTGCATTCAGCCATTTTCCCTGCTTTATTTACTTCAAGTTCTCTTTAATTTCACTCAACTTTGTTTACATTAGAGCATCTTAGTTATTAATTAATATTTGGTCCTTGGTTACACTGAATTTCATTGAAAATAGGCTTAAGAATAGTGATTTTCGTTGCATCAATCCCTGTGGAGAACGATATAAAAATACTTATCACTTGCTGCTGATCGTGTGCACTTGCACGTGTGTTTGTGAGTTTTTCTTGCATATTTAGAATCAGTTTGCACAAGGCAACAGTCTCCATAATAAACATCATTTAGGGTTTAACACTATCCACCAAGTGCTTAAGGGCTCGGAATGCTCGAGGATTCCCCAAACCTCGAGCATTCCACGCTAAGATTTTCATTGCATTCGGCAGGGCTGTTCTCCAGCCTGCACCGATATCCCTTCGACCACCTCGAAGTAAAAAGGTTTCAGTTTTTTGCATTCGTTCTCATTTGCTTCAGTCTCCAGACCATGATTTTTCCCCACACTCTCTGTTTCATTCTTACCTTCCATCCCGTCATGTTGCATTGGTTCACATCTTGCAAGTCTTTTCCACTTGTTTGCCTTACTGTTTTTTGGGTTATTGATAAGGGTAAAAACTATACCTATTTTGCCGTTATATTTAGCTCATTACCTTGTCAAAATTATATGTTTTAGATCAATTTTACTGTTCCCAAGCTCAAAATATGTTAAAGTTGATAAGTTAGGGAGTTGAGAGTCACATTTGTCAAATTATGCTTATTTGTGCTTAAAAAGACTCAATTTGATAGGAATTTGACTAAGTTTGTTGTTGTGCAGAAAAACAGAGGAAGCTGGAATTTGTCCAGAAATGCGACCGCATTTCTGGAAAAATAGAGGTAGTTCCGAGTTTGTCGCGGGTCGTTTTGAAAGAGACTATTGCGCACCTAACTGGCTGTTTTGACCCCGAATTCAACTGAGCTACCTACCAGCACCATTTTCGCAGCTTCTCAACCACTTCCAACACTATATAAGGCCTTGATTCAACGTCAAATGCAAGCAAAACTCATTTGGAAGAAGAGGGTGGTGACAGAATCCTAGTTGACGCCTATGAGTAGGGATGCCCGAGGTCCTTCTTAGATGACTAAATTCTAACCTTAGTTAGACATCAAACCTTAGGGTTTGTAGGGATTTTCACCCATTCTCACTTGTAAAAGTGAGAGAGTGGAGTGTCGAGCGAACTCTAGAAGGATTGGATAAAAGAGAAAAAACCCTAGTATTTAGCTACTGTCATTACTTCCTGCTTGTGTTACTTTTCATTTATCTATATTCTTTATTCTTTATTTCAATGAAAAGATATTCATTTGCACTTTATCCCACCATGAGTAGCTAAATTTCGTTGAGGGGTTCAATATAGTGAATTCCCTTATGGTTCAATAGCTTGAAAGTGTTTATTCGCTTAAGTGTCTATTCAATGCATGTCATTCTTTATTGATTATTATTCTGATCTTGCTGAATTTAAATTGATCACTTAGACTTTGCATGCTATGTGAGTTTGATCTCGAAAGGGACAGACGATATCGGTTCTCATAAAGATGATATAGGACTAAAAGCTCGAAAGAGATTGTTCGGTGGTATAGGGCAAGCTGCCTAAGGCACGCTATATCAACTATAGGGTTATAGATTGCATTCGTGAATTATCTATGTCGGAGTCGAGTCACAGAAATGTGCATAACGGTACTCGCTTAGCCTTCTAACGGTTCTTGGGAGCAAGGCCAAATAGAAGTTAAATCTGACCCAATGCATTGATTAGGCTTAAGTTGAATAATCTATGATTAAGGTTATTTGCCTTTGGGATGAAACTATATTGAATACCTCGTTTTATTTATCATTGTTATTTCTTTATTTAATTGTTTTATTTATCTTCCAAAAACCAATCATCAATTATTTATTTGGTCACCTATTTTAAGCAAACATTTGAGTAGTTTCTTCTTCAAATATGAGTTTCCAATTTAGTCCTCGTGGGATCGGTACCCTTGGAATACTTCCAAGGTTTTTATTACTAAGTGCGATAGTGTATACTTGCACTAAGGTTGGCTGAATCATTCTTAATCTTTATCTATCATCTTATCTCACATCCACATTCAGAGCCTCTGCCGCACCAGCTGCTCCTCCCTTTTATGTTCTCAGATTGTTCTCCTTTACCTTTTCTTAGCTCTCCTTGGGTTTGGGCTTTTTTTAAATCTTCCTTGACTGGGCTTTTGTCCTGATGCTGATCCACTTCTTTACCTTTTCCATTCGTTGGGTCCCACTCCATTTTCGGTTCTGTTGTCATCTCACTGTTTCTCAGACCATTGTCAGCCACCGACTGCAAGGCTACTTGGCCTTTTATGTTGTTTCCTTCTCCTATCCCAACGACTATTTTTTCTGTCATCTCTGCCACCACTGTCCTCAGCATTGATTGTTCGTTGTCCTTTTCCTCGCCTTCCACTTCCTGCCTGAGTTGAGCTTCCAGCGACTGGTTCGCCGCCGTCGATCTGATTCCACAATTCTTCCCTGTATTTTTTTCCGGCGGAGCCTCACTGACATTACATTTACCTCCCTCATCCTTGCTCCTATCTATTCTGCTACTGACTATGATTTCTTTCTCTTTTTTTTTTGTCCTTTCCTCTCAACAAAATTCTCTCTTAGCCATGGCTCGTACTGTTTTTCTTCCTCCTCTTCTTCACTTTCATCTTCTTCACATTCCTTCATAACGTGCCCCAACCTTCCACATTGATAACAAAAATCTGGAATTTTTTCAATGGTTATTGGGACCAATTTTTCTTCCGCCATAGAACCTGTTGGACCGGTATGACAATCCTAGAGGGGGGTGAATAGGGTTTAAAGAAATTTTATAAACTTTTTACTACGGTGAGCCCAATTTAAACAAATAAGTGAACTTTTTACAAATAATTAATTTTAACACAAATTGATCAACAAATTAGAAATATGTTTCAAACACCATAAATAATTCCAATGTAAATATTGTCCATAAGCATGAAGAATAAATATTAACAATTAATTTCATGCAATTTATGATAAAGAACATTAATTGCAAAAATTAAATAGTAGAGGGTTAGAGAAAATAACACCGGAAATTTATAGTGGTTCGGCAAACGACCTACTCCACTCCCCAAGCTCCTCTTGGGTATTCGATTGAAGAACACGACTCTTTCCACGACTTAGAGTCCAACCAGTACAATGTTCTTTTTTCGGGAGCAAGAACAAACTCGATCCTTTCCACGGTTTAGGATCAAACCGTTACAAACAGCTCTTTTTCGGGCTCAAGAGCAACCCTTACAAGATTTGGAAATTTTAAGAACAAAATTACAAACTCTCTCAACGAGTGGATATACAAATTTTCGCTTACAAATTTGTAAGAAAAATTCTTACAAATTAATGCCTTCAAATGACTAAGAAAAATAAAATTGAATAGCTCAAGAATCTCTCAAAATAAAACTCACAATAAATTTAAAGCAACATTGAAGAATTTGAGAGAAGAAAAAAACATGTAGAAGTTGGAGAGAATTTAGAGGGAGGAATTGTTGTTGATTTTGTGAGAGAATGGGGGTATAAATAGGAAGAAGATTGAGTTGAAAGAAATTTGAAATTTGAGCTTAATTTGAACCATTGGATTGAAGTTAAAGAAAAATAAAGGGTGGAGATTAAAAGAAATTAAAAGTAAAAAGAAATTTAAAATAATAATATAAATAAATAAAATTAAAATAAAACATTTTTAAGTTTTGAAACATTCCAACTGTAAAAACATTATTATTATTATTATTTATTTTTTTAAAAAAAAAATCTTAGCCCCCAACGGTCACAGCATTAAATGCATTCTGAAACCTTTTTTTTTAATTTTAATTTTAATTTAAAGAGCCGATTCTCAAACACTTTTTTTTAATAAAATAATATATATATTTATATAATATATTTAAATAACCAAAAGGTCATGTGTTACACTCTTCAGCCTTCCACGTGTCAGCTTCGGATTGGTCCAAGAAGCTGACTAAGCCGCCACGTCATCAGCACGGGTATTTTTCGTTCAAACGTGTTTCGGCTATAACTTATTCGTTTTAGCTCCGATTTGAGCAATTCAAGAGGCGTTGGAATCGTTTTGCTGAGCTCTACGCTATGGGCACATTAAAACACTAAGATTTTGAGTAATTATAAATTGGGTTTGTTATCATCAAAACATTGATTAATTAATTAATTAATTTGAGATTAAGGGCCAAAAAGCCAACAATCTCCCCTTTTTTGATGATGACAAACCATTCAAGAAAAATAGCTTGAAATACATGTAATCATATGTAGCACATAATAAAATTCAACATATCACCATAAAGATCATTCTTGAAATTCACTCAAAAATAAATTCTCCCCCTAATTAATACAATCAAAATCATAATAAATTTATAACATATTTTTCTTAAACTTCTCCCCTTTTGGAATCATCAAAAAGAATAATTAAGAAAAAAAAATTAGAACTACATAAATGTTTCCCCTAAAAACATAAACTCAAATTTAACACAACTCCCCCTAAGAATATTAACACATGCTTTTCATATCTCCCCTATCAAAATGCCTTCCAAAAGCGATGTAACAAGAAAATCGAGAAGCATTAATTATAAGAAAATTCTAAAATAAAATTTTACTTCAAAGATTACTTACTCCTCCTAAAATAGATAAACAATATGCATAAGAGAGGTAGAGTTCCGAACATACCTCGATAAGCTTGAACAACAATATGTTTTACATTTTTCATCTTCTTGTCAAGTTTGGTGAATGTACTCATAGGAGTTTTTGCAATTTTACCTTCAATGAACTTGTCTTTGAGTAACTTCTCTCAACATATTCACTTCAAACTTACTTAGCATATACTTAGAAAATATTTTAGTTATAATTTTCACATAAAGAGGAATAAAAGGCAATATCATAAAAATCAAATAATAGTACAACTTTCTCTAAAAACATGCATTCCCTTATTTTAAAAAAAAATCAATAAATATCAAGGAGATGAACACAAGGAAAGTTATCCAAACAATTTTGCACAAGATAAAATATCATGTTAGATAAATCTATTTCAAGCGCATCATCAATAAATTTCACAAAATTTTCATTCGAGAAAATATGGCATAAGTGAAGTAAAATTCCAAATAGAAAATTAATTCTCATGGTTATGCACATAAACAAATTTTCATACACAAATGTTACATTAAGCATATTAATCTCAAATGAATCAACTTTGTCAACTTATCAAATGAAAAAACATTTAAAACATCATCATGATACCAAAGTATGAAATAATATAAAACAAGCATATCATCACTTAGGCCACATAAAAAGAATTTATCAAATAAACATATGCAAACAACACCATAAAAAGATTAACTAAATAAACACTAATACCAATAGTTTCTGGTCATAGGTTAACCACGATCTATGTAAAAAAAATATATATATATATCGATCAAATATGGACAAAGAAAATCACAAAAATTAAGTAAGCACTTTTGAGCAACATGCTAACAAGATTTTAGAGTATAAATCAATTTCATAAATACTCCCCCTATGAAAAAGAATTCAACAACTATTTTCAAACAAAATTTAAAAACAATCAAATTTTAAAAAATAGCTTAATTTTGAAATTAATTTCCATAGAAAACATATAGTTCATGGCCAAAAAGCATTTACTCAAATTATTCAAAAATAACATATATCTATATTAAAAACAATAATTCTTATTTTCAATTTCTATAATATCAAAATTTAATACTTGGATAAATCAATGACCAATAAATTGGATAAATATCAACATTAAAAACCAATAATCTAATATCATGCAAAATATGCCAAAATATATATTCAATAATTTCTCATGGCATATAGTCCAAATTTAAATAAAAAGCAATAAAGATTATGGATAAATCTCAAGAACATTTTACCACAAATTTTCAAGAGCATTAATCCACTAATCCATAAATATTCAAGCAACACACATAAATGTCAATAATATTCTCAAGTATTTCATAAACATTTAATCTAATCAACAAAATTCAAGAAACCGATATATTTCACTCTCTAACCCATCAAGAAGATAAAATTTCCATATAAATAAAATAATAAGCTAAAAAGATACGAAGTTACCGAAAATATCTTTTTCTTTGATGTGTTCAAGCAAGCCACTACGTTGCTTCATTGAAATTTATTTCCAAATTATAAGACCAAAGCAACCACTTGCTTATTGAAATCACACCTACAAAGACAAAGCTCAACCAAAAGATCTCGGTACCCATTTCTTGGGTCCTTCATTGTTAGTGAGCATTGATTTTGGAACCCATTTCAAATTTGTTCCAACACCTTTTAGCATTCATTTTTGGCAAATAGAAAATATCAAATTTATTATTAGTTTTGCCACAATTATTAGACAATAATTTCTTCTTAATAATTTGATTTTGCACAATATTTTTCTTCAAGAAATTCTTCCTTGGAGCATTTTTCAATTTAAAACAATTTGGTCTAATATGACCTTTAACTCCACAATAATGACATGTAGGTACAAATGTAGACTTTACATTCGTATCTCTAACCTTTCCATGCCTATGTACAATCTTAGTGCTATGCACACATTTAGATTTTGCATGAGTGTGCTTAGGCACTAATTTAGCATTATGTAAAAAATTAGTTCTAGAATAAACATGTTTAGGCACAATATTCAATTTTACATGCATATTTCTATCATTTCCATGCTTATTCACAAATTTCTCATTATGAGTCATTTTTTATCTAGCATGAGATTTTCTAGGTACAAATTTTGATTTTCCATGTATATTTCTACCCTTTTCATGCTTTGGCACAAATTTAGATTCAACAAGATTAGATGCATTGTGCAAAACATCTTTATGCATAAAATGAGTAGTTTGAGCATATTTCAATTTAAAGCATTTAGGTCTAATGTGACCTTCAACACCACAATGATGACAAATAGGTACAAAATTAGCTTTAGCATTCTTAGGTACAACATTAGGAATGTTAAGTTTAGGCACAATAGAAGATGCTTTAACAAATTTAGTTTTAGAACTTGAAGAAGTAGAACATTCATCAATGTAACCTAAACCTCTTTTATCTTCGTAAGACTTTCCTACTTCAATTATTTTGTCTAATTTTGGAGCCCCTATGGTCAACGTTTTAATTGATTCTTTTGCAATTTCAAGCTCTTTATTAGCAAGCAATTCTTTTTCTTTAAGCACGTGCAAAAGAGTATTTTTCTCACCATTATCAAATTCAAGAAATTTAATTTTGTCAATAAAGGAAATTTTCTCTTTTTCTAAAGATGTATTGCTAGTTTCCAAAATAGCAATTTCACTTTTCAAACTAGCAATTTTATCTTTTTTTTTTTTTTTTTTTTTTTTTTTTTTTTTTTTTGAAAAAAGAAATTTTATCTTTTAATTCCAAAGAAAAAAAAATCAATTTTCTCATTCTCTTTTCTCAAATCATTCAATTCAATTTTTAATTCACATGCCAAATATTTGAGATCCTCATTTTCTTTTTCAAGAAAATTAATTCTATCAATCAAAGTATTATTTTCATCACAACAATCATCAACTTTCTCATGCAACAATATATCGCTAGCTCTATTTTCAAACAATTATTTTCATCTATCAAAGATTTATTTTCAATGGACAATGCATTATACTTCTTTGATAGCCTAACATATTTAGAGCTAACCTTTTCTAAATCATGTTGCATACTTTCAAAAGCATCATATAGTTCATCATATGAAGGGGATTTTCGATTTACCTCATCCTCATCTGTTTCGACATCGCTCCCATCATTCGAACAAGCCATCAAGCATAAGGAGGATCCATCACATTTTTCTTTTTCTACTCTATGAAACTTTTCTTGATTTTGAGTATTGTAATTCTCCTTCGCATCAAATAAATCATTAGAAGTACAAGGAGAATTTTTTACACTATAAACATCATCAAGAAATTTCCAAATATCATATGCATATGTAAAATGTGAAATTTTATCACATGTATTTTTATCTAAAGCACAACATATGATACTTATAGCTCGAACATTTAAAGAAAGCATTTCATCGTTTAATTTTGATTTTGATAAATCATTTTCACAAACATACAAAATATCAAAATCAATAGCAAGCAAAAACGTTTTCATTCTATGGCTCCAAACATCATACTTTTTACCATCAAAGAATGGAGGTTTATCAATACAATAACTTTCCATAAAATCTAAAGTTGTCATAGCTCTTAGCAATTAAGCTTATCAAGAAAGAAATATTTCAAGCTTTTCAAAAATAAAAGAAAGAAATATTTCAAGAAGAGCAACCCTCTCTGATACCAATTGTTGGACCGGTATGACAACCCTAGAGGGGGGGGGGGGGGTGAATAGGGTTTAATGAAATTTTATAAACTTTTTACTACGGTGAGCCCAATTTAAACAAATAAGTGAACTTTTTACAAATAATTAATTTTAACACAAATTGATCAACAAATTAGAAATATGTTTCAAACACCATAAATAATTCCAATGTAAATATTGTCCATAAGCATGAAGAATAAATATTAACAATTACTTTCATGCAATTTATGATAAAGAACATTAATTGCAAAAATTAAATAGTAGAGGGTTAGAGAAAATAACACCGGAAATTTATAGTGGTTCGGCAAACGACCTACTCCACTCCCCAAGCTCCTCTTGGGTATTCGATTGAAGAACACGACTCTTTCCACGGCTTAGAATCCAACCGGTACAATGTTCTTTTTTCGGGAGCAAGAACAAACCTGATCCTTTCCACGGTTTAGGATCAAACCGTTACAAACCGCTCTTTTTCAGGCTCAAGAGCAACCCTTACAAGATTTGAAAATTGTAAGAACAAAATTACAAACTCTCTCAAAGAGTGGATATACAAATTTTCGCTCACAAATTTGTAAGAAAAATTCTTACAAATTAATGCCCTCAAATGACTAAGAAAAATAAAATTGAATAACTCAAGAATCTCTCAAAATAAAACTCACAATAAATAATTTAAAGCAACATTGAAGAATTTGAGAGAAGAAAAAAACATGTAGAAGTTGGAGAGAATTTAGAGAGAGGAATTGTTGTTGATTTTATGAGAGAATGGGGGTATAAATAGGAAGAAGATTGAGTTAAAAGAAATTTGAAATTTGAGCTTAATTTGAACCATTTGATTGAAGTTAAAGAAAAATAAAGGGTGGAGATTAAAAGAAATTAAAAGTAAAAATAAATTTAAAATAATAATGTAAAGAAATAATATTAATAATAATAAAATTAAAACAAAACATTTTTAAGTTTTGAAACATTCCAACGGTAAAAACATTATTATTATTATTATTATTTATTTTTTAAAAAAAAAATCTCAGCCCCCAACGGTCACAGCATTAAATGCATTCTGAAACCTTTTTTTTTATTTTAATTTTAATTTACACTTTTTTTTAATAAAATAATATATATATTTATATAATATATTTAAATAACCAAAAGGTCCATGTGTTACACTCTTAAGCCTTCCACGTGTTAGCTTCATTTTCATCAATTTTAAACATTTCATATTGATGTAAAATTTGGGGAGGAAGATGAGTTTAAAAAGAGAGGAAAATGGGGTAAAAAGTTAAATTTAATTTGGACCATTAGATTTGTATAAAAAAGAAATCAAGGGTGGAGATTAAAAGAAATTAAAAGTAAAATTAAATATAAAATAATATAAATATATAATAATAATAATAAAGTAAATAATTTTAATAAACAAACTAATGTCTCCAACGGTAAAGGAAGTTTTGTTTTTAAAAAAATTATATATGTGAAACTGGTGACTCTAACGGGAAAACACATTAAATGCAAGATTTGATTTTTTTTTTAAAAATTTAAAGAACCTTTGCTCACTTTGTTTTTTTATATAAATAAAATAATATATATATATATATATATATATATATATATATATATATATATATATATTGTCGCCACCTACCTACGACGCGGAGCGGCCGACGTCCTAAAAAATGGGTAAAATAACAGGAGTCGCCACCAATCTTTTTTATGGTGTGATTGGACACCAAAATAAGATAAGACTATCATTTTTGGAAAAATAATAAAAAAACGGTCTGCGAAAACCAGATTTGGGTTCGGGGGTCATTTGTGTATGGGGAAGGTGTTAGCACCCCACAACACCCGTTAAAAAAACGGTGGCCAAAATTTTATCTTGAATTTAAAATAATTTGGAAGAAAAAAAATCATTTAGGAAAAATTGATACTTTAAAATAATGTCCTATTTTACCCCTCATTACTCCAATATTTGAAGTAATGATCCCATAAAATAAGTGGAAAAATTCCATTGATTTTGCTCTCTTAGAATTTAAATTCTTCACCTCAAGAATATTAGAGAATTTTACTATTCCCTAATTCCGTCATAGGATAGCATTTCAAAAGGGAAAGATTTTTTTAAACATTTTTTTTTTAAATTAAATTCATTTTTTTCTTGAGATCAAAATCTCGGACTCCCAAAGATTAAGATCCCTCACCTTAAGAATTCTAGAAAATCGGACTCCCAAATATTTCTAGATTCCATCATAGGAATTTTTTTAGGAAAAACGATTTTAAAAATCAATTTTAAGAAAATATTATAAAAACCTTTTGAAAATAACACTTTTTTAGACAAAGCTTTTAATAAGATCAAATGAGCAAAAATTAAGAATTAAATAATAATAATAACACTAATAATAACTTTGAAATGAGTTTAAAATAAATCAAGGAAAGGTACTCAAAATAGATAGGAAATTGAGAATATTGCAAAAGTCATAATAATAATGATAATAAAATTGATGATGATAATGATAATAATATTAATAAAAACAACAATAATAACACCAACAACGACAATGATAATAATATTCAACAATACAAGATTAATATACACAAACACAATGGACAAGAATTAATACAATTTTAATACACGATAAAATAGCATAATAATCAAGCAAAATACATATTCGAGTATGATAAAATTTAAGGAAAACATATTGGAATCGATCTCGGACTCCCAAAGAATCGACTCCTCACCTCAGGAAAACTAGAAAATCGGACTTCCAAATATTTCTAGATTCCGTCGTCGGATACTTTTAATAAAATGGAGTAGATTTAACATTAGAATCATGATGCATTTTATAACACAAGATAAACATATATACGTGTATATATAAAAAAAAAGATAGTCAATAAACAAAAATTGTCTTAATCACAAAATTCATTCAAACATACTAGAAAAAAAAAGATTAATTCAAATGAGAAAAAAAAAATAAATAAAGTTAAGGCAGTTAAATAAACACAATAGGATAAAAAAAATGTGAATAAGTGATCAGTGAAATAGTAAATAAAGAAAAAGAAACTAAAAATGCAAATAAGTAACTAAAAAGTAACGAAAAAAACATACTAATAATACAATTAAGTGATTAATAAAAAAAATAAAAATAAAAATAAAATGAAGACAGAATTAAAAAAAAAACTAAATTTAAAAAAGAGAGAAATGGGCGGCAAAGTTGCCGCCCATTGTGAGACTAACGTAAAAATAAAAATAAAAAAAAGTAAAAAAAAAGTTTAAACTTAACTCAGAAACTTACACACACACAAATGCAATATATATTATATATAATAATAATAACAATAATAAGAAAACAAAATCTCATTTTTTCTTTTCTCAACCCTCATGCACTGACTTCATTTTCTCTCTTCTTTCTCTCTCAAACACACTGCTCCCCCTTTTTTTTTTTTTTTTTTGCCTCTTCTTCCTCTCATCTTCTAAATTCTTTTCTTTTATAGGTAGAAAAAACAAAGTTCTTCTCATCTCAAGGTATGCTATTACATTCTCTCTCTTCTCTTGATTTTCATCCTTGTGCCTTCTTTTTTTTTCACACACTTAATTTTTTCTTTTTTTCGTTTTCTTTCTTTGCAAATAAAGCTACATAAGCTAAAAAAGAAAGAGAGGTGGGGGAAGATAAACAATATGAGAATAACAAAAGATTGAGAGAAACAAAAAAAAAAAAAAAAAATAGATATTAAAAGCCAAAAGTATGGAAACATAGGTAAAGAGTTCACATTACATATAGCATAAAAAAAAGAAACAACAATAGATGCAAGAAACAATGATAAACAACTTGTTATAATATACCCTTACTAAGCTATAGCTTTTCAGGAGAAAGAAGAAAGAAGAGAGGGTTAATAATGGAGGTACAAGATCAACACTAAACTGGCTTGTTGTTTGAGGTGCGGATCCTTGGGACGAAACCCTACCAAAGTGCAACCTCCAACTAAGCTACTTGGTTATCATTGTGTGTTTGTGGTGTATGAGTGTTGGATATGTAATGTGTGCTCTAGATTTTTTTTGTTGTGGTGAGTGAAGCTCTCTTTTTTTCTCTCTAGGGTTTTCTTTTTTGTGGCTGTTGGATTCCTCTCTAGGTTTTTTTTTTTTTGGGTGGTTGAATATGGCTACCAAAATCCCCCCCTCTTCAAGCTCCAAAAGAAGGGTGTATAAAGGCTCAAACCATTTCCATTCTTGGTATATGAAATTTGGTTATCTTTTCAAATTTGAAATTCATGCCAAGAAAAGAAGTTACACCAAAAAGCACTAAACATTTTATCAACACACTCAAGATTTCAAAATTATACTCTTTTGGGGTTTTTTTCTAAATTTTACTCCAACAATTTAGCAAATATGAAAATTTAAAAAAGAAAAACTTAATGGAGATTGAATACAATCAATTAAAAATCAAACCAAATTGGCAAGCATAATTATGCATTTTAATGATTAAATTAACAAATAATTTAATAAGCCCGGCAAAAATAGGTGGCTACATATATAATATTTAAATCACCAAAAGGTCCATGTGTTGCTCTCCCATTGGTCCACATGTCAACTTCGGATTGGTCCATTGATGCTGACTTGGCCGCCATGTCATCGCCACTGGTATTTTTCATTAAAGCTTGTTTCGGCTACAACTTCTTCGTTTTAGGTCCGATTTGAGTGATTCAAGAGGCGTTGGAATCGTTTTGCCGAGCTCTACGCTATGGGCACATTAAAACACTAAGATTTTCAGTAATTATAAATTGGGTTTGTTATCATCAAATCATTGATTAATTAATTAATTAATTTGAGATTAAGGGCCAAAAAGCCAACATAACCCACCTTTATTTTCGTAAATCTTCTCAGCGGCTTCTTAATGTCTATCTTCACCTTCACCCGAAGAGTTTCTCCCCATATTCTTCCATCTTCTTCTTCTTCTACTTTGTCGAACGTCCCTACTGAATTAGCCAGAGCCATCACATACTTCCTACTCCTACACACAACCGGCAAGTTATGGAAATGAAACCAAAAGCTCACATACCTGAAGTCTAGTGTGCAAATATCGATGTCTCCCTGTAGCTCATCGAACACCACCACTGCCTTATCATAAATCTAGGGGCCCCCCCTCAATAACTCTTTTTTTTGTCTTCTTATTCTTGAATTTGCAGATGTAAACATTCTTCCCCGACCTCTTTATCTGAACTTTTCCTTCCACCCCCCATATCCTTGACATTAATCTCTGGAAATGTTCCGCTATTATCCCTTTTATAGTCACAATTTTACATGCTAATGTATTCTCTATATCCTTCCCTGTATTATCAATGTCACTGTCCTCAACTTCCACAAGGCCTCCCTTTTCATCCTCCGTTAACCTCATTTTCCCGAGCTCTTTGAGGACTTTCTCTTCTTCCCCTTCCTGTCCTGCCATCATTCCCGTACTCAGCCTTCTTCAACCCTTCAGATCACAACGGATCCCTAATTAGCAAACAGAGTTGCCCTCTTGCTCATGAGCTCCTCCTTTCCTCAAGAGAAAACGAGATAGCTAGAGCCCTAAATAATATGTGATTTTATCCTTTAGTTTTCAAATTTTAGAATCAAAATTTGTAGTATAATAAAATTCAAAAGAATATTTGATTTTTGAAGCAAAAAAAAAAAAGGAATATTTGATTTGAGTCCTATTTTCGTTTAAATTCTAGAATCAAAATTCATAATTTAAGAAAATTCAAAATAATATGTGATTCTATCATTAGTTTTCAAATTTTAGAATCAAAATTCGTAATTTAATAAAATTAAAAAAAAAATATTTGATTTGAGTCCAAATGTCGTTTATGAATTTTTCAGGTTCTCCTATTGGTTTTCACATCTACAACTATTTGTCTCCTCAAGTTTGTTTCAAGTACGCCCCTTGAATTAATATTATTATTATAATGTTTTTGTTTAATTTTGTCAATTTAATTAGGTCATTTACAAATAATATGGTTTGACTTTAAAGTTTTCACCTCTCAATTTGTTTTCTTAATTTTTTCGTCTAAAATTAATTATCTTCTCCATTCATCTCTGTTTCACGTATTTTTTATTTTTTTTTATTTTCTCAAGTTAATTATAGTGTATTTTAGGTAAATTATGTGAAATACATAAGGCAAAGATTTCTTAAAAATATTTTTATTCTTAGACTAGAATACCCCTTCAAATCTTTCACATCTACGAGTATTTGTCTACTCTTTCAGGTACCTTCCTTGAATTATTATTATTATTATTATGTTTTTGTTTAATTTTGTCAATTTAATTAGAAGAAGTATTCACAAATGTTATGGTCTGACTTTAATTTCCCCCCTCTCCCAATTCATTTTCGTGATTTTCATGTCTAAAATTAGTTTTCTTCTCCGTTCATCTCTGCTTTAGGTATCTCTCTTTTTTTTTTTTCTTAATTTAATTACATTGTATATGATTTAATTATGTGAAATACATATTCTATATAAAGTACTATTTTTTTCTCGTTTCATGATTTGTGTTTGTCAGTAAATATTTCAATTTTTGTAATTTTTTTAAAATCAAGTTTCATTAAAATTTGTTTTTTTTTTTCAATTTATTATTATTTTTTGTGTCTAAATTTCGATTTTGTCAATTTTTTTTAAAAATCAAGTTCCATTCAAATTTAATTTTGTCAACTTTAATTTTTTTATTTCATGTTTTGTGTCTACCGGGAAAGATTTCGATTTTGTCAATTTTTTTAAAAAAAATCAAGTTGCATTAAAATTGAATTTTTTCAATTTTTTTTTTGTTTCACGTTTTGTGTATTGAAAATATTTCGATTTTGTCCATTTTCTTTTTTTTTTTTTTTTTTTTTAAATCAAGTTTCTTTAAAATAGAATTTTGTCAATTGTTTTTTTTTGTTTGACGTTTTTTTTTTTTTTGTGTCTACTGGGAAGAATTTCAATTTTGACAATTTTTTTTTTTAAAACATCAAGTTTTACCAAAATGTGATTTTGTCAATTAAATTTTTTTTCCCTACATTTTGTGTCTATGGGGAAGGATTTCAATTTTTTGTTTTTTTTTAAAAAAATAATAATCAAGTTTCATTAAATTTTGATTTTTTTTTGTTTCACGTTTTGTGTCTATTGGAAAATATTTCAAATTTGTCAATTGTTTTTTACAAAAAAAAAAAAAAAAAAAAATCAAATTTAAAGGAAATTTGATTTTGTAATCAAATTTCATTAAAATTTAATTTTGTCCCTTTAAATTTTTGTTTGTTTCATGTTTAGTGTCGATTGACAAGATTTCGATTTTGTCAATTTTTTTTTGAAAAAATCAAGTTTCGTTAAAATTCAATTTCTTCAATTATTTTTCTTTTTGTTTTACATTTTGTGTCTATTGGGAATGATTTCGATTTTGTCAATTTTCTTTTTTTTAAAAAAAAAATCTAGTTTCATTAAAATTTTATTTGGTCAATTAATTTTTTTTGTTGGGAAAAATACACTTTTAGTCCCTGCGGTTTGGGTTAGGTTTCATTTTGGTCCATGAGTTTTCAAACTCAACAATTTAGTCCCTGAGGTTTGGTTTTAGTTTCATTTTGGTCCCTCCATCCAATTTTCCGTTAATACTTAACGGATTGCTGACGTGGCAAAAAATTTTTATTAAAAAAATTATTTTTATGTTTTTTAAAATATAAATATAATAAAATAATAAATATATTATTATTTTATATATTTTTTTTTATTTCTTTCTCCTTTCTCTCTCCTCCTTCTTCTTCTTTCTTTCCACCCGACCCCTTCTTCTTTCTCCCACCTAACTCCTTCTTCTTCAACTTTTCTCCAGCTACTGTCAACACCGACCGCCGCCGCTGGCTGCTGCCGGTGACGGTGATCGCTGGCGACAGGCCGCCGTCGGATAATTGGTTTTTTTTTCTTCTCTTTCTTCCTTCCCTTCTCTTCTAAACTCCATTGTCTTTTTTTTTTTTTTGTGGTCTGGAGGTTGAAGTTGAAGTTGCAGAAAACCCAAATTTTGTTTCGATTATGGAAGTTGAAGTTGCAGGAGAAAATGGACAACTGGCAACTTGGTGATAAAATCATAGAAATTTAGGGCATTTTTTTTTCCATAACCTTCTTCCCCATTGATTGTGGTTTGGAAATCCCAGATTTTATTGAGCCTTTTGCAATTATTCAGTTTGATTTTTGCGTTTCTTTGATTTAATTTTCATTTCTGTTATAACGTTGAAGGGATCGGGGTCGCTAAATTCTCTCTTCGATCAATTTTAGCTCCTCATCATTTGACTCTCGCATTCGATCAATTGTCCGCAAATTCTGTTCAATTCCCCTCATTTCGATGTTTTTAGGGTTTATTCTTTAAATGTTAGTTCAATTTTCAAAATCCCTCTTTGTTTGTGCAAATTCTCGATTTGCTGTTTCGTCTCTTCAGGTTTTTGCGAAGACTGGGATCCTACCGTTCAGACCTTTATCTCGCCTTTCTCAGAGCAAAGCTGACGCTCAAGGTTTTCTATTATAAAAAAAAAAGACAATGGAGTTTAGAAGAGAAGGGGAGAAAGAAAGAGAAGAAAGGAAAAAAAAAATCTCCGGTGGCGACCAGCCGCTGGTGATCGCCGTCGCCGACCGGTGTTGACAGTAGCCGGAGAAAGGTTGAAGAAGGAGTTGGGTAGGAGAAAGAAGAAGAAGGGGTCGGGTGGAAAGATAGAAGAAGAAGAAGGAGAGAGAAAAGGGGAAAGAAATAAAAAAATTATAAAATGATAATATATTTATTATTTTATTATATTTATATTTTAAAAAACATAAAAATAATTTTTTTAATAAAAAAATTTTGCCACGTCAGCAATCCGTTAACTATTAACGGAAAATTGGATGGAGGGATCAAAATGAAACTAAAACCATACCTCAGGGACTAAATTGTTGAGTTTGAAAACTCAGGGACCAAAATGAAACCTAACCCAAACCTCAGGGACTAAAAGTGTATTTTTCCCTTTTTTGTTTCATGTTTTGTATCTAAAGAATTTCGATTTTGTCATTTTTTTTTTTAGAAAATGAGTTTCATTAAAATTTGATTTTATTAATTAAATCTTTTTTCACGTTTTGTGTCTAGGAAGGATTTTCAATTTTGTCAATTTTCTTCTTTTTTTTTTTTTTAAATCAAGTTTTATTAAAATATGATTTTGTCATTTAATTTTTTTTTTCACATTTTGATTCTACAAGGAAAGATTCCAATTTTGTCAAATTTTTTTTTTAATCAGGTGTCATTTAAATATAATTTTGGCAACTTTAATTTTTTTTTTTTTTTGTTTCATGTTTTGTGTCTAATGGGAAAATTTTTTTATTTTGTCAATTTTCTTTTTTTTAAAAAAATTAAGTTTCATTAAAATTTGATTTTGTCAATTAATTTTTTAGGGAAAAATACACTTTTAGTCCCTGAGGTTTGGATTAGGTTTCACTTTGGTCCTTGAGTTTTCAAACTCAACAATTTAGCCCCTAAGGTTTTGTTGGGTTTTATGCCCTAAAACTCATAGATAGTGAATGTAAACAAATTGTATACTTGTTTTAATAAAGTGTTATTAAGTTTCTGCAATAAAATGTTATTGTTAAATATTGCACAATTTAACCCAAATCCAATAAACTAAGATCCAAGGTTGTTTGTATATATGTAACTTGAACTAGTATGTGGGGACATATGGGGATCGATGTTCAAGTAACAATCTAAAAGGTCTATAGTACAAGGATAAGACTGGGTACTTTATCCTGGTAACACTATGTGATACGACCCGCTTTGTATTTGATACAGACGCATTGATCCAAAAGCATCCATGTAGTAGACATGCGAGTGGGGGTATCCTATGCAATGAGTTTGCATAAGACCGGACCGCGAAATAGTAACCGCTAGTTGTAACACCGTTAACTAGTTAGGTTTCTATTTCACTAGGATGACCTAGGCAACTTAGTCTGAATCCTGAGTGGATTATGGACTCCTGTTCACGAGGGATTGTCCTTTGATTTGTATGGGTGAGAGTGGCCAGTACGCCGACTCAATAAGCCTACCATTTTGGGGACAAGACCGAGTGGGGAGCTGGGAACATAATCACACAAGATGGAATTCACTCATTCCCGACCTTTGAGGAAGTAGATGAGTGTTCCCTTAAGTGGTGTCTCCGGGACATGAACAAAGGGCCCTACCCTCTCACTGGCCCGAGAGGGGTTTCTGTTTGATGGTTGGACCACAAACAGGTTGTTCATTAGAGGAGCACTGGTACTTAAGGAGGTAGAGGTAACTCAGGGGTAAAACGGTAATTTAACCCAGCTGGAGTTACAAACACTCGTGAAGGACTAACTTGCCGTTATTGGTCGACATCCGTGGACACAAAAATATTCTGCAGTGAGAAGAGTGCAGTTGTGGGTCTTTAGTGGAGTGACCCACAGTTAACGAATGTTGACTAACTTGGTTAATGAGTTTAGCCAATTAGTCTCGTATCGTTGGAGCTTCTGATCTGTAGGTCCATTAGGTCCCACTGGTAGCTCGTAAAGAGACTTGAAGCAATTAAATATAAATTGTAAATTGAAAGTGTTCAATTTATTTTGGGAATCGTATAATGTATGTTGATACATTATAATATAAAGTTTATGAAACTGTATAATATAATTTTTTAATTAATTTCAAAAATTAATTCTTGAGAGAAAAATATTTGAAAGAATTCAAATAAATTTAATATGAATTGGATTCATATTAATTTTAATTTTAATAAAATCTCTAAGATTAAATATGTGATATTTAATTGAGTAATTAATTAATTATGGAATTAATTAATTATTTATTAAAATTAGATATGATTCAGATAATAGATTTGAACTTATTCATAGACTTTTTCCTATTAGGAAAAGGTCTTGGCCTTTACCTATATATAGGACCCCTGGGGTGGGGTGAAAGGTATCCCATTCATTCTCCTTCTCTCAGAGATCTCTCTTAAAAGACTCCCACCAGTATCCTGCTTCAAGAAGTCTTAGAGATATACCGGTGTAACCAATTGGTGGTGTTCGCACAAGAGAAGGTTGCTGGAATTTTCTGCAAGATCGTGAAAAAGGCAGTTTTTCGGTCAAGGCTTCTTCCAATAGTAAGTATTCTTGAACCTTGATCATTAGGATCATTGTAACGCCCCCAAAATTTGACCTAAACTAGGGAACATTACTAAACTTTTACTCGAACGCCAACTTGATGCCCCGAAAATTTCGGCAGCATAACGACGTAACTAAAGCTAACCAAAAATTTTTAAACACCTGAAAGACAAGAATACACACTTCTAAAATCATAACACAACCTCTTCTTCATCTGACAACATCCCAAACATACCAAATAAAATAAGAACTAACTCTAACTCTCTAGTAAGTATCATACGAGTCAGATCTCGTAACAGGTGCAGTCGATAGAACTAACACACCCTAAATAAAAGCACTTCAAACTTAAATCTATTTCAACAACCAAACGAGTTAACCAACATCTACATCGACTTTAACAAAATCCAGTATGAAATTAAACGCACGAGTAAGTGAAACTAGCTTACTATCTAATGGTCTCCTCTTCCAAGCCTCCTTCTCACACCAAGTCCGAATATGGCCTCATAACCTGCAAAACCTGGTGGTGGGTCAGTACAAAACCACGGTACTGAGTAAGTGGCTCACACCGGAAGAGCCATCAAACAGCATACATATACAGAACAAGTACCATGCTTTTCAACTACAACATCATGCTTCATATGCACGACAAACAATCAACACATAATAACATACTCAACCGATGCAATCGTGCAACAACCATGCACCTAACACATGAATTTCCGCACCATGCCATGCACACTCAAAACACGTGAATTCCGCATCATGTCATGCATACTTGGTTTTCTCTCAAGCTCCACGAGCTCGCTCAACACTCACGGCCTTCACAAAGCCCTCTGAGACTGATTCCTTTTTGTCACGCCGACCCCTGACCATATTACCCAGGGCCTCGACGTTTCTCTACGACATTCAGTGTTCGACCCTTGACCATATTACCCAAGGCCTCGAACTGTGCATCGCCCCTTGGCCATATTACCCAAGGCACCCGATGACTTCACAATCAGACTGTACATCGCCCCTTGGCCATATTACCCAAGGCACCCGATGACTTTAATAACGTATAGACTCATCACATCGCCCCTTGGCCATATTACCCAAGGCACCCGATGCTCCTCTTAATCCATTGGTGACATACCACCCCTCGACCATTTTTACCCGAGGCACCTGACATACACCTAACTTTCCTTTTTAATCACACAAGGCCCTCTAACCTCACAATCTTACTAGAATGCATGAATCCTACTCATCATGCTTCTAAACCATGTTTTATGCCAATGACATGCAACCCATAATGCACATACCAAACATGCTTTCTACACCATGCATTAAGTCATAAAACACATCAAATGAACAGCACGTTCACACTTTTCAATCAATCACAACGAAACAACATTCTTAGCACAACAATTTCACCATATAAGCTCAACACAGCAACTCAACATAATTGAAACTCATCACGAACACATAACACATCCATATTTATACAGCATATGATAAAACCAACAAGTAAAGCACAAAACATGCTAGCACACGAACAAACAGACCCAACAAGTAGAATTCCACTTACAAATTGCTAAAATGCTCCTAAGCGAATCTAATGAACTCCTGCAATAAGAAAGATAAGGCTTCAAGGCTAGGATTCACTTGCTAAACCTTAAACTAAGACGAACATGGCTTAGAAGAGATGTTCTTACCCAACAAGAGGCTTAAGCTAGGATTTGAACTCTCTGAAACCAAACCAATACTACAAGCAAAGGTTCCAAGGGTTAGAAACTAATTTACAGCACACAAAAGTAGCGTGCAAGGGTTTAAACAAAGCTTTCCTAACTAATCCTTACCAAAAAGGTCTTGGATTTAAGCTAGAAGCGATCGAATGAGTCCAAACCTACAAACGGGGAACTTCCAAACATTAACGATCGATATATCAAACCTTAAAATACTTTTAATGAGTTTGAACGGGTATAAAGTAGGCTGAAACTTACTAAACTACCCAAAACGAGCTCAAACTAGTGTTGGTTGATGCTTGTCGGGGTTCGAGATCGCCAAACAGAAGTTATTGGGCTATGGGCAATCTGAATCAACGCCTTTCGGCTTATGGGTAAGTGTCGTTGCTCAAGAAGGCTTATACCTGCAAATTAGAAGTCGTTAAGGAGTGGGTAATCAAAACTTCAAGTCGATAGAATGTGGGTCACAGTTTAAAGGAACTTCGAGGTCAAAAACCAAAATGATACATGCTGAAACTTGCGAAAAGTAGGGTGGGTCCAAGTTGAACCTTACCGAAACGCCGAAGGGATGCAAAACCACGGTGGAACTATCGGGCTAGAACGACACCGAACACGCATAGCTGCAACTCCCGACATGTGCGTATTGTTGCTGGAAGTTTTTGAAGTGCACCGCCTTCGTGCAAGACTTGCTAGAGAAGAAAATTGCAGGGGACGGGGCATTCGTGTGTGGGTAGTCACGAATCGTTCTATTTGAGACGTGCGTGATCGTGCAGCTCGCCGAAGGAGATGACAAACGAAGCAGTTGGAGGGGAAAAACAACCCCGAATGTCATTGCTCGTGGATTGGGCCGCCAACGATCACGTCTTGAAGAAGAATCGCCGTCCACCGCTGCGTGCGTGGGTCGATTGCAGCCCCAGAGATGAAGGCTTTGCCGCCTGTCATGTGGAGCTCACCGTCGGAAGGGAAACAATCGAATGGGGGCTGGTTTGCGTGTGCTTGAGCCAAGGAGGCTGTCGAAGATGTAAGAAGATGTGAGAAAATCGCCGGTGAGAGAAGAACTCGAGGTCTGCTACACGCGTGGAAGAAGAAGAAGATTGGAGGGGGGGGGTGTTTGGCGGCTACACAAGGGGAAGAAGGAAAAATATGAGCTCTAGGGCTTTTCTTTTCTTTTAATCTCTTAAAAGAAAACTCACTTTTCCTCTAAATCCCAAATTTTAAACCCCAAATTAAAACCTTAATTTCCTTCCAAAATTGAGAAAATATTTGGGTAACTTTAATTCCATGATCATGGGATTCAAATTAAAATTTGATTCCTTCAACTTAATTCCAATTTATACTCAATAATAGATCCAAAATATCCCAAAAACCTTAATTTCGAAACGCGGGGCGTCAAAATCATCTAGATTAGATCTAGGCTATTATTAAGCATGTTTATAGTCGCTGTAGAGCACTTTAAACATAGTTTTATTGTTGTAATCTTTTGCAAATTGTATTGGTATTTCAAATAAAAATCAAAGACTATGAGTTGGTTCGTTGATTCTTTCCGCTGCGTAGGGCTTTTATCCCTTCAGGTTTGGTTTTAGTTTCATTTTAGTCCTTCCATCCATTTTTCCGTTAGATTTTAACAGACCGTTGACGTGACATATGTTTTTGTTATTAAAAAAATATTTGTTTTTCGTTTTTTAAATAAAAATTAATAAAAATCATAAAAATAATAATTTTTAATGTATTTTTTATTTTTTTTTCTTTCTTCTTCTTCAACCCTTCACCACCACCATCCTTCTTCTTCTTCAATACTCCCACCACCAACCTCCCGCCGGCAACATTTTTTTTAAAAAAAAATTCTTCTCCTTTCCTTCTTCTTTTCTTTCCCTCTTTCCTCATTTCCCTCTCCTTGAAACTCTTTCAGATACTTAGCGATGATCACCCCTACCTCGAAGATTAAATCCTCGTCGGAATCGAGCATACACGCGAAGCACAGATCCGATGCGAGCACAACCGCGAAGCACAGATCCAAAAAATCTCTCTCTCTCTCTCTCGATCGGTCACGTGGGTTTCTCTCTCGGTCGTCTCTCTCTCCCTGTCGCGCGAACACACCTCCACTGAAAGCTTGCTGCACGCCGAAGATGGTTGCCGGAGACAGAGAAGAGAGACCCACGCGTTTCAGTGGAGATGTTCTGGCGAAGATGGTCGCCAGATCTGGGCATGTTCCTTTCCACATTCTAGATCTGGGCACGCGAACACACCTCCCAAATCTCGACGCCAGAACACGTGGGTCTCGCCTTCAAAACCGATACGGGTTGCCGCCGGAGTTTCACGTTTTCGCCTGTCGCTGCTCATGAATGAAGAAAAGTTGGAACGAAGAGGAAACCCCCCTTCGTTCTAGTCAGATTTGAGGGGGTTTCCCTTTCCTGTACTTTTTTTTTAAAAAAACAGTGAAAGAAGAGGGAAGGGAGGAAGAGTGAAGGAAGAAGGAAGAAGAAGAAGGGGAGGAGAAAAAAGAAGAAGAAAATAGGAGAAAAAAATAGAGAAAAATGGTAACGGCAGAGCCGCCGCCACCAACGGCAGTTGGTGAAAGTGAAGAAGATAAAGTTGAAGTTGAAGGTGAAGGTGAAAGTGAAGAAGATGAATGAAAAAGAACAGGAGAGAGAAAGAATAAAAAATAATATATTTTTATTTTTAAAATTTAAAAATAATTTTTAATAAAAAAAATAATGCCACATCAGCAAACCGTTAGTTTTTAACAGAAAAATGGATGGAGGGACCAAAATGAGACTAAAACCAAACCTCAGGGGCTAATTTGTTGAGTTTGAAAACTCAGAGACCAAAATGAAACCTAACCCAAACCTCAGGGACTAAAAGTGTATTTTTCCATTTTCTTATGTTTCACGTTTTGTGTACCGGAAATATTTCGATTTTGTCAATTTTTTTTCTTTTTTCTTTTGAAAAAATCAAGTTTCATTAAAATAAAATTTTGTCAAATTTTTTTTTGTTTCACGTTTTGTGTTTATTTGGAGGATTTCGAAGTTTTCAATTTTTTTTCTTTTTAAAAAAATCAAGTTTCATTAAAATTTGATTTTTTCAATTAATTTTTTTTCCACATTTTGTGTCTACTAGGAAGGATTTCGATTTTGTCCTTTTTTTTTTTTAAATCAAGTTTCATTAAAATTTAATTTTGTCACTTTTAACTTTTTTTTTGTTTCACGTTTTGTGTTTATTGGGAAATGTTTCGATTTTTTCAAATTTTTTTAAAAAACATCAAATTTCAAAAAAATTTAATTTTGTCAATTTAATTTTTTTGTTTCACATTTTGTGCCGGTTGAAAAAAATTTGATTTTGTCAATCCTTTTTTTTAAAATCAAGTTTCATTAAAATTTTATTTTATCATTTTTTTTTGGAAAAATTCACTTTTGGTCCCTGAGGTGGGTTAAGTTACACTTTATTCCCTGAGTTTTCAAACTCAACAAAATTACCCCTGAGGTTTGAGATAAGGAGCAATTTGGTCCCCTGCCATCCATTTTATCGTTAATTTCTAACGGGCTGCTGACGTGGCACTATTATTTTAATAAAAAAATTATTTTTTAATTTTTTTAAATAAAAAATATAAAAATAATAAAATATTATTATTTTATTTTTATTTTTTATTTTTTCTCACTCTCTCTCTTATTCTTCTTCTTCTCCAACCTTCTTCTTTTCTTCTTCATCTTCAACCTTTTCTTGTTCCCTTCTTCTTCAGTAGGTGACCTCCCCCTCGATTTTCCGGCGAGAAATCGAGGGGGAGGTCCCTCCCTCCTCTTTTGATTTCCGGCAAGCCAATTTTATAAAAAAAAAATGGATTGGTGTGAAAATGAGAAAAAGAAGAAGAAGAAAAGATGAGGGAAGAAGAAGAGAGAGAGAAAAAAAAAAAGTCGCTGCCAGCGACCTGCTGAAGAAGAAGGGAAGAAGAAAAGGTTGAAAATGAAGAAAATGGTAGAAGAAGAAGAAGAAAGAGAGAGAGAGGGAGAAAGAATAAAAATAAATAATAAAATAATAATTTTTTAATTATTTTAATATATTTTTATTTTAAAAAATTAAAAATTAATTTTTTAATTAAATAATAGTGCCACGTGAGCAGTCTGTTAGATTTAACGGCAAAATGGATGACAGGGACCAAATTGCTCCTTATGTCAAACCTCAGGGGTAATTTTGTTGAGTTTGAAAACTCAGGGACCAAAGTGTAACTTAACCCAAACCTCAGGGACCAAAAGTATATTTTTCCCTTTTTTTTTTGTTTCATGTTTTGTTTCTACTGGAAATGACTTTGATTTTTTTTTAAAATTTTCTTTTTAAAAAAAATCAATTTTCACTAAAATTTGAATTTGTCAAGTTAAAATCAAACATGATAATTTCATTTCAAATGAAGATAGATTCGATATCTTAATTTGATAAACATGGAATTGAATTCAAAATCTTGATGTCATGATTGTTTTTTGTGTGTTTGTATTCTTTTTTTTTCAAAAAAGTTATTATATCTTCTTTTTTTTATGCAGATGTCAGATATGTTAATTGAAGAACTCAAACCTCTTGACAAAGGTTGGAAGATTGAAGTGTCTGTCCTTAGAACATTCCCAATCCAACAATTCAAAACCAGAAAGGGAGATCCGGTAAGAATTATGAAATTAATTGTTGTGGACAATGAGGTATTACACATTTTGTTATTTTCTCCATGTTTAATATATATAGTTACATATTTTTTTAAACAAATATCTTATATGTAGGAAGCATGTGTTCATATTACTTTGTTTAATGAACTCGTTGACAAATTCAGTGAAAAACTTGTAAAGGAAAAATAATATATGATGCATAACATTAATATAAAACCAGTAAATATTAGGTATCAGGATGTTCATGCAAGGATTAAGATCTCATTATCTCAGATTGACTGAGATAGAAGAACTAGAAGGAGAAGTATACTACACAAATAATCAAAATTTGGTTGATTTTGAAATCCTAACGAATGATAAACAAGTAGAAACTCGGATAGGTCGTCAGTAAAGATATATTACTTATGTTAGCATTATTCTAATATTTACTAATATTGATTTCATATTACAGATGTGGTGGGTGGAGTAATCCAAGTTAAACCAATATCTGTTAGAAGAACTAATGTCAATCATTTAAAAAAGAGAGAGATTATATTGATGGACAATAAGTACGTATCAAAATGTGAATCTTCTGCGATAGTTTAAACTTCTATAAGAATGTATAGAATTAATCTTAATTAGTTTTAAATTCATTTTAGTTCATAATATTTTACTCAAATTATTACACGTGCAACACACGTGGTAAAAACCTAGTAATTAATAAGAGGAGTAGAAGTGTGTGAATCAATCTGTAAGGTCAAAACTAGAAAACTAATGGAAGGGTGGAACACACTTAAGTCACCTGTGACAATTTTTTTGTGATTTTTTTTTATTGCTTTTCCCCAGGGGCGTCTAAGGTGATTCACAACAAGAAAGGGGAGGACGGGTGAAGAAGAGAGGTAAAAGACAAAAAATTAAAGGGGCTTTTAGGTTTTTTTTTTTTTTACTTAATTTTTTTTCTTTCATTTCCTTTTCCTTTCTCTTCTTGTTACCTTTTCTCCTCCTTTCCTTTTCCCTCTTCCTGTACTTTTCTTTTTATCTTCTTTTTCCTCTTCTTTTCTCCAATTTTGAAATCCCAAATAAACTCCAAAATGTTTGAATAAAACTCAAATTAACTCAGTTAAGCCAAATTTCCTTGGACTAAACCTTAAACAATAATTCTAAAAATGGTCAGATACACGCTATACACTACAAGAAAAATCACATACAATAGCATTAGAAAACGTTTGATGAAATGTTGTCATATTTGACGTTATTGAAAGTATGAGACTTTTAATAGCGTTTTTTCACCTACTATCTAAAACGCTATATAAAGTCTATTTTTATTCTGTCATTTTAATGCTATGGAAACCTTTTATAGCATTGAAAAAAATGCTATGATTTCTCTTTCATACTGTTTTTTATAGCAGTTGAAACAATGCTATAAAAGACATATCATAGCATTTTTGTCACATTGTAGTAGCCGATGTTATTGAAAATATCTACCTTTTCATAGCATTTTTTCAACAGTATAGAAAAAGCTATAAAAATAATACATTTTTTATTGCGTAATTCTAATGTTATGGAAAATTTTCACAGTGTTAGGAAAAAAAATTATGAATAAAAATGATGGCGGGCATTGCCTGTCATTGAAACATACAAAATAGATTTTCAATGTCGGACATTTAATATCGCAAATTTAATGTCGAACACTTTTAATGTCGCACATTTAATGTCTGACGCTTTTGATGTCGCACATTTAATGTCAGACGCTTTTGATGTCACCGCTTTTAATGTCGGGCAATGACCGACATAAAAAACGGATCGACATTAAAGTGCACTTTTAATGTTGGTCAACCACCTTTGGTCGGCATTAAAACACACTTTTAATGTCGGTCAAAGGCTAGTTGACTGACATTAAATGAACACTTATAATGTCGGTCAGAGCTTTTAATGTCGGGCATTACCCAACATTAAAAGCGCCCGACATTAAACTTTTAATGTCGGTCAATGACCGACATTAAATACTTTTAATATCGGGCAATGTCCGATATTAAAAGCCAAATTTGTTGTAGTGCCCGTACATCAAGATTGACTTTCATGTGTTCATAAGAAGTTGGAAGTGACAAGATAAGCCTGAGTGTCTTATCCTCATCCTCTATCTTAACTCCGATCATCTCCAACTCTGAAATGATGTCATTGAGAACACTTCCTCAATTCGTAGCGTGTAAAACTGCTTCTTCAGGTACAACCGATTTGAGATGCTCTTTGCCTGATACATTGTTTTAAGCTTTTCCCAAAGCTCTTTGGCTTTCAAAATTTCATGCAGATTTGCAAGAATGTTCTTAGCCCAATTTAGTCTGATTTCACTTGCATCTTTCAAATCCATTTCCTCCCAATCTTCATCACTCATGTTGGACTTCTTAAAACCTCTATGAAACCACCACTGGACTCTACTGAACCACCATCACCGCTTAACCTTTCAGAAGCACCATCGCTTGGTCTTCCTTTCAATGCCTTGTGTAAGCTAAATTGTATCATCACATCCTTGACTTGCACTTGTCACAAGCCGAAGTTCATCTTTCCATCAAATTTCTCCATGTCAATCTTCATTGGACTCATAAAGCTTGACATATATGTTTCACTCCTAACTAATCTGCAAATAGTGAACGACCCACACTATTCACAATACCTAAGCTTATTTCTAGAAATCTTTTCTGATGTGGAAGGTCAGACAATGTTACAACCACCGAGCATACATAGAAATCAAGAAACTACAGAGCTAAAGCACTTATACCACTTGTTGGGAAAAAAAAAACCCAATTCAACTGCAGGAATAAGTAGAAAAATAACAGAGAAATTAAAATAAAGTAATAAAATAAGAAACACAAGAATTTATGTGAAAACTCCAAAGCGGAGAAAAAACCACGACCCCAGAAAGAAATCCACTTTTTCAAAAAAATTTACAATCACAAAGAATTCTCTCCTCGACCCTAATTACAAGAAACAGTCTCTCAAAGCTTTATACCACTCACACTACTAGAGTTAGTATACCAAGCTTAAAGTGATTCTAAATGGGATGCTTTGAAATCAAAGTCATAGGCTCCTTTTATAGTATTTGGAGTCCATCACTTTCTTGAACTTTTCCGATGTGGGACAACACACTTCTAATATTTTGTCAAAAACCCGACATCAAGTAGAGAGAAATTGTGAAATAAGTCTAGAAGAGAGAAGAGGAAAGTTAAAGTAGAAATGTTTTCATGTCAGTCAATGACCAACATTAAAGTAATGTTGGTCATTAATTAGCTCAAATTTTTATTTTAATTTTCACACGTTTTCCTTTTGACCATCATAGTTTCTATGCACATTTTTCTAAACCATCATTATATGCTACATTTATTGCAGTTACGGTCTAATAGTTGAGATGTGTCTATGCGAACATGTCCTTCCATAGATAACTGTTGGGTTTTATGTCCTAAAACTCGTAGATAGTAAATGAAACAAATTAATCGATCTCAATAAAGCGTTATTGGAGTGAATTAGTAATTTATTATTGAATAATCGAGTTTGCATTAATAAACCCTAAATCCAATAAACTAAGATCCAAGGTTGTTTAATGAAACTTGGACTAGTATATGTGGGGACATACGGGGATCAGTGTTCAAGTAACAACCTAAATGGTCTATAGTATCGGGATAAGGCTGGATACCTTATCCTGGTGACACTATGAGATACGACCCACTTTGTATTCGATACAGATGCAATGATCCAAAGCATCCATGTAGGAGACATGCGAGTGGGGGTATCCTATGCAATGAGTTTGCATAAGACCGGACCGCGAAATAGTAACCACTAGATGTAATGCCGGTAACTAGTTTAGGTTTCTATTTCAATAGGATGACCTAGGTAACTCAATCTCAATCCTGAGTTTGTTATGAACTCTTTTTCAGGAGGGATTGTCCTTCGATTTGTATAGGTGAGAGTGGCTTGTTCACCGACTCAATAATCCTACCATTTCAGGGGCAAGACCGAATGGGGGCTGGGAACATAACAGTACAAGATGGAATTCACTCCTTCCCTATTGGGGTAAGTAGATGTGTGTTCCCTTAAGGGCTAATTCCGGGGCTTGAACAAAGGCGTGTCGTCCTCTCCTGGCCCGAGAGAAACTCCTGTTTAGTGGTTGGACCCTAAACAACTTGTTCATTAGAGGGATCAGTGGTACTTAAGGATCCAGAGGTAACCTAGGGGTAAAACGGTAATTTGACCCATCTGGAGTTACGAACACTCGTGAAGGATTGACTGACTGTATTGGTCGATATCCGTGGACACAGAAATATTCTACAGTGAGAAGAGTGCAGCTGTGGGTCTTTAAGAGTGACCCACAGTTAACGAATATTGATTAACTTGGTTAATGAGTTTAGCCAATTAATCTCATATCGTTGGAGCTTCTAATCTGTAGATCTATTAAGTCCCACCGGTAGCTCATTTAGGGTGTTGAGGTAAAATTGCTAAGGGAAATGATGTAATGCATGTTGATGCATTATAATATAAAGTCTGTATTTTCATTAAACTTTATAATATAAATTTATTTTGAATATAGATTCAAAATTAATTTATAGGAGAATTAAATATTTGAAGGAGTTCAAATATTAAATTTAATATGAATCGGATTCATATTAAAACTATAGCTTAAAATTAATGTACATTAGATGCACATTAAAACTATAGATTATGCGAGAGAAATATCATTGAATATGATTCAATTATAAGTAAAATTATATTTATGATATTTAATTTAATATTTAATTAATTAGTGAATTAATTAAATTGTTTAATTTAATTCAATTTAATTAAATTGATTGAATTAAAACTATAGGTTATATTAGGGACATTCATTTAATATGATTTAAGTGAATTAATTAATTAAATTTGATTTAATTAATTATTATTAATAATTAATTCAAATTATTTAAATTTAATTTATATTAAATTTTAATCAGTTAACGTAACTGATGAGGGAAGTTTTTTTTTTCTTTGACTGATACGTGGAGTGTTGCACACGTATTTCTCTCCCTCAATCCCTAACTAACCTATTCTCACGCCTATGAAGAAAAGATAGTGGTTGTTCTGGCCTTGTGGTATACATAATAGTTTTTGGCCTTTTCTCTCTCGTACGAAAAATTGGCTCTTGCTAAAGGTTCTTCCCCTAAGAAAATTCTCTGAGAATTTCCCTTTCAAAAGAGATCCCACATCTTCGGCCTCAATTTTTTACTCGTGAGAATACTGGTGCAACACTGGTGGTGGTGTCCCAGATTTTGATCCAGAGAAGAATTAGCGAAGCCCTCCTAAGTCTACAACGAAGGTTTGGAACTTCTAATTCTCTGTATAGATTTGGATCTAAGATTAGATTTTAGATTTAAATTAATTAAAAAGCATGCTTAGCCTAGTTTTACAGTAGATAAATTAGATTATATCTCTGTTCAATTTTTGCCAGCGTACTGGTATTTTATTTCATAATTAAAATTTGAGTAAAGGTCTGATAATTTTTCTGCTGTGCTTGGGATTTAAACCCAGTAAGAACCACCTCTAACGGTTGGGTAATTGAAAAGTTTTAGTTCACATTATTTAGGTAGATTTTCAATATTTAAACTAAAATTATGTAAAAAAAAATATATAATATCTAATAAGATAAAAATATAAAATTTATGCACATGAGTGATTACTACCTCAACCTCAAGTTGGGGGTGACAAAGGGGTGCAAGAAACAAAAAAATAATAAATAAATAATTAAATAAATCGAGGAACTAGACCGAGTTGATCCAAACTAACTAGTTATGTACGATTATTTTGTAAAAAATGGCTTCCTCAATTTAGAAGATTAATAAACCACAATATTTGGTTCAATTCACAATTTGGAAATTTTTTTTTATTAAATCATAAAAACAAAACCAAACCAAACCGAGAATATATAACTAAAAAAATATGGAGAATTGTGGTAAATGGCTAGGAAAAAAACCCCTTTTGTTTTATGGCTAAAGTAGTTTATTATTTGGGGCAATGGCTACTGTGATTTTAGGAACTGTCAACCGATCTATTTTTCCCCATTTTACCCCTGGTATATACTTGGATACACAGACGCCGTTAACAGCTGCCGTTATATACTCGAGTTTTTTTTTTCAATTTTCGTTGGATGCACACCGATTTGCATGGATTCCGTTTTTTTCTCTCTCTCCAACGGCCAAAAAAGATTTTCCTATATATTCGCCTTTTTCTCCCTCTCCAAGCGTTTAAAAGATTTTCCTCGTTTAAATATCATAGCTTAATTTAAATCTTTTGCATATCATGTTCAAAATAGTGGCTGTCATTTTTTTTAAAATTAAAAGCTTTGTCAATCACACATGATGCCAGTACAACAGATTACGATTTTTTTCCAGGGTGTCTGGAATGTGAATGGCCTCTACAGTGACTTCAAGTCTGGAACTGTGGTTGTTCTTTATGATTTTAACCTCTCTCAGGTTAAAGAATGCGTGGCGAACTACCTTAGCCTCTCAGACAGTAATAGTATTTCTCAGTTAACACTCTTCAAGGGTTGGTCGAACAATCCGATCAATATAATCCTTTCAAAAGATAAGGATGTTTTTTGGATGATCAGTTGGTTTCAAAATGGTACATATAGGTATTGTTGCATAGTTGTGGACGTCTAGGGGGTAGATACTGTTGGGTTTTATGTCTTAAAACTCAAAGTTTGTAATCCTTTTGCAATAAAGATGTTATTCAGTGAATTGTTTGTTTTCATACTCTAAATCCAATAGAAACATCCATGGTTATAATATGAAATACTCGAACTATATCGTGGATATGGACAAGGATCAAGTTCTAGTATATAACCCTAAATGATCTATAGTATAGGGATAAGGCTGGGTACCTTATCCTGGTAACACTATGGATGCGACCTACTTTGCGAACGAGGAAAACGACGTGATCCTAGATCGTTCATGTAGAGACAAGCGAGTAGGGGCATCCTGTGTAAAAGATGTTTACACAAGACCGGACCAAGATATAAGTCACTCTTACTTTCTAACGTCGTTTACTGTTAAGACTGACTATTTCATGCGATGACCTAGGTAACTCAATCTTAATCCTGAGCTTTCTATGAACTCCTGTTTGTTTGGGATTATCCTTTGATCTACATGGGTGAGAGTGGCCCAACAGCGCCGCTCAATAAGCCTACCATTTTGGGGATAAGACTGGATGAATAGCTGGAGACATAGTATTGCAAGATGGAATTCACTCCTACCTGAATCAGGGATAGTAGAAAGGTTGTTCCCTTTGTTGGCTTTTTGGCCCTTAATCTCAAATTAATTAATTTTAATTAATTAATTAGTCAATGTTTTGATGATAACAAACTCAATTTTTAATTACTGAAAATTTTAGTGTTTTAATATGCCCATAGAGTAGAGCTCGGAACAACGATTCCAACGCCTCTTGAATCGCTCAAATCGGAGCTAAAACGAAGAAGTTATAGCCGAAACAAGTTTTAACGAAAAATACTCGTGCTGATGTCGTGGCGGCTCAGTCAGCATCAAAGGACCAATTTGATGCTGACATGTGGAGCAATGGGAGAGTGACACATGGACTGGTTATTTAAATATATATAGTATATATATAATTCCATGTGAGAAACGGTTATCTTTCTTAAAAAAATAAAAATTTAAAAAAATTTTAAAAAAATCAGAACTTCATTTAATGTACTGACGGTTGGGATTTCAAAGTTTTTTTTTTAAGAAAATCTTTTATTATTATTATTATTATTATTATGTTTTTAATTTTTTTTACCGTTGGAAGTTATTAAAAAGTTTATTTAATTTTATTATTACTAATATTATTATTTTAAATTTCTTTTAATCTCCACCATTCATTTTTCTTTAACTTAAATCCAAGGGTCCAAATTATGTTCAATTTCAAATTTCTTTCAACTCCATCTTCTTCCTATTTATACCCCCATTTTTTCACAAGATAGACAACAATTTTCTCTCTAAATTCTCTCCAATTTCTACATGTTTCTTCTCTCCAATTCTTCAATGTTACTTTAAATTTATTTTGAGAGTTTTATTTTTGAGAGATTCTTGAGCTATTCAATTTTATTTTTCTTAGCCATTTGAGGGCATTAATTTGTAATAATTTTTCTTATAAATTTGTGAGCGAAAATTTGTATATCTACTCTTTGAGAGAGTTTGTAATTTTGTTCTTAAAATTTCCAAATCTTGTAAGGGTTTCTCTTGAGCCCAAAAAAGAGCGGTTGTAACGGTTTGATCCTAAACCGTGGAAAGGATCGGGTTTGTTCTTGCTCCCGGAAAAAGAACATTGTACCGGTTGGACTTTAAGCCGTGGAAAGAGTCGTGTTCTCAATCGAATACCCAAGAGGAGCTTGGGGAGTGGAGTAGGTCGTTTGCCGAACCACTATAAATTTCCAGTGTTATTTTCTCTAACCCTCTACTGTTTAATTTTTGCAATTAAGGTTGTTTATCATAATTTGCATGAAATTAATTGTTAATATTTGTTCTTCATGCTTATGGACAATATTTACATTTGAATTATTTATGGTGATTGAAATATATTTCTAACTTGTTGATCAATTTGTGTTAAAATTAATTATTTGTAAAAAGTTCACTTATTTGTTTAAATTGGGCCCACCGTAGTAAAAAGTTTATAAAATTTAATTAAACCCTATTCACCCCCCTCTAGGGTTGTCATACCGATCCAACACCCTTAAGTGCTGACTCCGAGGCTTGAACAAGGGGCCCCACCCTCTCATTGGCCCGAGAGGGACTCTGTTTATTGGTTGGACCATAAACAAATTGTTCATTAGAGGATCAGTGGACTTAAGGAATCAAGATGTGCTACAGGGGTAAAACGGACCTTTGACCTAGCTATAGTTACGAACGACCTGTGAAGGATTGGCTTACTAATCATGATTATATCGAGTGGACAGAAATATATCTACAGTGAGGGGAGTTCAACTACTAGGCTATAGTGGAGTGACCCGGTAGTTAACGGATGTTGGTTAACTAGGTTAAAAGGGTTTAGCCGGTTAAACCTCGAACCATTGGAGCCCATGATCTGTAGGTCCATTAGGTCCCCTTGCTAGCTTGAGAATAACCTTTGGAACAATATGATGGAAGGAATTAGAATAAGTTCAAATTCGGTGTAAGGAAATGGTTGGTCATATTTGATATTACCGACACGTTGGGTTTTGGATAAATCGAGCTATGAGAGATTTAATATATTTAAATTGAAGGGATAAAAGCCCTTGCACGGCGGAATTAAATCAGACCATCAACTCTGTTTTTAATTAGGATTAAAATACCGTATGTTGGCAAAATTACAGCATACATAAATAAATCAATCTACTGTAATTTAAGGCTAAGCATGCTTTTCTTTAAAAATTAAATCTAGAATATAATCCTAGATTATATACAGAGAAGAAAAGGATAAGAGGAAACTTACTCTCGTGTGAAGTCTCGACCGTAAATCACCAACGCCTTGGACAAATTACAGCAGCCCGGATCCTTCTTCTTGCTGAGATTTTTCTCTTGAATTCTCCGTGAACACCACCAACAAAATCTTACCGGTATTCTCCAAGGGTTTTGATCAAGGTTGCTTGTGGGAGCCTTTTTTTCTTTGAAGGGAATGGGAGGAGAATTCTTGAGAGAAAATCTTTGGTAATTTTTCTGAGAGATCTGAGAGAGTATGAAACCTTAACTCACTCTACGCTTAAAGTGAGTAATTAGAAATAACTCCCCACTCTCATTGCCATTCAGTTATGGGGCAGAAGACCGTGGATACACTTCCACGTTGCACATTAGTTCAACAACTAATTGTGGATATTTTTTTATTTAAATAAAAAAAATCTTTTATTTAATTAATCAAATTAATTAAATAAAACCCATTAATTAAATCATACAAATCATATTTATATGATTATTCCCACATAACTTAAAGTTTTAAAATAATTTAATTAAATCCAATTTTAATTAAATTAAATTAAACAAATAATTAATTAATACTCAAATTAATTATTAATTAAATTGAATATCACATATTAAATTATATTTTCTCTCGTATAACCTATAGAATTAATGTACATCTAATGCGCATTAATTTTAACCTATAGTTTTAATATGAATCCAATTCTTATTAAATTTAATATTTGAACTCCTTCAAATATTTAATTCTCCCATAAATTAATTTTGAATCAATATTCAAGATAAATTTATATTATAAAGTTTAATGTAAATATAAACTTTATATTATAATGTATCTTTATACATTATATTATTTCTCTCAGTAAATTTACCTCAATACCCTTTATGAGCTACCGGTGGGACCAAATGGACCTACAGATCAGAAGCTCCAATGATACGATATTAATTGGTTAAACTCATTAACCAAGTTAATCAATGTTCGTTAACTGTGGTTCACTCCATTATAGAACCACAGCTGCACTCTTCTCACTGTAGATATATTTTTGTGTCCACGGATATTGACCAATAACAGCAAGTCAGTCCTTCACGTGTGTTCGTAACACCAGCTGGGTCAAATTACCGTTTTACCCCTGGGTTACCTCTACATCCTTAAGTGTCAGTGCTCCTCTAATGAACAACATGTTTGAGGTCCGACCAACAAATAGAAGTCCCTCTCGTGCCATAGAGAGGGCAGGGCCCTTTGTTCAAGACACGGAGACACCACTTACGGGAACACACATCTACTTACCCTAAAGTCGGGAAGGAGTGAATTCCTTCTTGTGTGATTATGTTCCCAGCTCCCCACTCGGTCTTGTCCCCAAAATGGAAGGCTTATTGAGTCGGCGTGCAGGTCACTCTCACCCATACAAATCAAAGAACAATTCCTCGTGAACAGGAGTCCATAACCCACTCAGGATTGAGACTAAGTTGCCTATGTCATCCTAGTGAAATAGAAACCTAACTAGTCAACGATGTTACAACTAGTGGTTTACTATTTCGCAGTCCGGTCTTATGCAAACTCATTGCATAGGATACCCCCTCTCGCATGTCCCCTACACGAACGCGTTGGATCATTGTGTTTGTATCAAAATACAAAGCGGGTCGTATCCATAGTGTCACTAGGATAAGGTACCCAACCTTATCCCTACACTATAGACCCTTTATGCTGTAACTTGAACAACGATCCCCGTATGTCCCCACATACAATTCAAGTCTCATACTAACAGCCTAGGATGTTTAGTTTATTGGATTAGGGTTATATAGGCAAGACATGCACAATACTAACAATAATAAATGAACAATACATCAAATATCATTTTATTAATGTTCGGTCAAATGTTACATTTACTATCCACGAGTTTTTGGACATAAAACCCAATAATGATTTAAATATCGAGCACATGAATAGGGATTCATGGTTGAAAAATAACATTTTGGAAATGTTCGGGACTGGTAGCAAAATATTAATTTAATATTAGATATTAAATTAATTTTATATTTAATTATTTAATTAATAATTATTTTAAATTAATTTTGAATTAATTTAAAATTGAAAATTCAAAATTGGATTTTAATTTTCAGATTATTAATTGTGGGATTAAATAATCCTGGATTAGATTGATACCTACTGACAATCCCTACTGCATAACAAATATCAGGCCTTGTACACAACATGGCATACATTAGGCTGCCTACTGCATAGGCATAGGGAATTTGTCTCATATCCTTAACTTCTTCCGGTGTCTTAGGACATTGTTCCTTAGACAGAATAATTCCATGTCTGAAAGGTAATAAACCTTTGGGAAAAATACACTTTTAGTCCCTGAGGTTTGGGTTAAGTGACAGTTTGGTCCCTGAGTTTTCAAACTCAACAAAAATACCCCTGAGGTTTGAGATAAGTAGCACTTTGGTCCCTGCCGTCTATTTTTCTGTTAAATACTAACGGTTGCTGACGTGGCACTGTTATTTTAATAAAAAAAAATTATTTTTTATATTTTTTTAAATAAAAAACATATTAAAATAATAAAATATTATTATTTTATTTAAATTCTTTCTCTCTTTCTTCTCCCCATCTTCTTTCTCCCTTCTTATCTCCTTCTTCTTCAGCTCTGGTGGCCGGCCGCCGGAAATTTTTTTTTTTTTCTTTCTTTCTCCCCTTTTCTTCTCTCCTTTCTTTCTCTCTTTCCTTCAATTTTTTTTTTAATAAAAAGAAGGGAGAGGGAGGAGGAGCCCTCCTCCCTCTCCGGCGCCGGCGCGAAACGGGAGGAGGGAGGACCCCTCCCTCCTCCCGTTGCCGGCGCCGGAGAGGGAGAAGCTCCTCCTCCCTCTCTCTTCTTTTTATTAAAAAAAAAATTGAAGGAAAGAGAGAAAGAAAGGAGAGAAGAAAAGGGGAGAAAGAAAGAAAAAAAAAAAATTCTGGCAGCTGGTGGCGGCCGGCGGCGGCTGGCCACCGGAGCTGAAGAAGAAGGAGATAAGAAGGGAGAAAGAAGATGGGGGAGAAGAAAGGAAGAGAGAGAGAAAGAATTTAAATAAAATAATAATATTTTATTATTTTAATATGTTTTTATTTAAAAAAATATAAAAAATAATTTTTTTATTAAAATAATAGTGCCACGTCAGCAACCGTTAGTATTTAACAGAAAAATAGACGGCAGGGACCAAAGTGCTACTTATCTCAAACCTCAAGGGTATTTTTGTTGAGTTTGAAAACTCAGGGACCAAACTGTCACTTAACCCAAACCTCAGGGACCAAAAGTGTATTTTTCCCTAAACCTTTCTTGGAATTCTGCATCTTATATCTAATCAACAACTTTTCTATATAAGATGTTTGAGACATAGCTAGCGTCTTGTTCTTTCGGTCCCGAATAATTTGGATCCCTAGAACATACTGCGCCTCACCCAAATCTTTCATTTGGAATTGAGTTGTTAGCCATTGTTTAATGTCAGTCAGATAACCTACATTATTCCTGATAAGTAGGATATCGTCTACATATAATACTAAGAAAGCTACTGAACCTTTGACGATCCTTTTATAAACACAAGGTTTGTCAACATTCTGTTCAAAGCCATAAGACTTGATCACAGTATCAAATCTTATATTCCAAGATCTTGACGCTTGTTTCAATCCATAAATGGATCGTTTGAGCCTGCAAACCTTTTGCTCTTGACCCTGGGTAATGAACCCTTCTGGCTGAGACATAAAGATACTTTCTTCAAGATTTCCATTCAAGAAAGCAGTCTTGACATCCATTTGTCATATCTCATAATTATAGAATGCAGCAATGGATAGAAGTATCTTTATTGACTTTAACATGACAACCGGGGAGAAGGTTTCTTCATAATCAATCCCCTCCCTCTGGGTAAAACCCTTTGCCACAAGTCGTGCTTTAAAGGTCTGTACCTTTCCAGCAGCGTCTCGTTTTCTCTTGTAGATCCATTTACAACCTATAGGCTTAACCCCTTCAGGTTGATCTACAAGGTCCCATACCGAATTAAAAGTACATGGATTCCATTTCTAGATAAATAGCTTTAATCCAGTCGTCCTTGTCCACATCATTCATTGCCTATTTATAGGTCAATGGATTCTCGACCCCATCATCAGGTATGATTGGTGTTTCTGTTAAACCTAAATAGCGATCAGGCTGTCTAACAACCCTCCCACTACGTCGAGGCTCTCGTATCTCTTGAGAAGGACGTGACTGACTTGAGGTGCTAGCTTCATCAACGACTTTCGTTGATGTTTCCGTAGCTTCGTTCGATAACTCACTTAACACTATCTTGCTTCGTGGCTTGTGATTTCTTATGTGGTCTTCTTCTAAGAATGTGGCATTTTTCGATACAAATACCTTATTCTCTTGTGGATCGAAGAAGTATCCACCTCTCGTTTCATTGGGGTAGCCTACAAATAGGCATGGTTTTGAACGAGGTTCCAATTTCTTCGGGTTAGTCACTGGCACGTGTGCTGGACAACCCCAAATTCTAAAGTAACGTAAACTAGTTTTACGCCCTCTCCACAATTCAAATGGTGTTTCAGGAACACTCTTGGATGGAACATTGTTCAAAATGTAAACAACAGGCAAAACTGCATGACCCCAGAACGAATCAAGCAACTGAGCATAGCTCATCATGGAACGAACCATATCCAGTAAGGTTCTATTTCTCCTTTCCGATACACCGTTTTGCTGAGGTGTACCAGGTGCTGAGAGTTTGGATGTTATTCCATGTTCTATCAGATAGTCCTGGAATTCATAATCCATATACTCTCCACCTCGATCAGATCGAAGTGTTTTATCTTTTTTCCTAATAAGTTCTCAACCTCTGCCTTATATTCCTTGAATTTTTCAAGGGCTTCGAACTTATGATGCATCAGGTATAGATAACCATACCTATAATAATAATAATCATCAATAAAACTGATGAAATATTCAAATCCTCCTCGTGCTTTAACATTCAATGGACCACAGAGGTCTGAATGTATAAGCTCGAGAGGTTCTATGGCCCTATAACCTTTTCCTTTAAGAGATCGTTTTGTCATTTTTCCTTCAAGGCATGACTCACAGGGAGGTAATGAATTGTCTTCTAACTCACTTAGAATCCCACTCTTAACCAATCTCCCAATCCTATTGAGATTAATATGGCCTAACCTCAGGTGCCAAAGATAGGTATTCTCTTTAGGAGAAATCCTTTGCTTTTTATTAGTTTGAGTAGTAGCAGCCTTGAACATTTCAGTATTATTAACTGCTATACTCTCGATAGGTCTTAAAATCTATAAATTATTTTCCATTAACGCTGAACAAACATGAATTCCCTTTCTAGAAATGAAAACTTCATTTAGTGAGAAAGATACGTAATATGTTTGTTCAAGCAAACCAGATATAGAAATCAAATTTCTTTTCATCTTAGGAACTATGTATACATTTTCTAATAATATATACTTGTTATCGGGGAAAAATAATTTTATGTTTCCTACTGCTATAGCCGAGACAACCTCTCCAGTTCCAACTTTGAGAGTCATCTGACCAGCTTCAAGCTCTTCCCAGGAACTGATTCCTTTAAACGAAGAACAAACATGATTAGTTGCCCCTGAATCGAGTATCCAGGCCGAACTATCACTCTCCACTATGCACGTTTCCAAAACTAGTAAGTCTTTAGTTAAGTTCTTGTAAGGTAGGCAGTTTTCTTGAGGACGATCCTCATTTAAGACCTTTAAATCGTATGCCACTAGATTAGTGTGAGCGATCTTAGTAGTATAATCTAAACCGTTTAATTTGGCGTCAGACAAAACACAGACATTATTCGACATTATTGTTGAAATAAACAAATAGCTTGTATTAAAAATTGCACTAAACCCTTTTTTTTTACATAATTATCCAATCAAATTTAGCAAAAGTAATTAAGCACCCTATATTTCATAATTCTTTTGTAACGATACTTCAAAGGTTTAGAGCAACAACCACCGAAGGGTGATCAGTTACTCCTCCTTTGAACCGAGACATTCTCAACCAAACTCTAAAGAATAACGCTTTATTCTTTTAGCATTTAGTTACCGTTGTTCGGTCAATAAATTATTAACTATCTTAATAATTTCCCGTAAGTGTAACCCACCAACTTTCAGATTTCAGAGGTCCGTCCCAACAAGCTACGATCAAGAAAGACAATGTTGGGGCAAAACCTAAAAAACCCTATCCATTACGGAGTTCCCCCTACTACCCCATACTCAAGCCCTCCGAAGGGATGATTACACTATTGGCAACACGTACGCGGAGTATGAGGTCTCAGAACGTACCAATGGAGGAAACCGTAGGATGTGTTGACACACTTCCTGCTCCCACTTACTATAAACACTCTCTCCGTTCACCTTGGTATTGAATCATACAAACACCTTCCGATGGGAGGTCACTTCCAGGGTGACACGAGGCCGAGTATGATTCTAACGGTGTGAACTATCTGGAGATACGTGGGAATAAGAACTTGATATGATACATCTTGTTTTTATACGTTTCCTCCCACTGAGTATTTTAATAATTTAGGGTCTATTTTACTTAGGTAAATTCCGGCTAAATGAATCTATCTAAGTCTACGCCTTTTATAACTCTTTATAAAGGTCTTTACTCTAATATCTAGGTGAATTAAACCATTTTAATTACCTAGCGATGTGTGCATGCTAATAAGACGGTGGTTAATTCAACTCAGATACCGGACCAGGCGTCGGGAGAGTTGCCTTATAACCGAAGTCTTATATCCTACTTAATCATATTTTTAACTATATTAAAAAAATACTAAGTAGGAGGTTCTAATCCTAATAGAAACGTGATCCTAGGTCTATTAAATTTTAAAGCGATTTAAATTTAACTCAATCCCTAAGATCCTATGTTAGCATGCAACTCTTTGTCATAGGTTTAACGGTTTCTATTCATTAATCTTTATAACTATTATAATTTTTAATGAATTAGCCCTATAACATGCTTCTAATGGTGATAAAAGCATATAACAATCAAGTATTCAAGTTATATAAAGCACCATTTAAAAGCAACCTACGTCTAGGTGTGTATAACTACTTTATACTTATGATGTCTAGGTGATAAACTCTTTTAAACCTTACATCGCTCACGCATGCTCATAAAACTCGGGTTAACCTAACTCAAGTACCGACTCGATGCCCAGGTAGGAGGTGTTCCGTAAACTGTCAACTTAAATACCTCCAGCCTTAGACAGCATCTCGTCGGGTGAGTTCTTTTGTAACCTTAGCTTTACAAGATATTGACCTATTCTATGTGAATTGTTCGAGTTGGTGGTTCGTTAACCCTAAGTGAGCATGCTTTTATCTTGTTATAGATTTTAACGTCTATCTATGTTTATAACACTTTATAAAGAACGATAAATCTATAACATTCATCTATGCTAAGGTGGTTTCATGCTGCATGCTTGTTCGTTTTCGTTTATTCATATTACAATTATACTAATCGAGCTAAACGAAATTAAACATTCAACATGCATCTAATCATGAAACTCTAATCATGCATTTCATTTTTATTACAACACTTATAATAAATTACTAATGCAGGAAACATGCTTTCCTATGGTGGGTTTTTAAATCTATATGGCATACTATATGCATATTTAATTCTAATTTAATTTAACTACACATCCACAATGCATAATAAATTAAACACACTAAAATGGACCGATTTTGGCATCCTAATCAAGCAAACGTGTAAATTATTACAATAATAATTGAAAATAGGCCTTGAACCACTCCCGAATCATTCAAACCGGCCCGAACCACCATGGAATTGCTTGAACCAAACATAAAATGGCTTGAAAAAGTTGAACCGGTCTAATTGAGCCATAATTATGCTTGAACCGGCCGAGAATAGATTGAACTGCTCGAAAACCAGACCAGACCGGACCACCGTTTAAATTGACCCGCGCCTTTTGAAAATGCAACAGCGTCGAGACGCTTGTTCATACAGCAGCCCAGAAATTGTAGTTTTCAGCGTGCTCTGTTTTTTCGGCCTGCAGACACTTCGTCTTCTTTCTTCAATTACAGCCTAATTACCACTCTATTGACTCCCAAATTTTTACAAACTCAAGCTAACACATATATGCCCATAAACATGTAGGCAATTACAACTTTCATCCACGAATTTAAAGCTAATTTGATGCCAAAACCATAATGAGCCCATTTTAGCAACCAAGCAAACATCACATGCAAAATTCAACCCACCAAGCTAAAATTAAACAAAATTGAGTGCTCAATTCATGCTCTGATACCAATTGAAGGAGTGTATAATACACGTGCGGAAGCAATTTGGATCTAAACACTCAAAATTCTTTTAATTTTAGTTTAGAAAACATGCATTCATATGAACCGAAAACAGAGGAACTTTTGTACCAACCTTTTTTGGACGAAATTGAAGCAATCCGTGGATGATTTTTATGCATGAATCGGTTGTAGACGACCACGAGAGTCTTCCCCGCTATTCTCTGACCTTAGAACAAGTTGTGGGACTAAAAAACGTGATGAATTTAGTGAAGAACGAGATGGGTTTTTGAGAGAGTTTCTTTGAAGTTATTTTGTGAAGAAAACAAAATTCCAGCAAGCTTCACAAAAAAACCCAACCCTTTGTCTTGTAATTTCTTTCTCCTTTTAAAGGTGAATAACATGCATTATAATGCAAGCTACACAAGACAGCAAGCTTCAATTGAACACTCAATTGTTGGAGAGAAAGACAACACATGGATATGGTGGCAACCTCATGAAATTTGCCTCTTGGATTTTTATTTAATTGAAATTGAATTTTCAATTAATTTCAACAAAATCCACTAACTCAATTTTAATTTACCAAATTAAAATTAATTTTATTTATTAATTAAACATTTTAATTAATAATAACCATTTTAATTTAATATCAAATATTAAATTAAATATTTGCACCAATTCTTACTTTCTCTCAATCCCGGTTTCTAATATGAATCCTTATCCATATTCAAACCGAAATATTGTATAGAATACATTATTCTAATATTTAAACCTTATTTAAATATTTTCGACTCTCTCTACTATTAGTTTAATTCACAAATTAAACATTAGCGTGAAATATAATGAACATAATTTAACAACAACTCCCTTAATATTAGTTTGAACGTTTCAAACTTTTTCATCACATATGTTCTAAGGTTTATTCCGTATGAGCTAGCAGGGGGACCTAATGAACCCACAGATCATGGGCTCCAACGATTCGAGATTAACTAGTTAAACCCTTTTAACTTAGTTAAGCAACATTCGTTAACTACCGAGACACTCCACTATAGTCCGATAGTTGAACTCCCCTCACTGCAGATATATTTTTGTCCATCCGATATAACCATGATCAGTAAGTCGACCCTTCACAGGTTGTTCGAAACTAGAGTCAAGTCAAATGTTCGTTTTACCCCTGAAGTTACATCTTGTTCCTTAAGTCTCTAGCTAAGTCCCTAATGAACAATTGGTTTGTGGTCCCACCACTAAACCTAAAACCTCTCAGGCCAATGAGAGGGCGGGATCCCTTTGTTCATGTTCCGGAGTCAGTCACTTAAGGGAACAACCTCTCTACTATCCCTAAATTGGGTACGAGTGAATTCCATTTTGCAAGACTATGTCCCCAGCTATCTACCCGTTCCTATCCCTGAAATGGGGGGTTTATTGAGTCGGCGATGTTGAGCCACTCTCACCCATGTAGATCTAAGGATAAGACCGAATAAACAGGAGTTCATAGTTAGCTCAGGATTAAGATCGAGTTACCTAGGTCATCGCATTGAAATAGTCAGTCTTGACAGAAACGGCGTTATAAAGCAAGAGTGACTTATTTCTCGGTCCTGGTCTTATGCAAACTCATTTGCATAGGATGCCCTCACTCGCATGTCTATACATGAACGATCCAAGATCACGTCGTTTGTACTCAAACAAAGTGGGCCGCGTCACATAGTTTTCCTAGGATTAAGGTACCCAACCTTATCCCTATATTATAGACCGTTTAGGCTATTACTTGAACTTGATCCACGTTTATGTCACTACATATAGTTCAAGCATTCATATTATACCCAAGGATTATAGTTTATTGGATGAAGGTTATTTAATGTGCAATTCACTCATTTAATAACTTGAGTGAACTAAAACTCAATAACAACTTTATCGAACAAGAATATCACTATTTGTTTCATTCACTATCTACGAGTTTTAGGGCACCAACCCCAACAATGGGGCATATTTTCTTGCAAAAAACATCTGAAGAAGGCAGTGTATAGACGACTCATGCCCATGATATATACACTCATCTACTTATCGCATGGGGCAGCTGTGGATTGTTAGGAAGTTTACCAATGAGCACAGTTGTTCCATAGATATAGTTCAAAATGATCACAGGCGAGTGACTGCAAGCGTTGTGTGCGAGTATGCGAAGATTATAATGAGGATCGCTAACAGGATGCATTGCACACATTGGGATATAATGGAGTATGCTAGGAAAAATCATGGAATCAATATTAGTTATGACGACAAAGCATGGAGGGGAAGAGAGAAGGCTCTAAATGAGATAAGAAGGTCCCCTGAAGAGTCCTATGCGTAAATTTTAGCGTTTGTAGCAAGGTTGATCGAAAAAAATCTAAGTATTTACCCTCTGTCTTGACGATTTCTAACATTCCATATTAGTATATACTCATATTTACGATCATTGTTTTCCGGATCGAAAAAAATCCAGGTATTTACCCTCTGGCTGTTTCTCTTTTGCCATGCCTGGCGGAATGGAGAAAAAAAGTTAGTTACATAATAAGCGGTTTAATCGTATATTGACAAAAAATACTTGAATCCCTAAAAACAAGGGATTGTGTATAAAGTAGCTTTAAACTCAAAGGAAATCTAACAGTTATTTACATACGAGTGGTCTTTCACCTTCAAAAAAAGCTTTTCTTATGGTCGTCGCAGGGAAGAAGCTTTCACCTTCAACGAGGAAGCTTTTTTGTTTCGGCAAGGAAGGGTTGTCAAAGAGGGGTCTTCTTCGGGGACTGTAGGTAATGAGGTAGACCACCTACTGGCAAGTGCGTAAGAAATGTGGAAGAACACAAGTACGATAATGGAAGGAGCAACCTCAAACGCAAAACTCGAAGGGAAGGATTTTAGGGCTCAAAACTCAAAATGTAGAAGAACGAAGCGAGGGAGAGAGGTTTGAGGGTATTCAACGCATGCAAGGGGGAAGATAGAAGGGTTTACACGATTTGACAGCCCATCAATGCGTCAGGTATGTTTTTAAATATAATTTGATTTATACCCATTGAACATTAACGATTGTGGGGGAGTTTTTTCACAGCTATGTTTTAAATTATGGATTACTGTGTTCCTTTGGTGTATTTACCTGATGAACTTTTTTTTTTATAAACAGAAGAATCAGCTTGGTTTTTTCCGGAAACCATTCTTCAATATTAGGAAGATGCTAGCATTTCCAACAAGATTCAAATTAGGTTGTTAGTTCGTTGCAAATATTTTTTTCTCTTTCTTCTTGATAAAACTCCAACATTTTAGATTGTATTTCTCTCTCCCAAACTCTAAACTAAATGTTACGTTCATCTTAGATTGTGTGTTTCTCTCTCCAAAATTCCAAACGGTTTGTTAGGGGCAATTTCGTCTATTGCAATTAGGAATTTATTAATTAAAATCACATTTAGCCATTTTATTAATTTCTAAACATGTTTATCCATTTTTCAAACTCCCAATTAAATCTAGTCATTTTTCTTATTGCCCCAAAAAATATTTAAAAAGTCCATCCCAAGAAGTCCAATCCACCCAAAGAACCCTAATTTAACTTTTCTACTCTAGCAGTCTTTTCCTTAGTCAATCTACTGAATATTTATCTCTCTTTCAATCTCACTCTTTTCCATTCTCTCTCAATTTAATTTGTCATCCTCACGCTTTTTCCTCCCATTTTCCCTCTACTCTCCCTCCATCTCACGTTTTTTCTTCACCTCCTCTTTCTCAATTTCACATTTCTCACTTTCAACCCACGACAAAGGCAAAAGCATCTTACGCTTAGCAACAACGATAGGGCCTCCCAACCCCTCCTTCCTCTCTGGCGACGTTTATCTTCCACCTCTCCTTCTTTTCAGCAATGGGTGGCTGCAACGACAACTCACATCAATATTTACTCATTCTCTCTCTCTTGCTTTCTCTTACAGTTAGTGTGGTCTTCCTAGTTCTCTTACTGTTGCTTTCTCTCGCCAACAACAGTCTTCCTCTCATGCCCATGTTGTCTAATCTCTTCCCGACAGCCACAACACACTCTCTGTTGGAATAAATAGTATGTGACTCCATGAGGTTCATCCTTTCACATCCATGGGTTGTAATACCTCCAAGAGTTGCATCTTTTCACATCCATGAGTTGTGTTCTTTCATCCAACGGTCAAGTTTTTTTCACCTTTTTCAAATTGATAACCAATTTGAAGAAGAGTCATGACTATTCGAAAGACCATGAATTAGTCTATAAGTATGTCTTTTCTCCAAATTGGAAGACATAAGTTTTCCATACAAGTTTCCATAGACTTTTCATACACTTTTCTCCCATCAATTTTTATTGAAGTTCTGTTTGCTCCATAAAGTAACGTTCGTTGGATCTTATGGATTGAGGTGCTGCTCCCATACGAAGGTAATCTGTTCTATCTTGGGAGACAATTACTCATTAAACTCAAGCACTAGAGTGAGTAAAATTGTCTTAAAGAGACAACGTGAATTCATTGGACTCAGATTCTCTTTTGTTTACAAATTTAATAATTCCAATACTATCATTTTGTTTTATGTGATATTCATATGCATAACAAGCACATAACAATCTTAAGACAATTTTACTCACCTTGTTATGCATATAATTATTGCATGTTATTATCTCATTTGAATTAGTTAATTATTTTCTTTACATAGAAGGAAATGACTTCATCAAATAACTTTAATCATGTTCCTGCAGTTGGTGTTAACCATGGGGAGAAACCTGAAAAGTTTGGTGGTGTTGATTTCCAAAAGATGGCAACATAAAATTTTGTTTTATCTCATCATTTTGAATTTGGAAAAAATTCTCAAAGAAGATGCTCCTGTTTTATCTGAGGGAAAGACTGATAAAAAAAACAACTTGCATTTGATGCATGGAAGCATGTAGAATATCTTTGCAAGAATTATATCCTGAACGGATTGTACAACACACTTTACCAAGTGCATTGTAATGTTGATTCAGCAAATAATCTTTGGAATTCACGAGAAAAAGTATAAAACAAAAATTGCTAGTTCGAAGAAATTCATAGTTAGCAAATTTATAGACTACAAAATGGTGGAGTCCAAAACGGTAATTAGTGAGGTTCAAGATGTTGGATTTTGGTGTAAATGTGTGAAAGAAAGTGATGGTTAGTTGATCAAAAGTTTTAAATCGGTTGCTTAAATTATGAATTTAATGTCTGGAATTAAATTCATAACTTGTGTGAAGATGAACGGTTTGTGTCTTTTTATGTTCTGCAACTGTTGTAATTTCTCATAATTACAGCGTAATCGAATGACCTTTTGTATTCTGCAGCTGTTGTAAATACACATAAATACACTGTAATTAACGTATTTATAGTGTATTTATTGTTTGTCTTTTCGTTTTCCAAATAGCTACTATTTGTATAGCTATAAATAGTAGTTGATTTCCTCATTTCTGAATGATTCCATTTTCGTGTTTCTCTTATCTTTTCTTCTTTTGAGTTTGGTTTTGTTGAGAGTGAGTATCCAAGAGTTCTGCCAGATCCGTGTAGTGCGAGGTTTCTGTTCTATCGGAATTAGTCGTTGTATCCTGCTGAAACAATCGCTGTAGTCTGCTAGCAACCCGTGTAGAGCGAATAATTGTCTTCAGGACAACGCTTTGAAAGCGTGCCTCGACTACCAATCATCACATTCTTTTGTTTTACAGGTTCTGTTCGTTTGATGTGGTTGTTGTTGTTAGTTGGATCATCTACGACCTTTGGAGCACTATTGATATTCTGATATGGTTTAATCATGATTATTGTAATTTTTGTTATATACACTGTCTGTAGATATATTTACACTGTATTTGTTTGTAGCCAGTTGCATTGTAATCTGTTTGTTAGTGTGAAACAGTTTCTATATACAACGTATTTCCAACAATCTGAAGACAATTAAGCGATTAATGGCTGTCAGTACCACCACTAATGTTGTTGCTCCTACCATGATGAGATCAACCATTACCAAAGGTCATGCTGAAAAAGAATGATGATCTTCTATTGCAATGCCTAGAAAACTTAAAGGTTTTTGTGGGGACATTGACAAGATGTACAAGCTGAAAGATGCTATACAAAGAATTTCCTCTGTGGAAAATTCATGAGTTGATGCCAATTTGGTAGTCAATCAAATGAAAGGAACTGCAAATTATCATTAGTAGTTAGCAATGTGAGGAATTGGTCATGAATCATTTCAAGACGTTGTTGTGATTGAGAAGTTGCCTCCTTTATGGAAGAACTCTTAAAACTTTGGCAAATCATTGTTTATCACATATGCATGATAAGGTAGATGACAGCAAAATGCTTCAACTATCTTTATAGAAGGCAAAGAGAAGGTCCTACTGAAATGGACTTTTAGAAATATAATTACCCCAATGATGTGTGACACATGCTAGAGGTTCGAAAGAATCTAGTGTCGTGAATTCTACTTAATAATGTTTGAGTTGAATGTATTGACACAAGTGTCAAAAAATAATATTAATAACAACTCATCTATTATGTTGTTGAGTTGTGTGATGTATGACCTTTTAGGTTGAGGCATGTTAATTATCATTCCTATGGAATGGTAAGTTTAAGACTAGTACCTAACTTTTGACATTGATAATAGATGCAAATGCAAAGTTTTGTGTTAAATCAATGTTTGATAGAAAGTCGTTTTATCTATGGAAATAAGTAATGAGTTACTTGATTCAATCCACAGTGATATATGTGACATGAAAAGTACCTCCAACAAGAGGTAAGAGATATTTTTTCACGGTTATTGATGATAGTAGTAAATATTGGTATGTATATTTATTACATAGTAAAGATGAAACCTTGATGTTTTTTAAAGCATATAAGGTAGAAGTTGAAAATCTGACTTGAGAAGAAAGTGAAGATGCTTAGATCATACAGAGGTGATGAATTTTTAAACATCATTGTTTTATCAATTTTGTGAAGTCAATGGTGTAATCCATTAATCTAAAACATCTTATACGCCACAATAAAATGGTGTAATTGAAAGAAAGAATCGAACTTTGAAGGACATGGTTAATTGCATGTTAAATAGTTCAGGTTTACCTCATAATTTGTGGGGGGAGGCGTTGCTTACAGCATATTTTATACTAAACAAAATTCCACAAAAGAAAAGTGATAAGTCACCTTATGAAGTGTGGAATAGAAGGTTACCCTCATATAAAATGCTAAAAGTATGGGGGGTGTTTGACAAAGGTACAAGTTCCTTTACCAAAAAGGACCAAACTTGGGCCTAAGACAGTTGATTGTGTATTTATAGGATATGCAATGCATAGTGCTGCTTATAGATTCCTGGTGGTTAAATTAGAAATACCTGATATTAATGGAATCTATTGAAGCTGAAGTCTTTGAGGATATATTTCCTTTTAAAGAAGAAAGACACAAAAGTAATGGTGTCAAAAGGAATTATGAGGCTAGCTCTCCAAAAGGTCAAGACGATCAGAAAACTGAGTCTAAACCGAGGAGAAGCAAAAGAGCTAAGAAAGCTACTTCTTTTGGACCTAATTTCATAACATATATGTTAGAAGGTGAGCCTCAAACTTTTCAAGAAGTTTTGACATCTCTGGATGCACCTTATTGGAAAGAAGCTATCAATAGTGAGATAGAATCCATTTTGCAGAATAAAACTTGGGTATTGGTTGATCGACCTTCGAGTAGTAAACCAATTAGTAGTATTGCTAAAGGCTTTCGTCAGAAAGAAGAGATAGATTTCTTTGATACCTATTCTCCAGTGATGAGGATTACATCTATAAGGATGTTAATTGCAATAGCAGCTTTACAAAATTTGGAAATACACCAAATGGATGTGAAAACTGCATTTTTAAATGGAGAATTAGATGAAGAAATTTATATGGAACAACCTGAAGGGTTTGTTGAAAAAGGACTTGAAGATAAAGTTTGCAAGCTTATCAAGTCTCTTTATGGGTTGAAACAAGCACCCATATAATGACATGAAAAGTTTGATCACACTATGTTATCAAATTTATTTAAAGATAAATGATTGTGATAAATCTGTCTATGTTAAAACCATAGAACAATTGATTGTGTCATTGTATGCTTGTATATGTTGTTAATTGACACAAATCGAAGTGTCATTGATTCCGTTAAGGATATGTTGAAATTCAACTCTAATGTGAAAGACAATGGTCTTGTAGATGTTATCCTTGGAATTAGAATTCAAGTGGATACACAATTTCTCAATCTCATTATAAAGAGAAAGTGTTGAAAAAATTGATCACTTTGAGAGTAAGTTGGTGTTACTCCATTTGATCAAAATTGTATGTTGATGAAGAATAATGATGAAAGTGTATCTCCTTTAGATTACTCTAAAGTTGTTGATGACTTAATGTACATTATGAATTGTACTAAGACCTGATGTGCCTATTTAGTAGGAATGTCACAAAGATACACTGGCAATCCTAGGCATGACCATTGGAATGCTCAGTTAGAGTTCAAAGGTACGTGATGTACACTCTAGACTATGGATTGCATTTTATGAGGTATCCACGTGTACTGGAAGGATTTAGTGATGCTAATTGGATTTCTGATAGCATGGAGACTAAATCAACCAATGGGTATATATTTACCTTAGTTGGGTTTGTTGTATTATGGAAATCTTCAAAACAGACGTGTATAGCACGTTCTACTATGGAGTCAGTTTATAGCTCTTGACAAAGCAGGAGAAGAAGCTGAATGGCTTCAAAATTTCCTTGAAGATATTCCATTGTGGCCAAAGCCTGTGAGTGCGATATGTATCTATTGTGACAGTTTAACAACCTCAATAAGAGCTAAGAATAACGTATATAATGGAAAGTCACAACATATAAGACGCAGGCATAATTCAGTAAGGCAACTGCTCTCTAATGGAATCATTTCCATTGATTATGTTAAATCAAAAGAGAATATTGTTGATCCTTTGACGAAAGGATTGTCAAGAGAGCAAGTGACGTATACATCGAGGGAAATAGGGCTAAAGCCTATGAAATGAATTATTTGGTGGTAACCTAACCTAGTTGACTGGAGATCCCAAGATCTAGGTTCAATAGGCAAACTGGCTGAATGATTCATAGTTGACACACTAAGAAACTTATAGTTTCTTCCCATTTCTATGATGTTTATAGAGTGTGTGATATGTCGAAGTTAAGGTCATATTGATATTTTGTTTACAAGAGGAGTAGTGGCAGAATACTCTTAATCAATATCACCTATGTGAGAGTAGAAGTGGGTCGCTTCTGTGAGAACTTTTCAAATGGCTTATGTTCTCTAAAGCTCTCATGAAATCGGGATTTTGTCCAGGACCAAAATGGACACAAACGTATAGAACTCGAAGATACAGGATGAGTTATGTGTGATGTCCGTTGTCTCAATTTACCAAGAGAAGGATAGTTCTAGAGCTAGTCTCACTATTTCTTCGGTAAATTCGATGGACATTCACTAAGGAAGGTTCATGTCCATAAGACATCTCTCCTGATGCATAACTTGTTTGTTTGCTCTCAACGATTTTATTTTGTTTATCTTTACTTTCTTTCATGTGGGGGATTGTTGGATGTTGGTGTAAATGTGTGAAAGAAAGTGATGGTTAGTTGATCAAAAGTTTTAAATCGGTTGCTTAAATTATGAATTTAATGTCCGGAATTAAATTCAAAACTTGTGTGAAGATGAACGGTTTGTGCCTTTTTATGTTCTGCAACTGTTGTAATTTCTCATAATTACAGAGTAATTGCATGACCTTCTGTATTCTGCAGCTGTTGTAAATACACATAAATACACTGTAATTAACGTATTTATAGTGTATTTATTGTTTGTCTTTTCGTTTTTCCAGATAGCTACTATTTGTATAGCTATAAATAGTAGTTGATTTCCTCATTTCTGAATGATTCAATTTTCGTGTTTCTCTTATCTTTTTTTCTTTTGAGTTTGGTTTTATTGAGAGTGAGTATCCAAGAGTTCTGCCAAATCCGTGTAGTTCGAGGTTGCTGTTCTACCGGAATTAGTCGTTGTATCCTGCTGAGACAATCGTTGTAGTCTGCTAGCAACCCGTGCAGAGCGAATAATTGTCTTCAGGACAACGCTTTGAAAGCGTGCCTCGACTACCAATCATCACATTCTTTTGTTTTACAGGTTCTGTTCGTTTGATATGGTTGTTGTTGTCAGTTGGATCATCTACGACCTTTGGAGCGCTATTGATATTCTGATATGGTTTAATCATGATTATTGTAATTTTTGTTATATACATTGTCTGTAGATATATTTACACTGTATTTGTTTGTAGCCAGTTGCATTGTAATCTGTTTGTTAGTGTGAAACAGTTTCTATATACAACGTATTTCCAACACAAGAAATTCAAGTAATTCTTCATGATATACATGCGGCAAATATGTCTTTGAGTGAATCATTTCAGGTAGCAATGATAATTGAAAATTTGTGACCCTCATGGAGAGACTTCAAAAATTATCTCAAGCATAAGCGCAAGGAGATAAAACTTGAGGAATTTATGGTTCATCTTTGGATTGAAGAGAACAACAAAAATATAGATAAAGAATCTATGGAAAGGACCATAGACCCCAAGGCGAATGTGGGTGGAAATGGACCACGAGACAACATGAAAAGGAAATTTTTTGGTGAGGGTCCAAGTCAAAAGACAACAATCTACAAGAAAGTTCAATGGCAAGTGCATTAGTTTCAACAAAATGGGACATCATTCTAAGGATTGTCGTAAGCCAAGGAACTTTAAGAAAAGAAAAGTTCAAGCTAATATAACAAAACTAGATGCAGTGTTAAACGATATTGTAGAAATTGACCTTTATAATGTCATTTCAAATTGCAACATAGTAGGAAATTCCAAGGAATGGTGGGTAGACACTTGTGCTACTCGTCATATTTGTGCCAATAAGGCTATGTTCTCATCTTATGTACCTATTTCTAATGGAGAACAGTTATTTATGGAAAATTATTCTATTTCAAAGGTTGAGGGACTAGGCAAAGTGGTCCTTAAAATGACTTATGGCAAGGAACTCACTCTCAACAATGTGCTTCATGTTCCTAATATTCGTAAGAATTTAGTTTCTGGTTCTAGGTTCAATGGGCAAAACGATCTCTGGATAACTTAATGAACATTGTGTTGAAATTTTCTCTAACCCAATGCATGTGTGGTTTTAGGGTAAGCAATATGCTTTTAATTAATGATTTCTACATGTGGTTTAATTATTTGTCAAAAGAGCATATACAATGTTCTTTATAAAAATCACCTATGTGAGTGTGACGGGGTCGCTTCTATGAGAATTTTAAAAGGCGAATTCTCTAAAACACTAATGAAACCAGGTGTTGTTGAAGTCCAAAATGAACACAATCATGAGAACATAAATTTTGTTACGATGAAAAACTATGTGACTTCTATTTACTTAATTTACTGGATCGATCGGTGGTTCACAAGAGATCAAGTTCACTGATTAATCAAGTAAACTTGATTGATGTTCACTAAGGAAAGTTTAAAGTTGTTATTAATTATCCTCATACAGTTTTTCATTGGGAAAAGATTGAACTTTTATTTGAATCTTCACCTTTTTATCTCAAAAGATCAACCTACAATTTATGGAGGGATCGTTGGAATAAACGGTATGTGACCCTTCCATGAGTTGCATCCTTTCATATCCATGGGTTGTAACACTTCCAAGAGTTGCATCTTTTCACATCCATGGGTTGTGTTGTTTCATCCAACGGTCAAGTTTTTTCACCTTATTCAAATTGATAACCAATTTGAAAAATAGTCGTGACTAATTGAATGGCCACGAATTAGTCTATAAATGTTTCTTCTCCAAATTGGAAGACATGTGAGTTTTCCATATAAATTTTCATAGAGTTTTCATACACTTTTCTCCCATCAAATATTTTGTTGAAGTTTGGTTTTACTCCACAAAGTAACGTTCGTTGGATCTCCTGGATCGAGGTGCTGCTTCCATAAGAAGGTAATCTAATCTATCCTGGGATATTACTCATTAAAGTCAAGCACTAGAGTGAGTAAAATTGTCTCAAGGAGACAACGTGAATTCGTTGGGCTCAGATTCTTTTTTTTATTATTACAAATTTAGTAATTGTATTACTATCATTTGGTTTTACATGTGATATTCATATGCATATAACAAGCACGTAATACTCTCCACTATAGATTTATTAAAAATAAAAATAAAAAACGAAATTGAACCTAGTAAATCGTAAGTGAATTGGTACATTCCAAACTAAAACTGAGCAATACTTCGATTTACTTGATTTAAGGAGTTCAATTCGATCATCAATTTCGACCAAAATCTTATCGAACCGACCATGCACACTCCTACTTGGGGGAAAATTATTAGATGTTTCCGGTGCAATGAAGCTCCCTTTTTAAAACTGTTGGATACAAAATCGAGGTACTTTTTCTATTTCTCTCTCTTATATCAAATGGTGTAAAACTAGGGTCCTCATTGCATCGGGAGCCCCCACAATCAATTGGTTTATGAGTTTGTGACACCTTGCAACAGGGTGATCATCTTCACCGCCGTCGAGGACGTCATATAAAGTGTCTCAAGCGCATTTTTTTTCCTACAAATTTGCATGCTAATAAGTAATACAATGTAGTGCGGAATGCTTTCTAAATAGTTTGTTATATAAAAAATTGTTAAAAAAAAATAGTTTGAATATTTCATGTGTTTGATTAAATATAAAGAAATATATTTTTGAAAAGAGAGTTTATCAGCTCACTTTATTCAAATTTCAATATTGCTGTAACTCTTTTTTATATATCTTTTTTTTTTTTCAAAATTTAAAATCACATCAATAGCTCAAAATTAATCAAAACAACAATTCTTTTTGTACAAAAAGGAGACGGAAATTTGAATTCATAAAGGTTAATATGTTAAATGGTGAATTATTCTTATGTTGACATTTAAATGGTAGTTAACTCAATAACAAAAGTTGTTCAATTTGTATTTGAAAATCAATCCAGAGGTGGGAAGGATAATAGTTAATTTTGAATATAATAAAACACTAGTTAAAGACATTAACAACATTCTTTGTAGCTAGAATTGTAATTTCGAACACAAATAATCATTACATTCTTGTTTGAATGGTATATTCTAAAAAAACTCATAAAGATAATATAAAAAATAAATAATAATTGTCGAAGAAAAAACTAATCAAGTAATCATAATAAAGATTAGTCAGTCGATGACCTATAATTAATTAAGTAGTTAAAAATTGTAGATAAGTGAATCAATTATTTATCCTTGAATTACTCAATCTATTTTTTTTTTTTTTTTTTTTGAGACAGAATTACTCAATCTAGATAAATAATATATTGCATATTTTTGTAATTATTTCTTGTTTTGCTTTTAAAATTGGCTTCTTAAAATTGCTACGTTTACAAATGTACCACAAAATTAATTTATATATTAATAAACATACATGAAAGTTTTTTTCAATAAATTAGTTAATTTGTATTTAAGTTCATCAAATATTAATTAATTTTTTTTTTTTTTTGAGAAGATCAAATATTAATTTATTGAATGATACTATTTAATATATTTATTAACGTATTTAACTTTTATAATCAAGACAATTATAGCTTAACTAGTTAAGACATATCATCTCAATCAAAGGGGGTCCAAGGTTAGATATAATCTAGTTTGAGTATGTTCAAATGTTTTTTTTTTTACTATATGTAGGGGTGGGAGATTGAACCTCTGACTTCTTGGTCAAGGGTACAAGTTTTTTGCCAATTAAGTCATACTTTTGTTGGTGAGCAAGATTCAAATGTTTGGACTTTGTTTATCATCTCATATCTAATGATTATGAGAGGATATGTCACAACTTATCTTGTCAACATTTAAAAAAAAATCTCGCAAAAAGCAAATAAATAATAGAAAAATACTTCCCCCCACTAAGATTGAGTAGTAGACCACTAAATTTTTTTACACATGTTTCGTTATTATTTTTCTTTTCCTTAAACAAACGTCTCTTTTCTCTTTACCTCTCTCTCGCTCCTAGCCCTAAAAAATTTAGGGCTCATTTGATAATGACCGCCCGCTATCGTCGTCAACCTCCGACGACCGTCCGCCATCGTAACTTCGATTATTGGTTGTCGTCGGCTGCCGCCGCGTACCAACCATCGTCAACCACCACCGTCATCTCCAATTATCGGTCGTCATCGACCTCCAACGACCTATCACCGCCTATCGACCGTCATCAACCGCCACCATCATCTCCAACTACCGGCCACCACCGTCATCTCTAACTATCGATCTTCGTCGACCTCCGACGATCGACTTCTACCGTCATCTCCGACTACTGGTCGTTGTCGACCTTTGACAATCGTCTGCCGCCACCGTCGACCTCCGACTACTGGTCGCCGCCTACCAACCGTCACGTCCACCACTATCATCTCTAAATACCAGCCGTTATAGACCTCCATGATTGACCGCTACTGTCATCTCAGACTACCGTCCGTCGTCAACCTCTAACGATCGTCTGTTGTCTCCGTCATCCTCTGACTACCGGTCGCCGCCTACCAACCGTCACGACTGCCACCATCATCTACAACTATCGACCGTCGTCGACCTCTGACGATCGTCAGCCGCCGCCGCCTACCAACCGTCGTTGACCACCACCGTCATCTCCGACTACCGACCGTCGTCAACCTCCAACGACCAGCCACCACCTATCGACCGTCGTCGACCGTCACCATCATCTCCGACTACCAACCTTCGTCGACCGGCCACTGCCGTGATCTCCAACTACCAGTCATTGTCGACCTCCGACGACCAACCACTACAGTCATCTCTGACTACCGACTGTCGTCGACTTCCGACGACTGTCCGTCGCCGCCTTCGACCTTTGACTACCGGCCGCCACCTACCAATCGTTGTGACCACTACCGACCGTCGTCGACCTCCGACTATCGGTCGCTGCCGCCGACAACTTTTCTGGTACATTTTTCGACAACTCTTCCAGTGACTTTTTTGGCGATCGCCGACAAATTTTTTTCCTCTTTTTTCTTTCTTTTCTTCTATTTTTATATTTGCAAAATGAAAATAAGAAGAAAGAAGAAAAAAAAAAAGGGAAAAAATTGATTGTCGGAAAAGTCACCGGTCGGCAGAGGTCGTCGAAGGTCGACGAGAGCAGGTGGTCAGTAACAATGGTGGTAGTGGTGAAGAAGAAGAAGGAAGAAGATGGAGAAATAAAAAAATAACAAATATATTTTTATTTTAAAAATTAAAAATAAGTTTTTTTTAATAAAAATTAGTGTCACATCAATAATCAGTTAGTTATTAACCGAAAATTGGATAGAGAGACCAAAATTAATCGAAATCCAAACCTCAGAGGCTAAATTGTCGAGTTTGAAAACTCAGGGACCAAAATGAAACCTAACCCAAACCTCAGAGACCAAAAGTGTATCTTTCCCAATTTATTATTTTTTATTTTGTGTTGGAGCTGAATAAATACTCTAAAGTCTATATAATATTTTTATATTTATTTTAACGTATGTTATATATAATTTTTATATTATATGTACTAAATTTTATTTCAACTAAAAAACAAGAAACGAGAAACAGTTATACAGTCATCCAACATATATTTGTTTTTTGTTTCTTTTTTTTTTTTTTTTTGAGAAATAAGAAAAAGAAATAGTTATCAAACATGTTTCTATTTTTAGTTCTTAAAAAACGGAAAACGGAAAACAAGAACGTTATCAAACGAGCTCTTAGTGATCGATACGAGTAATATTATGTTTGCTTAGTCACCAAACATAAACCATTACTCTTAATAACAATGACCAAATAAAAGTGAGAAAAGGGACGATTGGAATCACCATATATGCATATGGTTAGGTTTGTATGTGAAGTCATATGAGAACTTTAGAAGGTAGAGAGGAAGGAGGTTGGAGATGACATTCATAATTCTTCTTTTGCAACCACCATCATTTCATCACTCATATTTCTTCAAAGGAGATTTTTTTTTTCTTTTCCCTTCAAAGCAAGGAAATGAACCAACTTTTTTTTTTTTCTCTCAACCCACCAAAATCACCTACTCATAACCACCGTTTCTCAAAACAGAGATATATTGCTCTTTAAGTTTCCAATCACTTATCATTATTGCCCATGATTTCAAAATCAATCACTCCATTTTCAAGCTACCCCATTTTATTTTTCATCATATCCTATTTTCATTATTTTTTAGGTTAAATCTACCATTAAGTCTAATTAGGCGATTATCTCTTAAGATCATGTTTACTATATAATCAAATCGTGTTGTCAAATACGAAATATTAAAAGAAGGATTCCATGTACTTATTAAAAAAAAAAAAAGCTAAGATATACTTTATGAGGCTATCATTGTCGATAAAACAGTACTTTTAATAGGTTTGTAAGTGATCATTAATTTCAAATGGGATAAATTACAATGGATTATATTATATAATGTTATATGAAGTGGGTATATTTTTCGATTTTATGTATATGTCATCAAAATAGAAGCATAGGTGTATTTCCAATTCAATTAATAAAACAATTATCCCAAATTTGATATTTTTCATATAGAAAATATATGTTTATTTTAATAGTTTAAAATATAAGTGACTAATTTTAAAAGAAACAATTGACTTTAACATCGCTTAAATAGTTAGTGAGCATAAAATTAAATTGTTGTTATGTTAGATAATATATTACGTGTGATTCCAAATATAATCATGCAATAATTGAATTTTGTACTTCCATTTGTTACCTAGTATAAATCTATCTTGTTTGTGAAGCCAAACAAAGAATATCCCATTCAAACTCTTTAACTTCACAAGCCTCCATCCAAACCCCTTTCTCTCTCTCTCAACAATGACGGTAAAGGACTGCGACCACCACCACCACCACCACCACGACTGCGAGCGCCGCCGTCTCTACCGCCGCATAGCCTGTGTCATATTTACCATTCTCCTCCTCATCGGCCTAGTGATCTTCCTGATCTGGGCCATCCTCCGGCCGACGAAGCCCCGCCTCATCCTCCAAGACGTCACCGTTTTCGGCCTGAACATCTCGTCGGTCCCGCCGGCCACCATCTCAACGACCATGCAGATCACCATCTCCTCCCACAACCCCAACGCCCGCATCGGCGTTTACTATCAGGTCATGGATGTCTACGCCGCCTACCGCGGCCAGCAGGTCACTCTTCCGACGCTATTGCCGCCGACCTACCAGGGCCACAATGATGTCACAGTTTGGTCGCCGTTCTTGTACGGTGAAGCAGTGCCGGTGGCGCCGGAGTTTGTTGAAGCTTTGAATGAGGATAATAATGTTGGGGCCATGCTGTTCAATATCAAGGTCAATGGACAGGTTGGTTCAATGTCTGCTCCGACCCAAAAGTTCTTTGTTTCTTTAGATCCCATTTTGATAGCCAAAATTTTAAGTCCTTTAAAAAATAGGGTTTAAAAATGTTTGAAATTTTGGTTTTGGTCTTTGAGTTTTGTGATATATTTTATTTTGTTACTTAAGATTTTAAATATTTCTATTTTAGTTTTTTAACTTCTAAATTCTTTTTTTTTTTAAATAAATTCCCTAAATTCCTTTGATTGAATAAATCTAGAAAACAAGAGTTTGAGTATATAAATAAAACAACCAACACCCTTAAACTACGTAGTTGAACTGAAACGCTAATTAGGCAGCAAATGTAATTTAATATTTAATATATATTTATTATTCTCTTACACTACAGGTTCGGTGGAAGGTTGGAAGCTGGATCTCTGGGCGGTATCGGCTGAACGCGAACTGTCCGGCGTATATAAAGTTCGGCGATCCAAAGCATGGAATTGCATACGGACCGGCGATGAAGTTTCAATTTGTTCAAGGTTGTTATGTCGACATTTGACAACATCTGATCTGAAGCCGACCCATCTTTGTTCGTTGTCTCGCGGCTTCTTTTATTCATCTTTCCATGTAGCTTAAAAGTCTCTATATATGGTAGTTGCCAACCGCAATCAAAATTTGTTGCGATATAATAGCTTTCAATTCCTTTTCTTACTATTCTGTATATTCTTCTCTCTAACTTTTCTTTTTCTTTTATTGTATTAGTTTTTTTCTTCTTTTTTTTTTAGCATGTTCACGTGTCTTGCAAGTATGTTTTAATATTTTAAAATAATCTACAATGATAAGATTTTAAAATTTTTAATATATATTGAGTTACTTGTCTTATCACTGATGTGAGTATACATGTTGTCCTCGATTAAAAGGTTAGAAGGTCAAATCCTCCCACCCTACATATTATTAAACTCTAAAAAATAATTACTTTGTGTTACTCGGATTTTCTTATTATTCTTCTTCTTATTATTATTATTATTGCAATGAGGTTAAAAAAAATATTCAATAGAATATATAAAATAAAATTTAGGAAAAAATACACTTTTGGTCCTTGTGTAACGTCCTGCGTTTCAAAATTAAGCCTTTTTGGGATATTTTGGATCAATTTTTGAGTTCAAATTGGAATTTAGTTGATGGGATCAAATCAATCCTTTTTAAGTGGTGAAGTTTTGGTTTAGAAATCAAATTCTTATATTCAAATCCCATAAATATGAAAATTCAATTACCCAATGATTTCCTCATTCTTAGAAAGAAAATTAGGGCTTTGGTTAGTTTATTAAAAGGGTTTAAATTGAGATATTTAGCCTAATTTTTAATATATAAAAAAGAAAAGAACCCTAAACCACATCTCCTTCTATCCTTCCTCTCCACGCCCCCCCCCCCGAAACTTCTTCTTCGTTCTACAGCAGACCCACGACCCCAGTTCGATCTCCATCTCTCTTTCTAAAGTTCGCCGGAGTTGTCACTCTCACTCCTCGTGTTCTCGTGATTTTGGCCTTAGTTCCGCGACCCGTCTCTCTCCCTCTTCGATCGTTTTGTCGGCGTTCTGCTCGCTCCAACCACCACGAGCTGCCTCGATCGAAGCCACATCGTCGGCGTCGTCTCTCCCTCTTATTCTACACGCGCCAAAATCTGTGAGACTCATGAGTTCGATTCCCTCGTCTCCATCAATCCGTGCGTAAATTCTTCGTCTTCCTTGTTTTTGGTTTGTTTCCCATGGTTGTGGTCTCAAAAATCTTTCAATTGCTTTGTGTTGGTGTAGCAATCGCAGACCGCACGTTTTCAGCTTCAAAACCCACGCAAGCAACCTCTGTCCAGTGAGTTCAATGCTGTTATGGCCCTTCGTTTGGCTTCAGTTCGTGAGTTCCCAACACGATTCTTCTTTTCTTCAGCGTTCCGGTAAGTTTGGCTTAAGGCCCACGCTGTTTTCGCAAGTTAAGCATATACCCATTAGGTGGTTGGACTTTGAATTTGCTCTAAGCTATGACCCATGCTCAATCATCACCGAATTTGATTTACCCACTCGTTGATAGCTTCAAATTTGCAGGTTAAGGTTCCTCAAAAGCCAAACAACGAGTGTTTGGGCTCGAAATTGGTTTTTGATGAATACCCATGACCCGAACGACCTTAAATTGGGTTACCCATAACCCATCGACTTGGGTCCTTGGTTGTTGGGTTGTTTTGAATACAAACCTGCTGGTACTCGAGGCTGTTTGAGTGTTAATCGATAATTTCCAGCACCCTTTATTTCCCTTATTAAGTCTCTTAGGTGTTGTAAATCGGTTTCTAACCTTTGGAGGGCTCTTCAGGTTAAGGATCGAGTCGGTTTTGGTAAGAAACTCTTTCCTATGTACGTTTTAGGTTTGGATAGGGTGGTTAAGCTTAATTCTGATCTTTATATGTCATTCCTGTTTTTGGAGCTTGCCTAGTTTTGGTTTAGGAGCTCTTGGATTATCTTTGGAGCTTTTCATCTAGTTTAGGAGCGTTTAGAGCTTGGTAAGTGGATTTCTACCTATTGAGTCTGTTTGTTTTGTGCTAGCATGTTGTATGTATTGACCATGTTATATTTTCATGACCTATATTTATATATATCGCTTCTGGAATTATGTGCTATGTGAGATGTTGGCTAGATGTCTGTTACGATATATTGGACTGTTGAGATCATTTGATTGAGTTGGTTGATTAGCTTGTCGTTTTGTTATGATTGTCGAAATGAGTATATTATTTATGTTGTGAGCGTGCTGCATAATTGTCATGATTTCGGCATAAAACATGGTCTAGTGGCATGATGTGTAAGATTCATGCATTCTAGTGAGAATGTGAGGCGAGAGAGCCTTGTGTATTAAAAAGGAAAGATAGGTGAATGTCAGGTGCCTCAGGTAAAAATGGTCGAGAGGTGGTATGTCACCAATGGATTAAGAGGAGCATCGGGTGCCTTGGGTAATATGGCCAAGGGGCGATGCACAGTTTGATTGTGAAGTCATCGGGTGCCTTAGGTAATATGGCCAAGGGGCGATGCACAGTTCGAGGCCTTGGGTAATATGGTCAAGGGTCGAACGCTGAGCGCCTAGAGAAACATCAAGGCCTTGGGTAATATGGTCAGGGGTCGGCATGACTCGAAGGAGTCAGTCTCAAAGGGCTTTGTGAGGGCCATGAGTGTTGAGCGAGCTCGTGGAGCTTGAGAGAAAATCGAGTATGCATGGCATGGTGCGGAAATTCATGTGTTAGGTGTATGGTTGTTGCACGACTGCATTAATTGAGTATGTTTTATCGTGTTGATTGTTTGTCTTGTATTTAGGACATGTTATTGTGATTGAAAAGCATGATGCATGTTTGCCTTGTATGTTGTGCGTTGTTGATGACTCTTCAGGTGTGAGCCACTTACTCAGTACTGCTGTTTTATACTGATCCACCACTAGATTTTGCAGGTGAGGAAGAATACTACGAGCCTGGTGATGCTGAGGAGCATGCTTGAGAAAGCAAAGCTTACGAGTTTAATTCATTAATAGATTCTGGTTGTTTAAACATTGTTAGGAGAGATAAATTTTTGTGTTGATCATTAAGTGTTGTTTAGGATAATGGTTATCAACTTTGTAACGCCCCGCGTTTCAGAATCGAGCCATTTTGGGGTTTGTTGAGTGCTTTATTCTAATTTGAAAATTAGAATTTAAGCTTAGCCTTGGGTCGATAAATTAAATTTCTAAAATTTGGAGAAAAGAGATTTTTATTAAATCTTTATTTCTCTAATGTGAGGATTTAATTTGAGACCTTATTCCCTAAGTTCAACGAGTAACCCAAATTTCCTTCTAATTAGAGTTTTCTAAATTCCTTAATTTCCTTATTTGATATTCTAAGCCTTGGTTACTCCTTTAATTATTGGTTGTTAATTGGGTGTAATAAGAAAAGAAAAGCTAAAAGAAAACCCTAACCCTCAAAACTATCTTTCTCCCTCCCTTCTCCTCACATGAAGCTGCCGCCAGCCCCCCCTCGTGTTCTTCTTCTAGCCAGCAGAAAACTCGCGTGTCGTCACCTTCCATCGCCGGAGAAGCCGCCTGTCAGCCTCGCGTCGTCGTCTTCGTCCCTCTCGTTCGCCGGCCAGCCACCCACGGACCTCGTCGCCGCCGTATTATCGCCGAGTGTAGTAGCGTCGTCGTACTTCTCCTTCCCTCTCTTCATTTCAGTCGTGAGAAGCTCGTCGCCGCCCCTTCGCGCGAATCTCTCCCTCTCTCCGTGCCATTGTCGTGAAGTCGAGCCGCCGTCAGTTCTTGCCGGAAAACGGAGACCCACGCAGTGCTGCCCCTCCCTCTCTGTCGTTCTTCACCGGAAATTGGCACCCACGCTTCAAGTCCCACGCGAGCGGCTTCTGTACAACAAGATCCGCGTTTTCCAGCCTCCAACGACATTGTTCGACGCTTGGGTAACGTTTAGCTTGAACCCACGCCTTTTTGGATTCAATTTTACTTTACCCATTCATTGACGGCTTCTAAATTGTAGGTTTGAGGTTCTTGGAAAACCAAATAGCGAGCGTTTGCGTTTGAAATTGGTTTTCGACGAATACCCATAACCTGAACAACCTTGGGACTGAATGCCCATAAGCTAGGAGGTTCGGATTAGTGATTTCGAACTCATTCGGTCACTGGACAGCAAGCTTCAAGGCCGTTTAGGTGTCGATAAGTAAGTTTCCATGCTCTTAAACCTTTATAATTTTAATAGGTTGGCTTTAGAATAGCCTTTAATCCTTGGGTGTCCCACTAGTTTTAGTTTCAAGCCAATTCGAATCGCAGACAGCACGTATTCAAGGGGTTCTGGTTCTATTTGGCAAATTCCAGCAAGCATCGCACCTCGTTTGGTGGTGGTTGGTAAGTTTTAGAGTTCTTTAATCTCATTAGACTCCTTGCTAGGCTCTACAAATCAATTTCCTAACTTGGAAGTCATATGCTTGGAACGTTGGCTCGATTAAAGCCTGTTTTAAGTAACTTCCAGTAAGGGACAAATTTGTTTGGTGGAGTTTAGTAAGTAATAATCCTCTTTAGATCCTTTCTAGCATGGTTAGAGATTTGATAGGTTAGTTTTAATTCTTTAGAAGTTATCATTGTTGTTTAGGAGGTTATCTGGATCTTTTGGTTTGTTTAAGGAGTTCTTTAGGAGCGTTCGCAAGCTTTTGGTAAGTAGTTCTTACCTGTTGAAGTCTGTTTGATTGCATGATACACGCTGTTTGTTTAATCGCTTTATAATTATTCTCCTGTTTCTTGCCTTGATTATATATATATATGTGTGTGTGTGTGTGTGTGTGTGTGTAAGTGCTTCTTGCTTCTGTGTTATATATATATATATATATATGAGATATTCGAATAGCATGAACTGTTGTTGTGTTATGCTTGGTTGTTAAGCATGCTAGTTGTTGTGCTTTTATGAGTTAAGCATGAGTCGAGAGTATGTTGTTGTTGTATGTATATGCTTGGTGGGCATAGTACATGAGTTTAGAAGCATGATGCAAGGCATATGCATTCTGGGTAGTTTGGTGTGGTATTGATAACTTGCAAAAAGCAAGTTATTTATCCTTTAAACTTAAGCTAAAACAAGGCCAAAAGAAACCAGGATGCGTTGCTTTAGCGCAATAAGAAAGGAAAATGTGATAATTTTTATGTGGCGAGCTATATTCATGTATGCGGTGAGAAATTATAAAATGTAGGGCACTAACGCAACTAATTCAATTGTTTTCCAAAGTTTCTTCTGAGCGCAGGCACACATCCCAAGACAATCAAGAGACAAACGAGATGGATGAAAGGACAAACGCTGACACAACTTATACAACTAACGTAAGTGGGCTGAAAAAGGGTTGAAAAGTGGCAAGTTGGCTGATGATGACTAAAGCAAGTTGCTTATTACTTGGAGAAGTTAGCTTCCCTCGCCTATAAATAGAAGCCACCTGCTCAAGGACAGGATATATTGAGAAGAATTGAGGGACGAGAGTAGAGGACGAAGATCAAGGAGATAGAGAAATCACAGAAAGCTGTGATTAAGAGTAGACTTGCGTTTGCTATGTATTATTGCATGATGTATTGTTTTGCTCGCATGAGCTAATTTCTTCTTCAAGGCTTAGCGCAAGCACCTCATGCGGTGATAAGTATATTTTGTAAGCGCATATTTTGATTTAAATGAAACATTAATTGTCTTCTACTTAGTTGCAATAATATTTTCATTACTAACTCCCGCTTGGCCAGCCGGATGCGGTAGCAGTATGCTAAATCCTTGACAGGTAATGCATGCGGACATCTCTAAGTAGAACAAGTTAGCGCATGACATGTAGTCTTGGTAGTATGAAAACACTACCGCTAAAAGATAGTGCATGCATGAGCTTTGATTTCGTTAAGACTAATGCAATCCCTTGTAAGTATTAGAGAACTAAGCCCCACGCATGAACTAGCCAAATAATCAATTGATAGTTTTATGCCAAACGCAAAAAGGAGTACCAGAAGGGAAACTTATGATTTTTTCTCACTTAGGCATTAATGGATCAATTAACCAAAGTATGCGCTACAAGGTTCTTATAAACGCATGAGGTTGCAACCGCAACAGCCTTGATTCTACTCTCCTTAATACTTTTATTTTCATTCTTATCGCATGTTTAGTTTTCTGCAAGTTTTATTTTTCAATCTTACCAATTCTATTATTTATTCTTTTATATAATATCACACGTTTTGAGTTTAGATCAGTAAATATTATTAAAACGTTGCAAATAACCTTCCCTGTGGATTCGACCCTGGACTCACCAGGTATTACTTGATTTTGTCAATTTATACTTGGATTGATTATTATCTACGACTATTCTTGATTAACTTTTTGAACATACTGACAAGCCATCAGGTATGTATATGCTTGGTGGACATAGTACATGAGTCTAGGAGCATGATGCAGGGCATATGCATTCTAGATAGTTGTAATAGAGAGGTAAGGGACCTGAATATGAAAGAAAGGAAAATTAGGTGAATATCAGTGCACCTCGGGTACAAATGGTCGAGGGGTGGCATGTCACCAGTGGTTTTAAGAGGAGCATCGAGGCCTTGGGTACAAATGGTCAGGGATCGGTGTGATGAGTCTAGAAAGCATCGGTGCACCTTGGGTACAAATGCCCAAGGGGCGATGCGCAGTTCGAGGCCTTGGGTACAAATGGTCAAGGGTCGAACGCCGAGCTCCGTAAAGAGCATTGTGGCCCTGGGTACAAATGGTCAGGGGACAGTGTGACTCGAAGGGTTAGTCTTGGAGAGCCAAGTGAGGGCTAAATACGTTTGATGATTAATTGTGAGTTGCATAGAGAGATGCATGAGGTTTGACTTAGGAGAGTCATTCATTTTACTTGTTTTTAAGCATGTTGTTGTGTTTCTAGCTTTGAGAAGTATGTTGTTTGCGCATGAAAAGCATGTTGGTTGCTTGGTTGTTGTTCGATGGCTTCTCAAGTAGGAGCTGCTTACCAGTACCATGGTTGTACTGACCCCCTCCCCTCTCTTCCCCCTAACTCCTAGATTATGCAGGTTATGAGGACTGTGCTGACCATGGTGATGCAGAGGAGGCATATGAGGAAGGACCATAGCTAGCTAGCATTGTGTTTCCTTTTTATTTTCGTTGGCAGGATAGTTGTTACTTATTATTGTTGGATAGTTGTTGTCCTGTTAGGTTTTGTTTCTGAAATTATTGTTGCTGAAACTTCAGGCTTTGGTTGTGTTAGTTTTGATAAACTTTATATCTCTCATTTCAGTTAATAATAGTTAAGTTGTTCCAAATAGCTTGAGAGAAGTTGGTTGTGCTTAGTTGAGTTTTAGCTGTGGATGTTCCTACTTATTTGATTTATACTGTCGCGAGACCTGACTTGCTTGTTCTCTGGAGTTCTGTTGTGTTGTAGCATGGTGGGTTGTTGAGAATGTTATATAGAAGTGCTTATCTTGTCTATCAAGTTTTGGAAAAATTTTGGGATAGTCGTATGTATGCCGTTATGCTGCCGAAATTTTTGGAGCACTCGTTGGTTCTTGGTTAGAAGTTAGTAATGTCGCTAGGTTAGTTTATAAAAACCTGGGGCATTACAAACTTACTCGTTTAATGCTTTGAATTAGACTCTATTTGAATTGCTTAAATTGAATGGGAATGGTTACGAGATCTGACTCGTAATCCTGTGGCATCTTTATTTAGTGTTATGTTGATGCTTTAACAAGTTGTAAAATTTTGGTTTAAGCAAAACTACGTCGTTATGCTGTCGAATTTTCGGTAGCCCTTTAAAGAATAATGTGACTAAGATTAGTAGTTCTTTTAGATAGCCTCTTGAGAATTTGGGGGCGTTACACCTTGAGATTTATGTTAGATTTTATTTTGATCCCTGAGTTTTCAAACTCGGCAATTTAGCTCCTAAAGTTTGGATTTTGTTTCATTTTAGTCCCTCCGTGCAATTTTCTTTTAGTTACCAACGAAAAGATGACATGACATTTATTGGTTATTAAAAAAATATATATTATTACTATTTTTTATTATTTTATAATTTTCAACTAAAAAAATAATTTTTATTTCTTTTTTTAATTTCTCTTTCTCTTCCATCTCCTTCTTCTCTTTCCTCTCCATTTCTCCTTTTCCCTCTCCTTTCTCTTTATTCCTTCCATGGGTCGCTGCTGATACTGCCGTCACCGTCGTTGTCCGCCGATATCATCGCCACCTTTTTTCTTCTTCTTTCTTATTTCTTCTCCTTCCCTTCTTCTTTTCTTTTTCTGTCTCCTTCTTTCTCTCTTTCTTCCATTTCTTTCTGTTTTCTTTAAAACAAATAAATAAATCTGAAACGAAGACGACTCAAGTCCAAATCTGTTCGTTGGCGGTTCCCTAGATCTACGCGTCGTGAAGGGGGTTTCCCCAGATCTGTGCGTTGCGATTGATGATAGGTGTCGCGCCAAAGAAGAAGACCGCTCAATTCAAGATCTGTGTGTCAGCAATTCCCTAGATCTGTGTGTCACAATTGGTGATAGGTGCTCATGCCGGAGAAGAAGACCGCTCGAGTCCATTGTCGCATGGGTTACTCCACACACATCGTCGCTGGTTTGGGTCATAGGTCGGAGGAGCAGCTCGGAGGTTTCATACTTGGAAACGAAAGGCTTCCCTATTCCGAAGCCGGAAAAGCTTCCTCCTCCCTCCCCCTATTTTCTATTTAAAAAAATAAAGAGAAAGGAGAAGAAAGAAGAAAGAAGAAAGAAGAAAGAAGAAAGAAATGATAAAAAGAGGAAAAAAAAGAGTTGTTGCCGGTGAGCGACGGTCGCTGGTGACTGGTGGCTACCGACGACAGTAGCAGGTTAGGTGGTTGTGGTGGCGGTGGTGGTGATTCGGGTGGTGGCTGTGGTGGTGGTGGTGGTGAAGAAGAAGAAGAAGAAGGGAAGAAATAAATATATTAAAAAATAATAATATTTTTATTATTTTAAAAAATAAAAAATAATTAGTGCCACATCAGCAATCCGTTAGTTATTAACGGAAAATTGGACGGAGGAACCAACATGAAACGAAATCTATACCTCATGGGTTAAATTGTCGAGTTTGAAAATTCAGGAACCAAAATGAAATCTAACCCAAACTTCAGGGATCAAAAATGTATTTTTCTCTAAAATTTAAAAAATGCATAATTTTCAAATAGTACTTATTTCTTTTAACCTTGTTTTTCTTTTAATATGAAGAAAAAAAAAAAGAAATCTTATAAGTAAAAAGGTAAAACAATAAAAAGAACAAAATGAAAGGGTATGAACAGGGGTGGATCCAAAAAATATAGTTTGGGAACCAAATTTTGATAATGTTTTGGAGCAGACAATATCATTCTGTTATATCAACCAATGATCAACTCTACTTGGGGACCTTGTAGGAATCATTTTTAAACTTTAGGGATCAATTAAAAATCAAATTCATAATTTTGAGTCCAAAAGATTAAAAGACTTTATGGAAGCCAACCTTAGAGATTCAAACTCGTTGGAGTTGGAGTAAAACGATTAAAGACCCGTCAGAATTTTCTTTCTCCACTACCTTCAAAGTATTTAATTTTCTTAACCTATATTTTAGTTTAATTCTAAATAAATCAAAATTGATTCTAATGCTTCTACTGCGGGGTGAAAAGTTCATTCCTATCACACCCAAAGATCAAACATAGATCTAAAGTACTTAAATTATGAATCCAAAAGGAAATTAGAGCAAGTCGATATCCACTAAAACTTACCTAATGCTTGGATCTTTGCTAAACATTGGTTAAAGGGGGTTCAAATGAGTTTGAATGTCACCGGATTGGTCCAAAAACTGCACATAGAAGACTTCCAAGTATTACGAATCGAGTTAATTAAACTAATCTAATTGAATCCAAAAGGGCCAAAAAAGTGTTGAATCTTACCAACAGGGCCTAAATCCTTGCTGGTCAATGACTAAAAGTGTTTGATAATGCATAATTGAAGCTACCGACTATGGTAAACCGATTTAAGGTCGTTCGGATTGTGGGTAATTGTCATAAGCCAACTTCAAGCCCAAATGCTTGTTGTTTGGCATTCAAGAAGGCTTAAACCTATGAAATCAAAGTCATTAGGGAGTAGGCATCACAAAACTACTGAAGATTGAGCATTATTGGCTAGCATCAGACCTTACCAAAACGAAGAATACGCTGTTGGAAACAGCTAAAGTTGCGAGTCAGAACACTACCACGAGGAGTGATTCACGTCGTGGGCGTTGTAGAGCCATTGTGGAGGGAAGAAGAAGTTGTTGTGGTTCGAAGCTCGCATATTGAAGGAGAAGACTGGTCCACAGGTGGTGTCGTGTGTAGTAAATCGTCCCGAGGGCACTCGTGGGTCAGTCCGCCACCACTTGGAGCTCGCGTGTCACCGATGAATTGTTGCTAGAGGTCACGACTACAAGCGCAAAAGGGATGGAGTTTCGTTCGGTCGCGGTCGAAGGAGGAGGAAGAAATCTGAAGAGAAGGGGGTCGACTACACGAAGAGAAAGCGAGGAAGGGAGAAAAATGGGTTAGAGCTATTCTTCTTTTCCTTTTATTCTTTTATCTCTCCTTAACCAACATTGAAATCAAATCAAGGGATCTAAAGAATTTTAATAAAATCTAACTACTACAATATTTAGGTTCCTTTTGAACTTTGAAAATAAGAATCTACATATATATCTATAATCTATCTATAATCTATAATCTATATCTATAATATATAAAAAGAACGAATGTGGATGAAACTTTTTTTTGGACAATATTAACCTCAACTCTTTAGAAAATACCTAAACTATCCTTTTTCTTTATTAAGAAATACTAATTAAATTAAATTTTGAAACCTTTAACTACCCACCAACAAACTCACGTTCTTATTCCTATCTGAAAGTTACTAAATATTAATGGTTCTTTTTTCATTTATTATTATTCTTTATAATTATTTTATCATTTATTAACATTTAATTTAAAAATAAAATCCAATGAACATTAATTGTTGTAGTTCTTATTAAATCGTGTTTAAATTAATAAAAGAATTATTAAAGAATTTTTTATTACCGCACACCACACACCCACCCACGTAAACTCTATTGCCTTTTTTATTATTATTTAATAATTAATAATTAATTTTTAAGTTGTTTTATTATTAATTATCGTGTAGTCAACACATGTATTTGAGATACAAGAGTTAGAATGTGAAAATTTAATTTTAAAATTTTAAGTAGTTTTATTATTAATTATCATTTAATTAACACATATATATTTGAGATATAAGAGTTAGAATGTGAAAATTTTTGTCCTTTTATTTTTATAAATTAATTCTAAAAATTTATGAGTTACTTTAAAATTCTAATATTTAATAATGAAATTCAAGAATTTTGTAGCTATTTATGTTCTATAACTATATAAAAGCCTTTTTTTTTTTTTTTTGATAAACTATATAAAAGCCACTCTTCAACATATATATATATATATATATATATAGTTTATGTATTTACATATATAAATATATTATATATATATTTCGATTGCTTAATCTAACATGCATCTTTAGTTTGTCTTTTGATATAATATTGATAATTTGCAATTTAAAAAAAGGTTTGAAGATATGTAAATAAGAGAGTTATAGATGATATACCTCCAATTGAACTCAAATGCAAGTTTTTTTTACATCAAATGCAAATATGTTTTTAACTTCATAAGTATCCTCTCCTTCCACATATGTATTTTAGTTTTAGTGCTTATTTTATGATATTAATTATTATTATGAAACTTTATATAGAATAGGAACCTTTTTAAATTTAATTTGTAGTATATGATTATATTAATTGATTTTCTCCTTAAAACCACAAAAATAAGAAACCATACGATTACATTTATATATTTTTTTTGAAAATAAACATTACATTTTATGTAGTAAGTATTAATAAGAGAGAGGGAGAAAGAATTAAATTTTTTTTTTATTATTATTTTAATATATTTTTTTAGAAAAATTAATTTTTTTTAAATTAAAATAATAGTGCAACGTCTGCAAACTGTTAGGGTTTAACACAAAATTGGACGGAGGGACCAAAAGTGTAACGAAATCCAAACCTCAGGAGTAATTTTGTTGAGTTTTAAAACTCAAGGACCAAAGTGTAACCTAACTCAAACCTCAGAGATCAAAAGTGTAATTTTCCCAACTATTTTTTGAACAATTTTGTCCTTTATTTTTAATTTAATACCTAATTTGTCCTTATATAAGGTGGTTTTTTAGTCATGATATGTACTCGTTGTTAATGACCAAATGGAAGTCATGAAAGTTTTAGAAAGTTAAGCATAAGTGAACACATGACATGTAAAACCAATATTTAATGTGGTTATTAAAGAATAACCGTTTTAAATATGCACATAGGAATTAAAAAAGAAACAAAAATGGAGTCTCCTCTTCTCCCTCCATTTCATTTTTCCTATATGTACCGATTTTTTCCATTAGCACAGTGGTGGATCGAACTAATTTTTATCTCACGTGCAATTCAATTCGATCGACTTTTAGTGAGTCAATTTCTTCAATGCGTGAATTTTGGAGCAAACATTGCCGACTCATTTTGTAACGCCGTTAAGCTAAGGTAAATGTCAATTTCCAAATTATTGGTTGAGTTGAGCAATGTTTATTAATTATTATTGGAATTAAGGGCTCAATTAGAGGATTAGTTGGAGTTTATTTGAATTATAAAAGTTTTAAGTGAGCTGATGGCAATTTCGTAATTGAGTGGTGAATAAGCGATGCCAAACCCTAACTCCTTTTCACGATTTTCAGCCCTCCTTCCTCAAGGATTATTATTATTATTTTTTTTTTCTTTTTCTCTTTTCTTTTTCCCTCCCTCGCGGCAGCTCACCCTCACCAGCCATTTTTTTTCGTTTTCTTTAGCCGCTGGCAGCACTTTTCTTCATCATCTCCGGCGCCGACTGCTAGCGTCCCTCCGACAAGCACGAGACCCACGGCGGCGACAGCACGATAGCAGTTCGCGGGGTTGATTACCGACGGTTCTACAGTGGATTCACGAGCAGTCTTCAAGCGCGGGCAGTAGGTATTCTTCTTCTTCTTCGATTTACGCCTCTCTTATGCCCGATCTCTCTCCCACTCGTTTCTGGTTATTTCCGCGAGCAGGGGTCTCCGGCGAAGGTGTTCAGCAGCAGATTTCGGCCAGATTGGACGTGATTCAGCGAGCTTTTGCATGGGCAGCGTCGTTTTGGGCGTTTCAGCGTGTTTCCGACAATTTTTAGGATTGGGTAAGAGAATTAAGTTAAGTTTTGGTGGATTTAAATGTTTTAGAAGAATACCCATTGATGTTAGCTTTCAATTTCAAGGTTATTCATATCTCTTTGATTTGATTATTCTTTATCTTCTGCTTTTGCACTTGTTCCGCAGCCCTAGATTTCGATTTCATTTTCTTTGTTTTCTTCAATTTCATTATTGCAAGTTCAGTAATAATCTCCTCTGGATTTTTTTTTTCATTTCCACCCGTGTTGTCCTAGACTCTGAATCCATATCAAACTGCTGTTGACCAAATTGGTAGGATCGAAGGATCGGAATAGAAATTGTACTGAAATACTTGAATAACAAACATATACATTCAAAATATCCCATCGCAACTTATAGAGATATCCTGCTGAGCAAAGTTGAAGCCAAAACAACCAAGTAATTACTTACTTGCCTTCACTCCTCTCAGTTACTCTATTTATAACCACTCCACTAAGAAACTACATCATTAAAAACTATAATACCGCCAATATCCTAGTAATATTTCTAATTTTCCCTAATTCTTAACATGCTCCTTTGTCCTTTCTTTCATTTAGCGCTCACATTGGATGATGTGAGTTAGGTGTCTTAGGCATTCAGTCATTTTCTGTCTGTATAATCTTTCCTTGAAGAAAATTGGTGTTTAATATGGAAGAATTTTTTGTATGCTTTATGCATCAATGAGTTACATTCAAGTTTTTTCACAGGAACAGTTAGAAGACAGTAAAAATGAGCAAGTATGGCCTGCAACTTAGGGTTAAGCCATCACAACAGAAGCAACCTACAAGACCACCCCTTCCTGCTCCTCTTGGATTTCAAGATGATGATGATAATGATGTTGAGAGAGAGATATCTCGCCAAGCTTCCAAGAATAAGGCGCTTAAGGATGTAAGCTCGCCTGTATATGACTATTTTTTTCTCCGTGTGTTTGTACTTTTTCCTTTACTGTTGACTATTTATTGAGCAAAGATAATGTCATTAACAAGAATCTCAAGGTTGTACACTAGCCTTAATTTTTTTTTTCCCCTGAAAAATCAATTTAGATTGAGGAGCAACACAAGAAAGCACTACAGGAGGATCCGTCAGTTTTTGACTATGATGGAGTCTATGATGAAATGAAAGAAAAGGCTGTTCAACCTAGAGCACATGATCGTGAAGAGAGAAAGGTATGTTCATATTTTGGTCCCAAAATTGCTTGGTTTCTTTGTTACCCTTCCAGATTTGTTCTCGAGGTTTAATCTATTTATTATGTATATGTATTTTTGAGAGATCTCAAGGTTTTAATTAATCAATAAAGTTTTATTTTTCTTAAGTTTCAATGTAATCTTTTACTTCTCAAAAAAAGGGTTTTAGGATTTGGCAGTTGTAGCTGTGAGCTGAACTCTATGATTTTGACCAACGGCTGGGTCTTTGTTTGATAACTTTTATGGCTGAGTTTGAGAATGGAAGTTGTTAAATGGTTCAATAATCGAGTTCTTGGAAACATGTTTAGAAAAACAAGGAGAAAAATACAAATAGATATTTTAATTTCAAAATATAAAAAGTAGGGAAAAATACCTTTTTGATTCTTGAGTTTTGAGGAATTGGCGCATTTGGTCCATAAGTTATCAAAATAGACCTTTTTAGTCCCTAAATTTTGAGAAATAGGTTTAAAAGGTTCCTAAGTTTTCAAGATGGACCTTTTTAGTCCTCAAGTTTTGAGAAATAGGTTTAAAAGGTTCCTCATATTATTTTTTAATTTTTTAAAAATTATTACTTTTTAACTTTTTTAATTTAAAAATCCATTCAATATTAAAAAATAATAAAAAAATATTAATTTAAAAAAGTTGAAAAAATAATATGAGGGACCTTTTAAACCTATTTCTCAAAACTTAAGGACTAAAAAGGTTCGTTTTGAAAACTTAGGGACCTTTTAAACCTATTTCTCAAAACTCATGAACTAAAAAGGTTTATTTTGAAAATTCAGGGACCAAAAAGGGTATTTTCCCCTAAAAAGTACTATAATTTCTGTTGCAGTTCACATGGAGTTGTAAACTTTAGTTTAGTCGTAACACAAAATGTTTGCTGGACAAAATGGTTATAACTTTATTTGGGATAATTGATGCAACACCTTTATTTAAAATAAATGAACGTAAACACAACTCTGATTCCTACTAGATTTCAACTAGGACTTATAATCCAATTAGAATTAGAATTAAAAAAAGCCCTAAACTTAACGACATAAAAATGAAGTCTTATAGAAAACCAAATATGTACAAAAATACATTATCACCCTAATCTAATCCTACTACCACTCTTGTGAAAACACTTATTTGGCTCACTGCTTTTCTGTTGCAGCCAAAGTATATTCAAAATTTGCTCAAAAAGGCACAAGAGCGAGAGAGAGAGCAGGAGATCATATATGAAAGAAAGCTGGCGAAGGAAAGAAGCAAAGATGATCATCTCTATGCTGGTAAGGACAAATTTGTCACTAGTGCCTACAAAAAGAAACTTGCAGAACAAGCAAAATGGATGGAGGAAGAGCGTCTCCGACAACTCCGGGAGGAGAAAGAGGATGTATGTATGATTTTCACTGTCTTTTTCTTTTTCTTTAATAAGTTAATAATTTAATAAATCTTAGTATTTATGAAATGCCTTCTATAGTGTCAAAATGAGCAAGTGTTATGTTTTATCATTTATTTTTATTAGAAAGTGTGGATTTTATCACAATTTCCCTGATTTTGGTAACTACTAGTTTGTTGATGTTCATGTAATATCCCACCCTTAGGCTATAGACGACATATCCCATATTTATCTTGTATGCTGAAGTACTCGAAAGCCAACTGGTTTCTATTGCATCCTCTAGGATTAAACCAGGTTATTTTACTGGTTTTGCAACCATGCTGATAAAAAAATGCTGATAAAAATAGTTTATTGCAAGCTTGTCTAGAAGCTAGTGGCTTTGGCGATTCCATCATGAAACCTATGGCTTGTGGTACAAAGGTTATTGTCAGCAAGTATGAGCCTCATCCTCTTGAGGACCTTTGGTGGGGTTAAAGGCACTTAGAAACTCATGGAGATATTTCAGTTGAGTACCCTATTTTTTCTCAATTTGTCCATAATGTGGTGGGTGATGATGGGAGGGATATTAATTTTTTTGGAAGATAAGGGGTTGGGGGATGTCCCTCTTTGATGAATCATTATGTGGCTTCCACTCTTCTAGTAACTAGGCCTCCCTCTCTTTGGGCTTTGTCGGCTGCTGACTAATAGGGAAACGACAAACGTTGTGTTTCTTCCCTCGTTGTTTGATGGCTTTAGTCTTTGTCCTAACAAGAGAGACATCTGTTCGTGGAGTCCTTGTCCCTCTGAAGGTTTGTTGTGCTCCTCTTTCTTTCATTGTTTGGCTAGTTTGTCCTTGGGGAGTGCATCGATTTTCTCCTCATTATGGAAGGTGAAGATTGAGAAGAAGGTTAGATTCTTTGCGTGGCAGGTTTTGCATGGTAGGGTTAATACCCGAGATTCGATCTCAGCTAGAGGGTTCTCTTTGGTTGGTCCGTTCTGTTGTATCCTTTAGGGAGGCTGAGGATCTGGATCACCTGCTTTGGAGTTGTGAGTTTGCTTGGGCTGTGTGGAGCTGCTTCTTTCAGGAGTTTGACTTTAACTTTGTTAGAGCTCAGGCTTTTATGGTGGCGTTCGAGGAGCTCCTTTATTCGCCCTTTCGTGAGAGAGGGTGCTTTTTGTGGCAGCTTGGGGTTTGTGCGATCCTAAGAAGCATGAATACAGACACGAGACACGAATACGACATGACATGGACACGATGACATGTCATTTTTTTAAAATCTAGGACACGAACACGAGATGGACACATTTAGTAAAATATACTTTTTTTTTACAAGAGTAAAATATACATTTTTAAAAATATATATCATTTTTATACAAGAAGGAAATTCAAAATCAATAAGTTTATGCATGAGTTTTAAAAAATGAGTTTAATGTATTTCACTCTTAAAATATTATTATTTTTCATTTATTATTGTGTCTATTTAGTATACTTAACAAGTGTTGAATATGGACTTATATTGACTTTGTACAACTAGTGTTTGCCACATATTAATTGTGTTAACAAGTATTCAATACGTGTTCAACAATTGTCAGAGTGTCCAAGTGTTTGACGCGGACATACTAGCCAAATTGAAGTGTCCGTGCTTCTTAGGTGCGATCTTATGGGGTCTTTGGGGGAAGAGAAACAACAAAATCTTCAAAGGGTGTGAGAGTTCTTGGCGCGATGTTTAGTCCCTTATTAGACTCTATGTTTCTCTTTGGGCCTTGGTGGCTAAGCCCTTTTGTAATTACACTTTAGGCCTTATTTTGCTTGATTTTTTGATAAAGAATCGAGCCTTCATTAAGAAAAATGAAAGAATACAAGGGCATCCAAAAACCCAAGCCCAAAAAGGAACCCAACTAAATGAAGGGTTTCCAATCAATCAGAATAAGACCTGGAGGATAATTACAAAAAGCCTTGGCAACCGAGACCCATAAAGAGACGTGAAACCTAATATTATCCCAAACCTCACAAGAATGTCTCTCGATCCCTCTAAAAGTTCTATTGTTTCTTTCCCCCCATAAACCCCACAAAATAGCACAAATGTCAGCATGCCAAAGGAACCTTCCTTTCTCCCGAAACGGTGGATGGAGGGGGCCATATTTTGCTTGATTGGAGTCCCTTTTTATAGTTCAACTCCCCTTTCTTTTTTTGTGGGTTTCCTTTTGTATGCCAGTGTATTCTTTCATTTTTTTTCTCAATGAAAGCTGAGTTTATTATAAAAAAGAAGTTTGTTTAGAAGCTAGCAGAGCACCCAAGGTTTTCTTTAAGGCTCTGACCACCTTTTTTGAGAAATAAGCATTGGGTCAGGAAACAGAAGGTGCATTCAGAAATTTAAACGGGCAGTTCTGGAAGTGGCTTTGCGTCCAAATAACCAACATAAGCTTCAATTTATTGGAGTTGGGGTTTTTGACCCATAAGACTCACCAAGAGCCTCATCTATATCTTAAATTATGAAGTTCCAGTCCCCATATTTAGTCTGTTTTATTTTATTTTATTTTTATAGGAAACAATTTCATTACCTAAACCAATGGAGCTACGAAAGATTTTTTCCAATTGGTCAAAAGAAAGGAGAGGCTATAAGAACTAAAATAAGAGGAGCATTTACACCAAGGCATAGCAAGAAAGATGATTTGTTCAAAATAACTAGCTAAAGTACTCTCCTTATCCTTGAAGAGGCCACCAATTATAAATACACATGTTAGGAGGAATAAGGGAGGAAATAAGGGATAGTTTGTTGAAAATATCACCAAACAGTTGGCTATAATTAAATATTCTGGCTGTTAGTATTCTATGTTTTTGTATTTTGGGCTGCTAGTAATTGGGAAATTAATCCCATGTCTTGATGATTGTGTCTTGGGTTTAGGAAGAGTCATTTAGTAAATATGTTGTCTTGAAAATGATCGAGTCTTTGTCTATTTAATAGTAAGAAAGAAGGGATATGAGGATCATGGAAAATACAGTGTAAGACATCAGTCTCGGAGAGAATTCAGCCCTCTCAAATTGGCTGATTATTCAGTAAAGAAAGAACTATTATTCCCTAGCACTTTCTGTTATTCAATTGTAAGAAATACCTTACATGAAGGAAACTCAAAATCAATAAATTTATGCATTTGTATGCTTGAAAAAATGAATTTAATGTATTTTACTCTTAAAATTTATTATTTTTGTCATTTAAGCATTGTTTCTGTTTAGTATACTTAACTAGGGTTCGAAATGAACCTACAACTAGTGTTTGCCACATATCAATTGTGCTAACAAGTATCCAATACGTGTCCAACAAGTGTCAGAGTGTCCAAGTGTCGGACACGGACATGCTAACCAAACTAAAGTATCCGTGCTTCTTAGGCTTTATGCTTTCATCAATGTGTGTTTTCCATCGACAGCAAAATAGATGATTGTTCTTTTTGTACTAATTTGAAGGTTACCAAGAAGAGCGACATTAGCGACTTTTACTTCAACCTTCAAAAGAATATTGCCTATGGTGCCGCAAATGCAGTCAAGCCAAGGGAACCTCCGAAGAAGCTTCAGCCAGAGAAGCAAGAGAAGCAGACTGAAGTCCCGAAATTGGAGAAGCATGAAGAGAGTGCTAATGCTGATGCCTTTGATAACCAACAGTCGTTGAAATACTCCAATTTACCTTCCCAGTCAGCCAAGACGTTAGAAGAGCATTCTCATCTTGAAGAAGAAGACCTTTCAGTTTCAAACAAAACAACACCATCTGATGTACTGCGAGGTACTAGCCCCCCTTCATTACATGATAAAACTTCAGTTGAGGAACAACCCAAGCAGGACGAAGGTGAACAACAACCAAAGCGCGACCATCATAAAAGAAGTGAAGATGCTGTTGCTGCTGCTAAAGAGCGCTTTTTGGCTCGAAAAAGAGCAAAGGAGGTGTGAAATACTTGTTGGTCTAGATTAAACTGAGGACAAATATGTAAATGTTACTGTTGTATCGAGGATAGTTGATAATTATGTTCTTAATGCTGAAGCTCATCTTTGAGCTTCGGCTGTGACTTACACATTTATTCACTGTGGTCCATGTGAGAGATTCCTTGTGTTGATGACTAGGAGACCTACAGAGGAAGCCCGAAGAACTAGCTGCTCAAAGTTCAACTTTTGTGTCATCAATTGGCAAATGCTATAAATTTAGGTTGTTAAATGGCCCCCACACCAGTTTTTTGGCTCACATTTCCTTGAAACTTGCACGTGATGATTGCACAGGATGCATGAACATACAAGCGTGTTTTATTCTTGCATTAAATGAAGATGGCATGCCGTTATTAAACATGTGGTTTAGAAATTGGACATTGGACATAATCTCCTGCCTAGCACGCCGATTTCATAAAGTAGGGAGCAAATCGTATAAACTAGATCTACCCAATTTTATGCTCAACCAACCCTTAATCCTATCATCACAATATGGAAAGATTCTCTTCTTCGTCAGGACTCAAAAACTTGTTGACATTAACTTTCCACTTCTACCATAAGAATAAACAGAAAATAATCGAAATTAAAAAGAAAACTACTAAAAAAAATGCAAGAATTTATGTGAAAATTCCCAAATCGAAGAAAAACCACAACCACAAAATGGCTTAATATACATAAGCAACTTTGATTTGTTTGGAAGTCCATCTTTTGCAAGGAATGTGTTATTCGTTTGGTGCATTAGTGAACCCAAAATGCTCATGTTCAATAACACCATGTCTCTAAACACTTTTTCAAGGAATTGTCTGTTCACGGTCCAACCTAGATACTGATGTTTATCTGTTCTTGCTATAAATAACTTTTTTTTTTCTTTTTTATTTTCCTTTTTTGTTTGATAGTGATTTTGAAACAAGTATCTGATTTAATTATAATTAGTATTGTAAAAAAAAAAAAAATTAATTAAAGGTGCTTAATCACCAAATTCTATCTCAAAAAAATAAGAGTGAGAAAAAATATTAAAGAGATAAAAAAGTTAAGAGAGGGAGAGATGAAATTTAAGAGAGAAAAAAGTTAGAAAGAGAGAGCTATAAAAATTTAAAGAGAGAAAATTAGATAGTGACAAAAATGATTTTGAAAGAAACATTGTAGAGTCAAAAAGTTTAGTTGAAAACTAAAGAGAGAGGAAAACAAATTCTGTAGACAGTTAAAGAGAGGGGCATAAAAGTTTTAGAGAGGGAAAACAAGTGAGGGAAAGAGGTAAAAAATTTTGAGATAAAAAAGATTAGAGAGAGAAAAAAATTGAAGAGAGAGGGATTGACAATAAAGAAAAGAAAAAGAAAGACTACAAACTTACATTATGTCAATTATATGAAGGAGAAATAAGGAGAGAATCAATGGTATGGAAAAAAGCAACTAATAGTTGTTTGAAGACGACTTTGTGAGGCGGAATGAGATTTTCAAGTAAAGTGTGATTTTGATTTTGTTGATGCTATGATTGGTGGTAGGTCACTGAACTTGATAGCGTTGACAAGTCAATGTCATAAACTTGTGGATTAAAACTTTAGAAGCCATATATATGAATCCAAATCAAAGTAGTTAATGAGATGATTTTCAAAACCAAGTTGGATATTCCTACCGCCAAAACGTAAAGGTCAATGTTCAAACTTTGTATTAAATGATAACTTAGACCTTCTAATTGTTTTACTCCACACCACCCTTTTAAATAATATAATCTCATCATTACAAAACACAACATTTCCTTTCTTCATTTCTTCATTTCTTCCTTTCTCCGAGTCGTTATGGGTCGAAACTTCAACAATCCAAAGTCGGAACCCCAAGATTTGTCGTTGGCGGTGTCTAACTCGACGACCGAAGATGCTACGACGTCGGCCATGGTGCTGTTGGGGTGCACTCGATGCCTCATCTACGTCATGTCGTCTAAGTTAGATCTCAAGTGTCCCAAATGCAACAACACCACGCTGCTTGATTTCTTCAATTTGGAAGAACAAGCATCATCATCTCGGAGAAATCACGTTGCTAAATGAGATGGGATTTATCCACATGTCGATCATAGTAACCTTGTTTTATCCACAACTCTTTTTTACTTTCGTTTCTGAATTTCCTTGGTTGTCTTGTTTTCTTTTCTTTTCTCTTTTTCCTTTCTAATTCAATTCTTATTGTAACTATTTGCTATCGATCAGTTATTGTAATCATGCTATGCCAGTTTCAGAGTAGTATATATGTTTATTTTCAAGATATTCTCCATGTCTTTTTGAACATATATGGCTTATTTATTTGAGAAATATCATGCCAATTGATAGTTGGCTTGATTTAATTAGTTGTTTTGACCAATAAATATATTGACATTTTCAATTTTATAAAAATTTTAAAACAAAATTATTTTCAGTAAAATTCTCAACTTTAGTCACTATCAATTAGTTCCATTTTTCAAAATGTTGGTTGTGGGTTAAGTAAAGAGAGAGCAGAGGGAAGGAGAATGAGGAGAAAGTAGAGAGAGAGAGAGAGAGAAAAAGTAGAGAGCAATGGCTTCAACAAGAAGAAAAGTAGAGAGAAGAAAGGTTATGTAGAGAGAGAGTAGAGAAAAAGGAAACTAATAAATAGTATTAAATAATATTAAATCAATAAATCATGATTTAAAAGTGGCAGCATAAAGCAATGCCATGACATTATTATGAGAGGTTTAATTAGCTTTTTGTTTGTCACTTATAGACATTTAAAATCATTTCAACACTAAATAGAAACAAAATTTTTAAGCTTTACTAACAAAAAAAAAGGTATTGGTAACTAGTTATTAGCATAACAATAATTTTAATCGATTCTTGAACATTTAGAGTCGTTGTACTTTAGTCAGTATAAAAATTGTGGCACGTTGAGTGCGAGAGACTAGTTTTGAGTGGATTCAAGTGTTTGACATCTTAGAAAAAAAAATATTTAGTATTTTTCATAGGTTGATATTTTCAATTTAACCATCGTTGTTCCTTTTTACTTCCCTTTCTCCAAAGAAAACACTAAAGCACAAAATGGGAAGTTCTAAATTGATGCTACCTTGAAAACTCTATACATTTTACAGTGACCAAGAAAAAAAGGAAATAACAAGCTAGCAACTATAGCCAGATATTTTACTCTCTATCCATATTTGGTACACACAATAGTTGACCTTCCAATCCTCCACAACCTATATTTTCTATCCAATCTCAATCAAACATATTCATACACGCTTAATATCTTAGCCAACATGAGCATAGATCGACTAACATGTAAAGCTTCTACTAATGACCAAGAGGTCTGCGGTTCGAATCTCCCATTTCACATATTCTAAAAAAAAAAAAACAAGCTTAATATCTCTTATACACCAATCCTATGAGACGACCCCACTCACAAGACTTTTTTTTTTTTTTTTTTTTTTTTTTTTTGACAACATGTAGATTGTGTATCAAATAACATGGGGTTCCATCTCAAAACCAATTGGCAATGGGTGGAGTAACCCATATATCTTATAAATTGTGAGGTATCCACTTATCTTTTCAATGTGGGATCCTCAACATGCCTCCTCAAGATGGTGCCTCTTTGGGTTCACCAATCTTGGATCGTATCCCAAATTTTTTTTTATTGGACCGAATGCTCGTTTGGGTTTTATGGGCTCTGATACCATATTAGATAACATGGACTTCCATCTCAAAACCAATTGACAATGGGTGGAGTAACCCATCTATCTTATAAATTGTGAGGTGATCTCCACTTATCTTTTCAATGTGAGATCCTCAATATTGTGGCCTGTGGGGATTCGAACTAAAGAACTTTTGGTTATTAGTACAAGTTTGATACCAGTTAAGCTATGCTTATGTCGGCTCCCATCCACAAGATTATCCCACTCTAGATAATAGTAATAATATTAAAGAAGTAATAAATATAGTGTTAAGTCCAAGACACTAGTACTCAAAAAAAAAAAAATCGGATTTAAAAAATTTGGCAAAGAGAATACCTGGAGATGGATCTCCACAGAATTTGAAGGGCAATTTGGCAGAAGTGGAGTCTGTTTAAGGGTAATTGCCTTGCCCCCATCAACATCCCTACACACCAATTATTTAGGGCTGCTTATGTTTGCACCTCATCTTGTTAAACAACACACAATAAAAGTCTTCAAACCAAGGAAGTGGTGCCATGAAAATCCTAGTTGGGAAATGGGAGGGACTAGGAAGAGTTTATGATCCTTTTAGATCAATTAATTTTTAAAAATTTTGAATATGTGAAAGTTTATTAAACATAAAATTGAAATTTAAATGTCTAATAAAGTTTAGAGATAAACACTTTTTAAAGTAAACAATTTAAATATAAACTTGTAAAGTGTGGGAGCTAAACTTATAATGCAACCATATACCAAAGGGTGATACAAGAGTCAAATGGTCCGGTTATAAAAAGGGCAAAAACTTTGTCCTGAGATAGCCTTCCAATGCCACGAAGATCCAACCTAAGTCTACAATGTCATCTAGTCATTTGATTGACTGACTACAAAATACAAGGCTCAAAAAATATAATATGTTTTTAAAATAATATCACGGATTCACAAAGATCAAATTTCCCACGTTAAAATTGTCTTCATTTAAGCAAACCAATGAGAAGATGGATAACAGCAGCATGATCACTGAACGAGGAAGGTGGCACGAACACAGAAAAAGTAGGCCCACTAACTAATTTCTTACCCATCCACTACTCCAAAGCAAACCCACTATTTAATTTATTCTATAAACAAAATTAAAAAAAAAAAAAAAAAAATGTCAGGCAGAAGCCATTTTGGACCGAGTCGCCTCGCTTACTCTCCGAGTCAAACATTCAAAACGCGTTCCTCAAAATACACTGCACTCATCCGCCTTTTCCCTCTCCATCCTCGCACCTTCCATAAATCCCTCACTTTCTTTCCTTTCAATCTCTATAAAACTCCTCCTTCTTCCTTCACTTACCCATCCATTTCTCAAATCTAACACCATCCATCTGATCGCATCTCAAGATTTCCGCCATGGTTAACCAAGATCTCAAGAACAGCAATAAACCCATCAAAATCAGAGAAGTTTGGGCCTCGAATCTCGAATCTGAGTTCGAGTTGATCCGCGATGTCATCGATCACTTCCCTTGCGTTTCAATGGACACCGAGTTTCCCGGAATCGTTTTCACCGACCCGGCCAGACCCTACAACGCTCAGAATCGCCCCTCCGATCACTACAGACTCCTCAAATCCAACGTCGATGCTCTCAATCTCATCCAGATCGGCATCACTCTCTCCAATTCCGACGGCAACCTCCCGGATCTCGGCACCGACGACAGCCGTTTCATCTGGGAGTTCAACTTCATGGACTTCGACGTGGCGCGTGACTTCCACGCGCCGGACTCCATCGAGCTTCTCCGCCGCCAGGGCATCGACTTCGACCGGAACCGAGTCGAAGGGATCGACTCGTGCCGGTTCGCCGAGTTGATGATGTCATCCGGACTCGTTTGTAACGACTCAGTGAGTTGGGTGACCTTTCACAGCGCCTACGATTTTGGATATTTGGTTAAGATTTTGACTCAACAGAGCCTTCCGAATCGGCTAGAGGAATTCCTCGGCGTTCTCAGGGTTTTCTTTGGCGATTACGTGTACGATGTGAAGCACATGATGCGATTCTGTAAGAGCCTCTACGGCGGTTTGGACCGGATCGCGAAGATTTTGAATGTGAACCGGGCGGTTGGGAAGTGCCATCAGGCCGGTTCGGATAGTTTGTTGACGTGGCATGCGTTTCAGAAGATGAGGGATACGTTTTTTGTACAGGAGGAGGTGGAGAAACATGCTGGCGTGTTGTATGGATTGGAGGTGGAGGTCGTGTAAAAATAGAAAATGAATTAAATAAAAAATTTAATTTATTATTTATTTAATTGCTAAATCAATGGGCCAAGCTATTGACTTTTCTTTTTTTTTTTTTCTTTTTTTTTTCTTTTCTTTTTAACTTTTTAAAAGATAATAGCTCAGATTAAATCAAGGTTGAAAATATCAATATTGACATCGGTAACTCAAATTTATAGATATATCAACGGATATTCTAGAAAAAATCATGGATATCACAAAAACTTATAAAAATATTGTGATTTTTTTTGTTAAACTTTAGAATAAGCCTATTTAAGTAATGTCATGGGTAATTTTGGCATAACGGAAATTCCAGAAGAAAGAGGCTTGGGCCCAATCTAAACCGACCCACGAAAAGGAAGAAGCCCATGCCGAGGTCGAGGAGGTGGTCGGCCTCGGCCCAATGTCGAGGCCGACCAGGCTTCAAAGCCCAGATGCTACCTAGGTCAATGTGGAGGGTCCTCCTAGGCCCGAGAGGGCAGAGTTCGTGGAGCAGGGATCAATCTACGACGGGAAGAAGAGGAAAACCCTAATCTAGAGGGAGATATAAAAGGTCCTTTGGAGACCCAGGTAAGGGGTTCGAAAACTGAATTCCTAACTTTATTCTTTTACAGAACTTCTATTGCTTTGTCAGATTCCCTCTGATCACTCACTTAAGCATCAGAGCGTGTGTGGCAAGAACCACACCGGTGTACAGTGTTTGCTTCTTATTTGCAGGTCACGTCTTCCCCGGATTCAATAAATTCACTGTTGGTGTCACGTGAAGGTCAGGTGAGTGCTTGATCGGATTTTGCCATCAATAGTTGGTGTCATCTGTGGGCAAGAAAGTTGGCTTGTGAGCACTGCACATTGGTGTGAAGGATAGCTAGTAGAAGAATGGAGAAGGAGAATCCAGAGGGAGAGGGAGGTCCTCGGCCTCAGGCTTATGCCTAAGAGATAGAAATAGCAGCTCTCAAGGGAAGAGTGAATGAGATGGGGCAAATCTTAGCCGAGATTCTGAGCATCTTGAAACAGCCGAATCCCAGCATGAGGTACCAAAAGAGCCTCCCACGCAATCAAGAGAAAGAAAAAGAGGTTTTGGAAGAAGAAACAAGGGAAACAGACAGCGTTACCAGCAAATTGCAGAAACCAGGGGGTAACAAGGAATTGGATTTGAAGGATCCAGGGCCGAGCAAACGAAGGGATCATAAGGGTGCACTTGACGCTCTAGATGAAACCAGTACAGTGGGTTCGCACAAGATGGCTGAGGCCGAAGCCAGAATTGGGGCAGAGATTGAACTTGAGGCAAGAGTCCGGGCTGAAGTTGAGGCTAAGGTGAGGGCAAAAGCCGGAGCCGCGGCCAAAGCTAAGGTCGAGGCTGAGGCCGAGGCCAAAGTCAAAGCTAGGGTTCAAGAAAAGATGACCAGAGGAGGTCCTAACTAGGGGCTAGAGGTTCAGGGAAACACACAGCCCATGGATGCAGACAAATAGAATCTAGAGGATCTAATTGGGCAAGCCAATCTGCCGTTTACTGATGAGATCATGTAGGCAGAGGTTCCGCACAAGTTCAAGTTGCCAACTTTCCTGCAATATGTGGGAAGAAAGATCCGGTTCAGAATCTAGACACCTACCGGTCGTGGATGGAGTTTCATGGGGCTTTCGAGGCGACCAAGTGTCGTGCTTTCTCTCTAACCTTGACGGGAATAACACGACAGTGGTACAACAAGTTGCCACGGAAGTCCATCGTGTCGTTCAAAGAGTTATTGCGAAAATTTGCCACACAGTTTTTAGGGCAAGAGTGAAGGGTTGAAATCCCTTTGGCAGTGGACTCAATCAAGACCGATCTCGAATTTAATTTCAAAAACGAAAAACCAATACGTTGGCAACAAAATTTAGAAACTATTTCTAAATAAAATACAGATTAAGCATGCTAATTAAAAGATCTAAAACCTATTTAGATCAAGAAACTTACTTGGATCGGAGACCGAAAACATTGCACGATGCTCCAATTCACATACTTCTTCCTCCCAACGAACACACCACGTCGGATCACCCGCTATGACTCTTGGGCTATGAAATCCGGCTTGTGGGAGCCAAAACTTGTCTTGGAAGAGAATTTACAGCAAACAATGTGGCTGTTATTGAGAGGGATTTGAGAGCGATTTCCAGAGAGAGATCTTTTGTGTTTTGCGTGAGGGGAAAAAATGATCGATTGATCCAACCCCCATCAGGTCACCATGTATGATTAGGTTGGGAAGTTACAATTAACTTCCCTAACCAATCCTGGCCTTTGATCTAAATCAATTAGATCTGGACCGTTAATTAATTAAATAATAATTAATTAATTAATTTAATTAAATCAATATTAATTAAATCAATTATAATATAAAGTTTTTAATTCAATTTAAATCATATTTAATTGAATTAAATTGACCATTTAATTAATTCTCAATTAATTGAATCCCACACTAATTAAATATCAAATATTTAATTAATTTTATAATTGAATCATATTCAATTTTATCTCTCTCATTTAACCTAAAATTTTAATGTGCATCAAAATGTAAGGGTGTAAAAGTTTCGGGTCGGGTCGGTTTGACCGACCCAACCCGACATGGGGTCGGTTGTAGGAACAGCCCGACCTGACCTAACCCGAACCGATCGGGTCGTGTCGGTTCAGGTAATATTTTTTCGTTTTGACAATCGTTCTCCTCTCCCGATGAAAATTGGGGATTCTGAAGTAAGGAAGGATTTGGGTTAGAGTAGCGGAGAGAGGAGTAGAAAAGCTTGTCCGACGATGAAGGCACAGCGGCAAGCGCAACGACGCCGGCGAGAAAGAGGAACGATTTACCGGCTGAAGCAAAGGAAACCGAACCCATCGAAAACGAAAACGAAAACGAAAGCGACGATGGCAATGAGCGATTGCCGGTGAAGTGGTTTCGGTTGCCGGTGAAAGCGAGATTAGGCTTTGGTCGGAGGTGAAAGCGATTGGGTCACTGAGCGATTGACAGAGGTCGCGTAGACGGTGAGCAAGAAAATAAATCTCTTTTCGGAGAAGACGGAGGTCGCACAGACGTTGAGAAAGAGAGATTGATGGAGAAGACGCAAGCGAGTTGTTGAGAAAAGAGAGATTGACGGTGACAAATTTAGGGCAAACCTCATCTCGGTTCAGGAAAAGGTAAACCGAAACCGAACCGAACCGATCGGTTCGGTTCGATCTTGTCTGTAATATTCTTCAAAACCGAACCGAACCAACCGGTTCGGTTCGGTTCTCAGTTTCGGTTCAGTTTCTAACAGTCTTATCAAAATGTACATTAATATAAACTATGGTATTAATTTGATTAAATCACATTTAACCAAATTAAAATTAAATTAATTAATTCATGAATTAATCAAATATCATATATTTAATTAAATTCATAATTCTCTCATTAATTAATTTTGAATCACATCCAAAATTAATTTTATTATAAAGTTTAATTCACTAATTAAACTTATACTATAATGTATCTCCATACATTATATTAATTGTATCAAAATACAATTAACTTAAATTTCCTTTAATATGAAGACTAAATTATCTCAGAACCCGTTATGAACTAGCAGGTGGACCTAATGGACCTACAGATCAGAAGCTCCAACGATACAAGATTAACTGGCTAAACTCATTAACCAAGTTAATCAACATTCGTTAACTATGGGTCACTCCACTATAGACCCACAGCTGCACTCTTCTCACTGTAGAATATTTCTGTGTCCACGGATATCGACCAATGCAGCAAATCAATCATTCACGTGTGTTCGCAACACCAGCTGGGTCAAATTACCGTTTTACCCCTGGGTTACCTCTGGATCCTTAAGTACCACTGATCCCTCTAATAAACAAGTTGTTTAGGGTCCAACCACTAAACAGGAGTTCCTCTCGGGCCAGGAGAGGACGACACACCTTTGTTCAAGCCCCGGAATCAGCCCTTAAGGGAACACACATTTACTTACCCCAATAGGGGAAGGAGTGAATTTCATCTTGTACTGTTATGTTCCCAGCCCCCATTCGGTCTTGCCCCTGAAATGGTAGGATTATTGAGTCGGCGAACAGACCACTCTCACCCATACAAATCTAAGGACAATCCCTCCTGAAAAGGCCACTTTTAGGATTGAGATTGAGTTACCTAGGCCATCCTATTGAAATAGAAACCTAAACTAGTCAACGACGTTACATCTAGTGGTTACTATTTCGCGGTCCGGTCTTATGCAATTTCGTTGCATAGGATACCCCTACTCACATGTCTCCTACATGGATGCTTTGGATCAATGCATCTGTATCGAATACAAAGTGGGCCGTATCACATAGTGTCACCAGGATAAGGTACCTAGCTTGATCCCTATATATACTATAGACCATTTGGGTTGTTACTTGAACACTGATCGCCGTATGTCCCCATATTCTAGTTCAAGTTTCATCTAAACAACCTAGGATCTTAGTTTATTGGATTTGGATCAAATTATGCAATTTTAGTTACAATAACTATTTATTGTACAAACCTCAATAACAACGTATTGAGACAAGTGAACAATTTATCACCATTCACTATCTACGAGTTTTAGGGCATAAAACCCAACAAAGAGATCGACGAAAACCACAGTTCAACTTACTGACCATCAAGCAGAGGCCAGGGGAAAGCTTGAATGGATATTGTTGCCTTGTGCAATGTGATTCTAATTATGCAAGAAAAACTCACAAATAGCTCAAAAACGTGCAAGTATACACATCATGGCAGCAAGTGATAAGTAAATTAAGATCGTTCTCCACAGGGACTGAATTAAGGAAATTTACTACTTCTAAGCTTGATTTTTCGATGAAATTCAAAGTAACCGAGGACAAAATATCATTCACTAACTAAGGTGCACAAATGTAAACAAATTTGAGTGAAATTAAAGGTAACTTAAAGTAAATAACGCAAGCAAACAGTTGGATGCGAGGGAAAAGAGAGGCTCGGATTAGGGGTTTTCTATCCTGCTTCTAGTGATTGCTGTAGGTAAATCTGTGCTAATTTCATCTCACTCAGATTACTCACGGGAATTTTCCAATTCTCCATAGATCAAGGCGATTAAACTCCCATGTAACCCCTTTTTTTTAGCTCAACTGATCAGTGCCTTAGGTGGTTATTTATCCCTAAATACCCACTCATTTTCATGATCTTAAAGACTAAGGTAAAGTAAAGTAATCGGTTACTAATTGTTTTCTCAAACACTCAATAACAATGCTAGAAAATGGTTGGCCAAACGAAATTCCAGCTTTAACAATGAATAACACTTTACTTTAAGATGAAATAGGCAAGGTTCAACTATAAACAACCCCTCGTTACAATATAAAAACCCCTAATCCTCACCTAAAGAGGATTAGCTTATGTTCAAAGGTGAAACAAATTCAGTACAGCAGAAAATGCTCATACACAACATGTTTTCAGCTTCTAACTCGACTAATACCAATGAGAAGATAAAAGATGAGAAGAAAAGACTAAAAAAGAAGCTTCCAAGATCAAATCCAGCTTTCCCAAGCTGAATATTGGCTCCACGGTAGCTCCCCTTTTCTTTATCCTCTGTTTTTCCTCTGATTTCAGCTCCCAATCGCAGCTTCTCTCTATTCTCCAGCCTTTTTTCCAAATTTGGACTTCTTTCTTTAAATACCCAGCCACCAACGTGGGTTTCAGGGCTGATTAGACAAGCCTTGCCCACATGGAATTCCTTCTAATGGGTGAAAATAGCTTAAGTCATCAGCTGGTAATGCCACATCAATTAATGAAGTCCTCCACGTGGAAAGTAGCTCCAGCAACCAACGAAATTCAGCTTCTTTGCAGTCCTCTGCCAGCTCAGCTGCTATAGCAATATTTGTGCAAATTAGAGCTCCAGGTCAGCTTAATTAAACAATTTGCACAAAAATTACCAACCAAAGCCCTCAATTAAAATTCTCGTTAGATGCCTTTAAATTCAGCAAAGCTCAACACAATTAGCAATTTCTCAAAGTAAATCTAAGCCTTAAAGCCTAAAATCATGGCCAATAACTCTTGTTTCCAAGAGTTATCAGATATATCACACACTTCAGTAATGAGGTGCTACAGGTAGAAGGGTACGATGACGGTGTGGCTCTAACTGCGGTTATTTCAGGATTGCAGGATGAAAATGTTGGGTTTTATGCCCTAAAACTCGTAGATAGTAAATGAAACAAATTAATCGATCTCAATAAGTCGTTATTTGAGTGATTCAGTAATTTGGTTATTGAATACATCGAGTTTGCATTAATAAACCCTAAATCCAATAAACTAAGATCCAAGGTTGTTTAAATGAAACTTGGACTAGTATGTAGGGACATACGGGGATCAGTGTCCAAGTAACAACCTAAATGGTCTATAGTATAGGGATAAGACTGGGTACCTTATCCTGGTGACACTATGTGATACGGCCCACCTTGTATCCGATACAGATGCAATGATCCAAAGCATCCATGTAGGAGACATGCGGGTGGGGGTATCCTATGCAATGAGTTTGCATAAGACCGGACCACGAAATAGTAACCACTAGATGTAACGCCGTTAACTAGTCTAGGTTTCTATTTCAATAGGATGACCTAGGTAACTCAATCTCAATCCTGAGTCTGTTATGAACTCCTTTTCAGGAGGGATTGTCCTTAGATTTGTATGGGTGAGAGTGGCCTGCTCGCCGACTCAATATTCCTACCATTTCAGGGGCAAGACCGAATGGGAGCTGGGAACATAACAGTACAAGATGGAATTCACTCCTTCCCCTATTGGGGCAAGTAGATGTGTGTTCCCTTAAGGGCTGATTCCGGGGCTTGAACAAAAGCGCGCTGTCCTCTCTTGGCCCGAGAGGAATTTCTGTTTAGTGGTTGGACCCTAAACAGGTTGTTCATTAGAGGGATCAGTGGTACTTAAGGATCCAGAGGTAACCCAGGGGTAAAACGGTAATTTGACCCAGCTGGTGTTACGAACACACGTGAAGGATTGACTTACTGCTATTGGTCAATATCCGTGGACACAGAAATATTCTACAGTGAGAAGAGTGCAGCTGTGGGTCTTTAGTGGAGTGACCCACGGTTAACGAATGTTGATTGACTCGGTTAATGAGTTTAGCTGATCAATCTCGTATCGTTGGAGCTTTTGATCTGTAGGTCCATTAGGTCCACCTGCTAGCTCATAACGGGTTCTGAGATGATTTAGTCTTGATATTAAAGGGAATTAATATAATGTATGGAGATGCATTATAGTATAAAGTTTAATTAAAGAATTAAACTTTATAATTAATTTTGGATATGATTTGAAATTAATTATTGAGAGAATAATGAATTTAATTAAATATGTGATATTTGATTAATTCATAAATTAATTAATTGGGGAATTAATTAATTTAATTTGGTTAAATGTGATTTAATCAAATTAATACTATAGTTTATATTAATGTACATTTTGATGCACATTAAAACTATAGGTTAAATGAGAGATAAAATTGAATGTGATTCAATTATAAAATTAATTAAATATTTGATATTTAATTAATGTGGATTCAATTGATGAGATTAATTGAATGGCCAATTTAATTCAATTGAATATGATTAAAATTGAATTAAATACCTTAGGTTATAATTGGTTTAATTAATATTGATTTAATTAAATTAATTATAATTATTTAATTAATTAAATGATAATTATTATTTAATTAATAGACGGCCGGGATCGCGTTGATTATGATCAACGGTAGAGATCAAGTAGGGATTAACTCCCTCCCCACTTATCGTAAAGTTGGGAGGGAGTTTCCCCAACAGAGGGACACTCTCTCATTTTCACGAAAAACAGAGAAGAGAACTCTCAAAAATTCTCTCAAAAATTCCAGCACTTCCTTGCTGTAAAATTCCCATCCAAGACAAAAAAATTGGTTCCCACAAGCCAATCTCGAAGTCCAAGAGTCATAGTGGGTGATCCGACGTGGTAGTGTTCGTTGGGAGGAAGAATCACATACATTGGAGCATTGTGCTGTGTTCTTCAATTCCATGTAAGTTTTTCTAAGATCTAAAATAGTTTTAGATTTTATTTTTTTTTGCATGCTTAACATAGATCTAAATAGAAATTGTTTCTGTTTTAATTTTGCCCAACGTATCGGTATTCTAATTAGAAATTAAATCACAAACGGTGAAAACCGCTTCCGCTAGAGGATTCAATTCCTTCAAATGGTATCAGAGCCAGGTTGTGATTTTAATTTCGGTTTTAGAATTTGCGTTGTGGCTGTTGGTGGGATTTAATTCTGCATTTTGAATGAGAATTTTGCTGATAAACTGTTTAGGTATTTGGCCTTAGATTTACAAATTCTTCTTGATTTGATCATGTAAGGGCCCATGTTTTTGGGGCAAATTGTTGTAAATAGAGTCATGTAAGTCCGTGTCAATAAATTTGGATTCAATCGTTGAATTGGTGCTCGGATCGGGATGTTTTTTGTGTTTTTTCGTTGCTGGAACGAAGAACAGAGAAGGATCTGCCCAGAAACTGCCCAGAAACTGCCCAGAAAATTCGAAAAAAAAAAACGGTTACGAAATAATTATTTTTTGCGTCCGTTGAAGATCGAACGTGGGTGGCTGGAGCGGTTGGTGCAGAGGCGCATGGCAACTGTCGGGTCGTGAGTTCGATTCGGATTGTGGGCGGTTAATTTTTTTTTTCTCGTGCGGCATGAAGCAGTTGCAAAGAAATAGATATTTTGTTGCGTAATCCAAGTCTCGAACGTTGGTGCTGGTGTTGTTGGCGTGCGCGCGTGGTTAACACGTGAGAGGTCGCGTGTTCGAGCTTCAGCGTGGGCAGTTATTCACAATTTTTTTTTCCCGCGTGCGGTTTATTCTTGGGCGGTCCGGTTCGTCTCTGTTCGGTCCGAATTGAGCTGGTTTGGTCTGGTTCGATTTAATTTGGTCCGGTTCGAGTAATTTGGGTCCAGTTTGAAGCGGTTCAAGCTGGTTCAAGCCGGTTCTGGAGCGGTTCAAGACTCAAGATGGATAATTAAATTGAAATTATTGTAATTTTCTTTTATTTTAATTATCCTAGGGGCCAATATACCGGTTTATTCAGCTATTTATCGCTTTATGAATGTCATTTAGCTGTATCCCACCATAGGTTAAGCATGAATCATGCATATTTTATAATTATAAGTGTTATAATGTATGATAAATATGTATGATTGCAATTTCATGAGTAATTTAGTATAAATGTTATATTAAGTATATGAAATTGGAAAAGCATTAAGCATGACATTAATTAGAGTAATATAAGAGTTATATTATATTAATGTCGACAATCATGTAATTTAATTTCTGGAATGTTTAATTAATATAATCGATATTAATTAAATGAAATTGAAATTGCATGAAGCATGATACCACCTTAGATTAATATAATTGTTATATTATCGGCGTCATGAGCGTTATGGTGTTTAATAATTTGAATTAGATTGTTATTAAGAAACACCATAGAAGCATGTTATAGGGCTAATTATTAAAATTTTATAATAGTTATAAAATTGATTAGAAACCGTCAACCTATAACAAAGAATTGCATGCAAACATAGGACCTTAGGTTAAAATTGAATTAATTTTAAAATGTTTAAAATTAATTAGACCTAAGCTCATTTTAATTCTAATAGGATTAGAATTATATTCTTACTTAGGATTAAAATAGTTTTAATTTACTAAGTAGGAATAACATTACTATGGTTATAAGGGAACTCTCCCGGTGAGGTTCTGTCTAGGCTGGGGGTACTTAAGTTGACGGTTATACGGAACACCTCCTACCTGGGAACTAACCCGGCACTTGAGTTGAATTAATCATAGTCTAATGTTAGCATGCAATGTCACTAGGTAATTAAAATGGTTTAATTCACCTAGACATTAGTGTAAAGACCTTTATATAAGAGTTATATACAGGCATAGACTTAGATAGATTCACTTAGCCGGAATTTACCTAAGTAATAGACCCTTTAATTATAAAAATACTTAGTGGGAGGAAATATATCAAAACAAGATTTTCATAAATCAATGTTTTGCTCTCATGTCCTCAAGAGTTCACAACGTGAGGTCCATGCTTGGCCTCGAGTCACCCTGGGAGTGACCCCCTACGGATGGTGTTTGCATGGATCAATATCAAGGTGAATGAGGGAGTATTTTATAGTAAGTGGGAGCAGGACACGTGTCAACGTATCCTACGGTCTCTTCCATTAGGTTGCACCGTGAGATCCCCATGATCTGCCTGCGAGTCGCCCTGGGAGCGATCACCCTACGGAGGGCTTGATCATGGGAGTTGGAACAACGCAAACTCCAGAAATGGATAGGGTTTCTTAGGTTCATTTCCAACTTTGACTTTCCCTACGGTAGCATTGTTGGGACCGACCTCTGAAATCTGAAAATGGAGGGTTACACTTACGGGGAATTGTTAAGGTGTTAATAATTTCCTGACCGAAAAAAAACGGTAGCTAAGAACTATTGGAATATGAGTTATTCTGGTAATAGGGATTGGCTGAGATTATCTCAAATTCAGGGGAGGAGTAGCCGACTGCCCTACGGTAGCTGTTGCTCTAAACCTTTGAAGTATCGTTGCAAAATGAATGTTTATTCTATGGGTCGATCATTACTTTTGCTAAATTGATTGGATTAAAATAATAATAATATTATTTTGTGTAATGGGTTAATGCATCATCACTAATTAAATTAATTTGTTTGTTTCAGCATGAATCGTTCTTTGTATGCCTCTAATTACGCCGTGTGTAATAAAACTGGTATCGCTAATACAACTAAGAAGATGCACTCAAACACTAATTGCGTGGATTTGGTCTTAACTGAGGACTGTCCTCAGGCCCACATGTCTAATTCATCTGAAATTGTTCATGATGAATATGACATAGACTGCTTAGCAAAACTCAATGAAAATAAATGTGATTTATTGGTCATTGAAACGTGTATAGTGGAAAATGATGATACAGCCTGGATCCTTGATTCAGGTGCCACTCATCACGTATGCTCTTCTTTTGAGGGAATGAGCTCCTGGCAACAATTAGATGCTGGGGAAATGACTCTCAGAGTTGGTACTGGGGAGTTCATTTCAGCTAAAGCAGTGGGAGACATTAAAATGTTCTTCTCCAGGGAACGTTATATGTTATTAGATAATGTATATATAGTTCCTAAAATAAAAAGAAATTTGATTTCTGTATCTTGTTTGCTTGAACAAGGATATTCAGTGTCTTTTTCTGTAAATGAAGCTCTCATTACTAAAAGGGGTGCTGATATCTGTTCTGCAAACTTGGAGAACAATTTATATGTTTTAAGACCAATAGAGTCTAGGGCTATTTTGAACAATGAGATGTTTAAAACAGCTGAGACTCAACCTAAAAGGCAAAAGGTTTCTCAAAGTACCTATCTTTGGCACTTGAGACTTGGTCACATAAATCTCAATAGGATTGGGAGATTGGTTAAGAACGGACTTCTAAGCCAGTTAGAAGATGGTACTTTACCTCCGTGTGAGTCTTGTCTCGAAGGTAAGATGACCAAACGACCTTTTACTGGAAAAGGTTATCGTGCCAAGGAGCCCTTAGAGCTCGTACATACGGATCTCTGTGGTCCAATGAATGTTAAGGCTCGAGGAGGGTATGAATATTTCATCTCTTTCATAGATGATTATTCAAGGTATGGTTATTTATACCTAATGAGTCATAAGTCTGAAGCCCTTGAAAAGTTCAAGGAGTATAAGGCTGAAGTTGAGAACTCATTAGGTAAGACCATTAAAACGCTTCGATCTGATCGAGGTGGAGAGTATTTGGACTTAGAATTCCAAAACTATTTGATAGAACATGGAATCACGTCCCAACTCTCAGCACCAGGTACACCTCAGCAGAATGGTGTATCTGAAAGGAGAAACAGAACCTTGTTAGACATGGTTCGATCTATGATGAGCTTTGCTCAGTTGCCTAATTCTTTTTGGGGTTATGCAGTAGAGACTGCAGTTTATATTTTGAATGTTGTTCCCTCAAAGAGTGTTTCTGAAACACCATTTGAGCTCTGGAAAGGGCGTAAAGCTAGTTTACGTCATTTCAGAATTTGGGGTTGCCCTGCACATGTTCTTGTGGCAAATCCAAAGAAATTGGATTCACGTTCAAAATTATGCCTATTCGTAGGCTACCCAAAAGAAACAAGAGGTGGATATTTCTTCGATCCACAAGAAAATAAAGTATTTGTATCGACAAATGCTACTTTCTTGGAAGAAGACCACGTTAGAGAACACAAACCACGCAGTAAAATTGTGTTGAGTGAACTTTCTGGGGAAGCTACAAATGAATCAACAAGAGTTGTTGATGAGGCTGGACCTTCAACAAGGGTTGTTGATGAGCCCAGTTCAGAGGCTGGACCTTCAACAAGAGTTGTTGATGAGCCCAGTACATCTGGTCAAGCCCTCCTTCTCAAGAGTTGAGAATGCCTCGACGTAGTGGGAGGGTTGTTATTCAACCTGAACGCTATTTGGGTTTAGCAGAAACTCCAGCTGTCATACCTGATGATGGAGTTGAGGATCCATTGACCTTTAGACAGGCAATGAATGATGTGGATCATGACCAGTGGGTCAAAGCTATGGACCTAGAGATGGAGTCTATGTACTTCAATCAAGTCTGGGATCTTGTAGACTTACCTGAAGGGGTAAAACCCATAGGGTGCAAATGGATCTACAAGAGAAAACGAGACGCAGTTGGGAAAGTACAGGCTTTCAAAGCTCGACTTGTGGCAAAGGGTTATACCCAAAAGGAAGGGGTGGACTATGAAGAAACCTTCTCCCCAGTTGCCATGTTAAAGTCGATAAGGATACTCTTGTCCATTGCCACGTTTTATGATTATGAAATTTGGCAAATGGATGTCAAGACTGCTTTTCTGAATGGCAATCTTGAAGAGAGCATCTTTATGTCTCAACCAGAAGGGTTCATCGCTCAAGATCAAGAGCAAAAAGTTTGCAAGCTTAAACGATCCATTTATGGGTTGAAGCAAGCTTCCAGATCTTGGAATATAAGGTTTGACACTGCTGTCAAATCTTATGGCTTTGATCAGAACGTTGATGAGCCTTGTGTTTACAAAAGGATTATCAGCGGTTCAGTAGCTTTTCTAGTGTTGTATGTAAATGATATTCTGCTTATTGGGAATAATGTAGAATATCTAACTGAAATTAAAACTTGGCTATCAACTGAGTTCCAAATGAAAGATTTGGGTGAAGCTCAATATGTTCTAGGGATTCAAATTATCAGGAATCGTAAGAACAGAACGTTAGCCCTGTCTCAAGCATCCTATATAGACAAGATGTTGTCTAAATATAAGATGCAGAATTCCAAGAGGGGTTTACTCCCCTTCAGGCATGGAGTTCATCTGTCTAAGGAACAGTGTCCTAAGACACCTCAAGAAATTGAGGATATGAGACGGATCCCTTATGCTTCAGCAGTGGGCAGCCTTATGTATGCCATGTTGTGTACTAGGCCTGACATATGCTATGCAGTTGGGATAGTTAGTAGATACCAGTCTAATCCAGGGTTAGACCACTGGACTGCAGTGAAAAACATCCTCAAATATCTTAGGAGAACGAGGGACTATCAGCTTGTGTATGGGGCTAAGGATTTGATCCTTACAGGATACACAGACTCTGACTTTCAGACTGATAAGGATTCTAGGAAATCCACATCAGGGTCAGTGTTTACCCTAAATGGGGGAGCTGTAGTCTGGCGTAGCATCAAACAAGGATGCATTGCAGACTCCACCATGGAGGCCGAATATGTCGCTGCTTGTGAAGCAGCTAAGGAGGCTGTATGGCTTAGGAAGTTCTTGATGGATTTGGAAGTTGTTCCAAATATGAACTTGCCAATCACCCTTTATTGTGATAATAGTGGTGCAGTGGCAAATTCTAAAGAACCTCGCAGTCACAAGAGAGGCAAGCACATAGAGCACAAATATCATCTCATCAGAGAGATCGTGCAACGAGGTGATGTGATCGTCACGAAGATAGCTTCGGAGCACAACATTGCTGATCCATTTACGAAGGCTCTCACGGCTAAAGTGTTTGAGGGTCATCTAGATGGTCTAGGTCTGCGAGATATGTACATAGAATAATCTAGGGCAAGTGGGAGAAGTGTAATGGGTATTCAAATGCCCTAGTTTATTGTATTTATCTGTATTTCTACTTTTCATGTATCATACAGTATTAATACAAACAATTATTCCTACTTCAATGATTATTCATTCAATTCTGATTGTTGATGTACATTGCCCACTAGAGTTTTAGTTCAAGTGGGAGTTGTTGGGTTTTATGCCCTAAAACTCGTAGATAGTAAATGAAACAAATTAATCGATCTCAATAAGTCGTTATTTGAGTGATTCAGTAATTTGGTTATTGAATACATCGAGTTTGCATTAATAAACCCTAAATCCAATAAACTAAGATCCAAGGTTGTTTAAATGAAACTTGGACTAGTATGTAGGGACATACGGGGATCAGTGTCCAAGTAACAACCTAAATGGTCTATAGTATAGGGATAAGACTGGGTACCTTATCCTGGTGACACTATGTGATACGGCCCACCTTGTATCCGATACAGATGCAATGATCCAAAGCATCCATGTAGGAGACATGCGGGTGGGGGTATCCTATGCAATGAGTTTGCATAAGACCGGACCACGAAATAGTAACCACTAGATGTAACGCCGTTAACTAGTCTAGGTTTCTATTTCAATAGGATGACCTAGGTAACTCAATCTCAATCCTGAGTCTGTTATGAACTCCTTTTCAGGAGGGATTGTCCTTAGATTTGTATGGGTGAGAGTGGCCTGCTCGCCGACTCAATATTCCTACCATTTCAGGGGCAAGACCGAATGGGAGCTGGGAACATAACAGTACAAGATGGAATTCACTCCTTCCCCTATTGGGGCAAGTAGATGTGTGTTCCCTTAAGGGCTGATTCCGGGGCTTGAACAAAAGCGCGCTGTCCTCTCTTGGCCCGAGAGGAATTTCTGTTTAGTGGTTGGACCCTAAACAGGTTGTTCATTAGAGGGATCAGTGGTACTTAAGGATCCAGAGGTAACCCAGGGGTAAAACGGTAATTTGACCCAGCTGGTGTTACGAACACACGTGAAGGATTGACTTACTGCTATTGGTCAATATCCGTGGACACAGAAATATTCTACAGTGAGAAGAGTGCAGCTGTGGGTCTTTAGTGGAGTGACCCACGGTTAACGAATGTTGATTGACTCGGTTAATGAGTTTAGCTGATCAATCTCGTATCGTTGGAGCTTTTGATCTGTAGGTCCATTAGGTCCACCTGCTAGCTCATAACGGGTTCTGAGATGATTTAGTCTTGATATTAAAGGGAATTAATATAATGTATGGAGATGCATTATAGTATAAAGTTTAATTAAAGAATTAAACTTTATAATTAATTTTGGATATGATTTGAAATTAATTATTGAGAGAATAATGAATTTAATTAAATATGTGATATTTGATTAATTCATAAATTAATTAATTGGGGAATTAATTAATTTAATTTGGTTAAATGTGATTTAATCAAATTAATACTATAGTTTATATTAATGTACATTTTGATGCACATTAAAACTATAGGTTAAATGAGAGATAAAATTGAATGTGATTCAATTATAAAATTAATTAAATATTTGATATTTAATTAATGTGGATTCAATTGATGAGATTAATTGAATGGCCAATTTAATTCAATTGAATATGATTAAAATTGAATTAAATACCTTAGGTTATAATTGGTTTAATTAATATTGATTTAATTAAATTAATTATAATTATTTAATTAATTAAATGATAATTATTATTTAATTAATAGACGGCCGGGATCGCGTTGATTATGATCAACGGTAGAGATCAAGTAGGGATTAACTCCCTCCCCACTTATCGTAAAGTTGGGAGGGAGTTTCCCCAACAGAGGGACACTCTCTCATTTTCACGAAAAACAGAGAAGAGAACTCTAAAAAATTCTCTAAAAAATTCCAGCACTTCCTTGCTATAAAATTCCCATCCAAGACAAAAAAATTGGTTCCCACAAGCCAATCTCGAAGTCCAAGAGTCATAGTGGGTGATCCGACGTGGTAGTGTTCGTTGGGAGGAAGAATCACATACATTGGAGCATTGTGCTGTGTTCTTCAATTCCATGTAAGTTTTTCTAAGATCTAAAATAGTTTTAGATTTTATTTTTTTTTGCATGCTTAACATAGATCTAAATAGAAATTGTTTCTGTTTTAATTTTGCCCAACGTATCGGTATTCTAATTAGAAATTAAATCACAAACGGTGAAAACCGCTTCCGCTAGAGGATTCAATTCCTTCAGAAAAATTGTTGAATTCCATTGGAGAAAACCAGCTGCGCACATATGCCGAGTTCGTCTCCAAAACACAGAAATACATAAATGCGGAAGAGCTGATGAAATCCAAGCGTGCAGAAAGGGAAGCGCAGAGGGTGGCTACTATTGATAAGGGTAGAAGGAAAGAAGAAAACGGGAAGAGGCCTCGGGGGGAGGATGGAGGTCGAGACCGACACAGTTACTCCTCTAGCCAAGGCTGTGTCGATCAGGGGGATGGCCGAGGCCGACCAGATCCAAAGGGTAAGTTTCAAAGGTATACTCGACTCTCTATCCCACTTGACCAGGTTTTGGCAGCAGTGCAGCACACAGACTTGTTGAAACGTCCAGACAGGCTGAGAACGGATCCCGACAAGAGAAATAGGAACAAGTACTGCATATTCCATCGAGACCATGGTCACACAACGAGCAATTGCATACAGCTACGGGACGAGGTAGAGAGTTTGATCAAAGAGGGATATCTGAAAGAGTTTGTCAGAGGAGAAGGGAATAAAAGGCCGAGGCCGACCGGAGAGGAATGCGATGGAGGAAATAATGACCCACCGCTAGAGATCAAAACTATTATGGGGGGACCGACAAGGGGAGAATCAAATCGAAAAAGGAAAGCAGTAGCTCGAGAGGCAGGATTTGAATTGGAAGGACAGGGTATGTAATCAGTCCGAATCTCAAAGGATTTGCCACCAATTGAGTTTACTGAATTAGAGGCTTCCGGCATTCATCAACCCCACAATGACGCATTGGTAGTGAGCTTAACGATCGCCAACGCAAGGGTTCACCGAGTTCTGATTGATGGTGGAAGTTCTACAGACGTTTTGTCTTCGAAAGTGTTTGAGGCCATGAAGTTGGGGAGAGAGCGACCGAGACCGAGTGTAGCACCTTTAGTGGGCTTCGAAGGAGAGAAAGTGATGTCAGAAGGCAGTATTGAGTTGCCAGTGACCTTTGGAGAAGGTCGGAATGTGGTGACAAAAATGATTAACTTCTTAGTGGTAGACTGTATTTCAGCTTACAACGCCATATTAGGAAGGTCAGCGCTGCATGAGTTGAAGGCTATTGCATCGACCTACCATCAGATGATGAAATTCTCGACTGATAATGGAGTAGGGGTAGTGCGAGAGGAACAGAAAGCTTCCCGAGAGTGTTACTTCACTACGCTTAGAGAAACGATCAGGCAAGCACGCACTGACCCGTGGGCAGGCCAAGACCGAGGTCGAGCAGAGGGACATCCTTCCCCCATGGAGCACTGATAGCTAGTCTTTTGTTTTTATTATGTTTTGCATTGATTAGTTGTATTTCCATTCTGTTTTTGGCATTTACATTTGTTGGTGTAGGAAATTCAAAACGATTATTTGCGCTATCTCTATTAAAATTCCTTAGTTGATTCTGTTATTGCAGATGACCTAGTATAGCGTGCGAAAATGTCCTTGGTAAAGTGGAAACCCCAATACTCTCCAAGGCGAACAACATGAAAATGTCCTTGGTGGAGTGGAAACCCCGATACTCCCCAAGGAAAACGACAGGCGGAAATGTCCTTGGTAGAGTAGAAACCCCAATACTCTCCAAGGCAAACGACATGAAAATGTCCTTGGTGGAGTGGAAACCCCGATACTCCCCAAGGCAAACGACAAGCGGAAATGTTTTTGGTAGAGTGGAAACCCCAATACTCTCCAAGGCAACGACATGGAAATGTCCTTGGTGGAGTGGAAACCCCGATACTCCCCAAGGCAAACGACAGACGAAAATTTCCTTGGTAGAGTGGAAACCCCAATACTTTATAAGGCAAACGACATGGAAATGTCCTTGGTGGAGTAGAAACCCTGATACTCCCCAAGGCAAACGACACGCGAAAATGTCCTTGGTAGAGTGGAAACCCCTATACTCTCCAAGGAAAACGACATGGAAATGTCCTTGGTGGAGTGGAAACCTTGATACTCCCTGTCGCAACGTCATCGCGACGCGGAGCGGCCGACATCCTTTCTTGGGTTTTTAAGAAGAAAATTGGAGTCGCCACCAATCATTGAAGGTGTGATTGGTCACCTTTTAAAATAAAATAAAAACCAGTCTTAGAAAACCAGAAATTAGGTTCGGGAGTCGTTTGAGTGTAGGGAAAATATTAGCACCCTACAACACCCGTTTAAGAAAACGATTACCACAGTATCTTAAATTGTCCAATTAAATGAATAAAAACAGTCCTTTATTTTTATTTTTCTTAAAAAGAATGATAGATATGAAAATATAAACCCAAAATGCAATAATAAACACAAGATGTCTCATTTGTTTTTACCTTAACTTTAGAAATAAAGTAAGGATTAAACATTATGAGTTGGATATCCAATTTAATATAAATCATGACTAATTTCTCTTTAAATTAAAGGAAATATGGGCGATACATGATTATGTTTATTAAAAATAAAAATAAAAAAAAATTAAAAAAAAAAAAACAAATAGATGTAAAAGAAGAAAATCATTCAAAGAGCAAATTCTTTTTAGGGAAAATGAGAATTTTCATACACCTGCACGGGAGTTGAATTCCACGAAGGCACATTACTCAGTTCCCATAATCCCTTTTAAAAGAAAATTAATTTCAAAACAATTATAATAACAATAATTGAAATTGACCAAGAAGAATTAAAGATTGGATTAAAGCAAATTGGGGAATGAAAGAAGAAAAGAACAAATAAACTTGAAAGTTGACAAAAAATGAACAAAAGGAAATGAAATTGGCAAAGTGTAAATGTGAAAAAAAAATGAGAGAGAAATTAGTAATGATAATAGTAAAATAAAGATTTAGTTAAAAATAAGAAAGAAAAAAAAAAAATGAGGTTAGTAAAGTGCAAATGAAATAAAATGGGGGAAGGACTAATAATATTAATACTAATAGAAAAAATAAAGATTTAATTTAACAAATAAGAAAGAAAAAAAAAGGTTAGTAAAGTGAAATGAAATCAAAATGGGGAAGGACTAATAATAATAATACTAATAGAAAAAAAATAAAGATTTAATTTAACAAATAAGAAAGAAAAAAAAAGGTTAGTAAAGTGAAATGAAATCAAAATGGGGAAGGACTAATAATATTAATACTAATAGAAAAAAATAAAGATTTAATTTAACAAATAAGAAAGAAAAAAAAAAGGTTAGTAAAGTGAAATGAAATCAAAATGGGGAAGGACTAATAATAATAATACTAATAGAAAAAAAATAAAGATTTAATTTAACAAATAAGAAAGAAAAAAAAAGGTTAGTAAAGTGAAATGAAATCAAAATGGGGAAGGACTAATAATATTAATACTAATAGAAAAAAAAATAAAGATTTAATTTAACAAATAAGAAAGAAAGAAAAAAAAAAAAAGTTAGTAAAGTGAAATGAAATCAAAATGGGGAAGGACTAATAATAATAATACTAATAGAAAAAAAATAAAGATTTAATTTTACAAAAATGTGGAGCCCACCTTTTTTACTTTCTTCTTTACCGTTCTTTCCTTCCTCCTTCCCCAATTCTTTCCTACGTAAGCTGCCTCCTTCCCCTCTATTTTCCTCTTTTCCTCTTCCACTTTCTTTCCTCCCTTTCTCTCTCTCTAAAAATTTCTTCTCAAGACTCTCTAAATCACTCTTGCAAGCTCTCTAAACTCACTTGTTTTTTTCCAACTAAAGTCTATGCTCAATGCTTTTTCTTCTCTTCTCCCTCAAAAAATTCTTCTAGCTAAGAAACTCCCTAAACTATGCTCATGCCCAATGCCTTGTTGTCTCTCAAGCTCGCTTCTTTTTCCAAAACTCTTCACCTTCTTCTTGTCCCCTTCATCCTCCATCTCCCCCCTTTTTATACTTGAAGGGTTACTAATTTGGGGGGAAGATGGATGAGAAAATGGTGGGAAAAAGAAAAAAATAAAAATAATAAAAATAATAATATCCATGGAAAATGCTTCAAAATAGGAAAGCTTCCCCTTGAATAGGATTGGGGAAGACCAAAAAAAAAAATAAAAAAAATAAAAATAAAAAATAAAAAATAAAAAAACAACAAAATAACAAAAAAAAATATATATAATAATGCAAAAAAAACGAATTTTTGATAAAAATATGTGAAAAGGGGGGTTTGAACCAAAGACCTCGTAGTTATCAATAGACCTCGTAGTTATCAATACGACTTTATGGCAGTTGAGCTATGCTCTCGTTGGCATACCAAAAAAAAAACAAATTGACCACCAAATATTGGAAAACTTCAAACATTATTACTGAGAATCAAGCCGGACCAAATACGGTGTCTACAGTTTGCCCCCCTTTGTGTATCCTTGAAGGATTGAAAGGGTAGACAAAGGAAAGAGACTAAGTACTGGGAAGGCGAAGATTTGTTTGGTAAGAATTTGAATTTAGAAAGGAAAATGAACTTGACTTAATCAGGTCTCGACCACAATTCAATAGTCAGGTTTGGTTCAACCGAGGACCTGGATTGACACAGGCTTTGACCTCGACTGAATAGTCGGGTTCGATTTAACCGAGAGAGAAACTGAAAACGGACCTGGATTGACACAGGGTTCGACCTCGACTGAAAAGTCGGGTTCGATTTAACCGAGAGAAAAAATTGAAAAAGGACCTGGATTGACACAGGCTTCGACCTCGACTGAATAGTCGGGTTCGATTTAACCGAATGAAAATGGACCTGGATTGACACAGGCTTCGACCTCGACTGAAAAGTAAGGTTCGATTTAACCGAGAGAAAAAATTGAAAAAGGACCTGGATTGACACAGGCTTCGACCTCGACTGAATAGTCGGGTTCGATTTAACCGAATGAAAATGGACCTGGATTGACACAGGCTTCGACCTCGACTGAAAGGTCGGGTTCGATTTAACCGAAAATAAATTTTCTTTGCAATGCACGCTAAACTTGAATGCATGGGATGCAGATTTAGCACTATTCGAAAACTATGATACAAATTTCTTTAAAAGATATTTGATAGCTCGGGCACCCCATTCACATCACCCTTGGTAATAGACCTTAATTGGATCATGAACTCACTAAACAACTTGCTCTTTGTTTGATGACCAAAAATGTATCCAGAACGACATTGCTCCTGTGATAATAATGGTTTTGCCCCAGTTGAGAAGACGAAAATAATGGTTTTGCCCCCAGTTTAAGACTTTGTCATGTTGAAATGACGGTTTTGTCCTCCCTGATGACATTCCATCAACCTTCATGATCACGACGCTCTTGGAAAAATATTGCCTTTGGATTCTTTCTTTGGACATATGTATTTCACATCGAATCGTTTAAGTTACCACCATTGATTTGAAATATCGCGTTTATGTAACTTTTTGTTTATTCAATTGTAATGATAATAAAGGTAAACATGCCAAACATTCATAGTTGAGGAAATATTATGGAGAGTGAGGGAGAAAAATGGACAAAATATGTCATGCTTCGAGAAGGGAGCTTCGATTTATGACTAAAATTCAATAGACATATGTGTCAATGTTAAGGTTCTAGAACTTAAGACAAAAGTAACCTCTTAAACATGATATAGAAATTGAAGCGTAATTCTCCTAGACACTTGTTGAATTCCCGCAACTTTGCCGAATCCTTTGATACACAAGTAGCCTATGCGTAATATGTTCGAACCTGATCTGAATTAACTGGACTTGGCAGCTCATTACCATCCATGTTAGTCAAGACTAAAGCTCCTCCAGAGAAAGCTTTCTTCACCACGAATGGTCCTTCATAGTTTGGGGTCCACTTGCCTCGGTGATCTTTTAGAAAAGGAAGAATTCGTTTTAAGACTAAATCCCCTTCTCTGAATACTCTAGGACGCACTTTCTTATCATAGGCTTTCATCATTCGTCTTTGGTAAAGTTGACCTCTGCACAATGCTGTCAATCTCTTTTCTTCAACAAAGTTGAGCTGCTCATAGCGGTTTTGGACCCATTCAGCCTCTTCTAAATTAGTCTCCATGAGGACTCTTAATGATGGAATTTCCACTTCAATGGGAAAAACAGCTTCCATACCATAAACTAATGAAAATGGTGTTGCCCCAGTTGAAGTGCGAACCGATGTGCGATATCCATGTAATGCAAAAGGAAGCATTTCATGCCAATCTTTATACGTCACCGTCATTTTTTGCACAATCCTTTTTATGTTTTTATTGGCAGCTTCCACTGCTCCATTCATCTTTGGCCTATACGGAGTTGAGTTGACATGCTTGATCTTGAATTGCTCACATAACTCAGTCATCAATTTATTGTTCAGATTTCGTGCATTATCAGATACTATGGTCTCAGGAAGACCATAACGACATGTAATCTCCTTCTTGATGAATTTGATCACAACTCCTTTCGTCACCTCTCGATAGGACATTGCTTCTACCCATTTGGTAAAATAATCTATTGCCACCAAGATGAATCGATGTCCGTTTGAGGCTTTTGGGTCAATAGGGCCTATAACGTCCATTCCCCACATGGAAAATGGCCATGGTGTCGTCATAACGTGCAACTGAGATGCTGGAGCATGAGCTTTATCTGCGTAAATCTGACATTTGTGGCATTTTCGCGCATATTTGATACAGTCAGCTTCCATGGTTAACCAGTAATAGCCAGCCCTTAATGCCTGTCTAGCCATCATGTGTCCATTTGCATGGGTGCCGCAAATTCCCTCATGAATTTCTTTCATAATCGTGTTGGCTTCATTTGTATCTACACACCTTAGAAGTACCATATCATGATTCCTTTTGTAAAGTATTTCTCCATTTAGGAAGAACTTCATTGCTAACTTTCTAAGTGTGCGCTTGTCATTTTCTGAGGCATTCAGTGGATACTCACTACATTTAATATAACGTTTGATATCATGGTACCAAGGTTTATCATCAAACTCTTCTTCTATATTCATGCAGGAGGCTGGAACATCTAGCCTTCCTATCTTTATAGGTTGTACCTCATGATTGGAGTCTATGTTGAACATGACTGCAAGTGTAGCCAAGGCGTCTGCTATCTGATTACTTTCTCTTGGTAAATAGTCAAAAGTGATTTCTTCAAACTTATGAGACAAGTCTAATATAAGCTTTTTATAAGGCAGTAGCGTAGTGTCTCTTGTTTCCCATTCTCCTCTCAATTGGTGAATCACCAGCATAGAATCTCCCAGGACTCGAAGTTTCCTTATCTTCATATCCAATGCAGTTTGGATACCCATAGAGCAAGCTTCATATTCAGCCATATTATGAGTACAATCAAAACTTAGTTTGGCGATGAGAGGGAACAACTTTCCTTCAGGCGATATTAATACAACACCTATCCCATGACCTAACTCATTGGAGGCCCCATCAAACAACATGGTCCATGTTCCCACGTCTGATATTTCTTTTTCCACCATTACAGTGGAGACAAATTCATCAGGGAAATCAAATTTCATTGGTTCGTAATCGTCCATAGGTTGTTCGGCCAAATGATCGGCTAGTACACTTCCTTTTATTGACTTTCGAGTAACATAGACAATATCATACTCGGATAAAAGAACCTGCCATCTAGCAATTCTACCAGACAAAGACGGCTTTTCAAAGATGTATTTGATAGGATCCATCTTTGAGATGAGCCATGTTGTGTAATACAACATATATGGTCTCAAACGGCGAGCGGCCCAAGCTAGAGCACAACAAGTTCTTTCTAAAAGAGAATATCTGGTTTCGCAATCAGTGAACTTTTTGCTTAAATAATATATGGCTTGCTCTTTTCTGCCTGAACTGTCATGCTGTCCTAGTACACACCCCATTGAATTTTCCGTCACTGTAAGATATAGGATAAGTGGACGATTTGGAGTTGGAGGTACAAGAACAGGAGGGTTTTGTAGGTATTGCTTGATCTTTTCAAATGCTTTTTGACAATCGTCATTCCATATGCCTGTATTGTTCTTACGAAGTAGCTTGAAGATTGGTTCACATGTTGCTGTAAGATGTGATATGAATCTTGCAATATAATTCAATCTTCCCAAGAAACCTCTAACTTCTTTCTGAGTACGTGGTGGTGGCATTTCCAGAATGGCTTTGACTTTGTCTGGGTCAACTCTAATTCCCTCCTGACTTACGACGAAACCCAACAACTTGCCAGAAGTGACCCCAAATGTGCATTTACTCGGATTCAGTTTCAACTTGAATTTTCTCAATCGCTCGAATAACTTTCGGAGAATGGTTGCATGCTCTTCCCCTGGTTTTGACTTAGCAATCATGTCATCAACATACACTTCGATCTCCTTATGCATTAGGTCATGGAAGAGAGTAACCATGGCCCGTTGGTAGGTTGCCCCAGCATTTTTCAATCCGAACGACATGACCTTATAACAAAAGGTTCCCCATAATGTGATGAATGTAGTTTTCTCTTGATCTTCAGGTGCCATTTTGATTTGATTGTAACCTGAGAATCCATCCATAAAGGAAAAAGTTGAGAATCCAGCTGTGTTATCTACCAGTACATCAATATGAGAAAGTGGGAAGTTATCCTTTGGGCTTGCTCGATTCAAATCTCTATAATCAACACACATTCGGACTTGTCCATTCTTTTTAGGTACCGGCACAATGTTAGCTACCCATTTTGGATAATTAACAACTGTTAAGAATCCTGCATCAATCTGTTTCATGACTTCCTCTTTTATTTTGATTAACATGTCTGGCTTCATCTTGCGTAACTTTTGTCTCACTGGCTTGCATTCAGGCTTTAGTGGCAAATGATGCACCACAATACTTGTGTCTAAACCAGGCATATCTTGATAAGACCAGGCAAAAACATCAATGTATTCATGAAGCAATGTTATTAACCCTTGACGGCTTTCAGCAGACATGTTGGTCCCGATTTTAACTTCTTTAATCTCTACTTGAGATCCCAAGTTAATCGTCTCTATCAACTCTTCATGTGGTCCCAATATCCTCTCTTCTTCTTCAATCATTCTCAACAATTCAGGAGTAAGTTCTAGATCTTCCTCATTACCACTTGTTCTCTCATCGGACTCAACATCGTATGTAGGAGAATCAAGTTCATATTTAAGATCATTAACGCTTTCAATCTCAATTTTGCTGTTTAAGAGAGGGATTATTCAGTGTGATGAAAGAAGATAAAAGGAAGGAATGGAATAAATGAAATCAATGCTAAAAGAAGAAGACACAAGAGAGATTCATTGGATGATAGGAAAGAAAGAAAAAAAAATGCTTCTCCATTAACAAATGAAATATGGACATAGAACACATAAATCATCAAAACAAAAAACAAACAAAAAGTTTAAAAATTACTTTGATATCTCATTAACAAATGATGGTAGCTCCATTACAGTCCAATTATTGAGTTCAAAGTCTTCTGGGCACAGATAAACCAAGGGACCAGCTTCTTTTTTCTGTTCGATTATAGCCATGATTGCAGGGTCTTGAGATTCCGGATGAATTATTCCAGCAAAGATGAAGGTATCATGAAGATGAGGAATGATATTCATTTGATACTTTGGCTCACGACTCTCCAATCTAGCCAGTCGTTTTTCTCTCTCCTGTCTGTGTGCTTTAATCATATCTTTTTGCTTGATTTATATCCCAAACCAAACCTCTTCATATTTTTCGACATATTCAGCAAATTTTCGAGGCTTTGGTTGTTTCCTGCTAAGGAGAGTTTTGAAAGTTGCAGCTCCATTTTCCCTATCTCTCCGTATAAAGTTGTGGCATTTGCAATCTCAAAAGCTTGAAATGATGACTCAAAAACCTCTTCTGTTGCTTCTATGTAGGGCATTGAGGAGGGTCTTGACACTAAGATATCCTCTTGTCCAGATATGATCACTAGTTTGCGGTCGACCACAAATTTAAGTTTTTGGTGTAATGATGATGGGACCACTCCAGCTGAGTGAATCCAGGGACGCCCTAACAAGAAGCTGTAGGCCGAATTAATGTTCATAACCTGAAAGGTTATATCGAAGGTGCATGGACTTATCTGAATGGGCACTTCTATGTCTCCAACAACTTCACTACGTGCCCCATCAAAAGCTCGTACGATCATAGTGCTGGGTCTTACATGAGAAATATCAACAGGCAATTTCTCCAACGTGGATTTAGGCATTATGTTCAAGGAGGAACCATTATCAACTAGAACTTTTGCCACAGCAAAATTTTTGCACTTAACTGTAATGTGCAAGGCTTTAGTGTGTCCGGTGCCTTCTGGTGGTAACTCATCATCTGTGAAAGTTACTGAACTGGATGCAGTTATGTTTCCAACGATGTTATCCAAGTTGTCCACCGTAATATCTTGCGGAACATAAGTTTGATTCAATATGTCCAACAAGGTCCTACGATGCGTATCTGAAGCCAATAACAAAGCCAATATGGAAATCTTTGCAGGGGTTCGACCTAACTGTTCAACCACTTTATAATCACTTTGCTTAACCAACTTCAAAAATTCTTGGATGTCCTCTTCAGATGCTGGCTGTTTAACATCCAGGTTCTTCACTGCAATGGACTCTTCTGTTTTTTCCTTGATATCTTCAGTGATCTTGGCCTTTCCTTTTTCTTTACCCTTGGGTTTCAATAGGTCTTCTGGTGTATAGCACTTCCCGCTTCGTGTTAGACCTCCTATCCCACTGATATTATGGATTGGAAGGGGTTCAGAACCAACAGTTACCTTGTATTCATAATTCCAAGGTACTGCTTTTGAACTTTGATATTCAAAGGGAGTCGGAATCTGGATGGTAATCGGTCTTGGCTTGGAATTTGGGGTACTGGGCTTCTCGCGATAAGATATTGTTAACGGTTTTGGCTTGAGAGAAAACCTTGAGCATTCTTCTATAATATCAACTTCCCCATACTGAGGGAGCTGAACCATCTTTTGAGAAACTGTTAAAAAATGTGAATCTAACAACTCCTGGACCTTCAGACGAAAATGAGGACATTGGTCGATAGAATGCCCTTTTGCCCCAGTGTCATAAGAACACATCAAACTGTCATCGTATGCTCTGACACCCAAATCTAATTGGAGGCGTTCTACACCAATGTATCCATTATTGAATAATATTTCGAATAGTTCTCCCATGGGAGTCACTACGCTCTTAGCATTCTTTTTCAAATCAGTTCCACGAACCTCTATCGCATTTACTTGTGCATTCTGATGGTTTAGCAGAGGATTGTTGTTGACATCTGGACCATTTTCTTTCTTGAAATTCAACCATCCTGCCTTGATCAATGCTTGCACCCTATGCTTGAGTGCAGTACAGTTTTCAGTGGAATGTCCAATTGCTCCTGCATGGTAGTCGCAATGGGCATTTGGGTCATACCACTTTGGGTAAGGTGGCTTTACTGGGTCCATTGGCACGGGTGCCAGCTGATTATTCTGGAAGAGTTGGGGTAGAAGTTCGGTATATGTCATCGGAATCGGATCAAAATGAGTCTGTCTACGGACGCCTTTATTGTTTTGGTGTCCTTGGACATAAGGAGTGTTCTGTTGATTTCGAGGCTGGTAGCCTTGAGTAGGACGAGGATTTTGGACGTAAGGGGATGAGTATTGGGCTGACGTATTATTGATATAGGGTTGAGGGTAAACATATGGAGGTGGATAGTGATATTGTGGCACTCCGGCATTAGGGTATGGTTGTCTTGAATTAAAACCAATCATTTGAACTTCCCCCTCTTTTTTCTTCGATGGAACCGCCTTTTTCGCTGTCGATGATCCAGCCGTATCAGTTATCTTTCCATGCTTAATTCCGTACTCGATTCTCTCTCCAATTGTCATTATGTCAGAGAAATTGGTAGAGGCACTCCCAATCATCTTATCGTAGAAAGGAGATTTGAGAGTATTAATAAACATGGTCGACAACTCCTTATCGGCTAAAGGTGGTTGCACCTGAGCAGCAATATCCCTCCACCTTTGGGCATACTCTTTAAAGCTTTCTGTGCTCTTCTTTTCCATCCTCTGGAGGTCTAGGCGGTCAGGAGCCATATCTATGTTGTGCTTATATTGCTTTAAAAATGAATCGGCTAGATTCTTCCATGAATCGACTGTCCTGGAAGCAGTGAATTAACAGCTTGTCATTTTGGACGTATGCTGCCATCTTCCTGCAATACATGATGAGATGGTTTTTAGGACATGATGCTCCATCATACTTTTCAAACTCGGGCACCTTGAATTTTGGAGGGAGGATTACATCTGGTACCAAGCATAGCTTGGTCGCATCTATATTTTCGAAGACGTTTGTTCCTTCTACTGCCCTTAACCTTTCCTCCAAGACTTCAAGCTTTTCACTAGAAGAGACTTTCTCACCTCCCGTTAGCTCTTTTCTGATTTCAGGATCATCTAAATTGGGAACTGTAATGGTCACCTTGGGGGGTACCTCTGTAGGTAGTGAAAATCTAGGTTGATTGTGTACAGGCACTTGCTCATTCTTGAAAAATGGAAATGGGTGCTGCTCTACTGGAATATTGTACAATGGACGATATTTTGGAGTAGTACCCTCTGTTGATTGCCGGATTGGAGGGTCATTCATTGTATTGCTGGACTGAGCAATATCAGGTATTATTTTGCCTCTTTCCAGGGCGACAAGAATGGCATCCATTTTTTCTCGTAACTCCTCAATATCTTTCCTTGTTTTCTCCATCTCAGTACTTTGCTCTTCCATGATCCTTGTCCTGTATCTTGTGACGTAGGTGCGGTGGATTCGAGGTGACCGAGCTATCTTATGATTCTGTTTATATTTTTAATGAAAAGAGATTTTAGTGTAAGAAAAGAGAAAGACAAAACGAAACATTTAAACAATTGAAGAGGAAAAGAAAAATGAAAATAAAAATGGCCTTGATATTAAATTGGAAAATGATAAAACAATGTAGTAGCAAAATTTGTGCAAAATTAAATTACAAGATATTTCAACTATCTAAATAAAACATAAACTAAAGTAAAAAGTTAATAAAATTGCCCCCAATACTCTAAACTTATACGAAGTTTTCCTAGAAACTTGAGCACATTCTTGCTATTCGGCTGTGTAGGTGCTATGACTTTAGAGAGAGTACGTGCATCTTCTGCTACTTCATCTGCCCTTCGAGTGACTCTCCTAATCTGAGTAAGCATATGTTCCGTTTTACTTCGTAGTGTCCCGTGGTTCTGTCTCGCAAACCCAAAATCATCGCTTAATCTGTCGTACTACTCCCTTAAATAGGTATAGTCTTTCATTAATCTGTCAGTGGCATCCTGATACTTACCGAGGCGAACATTGAGTGACTGAACGGACTCTCTTAGACCCTTGTTGTCGTTGATGAGCTCCCCTAGTTGATCTTCTCTAATCTTGAGCGTTAATTGCAGGTCGTCAATGGTTCGACATAGCGTTCCATTCTTTTCTTCTACCCCAGTAATTGTTTGGTTCCTCAAACTAATGCAATCTTTGAGCTCTTTTATCAACTCATGGAGTGAGGCAATCTCAGATTGTTGCTTCAAAACTTGGTCATTCCTTGACTTGAGAGTTGTTTGGGAGACTTCATTATCCCTTCTTAATCGATGCATTCTTCTGTTCAGGTCGCGGGCCTCTGTGTCTAACGCTGAAATTTCTTTTTCTAACTGTTCTTGTTTGCTAACACTGCCCTTTAATCGGTTCAACTCTTTTTCTAGTTCAGCATTGCGCAACAAACCTTGCTTTATCTCTAATTGCAGCCTTTCATTTTATTGAACCAGTGATGAATTTGCTTTTCTCAACTCATCACATTCTTTTTCGCGTGCTGCTTGTTCTGTCTGTTGATCTGGTATCACCTTTGCATTAAGTTTTATCTTGGTTTTCATTTTTGGTGACACAAGCACGGTTTTAGCTCTGTTCGCATGCCATGTTTTGTACGCCTCCGTGGTATCATCATGAAACTGACCACTCTGGATTTTAGTGATCATTTTCCATGTTTTCACAATTTTCTGAATTCTATCTTTACAGAAGCCTTTATCATAAGCAAATTCGAAATCCTTCAACTCATGCGTAGCAGGGATGAATTGTCGGACCCAAATTTGACGTACTACCAATAAAGGAGCATAGGATATACATCCCCAAGGACCCAAAAGAGGTAAACTTTGAAATTTACCACATTTATAGATCATTGGCCTAGTTGACATCCAAGGGGCTCTCCATATTACATCTTCTACCTTTAGTTCGGAGAAAAAGGCTTCCCAAGCGCTCGTTTCAGGGGAGGATGAACTCCAACCTGATTGCACGAACTCTGAAATGGGATTTTGCAGCTTATTCCAGGAACTTGAAAATTTGATCTCTGGACATTTGAATTCTGGTGGACACTTCACATGACTAAGGACCCAAATGTACAATAATGGTGCACACCCTATAAATCTTCCTATTCCTTTTGTTCTGCAATAATTTAATGATCGAAAAGTTTCTGCCAATACAGGAATTATGGGATCAACTCCTATTTCTATCTTAGCAAACAACTTGACCACGCGTTCCTCAACATATCCACATACTTTAGGAAACAAAACAACATTAAAGATACACAATGCCAGTAAAGTTAATTCCTTGTCTTCATTTGCAAATTTTTGTTGAAGAGTAAGGATGTAGTCCAGGGGTAGACATGTGTTCTCTCCTTTTATCTTTACTTGTTTCTCAATGTCGCTTGTACGAATCTTGCCCAAAAGAGTAGATAATGCTCTTTTCATTGTAAGCTCTTGATCGTAAGAATAAGCTTCAACCTCTGTTCGTGCTAGCATATGCAGAAGGGATTGATATTCCTCTATTGTAGGAGTCATGTCGATTGAGCCAAATGTGAAACATCTGTAGGCTGGATCCCAATGTCGAACCAAAGCTTTTAATACTGAATAATTGACTTGTACATACATGAGCTGAGCTAGATGGCCATATTTGCTTGTAAATTTAGCCTTTCTATCTACAGTTAAACTTTCCCAAGCCCGTTTTACTGTTTCTAATTGACTTTCTGGAAAACTGACATCCTTAAATTGAGAAACAACATTTTCTACTAAAGAATCTCCGTGGGCTTGTTGTACATTTTCTGACCATTGACGTACTGTTGCTTGATCGTCTATGCCCATTTCTTGTATTGGAGGGGGTGATTTTATTTTACTCATACTTTAGTTTCTGCCAATGTAAATAATCGAAAAATCTTGTTAATTTAATTTGCACAATTTTCTTAACTACATTAAAAGAGATTTCAAAGGATATTTTCAATGAGCGAAAATTGAAAATTGATATAAGATACAAGGGAGAGAAGAAAAATAAATAAATAAACTTTGACAATAATGCATGTAATAAGTCAAATCCTAGAACTATATGAGTGGAGTTTAACTCCAAGGCATCCTAGAAAAGGTCCCCAAGCTTACCCACCAATTTAACGATGTAGTAGGCTTGAGTGGAGAATTTCATGCGCCTGCACGGGAATCGAAATTCCACGAAGGTCACATTACTCAGTCTCCGAGTCTAGTCCTAAGGTAGAGCCCGGGTAGAAGGCTAGTGAAAGTGTGTGAAATGCATGATTAATAAGATGACATGCAAATGAGTAACATAACTAAGATAAAGTACAATTACAACATAAAAAGATGGTAATAATAAGATGACATGCAAATGAATGACATAATTAAGATAAAGTACAATTACAACATAACAAGATGGTAATAGACAAGTAAATAATAATATGCCAAACAAATCATATTATAAAGTAAGGGAAAAATAAATAAATAAATAAATAAATAAAATAACAAAAATAATAACGAAGGGACCTAAAGGAAAATTCTATTAAAGGACAATAAAGATATCAATGGCTTGACCCTCAAAATCCCCAGTGGAGTCGCCAAGCTGTCGCAACGTCAACGCGACGCGGAGCGGCCGACATCCTTTCTTGGGTTTTTAAGAAGAAAATTGGAGTCGCCACCAATCATTGAAGGTGTGATTGGTCACCTTTTAAAATAAAATAAAAACCAGTCTTAGAACACCAGAAATTAGGTTCGGGAGTCGTTTGAGTGTAGGGAAGGTATTAGCACCCTACAACACCCGTTTAAGAAAACGATTACCACAGTATCTTAAATTTCCAATTAAATGAATAAAAACAGTCCTTTATTTTTATTTTTCTTAAAAAGAATGATAGATATGAAAATATAAACCCAAAATGCAATAATAAACACAAGATGTCTCATTTGTTTTTACCTTAACTTTAGAAATAAAGTAAGGATTAAACATTATGAGTTGGATATCCAATTTAATATAAATCATGACTAATTTCTCTTTAAATTAAAGGAAATATGGGCGATACATGATTATGTTTATTAAAAATAAAAATAAAAAAAAATTAAAAAAAACAAATAGATGTAAAAGAAGAAAATCATTCAAAGAGCAAATTCTTTTTAGGGAAAATGAGAATTTTCATACGCCGGCACGGGAGTTGAATTCCACGAAGGCACATTACTCAGTTCCCATAATCCCTTTTAAAAGAAAATTAATTTCAAAACAATTATAATAACAATAATTGAAATTGATCAAGAAGAATTAAAGATTGGATTAAAGCAAATTGGGGAATGAAAGAAGAAAAGAACAAATAAACTTGAAAGTTGACAAAAAATGAACAAAAGGAAATGAAATTGGCAAAGTGTAAATGTGAAAAACAAATGAGAGAGAAATTAGTAATGATAATAGTAAAATAAAGATTTAGTTAAAAATAAGAAAGAAAAAAAAATGAGGTTAGTAAAGTGCAAATGAAATAAAATGGGGGAAGGACTAATAATATTAATACTAATAGAAAAAATAAAGATTTAATTTAACAAATAAGAAAGAAAAAAAAGGTTAGTAAAGTGAAATGAAATCAAAATGGGGAAGGACTAATAATAATAATACTAATAGAAAAAAAATAAAGATTTAATTTAACAAATAAGAAAGAAAAAAAAAGGTTAGTAAAGTGAAATGAAATCAAAATGGGGAAAGACTAATAATATTAATACTAATAGAAAAAAATAAAGATTTAATTTAACAAATAAGAAAGAAAAAAAAGGTTAGTAAAGTGAAATGAAATCAAAATGGGGAAGGACTAATAATAATAATACTAATAGAAAAAAAAATAAAGATTTAATTTAACAAATAAGAAAGAAAAAAAAAGGTTAGTAAAGTGAAATGAAATCAAAATGGGAAAGGACTAATAATATTAATACTAATAGAAAAAAAATAAAAATTTAATTTAACAAATAAGAAAGAAAGAAAAAAAAAAAAGTTAGTAAAGTGAAATGAAATTGGGGAAGGACTAATAATAATAATACTAATAGAAAAAAAATAAAGATTTAATTTTAAACAAATGTGGAGCCCACCTTTTTTACTTTCTTCTTTACCGTTCTTTCCTTCCTCCTTCCCCAATTCTTTCCTACGTAAGCTGCCTCCTTCCCCTCTATTTTCCTCTTTTCCTCTTCCACTTTCTTTCCTCCCTTTCTCTCTCTCTAAAAATTTCTTCTCAAGACTCTCTAAATCACTCTTGCAAGCTCTCTAAACTCACTTGTTTTTTTCCAACTAAAGTCTATGCTCAATGCTTTTTCTTCTCTTCTCCCTCAAAAAATTCTTCTAGCTAAGAAACTCCCTAAACTAAGCTCATGCCCAATGCCTTGTTGTCTCTCAAGCTCGCTTCTTTTTCCAAAACTCTTCACCTTCTTCTTGTCCCCTTCATCCTCCATCTCCCCCCTTTTTATACTTGAAGGGTTACTAATTTGGGGGAAGATGGATGAGAAAATGGTGGGAAAAAGAAAAAAATAAAAAAAATAAAAATAATAACATCCATGGAAAATGCTTCAAAATAGGAAAGGCTTCCCCTTGAATAGGATTGGGGAAGACCAAAAAAAAAAATAAAAATAATAAAAATAAAAAATAAAAAATAAAAAAACAACAAAATAACAAAAAAAAAATATATATAATAATGCAAAAAAACGAATTTTTGATAAAAATATGTGAAAAGGGGGGTTTGAACCAAAGACCTCGTGGTTATCAATACGACTTTATGCCAGTTGAGCTATGCTCTCGTTGGCATACCAAAAAAAACAAATTGACCACCAAATATTGGAAAACTTCAAACATTATTACTGAAAATCAAGCCGGACCAAATACGGTGTCTACACTCCCTAAGGCAAACGACAGCCAGAGCATCCCCAGAGTTGGAGCCAAGGTTCGAATCAGAATCATACCAATAAAGAAGGTGCAGAGACACTAAAACTTTGAGGTATAATGAACTACATTGCAAGCATCTTTTACTCAAGTTTAATCTTTAAATTCAAAATAACACTTGAGTAGGGGGTTGAGGAAGGTAGACTATCGTTTGATTAATGATTAAAAGCCTGTCTAGAAAGAATATGTCTAGATGGCCGAGGCCGACCAGGCTGGATTAAGTCATCACTTCTTCCTTGTTATCTTTTATCATGTATGCTGTTGTGGCTGTTCAATTTTAATCATGCCCATGTTTTTTCTCTTGCTAATTGGTAAATGTTTGTCTTGGCGCAAGCTCAAGGGTGGAATGGCCAAGTGCAAGACCGACAAGGTCAAGTGTATGCTTTTTTTCCTTGTATCTTTTGTGCAGGAAAGATGATGTTTAGCCAGCAAAGCCAAGTGTATGCTTGTTTCCTTGTGTCTTTTGTGCAGGAAAGATGATGTTTAAATCATTATGGTTATAGGCCGGGGCCGATCATGCCAAGTTTATATTTTTTCTTTTTCTTAAAATGTCACCTTATTGGACAGGAAAGCTGATGCTGAAGTAAAGTTTTCTACTCAACTAGTACATAACATTTTAGTAAGAATGTTGTGTTTTTGCTTAAATTAGGCCAAGTTTGTGGTCGGCCTCGGTATGCGGCCAAGGCCGACCAGGCTAATCCATTTTAACTAATCTTGCTTAAATTATTTGTGAGCAAGGAGAGCTAGAATAATTGTAAAAAAAAAAAAAACCATCATGATATTTCCATTTGATAATAAAAGGGAAATTACATAGAGGTGGGTAAAAAGTACAACAAAAGTAAGGAAGGATGATCGTAGCAGCAACAACGTTGGAGGCCCGGGTCCCAAATCTTTAGAGATCCATGTGATCTCTACCGCCAGAAGACTTGTCAGATGAAGCAAAGGCATCGGGGTTGGTCTCAAGAATGGCGAGGTCTTCTTGAATGAACGAACCATCCACGGTTGGATGGCGCTTGCCGAATCTTTTGACAGCCCATTTAATGCCATCGTTCCATATTTCATCCTGCATGGCATAAAACTCATTGGTCTTCCTGAACTCTTCAGCCAGGTAGTTGACATCGACCAAGTGAGCCTTAGCCTCCATTAGCTGGGCTTTGGTAATTTCTAGCTCAGCTTCCCTGGAGTTGAGTTTTGCTCGAACTTTGTTCAGCAGGCGGTTGGCTTCATCGAGTTTCTCCTGAGCCTGTATGGTCTCGCTTATAGGGATGCTGTTCAGTTGGAGCTCATTGATCTTGTTCGCCAGGCTTATGGAAGAGGCGGTGGCCTTTGTGAAAGCCTACACCAAGGGAAGAAGAGTAATAAAGGCATGAAAAGGGAGATGCTTTAGGAGCTTACATCTCGAAGGTGTCTCTGAACTTCCCTGATGCCTTGAGCAGGGTCCTCGACCCTTAGCTCTCCCTCGGGCCTGCAAGATTTCAGCCCTTGCCAACACATGAAGTTTTGCGTCATAATTTCCATCTCACTGCCCCCACTTCCGTAGTTCTCGGGCAGAGCAAACACTGGGATACCCGTTTGGAGGCCCGAGTCGGTAACTATGGAACGCGTCTGGTAGCGGGTCCTACGAGTAGAGGGAGCTGGTTGGCGAGAGGCCTCGGCAGGGGCCCGCGGGGTCTCATCCTCGATGAGATCCACGAAAGCTGCTCGCTAAGTTCCAGCTTTATTGCGAGATTCACGCCTTCTCTTTTGAGAATCGTACATTCCACGGAAAACCATTTCTGTGAGAGATGACAGAAAAACAAAAGTTCAAATAGCATTTAAAAAAAAACTGAGGTCGACCCCAGGCTGCCGAGGCCGACCAGAACCTTCTACCTTCAGAAGTTATCGTGCGTTGTTGTGATAGCCCAACCGACTCAAGAACTCTCTGGTCAATTAAAAAGGGACCATGGCGGTCGATCGGTGCAAGTGTCAGGACGTGTTTGGGAAACTTCTTAGTTATGGGGGAGTGTCGAATGTTGCGAGGTACTGAGAAAACAGAAAAAAGAGTTTTTTAAAAAAATTGCAATGATGAGGAATGGATTCCAACGAGGAGGAGAATGTAGAAAATGCTTATCGTATTCTCCGAACCTCATTGGAACCCCAAAAAAAGAACCATAAGAGTTTTTTTCTAACCAATTGCCCCTCACATAAAACCAACAATTTTTTCACTTTTTTACAGAGGTGGGTCCGCTTATTAAGACACCTTTTTTTAGCGCTAATATAGTAAACGAGATGACCTAAAGTGGGATTATGACTAATAAGATGTAAAGACAAGAAATCTTCAACAGACTTTAGAGATCCCCCGCCGTGCATTGCCCAAAGGGCGAAGCAACCAATAAGGTGGCACCACCCATTTGAGACAATTTAAGCGGGGGCTAAACCTGTACAGACTAAAAAATCCTGGAAGAGGTAGACGAACACCGAATCTAAACAAGGCGTGGTAAAACGTAACTTCTCCATCGGAGGGGTTCTCAAAACTTTCATCAACATTAGGAAGCCGAAGATGCACATCGTCAGAAATGTCATACTTGGCCGCAAAAACTCTAGTAGAGATGCGGTCAACGAGGATGATAAATCTGAGGAGTGTGCAGGAGACTCCCTATCACTACTATCAGAAAGTTCCAGGTCTACAAAATAGCTAGAGCTGGAAGGACCATCGTCAGAGTAAGATTCCTCCACGTCCGGAGAAGTAATCGAATCCTCACTAGCCATGAAGTAAAATAAAAGAAGAAGAGAGACAAATTTTTACTAAAATCTACCTTTTGTTGGGTTTTATGTCCTAAAACTCGTAGATAGTGAATGTTAACGAATTGTATACTTGTGTCAATAAACTGTTATTGAGGTATCTTATACAATAAAGTGTTATTGTTAATTTTAAGTCTATAATTGCACTATATATATAACCCAAATCCAATAAACTAAGATCCAAGGTTGTTGATATGTAACTTGAACTAGTATGTGGGGACATACGGGGATCAGTGTTCAAGTAACAACCTAAAAGGTCTATAGTATAGGGATAAGGCTGGGTACCTTATCCTGGTAACATTATGTGATACGGCCCGCTTTGTATTCGATACAGATGTATTGATCCAAGGCGTCCATGTAGGAGACATGCGAGCGGGGGTATCCTATGCAATGAGTTTGCATAAGACCGGACCACGAAATAGTTAACCACTAGATGTAACACCGTTAACTAGTTAGGTTACTGTTTCAATAGGATGACCTAGGTAACTCAGTCTTAATCCTGAGTGTGTCATGAACTCCTTCTCACGAGGGATTGTCCTTTGATTAGTACGGGTGAGAGTGGCCTGCACGCCGACTCAATAAGCCTACCTTCTTGGGGACAAGACCGAGTGGGAGGCTGGGGACATGACAACACAAGATGGAATTCACTCCTTCCCACTTCTAGGAGAAGGAGATGAGTGTTCCCTTAAGTGGTGACTCCGGGTCTTGAACAAAGGGATCCCGCCCTCTCACTGGCCCGAGAGGGACTTTTTGTTTACTGGTTGGACCATAAACAGGTTGTTCATTAGAGGAGCACCGGTACTTAAGGAGCCAGAGGTAACTCAGGGGTAAAACGGTAATTTGACCCAGCTGAAGTTACGAACACTCGTGAAGGATTGACTTACCGTTATTGGTCAATATCCGTGGACACAGAAATATTCTACAGTGAGAAGAGTGCAACTGTGGGTCTTTAGTGGAGTGACCCACAGTTAATGAATATTGGTTGACTCGATTAATGAGTTTAGTCAGTTAACCTCATATCATTGGAGCTTCTGATCTGTAGGTCCATTAGGTCCCCCTGCTAGCTCGTAAAGAGTAATTGGGAACAAATTATCTTGAAAAGAATTTGAATTGTTCAAATTCAATTTGGGAATCAAGTTAATTGTATGAAGTACAATTAATATAATGTATGGTGATACATTATAATATAAAGTTTAATTTGTGATTAAACTTTATTAAATTGAGAGAATTATATATATTTGAAAGAATTCAAATTTATAACTAATTAAATATGTGATATTTAATTAGTGAATAAATTAATTAATTGTGAATTAATTAATTATTCAATTAGTCTAATTAAATGTGATTTAATTAAACTATAATATATGAGAGATATATTAGAATATGATTCTAATATGTAATTAATTAAATATGGTTGATATTTAATTAATTATAAAATTAATTGATTTTGAATTAATTGATTGTACAATTTAATTTAGTTAAATGTGATTTAATTAAATTAAAACTATAGATTAATTTTAATGTGAATTAGATTCATATTAAAACTATAGGTTATAAGTGAGATGTACATTTGAATATGATTCAAATATTTGATTAATTAAATATGTGATATTTAATTGATCAAATAATTAATTAATTGTGAATTAATTAATTATGTGTTTTAATTAAGTTAATTAAATTCGATTTAATTAATTTTTAATTAAAACTATATATTATGTGAGGGAAATTCATTTAAATATGATTTAAATGAACATAAGTTTAATTAATTAATGTGATTAATTAATTAAATTAAATATGTTTTATTTAATTAATTGAATTTTTAAATAAAAAATTCTCTCCCTCACTCATATCAGAGATTTTTCACGTATGAAGGGTTGATAAGATCTCTCTCATTCTCACGTTTGGCGAAGAAAAATAGAATCTTATTCTCTCAATTCTCTCTCAACTCCAAGAAAGGCAGAGAATGAAAATTCTCTGTAATTCTTTCCCAAAGATTCAAGAGACTATTCAGTCCCACAACTGAGTTCCCAAACTCAGAGAATAGCGGGGTAATCTTGTGGTGGTGTCCCAAGATTTCACATTTGGTCCCTGACATTCAAGAAGGCGTTCTTGAAGAATTTCAGAGTCGTCAGACGACGGTAAGTTTGCTTAACCTTAAATTGTAGAATTATGAATTCTGTATTTTGCCAATGTACTAGTATTTTGTAGAACGAAATTAAATTGCGAACGGTCCCATTGCTTCCGCTGTAACGGAATTGGGAATTCCAATCCTTCACCTTTTGAAGCTAATATCAGAGAGAAAGCAAGCAAGGGAGCAAGGGATTTTGTGAAGAGAAATGGGAGTGGAAAGGTGATATTTATAGGCGAAATCTGGGAAGAATCGGTGGGGAAATTTGAAATTCAAATCTCAAATTCAAAAAAAAAAAAAAAAGAAAGAAAACAGACTGAAAAGTCTCGTCGGCCTTGGCTTTTTGCCGAGGCCGAGGCACACCTATAGTGTAGCAGGCGCTCCAGGCGTGTCAGGCACGCCGCCTGACACGCCAGGCCGAGGCTGACGTGCCTCGACCAACCCCAATTCCATCTTTTTCCCCTCAAACTACTACCCCAACAACAACCTAACTTGCTTGGTCCAAATCCAACTTGCCTAGTCCAAACCCAACCGGGAATGTTTCCCAAATTCCCACACACGCACATAATGTTGAGAACAAAACTTATAAAACAAAAAATAATAATAAAATAAAAGATACAGTAATCAAAAAATAATAATTTGGCAAAATGTAAACTAAAGCTTGCGATTTTTTACAAAAGGAAAAATCCAAGGAAGCCGAATTGCTAAAGCTGAGCATTTTACTCTCTAATTGGGTTTGTAGATTAATCTAATTGAAGCAAGTAGCATGACTCCAAACCCCAACAAGACAGTAGGGGTTTAATGTTATGGGTAATTTTGGCATAACGGAAATTCCAGAAGAATTCTCCTCGGCCTCGAGGAGAGCAACCAATCTAAATCTTGTGGTCTCAAAGACACTTGAGAAAAAAAGTTTCAATCTCTAGGAATGTCAACCAAGATTGTCAGCCAAAAGAATGTCAAACCTAGATAAAATTAAATTTACAATCGCGGGCCATTAATTTTGGTAGGTAAGTGGTTGAAAATTGGTGAAAAAAAATTAAACTCCCATTCAATTTAACAGGCATAACAATAGTTTTACACCCAGTTTTGGTTGCTGACATCACAATCATCAATAAGGTGTCAAAAAAAACAAAAATTTGAAAATGTGCCTCCTTTCCAAACTAAGAACTTAAAAGGCCCAAAACTTAATTTTCCAAAAGTTTCAAGTACCTCATCAGAATCGTCAAGATGGTAGAATTTTTCATTTCTTTTTTTTTTTTTACTATTTCTCTGATAGCACTCCCACTCATTAAGTATTCAATGTTATATATATTTATACTGGTTAATTTTAATATTTACTAATATAAATTATATAATTGAAAATGTTAAAACATAATAAACTCAATTGATTTTTTTTAATAATAGAAATTAAATTGAAAAACATCAAAATAGTATGAACTAAAACATATATTTAACCAATAAACAATGTTGTCAATAAGAGCAGAACTCAATTGGCATATAGTTGTATTAATGACCATGAGGTCTATGGTTTGAATCTCCCACCCTCACATATAAAAAAAAAAAAAAACCAATAAACAATGTGGTACCATTTTATAATTATGAAAATACTTGTCATTCTAATAATCGATAATAGTAAGAATTTATTTTATTGTGTAGTTGCTTCCATAGCATAGTGGCAGTGCATTCGCTTCGTAAGCAAAAGATCGCGAGTTCAATCCTCACTGGAAGCTTTTTTTACTTTTTTTTAAAAAATTGAAAATTTATAAGTTGATAGAGTGGCCGAGACGGCTAGGTTCCAAATAACCAAGAATAGAGACCATCTCAAAACCAATTAGTGACCCTTCTACCTAATAAGTTAGTGGGGTGACCCTTCTACCGTTTGGGCTTAATGGGCTCTGATACCATATTAAATAACCGATCAATCTTATGAATTGGGAGGTCTCTACTAATCTTTTCAATGTGGGATCCTCAACACCTTTTAGTTTAAATGTTTTTTAAGAATGCATTTTATTTTAAACATTATGTATAAAAATTGTTTAGAATTTAAACACTCATATGTTTGGTTACATTTCTTCATAAGCGTTTTTATACACAAGTTACCATATACTTTAAAACTCTTTTAAAAAAATTTACTTTCAAATGTTTCTCTCAAAATGATTTATTTCTCAATCTCGGGAAAACCAGACTCCCTACCAAGAAAGATTTCTTCTCCCAAAGAGGAAGAAGGGGCCTGATCAAAAGTGTATTAACAAACCGACAAACAGGAGATTAACAACCTCTGCCGTCAACGTTGCTCGAAGAAGCATCTACATTCAATTTCAGACAATTTTCTAGTTTGCAATTGCTCTTATGCGCTTCTGTTAATGGCTCTGATTAAGTGCTAGATGTTGCCTTTATCTCCACTTGAAACTATATATCTTATTAGAGTACATCCAAATGTTCCAAAGGATAATAGTTGCCTTGTTGGTTTCTTTTTTTGTCCAAATGTCCAAATACTTCAAACATCAAAACTTGTTTTTGTTTTTGGAATTTGGGCTAGAAATTCAAATGTGCTATTGACAAGAATGAAAACCCTAGAAGGGAAATTGGGAGAAAACAAGCATAATTTTCAAAAACTAAAAACTAAAAACCAAATGGTTATCAAACGAGGCCTAAGAGAAGAAAATTTCAAGTTCCTTATCGATATTTTTTAAAAGAAAGATTTCAATCTCTTTTAGACGACTTAATTTCTCCTCTAAATATCTACCATAATGCTATATAACTTTGTCGCTAGTCAATTTTAATATTTACCAATGAATATTATTAAAACATAATAAACTAAAAGATATGTTTAATCCTATCCTTGGATAACTTGAAAGTACTTAATGATTAAATTAATGTAATTGCTTCCATAGCATAGTGGTAGTGCGTTCGCTTCGTAAGTGAAAGGTCGCGAGTTCGATCCTTGCTGGGAGCTATAATTTCTTTTGTTAAAAAAAAAAAAGCAAGGAAAAAAAACTGAAGAAACACACAATTCTACAGAGAAAATTTATCTTTGTAAGATAAAAATAGTTAATTTCATTATCTCATCTTTGAATAAGATAATCTTTATAATCTAAATAGCATTATTGTAAAAAAAAATTTCATATTTCTATTATTATTTTCAACCTATTTACCCATTCTTTCTTCAAAATCCTAAGATTGTTTTTTTCTAATAAGAAATCCTAAGATTGTTGAGGGCAACAACCAGACACTCAAAAGACATTAAGAAGCTTAAACGAAATATGAAAGATTATTATAAACAAAATCTAAAAGTCTCCTTTGTTATAGGTGATTTTGGACCACCCCGATTTACAAGGAGCTGACGAGGACAACCCGACACGAGCCCAGAAATAGGACCGAAAAATGGACTCCGAAGGCGAAACGGGCTAAAAGGTTGGAGGGACCGGACCTTGGCCCGACCCCTGCTCGGCCTCAGCCAGGCCGAGGTCGACCCGCGGGCCGAGGTCTTCCGTCTCCATTTGGTCCGAGGTGCTCTGATTCCACGTGATTCAGCCCTGGATCGCCTCCGAACGCTTGAAAGCCTAGAGCAGGAGCAGATATTTAAACCATGAAGAAGGGATCCCGAAACTCATTTCCTGAACTCTTTCCTCTTACTTTGTTCTTTTGCTCTCCTGCTTCAGCTTTCTGACTTAAGCATTGGAGGCGGTGTGACAAACATCACATCGGTGTGCAGGTTTACTGTTTTGCAGGCTACGTCTTCCCCCCTCTCATACAAATTTACCGTTGGTTGCAGGTGAAGGTCAGATGAGTTTCTCCTGACCAAATTTGACCATCAACATCCTTGATTGAGGCAGACCAACTTAATATTTTATCAGTCAATCTATGGCCTTTGGAGTCCATTGTTGGTCTTGCCCAACAACAACCATGCACAACCAATTATTGAAATCTCTCTTGTCTTTTCTCTACCTCTAATGATTCACTCATCATTTTTCAATTCCATTTATGCTCCCTCCCTTGCATTATCAAGGGTAAGAGGAGAGTTAGGGTAAGAGGAGAGTTAGTCAGCAAGGAAAATATGGGAAGCAAGAGAGCAAGGGTAAGAGGAGGGTTTAGAGAATGAGTTTCTAGGCTTTCGGAGATGATTCGGGCTGAACTAGGTGGAACCGGGGAGTCTAGGGGAACCAAGGACCAAATGGAGGTGGAAGAACTCGACCCGCGCAAGCGGGCCAAGGTCGGTCTCAGCCCAAGGCTGAGGCCGAGTAGGGGGTTGGGCCAAGGCCCGATCCCTCTGGCCTGTTTCTCCTCTAGGGTCCATTTTTTAGTCTTGTTTTCGTGCTTGGCCGTGTTGCCTAAATCTGCTCCTTGAAATCTGGAGTGGTCAGAATTACCTATAATATTAAGCCCTCACTCCTGAATTGGGATTTAAGTGAGGCTTATCGCTATAAATCGAACTTTTTGAGCCCAATTTAAGAATGTCTCTTGCTTTGTGCTGACTTATGTGCAGATTTCTTGTTATCCTACAAGATAGGACAAAACTAGACAAAGTAGAAACTCCCTGGTTAGGTGAGAGAAAAATGAGAGAAGTGTGGGTTTGAAGAAATAATGCTGAGACTAACGTCTAGAGCGAGCCCAAACTTTTGTGCTTTTTGCCCCTCATTTTGGATGTTTGTTTAGTCCATTCCTCTATTTTGAAGCCCCCTGTGTGAGTGCTTCTCATGTGGTAAGACCATAGGGTCGGCCTCAGTCCCAGCTAGACAGCTTGGCTCGACTTTGGTCTTGATGTTAGTGTGGGTCGTGTACTCAACGTCTCGGGCTCACATGTAGTGGCATGGCCTCTAAGTATGGAAGCTTAGCCTCGCATGTAAGCGTGGGCACTAAGCTCGAAGACTTAGGCTCCCGTGAAGCGTGGGCTCTAAGCTAAAAAGCTTAGGCTTGCCTGTAGGTGTGGGTTCTAAGCTGGAAAGCTTAAGCTCGCATGTAAGCGTGGGAACTAAGCTGGAAAGCTTAGGCTCGCATGTAAGCGTGGACTCTAAGCTGAAGAGCTTAGGCTCGCATGTAGGCGTGGGCACCAAGCATGGAAGTTTAGGCTCACATGTAAGCGTGGGCTCTAAGTTGAAGAGCTTAGGCTCGCATGTTGTCTTCATACATTCCTTGAAACACATTCTGAGTCTTAAAAGTGAAGAACTAGGTTTTGACATTAGTAATAATTTTTACATTTAACTTTAAATGGTAAAACAAAAGCGAGAGGTCTACTCCTACCTACCAAAAGTAAAATGAGCAAACACTGCTTTGATTACATGATAAATGCGCAGTAAATAAAAGAAAACTAGAATTTCTTAAGCTTAGACTTGGTGTGTTTTCAAGAATGCTGTCCTTGGCTTTGGCATGAAGTATGGTCAAGCTCGACCTCGGCCTCGGCTATAGAAGAGTCTGTCTGGGTCCTCAACAGATTTCTAGAAGGGGTCCATCATCGTCTTTGCCTGGGTCGTCTCTAGTCGGCCTCGGCCTTAGTGGTGAACTCCTTTAACGTACCTGTTTTGAATCAATGCTTCAATTTCGTCCTTCAGTTGAATGCAGTTCCTAGTTGAATGTCCATGATCTCGATGGAAGAGACAATACTGGCCTTTGTCTCTTTTATCAGGATTTGACTTCAGCTTTCTAGGTACGTTAAGAAGGTTCATATTACGAATTTCCATTAAGATTTGCTCCTGTGGGACTAAGGTGGGAGTGTACTTTTCAAACTTTCTTGTGTAGTCTCCTCGGTCTGGTCGGCCTCGGCCAACCTCGTCTGTCCGCTGCCTTTTGTCTTTCTTCTGGTCTCGATCGAATGAAGAATACCTCTCGTGTTCTGACCTCTTTGATCTAAGCAACTCCTCTGCACTCATGTACTTCAGGGCCCTAGAAACAAATTCAGTATATGATATGAAAATAAGCAATCAAGGAGAGCAAAAGATAAATTTACTAGAATTCCAAGCTCAACCAGCTCAATCAAGCTCGAATGAAGATCCATGGGTGTCAACTCCAATTCAATCCAATCATGAGGTAATCATTATGACACAAGCTCCAATGACAAGAGCTAAAGCTAAAAGATTACAAGACGCATTAAATGGTAACTTCAAAGCTAAGGTGACTATCCATGACCAAGAGTTGCATCCATTCAAGCTTGGAAAGACACCTATTCAACCAAAAGACACAATGAATCTAAAAATTCATATTCATTCACATATTTAATGCATTATGTATATTTTGAATTCATGAATTTGTATTTATGAAGGTTCATGAATGAATTTGAAAGGTTAGGGGCTGAATTTAGACCACATAGATGAAGGGTTGTGTCCTTTCATGGTGTCTTTTCAATTAGTATAAATAGGGATGTAATTTGTCATTTGAACACAAGTTGAATTTGAATGAAATTTTAGATTGAGTTTAGTCTCTCTCAAGCTTTTATGCTTTCTTTGTGTTCTTGTGTTTATAATGCATGCTTAGAACTTTCAATCTAGTCTGATCAATTAGATTGTGAAGAGTTCGAAATCTTGAAGTTAGGAACAAGTTCTCTTTTCTTCTTAATCTTTGATCGTCCTTCCAAGCAAAATCTGTTTAACTTTCTTGGGGTTGTCTTATCATCTTGTTAATGGGGTTATTCTTATTATTGTTGTGGGGGTTCACCTGAAATAAGGGGAGTTCACAAACGTAATTGAGATAGTTCTTTTATCAGCATAGGTTCGAGGTTGGCTTTTACCTATCGAATTAAGCAGTCTCTCGTCTTCCAGTCTGGCGGTTATGGCTACCAGGGCTGCTCCCTCAATGTATCCCTCCACCTGTAGTGCTTCTTCGTTAAAACGTGTTATATAATCATGCAAACTCTCACCTGGCTGTTGTTTGATAGTTAGGAGGTTGATGTGAGGCTTGCGCTGTTTTTTGGCTCCCATGAACTGCGAGATGAATGCTCAGGCTAATTCTTTGAAAGAGCTAATGGATCTCCTTTTCAACCTCTGAAACCATTGCTTGGCTGATTCTATCAGAGTAAAAGAGTAAGCACGACACCTGATTGCATCTGAAACGCCGTGGAAGTCCATCCAGTTCCTGTAGGCGTTTAGGTGTTGTACGAGATCCTTCTTGCCATCATACGGTTTGAATGTAGGTACCTTGAACTTTTGGGACACCTTGACTTTCATGAATTCATCAGTGAAGTGTGGGTCAATCTGGTTGATCAGTTAATCCAAGTCTTGTTCTCCAGAATCTTTTGATTTTTGTAGGTCCCCTTGGGAATTTTCAAGCTCCTTTAGTGTGTTCAGAAGCTTGGTCTTCCAAGGGAGATTGTCCCTCTTGGCCTCGGCCTCGACCACTCTAGCCTCGACCTTAGCTGCCTTAGCATCGACCTCGGTAGCCTTGGCCTTGGCCTCGACAGCTTTGGCCATTCTACGCTTTTCCTCGATCAAGTTCCTCAAGTCTGTTCTACGACTGACACTTGGTTCTCGAATCCTCACAATCGTGCGTTCTGTTGGTTTCAGCCCCCCGACCTTGCTGGTCGCGTTGTTGGTCTTTTTTCCCTTCGACCCCGTCTTCGACTCTTCAATGTATTCGATTGGCTCTTTCCCCTTCCTCGGATCTCAAATCAATTCCTCCCCATGGATTTTGGTGTTAGGACCAGATTTCTCCAAGATATGAAGTATCCTGTACAAACTCTAATTCATTTCACTCACCTTATCCTCTAGATCGCATCAATTTTGGCGTCAGCCTCTTCTCCTCGGCCCCGGCTCCCTGGCCTGTTCGTCTCAGCGACCTCCGCACGTGTAACGACCCTACATTTCAGGTCTAGATCCTAGGGCCATTACCACATGCATTTCATTTTACTTTTAAAGAATAACGATGAAACAACATTTAGACTAAAACATGCTTAGAAAATCAGTGAGACTTTTCAGCCTGGGATCCCAATTAAAAACAGATCAATAAGAAATTTTAGTCATTCCAACAAAAAATCTCAAAACAAAATAAGTCCTAAAACAATGCATATCAAATGCAAAACAAGAAGTTGGAAAACATAATAAGCGGAAGTCTATCCTATGGAAATCCATGGCTCGTCTAGCTGCATTTCGTCACGCATTCTGTACACCTTTGCCTTTACCTGCAATTACATATTAGGGAAAAGAATGAGTATTTAAAAAATACTTAGTAAGCAACAATACCACTAGTCATGTATCAACAAGGGTGACATGAGGTAAAAATCAGCTAAGGGTCTAATAGTCATTTCATGGCTTTTCATTTCATTTCATTTCATTCAACGTGTTGTTTGGGTCACGTGGTCAGTTAATTCTCCTAACATATACATGCCAACTCACTGGAGGTGCACATGAGGGAATCAAGCAAGATCTCAACTCCTACTGATGGTAGAAGGCACCCAGTCAATAGAGTCGAGTCTCATCCGTCAAGCACCTAAGGGCGCACAACGCCCTCCATGGACTTTTGTCGGACTTTACTTCCACAGTTAGTAGATGGCACCTAGTCTGCGAAGCCAAGTCCCGCCCATTTAACTCCTCATCTCAGTTCAGAAACATCTCAGTCCTAGGAGATTAATTACCACGACCCCCACTAGGATAAAAAGTTCGGTCTTTTCCCTTTTAGGATCCTTTGCACCTAGCATTACTTAATTTCATCTAACCTTCCAGTTCGATCTCCCAAAGTGTTCTGAAGACTAATCCCATAGGTTTATGCCACAACACATCTCATCTCATACAAATCACACAAAAAGCCAAGATCATGACTAGCGTTCAGAATATCGAGCAGAACAACACTATCTTCCTACTGCCAACATTCAGCCCCCAGCTACCCATAATACACAGCAACCATGCATTCACATACACTGGGTACTATAACATGGTACAATTATTTTTCTTAATTGCAGTCACACTAATACTTGCAAATCACACAATAATCAAATTACTTTATCCTCAACCATTTAGCCCAACCAACAAGTAGTAATACATATGTTGGAAACTCAACCATCCAAAGCAATATACAACTATAGTCCAAAGTAGTATGCTACTTACCTTGTGGTAACTAAAGCTTGCTTGAATAACACCAAATAATTCGATATAGCGTCGACCACGTTATGCAAAAAGGTAATCTAATAACACACCCACAAGATTCTCACATTAGAGGCATCCAATTCCAATAATTTTCCTAAGGACACATGATTTAAGCAGATCGAAAACTCACCCAACGAAACTAACGCTTGCTGCCAATATCGAATTTTCGCTTCGCCTTTAAAGATTTGATCAATAATTACATTGGGTACCTTAGATTAATATAAGACATCAATTGGTATCCCATTTAAGGCACAAAAGACCAATAGATCTGAACTTACAAACTCCTTGTTGGGTTTTATACCCTAAAACTCGTAGATAGTAAATGTAACATTTGACTTGCTTCAATGAAGTATTATTTCTATATATTTGTTTTGCCTAAATATAACCACAAATCCAATAAACTAAGAACCCATGACTATATTATGTATACTTGAAGTTTATGTGTGACATAAGTATGGATCAAGTTCAAATAAATAGTCTAAATGATCTATAGTATATGGATAAGGTTGGGTACCTTAATCCTGGGGATACTATTGGCGCGGCTCGCTTTGTTCTTTAAAGACAGACGATGT